>CM048747.1:144138333-145490416 GCA_026315105.1 Locusta migratoria | reverse complement strand
ACAAAATAAATATTTTGAAAACCATTTCACAAAATCATTACTAATTAATGTAATGTGTACTGTACCTTCAGGTTGTATGTATACTGAACAGATAGCTTCACCGTACTGATTTCGTGCAGTGCATGTATATTCCCCTTCATCTCCTGGTCCTATTGCATTGATGAGCAATGACACATTTCCAGTTTGTTCATCATATTTCATTTTATATTTGTTTGATTCTGTAACAAATAAAAATTATTAAATAAACTAACAGTAACATAAAATGTGATGCTGCTGTTTGTATAAGAAATTAAAAACACTTTTATTCCATTTTGAAACATAAGTCTTTGGCAGAGAGTAAACATGGATATTTCTGTTACAGGGTTTTAACCATATGAAAACATTCCTTCTATAATATTATTGTACATATTTTTCTTATCAAAAACTAGGACAAGTATTTTTATATTTCCAATTATATGGAATATGAAACAAATAAATACAGTCACTTTTAAGACATAATGAAGACATTTACCAAGAAGGGGAGCGCCTTTTCTTGTCCATGACACAACAGGCTTAGGATTACCCCGGACTTTGCCCTCGAAGAGAGCATTACCACCCTGTGCAAAGCGAGCATTTCGGAATATCTGTTCGAAAACTGGGGGTGAGACATCTCCAGGCCTGTTGCCGAACCTGAAAACAAATAAATAACATTATGGTCATAATTTCTAATCAATTACAAATAAGTAATAACTTGTATGTTTTTCTGTGGAGTACACAACATAAAGAAGAAGCATGCAACTTCCTAATGTGGACAAGTTATGAATGCTGAATTAATTTCTTTTATTTTGATAATGAAGCATATAAAAATCAATCTTACTTTCTAAAAATAAAAAACTACTGGATAAGGATAAGGACCAAAAAGATACACAACTGGTGTAAAATGGTCTTCAGCTGCCCAAAATGGAAAGACTACAAAACAGCAATGAACATTTTAAAAAAAACTATAGGCTAATTTGTGGTTACCATAGTACAGTCCCAGTTTTCTTTTTATTACTCTGTTCAAAGAAGATTCCTTAAGGAAGAACCACCCAATAGCTCAACTTTTGAACAAAAAGAAACTAAAACAGATCTGTTGAATGTACTGTCAGAAAAATTTGTTTGATATGAGGTGCAATCCAAATTTTTTTGGGATTGGTGCTGCCATCTGTTGAAAACCCTACCTTTGGACTAATGGTCACCATCACCCTCGAAGTAGTTCTCATCCGTACGTACACAATGGTCCCAGTGCTTCTGTCACTCGTCAAACATTTTCTCGAAGTCCTATTTTTTGAGGGTGTTTAGCACCGCCAGCGATGCTTCTTGAATCCTCTCTAGAGTGCCAAACCAATGGCCTTTGGGAATAGCTCGAAGTCACGAGGTGCCAAATCTGGTGAGAATGGTGGGTGGGGTACACCGCCATGTTGTGTTTTGCCAAAAAGGTCCTGATGAGCAAGGACGTGTGACAGGGTGCTTTGTCTTGATGCAGCAGCCAGTTCCCTTGACGTCAAAGTTTAGGCTGTTGTCACTGCATAACCAATACCCACTCCCTCCGCAAGGTCTTGAAAGGTTCAGCATCGATCCACACGAACCAATTGTTGAAGTTTGGCAACAATGTCTGGTGTTATGTGGCTAACGGGCCTTCCAGTGTAATAATCATCTTCAACATCTGTGCGGTCAGCCCTGAACCTGAACACACACATAAGGCTCACGCTCTGTCCCCCAAACACTTGTTGAATCATTGCAAGGGTCTCCGTAGCACTTTACCCGAGATTCACACAGAATTTGATACGCACACATTGTTCTGTTAGCGGATCTATCATAAAATCAGCACACACTAAACACAGAGTATTATGGAAATTACTGAGGACACGCAATACGTTCTCCCAGCTGAATGCCATTCTGCACACTGACTCATCAGGTATGAAGCTCTCGCCATCTAGCAATGTAAAGATTACTACTTCTACTTTCCAGATAGCAGCAACAGTCCTGAAAATTTTGGATTCCATCTCATATACACTGAACATTAGACAGTCTTCCTACAATCAATATAAACCCATCCAGGTGACAGGAGCATCACCTAACAAAGAATTACTGCTGGTCAAACAAATTTCCTGGCCTGTCAGTTGTTCAAGAACTGCTGTGGTGAGAGTCTTCAACAAGTTCCAAAACGGCATCCAAATGTTGAGGATATCGTAGGCTGAGAAGACTGGTAAAACAGGACAGGTGACAAACTGTTACAGAACTAGCATTAGACTTTAATGCTGGGCAGAGTATACAAGTGGCTGAACAGAGAGTGCACCAAACACTCCTAACAACTAGCCTCTGCAGCCAATGACTCATGCATGTGCCAATGTCAACACCAAGACATCAGAATCTGCGAGTAAAATGGGTATATGATCATTGTCACTGGAAGATGGTGCAAATCCATTATCTTCCAGGGGAATAGCTCCTTTACACCTGTACTTTGTGATGGAGACAAGCTGGGGTATTGCAGTTATGCTCTGGGGAACATTCATGAGGTCATCAATGCACTCAGTGTAGCTCGTGCAAGGCACCATGATGAGCAATAAGTATCACACACTGGTCGTGGGCCATGTACAATCATAGTAACTGTTTCCCAATGACAGTGGCATTTTTCAATAAGATAAAGTGTCACATTGCAAGGATGGAGTGTGATGAAGTAGTTCAAGGAACACAGTGGAAAGTTGTAATTGATGTACTGGCACTCCAGATCCTCAGATTTTAAGCGAACTGAACACATCTGGGATGTGACTGAACATGGTGTCATGGCGCATCAGTCCCCTCTTCAGAATTTTGCAGAATTAGGTAACTAGTGTGTGCATATGTGGTAGCAACTTCCTCCAGTTCCCTATCATGGGCTCACTGCTGTTTCATAATGTTATGGATGATCAGTCTAACTGAGGAAGGTTGCAGTAAACATAAATCAAGACGAAAAAATTACGATAGGAGTCAAATATCAGAAATATATCTTCAGTATTTCATCACCTTGCTTTCCTGTTTGGTACCATCTAACCAGTGAGATGAATTGATATGTAATAATTTCAGTTCATTGTAATTTACAAAATGTTTGATTGAAACAATTGTTTGGTTTAAAAAAATTTATATTTAATATGCCAGTCACTGACATAGCTGACACTAAATCACAGGAATACTTACGTTAGTTGTGGCGAAGACTGCATCACCATTCCTTGCACTGCAAAAAAAGGAAATACATGAATTCAGTAATTAATAAGAAAATTGTTGGATTTTAGATTAAAACTGCAACTATATGGAATTGTTTGGATAATACTAAACAAATATATACTACTGCATTTTAGGTAATTTGTGGGAAGACATGTTGGTACTTTAACATCAAAAAACTAAATAAATAGAAGACAAATGACCTATTTATGTGTAAAAATTAATTACTGCCTACATAATACGTACAAAATTGTATTCAACGCGTTATTTTTCTCACTAGTGGTACATCCTGCAACGCACTTATATCCAAGTTACTAATGCTGTTCTACAGATGAAATCTTTCTTTAGATAACATATGCAGTAAGTCAACGCTGACAGCTAACTATTGTACAGTGGTTTACATTGTCATACGTGACAATGTTGAAGGGGGCAAACGGAGAAAGGTGTGTATGTATGTGTATGGGGAGGGGGGAGGGATGAGCCATGCCTACTGGCTGCTCCCTGTAGAAAGCACAAGTGGTGCACATCACTTTAAATGTTGTTCCTGTATGAAATAGAAATGGTTGGCCTACCAGTTGGTGTTGTAGGTGACTCCTGAAATGGGCCGGCAAGTATCATCAGTTATTCTCATAACGTATTCCAACATACAAAACATTTCAGTCCAACATGCAAAACAATAATAAAGCAGATGTTAAGGCTTTACTGGCAGGTTGTTGTCATCTTGGAAAATCGGGTTTTCTGCCCGTAATCCGCGTCGTACGAGCACGATATTTCGATCGCGTTACTACCGATATGCATCATGTGCTTCCTGATGAAGGTATCGGTATGAAGGAAGCACCTGATGACGATCGCGAGTAAGGCGATCGAAATATCGTGCTAGTACCACACGGATTACCGGCAGAAAACTCGATTCTCCATACAACCAACAACAAAGCAGACGACAATGGATACCTCACACACTACTGTCAAGTACTGTCAACGAGTAATGTTGGCTGCAGTTAAAAAACAAATGACTGCCGGCCGAAGCTCCTGAGGTCTACCCAGAAACTATGGAAAGGTGTGTTATTTAAAAGTTAACATGCAGTACTGTACTTAGACTATAATGAATAGAAGGTGTACATTCTGACAATAAACGAATTGAGTGCGATTTGATGCTGTTTTTTTACTACTTTAAGTTTTAAAAACTAGTTACACTACCCTGAATTTTTATAATTTTTTTTTTTCCTAATACTTACCAGCTAATAAAAATCATATGCATGTTTCCGTAATTAATCAATCAGCTCCATACCGGTACCTAGGCCTACGTGACATGTCCCAGAGCAAGAAATAAAATAATTATCTTTTATTATCTCTACATTTTATTTTCATTTGTCACAGAAGCGGAAGTAAAGCATCTCAACTCTACAGTCATAAAGTAGTTACTATACTACTAGTACAATATTAGCTTCATGTTTATTTTACTCCTCATTCACCAAGGGAAACCCAAGCACCGGGACTGATAATAGTTTCATAGTTGTTTCATTACATATGAAATCTTTATTCAGATAACATACAGTAAGTCAGTAGTAAAAAGCAAGAAACTCTCCTACATAAAGGTTCGCAAATACAGAAACAAGGGAGAGACTTATGGTAGGCTAACAGCCGAATCTTTCCTACCGTACCTATATCATATGAAAACAATATAGTACAGTATGAGCATTCAACACTACCGTACCATTGTTTAAGCCTCCAACAGTATTTCCATTCGTTTCGCTTCTTTCACCACCAGCGTCTACAGCTGTTTACCTTACAGTATGAACGGGAGAACAATTGATGGAATGTATAAGCGGGGCATGTCATTGTGTTAGGCTACAACTCCGTAATCCACCCAGGCAGCCCCAAGAGAGTTATACTGGCAGCTTCAGCACGGCGTTTCTACAAATTTTTAGGCGAGATATCGTGACAGGACTACATCTACAGATGGGAAATCACATACCAATAATAAAAAATAGAGGACTAAATGTATGAGGAAACATTTTTATTATGCTTAATATAAGATAATACACGAAATTCAAACAAAAAGCCATCGCTCTTCAAAGGTGTCCAAAACACTTCCGGCATTTCAGATCTTTCACGAGCCAGATACGTGAGGCCTGCACTATCCGAGTTCATAATTTCGAACACTGTCTTTGATGACGATTATTGCCTATTTTTGTTCGTATTTCCTGGCTTGTTAGAATGAGTACTCGTATGTAGACACTTTTATTCGAAAGCACGCTTTAGACACTCTCCTCAGGGGCGGATCCTGGAGGCCCCCTGGGGGAGAGGGGGGGGGGGGGGCAGTGAAATAATTCTCATTGTCAGCTAAACTCTGGCTCAGTAGAAATACTAGCACTGGCCACCCCTTTTTACCGCACACAGTGCACTGATAGCGAGCTAGCTTCGCATTCTAAAATAAATAAATAAACCTTCACCCCACCCCCCTCTTGGATCCGCCTATGACTCACTCTCCTTTACACTTACTTTCCATACTTCTTTATTGAGAAGAATGAGAAACAACAATTAACGATCACTTTCACCGCAGCCATGGGCCATCTTTCCATATGTATTCTGGAATATAATCCATTCTGGCACAAACTTCCAGGGTTTTCGAAAAACTTTATCCGAGATTGATGGCGGGCCTATCCTCACTTCAATAATCTGTTCCACAGGGACTTGGTTAGAAGGTCAGTTCTTACAACTCAGTGAACACTGCTTGCAAATACCTACAGCACTTTTATTGGTACTAGAAAGTTTAGATTTCATCTCTATGTAGTGATGAGATGGTGAAGAATAAATTAAGTGTGCAATTTTTCTTCGTTATTTCTCCTCGTAGTTCCAATTTCAGAGTTACGAAAGGGTGCATTGCCGGCCTCGGGCAGTTAAGCAGTTCACTAGTTGAGATGATCACACTAGCAAATACATAAACTGTCAAGTGACTGCGAGGGTCGGCCGCGGTGGACGAGGGGACTGCGGCGCTCCAGTCACGGTCACTACGGTCGGGGGTTCGAATCCCCCCTCAGGCATGGATATTTGTGCCGTCCTTAGTCTTAGCTAGTTCATAAGTAGTTTGTATGCTTATGGACTCATGACCCCATACTTAAGTCCCATAAGTTCTACAAACATTTGAACATTTTTTGACTGCGAGGCGTCGTCAATGATTTAAAGAGCTACACTCAAAAACAGCGCAATGGGTTAAAAAGGGAAGCAGCCACCATTTGCAGGGCTACAGATTTCTTAACAACCGGTTTCAAACAACTTTTGCCCTTCTCCAGGTATCTACACAGAATAATATACAAGTACAGATCTTACAGAAAAATTCGAATCACAGAACTGAAGGGGCAAGAGGTATAGTGTATCTAAAGCTTTTTTGAATAGTGTCAAAATCTGAAATAATAATACGCTATACTGCTGTATTCTGATAAAATAAGCAGCTATAAAAAAATTAAGTTCATACAAACAAACAATTCTAGCATAATCTCTGCACTTGATGTTTAGGGTTATTACACAATGCTCTGAAAGAACATATCGGGCATAACTGATGTAACTAAAAAAAAAAAAAAAAAAAAAAAAAAAAAAAAAAAAAAAAAAAAAAAAAATATTCGTTTATATGAACTTAATTCTTTTTATAGCTCCTTACTTTATCAGAATATAGCGTATCAATATCAATTTTGACAGTTTTGCAGAAAGCTTTACATGCGTTACATCTTTTGCCCGTTCAATTCTGTGATTGTACTTCGAATTTTTCTGTAATATTTATACTTGTATATTATTCTGTAACAGTTTCCTGTACAGATACCTGAAGAGGGGCAATAATTACCTAAGACCGGTAGTTAATAAATCTGGGATCCTTATCAAGTGGGTTTGACGGAAGCCATCGAAAGAGTCGAAAGAAAGGCAGTTGGTTTTGTATTGTCACGATACAGGGGAGACAGCGTCACGAAAATGATACAGGATCTGGGATGGGAATCATTACAACAACGGCGGTTATCGCTGCGGCGTGGTCTACTTACGAAACTACAATCACCAACATTGTCCTCCGAATGCGAAAATTTATTGTTGACTCCCACTTACATATGTAGAAAAGATCATCAGAATAAAATACGAGAAATCAGAGCTCGAACGGAGAGATTCAGATGTTCTTTCTTCCCGCGCCCTATTCGAGAATGGAATGGTAGATAAATAATCTAAGGATGGTTCGATGAACCCTTTGCCAGGCCTTTAATGTGATTTGCAGAGTATCCCATGTAGATGCGACCCTGCAACTGGGGGCTGTTTCCTTTTTCAACCTATGAACTACAGTTGCTGCCATGGATAAAAACATTCAACAGTGCAATGGTTGGAATTTGACGAACTGTGTTAATTAAATGGGTGGAGAGCACAAATGCTCGTGACCACAGTAACTATCTCGAACAAATGCACTTAAAAAGAACACGAAATACATAACTTCTTTGTGTCTATTTTATGCGGTACTTGATTACCACAAATACCATGAGGGAACTGCGCGGCCTCCCCAGCGGAGGTTCGAATCCTCCCTCGGGCATTGATGTGTGTGTTGTCCTTAGGTTAGTTTAACCAACGTAGTTTAGTCCCATAGGATTACAAACATTTGAACTTTTTTTTTGCAATAAAATATCGGCGACCGAATACAGAACTGCGCTTGTCTGCGATAGGCAAAAAGTCCTGGGTTTAAATCTCGGTCTGGCACGCAGTTTTAACCTGCCAGGGAGTTTCATAACAGCGCACACTCACTGGCAGAGTGAAAATTTCATTCTGGAAACATGCCCTAGATGTGGCTAACTGCTAATCCATATCTCCAGAATATGCTTTCTTCTAGAAATGCTACTCCTGCAACGTTTGCAGGATAACTTTATTGAAGTCTTTTAGATACCGAGAAGAGGCACTGGCGGGAGTATAGCTGTGTGGACGGTCCATGAGGCGTGCTCAGGTAGCTCAGGTCCCGTCGACAGCCTGGTCAAAAGAGACGCTCGGAGTGTTTGGGTAAGGATATGGAACAAAATCGGCCGTGCCCTTTCAAAGGAACCATCCCGGCATTTGCCTGGAGTGATTTAGGAAAAACACGAAAAACCTAAAGCTGGCCGGAGTTGGATTTGAACCACCAGCCTTCCGAATGCGAGTCCAGTGTGTTACCACTGCACCACCTCGCTCGGTGCTTGCCAGCGAATTTAGATGTGGCACACAGTTTAAATCCTCCAGGAACTTTTGTGATTTTGTCCGCTAAAACAGTCTGTGGATCAATCTAATATGACCTTTCGTTGTCATTATTGCACAACAGTTAATGCACGATTTTTAGATAGGACAGTCCGTAATAATCATTATCCGTCAGGAGAGCTAAACGACATGAAGGAAGAGTAGGGGTGATTCTCATCTGATCGGATACGCAGCAGGAAACAAAGACGTTGTCTGCCATGGTGGGAGGCATGAGACAACATTCTCCAAGTGGTGTTATGACACTGGCGATAGCAGAGCGTCGATAGTCAAACATTTCGCTCCCCGAAGACAAATAGTTGCTCAAGGAGGAGGCTCGTCCTCGAACGGCCATGGTGTGTGCGTTCGCTCACTCGGGCAGCCGCCTGGCCTCTCCAGCAATTTAATGAAAACTATGTTGCCTAATTTTCGTCTACATAACAGAGTTACGGGCGGAGGTAAACCAGAGCATACACGACGATGGTCGTCTGTATTTCGAAATCTAATGCTTACACAGCTTTCGAATCATTTTGTGGATCGGACTGATTGACTCATTATATAAGATGATATTCTGCTGGTTCTGTAAGTACTGCCTATGATTATTTAAAATACCCTGTGCCGGAGCATTGCTCGGATATTCTTTTCTGTTACATAGTAGTATTGTTATAGAATATTTTGCTTGCAACACTACCCATGCAGGAATTGCAACCGTTAAACGAAACTAACCATAAATGTATCTAGTTCAGTGTCCCAGTAAATAGTTTTGTCCAAAATTTCCTAGATATTTCGAAGTCCACAGGTTGGCTACAAATGCAGAAACTGTTTCAGTACGTTACTGTAGCCGAAGAAAACCGTATCTAGCATTTATTGTAAAACTTCGAAACGTGATACAAAAATTTAATGCAAAACGTTCCGAAGCGGAATAGTCGTGCGCACTGAGGCGCCGTGCTGGGTGCACGCGGGCCTTCGCCGTCGGAGGTTCGAGTCCTCCCTCGGGCATGCGCAAATGTGTTATCCTTACGTTAGTTTCACTTAGTTTAAGTAGTTAGTAAAGTAAGGACTAATAACCAAGCAGTTAAGTCCCATGGATTTACAAACATTTGAACAAGTTTTCAAAACGTTAGAGTGGTATCAGAGGTATACGAAACAAAAATGTATAACATATTTATTTTGGAAAATCCTGTTGTTTCAGGAATGACGTCTATACTGGTAAATTAAATAAGCGAAACCAGATCTACATGCCAAATTTGATGCAAATCGTTAGAACCGTTTACGAGATACACGAAATATAGCCTATGTGAGAGACAAGGATAACCCGAGCTTAACTCGGTAGGCTTTTTTTTCTCCCAAGATAGTGTTTTGCTACAAAATATATTAGGAGTTACATACTGATTAAAATCCACAGATTTAGATATTACTACGTATGAAATGGTTATTTAAATGACAAATTAATGAGTGTAAATAATCATTTTATACAAATTGCTACATTATAGTACATATTTTCGTTTTATACGTTTTCAAGGCTAACATAACTTCTGTGATCCAAAAAATACGAAATTAATATATATATATATATATATATATATATATATATATATATATATATATATATATATATATATATCGCATTTTTACGAAAAATACAACTATGTAGTTTGGAAAATCGCATTTTTGCGAAAAATACAATTATGTAGGTGAACTTTAAAAGAAAAAAAAATCAGTGTAAATACAAAATTTCATCCAATGGACAGCCACAATACAGAACACCGAACAAGTTAAAATTGTCTGCCGGACAAAAATATCTGTCGTAACATATGTTCCAGTGTCTAGGAAAAATGTGCCATATGAGAGTCAGTGTGGCCTGGTCAGTGACAATGTATTCCACGAAAGTATGTAATCAGCAAAATATCACCTCAACCTATTCATTTCAGAGGGCGCGATAAGAATATATATACTACTATAGCATGGAACATTTCCAAAGAAATTTAAATTTCTGCATCTAGTCACACGGATAAAATAATTGTGTAAATAATCCACTTCTAAGATCACCATAAGACTGTTCGTGCCGACAGAGTTCTTAACATGTTTTATCCTTTTGAAACAAAACAAAATTTATATTTCAGTATTTAATAAAGACCACAATATTTGTTATAAATAAAGTCAATAATAAGCGAAGCGAACGTCAGCGACAGTGATTTTTAGGTAGTCCGTTTAAGTAAATAATTAAAATATTGTATTAGTGGATAGGACATACATTAAGACCCATACGCTTGGAGACCACCAATACCTACGATATGGCCGTGCACTCTAAGACGCCTTGCTGCGGATGGGCGTCTGCTTCCCATCGGGGAGTTCGAGTCCTTCCTCGAGCATGTGTGTGTGTGTGTGTGTGTGTGTGTGTGTGTGTGTGTGTGTGTGTGTTGTCCTTAGTATAAGTAGTTTGGGACTGATGGCCACTGCAATTTGGTCCCATACCTTTACAAACATCTGAACCTACGATATCTTCATCGATAGAAAATCCCTTCCCATTCACACACTGTCATAGCATAAACTGAACAGTAATTTAAATCGAAATGCTATTTCTCGGACCTGTTCGTTGACGTCTGAGTTATTTTAGGCATAAAATAGCTGCTCTTGCTAAGGAGTTCGACACTGTGTAAACAATTTTACCTGATTGATAAGACAAGCTTTTGAAGTGCATTTACTCGAAATATAAGTGCAGCACTTGTGTAGTATTTCATGTAAAACCAAAGTCACTGAATACGCGATTACAGTTAGTCTGTAAACATACGAAAGCTTCAAGAATTACTTTCACAAATTCGATATTCACCGACACTGTTGTACCAGTACTCCTAGACGGAAGAGACACACCTATCCATAACTGTTTTAGTGATAATGGAAATTTAAGGTTATTAGCCCCTTTTTGAGTATATTGATAAAATTTTTATGTAGTGCACAGACTGGTAACTTGTCTTAATTGCTCAGAAAAACACGAAGTAGGCCTACCTTACGAGAGCAATGTCAATACGTAACAATGTCCATCAGTGAATACGTGAGAGCAACTACTTGTACGGATGAAAAACAAAGATTACATAGGATGAGTCGGAGTTAAAGCTAAGTTTCCTTGAAAGAGTGCTGGGGAAATGTTATACGTTTACAATGGAGACTGTTTACAAAACACATGGAAAAGCCATGCTAGAATATTTATCACGCGTGTGGGATCCAAACCAAACAAAAGACCACAAAATGAGAACAGTGACGCCAATGATCGGAGGGACAATCGAAAATTTCGTGAAAAATAACAATATAGAGCACGAGGGAAATTTGAACTCTTTTCAACAACTCCGTAACGTTCTCCCATGAATCAAACAACCTTGTCGCCATTAGTATTGCCCTTCATCATAGGCCGCACGGGAGAGGTCGAGCGCCCTAAGGCGCCTTGCTGCGGAGAGCGCGGACGTTTCAGTCCTCCCCCGGGCACGGTTATGTATGTTGTCCTTGGCATAAGTTAGTTTAAGTAGTTTGTAAGTCTGCAGTTTGGCCCCATAGCTTTAAAAACTTTTTATTATTATTATTATTATTAAGTACACAGAGTATCCAAAATCCTGTTCGGTGTGGCTCCCACACTGTTGAGCTATATCCTACTACGGGTGTGTCCACGTGTTTTGCACTTTCCACTGGAAACGGATAAGATTTCCCAGCATTCTATCAATGAACCTTATCTGTAACTGCAACTCGGCCTATGTAATCTTTGCATCGCATCCGTACAAATAGTTGCACTCACGCATTCACTACCCGTTTAAAAAAATAAATAAATAAAAACAGGAAACAAATGTATCTAAGTTTCAGCATAAGCTCCTTTTAGCTCTATACACGTTTCTCAGCACGTTCAATAAGTTCGATACCCATTTTATAATGAGAACTATCTAACGCCTCAAAATATCCATTAACTGCCGAAATCACGTCTTCACTTTTTTGAATACAGAACCATTTTTTCAAGTTTGGGAACAGAAAATATCCCGAGGCTGCTAAATCTGGTGAACAGGGTGCATCAGGCAGTTGAATTTTGGCCATTGAAATAACGAACTTGTGAGCTGGTGTAAGCCTATTTTCCTGAAGAAACACTTTCTTCTTGGCCAAATGTGGGCGTTTCCGCTTGAATTATTTGCTTAAACGTTACAATAAATTCGCATAATACTCGCTGTTGATGTATATATCCAAGGTAGTCAATGAAAATTGTCCCACGCGCATCCCAAAAAACCGACGCCATGACCTTGCCTGTAGATGAAAACGGTCTTCGCCTTCTTTGGGATCGGTTCTGCAATTTGTGTCCATTGTAATTTCTTTTGAAACCCGCTCGGTTAGCCGTGTGGTCTAACGCACCGCTTTCCGGGACGGGCGTACCGGCCCCGGTTCGAATCCGCCGACCGCGGCGAAGTGGCCAAGCGCATTGAGGCGCTATGCTCCGATGCGCGAGACCGTTTCCCGTCGGGGATTAAGTCCCTTAAGCGTAACAAACCTTTGAACATTCGAATCCGCCCGGCGGATTAACGAAGGGGGTCGGAGTGCCGGCCAGCCTGGATGTGTTTTTTAGGTGATTTTACACATCTTCAGTTACACGATTCACGTTTAATAACACTTCACACTTTCACACATATAACACTATACGCAGACATTTGGAGTACAGATTTACTCCCGGAGGGCATGGGGTGGCGACAGGAATGGCATTCGGCCACCTAGTAAATATTAACACACGCCACATCCAGATTAAATAACGAGCCGACCCTGCATGTGCGGGAACATGACCAAAGAGAAAGAGAGTTTTGAGTGTTCTTTTGTCTCGGGAGTGAAGTGGTTAACTCATGTTTCATCCATGGTTATGAAAAGGCGAAAAAAAATACCTTTGTTGCTGCGAAACTTCTCTAAACAATTGAAAAATCTTCACGACACTGTATGGTCAGATTTTCAGATAATATGCGATGTACTGCACTTTTTTTTTCAAATGCCAGCTACGTCTGCTAGCTTCCGCATTTTCAGTCGACGATCATCCAGTACCGCTTTGTGGATTTTCTTCACCTCATTTGCTCGACCACCGCGATGCTCTCGTACGGCCTCGTTTAAACTCAGCTATCCAATATTTTACTGTTATAAACGGAGGAGCACCTACTCTCCCAAAGTAGACTCTAGCTCAACTTTAACCCTTAGCTGGGAACACCCGTTATACTTTCATTTCTGGGAACACCCGCCTCCCAGACTACCATGATATAACTTCACGTATTTTCAGTGTTTGTTTTTCTTTTAAATGATGTATATTTGTTTTATTGCTTCTTAACCCTTAACTGCCCTGGCGGGGTCATATTTGACCCCAACAGTTTTGATTTTCATATTTATTCGCTAGGTGACATGGTGGAGAGCTTTTACGAAAGCTGCCAAGTCTAAAGAAAGTAACCAACGTATTTTTTGTACAAATTTGAAAAATTAGAAAAAAATATATAAATCAATATTGAGCGTAGGAATTTATCAAATATGGTTCGCAACTCATATTTCTTGTTTGCATATGGCAAGAACCATGTCTTTAGAAGTTCAAAACAGGGAAAAATAACGTCTTTCTAATGAAAACTAATTTTTATGTGAATTAAAAAATGTCAGATAAATACAAATCTTTTAAAATAATTTCTTTGTGCTTCCTTCTATGTTTAAAAGAATTTGTTAACCTTAAAAAATGGATATTAACTAGAGAATAAATGCTTTACATTCAAAAAGTCATTTACAATTACATTTACCCCAACAATCTGGGGTCAAAAATGACCCTGCTAGGGCATGAGAGTTACTACATTCTCCAGAGCAGTTAAGGGTTAAATTATTTTTACAATTCGATGGGTAATAAAAATCAATTTAAAACAAAGACTCAGTACCCGCCTGTGCGGCATGTGTTCCCAGCTAATGGATATTGGTTGCACTAAGGCCTTTAAAATGTTGTTGTTATGGTCTTCAGTCCGGAGACTGGTTTGATGTAGCTCTCCACCCTACTCTATCCTGAGCAAGCCTTTTCATCTCCTCATAAGAACGGCAACCCACATCCACTTGAATCTGCTTACTTTACGCGTCTCTTGGCCTCCCTCTGCGATTTTTACCCCACACACTTCCCTCCAATGCTAAATTTACGATTCCTCGATGTCTAAGAATGTGTCCTACCAAGCGATCCCTTCTTTTAGTCAGGGTATGGCAAAAATTCCTTTTCTCGCCAATTCTGTTCAGTACCTCTTCATTAGTTATGTGATCTACCCACCTAATTTTCAGCATTCTTCTGTAGCACCACATTTCAAAAGCCTATATTCTCTTCCTGTCCGCACTGCTTATCGTCCATGTTTCACTCCCGTACAAGGCAACACTCCACACAAATGCCTTCAGAAAAGACTTCCTTGCCCTTAAATTAGTATTCGATGTTAGCGAATTTGAGGAGGTACTGAACAGAATTGGGGAGAAAAGAAATTTCTGGCATACCTTGACTAAAAGAAGGGATAGATTGGTAGGACACATTCTTAGACATCAAGGAATTGTGAATTTAGCGTTGGAGGGAAGTGTATGGGGTAAAAATCGCAGAGGAAGACCAAGAGATGGATACAGTAAGCAGATTCAGACAGATGTAGGTTGCCGTTCTTATGTGGAGATGAAGAGGCTTGCTCAGGATAGGGTATTGTGGAGAGCTGCATCAAACCAGTCTCCGGACTGAAGACCACAACAACAACAACAGCAAATTTCTCTTTTTCAAAAATGCTTTTCTTCCCATTGCCATTCTGAATTTTATATCCTCTGTACTGCGACCATCGCATGTTATTTTACTACCCAAGTAACAAAACTCATCTACCACCTTCATTGTTTCGTTACCTAATCTAATTCCTTCAGCATCGCCTGATTTTCTAAGACCGCATTCCATTATTTTTGTTTTGCTCTTGTTAATGTTCGTTTTATACGCTGTCTTCAACACACTGTCCATTCCATTCAACTGCTCTTCCAGTTCGTTCGCTGTCTCTGACAGAATTAAAATATAAATTAATTATTTAAATAAATAAGGATGACCAATTTCCTCCATTTTCACAAATTCACTCGCAACGATCACTATTTTCGGCTGCCAAACAGATACTAAACAATGTGGCATCTTCAAACTTGAAACATGTGGTCGATAGATCGTATACTTTGAAATCCAGAGACACTTTTCAACAACGGCTGTGGCTGTCATCGGTCGGTCAAGTCGGGTACTGATGGGACGAGCCTCTAATTCCTGGAAAACAGTGGCCAGGGCGAGTTGTCGCTGCAGATTGACAAGAGCGCGGCGTCGTGTGGACGCACCGTCTGGCTGTCGGGCAGCTCGAGCGTCTGCCGGCGGCGGCTGGAAGCGCAGGGCGAGGTCTTGGACGGACCAGGGAACGCCGCGCGACCGCGACCGTGGCCGCGCCATCGCGAACACACACTGCGCCCACCGGGGCGGCTCCTCTCCTATCTGACGCTATCTGCTGCCTGCCGCAACTGACAGATAGCGGCCACCGAGGTGCGATCACTTACGCGCAGATAACGATACGATTACTACTCCAACACCTCGCACACTTTCTCGCCGCTTCACGGCGTGCTCGGAACACGGTCTCCCATACGCCGCGGCGGATTAAGCTCTTTCTACACGGGAAGTGAGAGCTTGCGAGATTACCCATGATGCACCGGTCACGCCGTCCGCGTACAGTGTAGACTTCCTTCCAAATAAAAAAAAAATATATGCTGGCGAGGCCCCCCACCCTCTTCATGAACCTTAAAAAAACTATGTTATCTCAAAAGAAACAAATTTTATCTTCTTTATTTTGCTACACATTTCTTTTAAATTGTTGGACGAAGATTTTGTATTTTTTTTAGGAATGGAACAAATTATCCTACTTTTACATCATTTCCGACAGAAAAATATATTTTTCATAACGAGTGTTCGTATTTCAGGCAATACTCAGAAGCGAATTCTGCTCATTTAGAAAGGTCCCACTGTATATACAATTTGGAAAGATGTAGATCTTTTTTTTTTCGAATTTTTCAGAATTACTAACTGTACCATGGTCTTCCACCTATCGACTGGTTCTTGAAAAACGATTTCAGGCTTTGCACTTATTTATCTTCAACACACACTGTTATAAAAAATCTATGTTCTATTCTAAAGGTAATTAAAGTTACATTGGGAACTCGGTAAGTTTAACATTAAATAAAGTTCATGCAGGCATACGTTTTTGTATTACTGAACCCCTGTTTATTTTATGGTTCAAGTGCTTGCTCCTGTGACGGCGAACCCTCAAGCAAGGCTTTGAGACCCCCCCAGGGGGTCGCGATCCCAGAGGTTAGAAAACACTGGGCTACAGCATCTAAACACGACAGCGAAAATCGGTATACGAAATTCGATTTTCTTCTTGCGGAAGAAGTGTTGCATGTAAACGTGGTGATTGCAACACTGTTGATGAGTGATGAATCACGTTGTATTTTGTGGCAAACCATGGAGCAAACCGTTGAACTGGGTGGAGAGGGTTGCCTACCATTATGTGTTGTGTCAACAGTGACTTGATGCTACGCTATTGGGGGAAGGGCGTTTTTCGTGATTAAGTCGCCTTATTGGGATCACGGTTTCTTCCTGAGTACGTGCGTGGCGAGCATGGGGATCCGAGCTATGCAGTCTTTCTTCCTTATTCCCTCCCTGGATTGCATTTCCTTTCCCTTTCCCTCCTTTTATATATTCACTCCTCCCCCTCCCTACAGGGGGCCAATAACCTAACCCAAACAACAAACCAACTGTTTATACGAGGTACGTCCAGAAAGTAAGTTACTTTCTGGATGTACCTCGTAACATTGAGCAGTAAGACAGCTCGGAAACCCCTCTCATACAGCAGTGCCTTTGGGTCAATAGCCCAGATCTCCGACCTGAAGCCAATAGAACACCTCTGTGGTGAGTTAGAATATCGACTTCACCCAGATAACTACGAGCAATCTCCGTTCGTTTTGGTTCTTGAATAAAAATGAGCCGAGACGTTAAATCACGTCATCGAAAGTGTTTTCTCGGCAGAGTTAAAGCTCCCAAAAAGCCGAAGAGAGCACGCGAGTGATAAAACGCGCCGTCGCTTCGCGTCGGGTGGTGCAGTAGCGGTGCCCGCCCTCCAGCAGGTGAGAGGAGGAGCGTCTGCGGTCTCCTTGGTCCACACCCACGGCAGGGCGCGCCCGTGTCCTTGGCTCCTTTTCGCCGCGTATCCAGGCTACCGCAGCCAGGAGGCAATCCGCAACTCGGCCGACTGCGTGTCCACACTCGCAACTTCCTCGCTTCTCTACTCGCGCACTCAACTGTGCAGTAGTGACTGTTTTAGTAATTAGACAGTGCTTTTAGGGACGCAGTAGGAACAGGTAGTAACGCTTTTCGAAATAATCATCATCAGAATCTAGGCCTGGGGTAAAGTTTTATACTAATAGCATATCGTCATGGTACTGCTGAACTATGAACTATACTCATGGCTATATCGTCATGACACTGCTGAACTATGAACTATACTACATCTACATAGATACTCTGCACATTTAAGTGTCTGGCAGAGGGTTCATTAACCACTTTCATAACTTTTCTCTATCGTTCCATTCTCTAATAGCGCGCGGGTAGAAATCGCTCCGTTTTCGATCTGATTTCTCTTATTTTATTGGGATGGTCATGTCTCCCTAAGTAGGTGTGTGCTAGCAAAATATTTTCACATTCAGAAGTAAAAGTCGGTGATTGAAACTTCGCAAACAGATCACGCCGCAATGAATAACGTCTTTCTTTTAATGATTTCTTTTAATGATTTCTTTTAATCATTTCCGCAACATTTCCGTGGCGCCCCCCCCCCCCCCGTAACGTGATAAAAAAAAAAAAAACGAGCTGCCATTCTCTGAACCTTCTCAATATCTTCCGTCAGTCCCACCTGGTGAGGGTCCCACAATGGGCAACAGTACTCCAGGAGAGGACACACAAGTGTGATGTAGGCAGTCTCTTTGATGGAGCTGGTGCATCTTCGAAGCGTTCTGCCAATAAAACGTAACCTACGGTTCGCCTTCCCCACAATATTTTCTTTGTGTTCTCTCCAGTCTAAGTTGTTCGTAATTGTAACTCCTAGGTATTTAGTAGAATTTACGACCTTAAGGTTTGACTGATTTATAGTGTAATTGAAGTTCAGCGGATTTCTTTTAGTGGTCATGTGTATTACTTCACAATTTTCTTTATTTCGAGTCAATTGCCAATTTTCGCACCATGTAGAAATTTTGTCTACATCGCTTTGGAGTTGCTTTTGATCCTCTGTTGACTTCACTAACCAATAAACGACAGCATCATCCGCGAACAGTCTAAGGGAGCTATTCACATTGTCTCCTAAATCGTTTATAAACACGAGGAAGAGTAGGGGACCTATAACGCTTCCCTGGGGAACGCCAGATATCACTTCTGTTTTCCTCGATGACTTACTGTCAATTACAACGAACTGTGTCAGGAAATCGTAAATCCAATCACACAATTGGGGAGATATTCCATAAGCACGCAATTTCATTAAAAGCCGCTTGTGGGGTACAGTGTCAAAAGCCTTCCGGAAATCCAGAAGTATGAAATCTATTTGGGATCCCTTGTCGATGGCACTCATCACTTCATGTGAATAAAGGGCAAGTTGTGTTTCGCAAGAGCGATACTTTCTGAATCCGTGTTGATTATATCGTCGTGGCCCTGCTGAACTATGAACTATACTCATGAGTCATGACTACATCATCGTGGCCCAGCTAAACTATACTCGTGAGTATAGTTCATCAGGGCCATGACGATATACGATTAGTATAAAACTTTATCCCATGCCTACATTCTGATGATTATTATTTCGAAACGCGTCAATAAATGAACAGCCTCAAACCACCTGTGGCTTTTAAAATTCATAAAGAGTCCCTAATAGGTCTAATAACTAAAACTCAAAAATGGGCGCATACCTCGTCCGAGACTTCATGTCACATCTGGAACAAAGACTGTCTATCCGTGTCGGTACACGGCCACTTCTTTGTTACCTTACGATTTCTCTGCATCTTGTATCGAGGGAGGATGGGGAATATTGGCAGCTACAAGGTTGTCCTCCAGCGGCGCTTCTCTAAATTCCCCCTGCACTCTTATTTCCTTTACTATTACACAGGGTGTTTCAGGAGGAATGACAAATATTTTAGAACGTTGTAATAGAGAAGAACGAATTCGAAATATTTAAACGTATTTACCATTTCAGGGCATTGAAATAAATTCAATAGCAAACTTGAAACTTTGTGCTGGACAGGGCTTCGAACTCGGACTTTCAGTTTTGGGCCAGCGATCGCTTTAAACAATTGGGTTATCCAGACACGCTTCCTTTCCAATTTAAAATCTCAACTTGTAGCACACTACGGTTGTACGTTTTTTTTTTTTTTTTTTTTTTAATTTTTTTTTTTTTTTTTTTTTTTTTTTTTTTTTTTTTTTTTTTTGGGGGGGGGGCTTTAGAGAAGTTTAGGGATTTTGTTATAATTTTCTTGATTAAAAGACAGTGAGTTCGTATTTTGCAAAGCGATATGTTTTGTCAACAGATTCAACGAACAATATCTGTGGTTTACAAAACATATGACGAAATTTCAGCAAGAACTATATACCAAATTGTGAACTTTGTATTTTGTTTTAGGAACAGTTTCATTTTCTCTTATATTGCACAAGGACCTAGAAAGAAACATTTGAAGATTTTTTCTATAACAGTGAAGTTTCAGTTATACTTCGAGTGTAGTGGAAGGGCCAGTCCAACACGATCATACTGAAAAACTTTACTTTTGAACCTACCGACCGTGTTCCACTACAACACCTGTGTGAACGTCCTGCAGCTTTGTGATTTCCAAAGACCTTTCAACCAGCCAGCTTCCTATGAACACAATATCAGCGCCGAAAATAGTGTACCAAGTAATATTGTGTTTGGAAGTAAAGTGGGCGCCTTGCATTCCATAGAAGTTTGGTTTCTACAGCTGGCGGTCGCTCATTTTCTGTCGCCCTCCTGATGCACACGGTCAGTTGCTGCAGCTGATGTTTTTTCGCGCCATAACTATCGACGTAACAAGTGAACCTTACTGGAGACTGAACTCGCGACCTCTACTCTTAGCGAGTGCGCCGCGCGCTGCCACGGCAGGTGCTTATATGCGCCAGCCTTCTGAACCGCCGGAGGTCGACTTTTAAGCCGTGACGTCATACTGCTCGTTGAGAGTTGACTGCAGTGGGCGGCTGTTAGGGCACGTGGGGATAGCGAGGCGTCACCCACGTACACCATGGCCCTTCCACATACTGTCCACGCTTTATCAATTAACAAGGAGTTCTTCCAAATTTATGGTACACGTAGGGCGTGGTGAGACACGAAAGTGCCCCAAGTGGAAACTCCAGATGGCCAAGCGTTTAGGAGATAAAAGGAAGTTTGAGGTTTGATTCCATTTTTTGGATCAGCGATCACAAAATAATGAATATAGTATGCTGCATTGGTCGTTTTTTATTAATGTTTTTGCAGATCCATTTCGATCACGTAATGATCATCCTCAATGCACCAGTCATCGTAATATCAGCTATGCATAATCATATACCATATTAGCTGAATGTTAAAAAAATCTGTTACATATACCATATTAGCTGAATGTTCAAAAAAAATCTGTTATATTCAACTAATATGGCATATGATTATGCATAGCTGATATTACGATGACTGGTGCATTGAGGATGATCATTATGTGATCGAAATCGATCTGCAAAAACATTAATAAAAAAACGACCATGCTGCATACTATATTTATTGTATTCAAAAGGAAGATTGATACAGATCTATAACCATATGCAAGCTATCAACAATCCCTGTGAGGGCGTGTTTAGAAGGCGGTGTTTGGCTAAGAGGTAAAAGACCAGATTTGTATTAAGAAGGTCGCAGGTTCAACTCCCAGCAAATTTGTTTCCTGCTCCTTGGCAATGCGTACACCTACATATTGTTCCCGTAGGGATCGTGAGGACAAGGTTAGATTAATTACAATACGCACTGAGGCATTTACATAATCATTCGTCCCACTCTCAATACGTGAATGGAATGGGAAGAAATCCTTATAAATGGTACAGTGGGACGTACCCTCTGCCATGTACTTCACAGTCGTTTGCAGAGTATTGATGTAGACGTGGATGTAGACTGACGCCACAATTAACCGCAACATTATATATTTTATTTTATTAATTTATATAATCAAAAAATAAAGGGCATTGGATGAAATTCGGGATTACAAACATTTAAAAATGGACTGTAGTTAACGCGTATTTGGTGACGTCATGTATGTAAATCGATACTTCCATTCTTTTCCAATTGATCTATTACATGTAACTGAGTGATAATATGCTTGTTTTGAATAATGACGTCCCATGCTGATGGTGTGCACATATAAATACAAAAAACATATATGATGTTGCGGTTTATTGTGAAGTCAGTAGGTACGCATTGCAAGGAGCAAACAAATATTTTCCGCCGTGCGGAATCGAACCCGCGAAGCTTCTAATAAAAATCCGATCTCTTACCGCTGAGCTAAAGACCGCTTTCTAAACAGACTCTCTCAGGCGCAGTTGATAAGGTGCATATGGTGATAGATCCGTATCAAAACTCGTTTTATTTCCTAAACGCTTAGCCATCTGGAGTTCCCGTTCATTGACTGTGATTATAAACTGTAAACATGGTCTTGTTTTGTGTTTACAGGCCACCACCTCTCCTTTTATTATAATCTGATGATGCCCTGCTGTAACGACGAAACGCGTCATTAAGGATTAAAAACACTACTGCGAAACCAATACGGTTTTCATTTCAAAATATAATATCACCGGTTGCTTTCCCACACCACGGAATGGAAATCATTTTCCATCAAGGTCAATTTAGCACTGGAGGGAAGTGTGTTGGATAAAAATCGCAGTGGGAGACCGAGAGACGAATACAATAAGCTGGTTCAAAAGAATGTATAGGTTCCCATTCTTATTCAGAGATGAAAAAGCTTGCACGGGATAGGGTAATGTGGAGAGCTTCATCAAACCAGTGTTTGGACTGAAAACCAAAACAAAAACAACCCACTTCGCGTTTCGAAGGTTAAAACCTCCATCATCAGTTGGGTTCGTGTCAGTGAGAAGACGTAAGTCTTGTGTATACACCATTTGGGTATCCTAGGGCAGAAAAAAAATGTTCAAATGTTTGTATAGCTTATGGGTCTTAACTACGGGGTCATCAGTCCCTAAACTTACGAACTACTTATGAACTAGCTAAGACTAAGTACGGCACAAATATCCATGCTCGAGGGGGGATTCGAACCCCCGACCGTAGTGGCCGTGCAAACCGTGACTGGAGCGCCTCAGTCCCCTCGGCCACCGCGGCCGGCTCCTAGGGCAATCACGTGTATTAAAATACTACCCAAATACTCGCGGCTTCGCTAGTATATGAGTTCGCCACATGTCACGCCTTTCTGTCTACTTCGTCTTCACACTATTTGGTAATTTGCAGTACTCATATCAGTCCGAAGTTGCTCATGTTCGTCGTGCTGCTTCAAAGACAATACCAGCGCAGTGGAATTTACATTTCATCAGATACTGGCTCGCACTTTTCAACACAGACGTAGCAATATCAACCTCCAAATTGGACAAGGAAACTGATAGCCATTCCTGGCTACTCAGTGTGCACCAAAATCTGACGAGCACACATTGCTGTCCGACAGTTTGGTCTACGAAAATTAGTTTCAAACACAGATAGCTCACTCGGTAAGAGCACTGTCAGTGAAAGGCTATTATTAACCAATGTAATTGCAGTCAAATATTCCACATAAAACATTTCCATGACTAAACAGCAGTTGGACTTTTCTGTCAGTTTTAATTTTCCCTTAAAATCAATATTGGTAACTAGAAAACAGATAGCCACCAAAACTTTGGTGTCTATTTGACTACAACGAATTTTCCTCTTGAAAGAAACCTGGTCGTTGCTGCTCTCTGGTGGAAAAAAAAGGGTGGACATTCTGAAGCCATCTACAGTAAGAACCTCCTTCAACAAAACTGTGTAGGCTACAATGTCGCGATTATCAGGCCCCTGAATACGTTTTCCATAAAGTAAGACGTATTCTAACTAAACAAGAAAAATATATATTTTTCTTATTGTACAGATATAGTGATAATAAAGAACTGAAATGAAAAAGAAGTGGCTGAGAAAGTATGAATTTACAAAAGACAGTTAAATAAGTAGGACGAGGAAAGTGTCGAGACGATGTGAGCGTGACGTCAGTGCCCCGGAGTTAGCTGCAGCGCTCTGCCCACGACACATTGTGCAGTTGGTGGCAGAATGTACTGCCCTCCCCCCTCCCACAGTAGTAGTGTCCCGACATGAGGCAACAGGTGGCCAAATACGGACGCCAGGGCCTGTGGGGAGCTACGCAACAGGTGTGGCAGACACCGCCAGGCCCACGCAAGGCGTCTGCGGAACTTCGCTGCCAGTTACACTCCGGCGCGTCATCACATTCACCGCCGGTATCTCAATCAACAAGTCAGAAGGCTCGCGTCAGAACTGTTTATGTGCAAATCGATTATTTATAATAATAATAATAATAATAATACTTGTTTTGCACACACGCCCTTAAAAGCGGCGATCGAAATGTAAATTACGTTACAGTCCAAAGATAACGTTTACGGATGATGCTATGGATGTTACCAAGGAGGTTAGAATGCTGGGAGACGCCCTTCAGCTGAAAATGTGAAGCCTGCCTCCGCCATATTGCTAAGTTTTGGGGAAGTGTTCGTATTGTAGAGCTAATGTTTTATGTCGCTTAAAACGGGTATAAACGTCCGACGGTTTTGCCCTGATGAATAACGTGATAAAAGAGTGCAAATTAGCCGTTAAAAATTAAGTTTTCGAATATATTATGAGGAGTATTTATTACTATTTAATAAAGAAAGTACATACATTGCAGTCACCCCGTTTACATGGGCTCCCAAAACCGGATTTCGTAAACCGATTTTCCAATTCCGCTTTTGGTTGGTCATGTAAACACTCCAAAATCGATTCTGCAAATCCACTTCTCTAAAGCGGTTTTCCAGTTCCACAATCGATTTTCGTGCCCATGTAAACACAACCGTTTTTGAAGCGTTCTTGGTTTGTCAGATTGTGTTTTATTGATAAGAATTTTTGGCACATATGGACAGAGTGATATTTTCTAATGGGAAATAAAAGTATTAATATTAGAGTGAGCATGAATCTGTGTATTTAAGTGAAGAAAAATAGCGATTATGCTAACTAAATCGGGGACTAAATCAGCTGTTTTTCAGCCGCCATCTTAAGTGGATTAGGAAATCCGATTCAGGCTGTGCCATGGAAACACGACAGCGAAAAACGGTTTACGAAAATCGGTTTTCGTCTTCCGGAAGATGTGATACATGTAAACGTAGTGAGTGACTATCAGTTCAATGCATCAACAGTAAGAGGGTCGACTTGATACATAGTTTTAACGAACAAATAGCATTCCAAAACTGACCAAGATGGTTAACAGCCTTCAACTGACGTAGGTGCTTGGCATAGATAATGCCATCTCCCTTTATTCTAAATTCCTTTGATATTACCAGTGATCTCAATTATTATCTTTGAGCTCACTGGATGTTACAAATACTAAGCAATTATATCTTTGCAGCGGTCACTATCAGCTATTGAAAACATCCAATTATCCAGCTGTCATACTACAGCTATTTACAATTACTGTACTGACATTTGATTATATAAATCGACAGCTATCATCAAACGTAAGTCACCAAATTAGAAATATAATTCGTAATTGATGTAATATGTTCAAATGTTTGTAGAGCTTATGGAACTTAACTACGGTGTCATCAGTCCCTAAACTTACAAACTACTTATGAACTAGCTTATACTAAAGACGGCTATATATGCATGCCCGAGTGGGGGATTCGAACCCCCGACTGGGAACGACCTCGCACATCGTAGCATAGCGCCTCAATGCGCACGGCCGCTCCGACGCGGCGTAATTGATGTAATATTAATGTACAAAATTCTGTTATATCAATACCTATTTTTACAGTATTCTGACGATTCTCTTGTGTACAGATTGAAATCGGTTAATTCAACATATAATTGTACCATCTAGTGGCTGTTTATAAAATCAAATTTATTAACACATTATTGCTTCACATTTTTATTTCATGAGCGTGTGAAACTACTGAATTACGACAAAAGTCTGTTAAAAACGACAAGATATATTAAATTTATAATCAAGATACGATGCAATAATTTTAGACGTAGACAGTACTGTTTTTTACGCATTTGGACATGAACAGTTTTAAAAAATGTTCAAATGTTTGTATAGCTTATCGGACTTAACTACGAACAGTTTTAACACAGGTTTGTAATAAACACTAAACAGAAAGTCTCGCTATTTTATTTCAAGAAGTCTAGTAATCATCCAAAACTGCATTCTTTCCGGTGGGCCTCGATTTAAAAATGTGTTTTTGTGGATAAGCTCAGGAACTTTGGTAGGTTCCACTGTGACTGACTTCGCTCATGCGCACGAAATTGTGACGCAGATAGCAGCGGAGTTTATTTCTGTATACTCCGACAGTCTGTAACATACAGTCGTGAAACACTATGGTGGGGAAAAAATAAAAATAAAAGCTAGCGGTCCTAGCGGCCAGTAGGTACTAACAGAAGAAAAGCATGATACAAACTGAGACGTTGCCATATGTCATGCTATTGCTTTCACATTAACTAGTCACCAAACATGGTGGTGAAAACGTCATTAAGGTAATAATATAACTACTAATGTTAATGACAGTTTATAATCGAAACATCAGTGTAGTGGAATACAATCGGTTCACAATAGCAGAGTCGTAATCGTCCCTTTTAAGAGAAGAAATTAATTGCAACTTGATGTGCTTAAGTTCTAAATGAACTGATTGTGATTATATTCTCGTGCTCAGTGCATACTTTGCATACTTCCACTCTGCAAGAGGTTTTTTTTTTTTTTTTTTTAGCGGATTTCGGTCATTGTAATATTGAAAAAGGACACGATTTTTATATTCCTGGAGAATATATTTCCTTATGAACCATCTTTTTCGCCTTGTCCTTCCTTCTATGCCTTGCATGTACCTGATTTTTTTTAGCTACTGTTCAGGTGTCACATTAGACCCTTAGGCCCTATCTTCAAGTTCAACAGTTTATAAACGGATATATTATTTATTTATAGCTACGCATTCATTTTTGTTAAACTAGTAGGTACCCGGACGAAATATATCGGTATATATGCCACAATTTTTATAAAACCACTACGCAACTACTGAAATAGTTTATTAACTGCAATTGAAATGTTCTAACAGTATTTTTATACATCAGTAATATTATGTGGTTTGGTTAAGCTTTTGCGATTCTCATTAAGAATTCGAAGAGAATGGATTGTCAAAGTCGTTAAAGTACAATTTATGCGTACGCGACTGGCGTTTAGCGTGTAGATGTTGGCAACGGCGCGATGAATGGCGAGAGATGAAAGCAGCCAATCAGGAGTCGCATTCGGGCGACCAAGAAGATTTCGTGTTTATGTCTAGTAAATTTGGCGTCATTTTTAAAATTTGTTCTGTGTTTGTGTGTTGCGTTTTTACCAATGTAATTGATATTTCATTTATAATCGGAACGAATTTTCACACTGTTTTTTACGATGTATATGAAAGGTACGATTGTTACGGAGTGATATACCGGCATACCGCAACCGACCATTGACATGTAGTATTTACGAGGATAATTAATTTACTCAAACAGACTAGGATACATCAACAACCTGTCAACCATAGAGCAGATACAGCATGAATTATTTATTTCCTGGTGAACAGAAAAGATGCATGCACTTTCAAAACCCATTGACAAAGAATGAGGGGAATAATCTTCTGTGTCAGCCATTAAAAAAATAAATAATGCTGTTCCTGTTGTATGGTTGACAGGTTTTTGATATATCCTTGTTCGGTTAGTATATTAATTACTCTCGTAAGTACTCCATCTTTACAAACCATAATGACTGAAGCTAGTATTTCCTATTGGCCGCCCAAAAGCGACTCCTGATTGGCCACCTTCACCCCCCCCCCCAATCATTCATTGCGCCGTTGCCAACGTCTACAAGTCAAGCGCCAGTCGTGTACGCACAAACTACACTTTAACCGTGGTTATACTTTGACGTTAAATGGTAACATTATTCTCTTTCTTCTCTGGATGCTTTGCAAATCGAAGTGAGAGACTGTTGCTACAAATTACAGCGCCACAAAAGCTCCGGAATACGGTAGCATTTTGGATGTGTTGCGCCACTACAAACACAACCATGCCGTGGTATGTTTATTAGAGTTGTGTCGATTCGTGAATGACTGGTTTGTTTGAACGAGTACAAATAAAGAATCGTCGTTCAAAAGAATCGCCTGTCTCGTGACGATTCCAAGCTCCGACGATTCATGGTTCGAAAGCAACTGGCGAATCGTGCTGAATGATTACGAAAGCCAGAAAGCAGTCGAAAAGGAGGACGCGTATGAAAAAAAGGAAGCACAGAACGCAGATCGTGAGCAGTTAATTATTATTCACGATGACAGATGCCAAACGAAACGCAGCGAAATACACATCTGCCCACACACACGATTATCACGCCGCGGCGGAGTGGCCGAGCGCATTGAGGAGATATGCTGCGATACGCGAGGCCGTTCTCCGTCGGAGGCTCGAATCCGCCCTCGGGCATGGATGTTTGTGCTGTCTTTAGTATAAGCTAGTTTATAAGTAGTAGGTAAGTTTAGGGACTGATGACCATGTAGTTAAGTCCCATCAGCTTAACACACATTTGAAAATTTTTCGATTAACATCAAGAAATCGAAGTATGCTGAAAAATTACGTACTTCTTACGCGTTCCAGATGCAGTGCAACACACGCACGTCGTTTATACTGTTTAAATGTAATATATGTAAACGAACAATTCTAGCACTTGTGAATTTCGCGTATCCCGGAAATGGCTCTAACGATTTGGATTATATTTCGTATTTAGAGCGGTTTTTGCCTTTTGAGTTCATCTAAATAGTTATATTTATTGTAAAAAATCAATTTTACAAAACTATTTTTATATAAAAACGTGATTTTAAATGGTTTCCAACGCCATCTATAAATCTTTTTTACTATTTAGGTTTTTACGTTTGTTTCCTGAAAGAAAGCGATTTTACACAAATAAACATTTTTATATAAAAACACGAATTTCTTGTATCTCGAATGAAATTTAGTGTTTAGAGAGGGATTTTGATTTTTAAAGAGTATTTATATAAACGTGTTTCCTGAAACTAAGTGATTTACATAGTAACTATTTTATAACGATTAGATATGTGTTAATTACCATATATTTAATGAAATTTATATTTAAATGGCTGAAGTATTCGAATAAAATGAAAAAATAATAGTACCAAATGAGCTACGTCGACAGCAGAAATAATTGGTAGCATAATATATATTTATATCCTCATGCAAAACTTCAAAGACAATTTTGTCGATAATTTTTGAGAGTTGAATCGAATGACTTTGGTTGATTAGTATTTTAAGTCTGAACTAAACGCACCATAAATAATAAAAAAATCCGATACCCATATTGTCTCCTTTTTGGCATTCTGTACGAATCGTGCCGTCGCAGACCAGAAACACCCCGTAAGGGCTTCCAAAACCGGATTTCGTAAACTGATTTCCCAAAATTCGGTTTCAGTTGCCCAAGTAAACACTCAAAAATCGATTCTGGAATCCACTTCTGTAAAGCGGTTTTTCAGTTCCACAATCGATTTTCGTGCCCATGTGAACGCAATCGATTTTGAAGCGTTTTTGGCTTGTCAGATTGTGTTTTGTTGTTAAGAATTTATGGCGCATATGGACAGGGAGACATTTTATACCATGAAATAAAAGTATAAATGTTAGAGTGAGCATGAATATGTATATTTAAGTAAAGAAACATAGCGATTGTGCAGACTAAATCAGGAAATGAATCAGCTGTTTTTCTGCCGCCATTTTAAGTGGGCTAGGAAATCCGATTCAGGCTATAACATGTAAACACGACAGTGAAAAACGAAATCCGATTCAGGCTATAACATGTAAACACGACAGTGAAAAACGGTTTACGAAAATCGGTTTTCGTCTTCCGGAAGATGTGTTGCATGTAAATATAGTGAAAGAGAATCACGAACGAATCGTAGGAAAAGATTAACAAGGTTAGACTCCAGCATCCTAACCTCCTTGCCAACATCCATGACACAGACATGTTATTGTCATCTATGAGTAGGATGTAGAACGTTTTGGCATTCTGTAAGAATCGTGCCACTGCAGACTATAAAGAATCGTGGAAGAATCGTAGAAATCGATTCACAATTGGGGTTGAATCGCAAGAATCGATTCATGAAAAAGAATCGTGTTGCCCTGCCGCTTGGCGGCGCTGCCGTCGCGTTGTTGCACGGATCATCTGTGAGTCTGCGTGTACGCTGGCTGTTGTGTAGCGGTGCGCCAGACGGGCAGGGGAGGGCGTTACGTTTACCTTTACCGGTCCCGACGGCCGACAGCCAAGGTCGCGCGTGCGCCGGGCGTCCGGTTACCGTCTTCTGCTCGATTGCATCGCGACTCGGCGCGCCCCACGCAACAGAATAGGGTCAAGGTCAACAGCGGCTCTGTGCAGATACCTGACGCGCCTCGTGATAATGACACTGCATATGTGTACGAGACGACGCCTTACAGGATATCTTTGGGGGAGAAGAGTTAAATAGCCTAGTCGACGTGGTACGGCAAGAGCTAGCGGCCTTGGCTTCGTTGAAAGAATCACCCTGTCATTCGCCGCAAATGAATTTAACCCTTCAATGCATGATTTTTTTAATTTGAAGCTATAAAGCTACCACGATTAATGTATAGTATACATATTGAGAAACATACTGAAAAAAATCCTTAAAATTATTATGCACTACTAGCAACAAAAGTTTCATAATGTACGGTACCCGTTGTAATAAATGTCACTAATATATCTATCTTTCCAGAAAGTAACTCATAATGCAACAGCACTATGTGACTGACTAACTTTACAGATCAAAGGATGCATACTAATGTAAACAAAAGCACATGCAGCTAACTGTCGAAATGATTCAGTAGCACTATGCAATTTATAATTTCTACGACGAGCTACTAGCATATGTTAACAGTATGTACACAAGCAGCCACAAATGAATTTGTGGTACATGTTTATCAGTTTGAGAGATAATCGAAAAAATTAGATATGTAGCTGATCAGCTACACTATGCATTAAAGTGTGAAGCTATATTTCATGCCCCTTCATTCTACTTTTTGTTTCTGTGTTGAACTGATCAGTAGACCAAGCAACACATGTTGGGAATTGGCCGTATTGGGATTTGACAGAATTGTGCATAGTGGGACTTCTTTCTCGCTGTTTAAATGTTTCTAAAGTTATGGGACCAAACTGTAGTGGTTATCGATTTCTAAACTTACAAACAAAGAAACATCATAAGAACACCACAAACATCCGTGCTCGAGGGAGGACTCGAACCGCCGACGGCAAATGGCCGCGTGCACAATAACAAGGCGCCTTAGTGCGCACGGCTATTTTGCGGCGGCTACATATATACTCAGCGATCCAAAGCAAGGTACGTGGCGGAGGGTACCTCGTACCATTTATTATCTGTGTTCTGTTCCACCCCCAAATAGACCAAGGGAAAATAGATTGCCTGTATGCCCCTGTAGGAGCCATAATTTCGCATTTTTAATAATATTTTCGTATTCTTTAAGCGAAATGTAAATTGGCGGCAGTAGAATCGTTTTGCAGTCAGCTTCTCGGCGCTCTAAATTTTCTCAGCAGCGTTTCTCGAAAAGAGCTCGCCTTTCATCCAACAATTACCATTTGAATTCCAGAAGCATCTCTGCAAGACACGTGCATTGTTCGAAACTGACTGAATTGTTTCTATGTCTTCGATTAAATCGATCTGATGAGGATCCTAAACACTCGAGCAATACTCAAGAGGATCGTACAAGTATTTATACGCGTTATTCTTTACTGATGAACAACAGCTTCCCAAAATTCTCACAATAAGCCGAAGCCGACCCTCCCCACCACTGTCCTTATATGATCGGCCCGTTTCACATCGCTGTGCAGCGTTCAATGTTCAAATATTTATAGAGCTTACGGGACTTAACTACGGGGTCATCAGTCCCTAAACTTACAAACTACTTATGAACTAGCTAATACTAAGGACGGCACAAATATCCATGCCCGAGGGGGGATTCGAACCCCCGACCGTAGTGGTCGTGCTGAACGTGACTGGCGCGCCGCAGACAGCTCGGCCACCGCGGCAGCGTTACGGCCAGATATTTAACCGACGCGACTATGTCAAGCAGCACACTACTAATGCTGTATTAGAACATTACGGGGTTGTTTTTCCTGCTCACCTCCATCACCTTACATTCGTCACTCAAACCAGAAATATTTTCCAAGTCATCTTGCATTCTACTGCAGCCATTCAATGACGACAACTTTCCATACACCACAGCATTATCAGCAAATTGCTACTCACTCTGTTTGTCAAATCATTTATGTAGATCGAAAATAATAACGGTTCTGTCACGCTTCCCTGGGGCACTCATGACGATTCCCTTGTCTCTCATCAGAATTGGCCGGCGAACGGGTTCTTTTTTTAGCAGACCTTCAAGTTACAACTTTGGGAGGCTATACCATGTGCTCGTACCTTAGTTATCAGTCTGCATGGGGCACCGAGAAATATGGCCTTTATCTCTTCTTCATATTTTATAATCGTCATAATCATCATGAAGATAAAACGAGAGGTTCGAGTGTTTCCGGTAATTGTTTCTCCCATACACCTTTTAATAGTGGAACAGAAGAACGGAGAAACGACAGTGCTCCATAAACTACCTTCCCCTCCACAACATACGGACGAGAGACAAATATGGATGGATAACATATAAATTTCCTTCATAAAATGCATCTTAAACCATCAGCCGTTTGGTTAAAAATTGATTAGGTCAGAAAAATAAAATTGTCTTATTTAACCCATTAATGCATAGCGTAGCTGATCAGCTACATGCCTTATTTTTTCGATTATCTCTCAAACTGATCAACATTTTACCAAAAATTCATTTGTTGTTGCTTCTATACATAGTTTTACACATGTAATTAGCTTGTCCTAGAAATTATAAATTTCCGAGTGCTACTGAATCTGTTAGACAGCTATATTGAGTTACTCCTAACATGTGCATTTGTTTAGTGTTCCTCCTTTGTCATGCAAAAGTAGTCAATCACATACTACTGTTGCATTATGAGTTACTTTCTGGGAAGATTAGAGGCATAACAGTGATATTTACTGCATTGGTTACATCGTGGAAGTTCTATGTAGCTGACCAGCTATGGACTTTTGTTGCTAGTTGTGCATAATACTTATGAGGATCTTTTTTTCGATATTTTCCTTAGTATATACGCACTATACATTAATGGTGGTAGTTTTTATAGCTTCAGATAAAAAGTCATGCATTAAAGGGTTAACTATCCCATCAGTCAGACTTGTGGGATAGTTAAATATGACAATTTTATTTTTAATCAAGTTGACTTCTGCTATTAAAAGCCCGATTTATTTTATGTAACGCATTTTCCTAATCTGTTTATCGCCCTTTTATCCATGATGATGGTTTACAACCGAAATTAGTCGATTTCTTAGGAATTAATAAACAGTTGATGGTATTAAACATAAGGAGAGGCATTGAATTAAAATTTATGCTGTGGCCGGGATTCTAACCCGGGACCTCTTAACCTGGGACCTCCTACTTACTAGGTGCTTTATACAACTTTTTTCTCTCTCTCTAAAATGTGTACCTCAGCTAACACAGCTTGTAGCCAAAGTAACTACACGGACTATTCTAAAACACATACCTAGTAAGTAGGAGGTCCCAGGTTCGAATCCCGGCTACAGCATAAATTTTAATTCAATGCCTCTCCTTATGTTTAATACCTTTGGTATAATGAGACAAAGTTGTCTCAAGGAATTGTAATATTTGTTGATATTTAAACAGCTGATGGTTTAATGCTGACTCGTACCTTACCAAAACACTGATAGAGGCCGGTTGCGTTGGCCGAGCGGTCTGCGGCGCGCCAGTGACGTTTTGCACGACCACTACGGTCCGGGATTCGAATCCCCCCTCGGGCATGGATATTTGTGTCGTCCTTAGCTAGTTCAGAAGTAGTTTGTAAGTTTAGGGACTGATGACCCCGTAGTTAAGTCACATAAGCTCTACAAACATTTGAACACTGATAGAGATTTCCGCCGTGGGACATATTCTATTCGCATTTTCCATTACCGTACTTCAACAACTAGGCACAAGTTGAGTAACGATGATTGATGACAATAGGGCCACAGCAGCATTACGCAAGTGTAAACAACGCTCAGGTGTGAAGTAGCTTAATTGTGGCACGCTTCCTCTAGGAGGCAGAGTGCGGAAGCTACGGCACGTGTAGTCGTAAAGCTGCCAGGAAGTCACAGGTGTGGACAAGGACGTTCTTCGAATGCTGACGGGGTGCAGGCGCTGGGTGGCACAAGGCGCGACCGCCAGCACGCCCACCAGTCCGTCTGGCTGACTCGGAGTAGTCGTTTCTTTCTGTACAACACACCAGAGGGTCGCGAGAAGCAGGTTTACCGGGCTGAAAAGAGGGCGGCTATGTGATATGCAGGTACGTAACGCTGTTGAGAGCCTTAAGAATAATTTCGTGTGACTCTGTGCCCTGGCTCAAGTCTCAAGTGGACTCCACTTCGGAGCCTTGCATGACCATAGGTATCCAGTCGGGAAAAAGGCACATCTAGTTTAACATGGAATTCGTCTGCTCCCATCCCTCAAGAGGATTCTCGGTTCTTTCGTGAGTACGTGTGTGGCGAGCATGGGGCCCCGAGCTAGGTCAGTCTTCTTTTCTTTCTTTCCTCCCTGGACTACATTTCCTTTCCCTTCTTCTCCTTTCCTATCCTCTCTCCTTCCCCTACTCACTGGGGGATTGATGACCTTAGCAGTTAGGTCTCCTGTCCTAAACAACCAACCAAGCAACCAATATGGAAACCGAACCAAGTGTCGTTTCTGGCGACTCCTCACTCGTTGAGAGGTAGTCTAGGGTAAAGCACAGACTGAAAAATTCGTGACGCGGCCGGGTTTCGGAACTACGTGATCTCAGGCGCTTCTTGAAACCTTGACTCAGTTTTTTTATTATAAGCATCGGGGTCAAGATTTAATACTGCAAGAACGAACAAATAGGATCCCACGCCCGCAAGGAGCGCCCGACTGGACTGACTTCGAAACCCAGTCGCATCACGGATTTTTCCTTTTCCGTTTTAACCCAGCCTTCACCTCTCAACGATGTGAGGAGTCGTCAGAAACAACACCTGGTTCTGATTCCACAGTAAGCTGTAGGTCCACTTTCCCCAGTTGGATAACTGAGGCGGGTATGGGACAGGTAAGTCGCCGAAACGGCTGGCGTCCAGTTGAAAGACTTAGGCCACTTACACATACGATATTATTATTATCAGCACTGAGACGGAGATACGTGCCTACATATCACGCAGTAGCCATCTTCTCATCTTGGTAAACACTGTTAGAGCTCCTCTAGTTTACTCTAGAGACACAAACAGTGTTTGTGTCCTATATAACGACGGCGGTAGCAATGAGTCGACAGCGACCACTTGACAATGACCGAGGAGATCTCGGCCGAAAGCTCGTGGATATCAAACCAGTTGACGCGGCTGGAAGCCCGAGAAAATTTTATCGACAAACAACGATGTTCAACAATCGATGGATTCAAGTCACTGTAAGAACGCAGGTGATACTTTCACACCGCTATAGCCGGTGCTAAGACCGGTTACAAAAGGAGCGGAGTAATGTCTCGTAAAACATGAGGGTGCCATATAGTAGCACCCTCTAAAAGGCCCTAGCAAGAGCTACAAGCGAAGGGAACGGAGGGTGAAGATGGCAATGTGGGGAGAGGGTGGGAGAACTTTTCTCCTGGCAGTGAAGGCAGCGCAATCAGTATGAAAGCAATGAAGACGGCACGAGCTGTCAATCTGGGTCGGGACTGAGTCTGAATATTTACTGGTGTGGTCCGGACTAGTCTTGTGTAGTTCGCAAACGAACTAGTTTGGAAGAGCGCCCCCCAGGCGAACTACGCGAACTAGTTCGCAGATCCCTTGCCTCTTAGTTCGTCCGCTGCTTTTCCGATGACTGACGGGTAACAGCGAGAGGACGCGAGAGCGCGCAGAATCGCGTGATTTCCTTCTGCCAGTTGCCATCATTTCGAGCTAAGATGCAGCTCAGCTGTAGTTTTAGTAGTGGTAGTAAAAGCCAAAACGAACGAACTAAAAAAAGCGACCTACTTCGCGGCCGACCTGCGAACTGAAAGGAGAGCTGCCGGTCGCGAACTAAAATATGCGCGATAGGACACGAACTAAAGTATGAGCGATAGGTCACGAACTAAAATATGCAGGATAGGTTGCGAAATAAAATATGCGTGATCGGTAGCGAACTAAAACATGCGTTACCTGTCGCAAACTATTATGCCAAACGTATCTCGCTTCTTAGTTCGTTGGATTCTTTTCCGAAGACCGACGGGCAATAGTGTGAGGGCACGCAGCAAATTTAAAAATCACGTGTTTGCCTTCTGCTGATGAGAGCCATTTCGAGGTTAGCTCTGCCTGCTAGATTACATAGTTCAGTGCTACAAAATTTCTGCTTTGAAGTATTCTGCACTCTGCAATATCTGACTAATAAATTCCATAATGCCAAGATGTAGAGATAACTCTTAACTTAAACGCGCGGAATTATCCACAAACATTTTTTTTTTGTTTTTTTTTTTTTTGTTAGCGTGATATTGTTAGCGACTCAAGCAGCAAGCGCATGAAGCAGCTAGGTGGGGGAATTTCTCCCTCCACCTGCATGCGCAGACCACGCCGCTCAGCCGTCACTGGGAGCGGACAAACTAAAACAACGGAATAGTTCGCGGCTCTGCCGCGAACTAATGTGTGCGCTCCCGATCGCGAACTATTATGCGCAAGTCTAGTCCGGACCACTCGAATGGCAGTAAAATTGTGCTATGAAATGCACTACAGTGGAGGAAATAAAGTTTACGCCACTGACCGTAGAACTCAGAATTCCAGATCAACATGGTCATGAGGGAAGTGGCCAACGTCCAGATCCAACTACGGCCTTCTCAATATGAATATAAAGGCTTTATTATTATTTCGGTTTAGGACTGACAGAAACTGGATAGCAAGGACAAGACGTTTTTCAGCTCTTCACTTCCCTCCAATAAGGGGGCTATCTGTCTCTCCGACATTACACCAGTGGTAGTGTCCTCGGTCAGTGTGAGCTGGCCGCGCGGAATGTCCGCGTGGTGTAAGGCGCCGTGCTATTTGATTTCGGTGACATCCTCAGACTATTAATCAGCTGCCACGGTGATTTCGGGAGGCCTTGCCGTGTGCAGGAGTAGGCGGCGACCGTGGCCGCCTCGGCGCGCCGCTGCAGACGGCTCGGGTTTCACGCGGTATCGCCAACCACACACGGCCTCTCGCACTCGCCCCGCCGCCGTCCCGTTGCTCACACCACACCACTACACAACTGCCCATTTCATTTCATCAACGTTGGCTACCAACAACTATGAAGTGGGACTAAAAGGGACGAAACTGACGTGGTTGTGTTGTGGTCTCTCCACGCTACCCTGTCGATAGAGCGTACGTTTGCCATTTCAAGGGTTCTGGGTTCAAGCTGATACTAATTTTCTTTCTGTATAACGCTGGAAATTGTTAAATGTACACTGAGTGTTAAATCGAACATGTTTGTGACACGTAAAAGTGCTGCCGATCTAGCAGTCATTTATTATTATCATTATTATTAATATTACAGTTATTACTTTTATGGTGCAATTATTTCTTTACTCTTACTTCTATTTATTTTATGAAACTACAAATATATTCCAAAGGTTTGGCACCTTCAAATAAACAAAACCCAACTGCCGATAACACCGCTATAACAAAGGTATTAAAACATAAGGAGAGGCATTGAATTAAAATTTTTGCTTTGGCCAGGATGCGAACCCGGGACCTCCTACTTGTATTATTTGTTGATATTTATATCACCTCGGCCTGAGAAACAAGGCGGGATAGTTCCTATTCGCGTTCTTTGCTGGGATGCTATTCCAATGTAGGAGAGCCCTGGCAATTTGATACGCATTTCACATGGAACATGAGGCACAATTAAAGTATACGTGTGGAGGGAGACATGCTTTAAGTCCGTGTCATTGCTTTGCATGCAACGCTGTGTTAGCTGAGTGGTCTAAAGCACCTACCTAGTAAGTAGGCGGTCCCAGGTTCGAATCCCGGACACAGACTAAATTTTAATTCAATGCCTCTCCTTATGTTTAATACTTTTGGTATAACGAGACAATGTTGTCTCAAGGAAATGTATTATTTGTTGATATTTATAACATCGCTATAAAATCCGAACAGTCCTTTTACATGCCAGAACCACGTTGCACCTCACAATTGCCAACGTACTTCAGTAAAAAAACATCATGAGAAATGCTTGAAGCAAGGACTGTCTGTGTAAGAAACTAAGCTCCACATACGCTCGACGTGATTTGCCCTCCAGGTATACTCTTCATCTAATCCTTTGGTCATGTGTTCACTTATTATCATAGTTTATGCACGTTCTCTTGGATGGCAGCACATAGCAAAAATTCACTGCGTTTTCATGCAACACATCTTCTGGAAGACTAAAACCAAATTTCATACACAGTTTTTCGTGGTCGTGTTTACATGTTATAGCATGAAGTGGAATTCCTATCCCACTTAATACGTTCGGTCGCGGCAGAATAGCCGTGCGCACTGGGGCGCCTTACTGCTGTGCGCGTGACCGTTAGCCGTCGGGGGTTAGCGTCCTCCCTCGGGCACGGGAGTTTGTGTTGTCCTTACTATAACGTACTTTAAGTTAGTGTAAGTAGTTTGTAAGCCTATGGACTGCTGACTAACGTAGTTAAGCCACTTAGATTTACAAACATCTGAACATTTTAATACGGAGTGTGAAAAACAGCTGATTCAGTTCCTAATTTAAGTTAGTTCAAATGTTCAAATGTTTGTTAAGTTTAAGGGACTTAACTGCGGGGTAATCAGTCCCTAAACTTATAAACTACTTACGAACTACCTTACACTAAAGACGACACAAACATCCATGCCCGAGGGGGGGATTCGAGCCCCCAACCGCAACGGCCGTGCAGACTGTGACTGGCGCGCCGCAGACCGCTCGGCCTCTGCGGCCGGCCATATAAGTCAGTACAATCGCTATTTTGCTTTACTTAAATACACAGTTTCAGTGCTCATTCTAATATCTACACTTATCTTTCACTGCATAAAATGTTACTTTGTCCATACGAGCCGAAAATTCTTAACAAGAAAACACAATCTGAAAAGGCAAGAACGTTTCAAAAACGGTTGCGTTTATTTGGGCACGAAAATCGATTGTGGAAATGGAAATCCGCTTTACATAAGTGGATTTCCAGAAGTGTTTATAAGACCAACCAATAGCGGATTTGGGAAATCGGTCTACGAAATGCGGTTTTGGGAGCCCGTGTAAACGGAGTGATATGGAGTACAGGAAAAGCAAGTCTGTGAGAGCGTGGCGTGTTGAACTCCTGTGGGGAGCGTACGTTTGTCATTTCAAAGGCCCTGGGGTCAAGCGTTGGTGATGCGAATTTTGTTCCAGTATTACGTTGGAAATTGTTCTTATACAGTAAATGTTATATCGGACAAGTTTCTGACATTTAAAGTGCTGCCAATCTAGCAGTCATTTATTATTATCATTATCATTAAGATTACAGTTATTATTATTATTATTATTATTATTACTTTCGCGCTTGTGGTGCAATTGTTTCTTTATTCTTACTTCTGTTTACTTTATGCTACTGCAAAGATATTCTACAGGTTATGCACTTTCAAATAAACGAAGCCAAAGCAAACCACCGATGAAACACTGCTATAAAATCCGAACAGTCCTCTTACATGCCAGGAATACGTTGCTCCTTTTAACAATTGCCAACGTACTGCAGTAAAGAAATATATATATATATATATATCATAAGCAATTCTTGAAACTAGCACCCTCTGTATATGAAACTAACGCGCTATTAATTTGACCACAGAAGCTAGACGTGATATGCTCTCAAAAGTACACTTTTCATTTACTCCGTAGGTTGTGTTACTTATTATAGACTAGTAGTCCCAGCAATGCTTCGCAATTGCTAATATGTATGTACTCTTGCTTTGAACGTCAAATGTGCAAAATTGTATTGCAATAGTACGAATGATATTGATATCCCAAAGAATAGAGCTCTTTTGGTTTTCTACAAATTTTCCTATTTTCTGGCCAACTATTTCGAACTTTTACTTGACCTGGAAGAGCAATTGAACGGAATGGACAGTGTGCTGAAAGGTGCATATAAGATGAACATTAACAAAAGCAAAACTAGGGTAATGGAGTGCAATCTAAGAAAATCAGATGATTCTGAAGGAATTAGATTAGGTAACGAAGCAATAAAGGAGGTAGATGAGTTTTGTTACTTGGGCAGTAAAATAACAAATGATGATCGCAGTACAGAGGATATAAAATGCAGAATGACAATGGGTAGAAAAGCGATCTTGAAAAAGAAAAGTTTGTTAACATCGAATATTGATTTAAGCCTAAGGAAGTCCTTTCTGAAGGCATTTGTATGGAGTGTTGCATTGTATGGGAGTGAAACATGGACGATAAACAGTGCGGACAGGAAGAGGATAGAGGCTTTTGAAATATGGTGCTACAGAAGAATGCTGAAGATTAGGTGGGTGGATCGCGTAACTAATGAGGAGGTACTGAACAGAATTGGGGAGAAAAGAAATTTATGGCATACCTTGATTAAAATAAGGAATAGATTGGTAGGACACATTCTTAGACATCAAGGAATTGTGAATTTAGCGTTGGAGGGAAGTGTGTGGGGTAAAAACCGCAGAGGAAGACCGAGAGATGGATACAGTAAGCAGATTCAGACAGATGTAGGTTGCCGTTCTTATGCGGAGATGAAGAGGCTTGCTCAGGATAGGGTATTCTAGAGAGCTGCATCAAACCAGTCTCCGGACTGAAGACCGCAACAACAACACACTCAATCGACATTCAAAGTTTGGTACCGATATGACTGTCTGGGGCACGTTATCGAAACTCGGGAGGTGCGGTGCGTTCTCGTCGACTCCTCGTCATGCGAGGACGCGACGTGACAGACGACGGCGGCGGCGGCCACGGGAAAGTCGCATAGCCGGCGAGAAAGCGGACACCGCCCAGAGCGGCCGCTGCTGCCTATATACGCTCCATCAAAGGCGGCCGCCGCGCGCGGACACGCCCCCGCGGCTCCTATCATCCGCCGACACCGCAGCTGCAAATACTGATAGCCCACTACCAAATATTTCCCTAGTCCCGTTAACAAGTTTTCCAGTCCAGCTCCGGAAGCGACGTGCGCTAGTTGATGTATTCATATTTGTAGCGTGACGCTGTCCACAGCTCACGCTGCATGTTGACCGGTCTCTGGTGATACCTTGTGTTTACGGAACGATAGCGACCAGTACTGAATTATAGTCAACAGGGCTCGGTAGCTGACAGGCAATGGCAGGATGTTTACACCACAGTAGCCGTCGGACCCGCTGGTAGGGTAAAGAGCTCAGCAGGAAGCCGAGCGGTCGCGTGTTCAAAATCCGGCCGGACCTCGGAATTTTCAGTCTGCGTTTTAACCCGTCCTTCACCTCGCCTAAAATGATACGTGGTGCGGATACCTCTTTCCCTGGTGTAGGCTAGCGACACGCAAGTCGCCGAACCGGCGTCCAATTGGAAGACCAGGCCAATGAGCCACACGATATTATTATTATTACCAGAACAGCCCACACAGCCGCGCGGAGCAATCATTATATTACAAATGCAAATGTGTAAAAGCCTACAAGCCCCCACCTGAAGGTTACTTCTCGAAAGCTAATTAAAAATATATATATATATATATATATATATATATATATATATATATATATATATATATATATAATTTATCGTTTATTTTAATGTTTATGAGTGAAACAGCGACCAGCCACAAGTACAGTATAAAATCATTATTTTCTTAGACTACGACCGGTTTCGGAGTTATTTTTGCAAGTCCATCTCCCGTCGGTTTTTCATGTTTTTGAGCTGGAGTGTTGCAATACTGCAGCCATAGCATAGGCAAATCTATATTTCGTTTACTATTTCCTGAAGTTAACTTTCTTTATGTTCTTCTTTATCAACATACTTATAGAAGAGTTCGACAGTTAAAAATACTTCTATAAATATGTTGATAAAGACGAAAATAAATGAAATTCAAAAAATAGTAAACGAAATATTTTTTGTCTATACTAGGGCTGCGATACTGTAAAAAGTACAAAACGAGGCTCTAGTTCAAAAGCATGAAAAACCATCTGACGATGGGCTTGTAAAAATAACTCGGAAACAGGTCACGATCTAAGAAAATGAACATTTTATACCACACTGCTTTTATAATTATAAACATTATAATACCACAGCCATGGTTATTACAATGTCAATTTTAGACAAAATAGAGTATCGTTTATTTTGCCGCGTCAGTTGCGCATTGATTTTAATGATATCACTAGATCCTCAGGTCTGCAATCCATGGAAAGTAACATCTGTATGATCTGTAGCAGCTATGGATACAGAACTATATTGATCAAAACTATTAACATCATAAAAACAACGCGTAACTGACTCGATAAAAAAATTAAATGTCAGTACAGTTTGATCGGCTCCGTAACAGAACGGTCAGCATCACTTCTTCAGTAGGGAAGGAAAGGGACTTGATTCCCGCCGGTACCTCTTCAGATTTTTTTGCAATTGGAAGGGAGGTCTGTTACAGGCTCAATTCTGCCCCTGCTACGACACGTATTTGCACGGCCGCTCCTGCTGGTGGTTCCAGTCCTCCCCCAGACGTGGGTGTGTGTATGTGTTGTCCTTAGCATTAGTTAGTTTGTGAGAGTAGGCACTAATAACCTCATCAGTTTGGTCCCTTAACGGTGGGGGAGCTGGAGAAACGCTGATAACACCATCATAGATAGCCATAGACAGCGCCTCGCTGTCTCCGACCAGTCGGAACAGGCCGTAGTAGTATTTACTTACATTATCGTCGCGGAATGGTTATTCATGGAAATGTAAATATGTTTCATGACTGGTCGCAGATATCTGATTTTGATATGCAGTCACTATGTTCTTTATTACTCAAGACTGATAAACTTAACAGTACGCGAATTACGCTTCACCCTGTATATACTGTAAAATGAAAGAAGAACACCATGAGTTCGTCGGCCCAGCACAGGGAAATTTTATTGACACCTTCTTGAGGGCGCACAGACAGAGCTATAGGCACATTAGTGCAGCCACCAGAGCGTGAGAAGTGTCAACTCTGGTACTGCGTATATCCTTCTTTTGCAGTAACACAAGCTGTTATTCTCCCATGGAGATGTTCGTTGAGGTGCCGAATGTGGTCTTGTGGAATTGCTATCATGCAGTTTCCACCCGGTGCCTCAGTTGGGCCAGATTTCGTACCTATCAAGCAGACCGCGCAACATGGTGTTTCATCTGGCCCCAAATGCTCACTGGAAGACAGATCTTGGGATAATGATGGGCAAGGTAGTTGACGTACACCTACAAGAGCACGTTGGTTTGTATGGGATTCGTGTGGACGTGCATTGTCGTGTTGGAAAAGCATATCGTCTTGTTCCTGCATTAACGATGTCAACACAAGTTGAATGATGGTTTCAATATACCGTGCACAGTTCAATTTTCCCACAACGAACACCAGAGAAGAACGGCTACTGTATGATATGGTCCCCACACCATGATAGCAGGTGTCGGTCCCGTTTGGCTCTGTCGTGTACATTCCAAAATTTCGCGCTGCCCTACACGACACCACACAGGCGTACGACCATCACTGGCACCGAGACAGCAGCGACTCTCATCACTGAAGAAGATACGTGTCCATTCGTCCCTTCATAAGCGCCTATCGTGACAGCCTGGAGGCGGGCTGAACAATGTTGGGGCGTGAGCGGAAGACACCATAACGGCACACATGATCGTGCATCGTTGTGTGGGGAGCCATGTTCTACATTGGCCATTCTCTTCTAGTGATCGTCTAGAGAACATTGAACAGAGCACTGTTGACATAAACCATCATTCAACCTGTCTTGCACCAACAAGACGATATGCTTTTTCAAAATTCACGTCCACAAGTATCCCTGGCCACTTGGGGATCAGTGGCAACGAACATGTCGACAGATTAGCCAGGATGGGGGCAGAGACACCATTTATTGGACCGGAACCTGTCCTGACAATTACCAAGGCAATGATCAAATTGGAGCTACTTAACTGGCTCAGAAGACAGCACGTAGAATATTGGACCAAAGTCTATCAACAAAAACATGGCAAGGTAATGATGCCAAAGCAATGTTTTAAAAGAAGCTCTGCAATCCTGGGTCTGAACAGGAGAGAGATTAGACTCATGGTTGAATTGCTGACAGGCCATAGGAATTTCAAAAAAACACCTACGTGCAATGGGAATAACAGAAGAGGACCCCAAATGTAGGATCTGTGATGACGGTGATGAAACAACATCACATCTAATCTTCGAAAGCATTGCATTGGAGAGTATTAGACACAGAACACTTGGGACAACCAGACCCGAAGAAATTGTGTCTAATAAAGAACTGGTAAAGGGACTCCTTGCACTGTTCAAGGGCATTGGTTGCCTTTACTAGATATACAGGGAGCGATACCGCACAATAAACTTAGTTCCGGTGCGGGCAGTGGCGGGTTGGACCAAGACTGTTTTGGCTTCCCTGGAAAAATCAATCAATCAATCAAATCCCGTACCACCAAACGTGCTCTTCAAGGTACACGTCAACTACCCTGGCCAGCAATATCCCCAGTTCTGTCCCACCTTGAGCATGTTCGGGACCGGATGAAACGTCATGTTGGGCGTTTTGTACGCCCACGAAATGTAGCCCAACTGAGGTACCAGGTGGAAACTGCGTGGCAGGCCATTCCACAAGACTACATTCGGCACCTCAACGATCGCCTCTATGGAAGAATTACACCTTGCATTGCTGAAAAAGGAGGATATACTCGAAGTACCGCCGACACTGCGCAAGCTAAGTTGGCGGTTCTCGCGTGCGTATGGTTCTGTCTCTGTGATTGTGTGTTGTATACATCCTCAATAATGCGTCAATAAAATTTTCCTCTGCTGCGTCGACGAATTCATGGTGTTCTTTTTTCATTTTCCAGGAGTGTATGTAGCGTGTGTGTGATGTGACATGTTGGACAGAATAGAGAAAACTGCTTGATATCGGCGGCTTATTACACGCAGCGGCTGGCCCTGGTGGGGACATGTGAGTCTCAGCGGCCAACGGCCGTGTGTCTCCGGCGTGCTGAGCGGAGCGGAGCGGCGGCCGCGCGGCGTGACGGGCCGCCAGCCGCCGTGACGGCGGACAAAGCCAGCAGAGGCGCGCCCGCACACTTCTACACCTCACAACGGCGCTTCCGCAAACACCGCACCACAAAACCAGCACATACCAGCTCTCGGATACATGCCGTGCTCCTCGAGTCCGCAACGCGTTCCACACGGCTCCGGATTGTCGCACAACGTGCAAAATTGGAACGGAAGGATTGTCAAACGCCCCGTCCACACCGTGGTCATTAGTGGCGGAGCTCACTCGCGGAATGTTTGGGTGAGGATGGCGAAGGAAATCGGCCGTGCCCTTCCAAAGGAACCATCCCGATATTTGCCTGGAGCGATTTAGGGAAATCGAAAACTACGAACCTACGATTGTGGTCCGAAGAGTTTGAGAACGGCTGTTGATATTTTTTTATAAATATCGGAGATCCGATATATCATCATCATCATCATCATTAGAGACTGATTACGCCTTTTCAGCGTTCAGTCTGGAGCATAGTACCTCTAATAAAATTCCTCCATGACCCCCTAATCAATGCTAACATTGATGCCTCGTCTGATGTTATACCTTTTACTTCGAAATAATTCTGCACCGAATCTAAGTACTTTCGTTTGCCAAGTCGTGTCTGAGGAGTTCCTGGTCTGTCAATTAGTTGTGGGACTCCATCACCTCCAAAGGTCCGAGGCATTTTGCTCTGATTGTTGCCAGCATTATATTGAACTACCTGGGAAGCAGGTTGCTAGCCTTACTTGTCCAGGGCTCCACTGGGTTTTACCCCTAACGGTTGAGGGACTAACCGGTGGATTTGGTAGTCTTTGCCGTTAGAGCACAAAGGTGGCCACGACACAGAATATGTCAGAGATGCCCAATCTTATTTCAAAGTAACTGGTATCCTAACTGTCAGGACCACTTACTTGGCCACTCATACGTTGTCCGTGGTTCATGAACTGGGACATGACTACAGGAACCCACACCATGATCCACAGATATCTCCATATGAAAAAAAAATCTATAAGTCAATCGATATATCGAAAAAAGTATCGATATATCGGCCTATGAAAATACCAACTTCACAGTGTAAATGAACTGCTAGTTGTAGACTATATCCAAGTACTGATTTGTTATTAGATATACTCTACATTAACAAGATAGCACTCTGTTTCTTCCACTTATAGCAAGAATTTATAGGAAAACATTTAATGAAAATTAGTAAGTTAATAATGGAACTTTTTGCAGATAAAAAGCTTGTATTACAACAGTCTTTGGTCAACTGTTTTGTTGTTAATTAACAACTGTGTATGTAATTGAGCGACAAGAAATATTTCATTCCATACCTCTCATACTTCATTTTCATAATTTGTCATTAGCTACATGTCGAAATAAACCTTTTCACGTTAATGTAGGAAAGTTTAAGATATCTGGCAAGTAAGTTTGTCATTGCCTCATAAAAATATTAGGTTTCAAAAACGCATTTTCAATTTGGTAACTGTGTTATTTTCAGCTACTGTTTTTGACAAATACCGAAGTGAAGAAATAGTACACTAATTGCGTAAAAATCGTGGTATATATATATATATATATGGTGAGTCATAAACGAGGAAAAATATTTCGTGCAATCTGTCACACATGGAGTTACAAACGTAAGTTCGTAACTCCATAAATAACAATGCAATTTGAATGATAAAAATCTGGAAATATGAAGTGCACTTTTGGGTGTTACTGTGCGCTAACATTGGCCAAGGGGACAGATCAGCAACAGGGCTACAGGGCACAAGTTCCTTTCCTTATGACAACTAGCCACGATGCGTAATATCGGTCAGGGAAAACGCTACGACATAGATGTGAGCGCTGTCATTGCTCGCAGGGTCACGCAGACCAACGCTAGACGCAGCATGCCTCGCCTTTTCCTGAGCGGCTACACTACCTACAGCACTCGCATGTTGTGCCCAGTTACCGATCTGCATCCTTGGCCAATGTCGGCGCACAGTAACACACAAAAGTTCACTTCATATTTCCAGATTTTCACCATTCAATTATATTGTCATTTATTGCGATAGGAACACGCGGAAAACAAATATATGTTTGGAGCTCAGTGTGTGACAATTTGCACGAAATATTTTTCCTCATTTATGACTCACCCTATATATAGCAGAAGCGTAATGTTTATTAGAAATGGCTGCTTGGAAATTGCTGATCGGTTCTAGGCATCTTGTCAGGGACTGCGAGGCTGTTCCCGCCGGAGGTCGAGTCCTCCCTCGAGCATGTGTGTGTGTGTGTGTGTGTGTGTGTGTGTGTGTGTGTGTGTGTGTGTGTTGTCAGGTTATTAACGTTAAAGTAGTTTGTAAGCCTAGGGACTGATTACCACAGTAGTTTGGTCCCATGGATTTACGAATATTTGATTTTTCGTTCGAAATGATACGCTGTTTTCTGCTTGCTAGGAATTCTCCAATCCAGTTACAAAACTTTTGCTGTATTTCGTTTGCATATTTCAGTTTTAAGACCGAGTACATAAGGTTGACGATGTGTTTTTTGACTTCTATACCATCGCCCATTAAACGAGTGGCGTTTCGGGACTTGTAAATAAGTCAGCACAGTAGTTGGTTTAATTTAATGTGCTGATTATCGAAGCTTTCTAGACTTAATGACGTTAGCGAGAGCCGATTTATTGTTACAAGCTACGAGAAGAAAAAAAAAATCTATAGTGGCAGAAAGGACGCTATTTGATCGTCACTGTAATTGCAGTGGTCTCCTGCCAACTTTCTCCTGCCTGTGTTCCAGAGTGTTTTCTCTGCTGATTATGAACGAGACACGCTTGATCTGAAGGAAAAAACAAAGAAGTGCGCAATTTAGGGAGTAGGCTTCCGACATGTGGTAGCGGGCCAGTGTGTGGGAGCGGCTTCGTGTCACGAGCTACCGGCGCGGCGCCCGAAGTGAAAGTCACCTTCTCCCGCGCCGGTGCGTGACGCATCCAGATGCGGCTGATCCGACAGGAAATTTGGCTCGCGCTGCGGCCGGCGCGCGCGAATGCCCGAGTAGCTAAGCCGCTGCGTCTCACTAGGCAAACTGCCAACCGCAACCCCCTCAGGAGTAGTGCTAAGACCAGTGGGCAGATCGAGCAGGAAGAAGGTGTTCGGAACTCTGAAAAAAAGTTTGTCACGTTTCGGGCGGGGGAGGAGGCGATCCTTTGATTTATGAAGGACAACAGCCAAGATCACTTTTAATTTTTTATTCAGATTGCCGGTTTAGATAGTAACTGCCATCTTCGGATCTTGAGAAATGAAATGAAAGATCCGAATATGACAGTTAAACTCCCGAAAACACTAATCAGTGCACAAAAAAAAAAAAAAAAAAAAAAAAATGCCGTAGTGGAGTGGCCGAGCGCTCTAAGGCACCTTGCTGCGGAGCGCGCGCTTGTTCGCTGTCGGAGGTTCGAGTCCTCCCTCGGACATGGGTGTAAGTAAGTGTGATCGTCTCGTGGGCTGTTGTATTTAATTCTTATCTTTGTAAAACTATTGGAACTCCAGTGGTCATCGGTACCGACAGTTACAGACTACTTAAACTAACTTACGCGGTGGACAACATACACAACCATGTCCGAGGGAGGACTCGAACCTGCGACGGGGAACTGCTGCGCACTCCTCAGCAAGGCGCCTTAGAGCGCACGCCTATTCCCGGGCGGTTGTAGTTCTATTTAATCTTGAACAGCATCTGTCCAAAGGTGTCAACAGGGACGAATACAGTGCTGGTCAAAACATTGTCCTTTGTAGTCGTCGGCAAATTTTTAGTATCTTTACATCTATCTCTTAAAACTCTTTTGCAGCCGGAATCAAAATCCATAAAATTTTTCTTGGTTTTGGGTCGTCGACTGCCTAACGTTGTACATTTTTAAATCAACGCTCCGCCCACTATTCCACAAAATAATACATACGAGGCTCAAGACCACTGAAGTTTTTGAACCACTATTGTAACTGGTCCGAAAGCCTTCTGAAACGTAATGGAATAGAGATTGTAAAGCTGGTCGAACATTTTACGATATGGCACAGTCTATATGCCAGAATAATTGGAAGGAATCTTTACATCAGCCGCACAACACGCTATACAGCGACAACATTCACCCGAATAATTAAAAAAGTATATAATATATAATGTGGTGTGGCTAAATTTGATGACGAAATGGAACCCTAGAAGTGTTAGGTACGTTTAGATATTTAGGCACCCAAATAAGTAACAAAAGTATTTGTGACAATGAGAAAATTGTTGGGGAGTATTTTCTGAAGCTATTTGTCTAGAAAGTGGTCTCATAACGATAACTAGTTCAGGCAAGGAAAGAAGACATAGAAACATGGCGTTGCAGAAGACTAGATGGTATACTTAAGGAAGAGACACGAAATCAAACGGGAGAAAAGAAATTTATTTAACAAATTATGTGAAGGAAAGGATCAGTTTATAGGACATCACGGAATCAGGGATTAGGCAATGTAGGTAAGTATGGTCTTGTACAAATTGCACAGGGGGACCAGCAGGCCGAAATGTATGTAAGCTGCAGTATTTAAGTGGAGATGAAGAGGCTTGAATAGCTACAGCAAATCAGTCTTGCAAATAAGGCCCAAAACAAGTTAAGCATCCAAACGACAAAATGCAACAGACTATTAACTGAAAACTGTGTCTCATGTGCGACACGTTCGAAAGTCCTCTGTTGATATCGATAAGTGAACAACAAATGTTAATTGTTGTGGACATCATGTCAAATATTCAAATTTGAGACTCTTGACTGATTATCTGCGTTCTAATACGATTTAACGTTGGACGATATCCACTGCTCTCGTGTCAGTTGCAGGATGGAGGTAGGACGGGGTGGGGTGAATCGGGAGGGGGGCGGGAGGACTTCCAAGAAAGGAATCTTGTGTAGTACGCTTCGCTGTGGATCAGCTGAGTCGAGGTCAGGCGACCAAGCAACATCGAATAGCGTTCGATGTAAATGTTTACTCCTGCAAGGCAATGGCGTAACAGGCGATGCGTCGTAATGGAGACCGGCTGCACGCCTCATGCTTGTTGAGCAGACAGAGGAGGGGAGGGACACGTGCGAGGATACTGGTCTGTATGTTTGTGAGTGCGTCAGACCCTTCACCATATAATTTACTACACCCGAAAAAGTGTAGGTACGTGTGGCGAAAGCTAACGGCGGAACTGTGTTTTAATTTGTAAACCTTTTACAACATTTTTTTGTTCTATCAAAATGTCCAAATGTTTGTTACGCTTATGGGACTTAACTGCGGGGTCATCAGTCCCTGAACTTACAAACTACTTAAACTAACTAACACTAAGGACAACACGTACACTCAGGCCATAGGGAGGACTCGAACCTCCGGCGGAACGGACGCCCAGACCGTAGCGTAACACGGCTATTCCGCGCGGCTAAAGGATGACTCCGTAATATTCTTTCATTCAGGTGTGTTAGTGTACCGAAGAATACAGCAGACGTGGCTGTAGTAGTACATTTTCGCAACGAAAACAGCTGTCACCATTAACAATTTTTATTCAGAAACTATCAATTTCGTGGCCTAGAGCCACATCATCAGTTGAATATAACTTTAATTTTATTATATACCACATATATAGTGGTTAAGCAATGTATCATTATCAAACGTAAGAAAATCACAAATTTTAAGATACTAGGCATAAACTGCGATTATCATTTGAATAAATTATGAAAAATCTAGTTCGTTCAGAAACTGTAGCCAGAGAATCTAGAGGAGTCGAAGTGGCCCCCAATTGTCTGATATATTCGCAGCGTACGGTATCAAACCATTTGCGGCCATATTTTACTGCACACCATATAGCAGCAGGGCAACCTGGATTCGTGTAATAGATGGCAATGTATTGCTGTGCTGCCTTGATCGTATAATATAGCATGCAGACAAACTTTCGGAAACCTGTACAATACAGGATCAATCTAAATGAATAAACGGTCTACTGTATGTACTGTGTGTACGGTATGGAGTAAAATATGGCCGCAAATGGTTTGATACCGTACGCTGCGAATATAGCAGACAGTTGGGGGCCACTTTGACTCCCTAGATTGTCTGGCTCCAGTTTCTGAACTAACTATATTTTTCATAATTTACTCAAATGGTAAACTCAGTTTGTGCTTATTTCTTGCAATTTGTGATTTTGTTTCGTTTTATAATTATGACAAAGATAATCGAAACTAGTTAAGTTATTTGAATAAAGCATTTTCTGTTCCTTGTGACTATGGCTTAACCACTATAAATGCGGTATATAGTAAAATATCAATTTCAGTCACACTTGTAGACAATAATCAATATCTATAAATGTGAATGTCTGTTCGGTGTACGTCTATCACGGTTGAACCACAAGACATAAAGAGCTAAAAATTTGTACAGTTACTTATGTATACCTGACGAAGGTTTTAGGCACGGTTTTATAGCGATCTGATAAGATATTTAGTAATTTGAAGAATATAACGCGAAATGCGAAACAATAATTACTCTATGAAAATGGCTTTATTGGTTGCATTGTTGCTTGAGGGTTGATATTGATAAAAGGGTGGAGTATAGTAGGATGGAAAGTTATCGGTGTATATAAAATTATATGTGTGTGTGTTAATATTTCGCTCTGCAGCGAAAACTACAGAACGCCAACGAATGGTGTGTGTGTGTGTGTGTGTGTGTGTGTGTGTGTGTGTGTGTGTGTGTGTGTGTGTGTGTGTAATTGTTGTCCGAAGTCTCCCGTTGTACACCATATCAGTTCCATGCCGATAGCTATAAGGGGTTGGAAGATATGGTGGTTGAAAGTCGTCAAATGATAAAAAAAATTCGGACTGAAGGCCAGCGATGACGTCTGCGACTCTATAGCAAGGAGGTTACATACAGCGAAACGTGATGCCACAGCCCATATCTTTGGTCTATGCGTGCTACAATGTATTCAGCTCTTTCTCTGTAAGGAAAAGCATACGAATAACGAAATATAAGAATAAATAAATGAAGCAGTAAAAAAGAAATTTCTTTTAATACATCTCTTTAGAAAAAAAATGATTTGACGATTCGCGCATTATCTATCATAACAACCAACACGCGAGCAGAGGAGCGGGTTTAAGCTAGTGTCGAATAAAATAAAATAAGTTTTGTTTCGCTACATTTTACCCCTGCTACCTTAAGAATGTTAAAAGAGCGTATTGCAGTCAACAATGTCAGAAGCTGTTTTTAAAACGTACAAAAGCTATTTGCGTTTGGTTAACTTGTTTTCTAAGCAGTCAGAAAGTGCAGCGTGGGGAGCGGCAGCGCAGGTAGCAGAGGGCGGTGTCGCAACGCGCCGGCGGCCAGCAGGCAGCGTGATGTATATGGGCGGCCGGGCGGCGTGGGCGGCCGGGCCGCTGCGTGCAGTTCTCGCAGAGCCCGGCGACCGCGCCCACTCGCGCACAACGCTGCACCGCCACCGCCAACCTAACGGCAACCCACCGCTGCCGGCAAGAACGCGCCATCTTTCACTTACACTGCCTCTTCTTGTCTCTGAAATCCTTTTTCCCTGCGTAGGTCGACCTTTCATTTGGAAACTATATCCGCCACGCGATGTCACCCGCAGTTATTTATATTTAAAAAACTAACTTAATTCCCGCTGCTTCTCACACGTCAATGGACGACGCAGAGGATTCCGTGCTCACGGGTGCGGTTCCTTTCGGGGGATCCTTGTCCACTGTTGGTCGAGCTGATCTCTACGAGTTTACGAGAGTAACTCGGGCGTACGATCCTTGATTGTCGTGAGTGCTCTAGCGACAATCCATATGCAGCCCGGGGCAACGTCCCGGAGATAAATTAAAATGGTCCCAATCCCCCGGTTCCGACCAAGGTTTTCGGGAGGTTTTCCTTCGTTGTAAGGCGTACGCCGGAACTGGTAAACCCCTCCCATTTATTCCCAATTGGGATGCCCCCTTTGCCCCACTATCAGCTTGTCTGATAATTTGCTGAATAGAACCGCGACTCTTTATTGGCCGGATCTCAAACAGCCCGCTCCACTCCTCGGAATGGAGAATGAAAAGAATTAGTAACTTGCCACACCCTATTGCACCACTGATGGCAGAATTCAAAACATCCCGAAACACATTTTTTTAAATTCTAACCATGGTTCCAAATCCAAATTTTCGAATTTCTTGCATCAAAACCGTCTTAATATCCCTCTAAAAGATTTCCCCTTATTTCATCCGCTTAATGGTTGAATTTCCAAAAATCTCGGAACACGTGTTTTTAAAATTCCAGTCAAAAATCTAAATCCGAAGTTTTGTATTTCTTGCTGCAAAATTGCCTCAATAGCAACGTATTAAAAAAAATAAAAGTCATCCCCTATTTCACCCCCTTAGGGACGGGAATATCGAGAAATCGCTGATGCCTACAGTGTAAAGTAAACAACGTCTACAAATTTCAAGTTTATATCGTCTGTAGATTCACTTTTCAGCGCCTTTTTATGTCTTTACAAACGGATGGAGAACGCGAAATTTGTTTCTTACGCTTTTGTAACTGCGATATGCTTTTTGCAGAAAACAACTGAGAAATGTGCAAATGTTTCAAATGTTTGTTAAGCTTATGGGACTTAACTACGGGGTCATCAGTCCCTAAACTTACAAACTACTTATCTACTACCTTATACTAAGGACGGCACAAATATCCATGTCCGAGGGGGGATTCGAACCCCCGACCGTAGTGGCCGTGCAGACCGTGACTGGAGCGCCTCAGTCCACTCGGCCACCGCGGACGGCTGAGAAATGTTCATCACGTTTCGCTGTATATAGCCTCTTTGCTATTATAATGCCAAAAGTCAACTCTGGTCTTCAGTCCGGATTTTATATAATCTGAGGACTTTCAACCATTATATCTTCCACCATCTTATAGCTATCGACACGGAACTGCTGTGGTGTACAACGGTAGACTTTGTACTACAGGACGGAGAGATCGTTCGTCTGCATTGTGCAAACTACTGACACCCAAACGTAGAATTTTATATAATTCGGTAACTTTCAACTCCCATTATCTTCCACCCCTTTATCGTTATTAAACTTCTATCACCATAGTGCATAATGGGAGACTGATACCTGCTACCAAACACTATTCGTCATCGACGTGTAGTTTTGGCTGCAGACTGAAATATACGCACAAACACCGCAATTTTCATATTTATTATAAGATAGAGGCGGACGGCGAGGTTTGTAACAGGTAGATTCGATCAGTGCACGAGTGTTTCCGAAATGATTCGGGAACTCATTTGGATGTCGCTGGAGACGAGGCGACGCTCTTTTCGAGAAGCACTGTTGAAGGAATTTAGAGCGCCGGATTTTGAGACAGACTGCAGAACGATTCTACTCCCGCCAACCTACATTTCGCGTAAAGACCACAAGGATAAGATCAGCGAGATTATGACTCGTATGGATGCATACAAGTATTCGTTTTTCCCTCGTTCTATATGGGAGTGGAACAGGAAAGAAGTAACTAGTAGCGATACTGAGTATCCTCCGCCACGCACCTTCGGGTGGTTTGCGGGGTATGTATGTAAATGTTCAAATGCCAAAACTCGCCATACAAGCTTATGTGCCATCACAACACCTGCGTTTTTAAATTCTTACTATGCGACCGCTTGCATCCAGCCTACCACGAGGTATTGAAAAAAAGAACCTGCAACTTTTGAGATGATGGGGAAAGCTGACAGACTTGTGTCGCTCCCAAATGACTCGTTTACTTTACAGGAAAAGTTTTTACGCAACCGAGAACGAATAACAAAATGTGTCAGAAAAGGAAGTGAATAATTTCACGACCGTTTGCGCTCTCTGTCCATCTCCTCCTGCTTCTCCACCAACCTCCTCCTAATCTCTTCCCTCTATCCCACCCTCCTATCAACACCCCCACCCACCAGGGGGCTCACGGTTCTTTCGTGAGTACGTGCATGGCGAGTTCGAGCATCCGAGCTAATGCAGTATTCCTCCCTGGACTGCATTTCCTTTCCCGTCCACTCCTTTACTATCCTCACTCCTTCCCCATACAATTCACACTTTAGTGTATGAACCACTAACAGAGAATGGCGTGGTCTATGTTTCGAAATCATAAACGATATCTAGCGAAGTGTGCATTTGTTTCTGAAGATATTTATTGTTTTTTTAAATAAACAGTTCCATCAATAATCGCATTTGTTATCTACATCTTGACTATGTAAAGGGGGTTTCCGTTTCATTAGTTATGCTTTTGTTAATTGTAATGATTTATGTATGCTGAATACAGTGACAACTTCCACACAAGGGCTTACAGGTTTTCTACTTTACATGATTACGTCATATAAATGTATGAGATGTATACCTAAATACGTCATTATGTTGCAGTGTTCACAGATGGCAAAGTACTTACAAGCAAGCAATGAGACTGGCAATAAAACTCCGAACTGCCCGGACTTTCTTCTCCTCTCTTGTCAATATTAGTGCAAGTTATATCACCTCCAAGGATAGTGAAAGAGCTTAAAACGTGTCTGTGAGAATCTCACGATCTACCGGCTACCAGTGAAATACTTTTTTTTTTTTTTTTTTTGAATAAGACTTAGTGCGTTCGCTACTTGGTACACTATTAATGATTCCACAAACCTATTTTCTAACTCTATAAGATGGGATTCTATATAGCTTCGCCGGCCGCGGTGGCCGAGGGGACTGAGGCGCTTCAGTCACGGTCTGCACGGCCACTACGGTCGGGGGTTCGAATCCCCCTTCGGGCATGGATATTTGTGCCGTCCTAGTTCGTAAGTAGTTCATAAGTAGTTTGTAAGTTTAGGGACTGATGACCCCGTAGTTAAGTCCCATAAGCTTAACAAACATTTGAACATTTTTATATAGCTTCGAAGATTCGAGAGAGAGGCGTTGTCAAGGTACGACCTTTAACAGCGCTCGATTTAGTCAGGTGGTGTGAACGATGTTTCAGAAACGTAAAGTTTCTCGTTCGCATCTAGTTTCGGATACAGCTTTTAATCAGCTCGAAAGTTTTATATAAATTAATGAAACAGGTTAAGTAGCGTTCTGAAGCAGAGTATATATATATATATATATATATATATATATATATATTTTTTTTTTTTTTTTTTGTGAAACTCTTTTAAGGGCAAATTAACTATTGCTTATTATGTGGTAAACAGTTTGCTGTTAGAATTATTAGTCTAGTACGTCGTATAACTCTCCCTGTTAGAGTTAATCGTCTTTCTCAGCGCAACAGATAGGCAAGTTAGTTTGCCACAGGCATTAAGAATTTTAAAAAGCTGGTTGACAGGCAATGGACAGGAGAAAATGGCAGGACGTGAGACAACTATAAAACTGCAATTGCTCCTACAAAGCATTTCGGCTTAGTCAGAAAATATAACACATACTAAGGGTCAAACTATTTTTTTCTCTTGCCTCTGTGCCAACTTCTACGGTCGGGGGTTCGAAACCCCTCTCGGGCATGGATGTTTGTGTCGTCTTTAGTGTAAGGTATTTCATAAGTAATTTGTAAGTTTAGGGACTGATGACCCCGCAGTTACGTCCCATAAGCTGTATAAATAATTGATTTTGTGCCACCTTCATGTAGTCCATTTTAGCAACAATTTACTATTTTAGTTTCTTTGTTCCTTATTGAGAAGTATATACTGAATGCTTTATTTTGCGAGCTTACCGCCACAAAGGTAGCGGACCACCAAACATATTATTGTCACACCAAAACGTATTCCTGTGTGTTCAAATGTTGTAAATCTATGGGACTTAACTGTTCTTTTTACCAGTCCCTAGGCTTACAAACTGCTTAAACTAACTTATGCTAAGGACAACAAATACATCCATACCCGAGGGAGGACTCGAACCTCCAACGGCAAGCAGCGGCACGCTCCGCAGCAAGGCGCCTTAGAACGCTCGGCCACCCCACCCTGGCCTTGTATGGCTGGTCTATGAATTGTTGGTCGATTATTACAGCTTTTGACGCATGTATTTCGTGGCTGCAATCCAAATAGCATCTTACAGAGTTTGCTCTTCAAGAGAGTAGTAATATGATCTATGTTTAGTGCTTGTCTCATTTCCCGCCTATACATGGCAGAGACGATTCTGCCGCGACGTACTATTGTATTTTACAATTTTGCCTTATTTTACAATTTTGCCAAAACATTCCACCTGTTGAATTCTGATACACAGTAAAACTGCATTAAAAATATGTTCAGAGAGCGATGCAAAATTGTTACAAAAAAAAAAAAAAAAAAAAAAAAAAAAAAAAAAAAAAAAAAAAAAAAAAGGGGAAGATTTCATATATTGGTATCGTATTTTCAACCCGTCATTAGAGTCCAAAATATTTCTGGTAATCCTTCGGAAAATTGGATTTTCGTGTTGTGTTTGCATCGTCCTTCACTCGCTTTCTGTACCCGAACAGGTGGAAACTTGGCCTTTTAAACTGAGTCAATTTGAGTAGTTTTTTCGACGTGGTTGCGGAGCAGAGTTGCGGGGCGTTCCGAGCCTTACACAGGCCGGCTGGAAACGCGATGCTTGGCGAGCACGTCGGTTTCTAATAATGAAACGCTGGGCGGCGGCCCCGGTGGTGGCGGCGCGGCTAAATTTACCCGCTCCGGATTCGGCTGTCTGCCGCCAGATGGCGCAAGGTGGCCGGCAAAACCGAGAAAACTTGGCCCACCAGCGGGATGCGACCTCACGTACTGGACGGCTACTCGTCTGGGGGACTCTTCCAACTCCACACACAACATTTCAGAGACTGCTTAGCAATATATATCGACTAATTTGGTACGAGGGGCTCATGATGTCTGGTGGCTCCTTACAGGATAATAATGTAATTATGATTTATTCGGTTTATTGCCCTGGTTCTTTAAAAAACGTACCAAATTTTGTAGTTGTATGGGAACAAACTACTTTGGTCATCAGTCTCCTAGACTTACAAACTACTTTTAAACTAACGCAAGGATAACACGCCCACACCCATGCCCGAAGGAGGACTCGAACTTCTGACGGGAAATGACCGACCACTCAGCAGCAAGGTACCTTAGACCGCTCGATCACTCCCCGCGCGGCCAAAAATGTATCACTACAGTAAAAAAAGGAACAAAAAAGGCCTGTAATATGCACTCATCAAAACGTACAACACAAGGCACAGAGTAATGAAATAACCCTGGGATGCAAAAGTATTTATATGTGTGCCGCGTGGAATGGCCGTGACGTTCCAGGCGACGTGTCAGGGACTGCGCGGCCGCTCCTGCCGGAGGTTCTAGTCCTCCTTCGGGCATGGGTATGAGTATGTGTTACCCCTAAGACAGGTTTAAGCCGGTTTTAGTAGTCTATGGACCGATGTCCACCGATGGACCGATGTTTTGTCGCACAGGTTCACAAACATTTGAACGTTTTACTGATATGTGGTTGCCTCCCGTGCAGAAAATCAGCATAGCGTCCAATGAATCGTTTTTCCACTGCATTTGGTGTAAACATACACGAAGTGCATATCGACCAACATTTCATCCGTAAACCTATCCATACTTGGTGTATCAAAGTTAAAAAGTAAGAACCGAGCAGTTATGAGGACGGGGACGAAGAGTGGAGTGAACGTTACTGCTATCAACAGCAAGTACTGAATGAATGGAAACGAAACGCGCAACGCGTATCCGCGACATCTGCAGTGTTGAGCACGTATTTTCAGTGTAATACAGATGCTAAGATAAATAGTGGTAAGGAATCAGTTACTCTGTAACCAATTAACAACTCTAACATCCGCTTCTACGCACAAAAATATCCCTCAAAAACATTTCAAATTTGGGTCGAAGAAGTTTCCGTCGTTTCTGTTAAACTCACTAACAAACAAAAATCAAACATTTTTTACGGGGGGTAAACTGAAAGCAAGCGTTTGCTGAAACATTGGAGGGCCTTCCTCGGAAGAATCTAGAAGTACTGTCTTATCTTAGGAAATATTCCAATTATTTTCGTCATATACGAAGAAAATTTAGCTAGTTTGCCCTGTACCCTGTCGGTGCTGCCACAGACAATGTGTTTCAAAAAGCTTGGCAAGCACCAAGCGGAAATTAATTAGACGCCACCTAACCCGATTTCGGACACAAAGAAGCTCGAAACAGCGCAGGCATCTACAGCAGGATGAAAAGTTAGACTGGCTACTTGACAGTTAATGTCATATCCTAACAGCGGCAGGTTGTAGGTGTGTGTAGGTAACCCTTTAGCATTGGTGGTGCTTCAGTCGAGTAGTGGGCGCGCTTAATTTTTGTTCTGTTACTTGTGAGGAAGGAGAGGGGTGGGAACAAGGAGAGGGGGGTGGAGGGAGGTGTTGATTCTACTTCTGGAACCTGAGTCACCAGACACACGGATAGAATTTCACTGGGGTGGGCAAGTGGAATTGCATAACGTGGAATAACCAGCAATTTTAGCGTGAATTTTCTGGAAAAAATTAGCGAGTTAAATCCGTGACGGAGAAGCTCGTTTGAACAGATATGATCAGAGTGCGTTTAAAATATTGCTGTAATGTATATTACGAGGAACTTCGATGTATGACACATGCGCATTGACAAAGTAAGTTTTGCTACGTAAATGAAATGTCAACGTATGAAAGAGAGGTCTACTATTGTCATTCCGAAAAAGAACTGTGAAGTCTACATATACCGCTTTCTCAGTCAAACATTTTTTTGAAAAGACAACGATTAATTCACAGAAATGGAAACAGAAAACGCGAAGATGGAGCTGCTGACACTCTTGCGAAGTATGAATGTAATGTAGGCGTTTAGCTGGCAGTGGGTTTTAACAACAAGTAGTGGATATTATTGTACAGCACAACGTTCATGTGGTTACGGAACAGAGGCAGTCTAATCAACAGCAATTATTTAGACCAGCACAGTACACTTGTCCACACGAAAAAAGAGTCAGTTAGCGGTTAGTATTTGGTAACTGTTGAAAATCACAGGTGAATAAAATGTTTCATATTCCTTGTACACTTCCCATCACGAGTTTAGAAACGTAGCACTGTTGAAGTGACATTTTTGCTAGTTTGGTCTTTGCTCTCTTGCGAGAAAGTCACGTGGTGATCTAAGAAAAGGAGGGAGAGAAAAAGTCCGCGGATGGAATTGAAAATTAGCCTTACGTCACCGATACAGTAGAAGAAGTGAACGCTTTTGGATGTGATCTATCAAACAAAGATAGTGAAATGAAAAGTCAGCTATTTCACTCATTAGATGCTAGAGAAATTTTACTAAGCCCATCATCAGAAATTCTCTCGGCATGGAGGTATTCAGTCGGACTTTTTATAGATTACAATGGCATACGTGGTAATACGACAAATTGAGGATACATGATGGTTTAAGATTAATGCATCTGGAAGGTAAATGGTGATAAACGCACTGTGACGGAGCATTATTTGGGTTTTCAGGAAAGCGATAACAAGGACCAATGGAATTGGTGCTTTGATCACATGGACAATTGATTTTTGCGAGTTATCCAGAAATTTGGAAGTTTTTTCCATGCATACGAACTTCATTCCGAACTATACACGTCGACAGTATTTTAAATATAAACAAATGAATACTACGTAGCGAAAGCCGGCCGCGGTGGCCGAGTGGACTGAGGCGCTCCAGTCATGATCTGCACGGCCACTACGGTCGGGGGTTCGAATCCTCCCTCGGGCTTGGATATTTGTGCCGTCCTTAGGATTAGCTAGTTCATAAGTAGTTTGTAAGTCTAGGGACTGATGACCCCGTAGTTAAGTCCCATAAGCTATACAAACATTTGAACATTTGAACGTAGCGAAAACGGCGTTGACAATTGTCAACAATGAGCTGGATTTGAACATGTGTGAACGACATCTCTTTACTGGGTCTATACTACTATAACGGAGGTAATATAGAGCGATATTTCTATTCGGATCATATTAATAAGCCTGAGAGATGGCGTTTTTAATGTTACCACGTAATAACGTTTCTTCCCATAAAATCGGTATAGAGCAAACTAGCTGAAGAGTACTGCCAAATTCAGAGTTAAAAATCACATATCTGAATTTTTTTATTGAATTTTCCTCCAGCAGTGTCTTTCAGTCGATATGTCGGTCAAGCCTGCTTCCGAAGCAGTCGCGTCAGTGGCTATCCGCGCTGCCCTTCAAAGCTCGCGCCCGACGGGCTGACATACTTGGGACAAGTGAGGAAGAATTTAAGCGACGTTTACGACGGAAACAAAGCGAGGGAAGTGGGGAGTGGGCCTGTGAGCGTGGGCACGCGCTCGTATCCGCAGTTAACCTCAATTCAGGCCGGCGGCCCGTTTTTTGGAGTGGCGCGCGCCCCGACACCGCGTTTTGATATCCGAGAGCGACCAGCCGGTTGTCAGCGCGCGTCACCTGGGGGGCCCGCCACGATCCGCGCCCCACGCCTTCCACACCCGGTGCTCTGGCTTTCCACGCACCTAGCCTTAGTTCCAACAACGGAGTCGCTAGTTTTACTTGCGTCCGCAGGAAACTTTGCAATTAGCACAGCGTACATCACGTCTTTCACCAACACCTTGTTCCTATTCAATAACCCCCTCTGCATTCGCTCTGAAATACGAATACGTGAACGAAAAAGACTTTTCGCAAACTTTTATCCGTGTTCCTTCCACAATCTCGGTGTGCAAAATAAAACTGTCAAAGATTCGTAAAAAAACACAATCCACTGCCAACTTTCTCACTTTCTTCAGAATTTCACTCCATCTTATCCACATTGCATGTTAGGGTGGAAGCCCTACGTAAGTCACTTATTTCTGAAACACTTTGTTTGAATCTACAGATCAAATTTTAGTTCATGCAAATCGTTAGAAAACTGATATTCTTATTTCGACTCAGGTGCCTGGAGTTCCTTTCACTCACTTTCTACACATGTCACACTGAAGTTGATTCTTTTCTCCTGCTATCTCTTTTGGTGACTCAATTATTTCTGCGTTCTACAACAACTCCAAAATTCTGCGTGTTTTAAATTCTCAATAATTCAAATTTAAGGTAAAGGTGTTATTAAGCCGAGAATTGGCTGAAACTAGAGGGACGAACATTTCAAAGTGAATTCTGAACCACGACGGAACTCGGGCTTGTTTACATTAACTGACATTGTCGACATACGAAATTCCTAACAGTGACCGAGGTTCGAATCACGGATCCTCAGGCCAGGAGCTAATTACCGACACACCATATCGCTATACCACAACGTACTTAACAAATGTAACCAAACCACTGCATGCGACAAGTTCCATGCAATACTGCCATTTGGTAAGCTGTGTCGTTTTCAGGGTTATCACACTCGCTTTTGACACGATTGTTATCGTACTGCTATCAACGTACTGGACCTTCCACAACCACCAAAGGTTTTGCCCGTGTTTCTGGGCTCATGTAGCAGTTTATTGGTCCCACAGAAGCTGCTCCAATACCTATAGTTTCGCTTGCGTGATAGAAATTCGCAATTACTTCAAATAGTTCTTCAAAGATTGTCATGTCATTTTAAAGTAGTTTGATCACGAACAGCATGTTTCTAATGACGTTCAGTCCGTATTTTGTGCGACTCGAGAGGGATATATTGTTGATTACACTGATATTGGGGCGCATGACCAATCAATCTTATTAAAACGTTCCTGGGAGATTAACTACAACACGCTAACAACAAGTATAATCAAATCACTGCATGCGACAAGTTCAATGCAGTACTGTCATTCGGTTAGCTGTGTCGTTTACAGGGTTACCATACTCACTTTTGATACGATTGTTATCGTACTTCTATCAAAGTATTACTCCTTCCACAACCACCACAAGTTTTGCCCGTGTTTCTGAGCTCATGGAGCAATTTACTGGTTAATCTTCGGCTACGTGATAGAAATCCGCAATTACTTCAAATAGTTCTTCGAAGATTGTCATGTCATTTCCAAGTAGGTTGATCACGAAACAGCATGTTTCTAATGACGTTTGCTCCGTATTTCCTGCGAGTCGAGAGGAAAATATTGATTACACTGATATTGGAGTTCATGACCAATCAATCAAAACTTACTGGGGAGTTTATCTACAACACGTTAACCTATTTTCTGACTCTAGAAGGGTAGATCGTGAGCCATCGGCTGAAGGAATGGGAGATTTAGTGACAATGAGGTTGTTGTAAGATTTGTTAAATTTTTAGGTTTCTTTCGTAACGAACGAGTTGCCGAACGGCGCTGGCGTCTGTTGTTACTGAGAGGGCAGCTTACGGGAGGCACAGGTTTACAGCACTGTCATTACACTGGGTTACCGAAAGCACATAGCACTGTCTTGGCGGGCACTGTTAGCGTCGCGGCGGCGGTCGCTGGCTCTGTTAGCTGGCGGGTTAGACCGACCTTGCTGCGTGCTGGTGACCTGCCGGCTGAAGCGCTGTTCGGTTCGCTGCTCCATGCGGGCGGAGATCTGTTGTTGCTGCTGCTGCTGCAGCTGCTGTTGCTGTCGCTGCTCCATAGTCGCGCGGGGCAGCGTCGGGAGTCGAACACTCGGAAACGAGCAAAGTCAAGTGTGAAATCAGGAGGCGAAGGCAGCGGGCATCCCCGAGCCAAGAGGAACAGGCAAGACGTCGGTCGTGTGCGAAGCGCGAGCGCTGAGTGAGCGCGCGCCCACCGCCGGCCGGGAGGTGGCCCTGGGGGGGGGGGGCGGGGGCGGCGGCGCAGGGTGGGGGGTGCGGTGGAGGGGGCGAGTGGAGGGGAGGGAGGCGGCCAGGAATGGCTCCGGAGGCCCGGGATGCGGGCGCAGGCGGCAGGCGGCAGGCGCGGGCGTTCACCACTGCCGGAAGCCGCGCACGGCAAAACGGGAAATAAACAAACGCGCCAAGGCCGACAGGTATCGCCGCCCGTCTCAGCTGGCGGTGGCTGCCACCCCTCTGTCTAGATTACTAACCCGGTTATGGTGCCCGATGCCTGCTCCAGATTGCCTGTCAGCTTCCGTGCGCGCCAAACATTACATTTTAAACTTCCTGGCAGATTAAAATTGTGTGCCGGAACCGGGACTCGAACCTGGGACCTTTGCCTTTCGCCCGCGAAAGGCAAAGGTCCCAGGTTCGAGTCCCGGTTCCGGCACACAATTTTAATCTGCCAGGAAGTTTCATATCAGCGCACACTCCGCTGCAGAGTGAAAGTTTCATTCTGATTACATTTTAGATAACACTAGCTTATATGCCCGTGCTTCGCAACGGTTGTTAAAGAAGGTCCTGTGTATATCATGGTTCTTTGGGTTCCAGACTTAGGTCAGCAAAAACACAATCCTTGTTGGATCTCTCTGTCAATAAACTCAGTTCTCCTAGCCAAGATGTGAAATTTAAGTAGAAGTCATTGTCGAAAACGATGAATGTTCATAAAGATTTTCACACTAAGAGTGAAATTAAGTCCGTGCTTCACAACAATGTAAATTCAATGTTAGGTTGTGTTCATAAAGTTACACATTGCAACAGCAGCGCCGAAAGCGGCTGCCAAATTACATTTCTGAAAACGATATTGCATAAGTGCGAATATTGATTTGTAACAGTTTTCACAAATATCTTCTTGAATAGGAATTTGGAATGAATTGTAAGACTGTGTGAATCATGACACTTTATACAAAAGAATTTCGCGTGAAAGTGCTGGTCGTAATGAGATGTGACATCAACGGATGTATCTGATTCGGTAAAATTTGACATACTATCCTGGCGGCCTCGTGTTTTTATGTTGGCAACATCAATAACACGATATAAAATCGTTGCAAAGATGACCGAACCACATAGAGTGTAGATAAATACTGCTGTTCCTGCTGTATGCCTGATTTCACGACAAAATATTTGCGTGTCACGAGATTGGCTTATGACGATGTCACATGATTCTCGTTATTCAACATCTGTTGCCATCATTATCACAGGAGGCCGCCGGGATATGAGTAGAACTACGTCGCATAGAAGACCCAGCTGTCAAACTATAACACCTTTCACAGCAGAGAGTGTCGCGGCTATATGTATCAGAGATCACTGATTAGCACAGACCAGTGAGCTTACTGGCACGGGCATATCAATATCTATGGCCTAAGAGACATTAATTAATGTTTGTGTTTCCACCATGCTTCCACGACAGTGATCAATGTTTCATGAGTATTTTTATCTTTGAGTCTATCTGGATTTTTATCTTTGTTTTGTGTCACTGTTCATAGTCGGTAATGTGTGGTTGACGGAAACATGTGATCTATTTAAAAAAATTGCCTATTTGATATTCCTCGTCGTTATTAAAGTCTGAAAGGACCGCATTGTCTGACGATTGAAAGAATAAACAGATTTTGACTCGTGCCGTAAAGTTTTTAAGTCACAGAGTATAGAGCTTTTCCTAAGAGTATTTATTGCACATTTTGCGAATTTTTGCTCGTCACACTCACCCACTGCCACGCACCGCGACCAAACTCCCTTACTAACATCATTGGACCAAGGGCTATCTACCACCACAACCACGAGTGGGTGGCAGTATGTGGTCATGGAGAAAAGTCTGTCAGCACGTACACACACAAGCCTTTTATATATAGATATAGATTGTCACCGGATTTACGAGGTATGTCCACAAAGTAAATTCCGCTTGATTGATTTTTTCCAGGGAAGCCAAAACAGTCTTGGTCCAACCCGCTACTGCCCGCACCGAAACTAAGTTTATTGTGCGATATCGCTCCCTGTATATCTAGTAAAGCCAACCAATGCCCTTGAACAGTGCAAAGAGTCCCTTTACCAGTTCTTTATTAGACACAATTTCTTCGGGTCTGGTTGTCTCAAATATTCTGTGCCTTTTACATTCCAATGCAATGCATTCGAAGATTAGATGTGATGCAGTTTCATCACCGTCATCACAGATCCTACATTTAGGGTCCTCTTCTGTTATTCCCATTGTACGTAGGTGTTTTTTTGAAATTCCCATGGCCTGTCAGCAATCCAACCATGAGTCTAATCTCTCTCCTGTTCAGACCCAGGATCGCAGAGCTTCTTTTAAAACATGGCTTTGGCATCATTACCTTGCCATGTTTTTGTTGATAGACTTTGGTCCAAGATTCTACGTACTGTCTTCTGAGCCAGTTACGTAGCTCCAATTTGATCATTGCCTTGGTGATAGTCAGGACAGGTTCCGGTCCAATAAATGGAGTCTCTGTCCCCATCCTGGCTAATCTGTCGGCATGTTCGTTGCCACTGATCCCCGAGTGGCCAGGGACCCACAATAGGTTTACTCTATTGCTTTCCCCTAGCTCCACCAGAACCCTGTGACATTCTGCAACAATTTTAGACCTTGTTGCAGGAGCTGCCAGTGATCTCGGGGCTGCCTGGCTGTCTGAATAGATATAGATGCTACGATCTTTGTAGCACCTACCCAAATTCTCCTCCACACACGCCCTGATGGCAGTGATTTCGGCGTGGAATACTGAGGCCTGTTTTCCTAGAGAGATGACGCCTTCCAGTCTTGGCTGCACCCCATATACCCCGGCCTCAACACCTTGGTCGGATTTTGACCCCTCAGTGAACCAGACAATATCCCCCGTACGGTGTAGAACTATTTTCTCCCATTGCTCCCTACTTCCATTTGTTATATTGAAAGGCTTGTTCAAGCAGTATGGGGTTATAATATAGTCGGCTGGCATTTCCCCAACCTTTCCTATATTTACCTCACTCACTATTTTAGTGTGTGATTCTGGATATCCCAAAGAGTTTCAGTTGTTGCCAGTTTTGAGTCTGTATGCACCAGCCGCTGCCTCCATCTTGACCCAAAGGTGTAATGGGGGCATAACCAGCATGGTTTCCATCCCAGCAGTTGGTGTGCTGCTAATTCCGCCTGTTATGGCTAAGCAGGCTAATCTCTGCACCTTACCAAGCTCCTTAGCAGCAACCTGCTGTTCTACCTTCTTCCACCACACGACCGCCCCATAGGTGATCCAGGGTCTAATCACTGTGGTGTATATCCAGTGCATACCCTTGGGACTCAGGCCCCGATTTTTGCCACAAGCTCTCCTGGTACTCACATGAGTACCTTTTGCCTTGGAGCAAATATTCCTGATGTGACGGGTCCATGTCAGTTTTTTCATCTACGGTAACCCCTAGATATTTCACTGTCCCCTTCACAGGTAGCGTTTCATTGAAAAGCTTTAGATTCCAACTTGAATGTTGTATATGCTTCTTTGTGAATGGTACAACAACAGTCTTCTTAGGACTAACCCCCAGATCCTGTCTTCTGCACCAGTAAATTCCGTTTGGTTTTATAAAGCAAACGTGTACAGATACAGAAAAAATATTTATTGTACAAAAATATACAACTATTAAACTACTTTTCTACATAGCTTACGAAATTTTGTAGGCGTTTGTCATAGCGTGGCAGAAGTCTTTGTATGCCTACTTCGTAGAAGGTTGCCGCCTGTGTATTCAACCACGTGGTAACATGTTCTTTCAGCTCGTCATCATCGCTGAAGTGTTGACCACCATGGACAAGTTTTGGGTGTAATAAGGAGAAGGCACTGGGAGCGAAACTGTACGGAGAATGATGAAACACGTCCTAGTGAAATTCCCGTAAGAGTTGTTTGGTCACATTCGCATTGTGAGGTCGGGCGGCAACGTGAAGGAAAGAAGAAGACTCCTTTCATCTCTTCTTACACCTAAAATCTGTCCTTGGTGGTCAACACTTCGACGATGATGAGCCGAAAGAACATGTTTGCCACATGGTTGCATACACAGGTGGCAACCTTCTATGAAGAAGGCACACAAAAGCTTGTCCTACGCTATGACAAGTCCCTACAAAATTTTGGAACTTATGTAGAAAAGTAGTTGAACAGTTGCAGATTTTTATACAATAAACATTTTTTTCTGTATCTGTTCACGTTTGGTTTATATAACCAAACGGAACTTACTTTGTGGACATACCTCGTATATTATTCAAAAATGAAAGGTCATGGTCGCGAATTTATTTTTGATTGACAATATCTATAGTCTTGACTGTAAATTTATTAACAGTGATGACCGGTTTCGACTCATTTCTGAGTCATCCTCGGATCAGTTTACGTGTTAGTCAATAGTTGTACTGCCATCGGGCAGTATAACCTTCCAATCACCAAATTACAACTTATAAAAGCCAATAAATGCGGACCAATATTTGAAGAAAATCACATTGTAGAAATCTTCCCATTTCATTTTTACGTGGTGTGGTATAGCAACCGTGTTCAGTTGAATTCTTGAATAACAGAAACGTCTTGGTTGCAAATATTTTTTATTATAATGACGCGTTTCGCCCGGTTAGGACATCTTCAGATCTCTGACAAAGAAGAAAATATTGATACAGAACTTACAATATTTACATGACATTATTTCGAAAATTTTTAACTACAAGCCAATCTGAAACTGATTTAAGAAATTGTGATAATGTATGGTACTAATGTTTTATATACTCTGTGGTGGAGGGTGTTTAGATTAAAATGCGGTCATAGGGTATCTTACAGAGACAATTATATGTAAACCATTAATATCCGGTAACATTGACCGTTGAAAACAGATTGATACATTGTTTAACTGTATGATGTCCCTGCACCTTAGGTCTTCAACATATTAATACGACTTGCGTCGGTAGATGTACAAGTACTGCTTGAGGCAGCGTTCACATTTGTGCTGCGAGTAACCGCCAATAAGGCGTAGTGTCCACAACACTGTAGGTGTTGGGTCGGTCGGATAACAGTTGTTAATTTAAAATATGGACGCCATTTACATAAAATACCAATATCACGTGAATGCAATTTGTAAGGATGCCCAGTTGTATAACAGAATATTACTTAAAAATAATGTCATGCAAATATTGTAAGTCCTGTTTCAATATTTTCTTCTTTGTCAAATATCTGAAGATGCCCTAACCGGGCGAAACGCGTGATTGTAATAAAAAATATTTGCAACCAAGACGTGTCTGTTATTCAAGAAAATCACATTGGTTGTTGCACATACATGACACATGTTGGTTAAAACATTTTTGAAGAACAGTAAGTAAAATCAGACATTGCTGGTTAAAATTCACTTACAGTGTCTTCTACATGAACCACTTGGTATTTAAAATTACATTTTTGAAATCTAGCTCCATGAACTGATGTAGATAAGTGAGCCACATGTGCTTCAGTATGACGTTAGTCACCATGTGGCGTATGAGTACTGGATGGAAATTGGGAGAAAATAAAGTTGGAACACAGCTTCACTAAAAGTAGGGATCCGTTTAGAAACAATTCCTAATTTAGTACAGTGGATGCTAAAAAGCTCCGCTGAGTAATGATGACACCTGAGTAATCATGCCGAAGCATCCAACGCCTTCTAATGAAGTGACTCTGTGTTCTTGTTCGAATTCCAGTAAGTCTGAGAATTTTTCTTCGTTCTACTGGAAGAGCGTCAATGGAACAAAGAAACCAGAAACAGGTACTGAAGACTACAACCAAAGACTTCTTTCGGACACAGACCCACAATCAAAATACGTATTTTCAATCTTATATTCTCAGCACTTCGCAGAAGAAACAAACAAGAGACGCTGCCATTAGTAAACACATGAATGTTAGCCCGGGAGTGATAATGTATTTCTGATCCATGGATTTATTTGTGGTACTGCGCACTACGTAGAAAGTAAAATTGAATATGTGTGGCTTACAGAAACGACCAATGCCTTTTTTTTTCTTTTATTTATTTATTTATTTATTTATTTTTTTTAGCCGCGAAATTGATTGAAAAGCTGCTGGAACTGACTGAAATCAAAGTTTATCCATGTACATAAGGTTTTACTATATTTTTTCAAATAAAAGTTAACAATTCAAGTTTTTTGCACTTCAGCTTTAAGAATAACCGTATTGGCAGTTACTACAAGTTAAACATACATCAGAGAAAGGATAGTGTCTGAACAAAAATATTTACTGAATGATCAAATCGAAACGTTTTATTACCTGAGAAGATTAGATTAGATTAGTACTTGTACCGTAGATCACGAATACAACACTTCGTAATGATGTAGAATGTGTCTGGTTATTGAAAGGGGTCTTTACAAATTATTACTTTGTTCTAAAAACATGACACAATTTATTTTTATTTTACTTTTTATGTTTTACTTTTTTAATTAATTAATTTTTTTTTTTTTTTTTTTTTTTTTTTTTTTGAAAAATTTCAGATTTAGTAATTTAAATCAGAGAAAAGTTGCATTGACATGAATTTTAGCACTGGTTGCTCTTGAACAAAAACGATAAATATTTAACATGTTTCAAACGTTTTTAAAGTAAGAAAAAAGAACTAAGCTCATGAACTCAGCACTGAAGCCTCATATTCTTGTATATTCTCAATCGCAATATTCTTCATTTCTCTTTTGGAGTTCTTACCCTTGTCACAATAAAGGAAGAAAAAAGATTCGAAATTGAATAAAACCCAAATAATAAACTGCGTTAACACTCACATAGCGCATCAGTAAAAACAGAACAAGATGTGTTGCGTGGGGTCTGAAATGTGGCAAACAGTCAGCGCCCAAGAAGCAAATGTAAGTCCGGTACAGATGGCATGTTGATGGCCAAGAATCACGACTTCGGCTGGACATTCCGCAACCGTCCAGGTACGCCGGCTATATGCTGCAATGGCGTATCACGTGGGTGGCGCCTGAGGCTCGTAAATGCAGAGCATTCTTACTAACGCTGTTCAGAGGCCATAGCATATATTACTGTAGCAATTTAACAGAATTCCAGTAGATCTCTTTAAAACGACCGCTAGGAAAGAAAAATGACGAATGCTGATTTAAAGACCTCTGCGTGCACTTACATGTAGTACTATATAACTTTATGGTTCAAATTTATGTTGCTATGTGAGATATAATAACTCTGTATTGTAAAATGTAAATTTTCACGGCCGGAATGGTTAAAATTACTAAAAATTTCCGGGCTATTATGCCGTGGTCTAGTGGATTTATTATGGAAACCCAACGTTTCGTCCCCGACTGCGGAGGACATTTTCAAGGGGGATCGTGGTACTTTTGAATGTGCGATGCACACCCTGGCTCGCTACTGACTGAAGCGAAACTCCGTTTACGAGGGCTCGCGCGCAGAGGTGTGACATCAGATGTTTTTGACATGCGCGCGCAATTCGTCGTTGCCGATTGCCTTTGTCCGTTAATATCGTCCCATGGTGGAAGACTGTTACATTTGTTCTTCAAAACCGGAATCCAGATTTCATTTAGTTTCACGCCCTCCTCCATCCTATTGAAATTATTGGGGTGTTTTACAATTTCTATAGCCTCTCTGTACAGTCTTTCGTGGTATTCATTTATGACTGCTAAAACCTGAGTCTTATTAAATTGAATAAGGTGGTCCCCTGGTTGAAAAACATGTTCAGCAACAGCTGATCTGTCATTCTCTCCCCTTCTACAGTTCCCCTTATGCTAATCTAGTCGTTTTTTGACTGTTCTTTTTGTGGTACCCACGTATAGGTCTCCACAGCTACACGGAATCCTATAAATTCCTGCTTTTTCCAGCGGTTTACGAGCATCCTTTGTCGATTTCAGGTGATCCTGTATCTTCCGAGTAGGTTTGTAAATAACGGCAACATTCCGTTTCGTCAAAATTTTACCGATGCGGTCGGTGACGTCCTTAATAAAAGGCAGGAAGACTTTGGATTTCTCAGTAACCCTTTCATCGTTTTCAACTCTACGTGTCGGTCTCAAAGCTCTCCTTAGTTCTGTAGACGAACAGCAATTCTTAAGTAAAGCATTACTCAGGTGTTTCAATTCCGCGTCAAGTAATTCCGGTTCACAGATGTACCTTGCTCTGTCCGCCAACGTCTTTATAATGCCCCGCTTTTGCTGTGGGTGGTGGTTTGAATCCCGGTACAGATAATGGTCTGTGTGTGGGGGCTCCCGATAAACTGTATGGCCCAATCTACCATTCCCCTTTTTGAAAACTGACACGTCAAGAAAATTCAGTTTTCCGTCTGCGCGTGCATGTCAAAAACATCTGACGTCACACCTCTGAGCGCGAGCTCTGGTAAATGGAGTTTGGCTTCAGTCAGTAGCGAGCCAGGGTGTGCATCGCACATTCAAAAGTGCCACGATCCCCCTTGAAAATGTCCTCCGCAATCGGGGAGGAAACGTTGGATTTCCATAATAAATCCACTAGACCACGGCACAATAGCCCGGAAATTTTTAGTAATTTTGATGTAATAACTCTGTCTATATGGAACAAAATGTACTGTAAGAGTAATTCATTATATATGACTTACACAACTACATTTCACACGAGTGAAGCAGTCCACAGAAGCTGTTCCAATACCTCCAATAGAATATTGCGCTAAGTATTTGCTTCCGAGGCAGGGAAGTGAGTCAACGGCATCTCGTAATCTCGCACCGTGTTAAGAGCACTCATCCGCCGACATCGGCTAACGTGGGCGTCGATTGTGTGCGACTTAACTCTCCCCTCTAAATATTCTATCTAATAAGTGCAACAGCTCACAACCATAACATATGAAAGAGCACCTACACATGTACAACTCAGACGAGATGTAGTCACAGTTAACAGCTGCCTGATTCAGATAGACTGCAAGAATACGAAGGAAGAGTATTTCATACACTAAACACTTGTCTTATTCTTGACACAAAATGAAAAGTTTTTACGATTTATTTATTACTAAGGTAACTGGTTTAGATCTACGCTAAGATCATGCTCAGCCAAATTCGTCACAACGCTGATGCTGAGACGATGGGCATGCGGCGATTGCCCTATTCCTGACTGTTATTCGTTGTTTCAATGTCTTCCCAACCCCCAGCCCCCCTCCCACAAACACACACACACATACACACACACACACACACACAGAGAGAGAGAGAGAGAGAGAGAGAGAGAGAGAGAGAGAGAGAGAGAGAGAGAGAGAGAGAGAGAGAGAGAGAGAGAGAGAGGCATAAACTTATTTTCAATCAAATTAAACTATGTATAATTATAGCATAAATTATGACGAGACGCTGGGAGAAAAACACATTCTTTTTTAAACCTTGATTTGGAATAACCACTAACTTCCTGTTGTTACGTATTTTACGTGAAACAAAAAAAATCATTCATATTCACAGAATATATGACATCAACTGCGAATGGGCAAAGCTGAAAATGTGTACCCAGCCGGGATTCGAACTCAGGTCTTCTGGTTTCTAGGCAGTTGCGCTGACCACTACAGTACTGTGTGCAGGGTAAAGCTGGGAATTTGTGCGTGAAGGGAGGCAGGCTTAGGTAGTCCTTGCAGGTGCGGTGATCACTATTCCCCAGTGGTGTAGTGGTCAGTGCCTAGAAAGCAGGAGACCCGGGTCTGAATCCCGGCTGGTACACATTTTCAGCTTTGCCCATTCGCAGCTGATGTCACATATTCTGTGAATATGAAAGAATAACAACTGCAGGATCAGAAGTGACGTCTGTTATTTCGGAACATAAATGTTTGTAAACCTATTGCACCAAACTGGTATGGTCATCAGTCCCCAGTCTTAGAAACTACTTAAGCTAACTTACACTAAGGACAATGTATACACCCATCTCCGAGGGAGGACAAGAACTTCCGGCATGACGCCTTAGACCACGGGGCCATTCCGCGCAGTCTACGAGTTAACACTATCATGCAGAAGTTTCATTATTTGGGCCTGAAATGTTTTCTCCTGGCGAACAAATAACTGATATATCCCTTGTCGTTTCTGTATGTCTACCATCATGACAATAAGCGTAAATTTTGTTACTGTTATCGTTGTCTCCAGATGAACAAACGGCGATTATTACATCAGGAAACGTCATAATACTACACTTTTTGGTCCACTTTACGTTACGGTGGTAACAATAAAATTGGGCCTTTGCGATCGTCTTTTGACAGCTCGCAATTTAAATGAAAATAACGGCTTAACCACGCATCTGACACGAAAATTGAATATCCTAATTGGTAGAGAACCTAATTGGTAGAGGGGAAAGTTCTCTACAGCTTCACTCTATTATGTTTTTTTTAAATATCTTGCATCGTTACAGAGATATTTGCAAAAATAACGGCGATTTGACGATGTCTGTCTGGCTGTAACGTGTTCCCACTTTTTAAGACGAACCGTTCAACCGATCGGCACCAAATTTTACAGACATAATTGTTGGCTACCAGAGACCAGAACCTCGCTTTTTCAAATATTTCGGACAAGAAATACGTTAGTAATACCAAAAAAGCCGTTTGTAATGTAATTTTAATTGCAAATAAAGCGTTCATATGACGAGAAAATTGAATAAACAAATTTGTAGAGGAGAAAATTCTCTACAACTTTGTTCTCTTATGTTTTTTTCATATCTCGTATCGTTTGAGAGATATATGCAAAAATAACGGAGTTTTGACACCCCCCATTAAATTAACGAAAACCAGCCGTTCGCAGATGTTACGTGACATTACTCGCCCAGAACTCTCTCTGGCATACGCCATCTTGCGTTGCGTATTTGATGATTTTCTTATTGTAACTTACACGTTGTCATTTCAAAGCAGCACTGAAGAATTAACAAAAAGACGTCGTTCTTCGTACGATAAATGATAATCTAGTGTCTGCAAATGCCATATTAGCATCAGTTAACAACTACCATCAATAGTATGAGATTAAAGATAGCAAAAAAAAAAAAAAAAAAAAAAAAAAAAAAGTCCTACAAGGGTTTAATTAATTTTTTTATTATTTAGATTATTATTTTGGTCCAAAATGTTTGCAAAAAGTTATAAAACTACAAATCTAAAGTGGACCGTAAAACACGTCAGTGAGATTTTTTTTCCTTCTCTGGAACATTGCGTTATTTCATGTAGTGCATCCCCCTGTCCACAGGCACCATCACTTATCTCCTTGACGTCATTAAACACTTGCAACAAATGGGGCAATACAGTACTGTACAATTTAGCGTTAAATAGCACACACTGATGACGCCTTAAGTTTCCCATAAGACGTTTGGCTCCATTTTAATTTAATGATTACCGTCGTCTATAGTTTCCGCTATTACTAAGTAGTTACTGTATCTAAAAAAGAAAAGAAAAAACTGAATGAACCGAGAATCTCGATTAATGAGGGCCGTATACACATACATCTACTTTAATTGTTTTAATTGATTTATATAAATGCTTGCTCTGTACCCCTTGTGATAAACTTGCGTAAATGCATGAGCCATTCATTACATCGATACGACCAGCAGTTGGTGGGGGATATCGTATGCCGAATCCGGGACCTAAAAGCGCCGCGTGAATGTGTGGGGGATGAGTCACGGGCTGCGCGTGGATCTGGACCGGCAGCAGGCGGCCGCGGCGCGCTACGTCACCGCGTGTGTCACGGCAGCGGCTTTTAGGCCGGGAACGCCTCCAAGCATAACTGGCACTCCGCGCCGGTCCACCCTCGAGGCCGGCACCTCTTCTGAAGCTTTGGACGCAGCTTCCAACAATTCTCTCATCACTCGGTGACGCGGCAACTCAGAATAGTCTTCATAACTGGTTGACATCTCCCCAGGAACGTGTGGTTACAGGCTGAACATGTATACAGCGTGTTACAAAAAGGTACGGCCAAACTTTCAGGAAACATTCCTCACACACAAAGAAAGAAAATATGTTATGTGGACATGTGTCCGGAAACGCTTAATTTCCATGTTAGAGCTCATTTTATTACTTCTCTTCAAACCAAATTAATCATGGAATGGAAACACACAGCAACGGAACGTACCAGCGTGACTTCAAACACTTTGTTACAGCAAATATTCAAAATGTCCTCCGTTAGCGAGGATAAATGCATCCACCCTCCGTCGCATGGAATCCCTGATGCGCTGATGCAGCCCTGGAGAATGGCGTATTGTACCACATACGTCCACAATACGAGCACGAAGAGTCTTTACATTTGGTACCGGGGTTGCGTAGACAAGATCTTTCAAATGCCTCCATAAATGAAAGTCAAGAGGTTTGTGGTCAGAGCGTCGAGGCCATGGAATTGGTCCGCCTCTACCAATCCATCGGTCACCGAATCTGTTGTTGACAAGCGTACGAACACGTTGGCTGAAATGTGCAGGAGCTCCATCGTGCATGAACCACATGTTGTGTCGTACTTGCTTACTTGTAAAGGCATATGATGTAGCAGCACTGGTAGAGTATCCCGTATGAAATCATGATGACGTGCTCCAGTGAGCGTAGGTGGAAGAACATGAAGCCCAATCAAGACATCACCAACAATGCTTTCCTTCAATTGGGCCGCCGGCCGCGGTGGCCGGGGAGACTGAGGCGCTTCAGTCATGGTCTGCACGGTCACTACGGTCGGGGGTTCGATTTCCCCCTCGGGCATGGATATTTGTGCCGTCTTTAGTATTAGGTAATTCATAAGTAGTTTGTAAGTTTAGGGACTGATGACCCCGTAGTTGAGTCCCATAAGCTTAACAAACATTTGAAAATTTTTTTCAATTGGGCCAACTGGCGGTGAATCGATGAAGTACAGTACATACTAACGAAACAGTTGGGTATTTTCACAATTGTCTGCACGAATTATTTCAATTTACATTTAAAGAGAAATAGTAAAATGAGCTCTAACATGGAAATTAAGCGTTTCCGGACACATGTCCACGTAACATATTTTCTTTCTTTGTGTGTGAGGAATGTTTCCTGAAAGTTTGGCAGTACCTTTTTGTAACACCCTGTATAACTTCAGTTTGTCTTTTGAAGTACCGTAAAACGGGATGAATAGGATCACTTTTCATGTACAAAGATGTGTATCTCCTCAATCAATTGATGTAAAGCAATGAAACAAAAACCTTTCTATGTGTCTTCATCTGCAGTTTTGAATCCTATAATGGCTTTCCCTTTATTATTAATGACGAACTTTTAAAAATGTTTACATGCGTTGATCCTATTGTTGCGAAGGTCGGGGTGAATAGGATCAGTCATAGTATTTTTCCCAAATTATTCCATTAAGACGCTTGTTTTGTGATTATTATCACTGGATTTTTTTAAAAGTAAAAGCCAAACTGAAGAAATAAGTATACATACGATTATAATTATTTTATTGAAAACAAGAAATATATTTTACGTAGAAAACTTAAACATAATGCTATAACTTATTCCAAAAACATGGGATCCACAAAAAAGGTGTGTTGACCCCTTTGAATGTTAGTGACGTTTATCTTTCTCTCCACTTGTATTGGGGTCACCTCACATATATCGTCCACGTTTGGAAAAACAAGGTCAGTTTTCTTTTCCCCAACACTTTTTCGAAGGCACTTAACACAACGCTTCGAAGATGCAACAGCTCCACCAAAGATACTGCCTACAACACACTTGTGCGTCCTTTCCTGGAGTACTGTTGCCAGGGGGACTGACGAAAGACATTGCGAAGGTTCATAGAAGGGCAGCTCATTTTGTTTTATCACCTTACAGGGGGAAAGCGTCTTGGAAATTCACGATTTGAGATGGAAATCGTTAAAGGAACGACGTAATTCGTTGCGGCGAGATCTATTTGCGAAATTTCAATCATCGACTTTTACTTCTGAATGTGAAAATATTTTGCTAGCACCTACCTACATAGGGAGACATGAGCAACCGTATAAAATAAGAGAAACCAGATCGAAAACGGAACGATTTAGGTGTTCTTTTTTCCCTCACGCTATTAGAGAATGGAGCCATAGAGAAAGGTTATGAAAGTGGTTAATGAATCCTCTGCCAGGCACTTAAATGTGATTTGCAGAGTATCTATGTAGATGTAGATGAACAGTCATTGCTGTCTCAGTTACAATGACAATTGTGCCTATGAACCTCCTGTGTCCCTTTTTTGTGTCACTGACAAAATCACCAGGCTTGGACTATTTCATCGATGCTTCTTTTTGTACAGGATTTCCCACGAGGATCAAGAATGTAATTTATGGGCATTTTAATCAGTCTGGAAATTAAAGAGAACGAAACACTCGAAACAGAAGCAGGTAGTATCCTATAACCAAATGTAAGCCCAATAATAATGTTATTTTCTACTGATCCTATTTACACCATTTTTAAAAGAAAGTACTTTCGTTTGACGAAATAAATTAAACGAAGAAATATATTTAATACTCGCAAAAACAAAGGAGGATCTGAATTCGGAACAAAATTCTCGCTAGAAGCATTGATTTTGATGGTACATAACTGCCGATCACACACCACTGTATACCAAGTTTCGGAACATACATGGGAATCGCCACCCAAATGTGTACAGTACTCTAGAAGCCAGGGTACCCACTATTGAAAGACAAAATGTTTGTGAATGTGTTCCTCAAGAGCAGCCCTGCCGATTGGCATAATGGTTTCCATATTTTATCGCCATCTTGTGTAGTTTCTATTGTTTTCAAGTTTTTCGGTCAGAATTGATCCTATTCACCCCAGTTTAGGGTTCGACAATCTCTATACATAAAAGGAAGTGTCCCGATTGACTGACTGGCTGATTGACTGACTGACTGACTGACTCATCATCGCCCAGCCCAAACCACTGAAGATAGAAACTTGAAATTTGTGGAGGGTGTTGATCTCACACTGTAGGCGTCATTAAAGAAGAGATTTTTTGATATTCCGTCCGTAAGGGGGTGAAATAGGGGATGAAACATTTTTTGAAAATACGTAGCTATTTAGGCAATTTTGAAGCTAGAACTACAAAATTTCGGATTTTAATTCAGGATTCGAATTTAAAAGACACGTGTTTCGGCGTTTTTTGAAAATCACCAAATAAGGGAGTAAATAGGTGTCGCAAAAAATTGATTTTCAAAAATAATGTTGCTGTTCACTCAAATTTTAAGCTACAACTACGAAACTTCGGATATGGAATCTTGGTCAGCATTAAAAATCCATGATATTTAGTATTTTTGGAAATTCAACAAGTAAGAGGCTTAAATAGAGGATCAAAAATTCTTTTTGAAAATACGTTGCTATTGATACAATTTTGAAGCTAGAAGTGCAAAAATTGATATTTGTATAGTTGGTTAAACGTTAAAAAATACGTGTTTCGGTATTTTTGTAAATTCAACCATCAACTGGGTTAAATTGGAGAGGGGGTGTTTTTCGAAAATATGTTGCTATTTAGGTAATTTTGAAGTTAGAACTACAAATTTTCGGATTTGGATTCGGGGTTCGAATTTAAAAGATACGTGTATCGGCATTTTTTTTTTTAATTCAACCAATAAGTGGGTAAAATAGAGGATACAAAAACTTGATTTTCAAAAAATATGTTGCTGGTAACTCAAATTTCAAGCTATAACTACGAAACTTACGATATGCACTCTTGATCAGGATTAAAAAGACACGAGCTTCGGTATTTTTGGAAATTCAAAAACTAAGGGGGTAAAAGAGGAGATCAAAAATTCTTTTCGAAAACACTTTCTTCTCAAGACAATTTCGAAGCTATAACTGCAAAACGTGGTATTTGTATTGTTCGTTATGATTTAAAAAATAATGTGCCGATATTTTTTGGAAATTCAACCATCAAGGGGATTAAATTGGAGAGGTGATGTTTTTCGAAAATCTGTTGCTATTTAGGCAATTTGAAGTTAGAACTACAAATTTTCGAATTTGGATTCGGGATTCGAATTTAAAAGTCACGTGTTTCGATATTTTTGGAAATTCGACCAATAAGAGGGTGAAATACGAGATGCAAAAATTGATTTTCAAAAATATGGTGCTGTTAACTCAAATTTCAAACTACAACTACGAAACTTAAGATATGGATTCTTCATCAGGATTAAAAAGAAACAACTGGTGCAGACCAACCAGCCTACGCATGCGAAGCAGCGAGGGTTCAGCTAGTTTTTAATAAATTTAAGTCAGCCACAAATGGATATTCAACAGATTATCGTGGAATTGTTGTAAAGCGCTGAAACGACAGAACAGGTTTGAATGAAATGTGGAATGGAGGTATCTTAGAATTAACACACAGACTACATTCTCATGCCATTTTACGGTCCATGGATTTTATCTCGACATCGCATGACCGATCGTCGTGAAATTTGATCGATATTTGTAAGTTTTAATGGACAGTTAAAGGAGAGGGACGGAAGGAGGAGGAGACGGACAGAAAAAGGAAGAGACGGATATAAATAGACAGGTGGACGAAAAGGAGAGGAAGAGACAGAGGTGGATGCAGCAGATGGGCTACCAATCCGGTTTTACAAAAAGTACTCTGCGGAATTGGCCCCTTACGTAGCTTGCAATTATTGCGAATCTTTGATCCAGCGCAAAGTTCCAAGCGAAAGGAAAAAGATTCAGGTGACTCCCGTGTATAAGAAAGGAATAATAATTATAGACCAATATCATTAACATCAGTTTGCTGTAGAATTCTTGAACGCATACTCTGTTGCAATATAGTAAATTTCCTTGAGACGGAAAAGCTTCTGCCCATGCATCAGCACGACTGTAGGAAGTATCGATGGTGTGAAACCCAGCTTGCACTTTTCTCTCATGACATCTTGCGTGCTATGCATGAAGGGCAACAGGCAGACTGAATATTTATTGATTTTCAAAAGACGTTCGACACGCTGCCGCGCCGCAGACTGCTAACGAAGGTACGGGCATATGGAATAGGTATCTAAATATGTGTGTGGCTCGAAGACTACGTTGTCCTCGATGGCAAGTGTTCATCAGAGACGAGGGTATCGTCAGGGGTGCCACAGGGAAGTGTGATAGGACCTTTATTATTTTCTATTTATATAACTGATTTGTCGGACTGGGTAAGTTGCAATATAAATGATTTGATGGACAGACTGAATTGCAATCTACGGCTGTTTGTTAATGATGCTGTGGTGTTCAGAAAAGTGTCATCATTGAAAACCTGTAATAGGATGCAGCATAACGTGGATTAAATTTCTCAGCGATGTAAGGAATGACAGATAGCTCTAAATGTAGAAAAATGTAAGGTAATGCAGATAAGTAACAGAAACAATCCCGTGTGCTGCTTGACAGAGTTGCGTCAATTAAATATCTAAGCGTAACGCTGCAGAGCGATATGAAATGGAGAGAGCATATAAGGACAGGCGTGTAAAATGCGGATGGTCGACTTCGGTTTATTGGGAGAAATTTTGGCAAGATGTGATTCATCTGTAAAGGAGACCGCGTATAAAACGCTCTTGTGACCCCGTCTTGAGTAATGATCAAGTGTTTAGGATCCCCACCAGATCGGTTTAAAGGAAGGCATAGAAGAAATTCAGAGGCGGGCTGCTAGGTGTGTTACTGGTAAGTTCGATCAATGCGCGAGTGTTACTGAGAGGCTTCTAGAACGCAAAATGGGAGTCGTTGGATGGAAAACGACGTTCTCGCCGAGAAGCACTGTTGACGAAATGTAGAGGGCCGGAATTTGAGGCGGACTACTGAAATTTCTATTGCCGCCAACCACAGAGATAAGATCAGAGAGATTAGGGCCCTTACAGATGCATACAAGTATTCGATTTTCCGCATTCCACGTGGGAATGGGACAGGAAGTGACTACATATGGTACTAGCTACCCCCCCCCCCCTCCCACAGTGTGGCTTGCAGAGTATGAATGAGGATGTAGATATTTTCATGGAAGTTCAGTTTCCTTGTTTCTGTGCAATAGCAAGGTTCACTTCTTTTTTTCTTTTATTGAGGAGTTATTAGTTATTGTGGGTTTAAAGCATAACCTCAGGTATTATTCTCACAGAATGTTTCTGTGTTGTTGAATACTTTGTGTGTAAGAGTGGCACTCTCCGGAGCTTTTTCAATATTTTTAAATTGCTTATAAACGAAGAGGCGATTTTAAGCATTAAGGTTGAATGATAAGTCTGACAAGTCTGCAGTGCATCAGTATTCTTTGTCTCCTCTATCTGGTAAGGGTCTCAAAATGACGACAGTAGTCTAAAATATTTCAAAGGAAGGTTCAGTAAGGTACCACTTTCTTACGTTACCAAAATTTTCTTATAATTCAGTGTCTGCTTTTCCTGAAAGTTATTTTGTGCCTTCGTTTCTTTTCGATTTCTACGGAATAATTCTTCCGCATATTTTACCCTCGTTCCTCTTTCCACTAACTGATCCCCAATAGTGAAGACGAACAATAATCGGTCTCTTCGACTATTTATGCCTAACCGATTATACTTGATGACGAAAATCAACTGCGAGGTTCCGCATAAACCAACGAGTCTCTGTCGGTCGTGCTGCATTTCGTAGCAATTTTATGGAGTTGCCCCTTCTTACATACAAGAGAATCATCTGGAATCACAGAGCTTCCTTCGTTATCCGGCACATCATGAAAAGTAACGTTTCCATAACACTTCCTTGGGATACAAAATGTTCAAATGTTTGCTAAGCTTAAGCGACTTAACTGCGGGGTCATCAGTCCCTAAATGTACAAACTACTTATGAACTACCTAACAGTAAAGATGTCATGCCCGAGGGGGGGATTCGAACCGCCGACGGGGAACGGCCTCGCGCATCGTAGCATAGCGCCTCAATGCGCTCTGCCGCGCCCCTTGGGATACTCCTTTAGTTACTTTTACACCTGAAAATTTGTCTCCGTTAAGAACGGCGCATCCAGCTCTGTCTGCGAGGATGTCTTGAATCCAGTCACAAAGCTATCCCCATGTTCCGTGAGTGTAAGGGTAAAAGAACGACCCGCAGAATTACAGACCAATAGCCATCTCCCCCATGGCCCCAAATGAAGCATGGACCTCGTCTTTGGTGCGGTGACCGCTCGACATAATGAGTAAGTATGTTAACTTGCAGTGCACGATGATCTAGATGTCTTATTATGGCATGCGCTGAGCGGAGATGCTTCCAGTGGCGAGTGAGCTATTCGAGGCGACGCTGGTTTAAGCATACTGGTACTCATGATGAGGACGTGATGAGCAAGATTAAAGAGGCGAGAGCTTGGCGGCGTGCCTAACCGCACCACATCACCGCGTGGGATCTCCTCTGGATGCGTCGTTTTGCAGCCGCCGCGCCGCGCCGTGCCTCTGTGCTGAGGTGTGCCTGCCGGCAATAGGCGCACGCTTGCGCAAGGCGACGCTCCGATCCAGAGAAGCCAGGAACTGTCTGACGAGGTACTTTCGCGAAGTGTCTCACCGAGACTGAAATAATATTAATTGCCATGGAAACTTAAAGTGTAACCAATAATTACTACACCAATTTTACATTGAAGAGTTAAAGAAAGCAGCGGTGGATTAGCCGAGCGGTCTAAAGCACCTCGCTGAGGAGCGCGCGGTTGCTCGCCGTGGAGGTTCGAGTCCTCCCTGAGGCATGGGTGTGTGTGTTGTTCTTAGGTTAGTTTACCTAGGTTTAAGTAGTTTGTAAGCTACGGACTGATGACCAAGCCGTTTGGTCCGATAGATTTACAAACATTTGAATTTTAGTCAAAGAAACTGGTACACCTTCCATTTCATCATCGTCGACGCGCAAGTCCGCCATGTGCTCAAGATTTGCACCAGGCAGGCCGAACATGATCCCAGTTGGGGTCTAACGGCCAAAAATGCCAAACGAAATAATCATCACCTGCCTAATGTGTAGGGCCCCAAGAGCACGCAGACGGCAGGTATGCTGCAACACGAAGTGGCAGGGCTCGACTACTGTGCAAAATCAAATGTTCAAATGTTTGTTAAGCTTATGGGACTTAGCTTGTAATCCACCTTATACTAAATACAACACAAACATCCATGGCCCGAGGAACGATTCGAACCTCCAGCGCGCGAGGCCTCGCGATCCGTAACGTGGCTCTCCACACCGCTCGGCTACTCCTGCGCGGATCCACTAGTGTCCGAAGGGAATTGGAACCATGTATCCTGTAGGGCTGTCCATAAATCCATAAGAAGACGAGGGAATGAAGATATTTTCCGAACAGCACGTTGCAAAGCATCCCAAATATCTACATATCTACATACATACTCCGCAATTCACCGTAAGGTGCGTGGCGGAGGGTACACTGTACCAATACTAGGCATTTCCTTTCCTATTCCACTCCAAAATGGAACGAGGAAAAAAAATACCTATATGCCTCCGTACGAGCCCTAATTTCTCTTATCTTGTCTTTGTGATCTTTACGCGAAATGTAAGTAGGCTGCAGCAAGATCGTACTACACTCAGCTTCAAATTCCAGCCCTCTAAATTTACTCAACAGAAATTCACGAAAAGAACGTCGTCTTTCTTCCAGCGATCCCCAGTTGTTTTTCCGGAGCATTTCCGTGACACTCGCGCATTGCTCGAACCTACCGGTAACAAATCTAGCTGCTCGTCTCTGAACCGCCTCTATGTCTTCCTTTAAACTGATCTGCTGCGGGTCCCAAACACTTCAGCAATACTCAAGAAGTGGTCGTACAAGCGTTTTATACGCGGTCTCCTTTACAGGTGAAGTACATCTTTCCCAAATTCTCCCAATAAACCGAAGTCGGCTATTCGCCTTACTCACAATTGTCCTTACATGTTCGTTCCACTTCATATAGCTCTGCAATGTTACGCCTAGATATTTGAACGACGCGACAGCATAAAGAAGCTCACTACTAATGCTGTATTCGAACATTATGGGATTGTTTTTTCTACTCATGCGCATCACCTTACATTTTTCTACATTGAGAGCTAGCTGCCATTCTTCGCACCAACTAGAAATTTTGTCTAAGTCATCCTGTATGCTGTTACAGTCAGTTACAGACGACACCCTCCCATACACCACAGCATCATCAGCAAACAGCCGCAGATTACAACTTACTCTGTCCATCAGATCATTTATATAGATATAAAATAATAGCGGTCCTATGACACTCCCCTGGGGCACGCCTGACGATACACTCGTCTCTGATGAACCCTCGCCGCGCCGTCGAGAACAACGTAGTCTTCGAGCCACTCACATATCTGGAAATATGTCAAGAATGTTCATGTTCTGGGGAATTTAGTGACCATCGTGTGTGTTTAAAGTTAGAACTGTGTACCTGGAGTCACTCTGTACCAATTTTGGACGTATGGGGTGTCGTATTGTATTGCTAGCATTGCCTAAGTCGGTCATAATGCACACCGAGCATGGACAAGAGAACGACATATTGACCCATAGTCAACACCGTTTCAGAAAGTATCGTTCTTGTAAAAAACAGCTAGCTCTTTTCTCAGATGATGTGAGATTTGCGGTACCATTTTGGATCACTCGTTGGCTTATTGTGGTAGACTGTTACAGTAATTATCCATTCATGGAGCCCAGGCCTTCAACTACGCCCCGTAACACCATTCAGGCTTTGACTCCATTTTTTGCTCAGAGGGCTTTCCTGAAGTGTTGGTTTCCGACAATGGACCACAGTTTACGGCTAGGTAAATAGTATCACTGATCCCAATAGTGCACGGTTTTATCTGCAATCCAACGGATAAGCTAAACAGATTGTACGTAATCTACATTAATTTTAAGCAACAGCTGTGAACCCCACACATTCGGGAGCAAGTTTAGCCGCTGTTCCTATCGACGTACCGCTCAACCCCACGGCAGTCCGTCGCCTGCAGAACTTCTACACCAGCGGTCCACAACTGGCGGACCGCGGTCCAAGTCAGGACCGCGGAAGGCCAAAAACTGGACCGCCAAAAAGTATGCTATACACTCAATTAAAAAGAATTTTTTTTATTCTGTAGATAACAATTCGTATGTGTCACCATTTTTTTCTAAAATTTCACAATTAATTTCTGAATAATTAGAACCCTTAATGATTATTATAGTTAGAGTAAATAAATAGTTGTCATGATGTGCAACGCCTGAGAGTACATTGACGAACGGCGGCAGAACGGAGCAAGCTGGCAGGTGATCTGCATAAAAGCTCTGTACACACAATGCAGCCCTGGAACTTTATATAATAAACAATGAAATTCTATATATCGACCTCTTACTCTGACAATCTCCGAAACCTCTACGTCAGCGGTCAGGGCAAATCCATGTAAACATCTGTGTGTTCCTAGCGAACGAAAGCCTGAAGATTCTTTGCAAAATAAGTTTTTTATACATTTCTATTTTACATCTATTGAATTTCATATTAGTTTGAGAATGAAAATTAAAGAAAAAATAATATCAAATTTCTAGATTTTTTAATTAAATATGCCTGTTTCTTGTATTTAATATTATTTTGTGAATAAAAATTAAGCCAGCCGCGGTGGCCGAGGGGACTGCGGCGCGTCAGTCACGGTCTGCACGGCCACTACGGTCGGGGGTTCGAATCCCCCCTCGGGCATGGATATTTGTGCCGTCCATAGTGTTAGCTAGTTCATAAGTAGTTTGTAAGTTTAGGGACTGATGACCCCGTAGTTAAGTCCCATAAGCTATACAAACATTTGAACATTTTTGAATAAAAATTAACATAAAAAATAATAAGGAATATGAGATTTTAATTGCGGACCTGGATAAAATTTTCAAAAGTATCCGGAGCCCGTCTAAGATTACTTGCCGACCTCTGTTCTACACGGTCGGCGCCTCTACGCTGCTGCAGTTGCTGCACCTGCTCAACGCACGGCAGCTTCTACACTCCGGAAGTATCGCTACGCGCCTAACGATCCTGTTCTTTTCAGAGTTTTTGGCCCATCCAGGCGCTGGGAAAGCGGACATTTGCGTGCTTATGCGAGGGCTATTCAGAAAGTAGGGAACGTTTCCGTCTAACGCCGCAAGGCGCACGCCGATCTCGTATATTTTGGTTTGTGCGTTCTCGGCAGGTCAGCCGTCATCCAGCCGTAACAGTGGGAATGTCTCTGTGCTTCTGGGTTTTTCGACATTCGAATCTGAAATGTACACTGCAATCAAAAATCCCGCCAGTTCTGACGTGCGGTCTGTCATACGGTTTTTGATGGCTAAAAACCTAAACCCATAGCAATTTATCGTGAACTCTGCGAAGAGTACGGAAACAACGTAATGAGTGAATGTTCCGTTCGGAAATGCATTCGGTTTAAAAGTGGCAGCACCAACGTTCATGAGAACAGTGGACGCCCGAGTATTGTGACCGACGATCTTGTAACTAAAGTTGATGAAACGATAAGTGAAGACCGTCGGTTCCCAGCAACGGAGCATTCGCTGTTTTTTCCACAAGTTGTTTGACACTGTCACTCAAAAGCTAGGCGTGACTCACTACTGGCAGAAGTTGCAGAATTTTACGACGAAGTAATTTCAATGCATGTCCACCGCTAAAGTGGCGGATAAAGCATTTTTTTCTGGTTTGGGGGAGGGAGGGCACAAGACTAAGGAAGGTCCTTAAAGGCGTTGTGCGACGAATTTTAGAACACACACACACACACACAGGCTCTAAAATATATATAAAATAAATATTATCATACTCATTATCGCATATAACTAATATAGGAAACACTCAAAATATGCTACAAAGCCACAGTCGCTTCTTAGAAAAAACTGTTTAATATATCTCCATCTATTAGTACTATTAATGCAGTATTAGTTTCTGTGCTTATGATGTTATTTTCAAGTGCCCGTGATTACAAAAATATTACAATAATTAAACCACATTACATAATGAAAAGTGTCAAATTTTACTACATTTGTCTCATCCTTTATCATCATAAAGGATGAAACACTTCCTCACAGCTGAATTTAATTCCATTTGTAACTGTTTCTCAATTTGACCAGATGGGTATATGCGAATCCCTATATAGAGGAAGCCATGCGAAATTGACGTTGGTTTCTCCACATATTTACAACTTTCGAATAATTGGACTAAAAGATTGAATCAGTCTGATCACTTGAAAACCCAAACAATTGTACAATAAGATCGAAAATTAATAACTGGAAAATCGAAACATATAGCTTCAAATAAAACTGTTTACAATGCGTGGCAGTACTGTTTCTTAATGTCTAGGAAAAGAATCCAGAGTGATGAACTGATTACCGAAAACATCTGAATGTGCCAGCCTGAACGCAGTGCTAGAAATTCACGATTTTTTACATAGTTAAAGCCTTTAACTTTATTTACATATGGATAAAACGTATACATAATCTCATTTATCTCTCACGCAGTCACAAAATAATAAACGACTTTTATTTAGTTTTTTCGTAAATTAGTGACAAAAAGGACCAAGAAGAAATTAAAAGGAAGCATAACACAAAAAGTCAATTTACTTTAAGTTTATTACAGGGATTTAGCCTTTTTAAACTCACAGTTACATGCTGTCTGTAACTAAAAGATAATGATAATTGTCATTATGCTGAGATTCTGTCCCTCCCTCCCACTCTCTCTCTCTCTGCCCCCTTTCTCTCTCTCTCTCTCTCTCTCCTCTTATTTCTCTTTTTCTCCCTCTCTCTCATTTTTTTGTCAGGCTGTCTGGGGGAGTCACGTGCCCCTGTGCCCCCCTTCCCCTGAATCCGCCCTTGCACCGATATGATAAGTGTCTCAATTTGTTTGGTGACTATAAGGAAAAGTAGTATTGTAGTCGCTCTTTCGGATGACCACTAAAAGAAATCCGCTGAATTCCAATTAGGCGATAAATCAGTCAAACCTTAAAGTCGTAAATTCTACCAAATACCTAGGAGTTACAATTACGAACAACTTAGACTGGAGAGAACACATAGAAAATATTGTGGGGAAGGCGAACCAAAGATTACGCTTCATTGGCAGAACGCTTCGAAGATGCACCAGCTCCACCAAAGAGACTGCCTACATCACACTTGTGCGTCCTCTCCTGGAGTACTGTTGCCCCTTGTGGGACCCTCACCAGGTGGGACTGACGGAAGATATTGAGAAGGTTCAGAGAAGGGCAGCTCGGTTTGTTTTATCACGTTACCGGGGGGAAGGCGTCACGGAAATGTTGTACGAATTAGGGTGGAAATCATTAAAAGAAAGACGTTATTCATTGCGGCGTGATCTGTTTGCGAAGATTCAATCACCGACTTTTGCTTCTGAGTGTGAAAATATTTTGCTAGCACCCACCTACTTAGGGAGACATGACCATCCCACTAAAATACAAATGTTCAAATGTTTGTAGAACTTATGGGACTTAACTACGGGGTCATCAGTCCCTAAGCTTACAAACTACTTATGAACTAGACGGCACAAATATCCATGCCCGAGGGGGGATTCGAACCCCCGACCGTAGTGGCCGTGCAGACCGTGACTGATGCGCCTCAGTCCCCTCGGCCACCGCGACCGAACACTAAAATACGAGAAATCAGATCGAAAACGGAACGATTTAGGTGTTCTTTCTTCCCGCGCGCTATTAGAGAATGGAACGGTAGAGAAAAGTTATGAAAGTGGTTAATGAACCTTCTGCCAGGCACTTAAATGTGATTTGCAGAGTATATATTTAGATGTAGATGTTTTCTTGTGTTTTTTAAATGCCAAAACGTTCCCTATTTTTGAATAGCCGTCGTATGTTCCATATTCGACGCCCATCCGGTTTGCTGAGCCAACAGCAGAATCAAATGAGCGTTTGTTGCTTGCGAGATTCTTCCGCAGAATTTATGTCCTGTGATTTCGGTCTCCCGGTGCGGTCGCCTCACGGTGCCACCTCGGCGCAGCCTGCGGAACCGAAGGAGCCGGATACGCCGCCGCCACCTCCGCCGCCTCCCTCGAAGCCGCCCTAGGCGCAGCACCTCAGCTTCTCGGCGCCCCCTTAGGCCCTCCACCTACGCCGGGGTTAGCTTCGTCGACATCGCCGTCCTTCTTAGGAGCGACTCAGGAAGTGGGCGTGTTCCCCTCCTTGTGTTTTCCTTCTGACGTTTCCCTTGCAGCTCAGGACGCATGTCGGAGCGCGGCCGGGAGCTCTGCGCCCGTCACAGATGCGGCCCCCAGCTCCTAAAACCACAGCTTCTTCGCCCCCCCCCCCCCCGCCGTCCCCGCTCATTGTTGTCGTACGAAGGCTACCTACACGACAACAATGCGCCATTTTGGGGGAGATGTGTCTGCAGTCCAGCCGTATCGACTTGCACACCAACCGGCGCAGAACCACCGGAACGAGATTTAGAAGGCGCAGCACCGCGCGCTAATTGCAAGTAGAGGTGCTGCCATGCCCTCTGCCGACGCGGAGACCAACGCCCCCTGCAACGCTGATTTAACGAACCGCTGTCGGTCATCCTGCTGCAGAGCAGCTGCTAGGGTTGCCAGATCTCCGGGCGCCGCCCGGAGTGCCCGGGTTTGGAATGAATTCTTCGGGTCTACGGGCCAAGACTCTCATCTCCGGGCTTGAATGTAACCTTCATCTTTTTTTTTACGACGCTTTTTAAGTACTATGCTCATGTAGCGACGATGTACATCGAACTTAACGTAACTTAAACTAAGGACGAACACAACATCCATGCCCTAGGGGGGATTCAAACCTCTGGCCGGAGCAGTCTCGCGCACCGTGGCAAGACGCCTCAGTGCGCTCAGCCATTCCCGGCCGGCTCCTCTCTAATAATTATGAATAACTTTTTATAAATGTCAATTTCTTATTGCAAAAAAATGCTACTTTTCTATTCATCCTCTGAAAACTTTTCATTGTTGCATCGGTAGTAATCGGCTAGCGCATTATTAAGCAAACACTGTTGCGGCAACGTGTCAACTGGCGACGTTTATTATTTGTGTTTGTTCGTTTATAGTTTGTTATCAGTTTACCAGCAATTTTTGGAGGAAGGAGATAATTAGTATTTTTCCTTTTAGAATTCACGTGTAATCCTGGTTGGGGGGGGGGGAGTTGGTCGCAGTTGGGGGGGTGAGTCATTAGCCAAGGGGGAGGGGGGCACGTCTGGTCTCCGGGCCTGCCTCGAGTTCAATCTGGCAACCCTAGCAGCTGCAAGAAGAACTACCATAGTTTGTTATGTTCAATATTGCGAGTCTTCATTCCAGAAGAAGTAAGTATTTCGTTTGTTCAAATAATAAAAGTGTTCACTTAATGACATTATTTGCTTCAGTCATATCTTCGTGTTCTTATCGTTATTTGTGTGCCAGGTACTGCTTCATCTCGCAATAGCCAACTTTTATGGCTTATTTCCTTGGTTCTTGCTACAACTTTATAATATTGAATTAACAGCTTAGTTTTGTGTATGTTCTATAACTTTATTTGTATTTAGTTAACCGGTTTTCTACTTGCAAGACCATCTGAAGACCTCAAAGTCTGTTTGCCGAAAACCGATTAACTATAATAAAAATAAACTTGTAGAACATACAAAAAATTGTGCTTTTAATTCAATACGTCCATTTTTTTAAAGTTTGTTTGAGTCACATACTAACAGCTGTATCTTTGTATTCAATAAAAATTGGACACAAACAATATTTTTTTAATTGCAATTTGTCTATACTACCACCTGATAAAATATTTTATTTTCCTCCTAAAACCCCATGTTTTGCACTTATAGAGTAAAAACAATGTGTAACACCGTTGCACATGGCTTGCGGAATATATGCAGGCTAATTTTATTCGAATCGATCAAAATAGTCCGTCAGACTATTTTTATACACAATCTTGCACAATCTTCTCGAGTGGAATACGCAGTGGTAACATACTGGATTCGCATTCGGGAGGACGGTGGTTCAAATCAACCTCCGGCCATCCAGATTCAGGTTTTCCATCACTCCACGCAACTGCCAAGATGGTTCCTTTCAAAGGTCACAGCCGATTTTCGGCCACTTCCTTACCCGTAAGCTTCGTCTCTAATGACTAAACAGTCTACGGGACATTAAACCCTCAGCTTCCTTCCTTCGTTTCGAGCGGGATAAATTTCCCTGTCGTGATTTTACACAGCTTATTCATGTTGCGCCAATGATATGTGTTCTCCACTTCGACCAAAGGAGGGAGATTCTAATTTAATTTCGTGTCGGTGATGTTTTTAAAGACGGCACGTAAATATGAGCTGGACAACGACGGAGAATAAGTTTCGCATTGGTTTTTGTTAAGCAGCAGGGTAGCCGCAGTAAAACCTAACTCAAGAAGTACGAATGGTATTTTTACCATTTTCTTCTACCAAATAAATAATGTATCACGCACTCTGCGTCCCCTTACTTATCCAACCACAACTAGTTCTCTTTGATGTAATATATCATAACCTTCCAATCAAGCGCTTCAGCAATATTAGCTCCACCGATTCCTTTTCCCTTGATAGAGAGACTCTCGCTTTATCTGAGTGACGTTATGGTTATGCGTCGTATTGGCAAACCAGTGTTTCATCGCTTGTCATCATCTGAGATACACAATAAGAGGAAGTATTATATCCACATCTACATCTAAATCTACATAAATACTCTGCAAATCACATTTAAGAGCCTGGCAGAGGATTCTTTAACCACTTTCATAAGAAGAAAGAACACCGAAATCGTTCCGTTTTCGAACTGATTTCTCTTATTTTATTGGGATGGTCATGTCTCCCTACGTAGGTGGGTGCTAGCCAAATATTTTCACATTCAGAAGTAAAAGTCGGTGATTGAAATTTCGGAAAGAGATCTCGCCGGAACGAATGAGTCTATCTTTCAACGATTTCCATCTCAAATCGTGCAACATTTCCGTGACGATTTCCTCCCTGTAAGGTGATAAAACAAAACGAGCTGCCCTTCTCTGAACCTTCTCAATGTCTTCCGTCAGTCCCACCTGGTGAGGGTCCCACACTGGGCAACAGTACTCCAGTAGAGGGCGCACAAGTGTGATGTAGGCAGTATCTTTGGTGGAGCTGGTGCATCTTCGAAGCGTTCTGTCAATGAAACGTAACCTTCGGTTCGCCTTCCCCACAATATTTTCTATGTGTTCTCTCCAGTCTAAGTGTTTTTCTTATTTATAACTCCTAGGTATTTGGTAGAATTTACGACCTCAAGGTTTGACTGATTTATCGTGCAATTGAAGTTCAGAGTATTTATTTTAGTGGTCATGTGTATCACTTCACTCTTTTCATTATTTAGTGGTAATTGCCAATTTTCGCACTATGTAGAAATTTTGTCTAAATCGCTTTGCAGTTGCTTTTGATCCTCTGTTGATTTCACTAACCGATAAACGACAGGAGGATCATCCGCGAACAGACTTAGGGAGCTATTCACATTGTCTCCTAAATCGTTTATAAACACGAGGAAGAGTAGGCGACCTATAACGCTTCCCTGGGGAACGCCAGATATCACTTCTGTTTTCCTCGATGACTTACTGTCAATTACAACGAACTGTGTCAGGAAATCGTGAATCCAATCACACAATTGGGGAGATATTCCATAAGCACGCAATTTCATTAGAAGCCGCTTGTGAGGCACAGTGTCAAAAGCCTTTCCGAAATCCAGAAATATGGAATCGATTTGAGATCCCTTGTCGATGGCACTTATCACTTCATGTGAATAAAGGCAAGCAGTGTTTCGCAAGAGCGATACTTTCTGGATCCGTGTCGACTATTGGGTAATAGGTCGTTTAAAGAAGTGTAATAATATTCCATGTGTGGTGTCGCACAAGTCTAAAGTGCGCTCCATGTACTTTCGCCGCGCGCCGCCATGCACGCAAGGCGCGGCGATCTTACGACGTCAGCCACGAGCGCCTCTGCTACAACTCCGCTCGTGGCCACCACTGAACGGCATTGGGAATGAGATAGGCACCAGTTAAGACTTGGCTATCGGATAGGCACTAGGAATCATCAGTAGGCAGGCCTCTATCTAAACTATGTATCAACATTCTACTAGTCTGCTTCTCTCCAAGTTAAGTAATGTATTATTTCTACGAAATATATCACTTTACTAATATAGCTTAGTGTTTCTAGTTTCTGCTGTCCCACTGGCTAGTCACCTGCGTACCTGCACACGCGTGCATCCTATTTCTCTGTGTCGGTCAACCGACGGCAACGAAACACAAAACCATGATACCGTTCTATAGGAAAAAAAAAAAAAAAAAAAAAAAAAAAAAAAAAAAAAAAAAAAAATGTTCAAAAGTTTGTTAAGCTTATGGGACTTAACTACGGGATCATCAGTCCCTAAACTTACAAACTACTTATGAACTACTTACGAACTAGGACGGCACAAATATCCATGCCCGAGGGGGGATTCGAACCCCCGACCGTAGTGGCCGTGCAGACCGTGACTGGAGCGCCTCAGTCCCCTCGGCCACCGCGGCCGGCTCTATCGAAAAGTTGTCTTGGTTGCCAGAATATAGCAGTGACATGATTGTAGTCTATCCAGCACGCAGCAGCATTTCTACAATATTCTCTCACTCAATACCAACAGCAGAATGCTGTTACACCTTTCAAAATTTCTCGCAATCGTTGAAGAATGTGATAGCTGTTTTAAATGAAAAGAATCTACGGAAAACTTACCCGCAAACTATTAATTTCCTCATCGGAAGACTCCTCAGTAAGAGCAGTGCACCCGCAAAAAAGGTTCCTCGCGAAATCTTCGTAGGATCGATAGCTGAAAACTGTTCGCGCCAGTTACCTGACTTTCTAAATAAACTAAGGTGTACGTAATTATCGATCTGGGATAAACAGTAATATACCCGATTGAAAAACTTTTTTTCCAACCGAACATCAAAGTGTCGGCTACATGTACTGTGTAAACTAATTACACGGGCCATTTAATTTAGCGATACTAAACAGCGAGTAGACGTCGAGAGATTTGACTGCATCCCTTCCTGTTTTTTGTTCTGTACTGGTGCGTTACCGAAGAAGCGACATCCAAAGTGAATCTTGTGTGGGAACTGAGTCTATGTCTGTGACGTAGTAGCCTACGAAAATAGTTCAGAACAAGAGCTTGAGCTTCAGAGAATGAAAAAACGATCATCTGAGCTACCGTGAGGGAAACCTTGATTTTTCGTGGAATTGCATCCCATCTTTGTAACTACACAAAAGGCGTCTATCCATATGCGATTCGCTGAATTTATTTCGGAAAAATCATCAGTGGTCTATTATGTCAGTTTGTTTAAATATTTGTAAATCTAAGTGAGTTAACTACTCCGGTCATCAGTCCATATGCTTACAAACTACTCAAACTAATGCTAAAGATAACATACCCATGTCCGAGGGAGGACTCGAACCTCCGACGGCGAGCAGTGGCGCACTCCACAGCTACGCGCCTTGGAACACTCGGCCACTCCATTACCGCGGTTTATAATACACGTTTGTTTTTTTGTATAACGTTTCTATTGTATAAGAATTACGTACATTTTTACTAATTTTCATACTATGGCCTACCAGCTGAAAAACAATTTCGGTAGAAGAAGTTTTTATAAGGTTAATTTCTACCATTTCGTGTTAGTTTCGTTATTCTGGTGTTGTTATCCTAGAAAAATCGACCTGGAGTTGTACAAACACGATCTAGTTAGTCGATGTGTGGTTCTTCCTGACGACCACTTCACCTACACTGTACAGTGTGCTTTGAAAGCGTATCGTGATGCCAACTGCCGCTGTGTGTTTATCAACGGTACTGTGCTGCTCGTCGACTGCTGCTGGGCATTATCTTGCTGAAATGTAAACTCGCTATGACTTGCCTTGAAGGGCAGCAAAACAGGATGTAGAATAAGCAGGGTGTACCACTTAAACATTCACTGCAGATATCTCCGAGCCGTCACAGCTCGTTCTTGTATTTGGGCTATCTTCTCTCCCTGTTATCTTAGCTTCTTGCGCGAAAGCGATTTTTGGGGTTCTGGCACGGATGGCGTTGTACGCTTTCGACGTCGATATCACGCCGATATCTTTGGCGGCTACGGCGATGTGTAGACGTATAGTGAGTGGTTGGTGAGGACAGGGTATTGCATAAAGTCATGGAGGGAAACAGGATTCGACGTCATGTACCAGCGCGGTGAACTCTGTTCCAGGCGTCGTTCAGGGCTAATTACAGCTTCGCCTCTGCTACTGGAGACGATGACGACGCGGCGCTTCGAGTGGTGATGGTCAGCCCTGAACCAAGGGACGTCGTTCGACGTCGACGAATTTCAAGTTGTGTCTTCAAGTTGATCGTTCAATCAACTGCAGAATATACCTACCAGCAGACTCAAATCAAGAAAACTACCATGGCCCCTTGTTTACGATGTCTATCAAGAATGGAAAGATGTTTGGTAAAAGTTTCCTCCGACTAACTCTCGTCTTGTAATTGACCCTACAAAACGCGTGAATGGATTCTTCCCAGAAAACTATGAACGTCCCTGAAACGATTACACACAGGTATGGAAGATGTAGTGCCTGTTTGTATGAATGGGGATACAAAGATACCCCAGTGTGTGACTGTGGTACAAACTATGCAGCACTTCATTGAAGAGTGTGCACTACGGAAATTTCCTGAAGGACTCATTGAACTGCATCTGGTGACAAGAAGCGCTGTAGAGAGGTTAAGAGACCTAGATATTCAATTATAGTATTTTCTCTGGTTTGCTTGTTTGCTTGTTTATTATGCGTATTTGTACATAGTTTTGTATATGTAATCCTTTATAAATGGAAATTTTCAAATAATACTGTGATATGACCATGTAAGCCATCATCATCATCATCAGCCATTTCAATCATTTAATGATATGGCCTCTTCGAGTCGTGGATTTAGGTAGGCTTTCAGCAGTCTTCTCCAAGTGGAACTGTCTTGAGCAGTTCTCTGCCAGGTACTACCAGCGATCTTCCTGATATCTTTGTCCCATCTGTCCGGTGGTCTTCCTATAGGCCTCTGGTGCTTTCTCGGACTCCACTCCAGTACTATCTTCGTACATCTGTTGTCTTTTCTTCTCGCGATGTGGCCAGCCCACTACCATTTCAAGGAGCCTACGGTCTCTAAGATGTCCTTAACCTTGGTCATAGATCGGATGTCATCTGCCCTTTCCCTATCCTTTCTTGTATAGCCCAGCATTGCTCTTTCCATGGCTCTCTGTGCTGTCCTAAGTTTCCCTTTTGTAAATGAGTTCAGTGTCCATGTCTCGCAGCCATACGTCAGCACAGGAAGAATGCATTGATCAAACACTGTTTTCTTCAGATTTACCGGCATTTTTGATCTAAATATTGTAGAATTCCTCCCAAATGCTTGCCAGCCAAGCTTGATGCGCCGATAGATTTCGGGCCTTACATCTCCCTTCATGTTTATAATCTGGCCAAGGTAGATATATTCACTGACCTCTTCTAATGGACTGTCCTTGACTTTCACATCACCAGCTGGGACCCATTTGTTTGACATTACTTTTGTTTTGGAGAGGTTCAAATTCAAGCCAACTAACTGACATTCCGAAGCAAGATCCGTAACTAAGTTTTGGAGCTCTGTGAAGTCGTTGGCCAGTAAGGCAATATCATCAGCAAATCTCTAGTTGGTAAGCCTTCTTCCATTAATTCTGATTCCCTTGCCTTCCAAGCTCATCTTTGACATAGCCATTTCCAGTACAGCCGAAAACAGTTTTGGGGAGATGGGATCACCTAGCTTGATACCCTTCATGATGCGGAATTATTGAGTTGATTCGCCGATACTGACATAAGCCATACGAATAAATACATTGAAAATCGCTCCCGAAATCATATCGCTTGCAGCAGCAGGTGGGTGTGCCGGCTGATCGCTTGGTCGTGTAGCCAGCAGGTGTCTCCACTGCGGGGGGAACCCCCGGCCCCGTCTGGCCCACAGAAATAACGCCGCTATTTCGGTGGCGGCGAGCCAGCGCTGCAACACACGCGTCCGCCGCTTACAAGCCGCCTCACCAAAATTACTCGCTGGACCGTCGCCACTATCATCGCCAGATAGCTGCAGTCTGGCAGGCCTACTCACGCGCAAGCCCCTCATTTCACACTCCCCAAACATTATTCTTTACGCCATTTGGAATACCCCTTATTTAACCACTTATCATACAGGTTAACATGTAAGATTACTGACGGCCCAAACATTACATCCTGTCTTCAACATGTAACACTGAAGAAGATAAAGGTGTACACGAACCCAGAGGTGCCCACCCCACCCCCTTGGCCAATCACTAATCCCCCCCCCCCCCCCCAAACTGCGACCCCCTCCACAGACACACACACCCGAGATGTTAGGTCCTGTTTTGCCATTTAATATTGAAATTAAATGTTTTGACCCACTTTAGGTTACGTTAGTAACACTAAAAGTGGGCCTTTGCGATCGTCTTTTGACAGCTCGAAATTTAAATGAAAATAACGGCTTAACTATTCATCTGACACGAAAATGGAATAACCGAATTTGTAGAGGAGAAAATTCTCTACAACTTTGCTCTCTTATGTTTTTTTCATATATCGAAGCTTATCAAAGATATTTGCAAAAATAACGGCGATTTTGGGATGTACGTCTGTCTGTCTTCTGTCCGTAACGTGTTCTCTGTTTTTAAGACGAACCGTTCCACCGATCAGCACCAAATTTTACAGACTTGATTGTAGGCCGCCAGAGACCAGAACCTCCTTTTTTCAATTTTTTCGGGCAACAAATACGGTAGTAATACTACAATAAAAAGCCGTTTGTAATATAATTGTGACTGCAAACGAACCGTTCATCTGACACGAAAATTGAATAACCTAATTGGTAGAGGAGAAAATTCTCTACAACTTTGTTCCCTTATGTTTTTTTCATATCTCGTATAGTTTGAGAGATATTTGCAAAAATAACGGAGATTTGACACCCTCCATTTAATTAACGAAAACTAGCCGTTCGGAGATGTCACGTGACATTCCTCCCCCAGAACTCTCTCTGGCATACGCCATCTTGCGTTGCGTATTTGATGATTTTCCTATTGTTACTTACATGTTGTCATTTCAAAGCAATGGCGTACTGTAGAATTAACAAAAACACATCGTTCTTCGTACGATAAATGATAAAACTATGCATATCAGCATCAGTTAACAACGGCCATCAATAGTATGAGATTAAACAACTCATCTTTTGATTGATAGCCGTAGCGTAGTGGGCAAGGCGTTGGACTGTGACGCTAAAGGTCGGTGGTTCGGAACCCTCCACTACTGAATTTTTTTCCCTAAAAGGGTTTCAGACATTCTTATTAATTAATTTTTTATTATTTTGATTGTTATTTTGGTCTATAATGTTTGCAAAAACTTATAAAACTACAAATCTGTTTAAAGTGAGCCGTGAAACATGTCAGTTCGATTTTTTTACTTCACGTTTTGTAAATTGTTTTATAAAGACCCCACAGGCTGGCCAAAAGTACTAATTTTTCACCCCACCCCCTTCCCCAAAAATTGCAGTGACGCAGTTTGCGTCATGACCTCCCCCTCCCCTCCCTCCTATGGGCACCGTTGCGCGAACCCCCTTCCAACAGTCACACCAGCGGCTTAGATAAGGGGCTTCATACGTAAGCTTAGCTATTGTATGACGACTACACAGCTTGTGACCGATATTATCTTCTGTAAGAACCAACTTGATGAAAAACGTTAATAAAACGAGCTGCGAGTAAACTTACAAGAAAACAAGAACGCAGAAAGCTACTTTACATCTTTTGTAAATAATTTTACCGCAATATGGCTGTATAAGTATCTATATTATTTTCATACATTGTCCGGATTTCGGCTTTAGAGCCATTTTCAAGTACAAACTGTAAGATAATGAATGTCACAAGAGCGGTATGAATATAATTACATATTGGAACAAAGTGTAACTACTGAAAATACAACATTTAAGATTAAGTATGACGCCGCAACATTACTTTCATGAAACCAATTGGTACATATAGGTTCCGAAGTCGTCGTTATCAAAAAATAGTTGGAACGCATATAAGCATTTCTGTAAGTCATATTTGAATAGTAAACCAATCTCATAGTATAATACTAAATCGACGAATTAGGAGGTCACTATATAAGATATCTTGAGAACACTGAATTTACTGTCACATGAGAATCAAAATAAATCAAAGATCGTCTATGTCGAGAAAAAAAATTGTCAGAGGTCAAAGATGTTACATGTTTAGTTACGGAATGAGATGGATGTACATGAAGGCATTGAGTCCTCCATTACTTATGATTAACATACTTATTTCAATTTGTTAGATCAGTGATTCAGTGTATACTGTCCAGTTTTATGATGATATTTTCTTAATTACATTATTACTTACCACAGAATGATGAAATCCTACCCACTATTTATTACAGATGAGGTTGTATTTTCGATCATTACCATAATTTCCAAGGAACTTCATAAATTTTGCACGCCAGTAGAGACTTTCATTATATATTTTCGAATGTTTCATTCGTAACAATTTAAAGATGGATATGACATGTGACGATCTATAAGTTTAGACTATTGAATCATAATTTTGTTTACGCCCGTAAATAGATCTGACACGGAAGATATTTGATAAAAATGTCATAAACCTCTGTAACTAAACATTTAACACCTATGACACATGAACAATGTTTTTCTCGAGATAGACGATCTTTGACTTATTTTCCATCACATATCACCACAGTAAATTCAAGTTCCTCAGTTTGTTCTCAAGGAATGATAATTTATTATACAGTGACCTAACAGTTTGTCCATTTGGTATCAATATATTCACATTATACTGTGAAATTTGTTTGTTATTCAAATATGACTTCATGAATGCTTATATGATTGCCAACTGTTTTTGATAATGACGATTTTGTACTAACTAGTTTGAAGAACGTAACTTTTAGTTTCATATTTAATCTTAGATGTTGTATCGTTCTAATATATTTTTGAATTCAAACCTTTATTGTGACGTCCATTATCATAAAGTTTGCACTTGAAAATGGCTCTAAAGTCGAAATACGGATACCGTAACTATCAAAAGAATAAAGGTAAAATGAGGGTAAAATCATTCACAAAATATTGTATGACTGTGGCTCATCAATATATCAAAATAAATCCGGTAAAATAAGGAGACACTGTATACGCTTATCAATGATGCAGTTTGTTTTTGGTGTCATAAATTCATCTGTTATTCGATGTAATTACTGTTTTGGACAATCTATGATACGATAGACAAATAGTTTGGAAGTGCTTCTGTGAGCTCTTTGCATAATTACCGTACATCTATTTATCTTAACCTTTTTTTCCAGTGATGATGATCAGGCATTTTTGGCCGTTAGATACCAGCTGGTATCGTTACGGCCTACATGGTGCTTTTTAGGTGAAGCCACTTAGCCGACTTGTGCGTCGTCGACGATGAAATGATGAGGACGACACAAGCGCAGAAAATCTCGAATCCGACCGAGAATCGAACCCGTCCTCCGCATGGTAATCTACCACGATGTCCACTGGACTACGGAGGCGGATTCTTTTTCCAGTGAGTAGGGTCTGTATTCCTTCTGGGGGGGGGGGGGGGGTTCCAGTCCAAAGCGATTTTTCTTATTGATCCTTTTTTTTATTTAATTGTTCACAGTGCAACCTTTCTCGATGTCACTCGACGGAGGGTTTCTGTTACTTTGTATATCGATTATGCGAAAAAATTATGTCAAAGATGAAAACACGGAGGGGTTGTGTACATAGATTAAATACGTCGTCGCAAGGGCTCTGAGCTGCGATCTAAAAATGACTGTAGTGGATGTGCTATGATAAAATGTTTTGCTGGATATTCTTGGAAGATACAGCATACGATAGAGCCGCATTGGATGGATAGGAAACGTCCAGCGAGGATCGACGAGGTCGCACAAACCAGAGACGTTACAAGAGAACATTGGTTATTGATGAAATAAACAGTACTCAGACGTTTTAGTGAAGTAAGTAATAAATACTACGGCCATTATGCTGAGTGTAAATCCCCTTTATTAGTACATGATTCTTCTTTTTTTCTTTCTTTTATTATTATTATTATTTGCATCGATCTTCGCAGTTGCATTTATTCAATCTGTATAGATTACGTTACCGCCTTTGCAACTGTAAATTAGTCTAATTTAGACCAGAGGTTTTTCGGTTTATTTCAAAGCATCTCACCTAGTCAACTGTACATGAAATATTTTTTATTTTTATATTTTTTTTTTTTTACGTTTTATGTGGTTTTCACTGAATTCGATTATGAACAGTTCTCATGTTATGGGTTTATTTTATTCTGACTAAAATTAACAATTGAGATTACGGAAGTTATTATGTTGCCGTCTTCATATCTTTCTCGTAGCACTCGCATTAACACTTATACAATCACTCTATTTTCAAATAAACTTGTTTACGAAAGTTGCCAAAAACTCGCAGTTTCTGTCTGGTAGGGTAATGTTTTTTTTTTCTCTCTCTCTCTCTCTCTCTCTAAGGTGTTCTACAAATGTTAAATGGCTGTTGCCATAGTTCCATTTGTTCTGTCAGTGGTTTACATAAACACAATCATAGAGTAGAGGAATAGGGTTTTGTCAACAATTGCTACTATACCGGATACTGACACAGCCACCAAAATTCAGCGGTGCCAGTCACATCCCGGGTAACATCTTCCGACGGTGTTGGCCTGTCTTTGATCTCGTGGCTCAAATTAGTGCCTGTGTACCTGGTAATGTGGCCGCCTTGCACCTGCCGTCCCCTGGCAACTGAGGCGAATATAAATTTACCTTACGAAATTACGTAAAGGGCTCTCGGCCACTGCCCTCGCTGCCACCAGCGCCCCTAAATGCCTCCAGGCAGTTACGTCTGAAATAAAACGATAATAGTCACCTGAAACAACCCATAATTTTCAGGAAGAGTCTAATCAGTGTGAGGTGATTCACTTCGCGGTGGCCGAGGGAACTGAGGCGCTTCAGTCACGGTCTGCACAGCCACTACGGTTGGGGGTTCGAATCCCCCCTCGGGCATGGATATTTGTGCCGTCTTTAGTTGTAGGTAGTTCATAAGTAGTTTGTAAGTTTAGGGACTGATGACCCCGTAGTTAAGTCCCTTAAGCTTAACAAACATTTGAACATTTTTTTTTTTATTCACTTGCGTACTAAAAGAGAACTCCGTTACATTCTAAATTCTGGTTACAAGATGAATCACAGTAGTCTAAAGGTTCTCAACCCAGCTATCTACATCTACATCTACATAGATACTCTGCAAATCACATTCAAGTGTCTGGCAGAAGGTTTATTAACCACTTTCATAACTTTTCTCTACCGTTCCAATCTATAATAGTGCGTGGGAAGAAAGAACACCTAAATCGTTCCGTTTTCGATCTGATTTCTCGTATTTTATTGGAATGGTCGTGTCTCCCTAAGTAGGTGGGTGCTAGCAAAATATTTTCACTTTCAGAAGTAAAAGTCGGTGATTGAAACTTCGCAAACAGATCACGCCGCAATGAATAACGTCTTTCTTTTAATGATTTCCACCCCAATTCGTGCAACAGCTACCGATAAGAATTACGAACAACTATAATTGGAATACCACAAAAATAATATTTCTGGGAACGCGAACGAAGGACTATGCAAAACATCCACTAAAGAGACCGCCTGCACTATTAGTTGTGCAGCACGGTATTGAATCCTTACGATATGGGATTGACGGAGAACATGGAGAAAGGTCTAACAGCGCCTAATTAAATACAAAACCTATAATTACAGCTGTTGGAATTTATCTTCTTAAAAAAGAAAAACAGGGCCGTTCGTTTTGTATTTCGGGGTGGTGATAGAAGACAGCAAAATGAAGACCTAAGTTTTAAATTTAACATTTAAGAAATCATTCACGTAGGAGGACAATGCAAAAATACCTTTATTTGATGATCGCACCAACTCCGAAATCGAGAACATAGTAATAGCCGGAGGGAAGAAATAACTGAGAGAGTTGAAAACAAACAAGTCACTAGGTCCAGTGGGGTACCACTCCTTTTTTAGAAGCAGTACAATGCGGCACTGGCCCCTTGCTCAGCTTGTAGTTAGCGCGAAATTTTGATCCAGCGCAAAGTTCCAAGCGCTTATAAAAAGACGCAGGTGACTCCTGTGTATAAAAAAGACAAAAAAAAAAAAAAAAAAAAAAAAAAGAAAAAAAAAAAAAAAAAAAAAAAGGAACCACGAAATTACAGACCTATATCATTAACATAAATTTGCTGTACAATTCTTGAACACATTATCAGTTCTAATATAATAAATTTCCTTGAGACGGAAAAGCTTCTGTTTAGTTATCAGCACGGCTTTAGGAAGGATATGTGTGCGAAATCTTGCCCATTTCCCTAATGACATCTCACGAGCAATGAACGAAGTTCGACGAACAGACTGCACATTTATCGATTTTCGAAAGGCGTTTGACACGATACCGCACTAGAGACTGTTAACGAAGGTATGAGCATATGGAAGAGGCACTCAAATATGTGAGTGGCTCGACGATTTCTTGAGTAATAGAACCCAGTACGTTGTCTTCGACGGCGAGTGTTCATCAGAGAATAGGATATCGTCAAGAGTGCCCCGGGGAAGTGTGATAGGACCGCCATTATTTCCTATCTAAATATATGAGGGATCTGCAGTTGTTTGCTGATGATGTTGTGAGGATGTCGTCATTGAATGACTGTAGTAGGATGAAGGATGACTTGGACCAAATTTCTAGGTGGTGTTAAGAATGGCAACTAGCGCTAAATGTAGAAAAAAGTAAGGTGATGCGCAATGTTTGAATATAGCATTAATAATGTGATACTTGACAAAGTCGCGTCAATTAAATAGTTTGTCGTAACGCTGCACAGCGATATGAAATTGAACGTCGCGCAGGATTAGCCGAGCGGTCTGGAGCACCACGTTACGGATCGTTCGGCCTCCCGCGTCGGAGGTTCGAGTCCTCCCTGGTGCATGGATGTATGTGTTATCACTATGTTAGTTTAACTAAGTTTAAGTAGTTTGTAATTCCAGGGACTGATGACCAACGTAGTTTGGTCCTATAAGAATTACAAACATTTGAAACAATTTTTGAAATGGAACGAGCATATAACGACAGTCGTGTGGAAGGCGGATGGTCGACTTCAGTTTATTGGGAGAATTTTGGGAGATTTGATTCGTCTGTAAAGGAGATCACATACAAAACGCCTGTGCCTGTATTTCTCAAGTGGTTGGGATCCCCACCAGATCGGTTTAAAGGAACATATACAAACAATTCAGAAACGGGCGGCTAGGTTCGTTACTGGTAAGTTCAATCAATGCGCGAATGTTACTGAAATGCTTCGGAAACTCAAATGGGAATCGCTGGAGGAAAGGGGACGTTCATTCTTAAAAACAGTGTTGAAGAAATATAGAGGGCCGGAATTTGAAGCGTTCTGCAGGAAGAATCTGCTGCAGCCAACCTCCCACGTATGTAACTGTAGGGAGCAGGAATGTCGTATCGTAAGCTTGTTGTGGAATCTGTAGGTAGCGATGTAAATGATGATTCAACAGACCGTACCACATACTTCCAGTCATCAAGTGCCCAGGTTTAATGATCGTGGCACCACTTCCTTCGCAGATTTGCATTGGCTTCCATTATTAAATCCTAGCCGGCCGCGGTGGCCGAGAGAACTGAGGCGCTCCAGTCACGGTCTGCACGGCCACTGCGGTCGGGGGTTCGAATCCCCCCCTCGGGCATGGATATTTGTGCCGTACTTAGTCTTAGCTAGTTCATAAGTAGTTTGTAAGCTTAGGGACTGATGACCCTGTAGTTAATTCCCATAAGTTCTACAAACATTTGAACATTATTAAAGGTTTAGCAAGTGCAGTACTTCCCTAAATGTTAAACTCCAGCCGTACTCGTTTATATATATAATCGAAACAGTATTATTCAAATGAGTGTTGAATTTTGCAGTAGTTTGCTGTTGTCTTACTACAATCGTGCTTAATGCACATCGATCGTTGTCAGTTAACTTCGGGTTTCCGCTTCGCTAATGATGTTTTGCCTTCTTCTAGGAGATACTATCGCTCGTGAAACGTTCAGCCATTTTCGTCACAAATGCGCACCATACAATTGGCCTCTTTTGGAATTCTGATAGATAAGGCATTTCTCCGATTATTTGTGTTGCACGTCGCAGAACAAAAATGCAATATACTACGAGCTAACCTCCAAAATTTCGTGAATTGTGCACCGCGGTTTGCGTCTCAGTGATACGACGTACGCAGCGGTGCCCATCTAGCAACGAGACGTAATATACTGCATGGAGTGCATACTATTTTGTCTACGCCCTGTACTTCCAGAAAGTCTCAGTTAGGTACTAAATTTGTTTAGGAGATATGTTTACGCTTATTCCTCGATTAGAGGGCTGTGATTCATTCCAGTACTTATCTAGTGTGTAAAAATTCCATCCGAACAGGTCACGGCAAGCCCAACCGTACCGACAGAGGACCGTGTATGCCTCGACCGTGTGGAGTCATCGTATACGGTCTTGCAGGGCCGTACAATCAGTATATTGCACTCACAGTGATTGAGTTTACGTGACTTGGAGACGCTCCTGTCCGGTGAAGTTACACCTCGTTGACATCGAGAGGGTGAGTGCGTCTCAGGTCAACAGTGCAGGCAGTATTTGCCGTGCCGGACGTCAGCAGCAGGTAGCTTCTTCCGTGCTGCAGAAAAAAAATCTATTTATATTTGTATGTGATCTGCCCAGTTTTGTCCTGGCCTATTGTTTTCTTTTGCTTTTCCAAAGGCATGCCAATATAGGAGGCCTATAAGGGAACACTCGCAGCAGTGTAAATAAGTGTATTTCACTGTACCGTTGGGGTAATTGCTGGGTCTAAATAGGCTACTGTGTTATTAACGGTGCGTTACGATTATTTATGGGGTAATCAGGGCTTAAGATAATAGATTTCTCTCTGACATTTTTAGAGAAGGGATGTCGACCACTAGTGGAGTGGGGAGGTAGTATTCAGAAAGATTACCCAACTTCGACCTGATGGACCACAGCTTAAATTAGCTTCCCCAACAAAGCTGAACGGTTTCTGAAACTCCTTTTATCCATCAAAGGGTGGTCATTAATCATAAGTGAGCGCGCCTGTGATACAAGGCAGTCTGATCTCGCGTTAATATTCTTGCAGATCACAGACCTGCCTGCATAGCTCGCAACGTCATATCACTCTTAATTTTATCTCTCTATGTGTGTATTCACACATTATCCTTTCCCGATCTCAACGAGAAAGTGTTCACTACCATCTGTGAAAGCGAGGATGAATTATAGGGCATAAGTGAACGGAGTGAGTAGTCTATTACGCACAGGGTATGGATTGAGAGTAAATTAAATGAATAAGAAATTAAAAGTAATAGAACTGAGATCCTCGAGAGACCTACCATCAAAATTGAAATAACGTATTAGAATTAGTGACGGAATTCTGCTACATTTGAAGCAAAATAACACTTGTTGGACGAAGTAAAGAGATAGAAAGACTATCACAGACGAAGAGGTCATTCTGGTAAAAAGTCGAATAATACTTCTCCCTAAGTTTAATGTTTGATGCTAGTACACTCCTGGCCATTAAAATTGCTACACCACGAAGATGGCGTGCTACAGACGCGAAATTTAACCGACAGGAAGGAGATGCTGTGAAATACAAATGATTAGTTTTTCAGGGCATTCACACAAGGTTGGCGTCGGTGGCGACACCTACATCGTACTGACATGAGGAAAGTTTCCAACCGATTTCCCACACACAAACAGCAGTTTACCGGCGTTGCCTGGTGAAACGTTGTTGTGATACCTCGTATAAGGAGGAGAAATGCGTACCATCACTTTGATAAAGGTCGGATTGTAGCCTATCGCGATTGCCGTTTATCGCATCGCGACATTGCTACTCGCATTGGTCTCGATCCAATGACTGTTAGCAGAATATGGAATCGTTGGGTTCAGAAGGGCAATACGGAAGGCCCTGCTGAATCCCAACTGCCTCGTATCACTAGCAGTTGACAGGCATCTTATCCGCATGGCTGTAACGGATCGTGCAGCCACGTTTCCATTCCTGAGTCAACAGACGGGACGTTTGCAAGACAACAACCATCTGCACGAACAGTTCGACGACGTTTGCCGCAGCATGGTCTATCAGCTCGGAGACCATGGCTGCGGTTACCCTTGACGCTGCATCACAGACAGGAGCGCCTGCGATGGTGTACGCAACGATGAACCTGAGTGCACGAATGGCAAAACGTCATTTTTTCGGATGAATCGAGGTTCTGTTTACCGCATCATGATGGTCGTATCCGTGTTTGGCGACATCGCGGTGAACGCATATTGGAAGCGTGTATTCGTCATCGCCATACCGGAGTATCACCCGGCGTAATGGTATGGGGTGTCATTGGTTACATGTCTCGGTCACTTCTTGTTTGCATCGATGGCACTTTGCACAGTGGCCGTTGCATTTCAGATGTGTTACGACCCTTGGCTCTACCCTTCATTCGATCCCTGTGGAACACTACATTTCAGCAGGGTAATGCACGCCCGAATGTTGCAGGTCCTGTACGGGACTTTCTGGATACGGACAATAGTCGACTGCTGCCTTGACCAGCACATTCTCCAGATCTCTCACCAATTAGAAACGTCTGGTCAATGGTGGCCGAGCAACTGGCTCGCCAGAATACGCCAGTCACTACTCTTGATGAACTGTCGTGTTGAAGCTGCATGGGCATCTGTACCTGTACACGCCCATCCAAGTTCTATTTGACTCAATGCACAAACGTATCAAGGCCGTTATTACGGCCAGAGTTGTTATGGCTACTGATTTCTCAGGATCTATGTACCCAAATTGCGTAAGAATGTTATCATATGTCAGTTCTAGTATAATATATTTGTTCAATGAATATTTATCACCTGCATTTCTTCTTGGTGTAGCAATTTTAATGGCCAGTAGTATAGATCCCAGATGGAATCCCTCGGCAAATAATGCCATACAATCATTCCAATTAGAAAAAACTTATTGAAAATGTACGTTTGGCGCACAACACAGTATGGAATCCACCTGAAAGGTGAAACATTAGATGGTCTGATGAGATAAGGAATCCGGAGGTTCTCCGCAGAACTGGCGATGGAAGGAACACAAGGAAAACAATGACAAAAAGAAGAGGCAGACATTAGCGGAATATTGAGATAACTATTGAGGGCAAAAACTATAGGGCGAGGCAGAGATTGGAAGCATGGTGATTGAGAACGAATAATGCAAGAAGACGTTGGCACAAAGCAGGAATTTGAGGCAAGCTGCATCAAACCACTCAGTATGCTCACTCGAAGAAAATAAAAGTATACAAAATAATTAAAAAATCTCATGACAAACGGATTTGTTTTGAGATAGAATATTTTACACGTGTGAAATAACGAATCAGACAAATAGTGAGACATACTGGCAGTGACGGTAAATGAATGGTAAAAGCTAAGATGTGGAACGAGGACTGTAGCGCTGCGTAGCTGAAGTCGTCGGCAGTAGGCAGTGGCAGAGAGAATGAAGAACTGGTCGGCAGCGGACGGACACGACGTGTTCCGGGTCACGAAGCGAGGCCAGAAACAGCTCTCGCGATCCTTGCTGCACTTGTAGGCTTCAGAGGAAAAGGTTCGCGAGTCACAGCAGTCTTGTTCCGCCGACAGCTGTCGTCCAGACGTCCGTGTAGGACGCACCTCGCCACCAGTAACTGATGACTAACCAAACGGAATGAGCGTTCTTCTGTGCCAGCATCTCACCCACTGGCACTTGTAATAAATTTCAAAATTTTATCTGCATTTAGTTGTTTGGTTTATAGAGACTTACGTCCTCCCACTCTTGAAAATTACTATTTAATTTCGAAACACAAATTGAAAAGTAACCGTAAAGGAAGGAAGGCAGATTTTTAACGAGCCGTTGATAGCATGGTCGTTCCGAACGGAGCACAAGTTATGATTGTTTTCTTGAAGATGGCGAAGAAAATCAGGCGTGCACTTTGAAACATACCATCCTGGCATTCGTCTGGAGTGATTCAAGAAAACCGTGGATCTGAATGGACGGTGGCGAATTCGAACCACCGACTTATAGAATGCGAGTCTACTGTGTTAACAACTGCGCCATCTCACTCGGTGTTAAACTATGTTCAATTAAGAAATTTACAGTGAAAAGTTGGCAGATCAAAAAATTGGCCGAATGAAACAGAGCAACTACTTACGATGTACAGGGTGTTAAAGAAGTGTGCAATGCTTTGAGAGGAAGTAGTAATAAAGAAAAATAAGTCCAATAAAGATCGATCTGGAACGCATACTTTCTTAAATGAATACGTACTTATAGAAAGGATTCTTGAGAAAAAAAAAAAGTTCAAATGTCTGTAAATCTATCAGACCAAACTGCGTGGTCATCAGTCCGTAGCGTACAAACTACTTAAACCTAGGTAAACTAGCCTACGGACAAACACACACACACCGATGCCCCAGGGAGGACTCGAACCTCCACGGCGAGCAACCGTGCGCTCCGCAGCGAGGTGCTTTAGACCGCTCGGCTACTCCACCGCGGCCTTGAGAGAAGAAACTCCTAGAGTTAAATAGGAGAGGTATAGGAAGGAACACCAGCAAAGAAATCCAAAGCTGAAGAAATAACACTTCCACCAAGCCAAAGTGAAAACGGGACGTCCGTCGTTGATTTGAGACTCGGTGCTCATCCCTTTATTTGGGGAGAAAACAGATCAAACCCAGGTCTACATCGCAATATCAGCTGCCCGTGTATATTTCAAAATGTTATGTTAAACATTTGTATACATTATACTTTACTTTAATAAAACACAATTATAGTTTTTGCATTTGTTTCATTGCATGGCTCTTTTATTAAGTTTTTCTCTTTGCACGTTTGTTAGGTATGCATCTCACAGTTAAGTATTCATAGACAAAAAAATGTACAAATATTAAGCAAACGGTGTTTCCTCAGGTGGAGGAGGAGAGTACATTAGTTGTCCAACAGCGTCAATAAGTCCTAAATACGCTCCTGGTAGTGGGCCACTTTGTTTCACGAGAGTAAAAAACGAAAAGCAGTCCCTAACCTGAAAACTGGTTTGAACACCACAGTGCTTCACTAGACATGGTCTTGTTGCTATGCCGTTGCTTTTCTCCGACCTTTGAACTGACATACCCAAGAGGACCAAGATTAACATGCATTTCGAACCACGCTGCATCACGGCATTTTCACATCAGGCACATAACCACAAATACATGACAGATACTAATTGTCGTCTTGACCGGGGTCCAAATCCTGGACTATTTTTGGGTTTGTACTATGGTTGGAACTTAAATAGTGGCAACTACTTAGTCACAGCCAATACGAAAGCTTCACATGTTTGCATCTGTTACTGGCCTTCAAAGTAGTCACCAGCGTTGTGTAGAACCCGTTGCCAGCGTTGTGGAAGCTGTAGTATACCGTTAGCAGAGCCTGTTCTGTCGATGGTGCGAATGGAGCGGTGTACTGCCTGTCGAATCTCTGGAACAGTTCTGAAGCGAATGCCACGAAGTGGTTCACTCATCTTTGGAATAAAATCAAAGACACAAGGAGTTATATCCGGGGAGTATGGTAGATGGTACAGTCCCATCGACCGAACAGAGCAGACCGAGCAAGGTGGCACAGTGGTAACACACTAGACTCGCATTCGGCAGGATAGTGGTTCAAATCCACCTCCGGGCATCAATATTTAGATTTTCCGTGATTTTCCTCAATCACTCCAGGCAAATGCCGGGATAGTTACTTTCAAACGGCACGGCCCATTTCCTTCCCCATCCTTACCCAAACAATCCGAGCGTAAGCTCCGTCTAATGACCATGTTGTGGACGGGGTTAACACTAACCTTCCTTCCGAACAGAGTAGCCACAGCTTGCGCTGTTGCGCCCGCGCATTGTCTTGTAAAAATTATGGATGTGTTGCTGCCGCGATGGAGGGCCGAGCGTTCCAGGACGCCTAGGCGCAGAAAATCAAAAGTTTCAAATGTTTGTATAGCTTATGGGATTTAACTACGGGGCCATCAGTCCCTAAACTTACAAAGTACTTATGAACTACCTAAGACTAAGGACGGCATAAATATCCATAACAGAGGGGGGGATTCGAGCCCCCGATCGTAGTGGCCGTACAGACCGTGACTGGCGCGCCTCAGTCCCCTCAGCCACCGCGGCCGGCCCTAGGCGCAGAGCGCGCCGCTGATCGCCATCGGAGGTTCGAGTCCTCTCTCTGTATCGGTGTATTTGTTGTCCTTAGCTTAAATTAGTTTAATTGGTTTGTAAGCCTAGTGACTGATGAATGCTGCTTCTTTCGCAAAGCTCGTCGCATGTGATGCTCCAAAAACCAACAGTAATACTGTGCATTGACGGCATGTTTCGAAAACATAGTGACCCCGTTAGACCGCTAGCTCACAAGTGACTGTTCTTCTCTCGATTGTACGCACACTGGTGACGTGGGTCGGGCGAGTCCATTTGCGCTGAGGTAAGGTAGGTATGTTAATAACGCGTGGACGTGTGCTATCAGCGACGATAGTAGATTCCACTGCATAGTGTCTGCATAGCACTATTGCCACTATGTAAGATCTAACCCTCGTAGTATAACTTAGCCATTGGGCAGAGGGTAGAAGGCCCTTACGATACGTTTTCCTACAGAATCCGCAGATGTACCCACTCAAGAGGATGTGGAGCGTAATAATACTGGGTGGGTTCATACTGCCAGATTCTTTATAAATGTGACTCGATTGTATAAGCATATCGTCGCAAGTAGTGAAATTTAATCTAGTTTCCTCCATTCCTTCTGGGTACTCCAAATTTTCTTTATTTTTAGTGACACGCAGTGTATTAACTGAAGGTGGAAAAAATGAATTGCAGAAATATGGCCATGCGGAATTACCGCACGGTCTAAGAGTCATGCTACGGACTTGGGCGGTCGTTCCCGTCGGACGTTAGAATTCTCCATCGTTCACAGGTGGGTGTGTTATGTGTAGTGGACACAGTCGAACTCGGCAACTTTTAATGAACACAAGATGCGACTGGAAAAAGGACCATTAACTCGCTCACTCGAATCGGCAATCCTGTTGCCAGGTACGCTGGGCTCAGTGAGCCACGAGGTGTGGAACTTCTGGCTGTAAGCACACCCCACTCACCTTCTCGTCTACTGGCGAGTTTCTTGGAATACTTTTGCCGGGTCTTTCAAGTTCAGGTTATCGGAGAGAAATATATGCCACACAGACATACTGCTCATATTGTCTCCTAAATCTTTTATAAAGACACGTACTTGTACTCGAAAAAAATGTTCAAATGTTCAAATGTTTGTAGAACTTATGGGACTTAACTACGGGGTCATCAGTCCCTAAGCTTACAAACTACTTATGAACTAGCTAAGACTAAGGACGACACAAATATCCATACCCGAGGGGGGATTCGAACCCCCGACCGTAGTGGCCGTTCAGGCCGTGACTGGAGCGCCTCAGTCCCTCGAAAATAATTTGAACGGTTCATAAGATTCCAAAAAATGTAATGCAAGACAGCATAGGTCACGAATTACGCATAACAAGCGTGGGCACATCGTCATGAACAACAGAGCGCGTCCTGCAGGAAATACGCGAAGCTGTCCAGTGACGTGAGACCCGACACCAGCAAGACTAGGGAAACTGGAATACACCTCCCTCGGCAGCAGCTGTAAGGTCGAAGAGTTCAAGTGTTCCATATCAGGACAGATAGGAGAGTGACAAGTTCGAATATTTAGTTTACCACCAGCAGGTAAAAGTTGTCGATATCGTGTGAGCCGGCTTTCGTGTTAAGTTAGTTGTTTGTAGGGCGAGGGACTGATGACCATAGTAGTTTGGTCCAATAGGTCTAAAGACATTTGAATATTTTTTTGCAGAAACTTGGTAGCTAAACGATTTGTTATTTTCAATAGGACAGTTGCAGTATTAAAACTGCAGTTGATGAAACGTGATAGGACGACTGAAGATGGATCAAATCCCGAAATACGCAAAATAAAGCTACACACAAAGAAGTTGCATACTACAGTTTTTCAAGTAATGTTAACAGAAAAGTTGCCCAGTAAAGGGAAAGATTCACTTGCACAATCCTTGCACCGGTGTTGCAATGAGCGGTGCTTAACCCATTACTGGCCATTGTCCCATATATGGGAAGTAAATATTTTATTTAATTCTACATGTGCAATGTAACTTTTGGATTTGATTGTGGTGCCTGAAGGATGAATTGACTCTTATAATGCCTGGAAATACGAAATAAATAGTTTTTCTTTTATTAGTTAGGTTTAAGGAAAGAATTTGTTTGTTTTCTGTATTTTCTCTTAGCTACACTGTTTGTCTGCTGGTGTCTGCTGTACAACAATTTCGTGGTTCTTGTGAGTTTGAGTATACGGACATCGATGTAAACTTCAATAATTCTTAAATATCCTGAAGTAAATGCAATATCAATTTATTTTGCGTGTCCTAATAATGGGACAACACTATGTCACATTATCAGTATTTTGTTGATGTGCCTTATTAGGGTATAAACGACTCATATACAAAAATTCCTAAAAATATTCAAATGTTTGTTAAGCTTAAGGGAATTAACTGCGGGGTCATCAGTCCCCAAACTTACAAAATACTTATGAACTACCTTACACTAAACACAGCACAAACATCCATGCCCGAGGGGGTTTCGAATCCCCGAACTTAGCGGCCGTGCAGATTGTGACTGGCGCGCTGTAGACCGCTCGGCCACTGCGGCCGGCCAAAAATTACTGTATCCATTCTTGGGCTTTGATTTGTTTATACGTATTTGATTTTCCCTCATCCAGATTTTACAATTCCAAGAGGATGAAAACACACCGCATGGTCTTACATTTTTAGAAATTCTAGCTTAACTTCATAAGGAGGAAGTGAGTCAATATGAAGTTAATGACTTTAACTAGTGTTTATTCCTTTCAATGTATATAAAATATCAGAAGAAGGAGATATTGAAGAAAATCTCTCAAAAATTTGACGGTCTGTAATTTTTGTTCTAGTATACTGAAATTTATTCAAACAACCTTTTTTTCATTTGTCACCGAAGGTATATGTTTATTGAAAACGGCCTGGAAAAAGACCATAATCTTCACGGATACAGATCAGTGTACTCCGTTTCAAATTTTACAGAGATAACATGTGTTTCAGCACATATTTGATGTTGGATGACCACAGAAGATAACCTCAGTTAAACTGCAAACCCGATGAACCGACACCGTCTGTATAATCAGTGTGGCCATTCGATCGTAACCCACGGGAAAGAAAATATTTTGTAATGACCCGGGTACCGGGTGTGTGCTTCTTCCCACGGCTAACTTCGTCTCTTGGCAAGGTTTCACGGCCTCTGACGCAAATTCCCCAGAAATTTCGGCGGGCGCTCTTTCTCTCGCGTGAAGATAACTAACACCGCGCCCGAAATACTGCCCAGCTGTGGAGCCATTACACCGGCTTTCAAACTGCAGGCTTAGCAAGCTACCAGCGACACAGCGTAGCGTCCGCCTGCAAAACGGTTCACGTCCCCTGTAGAATACTGTGTAAACACTATAAGCGCCAGGAACATGACGTCCAAATCCCCTTCAATCTGTCCAATGTTTCTCAACGCGCAAAAGTATTGGATGATAGAGCATAAAAATGTGCACGTGGAGAGAGAGGAAGGCATCCTAGCCACTTGCAAGTCTCAGTACTAAGTGCACCGCCTCTATAAACAAAAGGGCAAATAAAATCACAAATACATGTGTGCAGTATCCTTATTATAGAACACAGTGTCGGTTAACAAAACCTGTAAACACCCACAACCAAATTTCAACCAAACTCGTTCTTAAGGAAAGCATTCAGCATGGACAGACCGTTATCTTTCACCAGTTTACGATCTGTAAATCAATGTAAAGAACGTTTTTTGATGAATTCTTCCGTCGCTTTTCGGTGAAGCTATTTCATTTTTAAGAGAGAAAACACGGTTTGTGGATTTATTGATCATATTTTCTCCAATTGTTCGTGAGCTACTGTATATCGCAGGTCAAACCGTACTGCATTCTCCGAAATCGTCGTATTTATTTATTTATTTTTGACATATTCTTAAGTCGATTCTTGGAGAATAGTCATACTGAATTATAACAAAATTTCGAGTTTCTTCTACAACAAAATTGTGTGTTTAATTATTAATATTTTTGCGTTCCGCAGGACAAAATTGAGGAGCAAATCTCCATCGCCGTGGAACGAATCAATACTTCAAATTACAACAGAAGAGTAGACGATATGAAACGTGTAGCAATTTTATGCACACGGCAGGTCTAATAATAAGTACAAAGAAGCAAGAAACTAACACAGAAATTAGCTTATTTTCTTAGTTTTTCTAGGAAACAAGTGAGTCATAAGAAAATACTTCATTTTACCCTTGAATGTAGTTTGCTGTTAAATAGTTGAAATTCTTGATGCAGCTTATTAAAAATGGATGCGGCACAATACTGCTCACCTTTATGCACAAGGGTCAATGAGGTGTGATCCAAATGCAGATCTGATTTCTTTTTAGTATTAACTGAGTTAAAGTTACTAACTCTTGGGAATAACAAAAAAATTATTAACTACAAACGGCACTAAAGAAAATATGTGTTGAGTGGCCAATGTCAGAATTCCCAGCCTACTAAACAGGGGTCGACAAAAATTTCGCGACCTTACACCACATATTGCTCGAACCGCCAGTTCCTGCGTAATAAATAAGCGAATGATAATAAGCAAAGAAGACTACTTTTTGTGTTGAACTATTACTTACTTCAGATACTGTTCTAAGGTAAACACAGCATTTAGTTTTTGAACAAGATCCTGATCATCTATCTGAACTCCTAGAAATTGAACTGCCCAGTCTGTCTTATCACGTAGATATTATGTGATAGCAAAATGTCACTTTTTGTTGAACTGTTATAAACTGCAAAATGAATCTTACATTAATGTAAAATCAATCTATATTCTACAAATCATTAATTTATTTCTGTAACTTTATATTTGATACAACAACATCCTTCACTACCAAGTCATCCTTCACTGTCATCAGCAAACAGATTTTTTTTTACCTGTTAAACTAGAGGGACCGTCATAAATATAAATAAGAATCAACATCGGCCGCAGAACATAATTCCGGTGGCACCCCCACGTAATTGTACCCATTGCGACTGCATGTCATAACCATTTTCGACACTGCAGAGAATTACCTTCTGCATCCTGTTATTGAAGTAAGACGTGAGCCAGTTGTGAGCTACTCCTCTTATTCCATAATGTTACAACTGCTGCAACAATATTTTTCACCAACACAATCAAACACCTTCGTTAAATCAAAGAAGACTTCTAATGTTCGTAGTCTTTTATTTGATCCATTAAGTGCCTTACAAAAAAACAAGGATATAGCATTTCCAGTCGTTAAACCACTTCTAAAAGCAAACTGTACATTTGACAACAAATTATGTGAACTGAAATGATCAATTAACCTTGAATATACAGTCTTTTCAGTAACTTTAGCAGAGACCAATGGCATAGAAATAGGTTTATAGTTGTCTACATTATCCCTTTATCCTTTTTTATGAAGTGGTTTCACTACTGAGTACTTTAATCCGTAGCCGCGGCGGAGCGGCCGAGCGCATTGAGGCGCTATGTTACACTGCGCGAGGCCGTTCCACGTCGCGGGTTCGAATCCCCCCTCGGGCGTGGATGTTTGTGCTGTCTTTAGTATAAGGTAGATCATAAACAGTTTGTAAGTTTAGGGTCTGATGACCACGCAGTTAAGTCTCTTAAACTTCATAAACATTTCGAAACAATTTTAATCCGTCAAATGTTAAAATGTTTGTAGATCTTATGGGGCTTAACTGCGGGGTCATCAGTCCCTAAACTTACAAACTACTTATGAACTAGCTAATACTAAGGACGGCACAAATATCCATACCCGAGGATGGATTCGAATCCCCAACCGTAGTGGCCGTGCAGACTGTGACTGACGCGCCGAAGAACGCTCGGCCACCGCGGCCGGAGGTGGCTATATCGGTCAAACAAAAAAATTAACGAGATAAAACGTGACTATACCATCTTGTCACAAAAAGACACTAACTCTAATATGCTTTATGGACGTCAGTCCAACTTAAACGTAAGTGAATATGTAATGAAATTTTTTTTAAATTTTTATACAAAATTGTATATTGTAAATGTACGTAATTATTTTATTATACATCACCAGGTCCACTTGAAAATGGCAGAAGCCGAAACAACCTTGTAGTGGAGTAAAATTGCACAAACTGAATAAATATTGTTAGCAGCAAACTTGGATTTTTATATTACGGTGTAATATTTTGACCTTGTATATGCTGCGGGCCCAGTAGAAAGTATTAGGTTTTCTAAATGGTAGTGGATGCCTAGTGATTTTCATTGAAAGGCAGCGTAACTCTGCAGACGGTGTGATGCCCTTGGCTCGCCTCTGTTATTGCGACTGCACCGGCGTTCAGCTGCTGTCACGGGGGACAGAGCGGCGCGCTGCGCAATTTTCCGTATATTAGCAGCCAGGAACGCGGCGCAGCTATTTTCGGGCCTGCGCCAGCCGTCTTCATTCCTGAGCTCCGGATACGCCCTCGAACGGCGTTCAGCGACCGAGCGCGCGTTCAGATCCGTTCAACGTGGCTCCGTCTTCGCAAAGAGGCAGCGTTACAGTCGCCCAAATTTTTGCTTTTTATTGAAGACTTGCAGTTGGGAGTATAGATAAAGACAAAAAGAAGGGGAAACGAAAGAGCAAGATTACGAATCTCCTTAAGCTTCTATAACTGCGATGGGTAACGAAATGGATGCATTCAAGTTATAAATCACTTTGCGACCAGACCCAAAATTATAAGCGGTTCAATTTTGTCTGGAACACTGTATCCCCATTAAGAAATTATTAATGTGTCACAGCATACAAATAGTCATCTGGCGCGCCTACGAGGAGGTCTTCTCTAAAGACAGCGTTGCTACCACATGGTGTGCCTTCTCCATCGACTGCTCAGTGAGCAAGCCGCACAGTATCTCCCCTCATAATTTAAACATCGTTCTTGCCATCATAATATTAACACATGGTCCCACTTCTCTAGTACCCTAGCTGTGTCCGTTCATTTGCAAACTCCTTCGCTGCCTCTGATGTTTGCCTCTGGAACAAGCTGCCCTGTTCTCTTCGCACGATTCAGTCTTCTGCTACGTTTAAGAAAAAGTTGAAATGCTTCCTTATGTCACCCTCCTAAAACTCTCGCCAAAAACTCACGTACACAGTCATGTTTCTCTCTGTACGATAGTAAAATAAATGCTCTTCTCTCCGTTATTTCTATTCCTACTCATTCTTTCACCATCTTCCGTTATATCTCTTTATGTGAGTATTATTACTCATTTTCCTCCCCCTTTCCCACTCCTTCCTCCATGCACATTGTCGCTAGCAGCCATAATTAAAATCTTTCGGTATTGTAATACTTGCAATGTTTCTTATTTGTCAAATACGAATATAAAATATGTGTATGTCCTTTTCTTACCTGTACTGTCTGAACATTTTGATTTTTGTAGATTCAGTATAACTTCTGTAATATTGAAAAAGGAAAATATATAGACCGCGAGGTTAGGTGTGAGAGAGAGCCCGAAAGCCCCAATCTTACCCGGTTAAATAGATGACTAAATAAATAAATAAATTAAAAATAATGTTAAAGAAGAGATTAACTTCTGACCACAGTAGTCGCGTTCGTCTTTATAGTTTCGTCTTCGGCACAATTTGCGTGTGGGCGGTAATGTGATCGGCAGCCTGAGCCATTACTATTCATGTAATTTATTAATGATTTGTGGCTACGATGGTTTAGTTGGTAGAGAAGCCCTTGCGAATTTAATAAGATCATAATGTAATCCCAAATTTGTGTTTCAATGAAACATTTAGTTGTACTTATCGTGCGCTAGGTGTCTGTTCTGAAAGAACAAACGTCACTTCTGATCAGGCAATTGTTATTCTTTCATATTCTTTCACATCAACTGCAAATGGGCAGAGCTGAAAATGTGTACCCTGCCGGGATTCGAACCCAGATCTCCCACTTTCTAGGCAGTTTGTGTTTAAGGCGTGCTTAGGTGCGGTGATCACTGTCTCCAGTGGTATAGTGGTCAGCGCAACTGCCTAGAAAGCGGGAGACCTGGGTTCGAATCCCGGCTGGGTACACTTTTTCAGCTTTGCCCATTCGCAGCTGATATCATATATTCTGTGAATACATAAGTGATATATTGTTAAGAAGCTGTTGAATCGTCCTGTCCCTGTAATAGTTGTAAAATTAGAAGTAGTTTCTTCATTCGTAAATCACACTAGAGGATAATGAGCATGTCTTAATATTACATCTGATATCTGGCGTTCCACAGGAAAGCGTTATAGGTCCCCTACTCTTCCTCGTGTTTATAAATGATTTAGGAGACAATCTGAATAGCTCCCTTAGACTGTTCGCGGCTGATGCTGTCGTTTATCGGTTAGTGAAGTCGACAGAGGATCAAAAGCAACCGCAAAGCGATTTAGACAAAAAATTTCTACTTGGTGCGAAAATTGGCAATTGACACTAAGTAAAGAAAAGTTTGAAGTAATACACATGACCACTAAAAGAAATCCGCTGAACTTCAATTACGAGATAAATCAGTCAAACCTTAAGGTCGTAAATTCTACCAAATACCTAGGAGTTACAATTACGAACAACTTTGACTGGAGAGAACACATAGAAAATATTGTGGGGAAGGCGAATCAAAGGTTACGTTTCATTGGCAGAACGCTTCGAAGATGCACCAGCTCCACCAAAGAGATTGCCTACATCACACTTGTGCGTCCTCTCCTGGAGTACTGTTGCCCCTTGTGGGACTCTCACCAGGTGGGACTGACGGAAGATATTGAGAAGATTCAGAGAAGGGCAGCTCGTTTTGTTTTATCACGTTACGGGGGGGGGGGAAGCGTCAAGGAAATGTTGCACGAATTGGGGTGGAAATCATTAAAAGAAAGACGTTATTCATTGCGGCGTGATCTGTTTGCGAAGTTTCAATCACCGACTTTTACTTCTGAATGTGAAAATATTTTGCTAGCACCCACCTACTTAGGGAGACACGACCATTCCAATAAAATACGAGAAATCAGATCGAAAACGGAACGATTTAGGTGTTCTTTCTTCCCACGCACTATTATAGAATGGAACGGTAGAGAGAAGTCTGAAAGTGGTTAATGAACCCTCTGCCAGGCACTTAAATGTGATTTGCAGAGTATCTATGTAGATGTAGATGCAGATGTACATCTGAGAACGAAATAAATGCGTCTTCTTACTTCCTGGTCTAGTTTCACAAGTATAGGATAAGTACGTAGCCGGCCGTCGTCTTATAGTAGGAATCAACAAAGCATTTCCTTGAAATAATTTATGATCGTCGTCTATAGTTGCAAGAAATCATGCTTCATTTGTACATCAAAAAGACATTCACAAATCGTGATTGCATGCCTCGTATTACTTGATCAAATACGTATTCAAGACCAAAAAACGTTTGAAATTGCTTTTCACACTGCTGTATATTATTATTCGCGTACGCACGACTCAGTCGTAAACAGTAGTCGACTATTTCCAGCATACACTAAAGCTTCGTTCGAAAAGGTGCTTTCTGTCTATCGCGCATGCGCAGTACGAAAGTTCGCGTTTGGTGAGCGCCTGGCGCCGAATCTGGCTACTTGATGACGGGCGCCAGCTGTTCGAAGAGCTGCTAGCAAGCAGAGCCAAGTAGGCAGATGCTGCCTGAGGAAATTTTTCTGGCTGCCAGATTCGCGCATGCGCGTAGCTCTCTTATTTGTGGTGGGGATACACGACGCACCCTTGTTCAAAATGAAAGTTATCTCAGAAGCGGACACATTAGACTATTGTGTGTTTCTTCTGTAATTGTACGGTATTATTTATTCTTATAAAATCACCTGTAGAAGGTAACAGAATTCAAAATTACATTCGTTCAAAATGTCGAGCGATTCAGATTTCGTCTCCACTGACGTCGATTTCTACGCAATGTTGTTGCGCCAAAATAAAAGGCAGGAATCCGAATTATATATATACATATACTTTGTGCTACGTTTCTCAGATAAGTAATTTGTCCAACATTTTTGGGTGGGGTGGGCTCTGACATAACAATTTCGAAATTTGGTTTCTTATATGTACCAGGACGCGGAAATGGGGGAGATACTCCTATTACAACATAATTCGATTCTTTTTGTGGTTTGCTGGCCATGAAGCTGCAGGTTTCCGTCATGTAGCAGACAGGTTCAATGTTTATCAGCTCGTTGTGTTTGGAAATTAAAAGAGTTGCAAAATTTATGAGAAGCCTGAGCGTGAACGTTATAAAGTGGTCAACTGCAGAGGCAACAGATGAGATAGAGTCCCATTTGCACAATAAAGGAATGGCAGGTGCATTAGATGGGACCCATGTCAGAATAGACATGCCCAAAGAAGTTCCCTGATTTTTCCCCCATACAAATGCAGGTGGTTTCTGCAAGAGAGACATTAGAGACCTAGTCTGGATCTGTCCACGATATCAGAGTATTCAGAACGATTACGCTGTCGCAAACCACTGAGGAAAAGTGCGAAGGTTTTTATATTTTGGGTGACAATGCTTATCGCGGTTTGAGCCATTGTCACCGAACCGAAGTATTGGGCCTTTATCACGGCGAGACAATAAATTCAACGTTGTTCTCTCAAAAACAGTACTTCGGTCTATTAACGACAATGTTTTTTGTATGCCCTTAACAGTCTTCTCCATTTGTTCTCGTACTACATTGAGGTGAATGCTTTTCCACAATGTTCTTTTAAACAAGCCGCCCTACCGTCCCGCAACTGCTGTTTCAGTTTAAATCTCTCGTTGTGGTTCTTGCAGAACTCTGTAATAGCTAATGTAGAGTTTCTACATCACAACGTTTCCTGTGTGCCGAACACGAGTGGTTCATGTGAGGGAGAAACAGCTAACTTATATACATAACCATAATACACAAATTAGGAAGCACCTGCACTTGACAAGAAAACACAAAATGAGAACTCAGGACAGTTTTGTAAAATAAGTTGACGCACGATATTAAACAAACAACTAGAATGGACAGCTTTAAAAAAGGTGTCAAATGTTTCTCCTTACAAAAGTTATCTTATAGCGAAACAGTATTTAAATAAAATATAATTTGAAAAACTACCAACAACTTTTCTTAATTAAATGTGAAACTGTATGGCCGGCCACGGTGGCCGAGGAGACTGAGGCGCTCCAGTCACGGTCTGCACGGCCACTACGGTCGGGGGTTCGAATCCCCTCTCGGGCATGGATATTTGTGCCGTCCTAGTTCGTAAGTAGTTCATAAGTAGTTTGTAAGTTTAGGGACTGATGACCCCGTAGTTAAGTCCCTTAAGCTTAACAAACATTTGAACATTTTTGTGAAACTGTATATTTTTGTTTTGGGCCTATACTGTGCTGTATTGTAAATATTTTTCTATATATTATGTGTATCTTTCATTTAAGTATGCGTCTAACATATTTCTTTTATGACGAAACTCATCTCATGTAATGTTCTGAATGATAAGTAGTGAATAAACAAATCAAATCAAACATGATGTAAATTACATTCGCGCAGTTGCTGTTCATTCTGCTGTCTTTTCACGCTACACTAGCGTAGGTGGCGAACAGGCTAAGTAAAACGATATGGGTGTTCGAAGAGCCCAAACACCAAGCACGGACACATGACGTCACCGTTGGCATTCGGCGCGGTGGCTGATGGGGGCAACCGTTAATTATTTTCCCCTGGTACAGTCGCTCCCATCATTCACTGCACCGACTGTCAACAGAGTACAGACTGTGGTGGCAATTTAATTCGCGTGGACAAAACTTTTTCGTGACACTCAAGATGGCGACGAGCCCTGCCAACTGGCTTGAAAACAACGTACAGAGAAAGACTGTCGTGCTATTTCCAGTCCAAGTCAAAGAATATAATATTATATAGGTAAAAGTAGAAAACCAACTACTTCAGTCATCAAAATTGAAGGTTTTGGAAAGCAAATAAATGTGTGTTTCGTGATTTAAATAATGAAACATTGATCAGTAACATATTTCCCAACGTTTAGCAGGACGCGTTCCGATAATTTACTGTAATTGACAGCTGTCAATTATTTACATACGAATTTTGTGAAAGGTTCCGCCTCTCTTGCATTGTTTTTTAGGTTATACAACAATTAGAAAATCGGACAGAAAAAATCTCCACTCCATGGTGTAACAGCAATCAGTTAGAATCAATATTCTTTCAAACCGTCTTGATTGCAAACGTTTCGCCCTTTAGCAGGGCATCTTCAGATTATAATGCGCTCTCCGTGGTGTGACACCGTAAGTTGTTATTGCGGTGTTTCTATTTTCTTGGAATGTCTTTTGGTTTTCCTTGTGGCCCTTAATCGAAGCGGTGGTCTCTGATGACACAAGATAAGCCCATACTTACAATTGCGCTCACGGGCGGTGGGCGGGCGTGGTGTGCTGCTCCGCCGACTTGTACAGACTCTGACTAATAAAAAAGTTTGCAATCAAGACGGTTTGAAAGAATATTGAAAAAATCTCTACTCGTTTCTTACATGTCAATAACAGAAATTGTTTTTTTTTTTTTTTTTTTGTCTGCCGAAATACAAATACCGGTTTTGTCCCGTCTTCCATACACAGGAAAGTAAAATATTTACTTTGTGCGATATTTCGAATGCATTAATTATAACCTGAAACGATTAGTACAATGCAAGAGAGACAGAACAACAAGCTTGCAAACATCATGCATAAATACTGGAGTGAATATTCGTACTTGACATGTTAAGCAAGAAGAAATACGTAACTGGTACAGTATTTTATAATTTAAATCATGAAGAACAGCATCAGGTGGAAATATTATTTTTGGTTCTTCAAACACTCTGTGCACTATAACCAGATTTCCTCTTTCATTGTATTTTTTTATTGCCATTTTCCGTGACACACACAAAAGGTTCCTTAACCAAACTCATCGGCGTTTGAGCTCATTTGGAGGTAAACAAACTGATGCTTGAACAAGCACACATGACCGTGTGAAGAAGCGAGGAATTTGTGCGTGGCTGTACAAGCACGCTTTTGCAAGCAGTGCTGTCAGACTTCCAGTTACGTGTGTGCCGCCTTTTTTTTATACACAACCGATATCTAAGTTATAAACTTATTGTTTAATCTATACCTAACCTAACTTTCACTTAAAAAAGTTATTTGTAGCAAAGCCTTAAGAAGGTTAGATGTAGGTTAAACAAGAAGTTTTTTTAGTTCGTGAGGGCGCGTATCTCTGGTTAAGAAACACGCAGCATCTCATTGGCCATAGCATCTCATCGGCTGACAGCTAGCGAGTTCACATTGGCTGGAGACAATTTCTGCGTGTCGAAATAAAGACTTGTTTTGCATGGAGATCACTGGTAACAGTGATCTCTATACAAACTGTATGTATAACTCTGGTCTCTGAGAATAGAACTGCAGCGTGCCTGCACATTCATATGTTTCGCACATGTTGTGGCGTTGTTCGGCATGTTTTAATTTGAGAAAAGTATTTCCGTAAATTTGTACGTGATAAGGAATTGCTTCCTTGCTTCTTGTTTTGAACCTTAGGTCAATATGCGATGTAACAGGCTGCATTGGGAACTGAGTCGCAACTAATTTTCTTTTTATGTAGTGGTAACATTTCCTAGCAGCAATCTCATAATTTGGCAAGAAACGAAATATGAACACTTATGGCTGGCACGCCGAGAAAGCTAAGGTTCAGCATTGAGGTATATAGATATCAATGGTAAAGCAACATAAGAGCATATTAAATTTTGTAATTTTACAGGGAAAACCAGTAAGCCTGTTTAGAATTCGAAACCAGATAAACTGCGAATGAAGAAGGATTCAGTCGGAAGTTACGCTGTCAGTGTGATTAACCTCAACTTTTTGTGCAACCAGCGCGAGTTACGGCAAACTCAAAGACGTAAAAATAACTAGACTTGCCGAGGACACTGCAGGCGTGGGAGAGTTTGAACACTCGCTGGACTCCGTTAAGGTTGTAAGATACAGGTAAGTTGAAATGTATTGCGGACAGATTCGAGGATATATTTGTATGTTCAATGTTTGTGACTCTATCATACACTAGTTAAATTGTCAGACGGAATAGATGACTGACTTTACATTGTTTACTATCAGTGTAGCTAGTTGCTATTTTTCATAGTCATGGTACACATAAGGCTCGAAATGTGCTGCTAAATACATTACACGTCAAAAATGTGGAGGACTTAACACTTGAATATTGCAGTTAACACTCATTCTAACGTCATAAATGTTGTTAATTATAAGCTGCTGTGGCAAATTTCTTGTGGTGTGTAAACAAATAGTTGAGAAACGATTGATCGCTGCTTGTTCATTAGTACATTCGAGGTATATATTTAAATGAATTATTATGTTTGTTACATAACTCAAAGGTAGGGTTTTATAACGAATGGTGTGCTTGTTTACCAAAGAAATAGGCATCTTTCAAATTATCCGCTGTTTGCAATAGACCTTTTACGGGATTATGGAGCGTTGAGCGAACTATAAACAGAAGTTAACTTATTTCTGCTTTAGAGTTGTAAAATGATCAAATACTGATTTTCACAGTTAATAACATAAATTATTGAGAGTGTAGGAAGTTAGTACACTACAAAGAGCACAGAATTTCAAGTGTAATTCGTGCAATTACTTAAATAATGTAACGTGCAGAATTACTATTTAAATGCTACGTAACTATTCCTCCTAGCAGACAAGACATCTTTAATTCTGAAGCGCTCAGTGATCCCCTATGAAGATCAGTGGCAGTTCTGTTGCCAGCCACGATGGCCAGGGGACTGAGGCGCTCCAGTCACGGTCTGCACGGCCACAACGGTCGGGGGTTCGAATCCCCTCTCGGGCATGGATATTTCTGCCGTCCTTAGTTTTAGCTAGTTTGTAAGTAGTTTGTAAGTTTAGGGACTGATGACCCGTAGTTAAGTCCCATAAGCTATACAAACATTTGAACATTTGCAGTTATGTTGATTAAAGACTTTTCTTTTTTAACAAAGTGTCAGGGACTAAACAAAAAGTTACGCGAATCTAATTACTGATTAAATCAAAACATTTAATTGTGCCCATAACTGAACTGCTGGAGCGGAAAGGAACAGAGAACGAAATCTTCAGATACTTTTAAATGAATGTTAGGTGCGAACGTTCGTAAGTACTTGTCAGAAACTGAGGAGAGATCGTGTGATACAATACACGTTAAATTCGATATTAACGCAAACTGCAGTTCCGAATTATTAATAACAGGTAGTACCAAACATTCACTCGGTGTCGAAATAACGCTCGGCGATTAAAATGCCTGAGCTGTGTTCAGAAAACTGAAAGAATGTGTCTGGCATTGGTATTCATACAGCGCTTCCATGAAGAGGAGGAAGAATCGTGACTGGGAACGAAATGTGGCTGCGGCACATCGACTGAAACAAGTAACAGCCCAAATAGTGGGTGCACTCTCAATCTCCCAGAAAGCCAAAGAAACCTACACGCTGTTGAACCGCAAAACAATGGTTACAGTTTTTGATATCAAAAAAGAATTTTGACTACAGAGTAGGTCTAATACGTGAGAATACCTAAGAACAAAAAATTATTGCGAGACTCTTACAATGTAAAACTCCGAAAGTCAATCCAAATCAGCAGGCGCAGGGTGATAACCAACAGAATAATTCTATTTCATCCAAAGTGCGATTACCGTATTGCGAACTGAACGAAAGAAAACTCAATACTTTTTTACTCTGAGATATTTTGTATGAGTTTAGTACGTCATATAATTATTGATCAAATTAAAAAATCTACTCAATAAGAGCTATAATCTTCACCTTTAATTATGGGATCCGGAACAGGAAGCCGTTTAATTTAAAAAAATTATTAAAGCTATGCACACATCTAACAAATACACATTTCTGAATTTAACAACTCTCGCTAATCCCATTATTAAAGATGGAAGTTTGTGGATGTCCCGAAGGAAGAAAACTGTGTATAATCCATACGTTAAAGATCAAACAAAGTAATTTAATTTATGGTTATAAACCGTATATGTGTCTTGAGGCACTACTATTTATGGCGCACAGATTACCCAAATTACTTTATTTTAAACATGGCTGCGACTCAGCAACGGTAAATAAAATCAGTGAACCATTGGCACGAATTGTAGCTTTAATGAAACTATATAAATTCAGTATTTGTAATTTACAATCATCATCATCATAAACATCATCATCATCATTAGAGACCGATTATGCCTTTCAGCGTTCAGTCTGGCGCATAGTCTCCCTAATAAAATTCCTCCATGATCCCCTACTCAATGCTAACATTGACGCCTCATTTGGTGTTACACCTTTTACTTCAAAAACATTCCTGACGGAATTCAAGTACTTTCTCCTTGGTCTACCTCCACTCCTCTTACCCTCTACTGCCGTACCCATGAGCCTCTTAGTAAACCTTGCTTCTCCCATGCGTGTAACATGACCCCACAATCTCAGCCTGTTCCTTGTAACTGATTCGTCTATGGTCTTCATTCCCAATTTTTCTTTGTTTTCCTCATTATGGACACCCCCTTCCATTATTCCTATATATTAGAATCTGCAATTATCCTTGCTCCTTTCTCGAAATTTTTCTTAGCTGATAATTAAAGAGAATACTTTTATCACTTTGTACTTTCTTTGTTCATGAAGTAAAACATCAGCGTGAGACATGATGCTGTAGTAGTAACTTTGTTCGCAACTCCTTTTTTGGAGTATTGCTGCCCAGTGTGGGATCCTTATCAGGTAGGTTTGACGGAGGACATCGGAAGAGTCAAAAGAAGGGCAGCTCGTTTCGTATTGTCACGGTACAGGGGAGACAGTGTTACGGAAATGATACAGGATCTGGGATGAGAATCATTACAACAACGACGCTCATCGCTGCAGCGTGGGATACTTACGAAACTCCAATCGCCTAAATTCTCCTTCGAATGTGAAAATATACTCTTGACTCCCACTTACACAGGTAGAAAAGATCATCAGAATAAAATACGAGAAATCAGAGCTCGAACGGAGAGATTCAGGTGTTCTTTCTTCCCGCGCGCTATTCGAGAATGCAATGGGAGATAAATAGTATAACGATGATTCGATGAATTCTCTGCCAGGCAATTAAATGTGATTTGCAGAGTATCCCGTGTAGATGTATAACGGTTATCACTTGACTTTTTATCTATCTAATGACTGATTAATGCGAAGCTAATAAAGGCGACTTATTTTCAGAGTTTCGTCTTCAACCATAAAGGTTTTAGGCTACATGATTAACGTCAAATATGTAATGTATTAACTGATATGTAATAAAACATTAGAAGATACAGAAGGGAATCGAAATGGTTGAAGGAACTGGGATAGAAGGTTACTACTCTCCAAAAATGTTCAAATGTTTGTAAAGTCTATGGGACTTAACTACGGGGTCATCAGTCCCTAAACTTACAAACTACTTATGAACTACTTACAAACTAGGACGGCACAAATATCCATGCCCGAGGGGGGATTCGAACCCCCGACCTTAGTGGCCGTGCAAACCGTGACTGAAGCGCCTTAGTCTCCTCGGCCACCGCGGCCGGCTACTACTCTCCTCTCTAGTCCATACTTGACACCAGAAGACTTACACCGTAGCTTTACGATCATTTCCCCATGGCGACACCTTTCTAATACAGACAATTACACGAGCCTCTTTGCCGCACGGTATAAGGCACCATATAACTGATTGCACGACTGCTCCCGTCGGAGGTTCGAGACTTTCCTCGGGCACGCCTTTGTGTGTGTGTGTGTGTGTGTGTGTGTGTGTGTGTGTGTGTGTGTGTGTGTGTGTGGGTGGGTGGATGGGTGGGTGTTGTCCACAGGATGAGTAGTTTGTAAGTCTAGCGACCGATGACCACAGCAGTTTGGCCTTTTAGGTTTAAAAAACCTTTGAAATTTTGAGAATTTGAGTCGCTCTTTCACTACTGTATTAATAAAAAAGAGTTTACTTTTAAAAATAATACTTTTAGAAAATACTGTTTTCTACATTGCATGCATAAGAGCAGCAAATCATACATTAAATACCTTTTAACAGATACATAACTTTTCAAACCAATTATAAATTCAATCACACTCGTGTGCTTGATGAACGTTAGGTACTGCGTTATATTATTTTCAGTGGCAGATATAGACTCTAACCATATCTTATTGGTCATGAACTCTAGACTGAAACTGAAAAAGCTGCAGCAAGGTAGGAAAACAAGGAGTTCGGACCTGGATAAATGGAAGGAAACAGAAGTTCTTGAGAATTTCAAAAGTAACTTCAGGCAACAATTGACAGAAACGGGGGATAATAAAACGGTACAAGAGGAATATGTAGCTTTGAGAGATGAAATAGTGAAGGCAGCAGAGAACCAAAAGAAAGGTCAATTGATGAAAGGAGAGAATATAAAAATGCCGTAAATGAAGCAGGCAAAATAAAGTACAGAAGACTAAGAAATGAAATACACAGGAAGTGCGAAATGACTAAGCAAGAGTGTAGAAGGCAAATGCGAATCTGTAGAATGTATAACTAGGAGAAAAATAGAGGGGCCGCAGTGGCCGAGCGGTCTGCGACGAGCCAATCACAGTCTGCACGGCCGCTACGGTCGGGGGTTCGAATTCCCGCTCGGACATGGATGTTTGTGACGTCTTTCGTATAAGGTAATTCATAAGTAGTTTGTAAGTTTAGGGTCTGATGACCCCGCAGTTAAGTCCCTTAAGTTTAACAAACATTTGAACATTTTGGAAACATGACCAGCGCATTGTGTCCGCTTGCCTTTGGTGTTTTCTGGTATGTTGGGCTGTTGGTATTATTCTTCAAGCTCTTGATTGTGCCTGATTCTCCATTACCATGTGTTTGCATCCAAACCCGAACCGAACATCTTGCGAAGAACTTTTCTATCAAAAACGAGGACCATGTAAAAGTCCTGTTTTCGGATATTCCATGTCTCACAGCCATATAGAACAACAGGCTGGATCAGGGTTTTGTACAGTCGTATCTCCAACTGTGTATAGAGACATCTGGAACGAAGTAGTAACGCTAGGCTGTGGTAAGATCGCTTTCCAGCTTAAATTCTGATGATAATCTCTACAACATATGAAGAGTTCTCTGTTAAAATGCCCCCAGAACTAGTCTGCCACCTTTATTGACTGTAGATGTCAGCGGTCTGCCCACGCGTCATGACAAAGTGTCTTGGTTTCGTTTATGAGTAGTTCAAATAAATGACAAAAATGTTCAAATTCGTGAATCTATGGGACTTAACTACGCTGGTCATCAGACCCTAGACATACAAACTACTTTAACTGATGCTAAGGACAAATACATCCAAGACTGAAGGAGCAGCGGCGCGCTTCGCAGCTAGGCGCCTTGGAAGCCTCGGACACTCCACCGCGGAAACCCAAATTTGCTGGCGTCAGGGGCGGCTCGTTCTAAAGGCCCACAGGGGCCGGCCCCACCACAAAATTTGTGATATATTTTTGCAGTATTATATCAGGTTGAGTGTGACAGGATCCCCTTGACATCCTAACCCAATTTACAATGACGTGATCAAATGGTTTCGGTCGCCGGGCCCCGGTGAAGCGGACTGTGACGTGCTCCCACTTCTCACCCCTCGCGCACCTGCCACAGTTTCGCAGTTTGGGGCCGGCGAACCACGTCAAAACGTACATCTACATCTGCATACATACTCCGCAATTCACCGTAAGGTGCTTGCCGGAGGGTACACTGTACCACTACTAAGCATTTCCTTTCCTATTCCACTCCCAAATAGAACGAGGAAAAAAAAAGAATGCCTATATGCCTCCATACGAGCCCTAATTTCTCTTATCTTGTCTTTGTGATCACCACGCGAAATGTAAGTAAACGACAGCAAGATCGTACTACAATCAGCTTCAAATTCCGGCCCTCTAAATTTCCTCAACAGAAATTCACGGAAAGAACGTCGTCTTTCCTCCAGCGATCCCCAATTGAGTTGCCGGAGCATTTCCGTGACACTCGCGCATTGGTCGAACCTACCAGTAACAAATCTAGCTGCTCGCCTCTGAACCGCCTCTATGTCTTCCTTTAAACTGATCTGCTGCGGGTCCCAAACACTTGAGCAATACTCAAGACGTGATCGTACAAGCGTTTTATACGCGGTCTCCTTTACAGGTGAAGTACATCTTTCCCAAATTCTCCCAATAAACCGAAGTCGGCTATTCGCCTTACTCACAACTGTCCTTACATGTTCGTTCCACTTCATATCGCTCTGCAATGTTACGCCTAGATATTTGAACGACGCGACAGCATCAAGAAGCTCACTACTAATGCTGTATTCGAACATTATTGGGATTGTTTTTCCTACTCAAGCGCATCACCTTACATTTTTCTACATTGAGAGCTAGCTGCCATTCTTCGCACCAACTAGAAATTTTGTCTAAGTCATCCTGTATGCTATTACAGTCAGTTACAGACGACACCCTCCCATACACCACAGCATCATCAGCAAACAGCCGCAGATTACAACTTACTCTGTCCATCAGATCATTTATATAGATATAAAATAATAGCGGTCCTATGACACTCCCCTGGGGCACGCCTGACGATACACTCGTCTCTGATGAACACTCGCCGTCGAGGACAACGTACTGCGTTCTATTACTTAGGAAGTCTTCCAGCTAGTCACAAATCTGTGAACCTATTCCATAAGCACGTATCTTTGTTAGCAGTCTGCAGTGTGGCACCGCGTAGAACGCCTTTTTGAAGTCGAGAAAAACACAATCCGCCTGTTGCCCTTCATCCATGGCTCGCAAGATGTCATGTGAGAGCTGTGTCGTTGCAACTTGAGTGTTTGTAAACTGAGTATGAAATGAATAAAGTAGACCCCTCGCAATGCCCTTTCATTTATTATGGAAAAAAAGCTAGAAATCATGCAGTTAGGCGCACATAAACCAAAAGATTTCTTGATATCTCAACTCGACGGAAAGAAAAAGAAACTTTCTGCTATACATGGTTCTGCAAAAGGTCTTGGCTAACTGTGAGTGAAGAGAAACAAAAATTGTTTCGTTTCTACTGTGTGTTGTTTGGTGGTGAAGGATTGTGGAAAACAGTCGGCTGCAGGGATCTAAAGCATTTAAGTGAACGAATTAAGAACCACGAGGAAAGTGAACTTCATTTAGAAAATGCTGGTGGATATAAAATGTTCGGCACAATTAACTTTACTGCTCAGATTGATTCGGCGTATAAAATGTGAATTCAGAAACACAATGAATTAGTTACGAAGAACAGACACCTATTAAACAGAATAGTAGAGTGCTTATTGTTTGGTGGAACTCATAAGAAAGCACTAAGAGCTCACAATGAAAAACAAGAGTCAGCAGACCGTGGCAATTTCTTAGACTTGTTGTGTCTTTTAGGAACTCTTGACAGTGTATTAGATGATCACTTAAGCAGCTCTAGTAATTCCGTGTGTCAATATACGTCACACATAATACAAAATGTGCTTTTGGATTGTATGTATCATGTTTACATCGAATAACTGATTAAAGAGATTAACGATGCCACTTTCGTTTCTGTGCAGGCTGACGAAGCAAAAGATATTACGTGCAAAAGTCAATTTGTCATTATACTGCGATACATTAAGGGGAAGAAATCTATTGAAAGATTTTTCCTTTGAAAACCTTAATGATAGGACAGTTCAAGGTCTAGAACCTTTCAATGTTCAAGAGGAACTCATTGCTCAGGCACACGATGACTCTCCAGTAATGAGTGACAGTCACAGTGGTGTGCAGACACTGCTGCAGAGCACTTTCCCACATGCCAAGTATGTTCACTGCTATGCATACCAAATGAATTTGGTTCTTCAGAAAGCTTGCAGTAAAAGCATAAAGTCGATAAGGTTGATCTTCAAAAATATTGCTCGTTTTACAACTTTTTGGTTATGTTTTTTTAAATCTTCCAATCGAAGTGATTTGTTACAGACAGTCTGCAACAAGGGAATTCCTCCAGTCTCTTCAACTAGATGGTACTTCCAGTCCTGCATTGTAAATACTGTCAAAGAAAACAAATTGCACTTATTGGAATGTTTGGAAAGATTGAAGAAGAGGATTCTTGGGGGTGATGTTACAATAAGAGAAGCATTTGCCTTAAGAAATTTACTTCACCATCCACACTTTTTTTTCCTTCTAATTTTTTAATGATATCATGAAACACATTGATATTTTCCAGAGTGCAAATACCGCTATCATATCCAATGCATTACATCATTTTAAGTATGCTGTATCTGAAATAATAGAGAACATTCAACGGTTTGGAGTTTCTGATGATGAGTATATTGCTCCTCCAAGAAAACGTTCCAAATGTAGCAATGAACTTAATATGACAGCAGATGCCAAAGACGTGTGATATTATGACCAACAAACTGAAAGGAAGATTTCAAAACTCTCATGTATTTAGCAGCTTCGAAATCATTGATCCAAAAATGTTTGCTTCTTTTAGAGCACATTTTACAGGCACTTTGGTCAATACTGTTTCATTAAACTACAGTCTGTTTATTTGCCACATAAACTGAAAAATGAACTGTCAGTGATTTATCAAAAATATGTTTGTAGATCTATCGGACCAAACAGCGTGGTCATCACTCCGTAGCTTACAAACTACTTAAACCTAGGTAAACTAACCTAAGGACGACACACTCACCCATTCCCCAGGGAGGACTCGAACCTCCACGGCGAGCAACAGCCCGCTCCGCAGCGAGAAGCTTTAGACCGCTCGGCTACTCCACCGCGGCAGTGATTTATCGCAATGATATATTTAGAAGCATTACATCGGTTTGTGAACTGTTTACTTTCTTTGTGGAACATTCCTTTGAAGAATCGTTCACTGAAGTGCACAAAACAATACAAATTGCGCTAACTAAAACAATTTCAACAGCAGAAGCAGAGCGCAGTTTCAGCACCTTAAAAAGAATGAAAATCTTCCTCGGGAACAGTATGAGTCAGGAAAGGCTGAACTCACTGGCTGTTTGTTCCATTCACAAGGATGAAATCAGTGATATTTCAAACTTCAACAACAGAGCAATCGACAAGAAGAGCAGACTTGCACATTTCCTGTATAGATAACCTGCCAGAACACAGGCCTCATTAGTTAACGTGCTAGTTAGGTAAAATACACATGAAACTACTCCTAGCCAAGGTTTTTCCCAGAGTTTTCACCTTGGTGCATTCCCAAAGAAGTCACATACGTCCTCCCATAGTTCATTTTTATTTTGAGATTTCAATCAGTACACAGAAGCACAACTACAATAAGTACGAACTTCAGCATGAGAAGAGCTGGTAAACTTCGGTTTGAATCCAAACACCTCTAAGCCCCTAAGTTCTTCAATAAATTATGTCACCACAGCATAAACTCAGAAACCCACACAAGTACACGGAAAACCAGCGGAGCTGGTGGACCAGACCAACTACAATATTACAAACACATACCCCCCACCCAAAATAATAGTAATAAAATAAAAATGTTTATGCACACTTGTACAAATTTTTATTAGCTACAGTGTTTCGCGGATTATATTAATTACTCCATAATTAGCATATTTAATATTTTTCGAATTTGTTTAAATGATGTTATATAAACGGGGGATATACAAAGAACACTTCAGACTGATTCCATTATACTGAGTACAAACTTTTTTCTGGGCCTCACCAACGAAACTGAGCACGAGCAGCCACTGGCTGGCGTCCTCCTTTATAGGAAATTAGTCAAAAAATCTAATTGTTGCCTAGTCACCCAGCTTTCTGGAATTAAAAAAATCTGACTTTGGGCGACATGAAAATACAGATTGTATGCAAAGAGCTTTTATCTGTTTCGCTTCTGTCGGGCGTTATTCCATTAATAGCCCTCGTTGTTGGCTTAATCATTCCGGATTATTTAGTTTCATTTAGCACGTTCCGCAGAACCGAATTGAGGAGCAAATATCCGTCGTCATCGAATGAGTCAGTGCAGCTGAATGTAACAAAAGCCGCGATGAATGGCCGAGCGCTTTAAGGTGCCTTGCTGCGGAGTCCATGGCTGCTCCCCGTCAGAGATTCGGGTCCTCACTCGGAAATGGGTGTAAGTATTATTATCATAAGTTAGTTTGTAAGTCTAGGGACCGATGACCGCTGCAGTTTGATCCCATATCTGTACAAACATTTGAACACTGATTGTAACAAAATAGTAGTAATAGACAAAGTAAACATATAGCAATCCTATCCATACGGCAGGTATAATTAAAAAGAAGCAACAACATAACACAAAAATTAGCTTAACTTTTTAATTTATCCGGGAATTCCTTTACAGAATCGAAAGAGTGAGCCATGCGGAAACTCTTCAGTTTAACCTTGAAACTGCATGGATTTGTACCAAGCTTTTTGAATAATGCAGGCTTATTAAAAGTGGATGCGGCGGACAACGCACGCCTTTCTGCACAAGTGTCAAGGAGGTGTGATACAAATGCAGATTTTATTTCTGTGTAGTATTAACTGAGTGATAGCTACCAACTCTTGGGAATAACCAAATACGAGGGCTGAAATCTACTACTGTCACTGATAGCGCACGTTGTTGACATACCTACCGTACCTCCAAGCAAATGGACTCGACCGTCCCACGTCTCCGGCGTGCGCCCAATCACTTGTGAGCGAGCGGTCTAATATGTTTTCTAAACCGAAATAACGGAGCTGGTCAAGATTGAATGTCGTATAGCACGAAAGTGTCATCAAGATCATCAAGACGCGTGTCGGGAATCGCCATTGCCGTACAGAACAGTGGCACGTTGGGAAAAGCCTTCAACGAAGGTCGGCAACTGTGGCAGACATGCTGAAACGCCAATCCAACGTCATTATGGGTCGCCGCGAAAATCGGAAGTCTGTCAGAGCCCCAGTATGGTGAAAGTTATGGTGATTCTTGTGTACGACTGCGATGGTGTTATCCTAATGCATTACGTTCCCCCACGGCAGACCGTCTGTGTACGGTATTACTGTTCGTTTTTGGAGCATCACCTGCGACCCGCTTTGCGAAAGAAGCGGCAACACATTCTGCGCAACCCACCCATCATTTTTACACGACAATGCGCTGGCGGATACAGCGCAAGCTGTGGCTGCTCTGTTCAGTCGATAGGTCTGGGAAGTACTGTACCATCCACCATACTCCCCGGACTTCGTGGCTTTTGCTTCAGAACTGTTCCAGAGATTCGACAGACAGCAGGCCGCTCCATTCACACCATCAACAGAACAGGCTCTGCTAACGGATATACTACGCCTCCCACATCGCTGGCATCGGGTTCTACACAACGCTGGTGACTACTTTGAAGGACAATAACAGGTGCAAACATGTAACGCTTTTGTATCGGCTGTGAATAAATAATTGCCACTATTTAAGTTCCAACCCTCCAACAAACGACATTGAAGAAGATATTTATCGAGAGGGCAGTGTCGGAATTGGCAGGCTACTAAGGTTAGTAAGGATCGGTGTCGGGAGTGCCAGATACTCGACAGCAGCGGCCTGGAATGGGGGCTAGAATTGTGCCACGGGCCGGTATCTGGCCGTGCCCTCGCCTGCCCAGCCACCTGGACTTGACACGGTGCCGTTTCGCAATGCGGCTGCTGCCGCTGCCTCGGGCCTTCAGAGTTAAAAACGGAGCGGCGACGCACGCTCATCTGCACGCCGCTGCCAACACAGCGTACACGGTGGTGTAGGCAGTCTGTTATACAAAGATCATCACACGACACAAAACTTAACTTCGTTCATCTTGAGAATCAAGGACCGACCGAATATTCGGTTTCGGCTAGTTTCGGCCAAAAATATTGGTTTCGGCAGCAGTTTCGGCTTTGGCCAGGAATCTTCGGCTTGGCCAATGCCAGCTCCCGTGAAGTCGGATCGCGTTCGGAACAACAATTTACTCCAGTTGGCGGCGCGCCGTTTAACTACCGGGAGGACACGTCTTCAAATGTTCAAATGCCTGTAGAGCTTGTGGGACTTAACTACGGGGTCATCAGTCCCTAAACTTACAAACTACTTATGAACTAGCTACGACAAAGAACGGCACAAATATCCATGCCCGAGGGGGGGATTCGAACCCCCCGACCGTAGTGGCCGTGCAGAACGTGACTGGCGCGCCGCAGACCGTTCGGTCACTGCGGCCGGCAAGGACACGTGGGACCGAGAGAAATGGAAGGCAAAAATCAGGAACAGCGACACCTGAACTGGGACAAGCTGAAGATGCAGCTCTCCAACCTACTCTATCCTGAGCGAGCCTCTTCATCTCCTCATAAGAACGGCAACCCACATTCATTTGAATCTGCTTACTATATGCGTCTCTTGGTCTCCCTCTGCGATTTTTACCCCACACACTTCCCTCCAACGCTAAATTTACGATTCCCCAATGTCTAAGAATGTGTCCTACCAAGCGATCCCTCCTTTTAGTTAAGGTATGCCAAAAATTTCTTTTCTCACCAATTCTGTTCGGTACCTCATCATTAGTTATGCGATCTACCCACCTAACCTTCAGCATTCTTCTGTAGCCCCACATTTCAAAAGCCTCTATTCTCTTCCTGTCTCCACTGTTTATCGTCCATGTTTCACTCCCGTACAAGGCAACACTCCTCACAAATGCCTTCAGAAAAGACTTCCTTACATTTAAATTAATATTCGATGTTAGCAAAATTCTCTTTTTCAAAAATGCTTTTCTTCCCTTTGCCATTTTGCATTTTATATCCTCTGTACTGCGACCATCATATGTTATTTTACTTCCCAAGTGACGAAACTCATCTACCACCTTCATTGTTTCGTTACCTAATCTAATTCCTTCAGCATCGCCTGATTTTCTAAGACTGCATTCCATTATCTTTGTTTTGATCTCGTTAATGTTCACTTTATACGCCCTCTTCAACACACTGTCCATTCCATTCAACTGTTCTTCCAGGTCCTTTGCTGTCTCTGACAGAATTAAGGACAACAAATACTCCCATGCTAGAGGGAGGACTCGAACCTCCCACGGCGAGCAGCGGCGTGCCCCGCAACTAGGCGCATTAGAACGCTCGGTCACTCCACGGCGGCTTCCTTGAAAGCAAGGCGCTTTATTAATAAACAATAAGGTGTTAGGAAACAGTGACCATGTGGCACACAGCTTTTGCTGTTGAGTTTGCGTATATTTACAATGACAAAAATCATACTGTTAATCGGAATTGTAACGTTATTTTTCGAAATATTTTCTGCAGCACAGATTGAAGTTGATTTACTAACTGGAACGAACCCTATTAATCATCAGCACTATATAACAAAAAATTTACTTCGCTTGCATCTAATTACTGTCATAAACAACTGAACAATGAAAATATTAACGACGAGATACCAACACTAAATTCTACTAAGTGTATACGAGGTCTTCGATGCGCGAGTCAATGTCAGCGACAGGACCTTATCTGAATCTACCATGTAGTAACCACGCTACACAATTTTGCTTACATGTGAATGTTAGGAAATCATCAAATGTTTGTAAATCTATGGGACTTGACTACTCTGGTAATCAGTCCCTAAGCTTACAAACTACTTAAACTAACTTATGCTAAGGACAACAAATAGACCCATGCCCGAGGGAGGACTGGAAGCTCCGACGGCGAGCAGCGGCGCGCTCCGCGGCTGAATGTTAGGGCAGAAGTAAATGTTATTTCTGTATTACAGCGTCGTCAGCAATAAACGTATCGTAATTGGGACCCCGGGCTTTATTTTGAGGAGAATACCTACTCCCAACAACTTATTTGCACTTTCTTTGCAAATGCAAAGCGCTACGAGAACAGCGAGGCAAAGTGACATCATAATATAACGCAATCGTGTCTCATATTCTTATACTATGTTTGTAACAATTTGACTTATTCATTATTGAAGTAAATGAAACGGGTTACCATATTGTTATGCTGAAAAGTTTTATTAATGTGTTTCCTTGAAAGTAAAAGGCTACCAACATATACGAGGTATTCGTACGTGCTGGCTCTCGAGTCAAACTTAAGGAGTGGTTGGTTTTCGAATCGGAAGTTTATGCCAGAAAATCTGTACACCTCTTACGTCATCTTCGACGGACTACTGGTTAAGCTTACACACATTCAAGAAGGTATAGTACAGGGGCCAGAGAGTCGTCCGTTGATACTTCGTTAGACAGGTTAACAAATGGGTCTACATATGTGGCCATCTACATGTACCCTGGTTATATGATAATATTCAACTAAACAGGGTCTGAAGATGGTAACAATGAGTAACCAAAACTATTAAACAAAAGATTTAAAACATTAACGGATGAAGGCATAGATGGGTCTATTTATAAGTACTCATGATTAGATCCTATAGATATCAAATGGAGATGATGTTAATTGCCATGTTTCACGCGTTGTTCCAAAATTATCACATACATTTTTTACGGGATTAACATCGGGTGATTTAATCCTTAAAGGAACACTTTGTTGTTGTCCGTCTGTTCGACCGTAAAGATATCTTTTCTTCTTAGAAAAGGGTAGAGGTATCAGTTGGAAGTTTATATAGATCCGTTGACATTTAGCATTCAGACAATCCAGTCATAAGCTACGGTGATGTAATATATTTTGATACTCTCAGACTCACTGATCAATATCTACAGATGAACTGTCAAAAATGTCGATTCTAGAAATCGATGGATCGAATTTCTTTCTTACTATGAATTTTTCATGGATCCTTTTAACCTAGCCTCCACTTTTCAAAGATGCGAAGCCGGATACAACGTGTGGATCGTATTCTACGTTAAACTGCAAGTTCCATTTCCCGTTTGGATCATTATCATAATCATTTAAGACTGATTATGCCTTTTAGCGTTCAGTCGAGATCATAGTCCCTCTTACAAAACTCCTCCGTGATCCTCTGTTTAATGCATTGGTATTTCGTCTGATGTTAAGTCTCGTACTTCAGAATCAATCTTGACCGAATCCCTTTCTCCTTGGTCTACCTCGACTCCTCCTCCACTCTACGGCCGAACCCAAGAGTCTCTTAGGTAACCTTGCATCTCCCATGTGTGTAACGTAGCCGCACCATATAAGCATGTTTGCTCTAACTTCTTCATCTATTTTGGAAAACTGGGATAAATCTGGGATATGCTAGTTGCATCTAATAGAAAATCTTGCACAAGGCCACTGAGCCACACGAAATTGTTTATATTACCTTCATACATAAATACCTGAAAACCAGGCGTTGTACGGGTATTTATTTATTTTTATCTTGTACATATACATAGTTCTTACCACGACTGACCATTTCTTTTCCTGTCCCATTCCGAAATAGAACGAGGGAGAAGCGAATGCCTACATGTCTCTGCACGGACCCTAATTTCTCTTAACTTTGTGGTCTCCATGTGAAATGTAAGTTGGCAACAGTTCTGAAGTTAGTTTCAAATTGCGGCCCTCTACATTTTCTCCACAGTGTTTCTATAAATTAGCGTCGTCTTCTCTCCAACGAATCCCATTAGGGTTCCCGAAGCAACTCTGTAATACTTAGTGCATTGATCGAACTTACCAGTAACAAGTCTAGCAGCCCGCATATGAATTGCTTCTGTGTCTTCCTTTAAATCGATGTGGTAGGGATCCCAAACACTTGAGCAATACACAAACGGGGGTCATCAAGATTTTTATACTTTCTCTGCTTTGCATATGAAGCACATCTTACCAGAATTCTCCCAATACACCGAAGTCGACCATAAGCCTTTTCCACGATTTTCCTTACAAGCTCATACCATTTCGAATTGATCTGCAACGAAACGCCTGCATATTTAATCGACATGACGGGGTCAAGCAGTTCACTATTAATGCTGTATTCGAACATTGTAGATAGTTTTTCTTAGTCATTAGTATTTTTCTACATTTAGAGCCATCTGTCATTTCTCAAACCATATAGAGATTTTGTCTAAATCGTCTTGCATCCAACTACAGTCATTCAATGATGACAAATTTCCGTATACCACGGCATTATCAGCAAACAATGTAATTTCATCTCACTCTGTCCGCCAGATCACGTATGTAGATACAAAATAATAACGGTTCTATCAAATTTTCCTGAGATACTCCTGACGGAATTATTCTCTCCGACGAACACGCACCGTCGAAAACAACGTACTGAGTTCTATTACGTACCAAGTTTTCGAATCACTCACATGTATAATAAGAAGAGAAAAACGGATTTCACGTATTTCCGGTGGCAATTTCAGTAGAAATGTCACAACGAAATCATCCCAACATTTACCTTAATAGATAAAGAAAAGGTACAGCAAGCCTAAATGTTGTTGGACGGATGGGGGTTGATCGGTTGTCATCTAGAGAGTGATTCCGGTGTCTTAAGTACACAATTTCGCTCGGTATTCTATTACTAAGTACCATACTTCTTCGATATTTATCTTGCATGCTGCTGGACTTCAGTGACTCCGTCACCGTAGCGTAGGTAGTTCGAACACTGCGGTGTATTGGTAGGCACCACACTTACCGATGTAGCCATCAAGGTCGCTAGCGCACGGTAGTGTGGTGGTTGTCAACGAGATGGTAGCCGGTTCGAATTCCGGTTGTGGAAGGAATGTCCATTTTCGGGAAGTGGACTGCAAGGTGAGGAGGTGTCGTGGCGTACCGTTGCCGATCACGGTACTGTACTGAACTGTATCCTTATTTGCTTGTGTTCTAAACCTTTGCACAATGTCACATGAAGTGACTTATCACATCGCCGGTTCATCCAACAACGGATATCCTTTTTTAAAGGGAGGAGGCACGATGTCAGTACCTGATTTCATGGTCTCCTTTTGTGGATAAAAACAAAGATAAAACTACACATACCGATCTCAATTTCCAATTCATAGGTATACTTACCACACAACTTCGGCAGTCATAATCAGTTGACAAAAAAGTTTTTGGCTGTTGTTTACGTCGTATGGTAGAGATGTCGATTAGTAAAGCAACCAACATTTCGAACGCTGTTACAATGGCCTTCTTCTGGTTCTATCGAGATCACATCAGCAGCCCAGAATAAAGTCACTGTAATCGTGACTAAAACTTTAGTTGCTTTAGCAATAGGCATCTTTACAGTATTACACGGAACAACACCCATAAAAGGTTTATGTCAAGAAATGTAAAGTTAGCTATAAGTTATGTTACGGAAAGAGCTTGTGTGAAATGGATCCCCAACGAGTTACGTTACAGCGGCATCATCATTCACAGAACGGAACGTCACCATCAGATACAAAATAGGAAAAGTTTAAAAGTATGCTACATTGAACAGCTACAATCCCATTAAGAGAACACCTTTTCTGACAAGATTCCATACCATTAAAGTAAAACCAAACATTATCGAATAATACCCTGATACACAAAGACGGAGAAAGACTACAAAGTTATAGCCAATAGTGTTAAAAATGTCACCATCATCTGTGGAAAGTAAATTTCCAGCTTATTCGGAAAATTATTTTGGCATGGGATTTATTATCACACCAGAACATACAGAAAACAACACCAATGATATACATCTACATCTACATGGATACTTTGCAGGTCACATTGTAGTGCATGGCAGAGGGTTTATCGAACCACTTTCATGATATTTCTCTGTACTTCCATTTTCTAATAGCTTGCGTGAGTAACGAATCTGTTTTAGATTTTATTTCTCTTATTTTATTATGGTGATCATGTCTTCCTATGTAGGTGGGTGCTAACATCGCATCCTGAGGACAATGTCGGTGAAAGAAAATTCGCAAATAGATTTCGCCGATACAAATAACGCCTTTGTTTTAATGATTTCCACTTCAACTTGTGCATCATTTCCGTGACACTCTCTCACCTATATCGCGATAATACAACAAGAGCTGACCTTCTCTGAATTTTCTCTAAATCGTCCGTCAGTCCCATCTGGTGTGGATCCCACAATGCGCAGCAATATTCCAAAATAGGTCGCTCAAATGTAGTGCAGGCAGTTTCCTTAATAGAATAGTTGCATCTTCTAAGTGTTCTGCCAATGAAACGAAGTCTTTGGTTCGCCTTCCCTATAATATTTTCTATGTGCTCTTTTCAACTTAAGTTGTTCGTAATTGTTACTATTAGGTGTATAGCAGAATTGACGGCCTGTAAGTTGGACTGATTTATCGTGTAACTGGAGATGGACTAATAGAGGATTATAATAAATATATGATGTAGGAAGTGTTATTATGTATTACATATACAGAGGCTCCAACCATTACGATGTAATCTTAATTGTCACGAAAATAGTTTAAAATTACTAGCTTACGATTGGAGTGGTTCGAATTCCCATTTTCAGGTTTAGCAAATCGGTGTCATTTATTTTCCGCCGGTGAAACACGGTTCCTTTTCGAGTTCGTTCGTGTAACGTCATCGGCAAAAATAAAGTGGTTATGAGCAACACCTTCTAGCACGTCCTTATGGAAATCACCAGTACTGATAGTATCTTCTACAAACTCGAAAACTGCTTAATACGGCATACGGGATGAAGCCACGAAGGCGCGTCATTGTGCAATCTAGCAGCAGCCACATGCTGATATAGGTAATATATCCATAAGAAGAAGGGCTTCGCTGCTGCTGAATATGTCCTGGCTCACTTTCCAAGTGTCTTATCTTCTAGTGAGATTGAAGGACTACAAGAAGAGTTCAGTAATTTTCAGTTTTATTCTTTGGAAGATGTACTTCTTGAACGAGCAGATATCATATTTCGCAATTGGAGGTTTCCTCGGCAAAACACATTTTCTAGGATTGTCCGAAGCGATTATGACAACTCTGTTGGTGCGCCAAAGTAATGCAGCGACTGAAAAAGTTTAAAAACAGAATTCCAACAAACTCTTAGCAATATTGAATTCATTACTAGTGGAACAAATTAAAATTGTTTCTTCTAAAAAGTATGCTATCAGTTGATATATACCGGAAAGCAGTTGAGTGAAACCAAGAAAGCGACTAAGGTTGTAATATTCAAGTTTTAAGAGCTCCACTGTCACTTCAGTTTCTCTCTGTCCCAGTGTTGGAACTTACACGAATGTTTCATAAAAATAAGGACAATCATTTCATTAGGCCTAGTAACATGAAGAGGATATGGAGGGAGACAGCAAAAGTTGACCATTGTTAAAACTTTTTTAACCTGCACTCACCGAAATATTTTAGCCTGTACTCTTACTCAAGTTATGATTTTAAGTTATCGCGTGTTTGTGTGCAATTTTTAATGAATAGATTCTTTATATATGTATATACTATACACGTCAGAGTTATGTAATAATATGTTTCCCCTGTCTCATCTGCAACGATACATCTATATCTAGATCTATATTTATACTCCGCAATTCACCGTAAGGTGCGTGGAGGAGGGTACACCGTACCACTACTAGGCATTTCCCTTCCTATTCCACTCCCAAATAGAACGAGGAAAAAAAGGATACCTATATGCCTCCGTGCGAGCCCTAATTTCTCTTATCTTGTCTTTGTGATCACCATGCGAAATGTAAGTAGGCGGGAGCAAGATCGTACTACACTCATCTTCAAATTCCGACCCTCTAAATTTCCTCAACAGAAATTTACGAAACGAACGTCGTCTTTCCTCCAGCGATCCCCAACTGAGTTGCCGGAGCATTTCCGTGACACTCGCGCATTGGTCGAATCTACCAGTAACAAACCTAGCTGCTCGCCTCTGAACTGCCTCTATGTCTTCCTTTAAACTGATCTGCTGCGGGTGCCAAACACTTGAGTAATACTGAAGACGTGGTCGTACAAGCGTTTTAAACGCGGTCTCCTTTACAGGTGAAGTACATCTTCCCAAAATTCTCCCAATAAACCGAAGTCGGCTGTCCGCCTTACTCACAACTGTCCTTACATGTTCGTTACAGAAACTGTTTTTGAAATTTTGATGATTCCTTCAACCCCCCCGCTTTCCGCGCCATACATATTGGGTCGCATTATTATTTGCCATATTCAAAAGTTGGAACTTATGCATTTACAATAATTTATAACAGAAAGAAGACAGGAAGAGATGCATAGAAAGATTGATATGGTGGAAGAGGAGATAATGGTGGAGGAGCAGAAAGAGACGGAAGGAGTGGGAGTTGAATGAGGGAGTCAGAGAGGTGGGGAAGAAAACGGACAGAGGGGACAGTTGAGACTAAGAGAATGGAAGGAGGAAATTACTAAGAGATGGATCATGGATAAAGGGGAGGAGGTGGAGAAGAAAGAAATTATGGCACCTTTTTTATTTCAATCTATATTATTTAATAACAACAATATGGGGGTAGATAGGGAAGAGGAAGAGATGGACAAGGGAGGATGGAAGGGAGGAGATGGATTGAGGGTTTCGAAAGAAGAAACAGGCATAGAGAGAAGCAGGAGAAGAACAGAGAGACGGCAGAAAGTGGAATGGAAAAATGACATGGATAGTTGATAGATGGATACGACAAGAGAGCAAAAGAATTTCTGTTGATATAGATAGGAGCAAAGGGAAGTGTCCAAGACACTGGGGAGTCTGCTTCATGAAGGATCCATTAGGAGAATTGGGAAGAGGACCAGCTAATTGCTGGTGATGTCAAGACAGTTGTACCATACCCCTTTAGGAAAAAGATAGCGAAAACCTTGCCGGATTAAGGAATGCTGAACTTGCAGTGACGGACCTGTCTTGTGGGCAGAACATCGTTAGCCATCGTTAGCACCGTCATCATTCATCATCGTACAGTCTGTTCATCAAGGTACTCCCTAATTTTAAAATAAAATACCATGAAATTAAAGCTCGATAGAATAATATAGTAAATGATAAGAGTTTAATATTGTATTTAAGAAACCAAAATCCGCTTTCAGTTGGCGCCGACCTCATCTTTTTGTTTTTTGAATGGAAACATGTGTAGACGTCTCTCAGCATTTTGTACGAGGTAAGGCGGTTCAGAACAGTATTTGTGACAATTATTTAGATTGATATCATCGGATGTCGTTGAATTAGTCACAGAAATGTGGTGACATTTTAAAGGATAGCTACAGTAGGCCTGGAGTCATCATTCACTCTGTCGATCTTCATCTACATTGCCTGTCAGATAGAATTTATCTAAAAAGTTACGAATGGTTCCTTTTGAAACATTAAACTTCGGCTTATTGCTGTAGTACAATAATCCAATCTACGACATTCCAGTACCAGAAACACGTTTTGCATTGAATTACATGATGTCAACATCTTCCATCCTTACGCTGACGTCCTTCCACATTTCAAGATGCTCTACTGAAACCGATCACTTTGGACTTTGTAAACCAGGTACTGCGAATTGCGATTACTGCGCCATGTATTAATAGTTTTTTAGCAACTATTTCGAAATGTGTTAATAAAATTCTTACACCTTTTACGAAGAGTGCAGTGTTTGTAGCATTCTTCTATCAATCTTCGGTTTCAGTTATTTAAATGCAAAGTCAGGGCGGCTGCGGTGGAATGGCCGTGCGGTCTGAGGCGCTTTGCTGTGGAGAGGGCGGTTGCTCCACATCGGAGGTTCAAGTACTCCCTAGGGTATAGGTGTGTGTTTTGTCCTTAGGACAGTTTAAGTAGTTTGTAAGCCTAGAGACTGATAAGAAGAGTAGTTAATTCCAGGATATTTACAAACATTTTATTTGAAAATCAGGGCGTCCAAAATCACTATCATCGATAAAGTCTCCAAGATATCTGTTCTTAAACACGTCATTATCTTGCTGAGACATTTTCGTAGTTATAATTCAATTATTCGTGGTATACGGATTATTTAGAGGTCTGCGACTGTGTTATAAACATTTATGAAATAAGTTTACTGCGGTAGTCATTTATTAGTAATATTTTATGAACTAGACGTGTGTCGGCGGCAAGCTATCATCATTATGAGGTGCGGCTTTTTTTATAATTATTATTATTTTAAAAAATAAGTGCATTACTATGTGGTTACGTTCATATGGCCGCGCACGCGCGGGCGTGTTTGTGTGTGTGTGTTTTGTCCTCAGTGTAAGTTAGTTTAAATACGAGGCGCGCCCGGAAAGTAAGTTCCGTTTGGTAATAAAATGAAATTGTACACAGATACAGAAGAAATTTTTATTCCACAAAATTCCACAACTCTTAAACTACATTTACACATAACTGCCGAAATTTTGCAGGCATTCGTCACAGCGTGGCACCGGGTTTTGTATACCTTCTTCATAGATATCTGCCGCCTGTGTCTTCAACCAGTTGGAAACAGTTTCTTTCAGCTCGTTGTCATTGGTGAAGTGATGACCGTCAAGGAAAGACTTGAGATGTCCTGGATCTTGTTATCAATCGCGTGAACCAGTTCTTCTGTAACCAAAGGTGGACGCCTACTTCGTTCTTCATCGTGCACATCACTAAGCCCGCCATTGAACTGTCGGACCCATCATTTCACCATCGAATCACTCATCGCATTTGGTCCGTAAACATCGCAAATTTGCCGATAAATTTCACTTGGTTTCACTTTCCTGATTTCACAGGCGGCGGGATTTTCAATCAACGCCGACATTTCAAACTAGCAGAACAAAGCGTAAGTAACTGACAGCGATCTACAAATGGCGCACGTTCTTCTCCTTGATACACATCGTCTACAGCGCATGTGCGGAACTGCAATGGCAGCGCTGCAGCGGAGATAAATTGAAACGGAACTTACTTTCTGGACGCGCCTCGTTGTTTGTAAGTCTAGGGACTGATGATCATAGCAGTTTGGTCCAATAGCTTTTTAAACATATAATGTTTGTGCCAGAGAGGTTATCTGTCGAAATTGAATCCTGTTCGTGAAGATACATATATTTTAGTATGTATATTATGTGATTAGGGTATTTCGATCACATAAATACTAAAAAGATGTGTCTTCCTGAACAGCTTGAATTTCGACTCACAACCGCTCTGGCGTACACAGCATATGAATATCCACCTGTAACTGTAAAAACACACCTGATGATGGCAACTTGCTGCAGAAACGCTGCTGATTACTTTTTAGTGAAAGAAGATTGTTGCAGTAAAACTATTTAAAAAAATATTCGTAGTGCTTTTCTGAAAAAGCGAAAGTGATGGAAGAGGATACAGTGTGGCGGGATTAAGCGGCGGGGCTTATTAGCAGGGCGGTGGGCGTGGCGCTATTTCTGCGGGTGCCGGTCGCAGTGAGGCAGCGTGCATCCGCCGCCTGAAATACCCAAGCTGGCACGCGGCGGCGGCGGTGCCGGCTGCAACACCCGCCTCCTGAATCACTCGCTGCGAATAACAACATGTCGCCGCCGAGCACTTGCGAAAAGCACTTGCAACTGTTGGCCATTCGAGGGCCCGCTACTGACGACCAGCTGCGCCCCAGCCTGAGAAACGTCTCATGAGAGCGCTGCGCAGCTACCGAGACTCCTCCACTTTGAGCAGGCGGAGTCCTGTTGCAAAATTCATCACTTGAATTTTCTGCTCTTTTCGTCAATGTAAGATCGACTGTAAGCAATGGAGCTACATGTTTCCAGAATGAAACTTTCACTCTGCAGCGGAGTGTGCGCTGATATGAAACTTCCTGGAAGATTAAAATTGTGTGCCGGAACCGGGACTCGAACCTGTGACCTTTGCCGTTCGTGTGCAAGCGCTCTACCGACTGAGCTATCTCTCGACACGACACACAATTTTAATCTGCCAGGAAGTTTCATATCAGCGCACACTCCGCTACAGAGTGAAAGTTTCATTATGGAAACATCCCTTAGGCTGTGGCTAAGCCATGTCTCCACCATATCCTTTCTTCCAGGAGTGCTAGTCTTGCATGTTTCGCAGGAGAGCTTCTGTGAAGTTTGGAAAGTAGGAGGCGACGTACTGGCGGAAGTAAAGTTGTGAGGCAGCATCGTGAGTCGTGTCTACATCTACATGGGATACTCTGCAATTCACATTTAAGTGCCTGGCAGAGGGTTCATCGAACTACCATTATACTATTTATCTCCCATTCCATTCTCGAATAGCGCACGGGAAGAAAGAACACCTGAATCTCTCTGTTCGAGCTCTGATTTCTCGTGTTTTATTCTGATGATCATTTATATCTATGTAAGTGGGAGTCAACAATATATTTTCGCATTCGGAGGAGAATGTTGGCGATTGGAGTTTCGCAAGTAGCCCATGCCGCAGCGATAAGCGCCGTTGTTGTAATGATTCCCATCCCAGATCCTGTATCATTTCTGTAACGTTGTCTTCCCTGTATCGAGACAATACGAAACGAGCTGCCCTTCTTTGGACTCTTTCAATGTCCTCCGTTAAACCCATCTGATAAGGATCCCACAGTTCATGCGGCGCGCCATGGCTCAGTGCGCCCGGTCAGAAGAGGACTAAACGCCCTCTGTAATAATAATAATAATAATAATAATAATAATAATAAAAAAGCTGAGCCAACCCTTCAATGAACAAAATGAACGAACGACCGCGAACCATAGATCTACCAGGAGAGAGAGAGAGAGAGAGAGAGAGAGAGAGAGATAGAGAGAGAAGAGAGAGAGAGAAAGTCGGTAGAACGCTCGCCCGCGAAAGACAAAGATCCCAGGTTCGAGTCCCGGTTCCGGCACACAATTTTAATTTGCTAAGAAGTTTCAGAGCTACATGTAATTGTCTCCTTCAGGTGGAAGGTATATTCTTAAAAAAAAAAAAATCGCCTTAGCGTTCACCATGTTGTTTTCTTCAGTCCGCAGACTTTGATGTAGCTTTCCACCCTACTCTATCCTGAGGAAGCCTTTTCATCTCATCATGAGAACGGGTACCCACATCTATGTGAATATGCCGACTATATTCGTCTCTTGGCTACCTCTGAGATTTTGAACCCACACTTTTCACTTCAAATTCACGATGCCTCTATGTCTAAGAATGTGCCCTACAAATCGAGTCCTCCTTTTAGTCGAAGAATGCCAGAAATTCCCTTTCTTCACAATTCCGCTCACTACCTCCTCATTAGTTACGCGACCTACCCACCTAATCTTCGCCATCATATGAAGCACCACATTTCAAAAGCTTCGATCCTCTTCCTGTTTGAACTATTTAGCGTCCATGTTTCACTACCGTACAAAGCAACACTCCATACAAATGCCTTCAGAAAAGAGTTACTAACACTTAAATTAATATTCGATGTTAACGAACTTCTCTTTTTCAGAAACGTTTTTCCTCTCATTGCCATTCTGCATTTTATATCCTCTGTAGTGCGACCATCCTATGTTATTTTATCGCCCAAGTAACAAAACTCATCTACCACTTTTATTGTTTTGTTACCTACTCTAATTCCTTCAGCATCGCCTGATTTTCTTAGACCTCATTCCATTGCGCAAATTTTGCTCTTCTTAATAGTCATCTTATACGCTCCTTGTAAGACACTGTCCATTCCGCTCAACTGCACTTTCAAGTCCTTTGCTGTCTCTGACAGAATTTCAATGTCATCAGTAAAACGCAAAAGGTATCATTTGTCCATTATGAACTTTAATGCCTTCTCCAATTTCTCCTTGCTTTCCTTCACAGCTTTCTCAGTGTACTGATTGAACAACATGGGGAAAGGCTACAGCACTGTCTTACTCCCTTCTCAACCTCTGCGTCCCTTTCATGCCATTCGACTCTTACAACCGCTATCTGCTTTTTGTCCAAGTTGTAAATAACCTTTCGGTCCCTATATTTTACCCCTGCTGACTTCAGAATTTGAAAGAGTGTATTTCCAATCAATATTGTCAAAAGCTTTCTCGAAATCTATAAAAGGTAGAAATGTATGTTTGCCTTTCCTTAGCCTATTTTCTACGATAAGTCATAAGGCGACAGCTGCCTCACGTATTCTTACATTTGTCTTGATCTTCCCAGAGTCGGCTTCTACCAGCTTTTCCATTCTTCTGTCCACCATAAAATACTGAAATACGATAACTAGATTCAGACTGCTATTGTAACCAGATTCTGGTCTGGCAATTACCAAAGAATCGATAATTGCCGTACATCAAATCTTACCAACACAAGTAAACTTATAACAAATGTTCAAGGCAGGATACACATCTTGGTGATAAGATACAACTCACGGAACTACAATGCAGAGCATCCAAAGTGCAACACCAAGAAGGAACGGAGATATCACAGCCAAATATATTTGAGAGCGAAGCTGTTGTACAAAGATCGCATGACTGGAAAAAAAAAAAAAAAACCAGCACCATGTGGAATGAAATCAGTACTGAGTGTTGTAGCCATTGCTGGCTATAACCGCTGCTACACGCCTCGACATTCAATCCAAGAGGCTCTGGAAGTAATATTGCGGTAATGCAGTCGATGATGGTTTGCATATACACTGATCGAAACAATTAAAGGATCAGTTGAGACATCTAGTTTCTGAAGTATTGTCATCGGAAGAATGAACTACAATGGTTCTACGAATTTCTGTCGGTTCTACGGAGTGGCCACAACATTACGGCAACCGAGATAGCGGTAATAACAGAAGATTGCTGCAGTGGGGGTAGATATTGACTTCTGTTTACTCTACCAAACGAAGTACACAATCATTTCCATTCAGATAGTGTCGTGAGCAGGTAGTGGAATGCAATAACAACGTGACTTACGCGAAGCTATGGCATGGAGAGCCATAGGAAGGTTGGACCACAGGAACCGTTAAAAGAAGGCAAGGCCAAGGTCGTTCACGGATAACATCAGGAAGAGATGACCGTTTTCTCCGGTTGACAGCCCGCCGGGACAGAAGGCTGAATGCAACTCAGCTACAACGCACCATGAAAGTAGCAATAGGACGCGCAATATCAACACAAAGAATCGAAATCGCCTTCGGGAATGTGGCCTCGACACACGGAGGCCTATGGTATGTGTTCTATTAAAACCACGACATCGGTTGATTCGCAGACGCTGGCTGTAGGAACATCAGCATTGGAGTCGTAACGAATGGCGCGAGGCTGTATTCACAAATGAGTCAAGATTTTGTATTCAGCCGGACAATCGTCGTTCCCTCATCTGGAGAGAAAGTGGAAATGGAAACAACAGGTTCAGCAGTGAGTGGTTTATCCAGAGCCAGTCATGTCGCACTCACTCATCAGGGAAATACAGTGGCGGTCAAAATAATAGAGCCACGTCTGTTCGCGAAATCTCTGCGAGAGCCGTGTTGTCAGTCCCTTTTAGACATCAGGGAAGACGTCGCTGCTATCTGTAGTAGTGTGAAAGGAAGCGTTTGAGCTAGACGTGCGAAATGAAGCATAAAGGTAAGAATCTTATGGGTCAAAATAATAGATCCTATTTACAGATGCGCCGTTCAATTGCCTTTTTTTATTTTTTTTTTATCTTTTTGTTCGTAAATTGACGTTTGCTGTTATTTACATTCTTCTGGATGGACAGAGCAAAGCATACAAGTATAATATTCTTCTCGGGTTTCCTGACGGATCACTGTGGGAACGTTTACATCGGTCAGACAATCCGACCACTTCAAGATCAATGTACTGAACACCACCGACACACAAGATTGCTTCAGCCAGAGAAATCTGCAGTAGCTGAGCACTGTCTTGCTGAGGGACATAAAATGAAGTAAAATGAGACACAAATGGTTGCTTCTGCGTCTCGTTATTGGGACTGCATTTTAAAAGAATCGGTCGCAATTCGTCTTTCTGACGATATTATAAACAGGGACAAGGGCTTTCCTTTGAGTAAAATGTGGAACCCTTTATTGTTTGACATCAAAAAACAACGGTCTCTGCTGAATAGCGTTTACGCCGGCTTCTACCACTGGCGGCGCTGAAACGTAGAGGGCAGAAGTGTCCATTTTTGCACACGCGCCCTCGGCCTTCCGCGGCGTATGTAGGGACCGCCGCTCGCGGCTTGTACTCAGTCTCGGCGAGTCGGTGTACCAGCACTATCACCTGAGGATGGCGGCCAGGTGGACCGCCGAAATATTGTGTCCAGATGACGTATTGATACGGCAGGAAATCCGAGAAGAATATTATGAGTCATTACGCCGGGAAAGCCTACGTAGTCACAAGCATACAAGTGATGATGAGCGTGTAGTAATGTTCCGGATGTTCAAAAGTGGGATGTCCATGAATCAAATAGCCAAAGATCTACACGTTTCGCGAAAACGAGTCCAGAACGCCGTTAGACGGTCAAAACAGACAAAGCCGCAGGTGGAGAACAGGGGGCGACCTCGTGTAACTACTACACGCGTAGAGACTCATCATTGCTGGCCGCGGTGGCCGAGGGGACTGAGGCGCTGCAGTCACGGTCTGCACGGCCACGACAGTCGGGGGTTCGAATCCCCCCTCGGGCATGGATGTTTGTGCCGTCCTTAGTCTTAGCTAGTTCATAAGTAGTTTGTAAGCTTAGGGACTGATGACCCCGTAGTTAAGTCCCATAAGTTCTACAAACATTTGATTTGAGGCTCATCATTAGGGAAGTAAAGAAAGAGTCATTTTTGGCAACACCACGACTGAAAGACATTTTGTTTAGCGGCAAACGTGATGTTCAACCATCAACCTCAACGATTCAAAAACAACTGAGATCTGCAAAACTGAATGGGCGCATTGCGAGACAGTAGCCACATGTTTCAAAAGCTAATATTCGTAAATGGTCGGCTTTTGCCCGGAGAAATGAACAAAAACCTAATGATGAAATAGATCACGGGTGAACAGCCTGGTGTATGTGTCCTAAGCACACATACACCAGGCTGTTCACCCGAGATCTATTTCATCATGAAATACGCCTGGAGAAATTGAAGAACCAAAAACCTAATATTTGGAGGAGAAACATCCTTTGGTCCCATGAATCCAAGTATAATAGGTTTTCCTCAGACGAAAATGTCTATGTATGCCGCCCATGAAACCAGGAATTTATTCCAAAGTATACTTCAAAAACTGTGAAATATGGTGGCGAAAATGTTACAGTATGGGTATGTTGTTCATGGTACGGCATTGGTCCAATACATCGTATCAACGCGCAATGAACGGAGAAATGTACAAAGACGTGTTGGCAAATGTGATGCTGCCTTATGCTGAAGAAAAAATGTCGCTGAAATGGAAATTTCTGCGAGATAATGATTCAAAGCATACTGCAAGGATCATAAGGCAGATTTTTCAAGATCACGATATCGAAGTATTAGAGTGGCCACCTCAGCCCCTGACGCATCACCCGCTGAGAAATTATGGAAGATCGTAGACAAGAGAATTGACCGTTCAAAAGCTACATCTTTATGACCATGGCAGAAATCCAGAGAGCCTGGTATGCGATCAGTAGCGACGAATGCAGGCGTTTAGTACACTCTATGGGTAAGAGGTGCAGGGCAATCCTCAAAAAGTACTGATGCGCTCCTATGCAAAAAAGACTGTTTTTGTAAATTTCATAACACTGATATCAAATATGAAATATTTGTGTCAAATGACTATTTTTTTGACCCTGTGGTCTGGTATTCTTTTGAATATTATTGAATATTTTGTGTTGTGTTATCTATATAACTTCCGCGGCGGAGTGACCGAGCACATTGAGGCGCTATGCTCCGATGCGCGAGGCCATTCTCCGTCGGGGTTTCGAATCCCCCCTCGGCCATGGATGTTTGTGCTGTCTTTAGTGTAAGTTAGTTTATAAGTAATTTGTAAGTTTAGGGCCCGATGACCTCGCATTTAAGTCCCATAAATTTAACAAACATTTGACCATTTATATGACTGTGGGACAATGTGACTCTGTTGTAATGGTTCCTGTACAACGTAAAATCTTGTTTCCATCATAGTACTATTATGTCTTGTAATAAATGTGCACTTTATTCCAAACCTTTACCAGGTGGCTTTATTATTTTGACCGCCACTATATATAAAGAGATAGTGGTTCGAATCTCCATCTGGTCATCAAGCTTTACGTATACCGTGATTTCTCTGAATTTTCAGCAAATGACAAGATGTTACGTTCAAGGAGAGAACCGCTGATTTCATTCCACAAGCTATTTTTGTGCTCTAAAGTGCAGTTACATTTTTGTCAATGATCAATAGGATAAAAATGACAGTCTCTGAAACCCCCGTGGCCACAGGTACACGCTGGCGGAGGAGGAAGATCGTTGGCCTCAACGAAGTGCTCAATTACATAGAAATTGGCAGGAGCTCAAAGTGGGCTCTTTGCCGGCTGAGACATACAAGCTACTTTTCTCGCACGCAAATAGAAGCTGCATCAATCTAGCAATCGCGGTTGGATTTTTGCCACACGATGAACTAAACATCTTTTACTGCACAGACTACTCATCAGACTCCGCTGAAATTACCACAACACTGGTGGGGGGGGGGTTATATAAGGGGGTGGAAACCAGGTGGCCTGCCCCCCCCCCCCCCCCGAAATAATGAATATGAAGATACAAAATAAGTACGGTATCTGAATTACTTTAAAGAATGATGCGTGAAGGAATCGCCGTGACAGACAGTCATACTTCCTTGTATTTGTGACGGGAGTGGGGTGTTAGTCAAATGTTCAAATGTTTGTAAAGATTATGGGACTTAACTACGGGGTCATCAGTCCCTAAACTTACAAACTACTTATTAACTACTTAACACTAAGGAAGGCACAAATATCCATGCCCGAGGGGGGATTCGAACCACCGACCGTAGTGGCCGTGCATACCGTGACTGGAGCGCCTCAGTACCCTCGGTCACCGCGGCCGGCGGGGTGTTAGTCGTGTGAAGTTCGTGCCAGTTTTTTTTAAGAGATATATTTTTATGATTTAATATCAACAATAAAAACGCTTGACCTCGGTAAAGAAAAAGAGGCTTCGGCGAAATTGTGCTCCGAATATGAGCAGCAAAACCTGAAACTTATCTTTACATTAATCTTGCTGCCCCCCCCCCCCCCAAAATTTATTTTTTGCTGTATTTGCAACTACCACAACAGTAAGGTATACACGGACGTACTCTGACCATGGCAGAACAACTGAAAACATAGCAACAACTGTTATCATGTCCAAGATATTGAACTTCATTAACAATGATATTTCAGTTAGAAGAATTTAGGGGAAGCATTTTGTCGTTCTTTAGTTGAAATTTCATTAAGGTTGTCTGATAAATCAACAGAAACCATTAATCATAATGGCTCACTTGTGTATCTCGAACAATTTGTGGTTATTAGGAAGGAATGCAGCAGAAGACGACAGGGTAGTTTTGAAAGATGAAACAGTAAAGCAGTAGAGGATCGAATAGGTAAAGGTACAAGACCTAGCAGACATTTTAGAAAAAAGTAGGTTCCGAACTATCAGTTTAATAAGGCACAATTGCAAAATATAAACATTAATTTTAGATTCTGCATAAATGTAAGAACACGCAAGGCAATACTGATCCTATGAATTATCTTAAAAGAGAGGAGTAATTGCTATCATGTATTGAGAAAAGCTTTTGAAATTGTATACTGGAATACACGGTTTGAAATTCTTACGCCGGCCGCGGTGGGCGAGCGGTCTGCGGCGCGCCAGTCACGTTCTGCACGGCCACTACGGTCGGGGGTTCGATTCCCCCCCTCCTCCCTCCCCCCCTCGGATATGGATATTGGTCCCGTCCTTAGTATTAGCTAGTTCGTAGGTAGTTTGTAAGTTTAGGGACTGATGACCCCGTAATTAAGTCTCATAAGCTCTACAAACATTTGAACATTTTGAGATTCTTATAACGACAGGGAAGAAGTACTCTTAGGAAAAGATTTATAAGACTTACATAGAAAAACGCAGACCACAGTTGTGGCAAAAAAGATAAGCAGCGGTTGAGAAAGGAGTAAGACAAGGCTGTACCCTCTCGCCGTGTATTATTTAGTCGGTGCATTGAGTCACAAGTGAAATAAATCAAGGAGAAATTTGGAAAAGCATTTAATGTTCAGACATGACAAAAGTATTAAAAGAGCAGTTCACTGGAATGGATCATCCTATGTGCTGAATTGTTTGTTACTCCCATGGAGGTTATACCGTAGTACCTTAATATATGTCCTTTATTGTGTCCTTTCTTCCTCTCAGTGATTTCCATATGTTCCTTTCATTGCTGTTTCTACGTAGGACCTCCACCTAATTTTCAACTTCTGTAACGCCGCATCTCACATGTTTAGATTTCTTGTGTTCCAGGTTTTTCCGTCTCTAATGACCACGATGTAGACGGAACGTTAAACCCTTGCCTTCCTTCTTCCGTCATTTGTTCCAGTTTTCTCACTGTCTATGTTTTTACTTCCATACAAGTCTGTGTTCCAAACGTATATTCTAAGAAATTTATTTGTCACATTAAGGCCAACTTTCTATAGACTCTTCTTGGACATAAATGCCCTCTTTGCCTATGCTAGTCTACTTTTCATGAATTCCTAGCTTCATCCATACTGGGCTATTGTTTTCAAGTTAGAAGAACTTCTTAATTTCGACAATATCATGATTATAAATTCTGATCTTAAGTTTCTCACTACTTTCATTTCTACTACTTCTCGTTTCCTTTGTCCTTTACCACTTAGCTCTGAACAGTAGGAGTCAAAAACTGCAACTTTGAATTGCAACGTTTTTCATCACAGCACTTCGTTCTTGAACTTGTATTCTTGTTATTTCCTTTTGGTTCTTGTACATATTGTACATTACCCGTCTCTGCCTAAAGCTTATTCCAATTTTACTCGTAATTTCGAATATACGCACCATTTTACGTAGTCGCATGCTTTTTGCAGGTCGACAAATCCTATGAACATGCCTTCCAGAGCTATTTCAAAGTCGTTGCTCGAATGTCAAGCGTCCTCCAGCCCTCGAGCTTTCTCAATAGCGAGATGTTAGCAATAATATCTGTTGAGCCAAAGACCATAGAACAACACACTCGTAACTAAAATCATACGACAACATCGATATCTCGATAGAGCCTGACAAAGAAGGTGTACATATTTTTCTGGCGGACTCTGTATTTGGATATCAGCAGCGAAATATACTGCGAGCAGAGTTCGTAGTATCTGTAAGGATACATAGTAGTTTCTTTGGCGTAGGCATACATTCTTTGGAGTAGTTCTAATATCGCTGGTGTGCGGCATCAGTAGTTCAGTGTTTGAGCGTCGGCAATCGTGTAAAGTTGTTGAGCTCGGACACTCATGGTGTTATATGAGCTGACGCAGTTAGGCGGCACACTTTAATAACCAGTGACACACAGTTTGTTATTTAACTTTTTGTGAAATTTGTTTTATATACGTGTGAAGTTATAAAAAATAAATGTATGATCATGCCAAAGCAAACTGCATTTCTCTGTTGAAAATACTTAGTCATTGTTAGATGTAAGATATTAGTTCATGCAGGGTCTGATAGATAGTAATAATGACTTTAGTTGTAGCTTCTAATTACTGCTATACGAATAGCGTAGGGGTAGCTTATATAACGACGTAATAAATTTATAACGACATATCTCTTAAATTACGTGTAGCACAGTGATATAATTTTATACGTACATTCGGCGCCATATGTGGATACCGGCTGCAAAATTTGTTGCAAAAATTTCACCTAGCAATGAAGTAACAGATTTAAACGTTATGCACGCGAAAGTTTTCACGCATCTCAGAGTTTATTACGTCTTTTCTTCTGAACTACGTGTCGTACAGTGATATAATCTTGCGGGTACATTTAGTGATCTAGTGACCGAGCACTGGTCACTGCAAACTCACTGTGGAATGAGGGTGTATGAACAGATCTCCTTTCACCTTTGCAGAGGCCTCTTGACGCGTATAAAGAACGGCAAGAAAGACCTTCGTTCTAAATACGCCTTAAGCTGCGACTTCTGCCTCCACTCACTGTCAAGTTGCGTGAGTACTAATTAAGGACACTAGGACCGAGAAAGCCAATAGTAAACTACTTCCATTAGAGCGACGCAAGTAGCAATCAAATCCAATTACTTCTGCAGTATTAACGAATGTTGCTACCTTAACCTCAGGTCGCATGAGTGGGTGTGACCTACATACACAAACCTGTATCAGTACATCGCTTACAGACTATGCTTATTGCTTGAAAACTGGCGGATTGATGAATCAAAAGAACGAATCAGTTATTGTAAACAACTGCAAAGTATGTAGAACTATGTCATACCACACATTTTGGTAAAAAAATTTCGTTTTTTTCCCCGCGATACAGCCCACCATTGGCGAGAGATAAAGTAATGGTTTCGTTAGAGAAGGATTCTCATAAAACTGGCATCCGTAATTGAAGCAAACGTCACTATATTCATTTTAAGCGGTTCACGGTAACGATTGGAACAAACCTCGTAAGGTTTGCCTAACATTTGAACTCTGTAAACTCTCAAAAGTAAATATCGCAGACTCTCCCCACTCTTTACCCATAAGTCCAAGCATTGCGCTCCGTCTTCCCTCATGTCTAAATTTTAAGTTGTGAAAACAGCAGTTCTATCAGACTGACAAGACAGTAACCGTTAAGCACTACTACCTACCTACCTACATTTTTTTTTATCGTGGCAACTTTCAGACATTACTCACACCTCATAATTAAAAATTCTAGCTGAGCGAAATTCAGCAAGAGCGAAGCTCAAATCCGTTTCCGCTCTTCCCGAAACATTTTCTGCACGTTTCCTCCCGTCACAGTGCCTTAATAAGCCACTGGGCGGCCCAAAGGAAAATTGAGCAATCCACGTACACTTTAACAATCGTCTGCGAAATTTTTGACTCATCTAGTGGCGTGCGACAGTAATGAGGTGTGAGGTTTTAATGTGCTTGAAAGAAGAGTTAACAATAAAAGAGCAGCCGTCAGTCCGAAGATTGGCTGAATACCACACACTTATAGAGTTCAACGTGGATTCCGAAAAACGGCGCAATATTTAACAATAAATGGTGCATCAGAAGCTTGTAGAAAACATTGCTCTGGTCCCACCTCACCGTTTGCCTCATGGTGTAACCGGTGGCTCCTTTCCGTCAACCCTGAAAATCCCAGGCAATCACTATAGGTCGTACCACACCCTCCTTCCGCCTCCCTGACTTCTACCTTAACCTTTACAACCATCCCATCCGCCACACCCCCACTCTCAAATACCTCGGCCTAACCCTTGATCGCTCTCTCTCCTGGACCCGACACCTCCGCACTGTCCGCCTGTATGACCTCATCCCATTTCCCCACCTTCTCCAATACCTGGAACACATCCGAATCCTTTACACCATAACCCCCTGGTATACCCCAGCCTCAGCCATCCCGGACCTCTACCACACCTACACCGCTGCATCCCTCCCTCCCTCCACCTCCACACTCTTCACATCCTTTCCCAGAGTAAATTCCGTCATCTCCCCCTCCCGGATGATTCCCTCCGTCCTGAAATATACCCATCCTACCAACGCTGATCCCCTCCCGTGGATGGAGCGCCCCCACTCCCCTCCCCTTCTTCTTCCCTCACACTGCTTGGCTATCCCCTTCCTCCCCTGAAGTCCCTACGCCTCCCATGCCCTCTCTTCAACCCCATCCCCCGCACTTCCCACTCTCCCCCCTCCCTTTCCTGTGGGGCCCTGCACCGTCAGTTTTAACAGTGCATAGTCCAGTATTGTGTACAAAGTGCTTCAGTGTTCACAGACAAGTGTCGCATCGTTCAGTTTTACAGTGTCTCCATGTGCTCTTTGTCTTGTTTTGGTGTCATACTGCATGTTTTTAAACTCATTGTTTTAACTGACTGTATGTTTTATTCCACTTTCACAAATGTAAAAACTTCAAGATTGTTTTCTTATCTCTGTTTTAATTCGCCATTGTGTAAACAGCAATTCATGTTTTAAGTCTCCATGCCCATGTTTTATGTTCTCTTGGCTGAAGAGCAGAACTGAATGCTGCTGCCAGTCTACTAGTATGTATATGCTAGTTTAAAAAATAACAATAAAGAAAAAACTCGTAGAAAACGTTATGTATATCGTTCTACAACATTATGCATGCTGTGGGTCCACTAAAAAAGAAAAAGTGATAATTAAAATGTTTACTATCGAATTCAGGATGGCGTAAAGGTAAGACTAAATTCGCATTTGGGTGGGAGATGCACCGTGAGCCAACACGCTGCACAACCTGAACGTAATAGAAAAATTAATATAGGACCCGATGCGAAAACCATTCGTACGCTCTTCGCAAAATTTCAACGAACAGGCAGCGTAACTGATGATCTAGTGGGGCATGTTGGCCGCAAGCAAACCGCAGTTACGCCTGAAAATATCGCCACAGTTTCTGGAATTATTCAGCGAAATCCAATGTCATCCGTCCGTAGAATTGCATCTGAGACTGGTTTGAAGCGTTCCAACACTAAAAAAACTGAGAAAGAGCCTACACATGTTTCCATTCAAAATTCAAACGCACCAGTCCATACCCAAACGAGCCAACAAAGGGTTGCCTTTGCTAATCAGATGTTCACAATGACTGATAGTGAAGGATTTGATGTTGGCTGCATCTGGTTTACAGATGAAGCACACTTCCACCTGAATGGATACGTGAATAAACAGAACTGGCGATTTTGGGGTTCCGAAAAGCCATATTGGTGTGAAACTAAACACCTGTATTCTCCTAAAGTTACTGTGTGGGCTACAGTATGCAGCAGAGGCATTATTGGCCCTTTTTTCATTCGAGAAACGGTCACTGGTGCACGTTACGTTGCAATTTTGGAACAATTTGTTGCCAGACAGCGAGCGTTAGAGGATCGACCTGGTACTGAATGGTTTATGCAAGATGGAGCCCGACCACATCGGACCGAACAAGTGTTTCGCTTTCTTGAGGAATACTTCGGGAATCGAGTCATTGCTTTGGAATATCCCAAACGTACTGGTGCAGGCATGGATTGGCCTCCATATTCGCCGGATTTGACTCCCTGTGATTTTTTTTTTTTTTTTTTTTTTTTTTTTTTTTTGGGGGGGGGGGGGGGACACAGTGAAAGACATGGTCTACCCGAAGCATCCCGCCACGCTGGACGAGCTTGAATCGACGATCTCTGTGGCATGTGAATCCATTTCGGTTGAGACACTACGAAATGTGATGACGAATTTCATCCTTTTCATCCTTCGTTTGCGCCACCTCTGTAGTGCACATTTTGAAGACATTGTGATGTGAGTGGTTTCATACGATTATTTCACATGTGTATGCTGAAATGAGCTGTACAGCGTACAGCGCCATCTGTTAGCAGCTTTTGTAACTATTATTTCAAACTGCTGCGTAAACGTCTTGCAGCTTTCACAATAAACATAACGTTTACTGCATTCCTCTATCAGTCTTTGTTTTCGAGATATTTAATTTTGAAATCAGGGAGCTCTTTTCTGGGCACCCTGTATACCATTGCAACAAATATCACCCCCCACAATATCTTTTTCCCAGTGTTCACGAATCCATCATTTTGGTGCGACTGCAGCCACGTCGGACGGCAGCCTCGTTGCGGTGTGGTGGCAGTTAGAGTCGCAGACTCGGCGTCGGCAGGGCTACGCAGAAGCGGCGTTGGCAGGTAGGCCGGTAGAGGCCTGGCGGCATTCCTGGCTGGCCGCCGCCGCCTATCGCCTTATTAGTCGCTTCCCGGCCGAGTTTTCTCCGCTTGTGACGCCGACGCCGCCGCCGCTGCCGACACAGCGCGGATCGGCCAGCTGCGTCTGTGCAACCTAAAACCCCGCCTGCCCTCCCACCGCTGCATTTCCATATAAAAGGCCTGCTGTGCCTGCTGTCTGCCTCAGCAATGGCGCTCCTCCTGCTGCCTCGTGCGTCCCATACAAACTATCATAAAAGTGAATAAACTCAGGCACAGTGCCGTTCCTCATGATGCAACTATTCTTCGACAAACTGAGATCTATGCATTAGCTTCAACAGGTCCACCACACGGGGCAATAATCTATCTGAGATATGCAGGGTGTTTCAAAAAGGTGCGGCCAAACGTTCAGGAAACATTCCTCACACACAAAGAACGAAAATATGTTATGTAGACATGTGTCCGGAGACGCTTAATTTCCATGTTAGAGCTCATTTTAGTATTTCATTTACGGTGAGGCTTCATTCCAACGTGATCGAACTGTAAATTTCCACGATAAACATGTGTGGGCTGACAAGAATCCGCAAGGAATTGTGCAATCACGTCATCAACACAGACATCACCTTGTTGGTGATGTCTTGATTGGGCCTAATGTTCTTCCACCTACGCTCACTGGAGAACGTTATCACGATTTCATACGGGATACTCTGCCTGTGCTGTTAGAACATGTGCTTTTACAAGTACGACACAACATGTGGTTCATGCACGATGGAGGTCCTGCAGCCGGCCGCGGTGGCCGAGGGGACTGAGGCGCTTCAGTCACGGTCTGCACGGTCACGGTCTGCACGGTCACGGTCTGCACGGCCACTACGGTCGGGGGTTCGAATCCCCCCTCGGGCATGGATATTTGTGTCGTCCTTAGGATTAGCTAGTTCATAAGTAGTTTGTAAGCTTACGGACTGATGACCCCATAGTTAAGTTCCATAAGTTCTACAAACATTTGAATTTGAACATTGGAGGTCCTGCACATTTCAGTCGACGTGTTCGTACGCTTCTCAACAACAGATTGGGTGACCGATAGATTAGTGGAGGCGAACCAATTCCATGAACTCCACACTCTCCTGACCTCTACGCTCTTGACTTTCATTTATGGGGGCATTTGAAAGCTCTTGTCTACGCAACCCCGGTACCAAATGTACAGACTCTTCGTGCTCGTATTGTGGACGGCTGCGATACAATACGTCATTCTCCAGGGCTGCATCAGCGCATCAGGCATTCCATGCGACGGAGGACATTTTGAACATTTGCTGTAACAAAGTGTTTGAAATCACGCTGGTGCCTTCTGTTGCTGAGTGTTTCCATTCCATGATTAATGTTATTTGAAGAGAAGTAATAAAATAAGATTTAACATGGAAATTGAGCGTTTCCGGACACATGTCCACGTAACATATTTTCTTTCTTTGTGTGTGAGGAATGTTTCCTGAAAGTTTGGCCGTACCTTTTTGTAACACCCAGTATAAATAACCCGGGATTAGAACCCGGGTTTCTTGTTCATTAGGTAGTCCCGTTAAATACTGCGTCACCTGTCACAAACAACTTCTCACAACCGCAGAGATTACTCTTTCGACCTTTGCTCCTCAGTCCAAATTGTGTGTACAAGATGCTGGGGTGCGAAGTGGTTAACTCGACTGCATAGTGAATAGAAAACCCGGGCTCGAATCTCTGCCTCGCTACAAATTTTCTTCGATGTTTGTCTGCATAACACTAGGCAGTAACACTGAAAAGGAATCTGTAGTAAAATATATCAGGAGAGGCAAACAACAAGGGATGACTCAAACCTCCGACGGGAAGTGGTCGCGCAATCCGTAGCACGGCGCTTTAGACCACAAAGCCATTCCCGTGGGGTAGTCTGCGTATACATACATAAAATACGTTTGTGAGAGTTAAAAATGATCCTAATTATGATGAGGTACTGATGTGTGTTATCTTGAAACCTCTTGCGTAATAGTGTTTTGAATAAATACAGGCAAGCTGACAATATAATTAAAAAATTTCATATGTTTGTAAAGCTATGGGACAAAACTGCAGTGGTCATCAATCACTAGACTTACAAACTACTTAAAGTAACTTATGCTACTGACAACACACATACACACAAGATCTATAGGAGCATGGCTAGAATTGTCGTCCATTAAGACTAATTACTCGCCTACATGTTGCCGTTAAGCGTGCACTATACGTCGGAAGTAGTCATCCCTGTACCGCATAGCTGTTTTTCTTCTATGATCGCCAGTGGCGTGAGCTGGCCCCACATAATGCCACACAAAGCATCAAGGTACCATCACCTTGCTGCATTTGCTGGACGGTGTGTCTGCGACGTTCAGGCTGACCAGGCTGTTTCCTGTTTTCTGGTTGAAGGCAGATGCAAGTATCATATGTGAATAGCGTTTGATACCTATTCTGACGAGCATGCTGTTGGGCTCATCTGTACTGCGATACATGGTGTATAGGTGTCAAATCTGGACCCCGCCATGGACGTGGGGAGTAAAGTTGCGTGTCATGCAGCCTGTTACGTACAGTTTGAGTCGAAACACGGCGTCCTGTGGCTACACGAAAAATGTTATTCAGCATGGTGGAGTTCCTCCAAAATGAAATCTGGAAGTAGCGGTCATCACCTGCTGTGGTGAGTTTATGTAGCTTATGGGACTTAACTACGGGGTCATCAGTCCCTAAACTTACAAACTACTTATGAACTAGCTAATCCTAAGGACGGCACAAATATCCATGCCCGAGGGGGATTCGAACCCCCGACCGTAGTGGCCGTGCAGACCGTGACTGGAGCGCCTCAGTCCCCTCGGCCCACCGCGGCCGGCACCTGCTGTGGTAGCCTTTGAGCAGCCATATCGAGGCAAGTCATCCACAGTACCAGAATCTATTTACCTCATCTACCTTCGAACAACATCGGTTTGATTCACTCTGAGACGTCTGGAAACTTTCCTTGATGAGAGTCCCTCCTGACACTAATAAGGAAAATTCATGGGCTCGAACAAACACATCTGTTTGAACGTTTGCTTACAGGATCTCTACGTACACCTCATTGTGCTGGTGGGTGTCGTTTTTCTGCAAAACTCTGCAATGATGCTCTAGATAGCAGTGTAGATGTAATTGTAGACGCCATACATAATACAGATATCTTAACTATAACTTATGTAATAATCATCGTACATGTTCTCTAGCGTATTGTCATCAAAAGCCGTGATGACAGTTGCAACTTTAACCTTCTTCTTGGAAGACTGTTGGTATTCACTGCCACTGCTTCCATCGCCTCTTCCCGCACTTACCGTAGCACTACCGCTTGCAATGAGTTGTTCGTCATTATCATCCCTATTATCATCATTATGTGTTAGTGTTACAACAGTATCTAACTTATGCTCATATTTCTGTACCATAACAGATACGAGAAAGCATGCGAATGATTCATCTTCTACACTAATACCATCTTCACGAAGAAGGGTTCTTCGTAACTTCATCTCAACCGATCGCAATACATTAGCAGGATTGATTAGCAATCGCCGCCCCATCTCACGCTTCACCACACAAATAAAGACACAAAACGCAACTTCGGAGGCACACTGCACCACCCCTACTGGCGAACCGACAGGTCAAAGTGCAATGTGGCAAGGCACACACAGAGGCCTCTAACGGACGACTGCAGAGTTTTGCAGATGCGGGAGTATCACTAGTGCAATAAGGGACCTTTACATTATCTCCCATACAATTTTTGTGTATATGTGTTTGTTCGAGCCCAAGTACTTTTCTTGTGAGACGTCTGGAAACTTTCCTTGATGAGAGTCCCTCCTGACACTAAATAACAATGCAGATACGATGAAACTTCGGAATTTATTTTCTAGGCATGGCAGAACTACATTCACGTGTTAGGAGTGGAACTGAACGACCGTCTTACCCACTGCGTCGCACTGGTACTGCTCATGGGTGGTTGTTTACATCTTTGTGGGGATTGAGTGACATCGATGGACAGTATTAACACCGTGAACATATTTTCAGATACTAGCGTTTAAGCAACATAACAGTGCCTAATTTCCGTCACCTGTTTTCTTTGCTTTTCAAAACGAAACATGCAACAGGTATAATACTCATTCACTAAACATCTTCACTCTACACATAGTGAAAGACATGATAAGAGTGAAATAAAATTGTGATGAATAATACTATGATCTGAGTATGGTGAAACATAATCAAGAATATTTTTTCATTGACTGAATTACTTTTAACATTCCAAAATTCATCAGAATTGTATTGTACAATTCTACACAGTTTTGATTAAAATTACATTTTGTAACAGTCAAATGTCAATGGTTTAAGTCTGGATGTTTCATGGGTCGATATGCTGTTCAGTACAGAAAATGTGACTTCTGTTGACGCGCCGCGGTGGAGTAGCCGAGCGGTCTAAAGCACCTCGCTGCGGAGCGCGCGGTTGCTCGTCGTGGAGGTTCGAGTCCTCCCTGGGGCATGGGTGTGTATGTTTGTCCGTAGGTTATTTTAAGTAGTTTGTAAGCTACGGACTGATGACTACGCACTTTGGTCCGATAGATTTACAAACATTTGAACATTCTGAATCTGTTGACGCATTTGTAGTAGGCAGGCAAAAAATGAACTCTACAATGTTACCAACAGTGCGATCATCAATATTTAACACATCAAATTTTGCAAATTTATCTCCTCATCTTAAATGAGTTGGTTTATGACGTTCATTCCATTCTTTTACTGTAGTATTTATACACATTTAAAAATTTTATCAAAATGTCTGTGCCACTAATTTCCTTCACAATACATTTAAGTACAAAATCCACAAATCATTAACCATCAAATCAATCAAACACAGAATTCAGGTTAGCCCAATACAGTCATTCTAGTTCAGAAAAATCCGACATCTCCTTAACGCCTACAATAAATTGATACTAACATCGCAGTTCCGCACCATTACAACTCAAACATCATTCGACAGATCACGCACTAACGACGTTCATCCACTTTCAAAACACACCACGAGCTAGCAAATCATTTGCATAATGTGTGTCTTTATGTTTTACCGAGAGGTGTTCGTAACTTCACTACTGCCGGTTGCCGCGGCGGAGCGCATTGAGGCGCTATGCTACTATGGGCGAGGTTGTTCCCCGTCGGGAATCCCCCCCCCCCTGGGCATGGATATTTGTGCTGTAATTAGTATAAGCTAGTTCATAAATGGTTTGTAAGTTTAGGGACTGATGACCCCGCAGTAAAGTCCCATAAGCTTCACAAACATTTGAGGTTTACAAACATTTCCGTATCTGATCGGTGCGGGCGATATTTACGACTGCAATGACTGCAGACGACATGCGTGGCAGACGCTACTCTATCAATCAAACAATTTTTCCTCCACAAAAAGTGTGTTTCGGATACGAGTCCCATTCTTCACTAACTGAATTATTACTAATTGCAAGAGAATAAGACGATAACCCGATTTCTCAAGTTAATATTGAAATGCAGGACATTTTTAAGATTTTCTAATCTCGTGGCGAGGCGCAGTATAAGGGTTAATCCTTTCAGTGCCGGATCTACGATATTATCCGAATCGCGGACGAACTTTATACTGCGCCCCCCCCCCCCCCCCCGCCACCAAGCGCTTAAAGCTGAGAAATTTGTTTTGAAAAGATACTGAACGTTGTTCATTATTCTTTGGTAATAAACACCAAGAACATAAGAATATGCACATGAACACTGAGACACATAAGTAAGTGATTACACTGTGAAGTGACTGTAACAAAATTAATCTGTTACGATGAAGAGACAAGCTACCTTCGGGTCACGTGACACTGTAAACGGCGCAAATTCTGCTCTCCCCACCTCTTTTCAAACAGTTAAATATTTGTATAAATGTCATTTAGCCTCACAACCGCGACACATTCGCAAACCGTCTCTAATGACCACGCTGTCGATGGGACGTCAAACTCTAAGCTTCCTTCCTCCTTCCATATTTGCAAAAACGTAGAAATATATCTGGAAGTATCTATTAAGAAGAAGATTGGGTTTAAGAAAAATGCTTGCTGTCAGGCTCGATCCCACTACTTCTAACACCACAACGCGATTGCCCTAACCATACGGCTACTCTTGTTAGGTGGAGAGTAGTGGCAATCTTATTATTCATGTCAGATCGTCTGAAGGCTTTTACAGTTGATGTTTCTTTAATTGATAGTTATAAGTTATTTTACCATATATGACGTGTTTTTAACAAAAATATGAAGGGCGGATGTTGCCTTCACGGTTGATTTGCCCATGCGCAAGGCGAGGTGCGCAGTAGATCCATTGTCTTTGCTTCGGGACCATTCGTTCGTGACCGCCAGAGCTCGAGTAGCCAGGTGCTGGTGTCTCTACCAGCTCCAACGCCAATGTTAGCTCGTTCGCTGCGGTCACCAGTGCGGGCCGCTAACGCTCTAGGCGAACTCCTGTAAGCCCATATGCGATGAGAGCTGAAATCAGACCCCTGCGATACCTATAATATTGACAGCTAAGCTGCATGCCGATAATGTGATAAATGCTGCAACCTCTCTGACGTATAAGCGTCATATGCATTTATTGCAATCAACTCTAATAACGCCTCTGATTTATTGCAAACTGGAAAGAAAATTAAATTTCAACAAGCGATAAATCCGCTTCATTGAGAAAGAATTACACTGAAAACCCCAAAGGTTTATCAAATGGAGAAAAAGAAACACGTCTTATCTGCAATGTGGTGCTATGGTAACCTAGTCCCATAGAATAAACATGCAAGCTGTATAGGCGATGTATTTACAGCAAACCTTTAAGACGAAAACACACAACACCAGACAGGAAAATGTTACGTGATGTTTTTTGGTGGCCTGTACTAACTTGAGTGAAAAGCCTAACTAACTAAACTGAGTACTCAGCTAGCGCACCGCTTATAAGCGTCGGCAGCTCTGGTGTGTTGATCGCGGAAACGCTTATAAGCGTTAGCAGCTCTGGCGTGTTGATCAGGGAAACGTTTTTAAGCGTCGGCAGCTCTGGTGTGTTGATCGTGAAAACGCTTATAAGCGTCGGCAGGTCTTGTGTGTTGATCGTGGAAACGCTTATAGGCGTCGGCAGGTCGGGTGTGTTGATCGTGGAAATTCTTATAAGCGTCGGCGGCTCTACGTGTTGATCGCGGAAACGCTTATAAGCGTTAGCAGCTCTGGCGTGTTGATCAGGGAAACGTTTTTAAGCGTTGGCAGCTCTGGTGTGTTGATCGTGAAAACGCTTATAAGCGTCGGCAGGTCTGGTGTGTTGATCGTGGAAATTCTTATAAGCGTCGGTGGCTCTGCGTGTTGATCGTGGAAACGCTTATAAGTGTCGGCAGCTCTGGCGTGTTGATCGTGGAAACGCTTATAAGCATCGGCAGCTCTGGCGTGTTGATCGTGAAAACGCTTATAAGCGTCGGCAGGTCTGGTGTGTTCATTGGGGAAACGCCTATAAGTGTCGGTGGCTCTGCGTGTTGATCGTGGAAACGCTTATAAGTGTCGGCAGCTCTGGCGTGTTGATCGTGGAAACGCTTATAGGCGTCGGCAGGTCTGGTGTGTTGATCGTGGAAATGCTTATAAGCGTTGGCGACTCTGCGTGTTGATCGTGGAAAGGCTTATAAGTGTCAGCAGCTCTGGCGTGTTCATTGGGGAAACGCTTATAAGCATCGGCAGCTCTGGCGTGTTGATCGTGGAAACGCTTATAAGTGTCGGCAGCTCTGGCGTGTTGATCGTGGAAACGCTTATAGGCGTCGGCAGGTCTGGTGTGTTGATCGTAGAAATGCTTATAAGCGTTGGCGGCTCTGCGTGTTGATCGTGGAAACGCTTATAGGCGTCGGCAGGTCTGGTGTGTTGATCATGGAAATGCTTATAAGCGTTGGCGGCTCTGTGTGTTGATCGTGCAAACGCTTATAAGTGTCAGCAGCTCTGGCGTGTTGATTGGGGAAACGCTTATAAGGGTCAGCAGCTCTGGCGTGTTGATTGGGGAAACGCTTATAAGCTTCAGCCGCAGTGAACGTGTTATAGCGGCGTTTCCCCTCGCCCCTCCCTGCCGCGGGAACGCCCATATGCTGCCTCCAGGGGGTTCCAAAGAGAATATGAACCTCAGCCATGCATGCGCATTGCAACGCTGCGGCCACTGCCGCCTATATTCGGTGGCCACGCTACGGCTCATATACAGCTGTCTTTCTGTCTTTCTCTTCAGCCCTTGTTCCGCACATGGAGGGTGGGCTTTGTTTATTGGGATTTGGCGTGTTAATATTGACGGGGTGGCCGGACGCCCTTCCTGCAGCCAGACTCGTATACGGCTGTTTCCGAGACGTACAACGTGTCTCACGCGAAAAAATACTTTGAATGTGCATATAAAATGATCTGATAGAAGAACGAAACGAAGAATGGTGGTTTAAAAACACCTTCTATTTTATTTATTTGCTTTTTTATTTCACGACGAACTTTTTTCCGGTGATTCACTGAACCAGTGAAGACATAGGACGCGCCGCGACTGGTTTGCCATGTGAGTGAGAGCGAAGAGCGCTTGTTGCGGTGACATTGTCTGCGTCTGCTGGCAGCCCGTGTGGGCAGCGCGGCCATGCCCAGCGAGGCACGCGCCCCCATTTTTCTCTGTCGGTTAAATCCGTCCCGGGCATTCGCTTGTATAACTTAGCGTGCCAGCCGCCCCGCGCGTCGCGTTAAGACTGCAAGTAATATTAACTTCAAAGGGCCGCGCCGGACAGTGTCGCGCGAGATCTGGTACCCGTGCGAGTAGTAGGTGCACCTGGCCGACAAAAAGTATAAATGAGGCAGGGACGTCGCGAAGGACAAAGAGGTACACCGGTCGACCAGGCGAGCTGTGCGCCTGGAGGGGCGACGTAACCTTTAGCACTTGTTGCCGTCCGCTACAGCACACTCAATCACAACTTCCAAGACTTCACAGAAAAATGCGCGCAGCAGCTAAGCAATCTTTATATATAAAACACTGTCCGTATGTTTGTGTGTACGTATTGCATTCAAATCTACAGTTTTGATCCAATATTTTTCAAATTTTGTACACGTAAGCTTCAATCTATGAGGACGGTCGCCGTAAGTGTAAGAATTACGTAGAACACATAGTTCACGAGATATGACGTCATAAACTATGAAATGCGCGAGAAACTGCTGTGTTGCCCATTTCCTCCTAAAGCACTGGACCGATTTCAACCAAATTTGGTACACATATTCCTTACGTGAGATAACAATTGCTGTAGGAGCACGAATTACATACATGTTTCAGGAGATGTAACGTCATAAATAATAAGAGTTGCAAGAAATGGCACATAATGCGACGAAACTTTAAAAATACACTATATGAGAATGACAGTACTTAGCGTCTTGCAATAAACATAATTTCAAATCTTTATTAAACTTTTTCTCGCTGACAACCACATCAAAATACTGAAAGGAAGAAAGGTTCTCGCTTACTACTTTTCCGCTGTTCATGGACTAAAACTACGGCATTCGGTATGACGTTACGATTTATAATTTCTACACTACAAATTGTAGCCGCAGGAAATTTTACAGACAGTAATGTACCTTCGAAATTGTATCACAGTGCGACATGTGTTCATGAGCTATGAGCAGACAGACAGTAACGTTTATGGAAAATCGCCCCATCACGCACCAAGTTTTAAACTATTACTTATTTACTGCTAATTGTATTCCCAAGAGATTTTACAGACATACAGCGCTTAACATATGAATTCATACCTGAAAAATTATACAATTGTACAACATATAACTCAATAAATGTGAGATCATACCCATTGTATACGTCATTTGTATTTTGATTACTATTTTTCTTTGTTTGGATACTGCACTTATAATTTTGTACATGTTTGTACATGCTTGTATTTTTTTTAAGGAGTCGGACAGTGAGAGAAGCGCTAGGAGAAGTACTGACTCAAGGCAGAAATAAATAAATAAATACCCGGGCAAAGTCGGGTTTTCAGCTAGTATGCTATAAATTTCATCCTCAATCCTCCCAGAATTTCTTTCTTAGCATAGCGTTTGTATTCCTTCTCCGTGAAGTAAAATGATACCGTGAAATAAAAGGTTCTTTTTTTCTCTCGTCCTTTCCTAATAAAACACACAATGACAGACCTTAGCCTTCAAATATTATATTACTGAAAGCTAAGGGCAGGCGCAATCCGTTTTCTTCTTAAAGCGACTTCTTTTGCGTACTTACATTGAAAATCTGTGACACAAACAAACTGCTTAGGGACATTTAAAGACATCATTAAAGTTATCTTTATGTGCTGCAAAATTGACGTAGTCTTGTTATAAATAAAAAATCTTTTAAATTTTCCAGGGTCTTATGAATTATTCTTTTTCCTTTTATTTAAACTAGAATCACAACTCATAATCGCTGTATTTTGGAGGGTGAATCAGTAAATAATTCGCAAACTGGGGTAGACACGCCAGTACTGTGTTTTGCAAGCCGGGAAATGGCGTTACTTTTCAGATGACTCCAGCTGTAAATGTAAACACTCGTCCCATCGTTCGAGAAGGCTCTTAAAGCCTGGAGCTTGGAATTTTTGTGGCAGCGTTTGCATCCTATAAGTGACGTTGTTGAGCTGTAACTTTATTTGGTTCCTTAAACTGCTGCAACCCACAAGACGGTCTGTTTAGCTCAGTTTTCGACTTAAAACAGACTTCGACACTTTTTCACCAATTACCATGATAGATATAAGCAGTTTTCCATAGAAGGGAGAGATGGGATGAGACAGTAGGAGAAGGACAGATTTAGGGGAGAAGAATATATACAGAGGGTGATGAAAAGATGTACAGAGAGGGAAAAAACGAAAGGGACAGAGAGAGGAAGAAAAACGAGATGAACGTAATATTTGAACAAATAAATACCGGGGCATCGCCGGGTTTTGAACTATATCAAATAATTCGAAATTGTAATTTATTACACGTGATTTGAAATGCTTTTCTTAGGAACTCCAGATTACCTTGCAGAGTATATTACATATACAAAGATACTCTGCAAATCACACTTAAGTGTCTGACAGAGGGTTGATTAACCACTTTCATAACCTTTCTCTACCGTTCCATAGCGCGCGGGAAGAAAGAACACCTAAATCGTTCCGTTTTCTATCTGATTTCTCTTATTTTATTGGGATGGTCATGTCTCCCTATGTAGGTGGGTGCTAGAAAAATATTTGCACATTCAGAAGTAAAAGTCGGTGATTGAAATTTCGCAAATAGAACTCGCCGCAACGAATAACGTCGTTCTTTTAATGATTTCCACCTCAAATCGTGCAACATTTCCGTGACGCTTTCCCTCCTGTCACGTGATGAAACAAAACGAGCTGCCTTTCTCTGACCCTTCTCAATGTCTTCTGTCAGTCCCACCTGCTGAGGATCCCACACTGGGCAACAGTACTCCAGGAGAGGACGCACAAGTGTGATGTAGGCAGTCTCTGGTGGAGCGGTTGCATCTTCGAAGCGTTATGCCAATGAAACGTAAACTTAGGTTCGCCTTCCCCACAATAATTTCTATGTGTTCTCTCCAGTCTAAGTTGATCGTAATTGTAACTCCTAGGTATTTGTTAGAATTTACGACCTACTGATATATCATGTAATTCAAGTTCAGTGGATTTCTTTTAGTGACCTTGTGTATTACTTCACACTTTTTATTATTTAGTGTTAATGGCATTTTCGCACCATGTAGAAATTTTGTCTAATTCGCTTTGCAATTTCTTTTGATCCTCTGTTGACTACACTAACCGTTAAACGACAGGATCATCCGCGAACAGTCTAAGGGTTCTATTCAGATTGTCTCCTAATCGTTTATAAACACAAGGAAGGGTAGGGACCTACAACGCTTCCCTGGGGAACTCCAGATATCACTTCTGCTTTACTCGATGACTTACCGTCAATTACTGCGAACTGTGTCCTTTCTGATAGGGAATCGCGAATCCAATTGCCCAATTGGGGCGATATTGCATAAGCACGCAATTACATTGTTCCCTTTCTTCAAATTAGTTGTATGCCTCTTTTAGGCGGGCTAAGCCATTCTTTTTTTTATTAGCCCTTCATTTTTGTTTCATTCATAAGTATAATAGCTTATCCCATTGAATTTATACAATTATTTTTACAATCTCGGTATGTCTACAGAAATTCTGTCAACAGCAGCACTACTGATTACCGTAACTCTATCGTTTAAACCGTGTAAGAGAAAATACGATAATATGAAATGAAAAAATACTCTAGTATATTGTATGACAGATTTGTCATCAACCTTTAAGGTAAAACATCCACTTTAATATATTATGGTATACTGATTAATGTAATTGTTTCATAAACAACGCGAATATCGTACACTAAACAGCCAAAGAACCCGGTATAGGCATGCGTATTCACTCAGAGGATGGCATAGTGATCGGCAAGGACTACACAACACACCAGGTGTCAGGCGCAGGTGTTTTATCACGATTTAAGTGAGTTTGATCGTGGTGTTATAGTCGACCCATGAGAGATGGAAAACATCATCTACGAGGTGGCAATGAAGTAGGGATTTTCCTGTACGGCGATTTCACGAGTGTACAGTGAATAATAGGAATCCGGTGAAACTTCAAATCTACGACATCGCTTCGATCGGTAAAAGATCCTGCAAGTGACAAAAGTGCAACCCTTCCGTAAATTGCTTCGGATTACAATGCTGAGACATCAACAAGTGTCCGCGTGCGAACTATTCAACGAAACATCTTCGGAATGTGCTTTCGGAGACGAAAGTTCTTTCACACAGGCGTAGCGTATCTCGAGCTACGTCTTCGGAAGTCGTTGCAGTATGTAGCACGTATTCTCACTAGAGATACATACCCTTCAAACCGAAACCTAGGTACTAAGAGCTACGTTTTCTATCCCATCTTCGTATATGCTCAGTTGTTGAGATGGTGCGCTAACGTCAATACTGTTCGTGGATGGTACCAGAAATTGCGTTCAGTGTGCCGTGTTGTGACCCAGATGTGCCGTGGATGGACCGTAGATCAAGTAGCGATGGTGACGATGAAGGAAGGATGGAAGCTTAGGGTTTAACGTTCCATCGACAGCTTGGACATTAGAGACGGGGTGACGATGAACTGTTGTTGTTGTATCCAGTGTAAAATGAATTGGATTCATCCGATAAATGTTAGAAGGACAGCGTATGGAGAATACCACCACCTAATGCTAGATTTGCAGCTTACCGATGAAAAATGTAAAACTTATTTCAGGCTTAATGAAGAATAGTTCAATGAAGTTTTATCCCTCAACAGCAGTCACATTAAAAAACAGGATACATATTACAGAATCAGTACCTCCTGAAGAACGACTAGCTATTTGTCTAAGGCAACAATTCTTGCCACTAATTTCTAAATAGAAACGAATTCCATTTTAGAATAGTCCCACAGCACTGGGTAAATTAATGCAGACATTTTGCACAATAGACACACAAACACGCAGTAATAGAGCTGTTCAGCACAGAGTACGTGGTTTGTGGAGCAGTGTAGTGCGCATGCTCAAGCGGAGATACGCAGCGACAATACGTATGCAGTCGTAGCTGGAGATGCGCGTATTATATAGCCTGGCTGGACGCGACGCCAGTTACGTCGGTCTGAAATACTCATTTGATTGCATTACGGGATAGGTCTGCGAAGTCTTTCCGAAGACGTAGCTTGAGAGACGCTACGTCGATGTGAAATGACCTGAAGGGTCACTCATATACCCCTGCTGAATGCATGACACAAACCTTTACACCTCGCTTGGATGCGTCAACATCGACATTGGACTGTTGATGACTGGAAACGTTGCCTGATCTGACGAGATCGTTTCCAGTTGTATCGACTGGATGACTTGTATGGGTGTGGAAATAAGCTCATGAATCCATGGACCCTGCAAGCCAGCAGGGGACTGTTGAGGCTGATGGTGGTTCAGTAATGGTGTTCAGTTGAACATACTGGAACCCCTGATGCGTCTAGATTCGATTCTAACAGCTGACACGTAAGTACGCATCCTGGTTGATCACCAGCGTTCATTCATGTCCACTTTGCATTCCGTCGGACTTGAACAATTCCAACAGAAGAATGTGACAACTCATACGTCCAAAATATTTACAGAGTGACTCCAGGAACACTCCTCCGAGTTTAAAACCTCCTTTGACCACCAAACTCTCCAGACATGAACATCATATCTGGGATGGCTTGCAACATCAGAATAGATTTCCACCCCCACATACCTTTACGGATTTATGAACAAACCTGCAGGATGGTTGGTGGCAGTTCCCTCCGGCACTACTTCAAACATTAGTTGAGTCCATGCCACGTCGTGTTCAAAATTCAAATGTCCATGAAGAATCGAACCTCCCACGGGGAGCAAACGCGTGCTCCGCAGCAAGGCGTCTTAGAGCGCTCGACCATTCCACCGCGGCGTCACGTCTTGTTGCGGTACTTTGGCATGCTCGCGGGGGACCTTTACGAAATTAGGCAAGTGTATCAGTATCTTGGTTCTTCAGTGTAGCAAGCCCTGTGTATTATTCCACGTCGTGTGATAATGTGTCGTAACTATTGCTATCAACTGTATTCTTATAGCTCAAAAATGCTAATCACTGCAAAGTTGGAAGGTATGTTTTGTGTTATTTCCGAACACGAATAGCAACTCTGGCCACTATTTCTCAGTGTAGCCCGTAGCTACTCCTCTGTCGCAAAGTTGTAATTCCATTAGATTTCCTAGGTTTTTATGCGATCTCGACTGCTCAATGCGATCTGCTCACGCTACGTATCGTTCTACAAAACGGTTGGTCGCCCTCGCGACAGATCACCGCAATCCATCTATCCCGTGTTAGGCCGTTTAGAGAGGCAGAGTTAACAGAGTGATTTGCTTGCGGCGAGGCTGCGTGCGAATGACACTGGCTGCGTTGTCGAGACACGCGTGGCCTAGCGGCTCGCAGCGCGATCGCTCGCTGCGCCAAATGAGCACAGCACCACTTTCACCACGTGGGCAGGCGGCGGCGCGGCGTCTGGTCTGCGGCCGCTGCGTACATTCCCACACTACGCCTGACTGCGCCCCGCCGTGGTACTGGCGTGTAATTCATGTGTAAGCTACTCAAAATATAGCTAATAATTTAACAAGTGGTAGTACTCGTCGAAAAAAGAAAAATAGCTCCCCGCTCTTCTCTGTTTTTCTCTTCCACTGTCTCTTCTCTTTTGCTCTCACAGCTACCATCTTCACCCATTTGTCTCTTGTACTACCCTGTGTCTCCTCGACCATTGCTGCTTCTCTCTCCCAATGCCACTGTCACCTGTCACCTCTCTTTCCCATCGTGATTTCTGCTTTTCTCTTTAAGAACAAAAAGCGAGTCATCTAAATAAGATCATATGTATCTTTTGTGTGCTCAGATTTTCCATCTGGTTCAAAACGTTCAAATGTGTGCAAACATAACGGTCCAGACCACTAACGTCATCGGTCCCTAGGCTTACAAACTACTTAAACTAACTTATGCTAAGGACAACAAACACACCCATGCCCGAGGGAGAACTCCAACGTCCGATTCAAAAGTACGTGCAATTCGTGACTTAACGTCTCAGAGCGCGTGGCTTCTTGCCCTTTCTACAGCAGAGTGAGCTGGTAATAACAGACAAATTCTGTAGATCAGTAAATATCTGAAAATTTTTTATATGATTCGAGAGATCTATATAGGTTGTTACAAAAAGGTACGGCCAAACTTTCAGGAAACATTCCTCACATACAAAGAAAGAAAATATTTTATGTGGACATTTGTCCGGAAACGCTTAATTTCCATGTTAGAGCTCATTTTAGTATTTCTCTTTAAATGTTCTTTTTACGGATGAGGCTTCATTCCAACGTGATCAAATTGTAAATTTTCACAATCATCATGTGTGGGCTGACGAAAATCCGCACGCAATTGTGCAATCACGTCATCAACAAAGATTTTCTGTGAACCTTTGCGCAGGAATTGTTGGTGATATCTTGATTGGGCCTCATGTTCTTCCACCTACGCTCACTGGAGCACCTTATCATGATTTCATACGGGATACTCTACCTGTGCTGCTAGAACATGTGCCTTTACAAGTACGACACAGCAGGTGGTTCATGCACGATGGAGCTCCTGCACATTTCAGTCGACGTGAGGCGGACTAATTTCATGGCCTCCACGCTCTCCTGACCTCAACCCTCTTGACTTTCATTTATGGGGGCATTTGAAGCTCTTGTCTACGCAACCCCAGTACCAAATGTAGAGACTCCTCGTGCTCGTATTGTGGACGGCTGTGATATAATACGCCTTTCTCCAGGGCTGCATCACCGCATCAGGGATTCCATGCGATGGAGGGTGGATGCATGTATCCTCGCTAACGGAGGGCATTTTGAACACTTCCTGTAACAAAGTGTTTGAAGTCACGCTGGTACGTTCTGATGCTGTGTGTTTCCATTCAGTGATTAATGTGATTTGAAGAGAAGTAATAAAATGAGATTTAACATGGAAATTAAGCGTTTCAGGACACATGTCACATAACAAATTTTCTTTCTTTGTGTGTCAGGAATGTTACCTGAAAGTTTGGCCGTACCTTTTTGTAACATCCTGTATACAAGGTGTGACGAATGACAAAAGAAACCCATTAATTTATCGAGAGGCGGAATCAGTACGATGTCCAAAATAATAAAACTATTTCATAGAAAAGTTTCACTTTGTTTTGAATAACTACGATGAGGAAAGAGAATGCCGACAGATGCAGAGGGGAGTGGTAAGAGATAGCCACATAGAGGGTGGAGGAGGAAATGAAAGAGGAGGAAGAGGTGGACAGCAGGAAGGTGGATAGAGGGGGGAAGATGAGGATGAGGAGATAGAAGGGGAGGGGGAGATTGACAGAAACAGAGCATGGGTGATAGGCGGTCATATTGTAGAAACCGATGGCTTTTCTCAAGGTCAATTATACGTCGCAAGCTCCAGAGTCGGTAAATCTCCTGATATTGATGTTTATGCAGAAAAAGTATAGACGAAAGTTTGGAAAATCACTAGTTTTAGAATTAATTATCTTCTACGAAAACAGTTTTCTGACAGCTTTCCTTCCACAAATCTACAGCAACGCAAAGCAGAAAACTAATTTTATACGTATATTTTTTCGGCGCGTCTCTATTTGCTAGCTTTCTTTCATTAGTTTTTCATGCATTTTATGTTAGACAGATTCACAGTGACGCGTTGCCGGGTTTAGCTTGTAGATAATAATATCGAGGGGTTCAAAACATTTCTGTAGGATTCCACTTGGGCGACTTGTGTGTCCCTAAGTTACCCCAGTCAGCCAACTGTGGAAAGAGGACCTGCACTCTGACTTGAAATCCGAACCACATAGATTCCTCACATTGCTGAGAGGTGAACGCGGGATTAAAATGAATAATGGAAAATCTGTGCTCCAACAGACAATTGGTGGCGCGACCTCTCAGTTTCCCAGTGCATGCTTTACCGGTAGACCATGAGGCACGATATATATCTATAAACTTCTCTTATAGGTTTTGATGACAACTGGCCGTTTCTTTTTTACTTCATTGAAGCTTTCATTATTTATCTCGCCAAGGGACCATACATCTTACTCGACGTTCAAATGTTTGTAAACCTATTGGACCAAACAGCTATGGCCATCAGTCCCTACAGTTACAAACTACTTTAACTTACACTAAGGACAACACACACACACATGCCCGAGGGAAGATTCTAACCTCCGCCGGAAACAGCCGCCCACTCCTTAGCATGACACCTTAGACCATACATTTCACTATTTGAAGTGAATTTAAACTTAACAGATCAACAGACAAACGGACTGGGGGACAACAAAAGCCAATTTCTTCATTTTTTTTCCAAATTAAAAGATTTTTGATTTTTTGCTTCACTTGTACACTACATTAGCAAATGCCATGGAATAGTGGAGCACAGACGTCCCAGGTCTGTTGTTTGGACTCCTCCTGTGCCAGATGCAAATGTACAGGAGGCGTTATACCACGTGGTTGGGCAAGTGATTTGTGTAACATGCAACGTCGTCGTGAGCAGACGCCATTCGAACGGGGTATGGTGTTATCCTTCCGATAGAGAGGATTGTCATTTTGGCGGTTGTGGATGAATATGGCTTCAGAAGTTCAGCTTTTCCCAGGGTTATCGTGAGTGAATGAATAAGTATATCATAGTCCACAACAGACAAACTGCCGGTCGCTCAGCCACCCTGGTTGACTGTAACCGGTGACGTCTGAGAAGAATCGTCGACAGACATGTAACAGTGCAGTAAATCATGGTCCTATGTTATCGTATATGGCGCGCGGGAATGGCCGTGCAATTTAAGACGCTTTGTCACCGATTCTGCGGTCGCTCTCCATCGGATGTTCAAGTCCTCCCTCGGGCATATATATGTGTGTGAGTGTGTGTGTATTGTTCTTAGCATAGTTAAAGTAGTTTGTAAGTCTAGGAACTGCTGAGCATTTGATCCCTTTGCTTTAGAAACATTTAACATTTGTTACGGTACAAAGTTTATTTTCCTCGCATTGATTAGGCCTCCGAGTTGTTCTGGAAGGGAAATTGAATGGTCCGCTGTATGTTGAGCCACTCGGGGACACCCTTAGTGGTTCTGCAGTGTTTTAAGATGATAGTGAGCCGGTGCGTCGTTCCCGAGCCAACCGAGAATGGTTCTAGGAACATACAGAGAGGTCGAAAGACAGAGGTGGCCACCCCGGAACTCAGAATTGCAGCCAATCGAGCATTTATGGAATGTCGTGGAACACAGAATCAGTGATGAGTGCTGTGCCCACGCACGCTCCGGAATTGGCTGCCGGTCTGCAAACGATTTGGGGTCAGCTGCGTCCACAGGTATTATAGGCTTGCTCTAAGTCTGAAGTGGCTATTCGGCCATATTGTCGGAGTGAACAGTGAAAGAACGTTTATTGTCTCCTTTACGATTTGAAGTACATCACTCTCTATGTACCTGCAGCAAGAATACGGGTTTCGTTTTATCTGAATTATATATATATCTACGATCAAAATAATACTAAGAAAGAGGCTGAACTTCTTTTTCTGAAGTTTATCTGACAACGGAGATGACAACTTTGGGCAGCCTTCACGACAATCCCGACGTTTGCAGACGTCAGTTTCAGTAGTGATGACTACAGAAAAAAATGGTCGTGGTTTTTCCTACATTTTTCTTGTGCCTGGAAGGTAGCTATGGAAACCCGAAACAGGATGATGAGAAATAAACTGAATCCCGCCATTCCCTAATCCAGGTTTCGAGTATTATCCACTGTCCGACCCTGTCTCCCTCCGATTCTCTATAAGACTGTCTGAAGTAATATACGTCGAGGAACTTCAGGACATGGGCCAATGTCACTTTTTGCTTTGAAGAATATTCATATGCTCAGCGTTCCAATGTAGTGACGGAACTTCCAAGAAATATTGGTCCTTTCAATCAGCAGCATAGTATATACCTTTCTACCTTCAACCATTACACCAAAAAAGAGAGTTTATTAATAACTAGCTGAAGCCCCGGCGTTCCTGGTACCGGTATTGATTTGTTGCAATTTCCGGTTAGTTTATCTCCTATTGCTTTTCCTCCTTGTCCATCTTCTACTCTCCATCGCTTCCTTCCACTAACTCTCTGTCCGCCTCTTCCTCATCCACCTGTACCACCTCCTCTCCCTGTATCCATCCCACCAGTATCTTTCTCTCCCCTCCTTCTGCTATATCTACATCTACATAGATACTCTGCAAATCACATTTAAGTGCCTGACGGAGGGTCCATTAACCGCTTTCATAACTCTTCCCTACCGTTCCATTCTCTAATAGCGCGCGGGAAGAAAGAACGCCTAAATCGTTCCGTTTTCGATCTGATTTCTCTTATTTTATTGGGATGGTCATGTCTCCCTAAGTAGGTGGGTGCTAGCAAAATATTTTCACATTCAGAAGTACAAGTCGGTGATTGAAACTTCGTAAACAGATCACGCCGCAACGAATAACGTCTTTCTTTTAATGATTTCCACCCAATTCGTGCAACATTTCCGTGACGTTGCCCCCGTAACGTTGTAAAACAAAAAGAGCTGCCCTTCTCTGAACCTTCACAATGTCTTCTGTCAGTCCCACCCTCTGAGGGTCCCACACTGGGCAACAGTACACCAGGAGAGGACGCACAAGTGTGATGTACTCAGTCTCTTTGGTGGAGCTGTTGCATCTTCGAAGCGTCCTGCCAATGAAACGTAATCTTTGGTTCGTCTTACCCACAATATTTTCTGTGTGTTCTTTCCAGTCTAAGTTGTTCGTAATTGTAACTCCTAGGTATTTTGTAGAATTTACACCCTTAAGGTTTTACTGATTTATCGTGTAATTCAAGTTCAGCGGATTTCTTTTAGTGGCCTTGTGTATTACTTCACACTTTTCATTATTTAGTGTTAATTGCCAATTTTCGCACCTTGTAGAAATTTTGTCTAAGTCGCTTTGCAGTTGCTTTTGATCCTCTGTTGACTTCGCTAACCGATAAACGACAGCATCATCCGCAAACAATCTAAGGGAGCTATTCAGATTGTCTCCTAAATCGTTTATAAACACAAGGAAGAGTATGGAACCTATAATGCTTCCCTGGGGAACGCCGGATATCACTTTTGTTTTACTCGATGACTTACCGTCAATTACAACGTACTGTGTCCTTTCTGATAGGAAATCGTGAATCCAATCGCACAATTGGGGAGATGTTCCATAAGGTTGCAATTTCATTAGAAGCCGCTTGTGGGGTACAGTGTCAAAAGCCTTCCGGAAATCCAGAAATACAAACCATGGTACGTGTAATTCACAGTGAAATTTTTTACATTATTTATTTTTTCCAATCTGACATTGAGTCATCTCCCAATTAATCATTACTTCTCTCTGTCTTCACCTTCTCCTCGCATCCGTGTAAGATCTCCCCTCTCTACTAGTTGCTTTCCCACCCTTCCTGCACATCACTCCCCCTCTATTGGGACTCTCTCCTCGTCCCTTCTCCGTCCATCCTCTCTTCCTGCTATCGATTGCATTCTCTTCTTTCCTCAATTATTCTCCTCCCACTCTCTCAAACCAACTTCACCCTCCCTTTACTTATGAAAAATCGGGTATATCTGCCAACTTTCATGGCGATCCGTGAAACGTTGTCGAATTTTACTGCAATGTACCCTTCGCCATGCACCGGACGATGGCTTGCAAAGTATAAAATTTTTTTCATGAAAACACACACACATTTGCCAACTGTTTGGTGATTGGCGAATATCTGCAGAACGTTACTAGCCATTATGTGTAGAACCAACAGTACAGAGCGGTGGTGTTACGGTATGTAGGAGGTGTTCACGGTTAGGAAGAGGCCTCCTTATTCCGCTTAGGAAAACAAGAATGCGTAACAATATGAACATGTTCTACAGAATTGTGTTCTGCGTATAGTGTGGGACAGTTCAAAGTCAGAGGCGGAGACCCGTGGCGGAGAAGCGGCACGTTCCTGTAGCGAGCTGAGACCAGCCAACGTGAGCAGCTAAATGATTAACTGCACGCAGTGGGAGCGGCTCTCCTGGATAACAATGAGCTCAGCCTGCCTCTACACACCATGATGTACTGTCGTTTGTAAATCCAAAGTGGTGGATCTCGTAATTCTTTCGGCTGCTTAAGCCGAATTGTAAAAGGCTACTGGCTAGGTGAAGAAATACTTGTCTACTGATAATTGAAAAAACTTTCATAATTTTACTCTGATCGTAAGGAAAGGAGACATTAGTCTGAATAGTCTCGTACCACCAGATTTCGTGTCCATGTCCCATAAAAATCTCGGAGTTACAGAGTTTGGAAAAGTTATTTTTTCTTTTGGAGAGACAACAAGATGATAAAATGTTTTAATATGAAAAAATCTCTTACGTTCGCTGAAATTATACTCTTTATGTTTTAAAGGGGACCGGTTTCGATCTTACATCAGATCATCACAAGAACGATGAGTTGACGCTGATACATATCGGTCTGGTGATGATCTGATGTAAGATCGAAGGCCTTTAAAATATAAAGTGTATAATTTCTGCGAACTTGACTGATTTTTTTTTAAATATTAAATAACGGAGTATTACACAGTGTTCTCTGAAACAGCTGGAAGCAGCAGTAATGATTGTGACGCACCCACAATATTGGGAAGCTGAGGAAACCTGTCAATAGCAGTAGGCTATTTTTCGACACTCTCTTCCCTGGCCCTGTCCTGTTATTTTCACTGGATTTATTATTACAGATAAACACGTCGCAAATTGTGGTCACGGAAAAGACTACATGCAGTCATGTTTCTTATTACCATGTCAAATGAACAGTGCAGTGCTGACTACGGAAAACCACACCATTTTACGATAATTTTTTATACGTTGTACGACAAGTTACGTTTTTGATTCTGGGAATTTCAAGGTTTCCATACCACTGTTCTGTTCTTCCTTTGAGAACTTTTCGAATTTCACTTATATGGGTTTTCAACATAACGAATATCATATTATTTTTTCCATGCTGCATCTCGTGAACTACGTGGCCATTAATAAGTATTGACGGATAATTCATCCAGCCATAAACACTTATAATACACTGTTTTAAAAGATTGTGTGACTGGTTGCGTTGTTCACCAAAACCGAAAGATGTACACGGTGCAAGTACGTGAAGCACATGCCATTTTTTTATTTTCTTTTTTTAAAGTAGAATAACGCTTGCTTGGTTGCTCAGAAATGCAACGTCTGAATTCACGAAGATAAAGGTTTCCTTATGTTACGTCATATTACTGATCAGAAGTACATGCAAAATGTTTTACTTGCCTTTAAAAACATTTAAAGCAATAGTAATTGAATAGTGGGCTCTTTTATGTGTTCCTGTATACTGACAAATAGCAACAGCTTCATACCAGCAATAATAAATGTTCAAATGTTTGTAGAGCTTATGGGACTTAACTACGGGGTCATCAGTCCCTAAACTTACAAACTACTTATGAACTAACTAATACTAAGGACGGCACAAATATACATGCCCGAGAGGGGATTCGAACCCCCGACCGTAGTGGCCGTGCAGACCGTGACTGGAGCGCCTCAGTCCCCTCGGCCACCGCGGCCGGCCCAGCAATAATAAATAAGACGAACTATGAATCGTAAAAACAGACCAACAGCTACTAACTTAGTGACATAATGAGAAGGAAGAACTGGAACACAAAATGAAAACGTTAGATTTCAATCCTGATTGGAACATCACAAGTGTTTGCGTGGCCATTGGTAGTACTTCATTTAAGGGATAACACCAGTGTGCACCGAAGCAGCGATTCCTTCTCACAGTGCATGTCCTCTTTCTTCGTTGAGGCAAAACAGAAATAGTTGATCCTAGCTGCTACAGGGCATGAAAATTTGTGCCTGACCGGGACTCGAACAAGATTACCGCTTTACGCTTGCGGGGCAAATCGTTTGGTCATGGACAATGTTTCCCGTTCTATCAAAAATTCCAATTGCTGCCAGTACATATATTTAATTGCAGTAGCTAATATAGCAAATACACTACGTGAACAAAAGTATCTGTAGACCCCCCAAAACATACGTTTTTCATAGTAGGTGCATTGTGCTGCCACCTACTGCCAGGTACTCCGTATCAGCAATCTCAATAATCATTTTGCCGGCCGCGGTGGCCGAGGGGACTGAGGCGCGTCAGTCACGGTCTGCACGGCCACCACGGTCGGGGTTCGGATCCTCCCTCGGGATGGATATTTGTGCCGTCCTTAGTAGTAGCTAGTTCATAAGTAGTTTGTAAGTTTAGGGACTGATGACCCCGTAGTTAAGTCCCATAAGCTATACAAACATTTGAACAGTTTTTGAATAGTCATTAGACATCGTGGGGGGGGGGGAGAATGGGGCGCTCCGCGGAACTTACGGACTTCGAACGTGGTCAGGTGCCTGGGTATCAGTTGTTTCAGAAGTATGTACGCGAGATTTCCGCACTCCTAAACATCCCTAGATGCACTGTTTCTGATCTGATAGCGATGTAGAAATGCGAAGGGATACGTAGAGCACGAAAGCTTATAGGCCAACCTCGTCTGTTGACTGAGGTAGACCGCCGACAGTTGCAGAGGGTCGTACAGTGTAATGGGCAGGCTTCTATCCAGACCATCACGCAGGAGTTCCAAACTGTATCAGGATTCACCAAAGTACTATGACAGTTAGGCGGGAGGTGACAAAACTAGGGCTGCATGGTTGAGCAGTTACCTATAAGCCACAGATAACTCAAGTCCGTGCCAAACGACGCTTAACTTGGTGTAAGGAGCGTAACCATTGAACGACTGAATAGTGGAAAAAACGATGTGTGAAGTGATGAATCACGATGAACAATGTAGTTATCCGATGGCAGGGTGTGGTTATGGCGAATGCCCGGTGAAGAACATCTGCCAGCGTGTGTAGTGTTCAAATGTTTGTAAATCTAAGGGACTTAACTACGTTGGTCATAAGTTCCTAGGCCTACAAACTACTTAAACTAACTTAAAGTAACTTATGTTAAGGACCCCCAACTACGAACGGCCGCGCACACAGCAGCTGGTCGCGTTAGTGCGCACGACTACTCTGCTCCGGCGTATGTATAGTGCCAACAGTAAAATTCGAAGGCGATGGTGTGTTTTTCAAGGAGGGTCTTGCACCCCTTGTTGGTTTGCGTGGCACTATCACAGCACCTTCTTGCTTTCCACTGCTGAAGAGCAATTTGGAGATGGCGAGTGCATCTTTCAACAAGATCGAGTACCTGTTCACAATGCACGGCCCGTGGCGGAGTGGTTACACGTCATTAACATCAATGCAATGTAATGGTCTGCACAGAGTTCTGGCTAGAGCCCTATAAAAGAGCACCTTTGGGATATCTTAGGACACCGATTTCGTCTCAAGCCTCACCAACTTACGTCGATACCTCTCCTCAGCGCAGCACTCCGTGAAAAATAAATAAATAAAGAAATAAATAAAAAATAAAAATAAAATTAAAAAGGGCAAATGGGGGATCCCAATTGGGAATAAGTGGGACGGGTTTACCAGTTCCGGCATACGCCTTACAACCAAGGAAAACCTCCCGAAAACCTTGGTCGGAACCAGAGGATTGGGACCAATTTAATTTATCTCTGGGACCTTGCCCCAGACTACAAATGGATTATCGGAAGAGCACGAGTTCACTCACGACAATCAAGGATCGGGCGCCCGAGTTACTCTCGTAAAGTCGTAGAGATCAGCTCGACCAACAGTGGATCAAGCATCCCCCTAAAGGAAACGCACCTGTGAGCACAGTATCCTCTGCGTCCGCCATGATGTGCCGTGAAGAATGGCCTACCATTCCCGAATAAACCCCCTGACTGAACGTATGCCTGCGAGAGTGGAAGCTGTCATCACGGCTAAGGGTAGGTCAACACCATATTGAATTCTTGCATTACCGATAGAGGGCGCCACGAACTTGTAAGTCATTTTCAGCCAGGTGTCCGGATACTTTTGATCAGTTAGTGTATTTTGGGGTGGTGGTCAAGTTTAATGCAAAAATAAGTAATTTTATGAAGACACCCCATGATATTTTGTATCAGTTTTGCTGCTCATATTAAGGGGATAATTTGTGTTGGGGCCCCTGAGATCAAACTTTTTATCGTTGACATTAAATCTTAAAAATATTACTATTTTTTCTTTATATTCATTACTAGCTGTAAACCCGGCGATGCCCGGGTGTTTATTTATCCTACACTCTCGTAGTCCACCTCCCCTTTCCCCCTCTCCCTGCATATACCTCTTTCTCTCCCATCTCTCTGTTCGTTTCCACCTTTCCCTCTCTTGGCAACGTTTTCTGCAAGATACTCTGTCATGTACCATACACACATTTATGTACCAAGTGATCTTCCTCTTGGTTTGAAGGTAATGTGTGCAAAAATTCATAAAGATTGGAGCAAAACTCTATGCACTTAACGTTTATCAGAAAAGTAAATAGTGTAGATCAAATCACACGTAAAAATGCACTTTTTTCGAAGAATCCAATCACGAAATTCAGCAATAATGATTGTAATAATATCACACATCGATCGCTTGATGTAATGCGCGAAACGCTTTATTTATTTATTCTTATATTTCCTCATTCACATGTTTATCCTTACAGAGAAAGAACTGAAGACATTGTAGCACGCATAGATCAAAGACATGATCTGTGGCATCACGTTTCGCTGTATGTAACCTCCTTGCTATAGAGTCGCAAACGTCATCGCTGGCCTTCAGTTAGAATTTTTTTATAATTTGACGACTTTCAACCACCATATCTTCCACCCCCTTATAGCTGTCGGCATGGAACTGCTATGGTGTACAACGTGAGACTTCGGACAAGAATTACACACAGACCATTCGTTTGCGTTCTGTAGTTATCGCTGCAGAGCGAAATATTAACACATACACACACACGTAGAATTGTATATACACCGATACTTTCCATCCCAATATACTCCACCCTTTCATCATTATCAACCCTCAATCAACAATGCAACCAATAAAACCATTTTCAAAGAGTAAATATAATTTTCAAAGAGTAATTATTGTTCCGCATTTCGCGTTAGATTCTTCAACTTACTAAATATCTATCAGATCGCTATAAAACCGTTCCTAAAACCTTCCTCGGGTATAAATTAGTAACTGTACAAATATTTAAGTCTCTGTGTCTTGTCGTTCGGACGTGATAAGCGTACACCAAACAGACATTCACATTTATAGATATAGAAGATTACTGTTGCCCCCCCCCCCCCCTTGTATATAAGCCCCTGGTAAATTGTTTCATAGTCTAGGACGACGCAACGGAACACTACTTTCAACAGGTTTGTGACTACTAAATAGCTACACTATCAAACCAACTTATACGTTATGGACACTTTAACCAGTACGGTTAGAAATATTAGTTGGTTGACAATTGAAGTCAACATTTTCGACTCTTGTTTATCACCAATTACACTTTTCATTGAACTAGTTTCAACTGCTTGACGTAGCTGCCTGTAATTTGCGGCTTGCGTATCAGCTATGCAGAGAGCTTGTATCGCGGCGCCTATTATGTCATCGCGTAACCAGCGCTGCAGCTTTCTCTCTACCTAGCAGCCCTGCAGTGACACAAGTAGGACGTTACTCTCCAAGGCCGCCGCTAGTCTGCATGCAAATACATGCTACTGCCTTTCATCTTCACGCGGTTCTTTTGTCTGCCGAAGATAAATGATCAGGTTTATTCCTTATGAACCTAAATACAGGGTACAAAAGAATCCAAAATAACAATTTTCGTTGTCGGCCAAAATCTACAAAAAAAGCGAATCACTGCCCAACATTTTTCTTCAGAAATGTGACCTATGTGATAATCCATCATTTCAATATATTTTACGCTTATTTCTTGTATCGTACGCCATAAACTTGTTCTAACAAGTTTACATGTATAGCCCCGTAGTTAGGTCCCATAAGCTTAACAAACATTTGAACATTTACATGTATATAGCAGAAAAAGTAGATTTGTGTAACAGTACGTTGTAGTTACCTGAACGCTTATAATGATACCAATAATCCTTTCTGCTATTATGGTAGTTTGTTCGAATAAGTACTACGGAGCTTTGAACGTGCGCATTTATTACTTACATGGCACTAGCAGGCGCCAATACAGACGGGACATTTCTTGCTATGTCACTCCATGACCGCTTCTGAAGTTTAAAATACAAATTTACTGTTGGGCCTCTGAAGGACACATCGCGAAAAACAGAGAAACAGATGTGTCGTCAAGGTCTGTTTTGGATTCGTCCTATTTTTAAGACTTCTAAGGTTTATTTTAATTTTATGTTTCAGTTTCAGAACTTCTCAGTTCGGTTCCAACGACATTTCACAAAATTAAAGTACCTCACTTTAATTGGTAAGACCTTCAACGATTCTACACTATGCAGCTCTGAAGAAACTACACAAAAATGATTATGTCAGAAACAGACGCCATTCGAATGCAAAAGAGCACAATTTCCTTCAAAAGCATTAAAATAATTACGATGGTGATATAAATCTTGACAGTTCTCATTTATAGTGATAGACCGACCCACAAATAAGCCAATTTGGTTTCGTCTCCCTATGAAAATAATAAAAGAAATAGTTAGAACAATTTCTGCATTAGTAAAATATCAAGAGACATACATAATACGGAAATTAATGTCAACGGCCTAATTTAAATGATTCAGTGGTATAAAGAACAACTTCGTCATGAACAAATATCTACCAATTTGTGTGTATTTGTAACATATTTTTAAATTATTACCCGTTTATATGGCACTACATACGTTCCCTAACGTAAAAAGTATGTCAAAATCAATATAATCGATACTATTCCCACTCATACAATATCGTATTCAGAAATGAAGCTTGTCGGCCGCTTGGAGCGCTGCTATCGCAGCGTATACCAAATTTCTGTTGAAGTGTCGTGACTGTATATGTTACACAGTGGTAATACATTGTTATATGTACAGTAAAAAAGTGAATGACGGCTAAAATTTAGGAAATAATTTCTCCTTGTTTTCATTAACACACCATAGATGTCTTCAAGTGCAAGAATGAAGAGTACGGTCCGTGTAGCCGATATATTGTGATACAAATTATCTGGCTACCTCTGTGTCGACGAGACTTCACAAACCAGTTGGTTTATTGTCTATTGATGGAGTTTGATTATTGCCTTTTGATGAAATTGACTAGTCATTCATCTTTCCATTAGATATAGTATCAATAAAAGAGGTCAGGCAGAACTATACTAATACTGCAGAAACAAGCAGTGTAGAAGAGTGTATGCGTCGGTCAGCATGACCACCGCCACCTAGAGAGAAGGCCGCGGCGCTCTCGTGTGACGTCAGGCAGAGTAGCTTGCGCGCGCATAGCTGATTGGCTCGCTACTTTGGCGTAGTGGGCCGGGCCCCAGCGGCTACCCAGTCAGATATGCACGCGCAACCTACTCTGCCTGACGTCACACGAGAGCGCCGCGGCCTTCTCTCTAGGTGGTGTGGGATGGCTCACTTATCAGTGAATTCGTAGCAGTTGCATGTCACCTGAGTAACAAACTCATCAGGGACTTTTCGACTCGTAGATGTTGGAATGTTACTGTGAAGTGGAACTAATAGCAACAACGATAGCTGAACCAAGAGCAGTTACATCTCTTCTAATGACTGACAGGGACTGACAAATATTGTGGAGGTGTAAAAAAGTGCTTGAAATAAGCAAATTGAGTCAATCGTGTTTCCATGGTACTATTAGCAGTCCAGTTAGCACTGTGACTACAAATAAAGTAATTAAGAATAGGGTGCAATGGTCGATTAGCACCTCATAAGCCACAAATTTCTGCAGTCATATAGATGACACCTGAGACTGTGTAAAGAGCGATTTCACTGATCACTGAATGACGAGTGATTTCAAGTGACTAATCATGCTACATCCTGTGACAATACGATGGAAGGGTATGGATTTAGCGAATTCCTGAAGACCGTTATTTGCTATTATGTGTATTGACATACAAACGAGTTAGTGTAACACACTAGTTGTTCGTGATTAGGATGTTGTCTCCATATTGCGCTTAGGAAAGCCCAAATGCGTGAGAATACGAACAGATTTTATATAATTGTATTCTGCGTAGAGTGTGAAATATTTCTGTGTCTGCATGACAATGCACCGTAGCGCGGAGTGGCCCCGCGGTCTAAAGCGTCATGCTAGGGACTAGGCGGCCATTCCCGCCGGAGGCTCGAGTCCTTCCTCGGGCTTAGGCGTGTGAATTATCCTTAGTGTAAGTTAGATCAAGTAGTTTGTAAGTCTAGGGACTGATGACATGAGCAGTTTGGTTTTGATATGACAATGCACCCTGTCGTAAAGGAGCATCTGTCAGGCAATGTTTTATGAGTTTAGCCCTCCTGAAACGGACTGCCCAGTACAGACTCTACACCTACGAGGTCTGTTTAAAAACTTGCAGAACTTTGTGCACAAAATTTTTCTACGTTTGCCTTTTATTTATTGCTTATGTTCTCCTTCGAAATAGTCTCCCCCACAACACCGTTTCCACTTCTGGAAACAGTCTTGATTCGCCTCTTGTGTCCTTTCAACGGAGTTTTCAACTTTGGAAATAATAATAATCTCGTTCTCATTAACGTTAGTCAAAAGCTCTTCACAGATTGTGATGCAATGGCCTTTGTAGTCGTGACTCATGAGCCGTAGGACGAACTTGGCAGTAACACGATTCATTTCAAGATGCTGAGTCAGAATTTCTTGACATGATCCAACTGAAATGATGTACTCTTCTGCAATCTCTCGGACATTCTGTCTTCAGTTGGTACGCACAGTTTCGTTGACATTCCCAACATGAGCTTCGTTGGTAGACAATGAGGGTCATCACCAATGACGCTCCCGTCGGGCCATTTTTAAACGGCATAAATCATTCCTCGTACCGGTAACGGCTGAATCACTTACCACCATAGGCTTACTGCATAATATGGTTTGTGTGTCAGTAAAGGTTTTCTTGAGTTTCAAGTAAATTTTAGTGCGGATATTTTGCTGTTCTAACTCTGCCATCTCGAAATTCTGTGCGAAGCAATGTTCTAGTCAATACAGCACTGAACAATAATTAACAGACACACAATACTGAAAGATCGGGCAGTGACACAGTCAGCACACGCATGTTCAGGGATGCCAACCACATTTCGCTCTAACACTTCATTGGCGAGAAATTATGAATGTTCCGAATGTTGTAAATCCTATGTAACACATTTGCGATGAGTTGTAACATCTTCGAGGTAAGTCAGAACTACGATTTCGCGTCCAATTATACTACCTTATTTGTTTTCAAATCTTGGCGAAGAATGGCCTGTCATCCCTCCATAGTCTTTCCGACACCACACTGCAACTGCTCTCCCAGGCGGTGTATAAGCGAACGTTGAACACTTTCCATATTAATGTCCACTAAATAGGTGTCCTTATACTTTGGTAGTGCATGTAAGACTGACTAATACCGTACTGTAACGCATTTTATCCAATGTTACTGTGACGTTCCCATTTCAATGTTTTCCACATAACATGCGTGATTTTCTCTGAAACTTTTAATTACAACAGGTTGTGTCTCTAAATGTGTGCTCCACACTTGTTTGATTTGTTGATCTGAACTTAACCCGTTACCGAGAAAGAATTTTTTAATCGTGTCACTTTTTTATATACTCAAGTGTATCAGGAGGACCGGATATAAATTTGTTGGTTTTCGTTCCATTTCGCATATGGAGAAGTGGCAAGATCTTGTTGTTCTGTTCTTCAGTCCGGAGACTAGTTTGGTGTAGCTCTCTACCCTACTCTAACCGGAACAAGCCTCTTCATCTACTCATAAGAACGGCAACACACAACCATTTGAATCTGCTTACTGCATTCGTCTCTTGGATTGCCTCTGCGATTTTTACGCCACACACTTCCCTCTAATGATAAATTTACGATTCCTCGATGTCTAAGAATGTGTCCTAGCAATCGATCCCTTTTCTTTAGTCAAGGTATGCCAAAAATTCCTTTTCTCCTCAATTATGTTCAGTACGTCCACATTAGTTACGCGATCTACTCACCTAATCCTCACCATTATTCTGTAGCAACGTATTTCAAAAGCCTCTATCTTCTTCCTGTCTGTACTTTTTATCGTCCATGTTTCACTCCATACAAGGCAACACTCCACGCAAATGCCTTCAGAAAAGAGTTCCTTACGCTTCAGTTAATACTCGATGTTAGCAAATTTCTCTTTTACAAAAACGCATTTCTTTAAAAACTACGAACTACAGACCTTCAAGGCACCTAATTACAGCTGCGTCGGTTTACGATACAATCTGTCCTGGTGATGTTTGCAGGAGCTGACGATTAAGCTCAAAGTTTTACAATAAGAATTATAGCAAGTTATCAACTTCTAAGAACGATTAACCACTATATCTTGAGGTAAATCCTGTACTGGATCGAAAATATAAAAAAACTTTCACCAGTAATACAATATCATATACTGCAATTCGTTAATAAGGGGTTTCACCTTCCTTACTGCACAATTTTACTTAATATTGTTAATAATAAGATTATAGATAGTTTTTCAAGAAATTCTCTCACGTTATATGCAGCCACGAGCAAAAACACTACGTGTGTAACGCGATAAAGATCGAGACTTTGCGTCGTACACAGGGGAAAAATCAGATTTAATAAAAACACGTAATTTCCCTTTTGTGGAAACTACTGTCGCTTTCTACACAGTGCTGTAATTTCTTAAACAAGTCTTCATAAAAATTATTGAAGATATCCATAACCAACTAGAAGTGCTCGATCTTAATTATCACTAGTGATAAATAGGTGGCATAATACATGTTTCTACACAAGCAATATCAGTTAGTTACAAGAAAAATAAAATAAACCGACGTCCCATTTGGGGTCATGCGGTCCTGTGAAGAAGATATTTATGATTGTAAACACACATTTTTATCCCAGATTATTCTGGCAGTTGTAGTTCCAGCTGCCTCTTCCTGTCAAACAAAATTTCGTAATGTGAGTGAGTTGCAGACACGTAACTTTAGACTGATTAAGTACGAGCATATCTGTTTTACTAGTGGCGGTAACGTAGTCACTTAACATGCAAAGCACGTGTATCATCAGATATATATTGTTAAACAATTTTTTTCATTTATTACTGTTATTCCTCTGCAATTTTTTGGCATAGCTCCGGGGACCAGTAGCCCATTCTTTTTGGCAAGCGAACGAGAAAATGAACATAAAATTGATATGTAGGGATGCAAAAACGCTACAGATACGCCGAAACTATGTGATGTTAAACCGTAAATATTGCTAACAAATAATTAATGTAAAGCACTGTTTCTTATAATTGGAATTTATAGAAGTTAAAGCTTGCCATTAACAGTAACATTAACTAGGCACATTATTTCAGTATTTCACCTAGTAGAACCGACAACTTGTATTTCGCTAGAACGACCTTGTATCTTTAGAAAAGGCAGCAGTTAACCACACAAAACAAACAAAATAAAATGTCCATTACTTTTGTTACATATAAAGGGGTTGCAATACTGAAAATCAGGCCCCGTGAAGAAACATCACAAAACAACTTTGAATGCTTATTTATAGTTATTCGCCGTGAACATACATAAACGAAAGAAGGGACGACCAGTTCAGCTCAGTAGTATAAAACAAGAAAACGGTGACATAAGACTAGTCAGTAATTTGTAGAAAAAGTATCTGAAGGAATATTTTGAGGACAACGACGAAAGAGATATATTTTATATTAATTCTAAGCGAAATTCATGCAATTTATATCCATTTATGACAAAACAGTATTAAAATTAGTAAACTTCGTAGTGCCCTAGTATTGTCAATTCCTAGTGAAATTCATGGAGTTTATAAGAAAAATGTGACAACACTCCTTTTTTAGACTCAAAACCATGTACGTACGCCTATTAGGCATTCCAAAATTTTCTGTACAACTTTTTACAAAACGGTCATTCCTCAAAATAAAGAAAACTGACTTACATCAATATGCCGCAAACCCCATCATATACCTCAATATGCCACAAACCTCCTCATATAGTACAGTTGTGAAGCATGAAAAAGTAGCGTTTGCCTAAAGAGAAGGGCAAATTATGCTATTATCATCGAATGTCTGATTATGAGAGTACTCTTTACTTCCAACAAGGCTTAAAAAAAGTTCACTTTTATACTTTACCTCGACTACGCGCTTAGAAAAAAAATCATTAAATTAGCTCATATGTAAGGTAATCATACGTTTGAAGCAATTTTATACGACTCAGCAGTTCACCAGTTATTAAGATTAATCGAAATTATTACTATGTAATATTTTGGATATATGTTGTTCGTGGTCGGATGTAGGAGTAGGCCTTAAGATAGTAATCGGTCTTGCTAGATAAGCAACAAAAATTAACATTGCACATTTGGTAAAAGAAAAAAAATGCTCTGTCTCCGCCATTTAAATGATTGTTCAATAATTTGAAAATAAAGACAGTTATGCTCAATATCGCTTCTAAGTCTTTTTATATTTACTAGCGGTTTCACCAGATCTGAGCTGACATAATCAGATCTTGCACCACAGCCATGTTAACAATCTTGCAAGCCACACAGTGATGTTGTGTCATCTTAGGACAGTAACAAATAGCCAGGAAAATCAGCATGCCAGAAATCAAATGTCACAAATATAAAATACAAGGCGCACCCAGAAAGTAAAAAAAAAAAAAAAAAAAAAAAAAAAAAAAAAAAAAAAAAAAAAAAAAAAAAAAAAAAAAAAAAAAAAGGAGAGAGAGAGAGAGAAAAAAAAGACAACACATTTACATAATTTTTTTCGTCAACAGAAACAGCAATGTTTGGAGTATTTTTAGACATAACCACCAAAAGAATTGAGGCGCTTGTCACATCAGCTTTGGTATCCTGTGCCTTAGAAGTCTGCTACCTGTGAATGGAAACAGCGCGTGCCAGTCCTCTTAAGCTCTTCGTGGTTGTCAAAACGCTGGCCGGGGAAGAGGAATTTTTTGAGGTGCATGAAAACATGGAAATCGTTGGGAGCAAGGTCAGGATTGTAAGCTGGATAATGGAACAGCTCCCAGCAGAACTTCCGTATAACAGTTGCTGCACGCCGAATATCGAGACTAGCACTGTCACGGGGCAGCATAACACCTGCAGTAACCATCCCATCTTTTCTAGCACCTCAAGAAGTTCCTTTAATCTAGCCAGCGTTCAGAGAACGACGAAAAGCTGAAAGCAAATTCAGAACTCTGGTTTCATTCACAGGCGCCAGGAAACTACCACATAGGGATACAACAGTTGATCCCACGATATGACAAGTGTCTCAATTCTTTAACGCGAAAAAAGGCTCAATATATATATATATGGGCACTGACGTGTTTTACGACCCACTTTAGATTTGTAGTTTTATAAGTTTTTGCAAATATTTTGGACCAAAATAATAATTCGAACCACTGACCTTGAGCGTCACAGTCCAACGCATTGCCGACTACGCTACAGCTGACAGTTGGGAGGTCTGTTCTTTAATATCATACTATTGGTGGCCGTTGTTAACTGATGCTAATATGGCATTTGTAGACGCCAGATTATCATTTATCGTACGAAGAACGACGTGTTTTTGTTAATTCTTCAGTGCGCCATTGTTTTGAAATGACAACGTGTAAGTTACAATAAGAAAATCATTAAATACGCAACGCAAGATGGCGTATGCCACAGAGAGTTCTGGGCGAGGTATGACAAGTGACATCTGCGAACGGCTGGTTTTCGTTAATTCAATGCAGGGTGTCAAAACTCCGTTATTTTTGCAAATATCTCTCAAACTATACGACACATGAAGAAAAAACATAAGGGAAAAAAGTTGTAGAGAATTTTCTCCTCTACAAATTCGTTTATTCAGTTTCGCGTCAGATGAACTGTTTATTTGCATCTAAAATTACATTTGAAACGGCATTTTTTTGTATTACTAACGTATTTCTTGTCCGAAATATTTCAAAAAGCGAGGTTCTGGTCTCTGGTAGCCAACAATTATGTCTGTAAAATTTGGTGCCGATCGGTTGAACGGTTCGACCAAAAACGTGGGAACACGTTACAGCCAGACAGACATACCAAAAGCGCCGTTATTTTTGCAAATATCTCTCAAACTGTACGAGATACGAAAAAAACACAAGAGATCATAGTTGTAGAGAATTTTCTCCTCTAAAAATTCGGTTATTCAGTTTTCGAGTCAGATGAATAGTTAAGCCGTTATTTTCATTTAAATTTCAAGCTGTCAAAAAACGATCGCAAAGGCCCGCTTTTAGTGTTACTACCGTAACCTAAAGTGGGCCAAAAAGGGAAACTTACTTTCTGGACGCACCTCTACAAATCCCGTCGTGCTGATAGTTGTTCACTTAACACTACCATCACGACCACATTGCTTGACTTGCCCGTGTGTGTGTGTGTGTGTGTGTGTGTGTGTGTGTGTGTTGGTTGCCATCTACGGTTTATCTGTTGAGCGCTGACCTGGCATGGCGAGGATCAGGTGTAGCGGCGCCGGACGTCCTGGGTGCTGGAGGAGGTGTGCAGACGGCGACTTTGGCGACTGGTCGGTGCGCGCCTCATATAAGGAGCAGCCGGCCGGCGCTTCCCACAGCCTGCCGCGTCACCTTCGACACGGCGGCGTGGGCGGTTGCCCTAGCGGCCGATCAACGGCGCTAATTGTGTCCGCGACAACTCATCTTCACCGCGTCCAATAAGTCCAACACTCTGCACGTGCAATCTTTTGCCAACTCTCTCCTCATTTAGCTACGGCTTGTCATCGTCCAAAAAACGCCAGAAAGAGCGACGTGGCTGGAGGAGTGTGTCACTCATAAGATTAAATGTCGTTAGCCAATGTTACAAGGTGTCGCCTCTTTAATCTTAAACTTAAAAATACATTTTCTTAGCACGGAGTGATTGGAAACTCCACTGCTATCCCTCAAGCTTCCCACATTTTAGAAGGACTTAACATGGATCAGAAAAACAACACAAAGCTTAACCAACGTGGGCCCTAACATGCATACCTTAAGAACTATGAGCACGTTTTCATCTTCTACAGGGTGTTACAAAAAAGGTACGGCCAAACTTTCAGGAAATATTCCTCACACACAAAGAAATAAAATATGTTATGTGGACATGTGTCGGGAAACGCTTAATTTCCATGTTAGAGCTCATTTTAGTATTTCTCTTTAAATGTAAATTGTTAAAATACCCAATTGTTTCGTTAGTATGTACTGTATTTTCTCGATTAACCGCCAGTTGGCCCAATTGACGGAAGGTAATGTTGACGTCAGTACTTGTGTTGACATGCGACTCACTGCTTTACAGTACTAGCATCAAGCACATCAGTACGTAGCATCAACTGGTTAGTGTTCATCACGAACGTGGTTTTGCAGACAGTGCAATGTTTACAAATGCGGAGTAGGCAGGTGTCCATTTGATGTATGGATTAGCACGGGGCAATAGCCGTGGCGCGGTACGTTTGTATCGTGACATATTTCCAGAACGAAGGTGTCCCGACTGGGGCACGTTATCATGATTTCATACGGGATACTCTACCTGTGCTGCTAGAACATGTGCCTTTAAAAGTACGACACAACATGTGGTTCATGCACCATGGAGCTCCTGCACATTTCAGTCGACGTGTTCGTACGCTTCTCAACTTCAGATTCGGTGACCGATGGATTGGTAGAGGAGGACCAATTCCATGGCCTCCACGCTCTCCTGACCTCAATCCTCTTGACTTTTATTTATGGGGGCATTTGAAAGGTCTTGTCTACGCAACCCCGGTACCAAATGTAGAGACTCTTCGTGCTCGTATTGTGGACGGCTGTGATACAATACGCCATTCTCCAGGGCTGCATCAGCGCAACAGGGATTCCATGCGACGGAGGGTGGATGCAAGTATCCTCGCTAACGGAGGAGATTTTGAATATTTCCTGTAACAAAGTGTTTGAAGTCACGCTGGTACGTTCTGTTGCTGTGTGTTTCCATTCCGTGATTAATGTAATTTGAGGAGAAGTAATAAAATGAGCACTATCATGGGAAGTAAGCGTTTCCGGACACATGTCCAGATAACATATTTTCTTTCTTTGTCTGTGAGGAATATATTCGTCAGTGAACTGCCAGTTACTACGTATGAATGTGAATCATCTTCGAGTAGCATCTTCGGTGATTCTCCTAGAAACTGCAGAAATTGGACAAATGGTTATTGGTAAAGTCCGGAAAGGATAAGTTGGAATTCGTAAAATGCTGTTTTGGACTGTGACAAATCACAAGGAATTGTCGCAGCTACTGAAAAGTAGCATTCACAGAAATCACTGTTATCGGACATTAGGGACAAACCACGTCGTCCCGAGATTGCATGACCATAACAGCAACATATGTTGACCTCACAAAATATTTCCTGCGCATCTCAATGCTCACTCCAGAGATATTTCTGCTCTACGGTTGAATGTATAGATATTTTCACATTAGTAGAGTCGTAATCGTATCGTCCATAAAGTTTTAATATCAGAAATGATTTACAACTTCGTTTCTTCAAAAGGAATACATTACGATTAAATAGGCGTCCCCGGAACAGAATTTTTCGAACGTTCTGTCAATTTTTAGTGTATTTGGAATATTTTATTATATTCGAATCTATACGCAATTTTTACATTGTTGGAGACTACGTATTACGTGTCCTTGTAAACGTCCATTTCTCCTTGTCTTATCTGATTTCATATTTTCATTATTTTTGTCCGAAATATTAAAAAAAAATCATAAAACTACGGGAGAACCTAAAGTGAGCCGCAAAACACGCCAGTGCGATTTTTTTACTCAAATGTTAAAAAGTTTTGTAAACCTATTAGACCAAACTGCTATGGTCATCAGTCCCTAGACTTACAAACTAATTAAACTAACTTATGCTAAGGACAACACATATACCCATGCTGGAGGGAGGACATAAACCTCCAACAGGAAGCAGTCGCGCACTCCGCAGCAAGGTGCCTTAGAGCGTTCGGCCATTTCCGAGCGGTGGCCAGTTGCTCATTGATCCTAAGGTAAACATTTTACAGGCCATGTTTACTGGATATTTTTTCCTTGTTTTGCCTAATACGACGAGGCGAATGCAGAAAGTAAGTTTTCCAGTTATTTTCGAAAACAAAGACAACATAGTTTCATGAAAAACCTTACCGACAAGAGATAGTCACCAAAAGAATTGAGACACTTGTCATATCGTGGGCTCAACTATCGCCTGTGAATGGAGCCATCGTGTGACAGTCGTCTCCAGCTCTTCAAAAGTCTGACCAGGGAACAGGAATTTACTAAAGTGCAAGAAAAGATGGAAATCGCAGGGAGCAAGAAACTAGACAGTATGCTGGATGATGAAACAGTTCCCACACTTTGCAGAAGAATGGCTGGGAGCTGTCTGATCATACACCATACAGGCTTGGATTCGAATCACAGTTTGACACAAATTTTCAACTTTCCCCATTGGTGTAATTCAGTGCCACTTGCACCTCATGTCTTTAATTCCTTAACGTCTTAAATACATTTGAAATAGCTGTATCCACGCTCTGTGTCTCCTTCGGCATTCTGTCGGTCTACAATGATGACGTAATTTCGTAACAGTATTACGAAACACATTTTGAATTCTATAATTACTTTTCTTTGCATATCGAATATCTAATTTGTGAGAATACCTGGGTAGGGCTTAGTTATCTAGCCAAAACGCATGCCTGGAAGCCGAAAAGTAGCGGGACCGAATTCCAGTCGCGCAACAGTTTATTTCTGTCCACCTTTAACCTAGCTTTCCCCTCCCAAATATGTAATGATTCGCCAGAAACGACGTTTGGTTCGGATTCCAAGTTGGATAGTTGGGGTAGGTTAGTGACACATAAATGCTCGAACTGAATGAAATATATACCAGCATATTTTATATTTCAGTATATACAACTTAGACCGAAAAATGAACGGTAATTAAAAATGCTTGTTCGAGACATATTCATTTGTGGAAAAATCTCAAGGAGTATTGCCCACTCTCGTTCGACTGGTACTTGCTCGACTTGACTGCTATGAAAACATTTAAATAACAAATCTTGACATATTCGCGCACACGATACATAATATGTCGTATAACGTGGCACATGCCATAATGTCATCCACAATGGCATTTCTCATATCCTGCAATGAAACACTACAAGTCATTGATGTTTAGGACGCCTGCATTCCCACTTTAGGTTACTTGCTATTACGTATGCGCGACCATCGATAACTCACAATACTTGAGAATTAGGATTAATTTTAAAATACACTAATATGTTAAGACTTTTTTATTTAAACGTTTTTGAAGTTGCCAATTGAGAATCTGGTTATTCTCTTTTACATCTCAGACTCTGGTCAGGCGTTTTCTTAGACTGTAAGGGGTGCATTTTTCATTGAAATTCACAAGTTTTATTCTACCATAACTGTTTAGCTATCGTAGTGACAGGGGTTGTGAATTGTAAGCTCTTCAGATGTCTTCAAAAATAAAAATAAATAAATAAACGACATAACTGCGATTATTTTACTATACTTACCTAGTCTTAATGCAATTAACATATAAATATCGAAACGTTAATGAATCTCAAAACGTGCTAAATTTAGATGGACTGTATATATCGACATCGGTTACTAATTATTCGATAAATGAATTCATTTTGATTTTAACCACTTATCAACTTCCGCGCAAAATTTGAAACTATCCGCACAAGTTTAAATGGTAAAAGAGACACTTTTCAAAAAAAAAAAAATTTCCACATCAGGTTTTTAAAAATAAAATCCGAAAGGTGCAAATAAAACTGTTGCTATTAGCTCAGCGTTAATTTCAGCCCACTTGACATCTTTTCGCGAAAGTTATTAATCGATTCCCACAATTTACGTGGGCGGCACTTCATTTCGCCGGTCGAGGAAGAAAGGAAAGAAATATTAATTTTTTTACCTTCCGTCGACAACTTGGTCGTTGGAGCAGAAGTACGAATTTTTATTCTTCTTCTTCTGTTATTTCTTTATTTTGTTGAAGGTGCGAAAGGAAATCGGGAAATCCACGTCTCGCTCCCTGAGTTAACAGATGGGGACGTTTGCAAGACAACAACCATCTGCACGAACAGTTCGACGACGTTTGCACATTGGAAGTGTGTATTCGTCATCGCCAGACTGGCGTATCACCCGGCGTGATGGTATGGGGTGCCAATGGTTACACGTCTGGATCACCTCTTGTTCGCATCGACGGCGCTTTCAACAGTGGCCGTTACATTTCAGATGTGTTAGGAACCATGGCTCTACCTTTCATTCGATCCCTGTGAAACCCTAGATTTCAGAATAATGTACGATCGCATTTGCAGGTCCTCTACGGGCCTTTCAGGATACGGAAAATGTTCGACTGCTGCCCTGGCCAGCACAGCCTGTACACGCCATCCAAGCTCTGTTTCACTCAATGCCCATGCCGTTATTGCGGCCATAGGTGGTTGTTCTGGGTACTGATTTCTCAGGAACTATGCACCCAAATTGCGTGAAAATGTAATCACATGTCAGTTCTAGTATAATATATTTGTCCAATGAATACCCGTTTATCATCTGCATTTCTTCTAGGTATGTCAATTTTAATGGCCAGTAGTGTATTCGTGCAACTGATGCAATACGTAAATTTAAAAAAAAAATATAAAATCTTCAAACGTTTTATATTTTCAGCTGTTATTTTTCCTTCAAATAAGGCAAACATTTTTTTCGTAGTAATTCTATTTTACGCCAAATTCTTCTCAGGTATAATAAAAACAGTGTATCTTCAATTTTAGTATGTATATAGTGTTTAATAGGTCACTATTCTTCACTTTTATGGCAATAAAAATTATACCCCCATAAATTATAAATGTTTTGAATCAACTTTTCCTGTGAACTCATTCCATGATAACAAACAAATACACGTCAGGTTTGACAAAATAAAGAATTTTTTAAAAACTAAAAATTGATGAAAATTCGGATTTACTCACTAAATTCAGCAAGCCAAGTTAAGTTACGAATAAAATATTCATCAACTTGCGATTTATTACGACCCCCAACCCCCCCCCCCCCCAGCCTTCTAAAACCATTGAATGTTGTCAGTACTTCGGAAGCTACTGGCATGTAACATAACGTTATATTACTTGAAATAGCAACAGAAATATTACGTTAATACATAGCGAAAGAACTTTTTCATTATCGAGGACCGTATTTCAAATTTCAGTTTTGTACGTATGTGTTCGATGTTTCAAAAAAGCTTAGCCGTTCATGATAGAACGCTGTACTCGTCCCACTGTGGATTAACGGCAATAGCGCCCGATCAAGAAAGAATCAGTTGCAACTATAATACTTCTTACAATAAAAACCAATTTTATGCAGGTTTATTTTGTTGCTATAAACATAGCATATGTTGAGATCGTAATTTCTGACTTTTTGTGTGTTTCAAGGCAGGGACAGTTGAAAATTTGCGGCGGACGTGGTCTTGAATCTCAATTTTCCGCTTTACCCGAGCAGTCGCTTAAACATCTCCCTGCATCCATCACGTCCGACCAAAAATCTCAAGTTACCAAACACTACTAACGTGGTGCTCTCCGTTCATTATTCCTCACACTTGTAGATATACATGTATTACCGCAAGGCGTAAAACGAGTTTTATCTGTTCTGAAATTGTATTATGCCCGCCGAAGCATATATACAAACCATACATATAATTAAATAACGTATATATCTTTTGTCGATTTAACACAAGTCAACCATGCAAATAAATCAAAATACTTTACTCTTCCCCTTCAATACCCATTGTACTTAGATCATAACGATCGTAAAGCACTGAGCACAATTAGTGTACAGAGTTCACTTTTCCGTTACAACTATCTCCTGAAGGACAAGGTACATATTAAGAGTTCATTACCAGAACATCAACGCTACAGATGTTAGCTTCCTTAATTAATATTATTTGATAATGCTGTTAGGAGTGAGAGAGTAAGGTAATTTATGGGAATAATAAGGTAAGGAAACACTTGAATTCCACACTGATCTTGGAGTGCGGTAATTCGCGAAAACTTGCTACGTGCTGACACGATTACACAAGTGCGCTGCGTCACCTCACTCTACAAGAGGTTCGGCAGCGGGTCTGGCAGGTGTAGCGGTGCTACGTCTATTCTGGGGCGAGGCGTGCACACGTCAGCACCACGACACACGCTGGCCACACGTTCTGTTCGAACCCTGGCACCTAATGTTCGTCAACATCCTTTGTAGCTAATGTGTCGCTCATACGGGTGTGAATGCAGCGAGACAACAATAGGTGGCTTTTAAGCGGTCGAGTGTAAACTGCCAAGTGGTACTGTTACTACACCGAATGAATCAAACTTATTGACTAGGCAGTTGATTTCCACGACCCACCCGCCCACAATTGGCTGCCATGGTCTCACAAGCACACTAAAAACCGTTTGCCTAAGAAGAACAATAGAAATTCTGTTGCGATCGAGATATTTTTTTAATAGACTTATTAAAGTTCAATGTTCCGTCGACGTCATGATCATTAGCGACAGAGTATGTAGTAAGCTGGTCAGGAATTAGAACGTATATCTACAATGGCATACTTTTGATGCTTCTGGAAGCCGAACCCAGGGACTTCAAAACATCATCACTTGCCCTGCAAGTGCAAAACAAGTCGATGTCGCCCTCAACGAGGTAAGCAGAATCGTCACGGGATGCTTGAAGCCAACCCCTCTAGACAAGGTCCACCACCTGATTAGCATCGCTCCTCCTGTCGTCTGCAAGGAGGCAGCAGCATTTAAACAAAGGCTAAAATCTGAATAATCTGAACGCCTTCTCCTCCATGGGTGCCAACCGGCCCATCAGCGATTAAAATCAAGACGGAGTTTCCTGAGATCAACGGAAGAATACGAGGAGCCAAAACGAGAGTAGACCTTTGGAGGGCCGGCCGCGGTGGCCGAGTGGACTGAGGCGCTCCAGTCACGGTCTGCTCGGCCACTAGGTCGGGGGTTCGAATCCCCCCTCGGGCATGGATATTTGTGCCGTCCTTAGTCTTAGCTAGTTGATAAGTAGTTTGTAAGCTTAGGGACTGATGAACCCTGTAGTTAAGTCCCATAAGTTCTACAAACATTTGAACCTTTGGAGGAAGACCTCAAATCGACACTGAGTGGAGCCTAAAAGAGGAGACAGCACGAGGATGTGATGAAAACTGGGAAACCTGGAAGGCACTCAATAGGCTACGAACGGGCACTGCAAGATCAAGAGACACTCTTCACAAATGCGGATACTCTGCAGAGCCTTCCTCTGCGAACGCAGAATACCACAAACTACCGTATATATGTTCTCCTAACCACTGCATCCCGACAAATGTACTACAGCACTTATGGCAGCAAAGCCAAATGCAATTGACGTCACCCGTTTCCGGGCAAGATACATTTAACTTTTAATTCATAGTTTTCTGTTTATATGTGATGTGTACCTGGTTCACATTTCTAATTCTTTTAGCAAGATACGTTTAGCACTGCATTCCATATTTATTTATTTACTTGTACTGTTATCCCTACCCAGTTTTATACGCAAAATTTAATGTTGTAGTCTTTATAAATATGTATGAATGGTAAGGTGACAATATGTAAATTAATAATTTTTGATGCTTCTGACACGAATAAATAATAAAATGATGTACTGAAAGAAAAAATTACGGGCATGCACGAGAGGTTTATCAGAAAAGCATTGTAGGATTTGAACCCTGACCCTCCAGAATACGAGTTCCGATTCTTGACCACTGTACCACATTGCGAGGTAATATGCTAACGTAGTTGTGCGTTCTGTTACAAATAAATAATAAAATGATGTACCGAAAGAAAAAAATACGGGCATCCGCGAGAGGTTAATCAGAAAAGCATTAAAATTCTAAATAAGCATTGTTTTTTTGAACCCTGACCCTCCAGAATACGAGTTACGATTCTTGACCACTGTACCACATTGCGAGGTAATATGTTGAAGCTGAGGGAATTGCAAGAAAGGAGTGGCCAGCTTTTCACCGGAGTCAAACCCGATTGAGCACATGTGGGATGCACTTGTCAGACGCACTGCAGCCAGACCAGCACCTGAGCTGAAAGAACATGCTACCACATGGCTGAATACACAGGCGGCAACCTATGAAGAAGGCATACAGAATCTTGTGCCACGCTATGATAAGTGCCTACAAAATTTCGGCAGCTATGTAGAAAAGTAGTTTAACAGTTGTATATTTTTGTACAATAAATATTTTTTCTGTATCTGTACACGTTTGTTTTATATAACCAAACGGAACTTACTTTCTGGGCGTACCTCGTACATTCAATAGAAAGTGTCACGTAAATGTTTTTGGAAACGATCTCGGCTCCTCTGCTCACGCAGAATTTCATTGTGTCGTACACTATCTGCGTACAACAAGCAGACTTCCTGTAGTCAAATGAGTTTGATTGAAGTGCAGAGACCTAAAACGTTGCACGGCTTGTAAAGTAACTGCTTCTACTTTTACAGCATTCAGATACAGTTTTCACTCTGACAAGTCTCAAGTCTCGTAGCTGGGTAGCTCCAGCATTGTCCACGAATCAACCAAAGTTTCAGTTATTCAAGTACATTATTTTGGTTATCTGGTATTATAAAACGACGTTCTTGGTGTTATCCTTGTCGCACTAGTAGGTTAAAAGTGCTGCATGATCGCCTCTCTAATCCACCAACAAGCAGGTTTCCGTTCAGAGAAAAGCTCTACATCTCAAGTAATTAACCTCACTCAGCTGATTGAGGATGGTTATGAAAACCGGAAAATAACTGGTGTCGCCTTTATAGACTTGACAGCCGCATACGACACTGTCATTTTACGCCTGCTAATGAAGAAGCTGTGTGCCATTACCAGGGATTTTAAATTTACATCTATAATTAGAAGTCTGTTACAGAACCGTAGGTTCTCTGTGGAATTCCAGGGGAAGCAAAGCAGGTGGAGGGCTCAGAAAAGTGGCCTTCCTCAAGGCAGCGTACTGGCATCCTTACTTTTCAATATGTATACTAACGACCAACCGCTGCCAGCTGGTACGCCAAACTACATCTACTCTGATGACCGTGCTATGGCCGTACAGGGTGACTCCTTCGAGGAGGTCGAGGAAAGGCTCACCGTGGCGCTAGATGCGCTCTGTCAGTACTACGCCGACAGCCAACTCAAGCCGAATCCCAGCAAAACACAAGTTTGCGCTTTCCATCTCCGCAACAAGGAAGCAAACTGCAAGCTTTGTGTCTCCTGGAAGGAAACACCACTCGAACACTGTACCAACCCCAAATACTTAGGTGTAACCTTGGACAGGGCTCTGAGGTATAAACAGCACTGCATTAACACCAAAATGAAGGTAAGCGGCAGAAACAACATTCTGCGGAAAATTACAAACTCTTCTTGGGGTGCAAAGCCAGAGGTAGTGAGGACCACAGCACTAACAGTTTGCTTCTCAGCAGGCGAATACGCGAGCAGCTTCTGGTATAATTCAGCCCACGCTAAACAGGTCCACATCGCTCTGAACGAGTCCTGAAGGCTCGTCACTGGGTGTTTGAAACCTATGCCAATCGACAAGCTATGCCACCTGGCTGGCATTGCACCTCCTGCCGTGCGTAGAGAAGTTGCAGCCTACAGTGAAAGAGCGAGGGCTGAGTTGTCTGAGAGCCACCTCCTCCACAACATTCAGCCAGCCACCAGATGCCTGAAATCCAGACGGAGCTTTCTCAGAGCAACCGACAACCTCAGTGGCCAACACGAATCTAGAGTGGACAGATGGAAGAGATCGAGAGAAAGGCACTGGATGGAACCAAAGGAAGAATTGGCACCAGGCCACAATGAGGGCTGGAAGGTGAGGAAGTCACTAAATAGTCTACGCACCAACACTGCACGGTCAAGAGATAATCTTATGAAGTGGGGATATTCTACTGTATCTAACCTCTGTGACTGTGGAGACGTGCAGACGACCCAGCACATGTATAACTGCCCTGAATGTCCTTCACACTACACCTTAGAGGACCTGATGTTGGCAACCCCAAATGTTGTCGACGTAGCCCGCTTTAGGGCCAAATGTATATAATATTTCTGTCTGTTTGTTTATAGTTCGTAGTTTACATGTATGTAAATAATCTCAGCATGTTATACCTTTATAAACTTCTGTACACATGATGCTTCTGACACGAATAAAAAAAAAGTAATAATAAATATGAGAGCTGTGTGAGAAATAGTGACGTGCTGTACATACAGACACAGGCGACGGTGAGTGAGCCGGGTGACAGGGCTTCATCGGGCTGGTCGTGAGAGCTGGTTGTTTCCTCCAGCTCAGCAGTGGTCGAGGCCTCGGCTGAAACGGAGAGGCCTGAGGCACCAGAAGACACGCAATGAAAGGACGGCCAAAACTAACAGTTGAGAAAAAGATGCTATAAAAAGGAGAAGCAGAATAGCGTGAGAACTTACCGCTGTCCTCCGGCAGCGACTGAGAGGTCGACAACCAGTGAGACGAATCCTCGGCGTCACTCGAACTGATTTCTGAAAAGAAACGGACAATTAATGCGATTCGCCACAGAAGCAGAATGCTGTAAGGTGGTTGGCGCTGGCGCAAGAGCAGACGCTCCTGCAATAAATAGCACAACACAGTTTATGATACACAAAGATGCTTCCACCGCTGGTTTCATTATTGGCTGATTAGTTCGAGATATAAAATGTCGAACAAATGCATTGCTGTGTTTTAAAATGTATTTAAATAAAATATCGTAAATAAATTATGATCCCTTGTATACTCAATCATTTTATTTTCTCTGAGGCATAAGAGTGATTAACATAAACATACGCAATCTGACAGATGTCACGAAAACAGAGTATAAAACTGGTTCTGAAGTACGCTGTAAGGCTTTCAAGTTGCATGGAACACAATGAAGATAATAACAACTTTGATGGTTACTATCAGGCCCATAGAGAAAAATGAAGTTGACCAGGTATTTTATTTCAACGATTCAGCAGGATCGAGAGAGAAGTCACTAAGAGGTCCCATTGAAGCTAGCAAAACTTTTAGTTCTGGAAAAGATGTTTTCTTTAATTATGCGTTAGTCGAAGTGGTACTGCATTGCAGAGCGTTCCAGTCTGAGAAACAACCTTGGACATTCATAAATGAAAATAGGCAGTCATAAAATACCTACATTAATGTCAATATCTTATTAGGAAGGAAGGATACAGTTTGTCAATAGAGATAAAGCACATGCTCGGGTTGGGCTATAATAAATAAGTAATTGCTCGTATTTTCTCGATTTTAATATTTTCCTGAAGCTATTTGGGAAAACCACAAAAGAATTTTATCCAGGACGAGCTGACTGGTATTTGAGCTGCTGACCTCTCGTCTTAACCAGTACTCTACATCAATCCGTGAAGGAGAGAAAGACTTGCGTGTCTTAATACGACAGGCAAACGCCAGAGACCGAGCACTCCCTCCCACTGATTTTTGCTAAGGAATGGTAACATAATTGGCCCTGCCCTTTGAAAGGAACCATCCCGGTGTATGCTTTGCGTGATTTTGTGGAAATCACGAAAAACTGAATCAGAATGACCAGAGGCTGGTTGGAACCGTAATCCTCCCGAATTCTAGTTCAGTGTGTTACCATTGCGCCATCTCTCTCGGTATGTTTTGAAGAAAGGCGAAATTTTGAACCATCTCTTTAGGTAACTGTTCTCAGATCGTCCGGCGTATATAAACCCTGCTGATCTTGAATTTTAGTCTACAGGTACGAAACCTGGGTGAAAAGCAGTCCTACCAAAGTATCAGAAACTTCTTAAGTTCTAAGGATTGCAACACAGAACAACACACAGTCATAGAGTTACGAATCACGCAGTCCGATTGACGTGGCTGCCCGATAATGTGGCAAACATTAGATGAGGATGGCGCACTCACATACACACACACACACACACACACACAGAGAGACACACACATACGTTGATTAAATACGATGGTAACACTCACAGACCACACAAAAAACAATTAAACAGACAAAAACAACATAGCGACATTGTCGTGGAGTGATAAACAAAACGAAAGGCATTCCGCAAATAAGGACTGATACACAAATTGTGCACAGTTTAAAATAAGTGAAGTGGTAACAAATGAAAAAAATACAAGAGTCAGGGACCAACCAACTCCAGCCAACAAGACGAAGAAACAGCAGTGAGATGTAAAGAAGAGACAACAACACCGTGAGTAGACTGAGTATCAATTTAAAAACACAGCGGCCTGACGAGCACAAAGATTTTAAAACCTATTTTTAATCTAAATATACAAAACAAATAGTACAAGGCATACAGACCACAGAAGATTCTTTTAAAATAGAAAGCAAACCGCGTCTGGTGTTAAATGTCTTAACTGCAGTCAGCACAAGACGGAATACCACTTACAGTTAAATATAAATGTGAATATAAAGAAGTCTGGAATTTACGTATAAATTCAAACCATGGACAAAAAACATATCAAATAAGAGGTTTTTGAAATTTTTTTAAAGTATGGTGCTATAAAAAAATTCTGAAGATCGGATAGCTAATGATACGAACTGGTTAGAAAATTATTGTACTATTTGTTTAAAAGAAGGGAGCGGTTGAGTAGGAGACGATTAAGGTGTTTATCAAATGGTGAATTTGGTGAAGTTGGGGAGGTTTTTATTTTTTTTTTTTTTTTTTTTTTTTATTTTTTTTCCCCTAAACTATATTACAGCTGTTTATACGAAGTGAACGTATCCATTCCCAGCGTTGGATCTTTCTTGGTTCGGGCCGGCCTGGTGGGTAGCTCCGCCGCTCGGCGATGCTTTCAGTTGTTAGGCTTTAGAGAAACGAAGTGTAATTCATTTCCTAGGGAGCAAGAAACGACTATCATTCGAGATCTACATGGAAACGTAGCCCACATATGGAGAAAACTGTCCCGCTTTGTGAAGTGTGACGTAGTGATGGTGTGAGTTCGAAAAAGGCCGTCAATCTTCCATGACAATGAGCGGTCGACGAGTCCTCATTCACCGCTGACTCATTTCGCACATGGTGAAAGCAGATCGGCATGTGCACATTACGCTAATCTTCGGGAGCTTGAGGTATCGTACGGGAGTACTTACGACATCTTTCACGGGTCCTTAGGGTACCGAAAGGTTTCTTGTCGCTGGTTGCATAAGCAGTTGGATGACAGGTTGACAGGCAAGCGAAAGATGTCTACAAACATTTAAAACGGTACTCCAAGGTTTCCTGAACAGCACTGTTACTGGCAGATTAAAATTGTGTGTCGAACCTGCGACCCCCGCCTTTTGCGGGCAAGCGCTCCACCGACTGAGCCACCCCGTCACGACTCACGATGCCACCTCACAACTTTACTTCCGCCAGTACCTCGCCTCCTACTTTCCAAACTTCACAGAAGCTCTCCAGCACACAATTTTAATCTGCCAGGAAGTTTCATATCAGCGCACACTCCGCTGCAGAATGAAAGTTTCATTATTTGAACATTTATAAACTGCGACTGCGACAGTAGTATTTTGCAATTTTGAACTGGTAAGATTGGTACATCCATAAATTTATTTACTTCTTTATGTAAAACAGCCGAGTGTTTTCGTTTTCTGAGACATGCATGATGCATGCATGCATGATGTCTGTATTGTGAATACTGTGTTCACTATCGCAACCACTTATTTCGAATCGCCTTCCTAGAATCATTCTTCTGCAGATTCATTTTCTATACAGTGTTATCAAAATAGTCCATAAACACTTTTGCTTTCATACAATGTCTGTCGATACTAATAGATTTGCAATCTATTGTTAGATTCACCAATTCAGTAAACAAGATGATAAATGTCACGATTTACACTAACGCGAGACAATTGACTTCTAAGAGAATACATAAAACGTTTTGAGCAAGAGAGCGCCTTTCCACAAATAATTTTCATGCTCGGGTCAGAAATGACAGATAATAACTGAGGGTTATGCATATCGTATAGTCAGAGGCATAACCTTCAGTATGCATATCGTGTAGTAAGAGGCGCCAAAGACCTAGAAGAGCAGTATGCAATGGACACTGTGATGAAGAGAGCGTAGAAAATGAACATTAACAAGAACAAAACAAAGGTAATGGAGTACATTCTAAGAAAATCAGGCGAAGCTGAAGAAATTTAATTAGGTAACGAAAAAATAAAGGTGGTAGATGAGTTTTGTTACTTGGGTAGTAAAATAACATAAGACGGTCGCAGTACAGAGGATATAAAATGCAGAAAAAGACAAATTTGCTAACATCGAATATTAATTTAAGTGTAAGAAAATCTTTTGTGAAGGCAGTTGTGTGGAGCGTTGCCTAGTACGGGATTGAAAGTTGGCTGATAAATAATTCAGATAGGAAGAGGATATAGGCTTTTGAAATGTGGTGCTACAGAAGATTAGGTGGGTAGTCGCGTAACTAATGAAGAGGCACTGAACAGAATCAGGGAGAAAAGGAATTTTTGGCATACCTTGACTAAAAGAGGGGATCGATTGGTAGGACATATTCTTAGACATCGAGGAATCGTAAATTTAGCATTGGAGGAAAGTGTGTGGGGTAAAAATCGCAGAGGGAGACTAAGAGACGCATATAGTAAGCAGATTCAATTGGTATTTGGTTGCCGTTCTTATGAGGAGATGAAGAAGCTTGCTCAGAACAGAGTAGGGTGGAGAGCTGCATGAAACCAGTCTGCGGACTGAAGACTTGACAACAAAAACATAGTAAGAGACAAAGGTATGCCCTCACATGCTAGGCTGACAAAATCAAATATTTGTAGAGCTTATGGGACTTAACTACGGGGTCATCAGTCCCTAAACTTACAAACTACTTATGAACTAGCTTATACTAAAGACGGCAGAAACATCCATGCCCGAGGGGGATTCGAACTCCCGACCGCAGCGGCCGTGCAGACCGTCACTGGCACGCCGCAGATCGCTCGGCCACCGCGGCCGGCGCTATGCTGACACATATATGCGAATGTGACACTATTTTAATCTTTTTAGGCAGAGACCTGAGAGTACAGTTTAAGCTGTCACATATATGCGAATGTGACACTATTTTAGAGTATCTGTTCAGGCAGGGACCTGAGAGTACAGTTTAAATTGCTACCAGTAAAATGAGCAGGAATCATATTTACTTCTCTTGCTTGCCAAAAGTAGATTTGTTGTTTATTAATATGTCATCATTTTAAACGACGCACTTAGCGAGGATAATTAATTTATGAACGGACAAGATTACATACATCAACTATAGAGCAGAATTGCCGGAACAACGTTATATAATTTTCCTTATTATATCGCAAATTCTTAGGTCATTGTTAGGTTGGAACAGAAAAGTAAGGCTGAAACTGAGCAACCGAACATTCGTGACGAGAATATTTTTAAATTTCACTGCTGCTGTGTTCTGATCAGCTAACTACAGCTAATATCCTCTACTCGCACTCTGCCTTCTGATTTCTTAACAATAACACGTGCACATCACATAGCGTAACTTCGATTTCACACTTCGCAAAGCTCTCGCGCTGCATTTGTCAAATTTTGTATTTATACTTCAGCATCAGATGCTATAGCTATACGGTATCAAAGGTCTCCACAAAATGAATCAAGAAATATATCGTAAAGAAAAATTTTCAGTGCGGTGTGTGCAGCATAACCACTCAAATTTTGGGGTATGCCTGAGCGACCGAGCCTACCCTTAGTCGGCGTCTATGAATTAGGATCTCGAGACGTGTATCAGAACATCACTTAGGTAAGGGTGACCACATTTTCCACGTGAAAAACGGGACATTTCCGAAAATTTGGTATAAAAAAAAACGGGACAAAATAAGACTCTACAAAAAATAAGAAATTGGACACTTATGAATGCATCACTTTACACGAAAACCTGTTAGTTCTGTCTGTAATTACTGCAGTAACAAATAAGCGATATGAATCTCCCACCTCAAGCATAATTTACTGGCACAGAACACAATAATAAAAAATTGGTTCACACATTACCTCATTCCGTGACCAGAAAAATACTTCCTTATTCAAACTTTGCGTTCAAGACAAGGCAAGAAAAAAGTTAAATAAACCATGCTGTGAATCTAAATTGACGTGAGAATAAATAAAAAAGCACACAAAAGATAAGGTTCTGCAGACTGCGAAAAAACCGGGACATTTGGCGTCCCGTTAAATATTTTGCGGGACACCGGGACACAGAACGAAAAAAATGACAGTCCCGTCTGATCACCCTAAATTAGGTGGAATTTACACATTATCAGCACAAAGAGTGCCTTAATGGCGAATTTCTTTTGTAAATCAACAAAAACAAGTCTTCTGGTCCGGACTATATACCCATTAGATTTATATCTGATTATGCTAAAGCATTAGCTCCTTACTTAACAGCCATATACAACCGGTCTCTCAAAGAAGATTCTGTATCAAAAGATTGGAAAGTTGCACAGGTCACACCTATATTCAAGAAAAGCAGTAGGAGTAACGCACTAAACTACAGGCCTATCTCATTGACGTCAATTTGCAGTAGGATTTTGGGACATATCCTGTAATCAAATATTATTAATGATCTCGAACAGTATGATCTATTGACCCAAGGTCAACACGGATTTAGAAAAGGTCGTTCATGCCTAACACAACTAGCTCTTTAGTCACACGAAGTGATGAGTGCTATCTAGAAAGGTTCTCAAATTGATTCTATTTCTTGATTTCCATAAGGCTTTTGACACCGTACCTCACAAACGACTTTTAATCAAATTGCGTGGTTATGGTATATCGTCCCAAATTTGCGACTGGATAGGGGATTTCCTGTCAGAGAGGACTCAGTTTGTAGTAATCGACTAAAAAATGTTTGTATAGTCTATGGGACTTAACTACGGGGTAACAGTCCCTAAACTTACAAACTACTTATGAACTACTTACGAACTAGGACGGCACAAATATCCATGCCCGAGGGGGGATTCGAACCCCCGACGGTAGTGGCCGTGCAGACCGTGACTGGAGCGCCTTAGTCCCCTCGACCACCGCGGCCGGCAATCGACTAAAACAGAGGTGATATCCGGCGTTCCACAAGGTAGTGTTATTGGTCATCTGCTGTTCCTTATTTAGATAAACGATTTGGGAAAAAATCTAAGCAGCTCTCTTAGATCATTTGCAGATGACGGCGTAATTTACCGTCTAGTAAAATCATCTGAAGATCAAACCACCTACTGAACTATCTAAATAAGATATCACTATGGTGTAAAAATTGACAATTGACTCTAAATAATGAGAAGTGTGAAGTCGTCCACATGAGTACGAAAATAAATCCGTTCAACTTTGTTTACAAGATAAATCAACCAAAAGTGAAGGCCGTAAACTCAAAAAATACCTACGAATTACTATTACTTCAGACTAAAAAGTGGAAAGAAGACGTAGGTAATGTCGTGGGAAAGGCGAACCAGAGACTGCGTTTTATTGGCAGAACTCTTAAAAGATGCAACAGAACTGCTAAAGAGACTGCATACACTACGCTTGTCCGTCCTTTTTTGGAGTATTGCTTTCGGGTGTGGGATCCTTATCAGATGGGTTTGACGGAGGACATCGAAAGAGTCCGAAGAAGGGCAGCACGATTTGTATTATCACGATACAGGGGAGACAGGTTACGGAAATGCAGGATCTGGGATGGGAATCATTACAACAACGGCGCTTATCGCTGCAGCGTGGGCTACTTAAGAAACTCCAATCGCCAACATTCTCCTCCGAATGCAAAAATATATTGTTGACTCCCACTTAAATAGGTAGAAATGATCATCAGAATAAAATACGAGAAATCAGATCTCGAACGGAGAGATTCAGGTGCTCATTCTTCCCGCGCGCTATTCGAGAATGTAATGGGAGGTAAATAGTGTAATGGTTATTCGATGAACCCTCTGACACGCACTTAAATGTGATTTGTATGGTATCCCATGTAGATGTGTAGATGTAGAAACTTTACAAATACACTATATGAGAATGACAGACCTTAGCGACTTGCAATAAATTTTAAACATAATTTCAAACCTCTATTAAACTTTTTCTCACTGACAACTACATCAAAATACTGATAGGAAAAAAGTTTCTCACTTACTACGTTTCCGCTGTTCATGGACTAAAACTACGGCATTTGGTATGACGTTACGATTTATAAATTCTACACTACAAATTGTAGCCGCAGGAAATTATACAGATAGTATACACACATACATCTGAATGTACCTTCGAAATTGTATCACAATGCGACATGTAGTTCATGAGCTATCAGCACATAAACAGTAACGTTTATGGAAAATCACCCCATCTACACCAAGTTTTAATCTATTACTTCTTTACTACTAATTGTATTCCCGAGGAAGAACTCGAACCTCCCACGAAGAGCAACCGCGTGCTCCGCAGCAAGGCTTCTTTGAGCGCTCGACCATTCCCCCGCGGCGTCACGTCGTGTTGCGGCACTTTTACATATTCGCGGGGGCCCTATACGAAATTCAGTGTAGCAAGCTCTGTGTATAGTAACTATTATTCCACATCGTGTGATAATGTGTCGTAAGTATTGTTATCAACTGTATTTTATAGCTCCAAAATGCTACACAGGTAGAAAAGGTCATCAGAATAAAATACGAAAAATCTGTGCTCAAACGGAGATATTGAGGCGTTCTTTCTTCCCTCGCGCTATTCGAGAATGGAATGGGAGATAAATATTATACAGGTGGTTCGGTGAACCCTCTGCCAGGAACTTAAAAGTGATTTTCAGAGTATCCCATGTAGATGTAGATACTTCAGGGAATCGAACCTCGTGGTAGAGGAAATGCGTCGTTCGCGTAAGCGGCACGCTGCGACCGACGTCAGAGCCGAAGCGGAGAGGCTTGAGCGCCGGCCAGGTGGCCGGGGGCTCGGCTGGGCGACCAATCACAGCGGGCGTTCCCACTGACGCCTCGGCAATTGGCCCAATTGGCGGGCAGCGCGAGCGGCCGTCGCACGCCGCCTGCCGTAATACAATTAACGCGAGGCGCCGCGCGCTAAAAAACGCCGCGAGGTCGCAGGGGGCGTGAGGACCCGGCCGAACACCGCGCCGGCGCGCTCTCACCGGAAGCCGGCTCCTGGCCAACGCACGGGAGGATCCAGGGCGGCCTGCTGGAGGAGGAAGGGGGTGAAAGAATTCTCATCGTCAGCTAAACTCTGGCTCAGCAGGAAAAAAAAAAAAAAAAAGCTGAAGGGGCCGGGGGGGAGGGTGGTGAGGAGGCGGGCGGCGTACGAGCCAGGTGTCTCAGTGCTAACACACGGAACTCGTACTTGGGAGGACTCTTCAAGTCAGTCAAAAGTCTTCAGAGTCCAAAAGCGCGTAATACGTATTATTTGTGCAGTAAATTCACGGACGTCCTGTAGAAGCCTCTTCAAAGAATTGGGTATATTAACAACTGCCTCTCAGTATATATATACATGTGGCGTCTGTTCCGAAGAACAGACGTCACATTCTGATCCTGCAGTTGTTATTATTTAATATTCATGGAATATATGACATCAACTGCGATTGGGCAAAGCTGAAAATGTGTACCCAGCCGGGATTCGAACCCGGGTCTCCTGCTTTCTAGGCAGTTGCGCTGACCCCTGCGCTTGTATCCGACGGGAGGCGTGCATGGGTAGTCCTTGCAGGTGCGGTGATCACTGTGTCCCCAGTGGTGTAGGGGTCAGCGCAACTGCCTAGAAAGCAGGAGACCCGGGTTCGAATCCCGGCTGGGTACACATTTTCAGCTTTGCCCAATCGCAGTTGATGTCATATATTCTATGAATATTAAATAATAACAACTGCAGGATCAGAATGTGACGTCTGTTCTTCGGAACAGACGCCACATGTATATATATAATATGCCGGTGACGGACAATGATCCTATCGTTAGTGGGGAGGGGTGGGCAAGTTGAAGCCCTTACTCTTACGGGAATTAGTTAAACTACGAGTTTGAGTACTATGGGCAGGGCGAAGATGGGAATTTGTATCCGACGGGAGGCGTGCATGGGTAGTCCTTGCAGGTGCGGTGATCACTGTGTCCCCAGTGGTGTAGGGGTCAGCGCAACTGCCTAGAAAGCAGGAGACCCGGGTTCGAATCCCGGCTGAGTACACATATTCAGCTTCGCCCAATCGCAGTTGATGTCATATATTCTATGAATATTAGCCTCTCAGTATATTTATGCCTTAATTAAATTTTTTAGTATTATTACGTCTGTTGCAAGGGGACAGACGTTGGCGGTGATCCACAGCAGAATTAAATATATCCATGTATATTCCTGAACAGAATTGGTGAGAAAAGGAATTTTTGGCATACCCTGACCAAAAGAAGGGATCGCTTGGTAGGACACATTCTTAGACATCGAGGAATAGTAAATTTAGCATTGGAGGGAAGTGTGTGGGGGAAAAATCGCAGAGGGGACCAAGAGACGCGAATAGTAATCAGATTCAAGTGGATGTGGGTTGCCATTCTTATGAGGAGATGAAAAGGCTTGCTCACGATAGAGTAGGGTGTAGAGCTGCATCAAACCAGTCTGAAGACCATAACAACAACAACATGTATATTATTCGCAAATCGCGAAATTTCCCGACGTCTGCTGCTCCTGTAAGATGGACAAACGATCCGCAACACATGAAAATTTGTGCCGGACCGGGACTCGAACCCGGGTCTTCCGCCTGCAAGCTTACGGTGGAAGAATTGTGTCTCTCCCTCTTGTGGGACTCACACTATAACGTGTGCGAGCATGTGAGGGAAAGAGGCAAGTGCAACATAATGAGGTTTGGGTCTGACCGGGGAGCGTGCACGGGTAGCCGAGTGGTTAAGGCGACCGCCCGCGAAAAGCGGAAGACCCGGGTTCGACTCCCGGTCCGGCACAAATTTTCATGTGTTGCGGATCGTTTGTCCATCTTACAGGAGCAGCAGACGTCGGGAAATTTCGCGACTTGCGAAGAATATACATGGATATATTAATGAAATTTGTCATAAATAATACATCCCTTTTCCCAACAAACAGCTCAGTTCATAGATACAACACTAGCAACAAAAATGATATACACAAGGACTTAAAAAGCGCGTACTTTAGTTCAAAAAGGGGTCCAATACTCAGCAACACCCATTTTCAATAATTTACCATCAAGTATAAAAAATTTAGCTAGAAATAAAGATCTGTTTAAGAGGAGCCTAAAAGACTTTCTAGTGGCCAACTCCTTCTAAACTGCACCAAATGATGCATGTATCGGTATTCATACTATATTAGTATTATTATATTATCAGCTCAAAAAATAAATAAATAAAAAAATTAAAAAAAATAAAATTTAAAAAATGTGTGCATCTGTATTTATATTATTAATATTATCTATTATTCAGCTTGTAAATTTTGTTTCTTGACATGTTTCACATTCACGAGAATCTCCTCAACATGGATCTACGAAACAAAAAACTAATCTAATCTATCTAATCTAATCCGCCTTCGCATTCAGTTTTTCCGTGAATTCCCCAAATCACTGCAGGCAAATGCCGGGATGGTTCCTTTCAAAGGGTACTACTGATTTCCTCCCCCATCTCCGACAAAAACTATCCCAGCATGTGCTACGTCTCTGATGGCCACCATGTCGACTGGACGTTAAACCCCAATCTTTCGTCTTCGGTTCCCAGGCGCGAACGAAAAACACATACGCCCGCTTCAAGGCGCGATGTCCACTTTCTTCGAATTTAATGTTGGCGATGTTGAAATGGAATTAGAAGCACTCCCCCAACGATGTAGAAATCGTGGATCCGTAATAAGTAATTAATAAAAACTTTTTGGTTTGGTACCTATCTTTTGTACAAGCTCACTAGCAAATGGGCGTGCTTAACCCTTTAATGCTAACTAATCAGATAAATACCCAGTTGTTTCCCTTATCTCTCAAACTGATCAACATTTTACGACAAATTCATTTGTAGCTGTTTGTATACATAATATTACATATGCAAGAAGCACGTCACAAAAACTATAAGTCGCAGAGAGCTACTGAATCAGTTCGACAGTTAGCTGCATTGACTTACTCGTAACATGTGCGTTTGTTTACTTTAGTATACCGCCTTTCACATACTACCGTTGCATTATGAGTTACTTTATGGGAAGATCTGCAACACAACAGTGACATTTACTTCATCGGGTATATCATAGAAGCACTACACAGCTAACAAGCTATGAGCGATTTGTTGCTAGTGCTGCACAATAATTTTAAGGAAATTTTTTTAAAAATATTTTTCTCAATATATACTCACTATATATTAAACGTGGTAGTTTTTGTAGCTTCAAATAAAAATTCATGTTCCTCCATGGGGCATGGGTGTGTGTGTATGTGTGTGTGTGTGTGTGTGTGTGTGTGTGTGTCCTTAGGTTAGTTTACCTTAGTTTAAGTAGTTTGTAAGATACGGACTGATGACCACGCAGTTTGGTCCGATAGATTTACAAACATTTGAACATTTGATAACAGTGCATGATTCCTCAGAATTATAATGTACCTTACTCCTTTTTTGGTATTGTTTTTCTTCGTAATTTCATTGTTACTGCTGTCACAGGACGATGATAAATTTGGCATGTGATGAGATCATTGACATCACGAGAGGTAATGGCAACCGCACCTACAATCAAGGTCGCCAGTTAGAAACCAAACAAATTCTATTTCTTCTGTAACTGATTTTAATCCCGTTACTGTACTACACTCAAAAGCACCTTCTGAAATTGTTCCTTTCACTCTTCCGTCCAATACTAAATTGATGATTCTTTGATGTCTAAGAATATGCCTTATTAACTGATCCCTTCTTTTAGTCAAGTAACGTCGCAAGATTCTTTTCTCCACAAGCGAGTCTTTCATTAGTTTGGCGATCTAACTATATGTTTAGTATTCTTCTAAAGCAAAACATTTGAAAAGCTTGTATTCTCCTCTTGTTTGAACGATTATCGTGCACAATTCACTTCCGTACAAGGCTACACTTTTGGAAATATACCTTCAGATTGACTTCTACACTTAACTTTACATCCGAGGTAAACAAATTTCTTTTCTTCAGCAATGCTTTTCTTGCCTCTCTACTTCGTTCGACACAGAGCGAGGTGTCTCAGTGGTAACAACACTGGACCCGGATCGAGAAGGATGGTGATTCTAGTCCGCCTCCGGCAATCCTGATTTAGGTTTCCCATGATTTCCCCAAATAACTTCAGGCAAATTCCAGGATGGCATTGCTATTAATGAGGATTCAACAGGGGCCAATTCTAAGCCTTCAGTCTGCTCCACGCAACTAATTTCAAATTATTCTTGAATTTTTTTTCTTTCATTGTTTAAGGTATACCGATCGCTTGGCATCCTCGTTACGTAGCTAGCTGCCGGTGAAGCGGGGAATAATGCCTGCGGTTTAATCAGGCGCTCCTGTGATCTAGCGGGCGTGACGCGGCCCCGCTAGTCCTTCACGCCGTTACAGAAATATCAACCTGCGGCAAATGAGCCCTGTACGCCGTGACTCAGTTATGTGGCGGAACATATTTGGCAGGACACGTCTGTACTCCCTGAGCCAAGTCCTTCGTATATTTACGGTGCCTGCCAGAATGACGAAATCTAATTACGTAAAGATATCCACCAGACGGGCAAAGATAAGACGCAACCACATGAGAAATGTACTACCCCCCCCCCCCAATCTTTCTTTACTGCAGTGATGTTCATGTAAATACGATTCTCAAGACACTCTGAAAGTGGATTCCATAACTGGAGAACAAGCAAAGTCTCTACTTTTTTTAGTCCAGTGCCCTGTTACTGTACTCGCAAGGGAAGGAGGAAGGTTGGATGCATACTGTTATCATTCCGAAGTGGTTTAAGGAACTGAAAGGAAACATTACTTAGGAATTGTGTATGCAGATAACATCTCGCTACTCGGTATACGATTAAGTTCAGTACTCACAAGAGATTATGCAGAGAAAATTCACTGCTGTTTGTTTCAAAGTATGCATCGTCTAACTTCTGTAAAATTAGACCTTTCAGTATTGTTACGCCCTGAATAGAAATACAGAGCATATCTTGGAAACAGCCGTAGAGCATTGTACATCCTAGTTATATCATTCTCCTGAATTAAAGTGAGTCTAACATAATAAAAAAAATGCGAGAATAAGATTGTCCACACCGGTGTGATATCGTCTGTTTATGTAGAGTACATAGCTGTAAATATCCAGGAAGGATGATTTCAACCAATACGTTTGGAGAGGGCATTAAAGTACAGGGAGAAGAAATAAAAACATTGCGGTTTACCGATGACATAGTAATTCTTTAGAGACCGCAAAAGAACTGGAAGAGCAATTGAATGGAATGGACAGTGTCTTGAAAGGAAGATATAAGATGAACATTAACAAGAGTAATGGAATGCAATGTCAGAAAATCAGGCGATGCTGAAGGAATTAGATGAGGTAATGAGACAATAAAAGTAGTAGATGAATTTTGTTATTTTGGTAGCAAGATAACTTCTGATGCCCGAAGAAGATATAAAATGCAGAATAGCTATGGGAAGAAATTTTAATTCAAATGTTAGGAAGTCCTTTCTGAAAGCATTTGTCTGGAGTGTAGCATTTTATGGGAGTGAAACGTGGACGATAAGGAGTTCAGACAAAAAGATGATAGAAGCTTTTGAAATGTGGTACTACAGACGAATGATGAAAATTAGATGGGTAAATCACGTAACTGATGAGGAGGTGCTTAACAGAATTGGGGAAAAAAGAAGTTTCTGGCAAATCCTGACTAAGAGAAGGGATAGATTGGTTGGACACATTCTGAGACATCAAGGAATTGTCAACTTAGCATTAGAAAGAAGTGTGTGGGGTAAAAATCGTAGAGGGAGACCGAGGGACGAATATAGTAAGCATATTCAAAAGGATGTAGGTTGCCGAACGTATTTTCAGATGAAGAGACTTGCACAGGAGCCGGCCGCGGTGGCCGAGAAAACTGAGGCGCTCCAGTCACGGTCTGCACGACCACTACGGTCGGGGGTTAGAATCGCCCCTCGGGCATGGATATTTGTGCCGTCCTTAGTGTTAGCTAGTTCATAAGTAGTTTGTAAGCTTAGGGACTGATGACCCCGTAGTTAAGTCCCATAAGTTCTACAAACATTTGAACATTTTGATTTGAACTTGCACAGGACAGGGTAGCGTGAAGAGCTGCATTAAACCAGTCTGCGGATTGAAGACCACAACAACAACAACAACGTGTTGAGTATTGCTCAAGTGTTTGGGATCCCCACCAGATCGGTTTAAAGAAGATATATAAGCAATTCGGAGGCGGGTGGCTAGGTTTGTTACTGGTAGGTTTGATTAATGTGCGAGTGTTCTGAGATGCTTCGGTAACTGAAATGGAAGTCGCTGGAGGGAAGGCCACGCTCTTTCCGAGAAACACTATTCAAGAAATTTAGAAGGCCGGAATTTGAAGCCGACTGCAGAAAGATACTAGTGCTCCCAACCTACATTTTGCGTACAGACCACAAAAATAAGATCAGAAAGATTAGGGCTCGGACAGATCCATGTAAGTATTCGTTTTCCCCTCGTTCTATCTGGGAGTAACGCACTGGCCTCGAATTCGGGACCTCCGGACATCCAGATTTAGGGTTTCCGGTATTTCCCTAAATCATTCCAGGCAAATTCCGGGATGGTTTCTTTCAAAGGACACGGTCAATTTCCTTCCCCATCCTTACCCAAAACTCCGAGCGTTAGCTCCGTCTCTAATGGCCAAGTTGTCGACGGATCGTTAAACCCTAAGCTTCCTTCCTTCTACATGGGAGTTTGACAGGAAAGCAAATAACTAGTAATGGTATTAGGTGCCCTCCGCCACGCAGCTTTGGGTGGATTGCGGAGTAGGGTAATGTGGTACAAATTCGATGTAGCTACAATCCCGATCAACTTAGGGTTTCGCGCCATTTGTCAGTCTCGTAGTGTTGGTAGCACTTGCCTTTGTGTGGCGTCGTAGTGTAGCAGGTTTCTACAGCTCCTCCTGTCTTTTCGAGGAATTCACCACTTTGTGCTACGGAGATATAAATTTTTCCCTGTTAAGAGGAACGTGAAGCTACTTAATCTAATGCGCTCTTATAAATTTTCTAGTTAACGGTGACTGGATTCACTGCCGAAAATGCAGCGTTTGGTACATGAAGTATGCGTTGGTACCTGATGGAAAAATGGCTTTTATGTGGAAGATGCCAGTGATCAAAATTGTACGAGGAAGTGATCACAATTGAACCTAGTGTGGTACATTTTCGATCGACTTTTCTCAATTCTGTAACCTTTTTTTGTGTTCATACCAACATTTGTAATTGGAATTTCTTTACTTTGGGGCCCGCAGTGTGGAATATGTCGTTGAGTGACATAATTATAAATGACGTTTATACCTTTCACACTGATGTTATAATGCTTTATTTAGTGTGCACATGTACTTCTAGCAGGGGTACTCTTCAAATCGCATCTAAATGCCTGTAAGGCATATAAGCCAGTCATAATTTAAATAAAATCAATATCATCTTAAACAAAAAGGACAGCAACAAAAATGACATTAAATAAAACCTGATGATGGCAATATAAAGCCGAAATGAGCTCATAGTAAATAAATAAAGCATTATAACATCAGTGTGCAAGATATAAACGTAATTTATAAAAATTTGTAATTGTCTAATATTTGTATTACGTATTCATTAAACATCCAAGAAGAAGTGGCATAGTTAAAATTATTTTCTCCCAATATATTTCCTGTTACGATAACGTTTGTCCGAAATGATCGCAATTGTACCATCTTACACTGTGCATGTAGATGTAGGTCTGGACATCCTCTGTCAGGCACTTAGATGCGATTTAAAGAGTACCCCTTCTAGATGTACATGTACACACTAAATTTTATAATTGCTTACACTCATGCCTTTAAAATGAAATTATAATAATAAAACAACAGCACTGCTCTGACCCTAATTACCCGTCAATGCAAACGGGAATTGATAATTACATTCTGAATCCGAGTGTAACGTAGAACTTAGATTGTTAAACGGGGAGTGAAAAATTAAATGTTGGAGGAACTTTCTCGTCACTTGGCGAGACGTATCTGTCAGGTATATAACCTACTAAAAGCTAGATACTGGTTCGATTCTCCGGGGAGTTTCTTGGTAGAAGTTTCTTGCGGATGACTAAGGAGTTACTAGAAGTAGCTCTGGCTGCGTACCCTGGGATAAACGGCCGCTGAATTGGTAGGCCGTCGACATGATCCACTGTACTAATGGGCCATGTCTAGCTCTCTAATAACGTCAGCAGCAGAGGGTCGACAGGTCAAGGCTGTGTATTCACTGAACAGCCAAGGAGCTCCGTCGAGTTCCGATAGTTAACTGACAAACCAACTGGCTAACCAGCTTCACAGTACTTCGCTCTTTGTGGTTCAACCATTATTCGCAGCAACCGTGACATTAAAGAGTATAACCAGATGATAACAAACATATAACGCTTGAAAACGTTATAAATAAATTTCTTGGCATATTGCGATCTTTTAAGGCTTTTGTACCACTTAAGATACGTGTAATATACGAATCATATCGGTTAGTGTGGAAACCAGTTTCCGTTGAGGTTTGATTGCAGTTGTTGTGCACCTGGAATTGAAACGGGAGTAAAGAACCAAAACATACATCTGAATTTCTGGCAAAAACTGATAAATCGGCATTTTGCTTTAAACATTTCACTATATTTTACCCCGTTACTTATTTTATTTCGACGTTTTTGCATAAACATACAATCACAAATACGTAAGTGTATCTGTACGGCGCACGCGGGAGAATACTTCGTACCAATATTAGTAGTTTCCTACCTGATTTTTTACAATCTACCACTAATGTCGCTTCTCTTAATTCACCCTACAGAGTTTTCCTGAATAGCGTTACCTTTTCTCCAACGATTCTGTGGTCCACTTTAATTTGATACATATCGAGCTATTACAGACCCAGAAGCGCATCCCTATATTTCTTCAATATCATCTACAGATTACTTGATAACATATCAGCTATGGCTGAAGTAAAACAAACAGGACACAGCATCACATTCTTAGCAGAGATAAATCTTGAGTGGTAAAAGTGTCTTCGAACGTACACTAATCTATTGTTACAAGATCATTACTTGTCACAATATATATATATATATATGCCTACGGTAATCGACCTAGTGGATAACATCGGCAGTTTCAAATGTTTGTGGCTCTAAGGGACCAATACCTAAAGCTAACTTGCACTAAGGACAAAACACACACACAAGCCCTAGGAAGAACTCGAACATCCGACGGGGGGAGGCCTCGCAATCCGTAGCAAGCGCCTTAGACCACGCGACCATTTCTGCGCGACATCGGCAGTTTCGGAGGCCTTTCGCAGGAGATTCTGTTGTAGACAATGAAGTCCCAGCGATTCAGAAAGACCTGCTTGGTGTGGAGATTAACAGCTGGCGCTCAACATATACAAATACGAGTATAATGTACTAGCTTTTACCCACGGCTTTTTCACGTTGTCCTTGCATGCGTTTCAAAGACCATTGACACAATGATTTCACAACTTTGTTCTAAGTTTATGACTTGGATCATTAGGATAAAAGTTTACAATTATCCGATTTAAATATAAACTGAGGGTAATAATGTCTTTCTTTATCGAGTCGAAAATAGAGAGACTCCGTTACATCGTGACTCCACCATTGACTGAAGAATCCTCATGTTATACAACGTTAGGCGGTTTGAAGACGTTGACGTCATGTGTCAGCATTGTATTCATTATGTTGAATCGTATTACGGACAACATATCAATCATTAAAAGTATTTTTTTAAATGTGATATATTTCAAAAGTCATAGAATAAATAGCTTTTCCAAGGAGTCTTCAAGAGACTCGGTTAAGCGGTTTACTCGTGAAAGTATTACAGCCGAGGAGGTTGTAGCTAAGCTTCTTTAGCATTTTTAATATTAATATCGATTGTGCCATAATTGACAGAAAGATGCATTACTTTATGATTACCCGATTGCTGAACAGTTACAGCAAACAGTCATATGTATTAATATCTACAGTTATGCATACAGAGAGATTGAAGAGACATGGCCACATAAAACTAATAGTACGTACAAAAGATGCCAGATTAGATTAATTGGAAGAATCGTCAGGGTGTGTAGCATACAAAGAGGGCGGCGTACAAAACGTGAATGTTGCCTGTCAGTCTAGAATCCGTACCATCTATGACTCATGGAGAAAACAGAGACGATACAAAGAGAAGGGTGCATTTCGTTATTGGTTCACTAAGTACGTACGAAAGTGAACCGGAGATGTGAACTGCAGTGGCAGACGATACAAGAGAAGCATTATGCATCACGGTGTGGTTTTCTCAGAAGTACCTGAAAGGACAACCAGTATACTTCTTCCTTTTACGTTTATTCCAGGAGAGACATTTCTATATATTATACCAAAGTTATTTTCTTTTTTATTGAAATGCTGACTAGTTTCGGGTTTTGCCCATTTTCTTAAGCCACATTATTTTATATTTGGACACTGTGCAGGTCAAGCTGTTTATTTCAAATAATGATTTTAATCAAATACTTAATATATTTCCTGGAATATTTAAGAGCTGCAAAAATGCGACGTGTTAAAATTTTTTGACTTATGTTCATGTTTCGGAAAGACTATACAGGTAAATTTACGGAAATTAGGATCACACGAAGGCTTACAATAATTGTTGAGCAACACCTTCGCTTGAAAGCAATCTCACTTGGCTCTAAAGTCTTGGCAATGATCACACACGTTTCTTCCATACATCATTTCGTCATATGTCATTTCGTGCAGTTGTTTTGCAAAATTTGGCTGTCGTCCCGACTTGGAACATGAAGCTAAGACAAGCGAAGGAATCACTTTTGGCCCAGTACTAAAGGAGGAACTTTTCCAAGGACATAATTTTTCAGATAGAACAGCAGCGGAATATCTTGACAAAACGATAATGCTAGGAAGACAAGAAGATAAAAATAATCAAATAGGTAAAACGGAAATTCATTAATAAACAGCTAAGATCGCTAACTGTTTTCCCTTAAGATTACCGGTTTCGGCAGGTAATACTGCAATTTTCAGGTCTACCTAAACAAACTACTCTCAGCACATTAAAAAATTAGTAAAAATGAAGTTTATCGCCAACACAATCATTGGCACTTCAGAGTGAAAATAAAATGTGTCAAGAATCTGGACACACTGATAAGGCTTGTCACGTCAAAACATACTTCAATTTTATCAAGTTTTTAATGTGAGAGTCATGTTGTATGACATGACACATGTTGCACTATGTGACATGAAATGACCTAATAATTCATTAAATGCCATGTCCTACATTTTGTTACTTTATGATATCTCATGAGCATAGTCTGACATTTCTCATTACAACAAGTTGTCAAGAGTCGCATCAGAACACGGTATCATACAATGATATGCTACGTATCACATGTCTTGGCACGTTGTTATGTCGGCTCCAGGATAGCTCCTACAGGACGGCAAACCACCAACTGATAAGTGTTCCTGGCAGCCTAAGCCGAAGGCGTACCTCAAGCTACACACATTCATACAAGAATCCCAGCCATTTCCGAGTATGCCAATGGTGGCACAACAATATCATACCTAATAAGCACTACTTCTTGTAGGTGTATTTGAAGGGAAACAGAGATAGGTGCAGGACAGTACTGCAGAAAGTATCACAACCCTCGCACCAGATCCGCTGCAGCCAGCTGTATCAAGGTCTCAGCCGGCCTCAGCGACAATTATTATATGTATTATCATCCGATCATTTACTGGTGCTTTTCCGACTCCTGGCTGAATCCCTCCCACAGGAGGCCAGTCTGAACGGTGACAACACGCTTTCGGACCGGTTCAAGCAACACGTCGCCGCCTGTCTCACAGCAGCTCCACCGCCACACAACGTAGTCGTTAATGTAGCCGCGGTTACATGGACAGAAGCTATTACTGCGACCCTCACATACATCCACCACGTCACCACACTAAAGAATTGCTGCTGCACTACCGCAAGATATCCATCATCACGAAGAGGAACAGATTAACTCTGGACTGGCACTAAGCTCGTCACCCGAACGCCAAGCGGCGCGTTAACTTACTGCGAAGGACCATGAAAGCCACTGTTGCACACCACAAAGATTCGTCAGTGGGAAGAAAAACGGCTAACATCGAACTGATTCACCGGCACGAGATGTAGTTCTTTACTTCTTGCAACAACTCCCGTGGATGCCGTCCCTCACAACCCCGCAATTATTGGCCTACTGTGGGCTTCATCCCTGCAGACAAGGCTATTCTCTGGTCGCCGTCTTCGAGATAAATTTCCAACCTTTGGAACGGCCTGCAAATCAACAGCACGTACAGTTGGCGGAAGACAGGTTAGCGGTCTTTTTCGCTAGAGACGACACGATATCCACCCACGACGGAACGAGACGTCGCCAAGCACATAAAGCATATACCAACAAATAACGTCCCTGGTCATGATGTTACCGAAGCTCGGACTCTACGACAGATGTCTGGGGAAGGCATCACATATATCGCACGACTCTTCCACACTGTCTTTGATAGATGGCAGTACTCCGAAGCGTGGCAGTAGGAAAGCCCGGAAAAACCCGGAGCGGCTCTGCCAACTACAAAACCATCAGCTTACTGCCGACGTCAGCAGGCTCTTTGTGAGGATACTGTTCGTCAGACGAAATCGTCACCTCCGAACAGGAGATTTTATCTCTCATGAACAATTCGGATTCAGACCACAATACTCGACAACTCAGTAGCTGCTACTTGTGGTGTCGCACAAGTATAAAGTGCGCGCCACCTACTTTCGCCGCGCGCCGCCATGCACGCACGGCGCGGCGTTCTTACGACGACAGCCACGAGCGCCCTCTGCTGCAACTCCACTCGTGGCCACGACTGCTGCATCGTTCACTTGGGACTGAGATAGGAACCAGTTAATACTTCGGAATCAGATAGGCACCAGTTAAGACTTGGCTATCGGATAGGCACTAATAATCATCAGTAGGCAGACCTCTATCTAAACTATGTATCAGTATTCTGCAGTCAAGAACTATGTAAAAGTTAAGTATTACCAAGACTCCATGAAATATATATCTCGTTCTAATTTACTCTAGTGTTTCCAGTTTCTGCTGTCCCAATGGCTGGTTACCTCCGTACCTGCACACGCGTGCATTCTACTTCCTGTGTCGGTCTCTCTTTACTCGGCCACCGACACCCAGCGGAAACGAGACACAAAACTACTAGCTGTCGAAGAAGCTACTCTCGCATTTAACTGTATGGGGAATACTGCGGAGTGATATTTTTAGACGTTTCAAAGCTTTTGATAGCGTGTGATTGCAAAATATTCACACAGAGCCTTCCAACACCCTAGATGAATCGAGAGCTACCTGCGACATAGAACCTTTGTCGTACGAATTGGGAACCAGTACTCCGCACAAAAATACATTGAACCTGGAGTTCCCCAAGAAAGTGTACTCGCTCCCATCTTGTGCACTATATATACTGCTGACCTTCCCACCTCACCAGGGGTCTTCCGAGCGTTGTATGCTGATGACACCAAGAGGCGCTGGCCCGTAATTGCTCAGCGCCGACTACAATAAGCATACTACAACCTGGAGCGATGGGCTGCATATTGAGAATTGGATTCCACTCTGCGGATTCACAGGAGATTGTAATCATCACAAAACGCCTCCTTAACATTTTAATTTTTAAATATTACTTTTTTTGGGCAGCCGATACAATAGACCTCGAAAGTTAAGTAGCTTGATGTCATTGATGTCATAATTGACCAACGACTCACCTGGAAGGAGCAGGTGACGCAAGTGCACAAGAAGACATCACTGAGAGATTTTACACTGTACCCCGTTCTGAATCAATACTCAACGCTATCAATTGGAAGTGGTCTTCACATGTACCGGTCATCCAATCGCCTAACTATGGACTATGTCTGTGGAGTTTGGGTAATGCTGCCCTCACCCACATCAGGGGACTGCAAAATTTACCAAATAAGATACTTCGCCATGTGTTTCATGTATCACCTGGCTTCCCACATCAATACCTACAAGAGGCTGCACAAGAGGACGTCTTAGAAGGGTACCAACGAATAGCACGAAATTTCTATGCACGCACGCAGAGTTCCATGAATCCTCTAATCAGACAACTTGGTCAGCCAAATGAATCAGACGACCACTACAAGCGGTTGGTTGCCCTATTGACTGGAATATAGGGTAACCCAGACGTAGTCACAAACTACTTTCAGTGAACCAACAGACACGATTAAATAAACATGTCCAAATCCCACAAACAATAATAACTTGTATTAGTAGACTAAGCCATAATGGTTAATACTACTCTGAAGTAAATCTCTGAGCAAAGCCAGAGACCAGATGAAGGGGGACGAGTGTCCAATGACAATACTTTTAGAAGCTGCCACATAAGCTAGTTCTTATCTTTCGCCAGAACGAATCGGCCTTTTGTTGTACTGTGATAGGAGCATTTTTCATGCTGGTTTCCAACTTCAACCATAGTTTATCATATCGTAGTCGGCAAGGCTTGCGAATTACAAGTTCTTCAAAATTGCGTACTATGTGTCTTGGCGTCAGCTCCCATTCGTCGCTCAAAGTCTGCTACGATACTGTAGCAGAGCAACAGTTAGGCAGATGTTCTAAAGGCTGTACAAATGAACGCTGGTCCGGGACGAACCAGAAGCTACTGACTCCCGTGTCCCTAGTTCAAACAAGAAACGAGCACCAAGACCTCAAACCGAGATTCTTCGCAAGGTCTTTTCAGACAATTTTATACAGCGCTACCATGCTGTGACGAAGGTGAACTGATTTGACAGATGGCGCTTGTGCAGAATGGAACAAATATATTCACCTATACTTCGTAACAGAATACTACACAGCTTGTAATATAATTCTGAAATTTCTAGTACTCTGGGAAAGAACAACTTTAATTTGAGCACAAGACATAAAATAGATGCGTCTCGTGCGAGACTGTCATAACTGATGCACAGTTCGTTTCCAGTATCTAAAAATTGAAGAGATTCTGGGTACAGCAGTCCTCTCGACTAGCAGCGTGAAATATGTGTGCTATCTGTAATGCTGGCAGACTTTCTGCTGAAGTTAATTTTAAGCATCGTCTTTTTACATACACGTCAAGGTGAACAAATATGAATAACTAACTTTCATCGCTTGACTGAAGTTAAATATATCACGAAGCGCACCGTTGTTGGCAACCAAGTATTAGATCCAAAACGACTTTAACTTGTTTACAATCCTTTAAAAATTTAACTGCTCATGTAAACCGAGCTTCCGATTCCGTTAGGAAAATTGACAAACAAATGCTGTTACAACCGTCAATTTTCACGGTACAAATAATGCAGCTAGTCATATACATAATTTTGAAACTGGAGGAAACCCGTCGCGTTGCAATATTGATTATTATTTATTTCGCTTCGCGTTTTACGAACGGCCATATACATAAATGCGTATGCAGAACCAACTACACTGGTCAGTTGAGAGGATCAGTTAAGATATCTAGGTCCTGAAGTATTGTCATCGGTAGTATGAACTTGAATAGTTCCGTTTATGTACATTTCCTACAGTCTGGGATTACGACTCTGGTGTTTGATTTTTTAGAATAAATAACTAATGTCACGGTACATCACGAAGCAGTGACACACACTACAACACCACCTGTCCAATAGGCAAAGTATGAAAGAACAATCTTTTATATCTCTTAGATTATCTACAAATAACCTGAATGATCAGATTTTTATTGGTAAAGATATTACTAGAATCTTTAACTGTTGTTATTGTATCTGTCGCGGTGGAGTGGCCGAGTGTTCTAAGGCGCCTTGCTACGGGGCATGCGGTTGCTCGCAGTCGGAGGTTCGAGTTCTCTCTCGGGCATGGGTGAGTGTGTGTTGTACTTACTGTAGGTTAAAGTAGTTTGAACGCTTAGGGACTGATGACCATAGCAGTTTGCTACAATAGGTTTGCAAACATTACAATATTTCTTATTGTATCGAAGAAAAAATAGTCTGAAAATATGAAAGAACGTTTAAAGTAAGAAATACTTATTGTGTTTAGCATGATGAGAAATGCTTCTATTGCGACACAACAAAAGGCGAATATGTCCTGGTAAGAGTGAAATATGACAAGAGAAGAACCAGCTGCTTGGCTTATAATGTGTTTGATCAGCTCACGCTTGTTTACTAGCATCCACTGCCCAGTGGCGTCGCTTCTTAGACCACCTCCGGTGTTGGTTAGCAGTGGCTTATGATGAGCTACATGACCTTTGTTCTCCATTCTTGTTGACTCCCTATGCAAAATGATGAAGCTATCTGATCTGCTGCCAGTACCTTGGAACTACTTATTAATTTGAAGGACATTTTCCCAGGAGGTAACAGACATCCTTTCTAGAGGTATTATGGAGGGGGAAACAAAATACAGTGTAGCTTCCAGAATGTAACTTTATTTGACCGGTTTAAACCTATTCTGAAGATGACCTAAAATAGGTTGAAACCAGTCAAATAAAGTTACATTTTGCGATCTACACTGTTCTATTTTACATAATACCTTCAAACTAGCCATTCGTTTCTATACGCTGATTTCAAGCTATTTTAACCATCATCCACAATTCTCGGCGGTCCCTGTCCACTTGTACAAGCGCAGTGATTTAATAATAATAGTACTGAAGACTGCACAGGATCATAAAATCAGGAGGACAAGGCCTAATAGAAATCTTTGGGTAACATATGAGTATTCTGAACTTCATCGATGAAAGGAGGAAATATAAAAAGCAGCATGTGATGCGTTTTTATATCTCCTACTTTCATTGGCGAAATTCAGAATACTCGTATGTTACCCAAGGATTCCTATTAGGCTTTGTCCTGCTTTTATGATCCTGTGCAGCCTTCAATACTATTATTATTAATTCACTGCGCTTGTACTAGCGGACAGGAACCGCCAAAAATTATAGATTATGGTTAAAAATATCGGATGGAAGCAAGTCTGGATGGATTTCCCATTTTAATTTTATAAAGAGTTGTCTGCGGCATTGCCTTCATACTTAGCTTTTATCGCGGATATTGGTCCGGTGCGAAGTCCCAAGCGACTGAAAATATTTGCGACTGATATATATATATATGTGACTCCCATTTATAAGAAACGTAAAAGAAAGGACCCGCACAATTACAGACCAATTCCATTCATATCACTTTCTTGTAGAATTCTTGAACATACTTTCATTTCCAAAATGGTAAATTTCCTAGAGACGGAAAAGCTTCTTTCCATGCATCATCACGGCTCTAGGAATCGTTATTGTAAACTCAGTTTCCACTCTTCTCACATGACATTCTGTGCACCATTAGAGCAACAGAAAGACTACATATTTCTGATATCTGAGAGGCGTTTGACACGGTGCCGCATTGCCGACTGCAAAAGATAACAAAGATACGAGCATATAGTACAAGTTTACAGATAATATGAGTCGCTCGAATACTTCGTAACTAATATAAACCAGTACGATATCCTCGACGACGAGAGTTCATCAGGAGTACCCCAGGAAAGTGTGATACGACCATTATTATCTTCTGTCTCCATAAATAATCTGGTGAACAGAGTAAGATGCAATCTGCTGCTGTTTGCTGATCATGCTGTGGTGTATTGGAGGGTTTCGTCTTTAATTGACTGTTATAGCATACAGGAAGACTTAGACAAAATTTCTCGTTGGTTTGAGGAATGGCTGATGGTTCTAAATGTAGAAAAATGTAGATGAGTAAGGATAACAATGTTCGAAACCAACATTAGTAGTGAGCCGTTTGACACAGTGGTATCGATTAAATATGTAGGCGTATCGTTGCAGATCGATTCGAAATTGAATGGGCATGTAACGATAATCATGATCGGTTTATTGGGAGAATTTTGGGAATATATGGTTCATCTGTAAAGGAGACCGTGCATAGAAATCTTGTGCAACTCGGTCTTGAGTACTGCTCAAGTGTTTAGGATCCCCACCAGATCGATTTAAAGGAAGACATAAAAGCAATTCAGAGGTGTCGTCCTTAGTTTAAGTAATTTGCTAGTCTAAGAAGTGATAACCGAAGTCGTTGAATCGCATAGCATTACAAACAGTTGAGCATTATGATGGTTCTTTTTATATACATGTATGCAATTCTACCAGAAAACAGACCTGGTAAAACGTTTGTCTTCCATACTGAAAAGTTGCGAAAAACGACATACAACGTTTCAGGGTGGTACGAGCAGATTCAAAGATTGAATAGTCGTTGAATGTTACTGAGGAGCAAATCCATCAGGACTATTCAAGAGATTTAAATCTGCGCAAGTTGTCTGTCAGTGTTGTGATTAATAAACGGAAACGCGAGATAACAAGCATACCTGAACCAAGATCCGGCACACCTCTAAATCTATACTGCGCAATCCACCGCAAGGTGCATGGCGGGGGGCACCACGTACCACTACTAGTCATTTCATTTTCTTTTCTACTCCGAAACAGAACGAGGGAAAAATACCTTCAAGCCTCTATACGAGTCCTAATTTCTTTTATCTTCGTACAAAATGGCGAAAAAAGAAAGCAAAAATGTAAATACAGAATGTGACAGAAAGTTACAAAAATCATACATACCGTGAAAGAAACATAAAATTGGAAAACATTAAATGACCATTTATTAAAGGCCATCTTTAATGCATTAGTGACATTATTATACAGCAACAGTATTCGATGTATGTACACTTATACAACTGTACACAAATGTCACTAATGGATTGCAGATAGTCTTTAATAAATGTTTTCCAAGTTTAAGTTTCTTTCACGGTATGTATGATTTTTGTAATTTTCCGTCATATTCTGTTTTTACATTGGAAAAACTATTTGTACTGCAATTTGTGTATAATTTTTTCGTTAGGTGCTCTGAAGACGGGCTCTGCATAAAACGTGTTAGCATAAGTACAATAAACCTACCACTATCTGGATGTTTTTCTTGCAAGAGGCCTGCCAGCTATTTGAAATTCATTCTAATTAAACTGTCATGGTGATCGGTGAATCAGTCTATTGCAAAGTAATATCCGCCATGTACCATACGGCTGGTTGCGTAGTATAGAAACTTCCTCCATGAAAACATACACATATGTCCCAACTTTCATGGTGATTGTTCAAACGGCGTCATCAACCGTGGGAAATCTTATGTAGGCAGTTATCCTCCTCTTCTTTTGAAGGTCACGTGCGCAAAATTTCACATATATAGGTTACTGAGGAAATATTTTTCGCTCTGTTTATTACAGGCACATGAATAGAGCATTTGACATGGGACATCGAGATCAGGATCTGAAGATCGCAGAGAGTTGGAAGCATTCTCTGCAGTCGACACCAGGTAGTGCTCTTGTCCAGTTGTTATCGTCTGCATCCAAGCGCGCCTGTTCTATTCTCAGCACAGTCGGTCTGAAGGGCCATTAAATCTGTGTTCAGAGCTAAAGAAGACGTTAGCCAAGTATACACGTCTGACCTCATGTTAATTAGAGTAGTTATCATTAAATGGAGGAACCAAGTGGATGAGCAAAATGGTTCATAAGCAAAGTTAATAGGAGCTGTATGAACGCCTTTTTGCCGACATACAAATCTTGCAATAAATAGTTATGTCGATCTTTTTTATGTGTTATTAGTCATCGTGAATTAAAAAAAAAAAAAAAAAAAAAAAAAAAAAAAAAAAAAAAAAAAAGTCGCACATGCCAAATGTGAGATTTCGGCCATTCAGATTAATAGTTTTGTGTCTTCTGATAAAATCTCTCAAGTGCCAGACGCAAACATAATAAAGTAACAAAAAAATCTTTCCCTTTTTCAAGCAGATAGTTTCAGAGTATGGTCACGACTGTGTGTTCCTTTTTCTTTTTTTATTGTATCTGATCACATCTCTCACTGTGAAAATCTTTTGTGACCTTTTTATCCTAGAATTTCTCTTTACACTTCTTTCCAATTCAGTTTACAGCAATAATATAGTATTTCTGTTTATATTAGAATGTTCACGATATACTTACCCGTATGTTTGTGTAATTCTGTTAGTGTTACCGTTCCTGATTTGTTTGTATAAGCATTTCCACTACTATCTAATCTTTGACTTCTATGATTACCTTTCAGCAACTTTCGTTACGTTGTAAGACAAGTGATGCTGTTCTAATTGAGATGCTTTATTAGTTTTAATTTTCTTGTTCAGCGAGGTAGCCCCCCAATCCGTGGTGGATTGGGAGGTCCCCTCAGCGCGTGTCAGGCGGCGTAAGACTTCCCGGGGGACCGAAGTGGAGGCCTCCCCGGTTAGTCTTGCCAACAGATTCGAGGCGCTGTCTGTGGCAGGGGATGTTCCTGATGCGGATGGTGTCGCTTGTCCTGTACTCGCCCCTCTGCCTTCAAGATCCGGGCACTCACAGAGGGTGGGTTTGTTGGTAGTTGGGAGCTCCAACGTTAGGCGGGTAATGGAGCCCCTTAGGAAAATGGCTACTAGGGAGGGGAAGAATTCCAATGTGCACTCCGTGTGCATACCGGGGGGAGTCATTCCGGATGTGGAACGGCTCCTTCCGGATGCCATGAAGAGCACAGGGTGCAGCCAACTGCAGGTGGCGGCTCATGTTGGGACCAATGATGTGTGTCGCTTTGGATCGGAAGAGATCCTCTCTGGTTTTGAGCGGCTATCAGAAGTGGTTAAGACTGCCAGTCTTGCTTGCAAGATGAAAGCGGAGCTCACCATCTGCAGCATTGTCGACAGGACTGACTGCGGACCTTTGGTTCAGAGCCGAGTGGAGGGGCTGAATCAGAGGCTCAGACGGTTCTGCGACCGTGTCGGCTGCAGATTCCTCGACTTGCGCCAAAGGGTGGTGGGTTTTCGGGTTCCGCTAAATAGGTCAAGAGTCCACTACACTCAGGAAGCGGCTACACGGGTAGCGGGGGCTATGTGGCGTGGACTGGGCGGTTTTTTAGGTTAGATGGCCTCGGGAATACACAAAATGGGTTTCAGTCTCAAAGGGGGCAGGTCAGACACGGGAAGAAAGTAGACATAAAAACCATTGGTGTAACAGTTGTAAATTGTCGTAGCTGTGTTGGGAAAATTCCAGAGCTCCAAGCGCTGATAGAAAGTACTGAGGCACAAATCGTTATAGGTTCTGAAAGCTGGCTGACGCCTGAGATAAATTCGGCCGAAATTTTTTCAAAGGGCCAAATGGTCTTCAGAAAGGATAGAATAAATAAAACAGGGGGTGGCGTGTTTATTTCTGTTACAAACGGTTTATCCTGCAACGAAATTGAGGCAGATACTTCCTGTGAATTGGTCTGGGTAGAGGTTATACCTGACCACCGAAATAAATTAATAATTGGATCTTTTTATCGGCCCCCTGACTCAGACGATGCGGTTGCAGAAATGTTCAAAGAAAGCTTGAATCATATTTCAAATAGGTATCCGAAGCATACTGTTATAATCGGTGGCGACTTTAATTTACCCTCGATATGTTGGCATAATTACGTATTCAAAACCGGGGGCAAATATAAAACATCGTCCGAACTAGTTCTGAATGCTTTTTCTGAGAACTACTTCGAACAGTTAGTTCATGAACCCACTAGCAACAAATAATCCCGAGATAGTAAAGAGCATCAAAACAGATACAGGGATTAGCGAACATCGAGTTGTAGTAGCGAGACTGAATATCGAAATTCCCAAATGCACCAAAAATAAACGAAAAATATATCTATTCAATAAAGCAGATAAAAATTCGCTTCACGCTTTCCTGAGTGATAGTCTCCAGTCCTACAAAACTAACAATGCGAGTGTAGATCAGTTGTGGCTTACATTCAAAGACATAATATCAGTAGCAATCGAGAGATTTATACCAAATAAATTAATAAAAGAGGGGGCTTACCCCCCGTGGTACACAAAACAGGTCAGATCACTGTTGCAGAAACAAAGAAAAACGCATGCAAAATTTAAAAAGACACAGAATCCGCAAGACTGGCAATCTTTTACTGAAACTCGCAACCTAGCGCGGACTTCAATGCGAAAATCTTATAGTTGTTCCCACAACGAAATCCTGTCTCGTAATCTTGCAGAAAATCCAAAGAAATTCTGGTCATATGTGAAGTACACTAGCGGCAAAACACAAACAATACCTTCACTACGCGATAGCAATGGTAATACTACCGACGACAGTACTGCTAAGGCAGAATTACTAAACACAGCTTTCCGAAATTCTTTCACCAAAGAAGACGAAGTGAACACTCCAGTATTCAATCCAAGAACAGCTGCCAGCAATGACGTCGATTTGCAGTAGGATTTTGGAACATATACTTTATTCGAATATTAGGTACTACCTCGAAGAGAACGACCTATTAACCAATAGTCAGCACGGATTCAGAAAGTATCGCTCTTGCGAAACACAGCTTGCCCTTTATTCACATGAAGTGTTAAGTGCCATCGACAAGGGATCTCAAATCGATTCCATATTTCTGGATTTCCAGAAGGCTTTTGATACTGTACCCCACAAGCGGCTTCTAATGAAATTGCGTGCTTATGGAATATCTGCGATTGGATTCACGATTTCCTATCAGAAAGGACACAGCTCGTTGTAATTGACGGTAAGTCATCGAGTAAAACAGAAGTGATATCTGGCGTTCCACAGGGAAGCGTTATTGGTCCCCTACTCTTCCTCGTGTTTATAAACGATTTAGGAGATAATCTGAATAGCTCCCTTAGACTGTTCGCGGATGATGCTGTCGTTTATCGGTTAGTGAAGTCAACAGAGGATCAAAAGCAACTGCAAAGCGATTTAGACAAAATTTCTACTTGGTGCGAAAATTGGCAATTGACACTAAATAAAGAAAAGTGTGAAGTAATACACATGACCACTAAAAGAAATCCGCTGAACTTCAATTACGCGATAAATCAGTCAAACCTTAAGGTCGTAAATTCTACCAAATACCTAGGAGTTACAATTACGAACAACTTTGACTGGAGAGAACACATAGAAAATATTGTGGGGAAGGCGAACCAAAGGTTACGTTTCATTGGCAGAACGCTTAGACGATGCACCAGCTCCACCAAAGAGACTGCCTACATCACACTTGTGCGTCCTCTCTTGGAGTACTGTTGCCCCTTGTGGGACCCTCACCAGGTGGGACTGACGGAAGATATTGAGAAGGTTCAGAGAAGGGCAGCTCGTTTTGTTTTATCACGTTACGGGGGGGGGGGGGGGGAGCGTCACGGAAATGTTGCACGAATTGGGGTGGAAATCATTAAAAGAAAGACTTTATTCATTGCGGCGTGATCTGTTTGCGAAGTTTCAATCACCGACTTTTAGTTCTGAATGTGAAAATATTTTGCTAGCACCCACCTACTTAGGGAGACATGACCATCCCAATAAAATAAGAGAAATCAGATCGAAAACGGAACGATTTAGGTGTTCTTTCTTCCCGCGCGCTATTAGAGAATGGAACGGTAGAGAAAAGTTATGAAGGTAGCTAATGAACCCTCTGCCAGGCACTTAAATGTGATTTGCAGAGTATCGATGTAGATGTAGAAAAGTTAGAACTTAATATTTTTCCTCATATTTCCTACTGTGATACAGTAAAAGTGTTGCATGTAATTGTCTTTTTGTTTTCATTCCAGTAACGTACACGTTACACCTTACGTAATTTTCGGGACAATTTAAGATATCGTTATTCTGTTTTCCACCAAATGAACTACAAAACGTCCTCATTAAATGGCATATAGAGTTTCGTCATAGCAATACTAATAAACAGAGTTGTCGATATTAATTATGCTTTTTGAAATGAAACTGTAATACGTTTCCTGCTAGTACTGAATGTATCAAACGAATTAAACTTAATTTCACTTAGGATATCAAACAAGTATTTCACAAAAATTAAAATATTTAGAAAAATAATAGACGTAGTAGCTTAGCTGTTCAGTGGGTGCCTTGTGGAAGAACATAAGAAGTCCGAGGGTCTCTTCTTATAAGGGAACAGTTATTCTTGTCTCGTCACTTTGGCGATATTCAGACAAGACCTAGGAAAACTTATGAAACTCATCGTCAATATATCCAATTTCACCGACGTTTCGCCCATTATTGTAAGCGGCCTTCTTCTGGGTGTCAGTTAACTGCTGGATGACGGAAAGCTGGGAACTTAAATAGTGGTGGAAGTAACGGTTGCCAAATTGTGATTGGAGAGCCTAAATCTCTAATCACAATTTGGTAACAGTTACTTCTACCACTATTTAAGTGGTAGAAGCTTTCCCTCATCCGGCATTAAATGTGAAACGCAGAAGAAGGCCGCTTGAAATAGTGGCAGAAATGTCGGCGAAATCTGATATACTGACGATGCGTTCCAAATCCCAGAAGAATTATATTACCAAATACTTCTTTGTCATGAATGCTTCTAAGCTATGACGTAAAATTTCACGTGTTTCACGCAGCAGTTACTTACATAGACATTACTTCTTCTGACTAGTCACTTAATCACAACTACACATCACCGCGGCGAAGTGGCCGAGCGCATTAACGCGCTTTGCTCCGATGCACGAGGCCGTTAGAATCCTTCCTTGGACATGGATGTTTGTGCTGTCTTTAGTATAAATTAGTTTATAAGTTTAGGGACTGATGACCCCGCAGTTAAGTCCCATAAGTTTAACAAACATTCTTTGAACAACTATACATCGACAGCTTCAGCTACAAGCTATGTTCTCAAAATGTGACGACATTATTGTCTTACTTTGCATCTTCTCTGCAGTAGCTCAAGATAGAATGAAACTTTCACTCTGCAGCGGAGTGTGCGCTGATATGAAACTTCCTGGCAGATTAAAATTGTGTGCCGGAACCGAGACTCGAACCTGGGACCTTTGCCTTTCGCGGGCAAGCGCACTGTGCTATCCCTCACGATGCCACCTCACAACTTTACTTCCGCCAGTACCTCGCCTCCTACTTCCCAAACTTCACAGAAGCTCTCCTGCGAACCATGCAACCAGCTCAAGATAGTTTGCAATTCTAACGTCGCAGTTAATACCAATATTGTGACTGCTAAATCCTACATTAATCATCACGTAGTTGTCAGTTATTAGAGCCTAGAAAGGCATCCAATTCCATCCGACTGAGGCCCACTCAGTTAAAAGTGTTGTACCGTCACACAATGCAACTGAAACTTTTTCAGTTCAGGGACTCGCTACTTTAAGGGCGCAAGTTGGCAGTCGGCGATGGAAGCAGCAACAGAACGGGACGGGAGCAACATCTGGCGGCAACCCGGCAGCCAGCGCGCGCTCCAGATGCTAGCCGCCTGCCTGTAAACACGGCCAGGAGAGGCCGTTATGTGATTTAAATGACAGCCTCTTCAGCACGACAGAATGGGCTTCTCGAAACGTCGCGGCGACCTTCCAACGCCGGGCCCCTCTAACAATTTACAAGTGAAATAACAGTTTTTGGTGTCTGGTTCTGATGGATACTTAAAAAAATGTCGATTTTAGAAAGCAATTACAGATGAAGGACAAAATACTATAAATACCTAACGTACTATGAATACCTATGAAAACCTAACACTCGCACAATATTTATTCATTACTACGGAGTTCAGACAGACTATAAAATAGATTGTCAGGAGGTGCAAAATAGCTAAGCTCGAGTGGCCAGAGAGTAAATGAAAGTCTTTAGAAGAATGTATAACTATGGGAAAATAAAAGATACATTTGGACAGAAGAAAAGCAGCCGTATGAATATCAAGAGCTCTGATGAAAAGACAGTTTGAGCAAACAGGTGTAACTTGAAAATTCGAAAGAATATATAGACGACTCTACAAAGGATACGAACTTTGAGACAATATTGTAAGACGGGAAAATAGATGAAGATGAGTTTGGAGATACTACAGAGAGAAGAATTGGACAATGCAATGAATGACCGAAGTCGAAACAAGGCTTCTGGAGTAGACGTCTTTCCCTCAGAGCTAATGATGTCTCTGGGAGAACCAGCCATGAAAAAAAAAAATGTTTTACCTGGTGAAGAAGATGTATGAGTCACGCGAAATACCCTCAGGCTTAAAGAAAAAAAGTAATTACCAGGCGCCGGCCGCGGTGGCCGAGGGGACTGAGGCGCTTCAGTCACGGTCTGCACGGCCACTACGGTCGGGGGTTCGAATCCCCCCTCGGGCATGGATATTTGTGCCGTCCTTAGTTGTAGGTAGTTCATAAGTAGTTTGTAAGTTTAGGGACTGATGACCCCGTAGTTAAGTCCCTTAAGCTTAACAAACATTTGAACATTTTTTAATTACCAGGCACAGACAGGGGTCAAAATTACTGAACCATCAGTCACGCTTGCAAAATTTTAACATTAATTATTTACAGATGATGGAAATGCTAGTAGAAGCTAACATCGGGGAAGATAAGTTTGGATTTAGGAGAAATGCAGGAACACGTGAAGCAATATTTACATCTTAGAAGATTAAGGGAAGGCAAACCTGTATTTCTAACTTTTGTAGATTTAGAAAAAGCTTTTGACAATGTTGATTCGAATACAATTTTTGAAATTCTAGAGACAGCAGGAGTAAATTATAGGGAACAGAATGTTATTTACAACTTGTACAAACACCAGATTAAATTTATAACAGTCAAAGGGCATGATAGAGAGGCACTATTTGGGAAGGGAGTAAGGCAGGCTGTAGCCTTTCCCCAATGTTATTCCATCTGTACATTGAGCAAGGTGAGGGAAAACATGAATAAATTTGGAAAAGGCAATAAAGTTTTGCTGATGGCATTGTAATTCTGTCAGAGACAGCAAAGGATCTGGAAGACCAAATGAAGGGTACGGACTGTGTCTTGAAAGGAGCGTATAAGATGAGCAAAACAAGGGGAGGAATGTAATCTAAGAAAATCAGGTGATGCCGAAGGAATTAGAGTACGTAACTAAACACTAAAAGTGGTAGATGAGTTTTGTTCAAATGTTCAAATGTTTGTTAAGCTTATGGGACTTAATTACGGGGTCATCAGTCCCTAAACTTACAAACTACTTATCAACTACCTTATACTAAGGACGGCACAAATATCCATGCCCGAGGGGGGATTCGAACCCCCGACCGTAGTGGCCGTGAAGACCGTGACTGGAGCGCCTCAGTCCCCTCGGCCACCGCGGCCGGCTGAGTTTTGTTACTTGGGCAGTAAAATAACATACGATGGTCGCAGTACAGAGAATATAAAATGAAGAATGCCTATTGTCCGGCTGAACACACAATCTTAACTCTGTGAACAGAACCCGGCGCGAATCGTTACGACTCCAACCTTGATGTTCCTCCGCCCAGTTTTTACGGTCTAAACGGTGTCATGGTTTTAATGGTGGACCTCCATGTGTAGAGGCCACAATTGCTGGAGGCACTGTACTGTTGCCCTCTGGAGGGAGCATTGCAGCTGATTTGCATTCAGCCTGCTGCCTTGACGGGCTGTTAAAGGGAGAGAAAGGCCATCTCTTGCTCATGTTACCCGTGGACGAACTTGGCCTTGCTTTATATAAAGGGTTCCAGTTGTCTGAAATTGCGCCCAGGTCCTTAAAATTAAACTTTTGGACACTCCAATAGCTGCAACCACCGTGTCTTTCCCGCTTTCAACCTTCCTACGGCTCTCCGTGCTATAGTTTCGGGTAAGTCACGTTATTGTTCCAATGCACTACCTGCTCACTACACAATCTGAACCCAAATACCGGATGATCAAGTCAGTATAAATTTGAAAACTTAATAAATCACGGATAGTGTAGATACAGTGGTAAAAATTTACACACATGCTTGGAATTAGATGGGTTTTATTAGTAGGGAAAAAAAGTTCAAAAAATGTCCGACAAATGACGCTTCATCTGATCTGAAAAGCAATAATTAGCATAACAAATTAAGACGATGTTCTTTACAGGAAATGCTCAATATGTTCACCATCATTCCTCAACAATAGCTGTAGTCGAGGAATAATGTTATGAACAGCACTGTAAAGCATGTCTGGAGTTATGGTGAGGCATTGGCGTCGGATGTTGTCTTTCAGCATCCCTAGAGATGTCGGTCGATCACGATACACTTGTGACTTCAGGTAACCGCAAATCCAATAATCTCACGGACTGAGGTCTAGGGACGTGGGAGGCCACGCATGACGAAAGTGGCGGCTGAGCACACGATCATCACCAAACGACGCGCGCAAGAAATCTTTCATGCGTCTAGCAATACTTTGATTTTTTTTTTTTATTTTTTATTTTTTTTATTTTTTATTTATTTTTTTTTTTTTTTTTTAAATGTGTCATTCCAAGCATATGTGTCAATTTTTACCTCTCTATCTACATGATTCCGTGGTTTATTAAGTTTTCAAATATATACTGAATTTTTGATCACCCGGTATTTGTGCAGTTCGTTTGGTAGGGCAAATACAAGTCCACACAACCCCCTTCTGTCGGTTGCCGTAAAGTTGTCTCCACACCGCAGAGCCGACAGAAAGACGTCGAACCATTGTAGTTCATTCTGCCGATGACAACAGAACCTACATATCTCATCTGAGTCAGTAATTGTTTTGACCAGTGTAGATGGCATTATTAAGGAAGCAACGAAGTTGACGTGCATACTCTCAAAATATCGTTAAACTTGCATCACGTAGGAAACAGCAGTGGAGTAGCCGAGCGGTCTAAGGCGCCTCGCTGCGGGGCGCGCTGTTGTTCGCCGTCGGAGGTTCGAGTCCTCCCAGGGGCATGGGTGTGTGTGTTTGTCCTTAGGTTAGTTTACTTTAGTTTAAGTAGTTTGTAAGCTACGGACTGATGACCACGCAGTTTGCTCCGATAAATTTGCAAACATTTGAACAGCATGCATTCTATTAGTAACCAGATTGAATAAAACAATAGCCGATGTAATCTGGAAAATATACAGCGAAGTTTGTCAGACCTCTGAGGGAAATTAGTTCACAGTCAGAATGCCGCGAGGTAGCTTGAATACTGAAGGAGCGCCTCGCATCTATTTGAGTGCTACACGCGGCCTGCCACAACCAAACCAGGGCATTAGGGAGCGGTTCGCTATCGTACACTGACCCGTGCTTAACGACGCGACCTGTCTGAGGCCGCTAGAAACGCATTACATCTTGGTTTCTACAGACTAAATGTCTACTGAATCGCTGCTCTACACTTAAAACACTATTTCAGTCGTACTGTGTACTATAAAAGTGCATCGGCAAGAGAGCTCAAAATGCATCCCTTGCAATATACGGCTTTCTTGTCAACATCTCCCTGGGAGCTTTCAGAAGGAATTAAAGAACACTTCATTCCAGGAACATGAAGACAGTTATACATTAGCATGTCAAACTTCAAAAACTTCACCATCCAAGATCGCTAAATATAATATTGTTTATGAATGGTTTCATCAGATCTACATTAGATTAGTTATTGTTCGTTCCATAGATCCATAGTGAGGAGATCCTCACGGATGTGGAACATGTCAATATACAGGGTATATCAAAAAGGATGGCGGAAACTTCCACGGTTGAAAGTTGTCGATAATAGGAGCAAAAATGTCCCAGTAAACATGGGCTCGCAATCGAGCCGTTTGCGAGATAATTACGAATGTTTGGTTCCAAGCCGCCACTGATGTCATTGTAAACATCGTCCTAGTTGGTAAACATTAATTTGAAATTTAGACTTTATTGTTAAGATTTACATCGCGTTTAGTTCACATTTCACTGAATTTACAGTAAACATCGTCTTTGTAGGGAGTCTTTTCAAAGTTTAATGTCAATGAGTTGGCTTTAAATCTTTATTAATCTTCATGAAAATATTATTATGATCGACAGGCTATTCATTGCAATTCTTGTATCATCTGCAAAGTTACCATCACCGAATCTTATGCAAATACACCTCAGCTGATAACCGTCATCTGTACAACATAGAGCATCAAGTAGTTAAACGTTATAACAGATACATAAAAAAGGTGATACATCGTCATGTCAATAATAAAACAAGATTAACTAATCATGCATCTTGCGACGACTGCACAATCTCATATTCACACAACATGCCCAATGCTGCTCTACGAATATGACTGCACAAGCTCATATTCATAGAGCAGCATTGGGCATGTTGTGTGAATATGCGATTGTGCAGTCAGTGCAACATGCATATCTTATATAAATCGTGTTTTATATTGACATGCCGATGTATCACTTTCGTCGTGTTCCTGGAATGACGTTTAAGTACTTGAGCTGTATTTGCATAACTTAAGTTTGCCTAAACGGGTAATTAGTGATCTGGTTATTGACGTTTACTTCTATATTTCATGTGTGTATTAACGTCCGTTATTTAAAGGTAGCCCTTTGGTTGTCATGTACGAGTTCATGCTGTAATACGGACCTGTGACTTTCTTTATGCAGGTGGTGTGTTAAAGTAGTCTTATTGTCTAATTCCCGTGTTCTTTCAAACGAAATCATCTTTCCCCTACAGACACAAGTGATTTTCTATACGCCACTCTTCCAAAGCTGGAGTGCTGTCGTTACTGCTGGGCAAGAAGTATTCAATAGTGTTGTACAGAAGCTTTCTGGCTATTGCAATTATAGAATATCTAAGTTCATTACATGTTAGTTCTGTATCCAATGAGACATTATCCTTTCCATAGTATTTATTGAGTTGTATAACGTTCCCTATTGCGCCATAAAATTATCATTAACAGGGAGTGTATGTCATACATAACTACACAAGTGTTCTTATATTTCGTTAGTGGTTTCATAAAATTATGTAGGCCGGTGTTATGATCAAAATTCAGAGAATATAAGTAAGATTTATTTTGTGATATTTGAACAGGGACCTGAAGATGTCCTCAGTGTTTAACCCAAACTGGTAGCAAAACAAATTATTTGTAAAAATTCTCGGCTGTTGGCTCCATTTAACACATAGTGACACTGTCGGCTCAATGATGGTTTTTATTATTTTCTTCTAGCATCAGTATTTCGACTGGCGACAGCCAGAGCGTGTACCAAGGGAATAATAACCGAGAAGCTTGATTACGTAGGGAGGTGAAAATTTTGAACAAAGTTTTCGAAAAGAATTATATTAAAAATTAATCCATCAAAGAACATTTACAATTAACTGTAAGAAGAGTTTCCAGAATATTTCACTGACTATATTTTGAACACTGGAGTATTCTTACTGGTCGCTCGAAGGTAAGGAATTGTTATATCCATGCAACTGCTTAGATATGTAAAATTAATGTTGAAGATGTAATGCCCGTCTGATTGTCCAGCCTAAGAACGTGTGGTTTTAACAGCTGCAACTGCTACCCGGAGCGATTACTGAAAATCGCGACCAACACTTCGTTTTGTACACACGAAGAGTTGCGGTGGTGTGGTCCAGCCATTTGTTTAAAACCCGGGTCAGTGTAAAAGCGCAGAAATAGAGCAGATGTAAACACGGAACGTGCGCCGGCGGGCTCTGCCAACTTCTCTACGAAAATAAAATTCCCCTTCAGCCTCACTGCTCGGAAGCGTGTAGGTGAAAAATCTTCAGGCACCAAAAATGTTCATAGTAATTAGTAACACTCAAGTAAACAGTTCGAACTGCAATTTTATATTTCCTTTCTTGTAAAAAAGTATGCATTATAAGGTTGTCGACGCTAGGGAAATTCTGCAAAGCTCTTTTCTAGACATTACAATTAATTTTTGCTTTTTGAGGTCAGTACAGAAGTTTATAGGGCGGACATGAACAACCATAGAACTTCCTGTTTTGGCCAGTGGACCGCATACAACTTAAGACTAATGGTGTTTCTTTCTTTTCCTTTCTTCCCGGTACTTCTTCATTTACTCTCCTATTGCTCGTCTCTGCTCATCTGTCCACAACCTCTTTGGTCGAGATTTTGGCTTATCTTCTTCATACGTTGCGTTTTCTATCAGTAGCCTGAAGCCATTCCTGTCACTTATTATTTCTTCTGTAACACTTATTTAGTTTGCATATTTCTTCACTGCTTCTGTCCATCCTACAGTTTTCTTCAGTTTATTAACAAAAAAATTTTTTATAATCCGTATGTCTTCCATTCTTTTTAAATGTTCATAAAATTTTAGCCATCTTCTCCCCATTGATTCTGCGATTTTTTTCTGTATTTTTGTATAAATCTTCATTTCTCGCTTTCATCCATATATTTTTCTCGGGACCCAGACTTTTTCTTAGTATTTTCCTGTCTCTTTTTTTTCCAGTTCTTTTAGTTCGCCGTTCTTACTCAATGTGAGGCACTCTGATCCCTATGTTCCTTGTGTCCTTATAACTGAATTGTAATGTCTACCAACTCCGCTTGGATGGATATTAACTTCTTATTGCCGTAGTTTTGTGTTAATTTGTATGCAAATTCTAACTTCTTTTTTGTTTCTTTATTTGTTGTATTACCTAGTCCGTTGGCTTGGACCCATACCCCAACTCTTCTAATTTATCAACTCTTCTAAATTTTCCATACTTTCTTTACATAATTTTCCTACATTATGTTTGTGTGCGATGTACTCGGTTTTTTCATGAGATATTTTTAGCCCAGTCTTTAAAAAATCTCGTGTTCTAGATCTAGCATAACAGTTGCATCTGTAGGGATTTAAGTTACCGATGCTATATCATCCGCAAAGACTAAACATTTTATTTCAAATTTGAACGTTTCTCGTCCCATGATTATATCTTTTATGCCTCTCTTTAATAGTTTGTGTTCTGCTCACTATCGGTTTCGTAGTTATATCCTCATATGGAACCTGCATAAAAACCGAAGAAAGCCTGGATAAGAATTATAAGTTGAGTAAATATCAAATGCATTAAAATGTTTGTCCTTGACTAAAATGATTGATTATATCAAGTGGAATACAGGCGAGTCCTGGGATTTCACTCATAAAATGTTCTTTGGGCAAAAGTACCAGATCGAAACCTAAGAGGAAATACGAGGGCCTTTGCTTTAGGTTTCGACCTCGTTTTTGTACAACGAAGATCTTATAAGGACTATCTTGTAAGTTACTTTGAAGGAAGTAACAGTCAATGTGTAGGGGAGATCGGGGCATGTTTTCCACCTTTTTATATTTTTAATTTTTGTTCTTTTGATTTTTATCAGTTTCGATGTAAACAGCGGATCATTGTATTTCCTATACTTTTATCTACAGTCTTGACGAAATATTTTTGAAAATAGCAAATATCCTTCTTGGCTGAAAACGATTTTGTCTGACCATGTTGCGTTGGAAAATTTGCCCCGTATGCGGGGCAAGTTTCCAGCTTACTTAAAATGTACAGGGGCAAGTTTTCCAATTATACTTTAAATGGATAATTTATTTTTTCATCTGGTTTTTAACTGGACTATCAGTCAATATAGCTGACTTCCTTTTTTTCCTTCCATGTTGTGTTTGCTTCCTATGTGCCGCCTTCTCAAAAGGCCTAATTTCTTCTGGTGTTGGCCAAGATATTGTGGATGTAGACGTAACGCCTTCTTGAAAATTTTTTAATTTTTTAATGCTGGCTGAGCTAAATATGAATCAGAAAATAATTGTCAGTAAGAGAAAATTGGCAAATGAATGGAAAAATGGAAATATATACGGAAATTGAGCCTGTTTATCGTATGAAATATTTATATTATGAAATACTTATACGTTAGAAACTTAAGGAATCACAGCGGTAGTACGATTCTTCTTTTTCTTCTTCTTTCCCCCTTTTTTATTTTTATTATTATTATTTTCTTGCGCCTTTCTCCCGTTAGCGCTGGGTCAGCGTGGCCATGGATTAGACATGATTGATTTTAAGCGACTGGCGGATGCTCTTCTCGTCGACAAGCCATTATCCCACCATCTATCCTCGCAGGAAATATGTTTATCCCAACTGTCTGTGTATAAGAGTTATACGTGTAAAAGAGTGTGAAATTTTTTCTAAAAAAAGGCGGATAAAAGTTTTTACTGTGCTTTTAAACATAGCTTGACTGGAAGCAGCAACCGTAAACACTATTTACTGCAAGTACAAATCAGCAGCCAAAAGGTTGGGTGGTAAAATGTGATAAAATTTAAAACACTTTACTAGGTTTCGTCGCCTACTAGTGATGTATTCATCAGAAGTATTGATAAAATTATTATATGAGACATTTTACCCAGAGCACGTGTGCTCAAGTCACAACTGATAATGGTATGTGATTAAGCAGAGCGTGCTCTGAGTTAACACCTCTCGCGTAATAATTTTATCAATACTTCTGATAAAGACACCCCTAGTAGGTGTCAAAACCTGATATAGTGTTTTAATTCTACCACGCAATTTGTGGGCTGCTAATAAGTTTATATCATGCTGTTGGCAATCAGTTCTGTTGTTTAGGTGGAATGCGTAGACTTCTGTCTTGGCTGGAGTTTCCATGCTTTATGATATGTACTGAGTGATTGTAAGTCTCTCGGCATTATATTTTATTTATTACAGAGTGGTATAGTGTCTGTTCTTACCGATATTTGGTTCTTTATTTCACCGCTGATGCGATCATACGTTCGACATCGCACAGGAATCCGTAATGGCGAGTGTAAGAGGGCATGGACGATGAGGGCGCTATAGTCTAGCGTTTGACTTGTGGGAATTGGAGAGGGACAGAAGGCGAGCGCGGGTAGCCAACTGGTTCAGGTGGTAGTGAATAGAGCAAAGGCGCAGCTCAAATCGAGCAAAGGCGCAGCTCACTGCCCTCTTGAAGGAGCTATGGTCAGGGCGCGCACACAAGAATATTTAATGCAGGAACGTCCAAGTATGTATCTGTGATAGCTGAACGGTGCCACAGACGGATGAATTTGATTACTGTTCTTACAACTGAGAACGGATGAAATAGGATATTCCCTTCACATACATTACAGTACGCTTTTCATTGCACAACACCATGATAACATTGCGAAGATATCCCGACTTACATTTGGATCAGTTCCTGAGGATGCAGAGATGGATATGCTTGCTGACGTCACAGTGGAAAAAGTCCATGATGCTATCAAAATCTACCGATAAGTCACCTGACCCTGACGGCTTCCCGCTTGAGTTTTATCAAACATTTCGTCACCTACTAAAGCTCCGATGTTGACAGAAATTTGTCCGGGCCTTATATTGTCCCAGGTGCAGATTCCTGAAAGTTTCCTCGACGGTATCGTCATTTCCATACATAAACCTCGGGATAAATCAAGGATTGGCGATTTTCGTCCATTGACGTTGCTCAATAGCGACACAAATATCTTTACTAGACTTCTGGCTGCACGGCTCAAACGCACGGCAAGATATGTGGTTTCTCCTGATCAAATCTCCTTGGGTGGTTTAACAACATTCGCAACGCCCAATGTCGCTATAGGGACATAATGGCCCTAGCTCATACTCAACGAATGTCCGCTCTTGACTTCAACCAAAATTTCGATAGAGTCGATCACGAGTACTTGTACTCCGTAATATGAGATATCAAGATATACTACCGCAACGTCATAATGAGCCTTCGAGGAGGGACGTCTCGTGTACTCTACAATGGTCGTCTCACTCAACCCGTAACGATACGTCATTCGGTGCGTCATGGCTTAACGATCTCTGCATTGTTGTATGCGTTTGCAAAGGAACCGTTGCTTTGTAGACTCCGGATCTCACCCAGTTGCCATGTATTTTGCTGCACTGCTTATACGGACGATCTCGTCCTCATTATACGCAGCGACACAGAGGTACGGGAGTACTTGGCATGGGTTACCACATCTAAATCTCTATCCATACTCCGCAATCCACTAGACGTTGTGTGGCGGAGGGTAGGCCCTACCTTGAGTACCCTCCTATTCCAGTCACGTAGTGTTCGCGGAAATAAAGATTGTCGGTGTGCCTCTGTGTGGGCTCTAATCTCTCTGATTTTATCTTCATGATCTCTTCGAGAGATATACGTAGGAGGAAGCAATATACTGCTAGTCTCCTCGGTAAATGTATGTGCTCGAAACTTCGACAAAAGCCCAAACCGAGCTACAGAGCGTCTCTCTTGCAGTCTTCCACTGGAGTTTATCAATCATCTCCGTAACACTTTCACGGTTACTAAATGATCCTACAACGAAGCGCACTGCCTAATAGGTGTGGGGCTTCCTGCAGACAGCACTGCTCATTTGCGGGTAACTGCAACTAACCGATGCTTAGGACTCGACTTCACAGGGGACTTGCGGCGTACGATCGCCCTCAACTGCCGACGTCCACCAACCCAGTTACGCGCTGGCCTTCTCGATCATCGCTTTCGGGTCCTCGCCTTCTACAGCGAATACAGTGTGTTAATATATATTTGACGTCACGTATACCTCACGTGGCACGAACTTTACCCATTCCGCCATTCATGACATTACGCATTTGGGTTCATATGTTTGCCATGGCTTGCTGTTCAAGATAAAATACGAGATCCACACCCTCCCAAGAAACAGAATAGGCCCGTACCATGTGCCTGACAGAGGGAAGCCCTTTTCCTCAGCTCTCACATGGTGCTGTGACGCCGTAATTCCACATGCCTTACCAGCCTGTTGCTGGAGGCCCTTCCATCGCGCTCTCTCTCAGCTCCTATAATGCTTTGAGATGTTCCGGCGCCATTCTTTTACTTCCGTCGCTTTTTCATCAAACTGAACTACGTCTACACTGCGACACGGGCGACAAGCTTTATGTGTACGAAGGCGATCTACGGCTTTCTTAAGAAGAACAGACAACCAAATATGATTGAACGGTAGACCCCACCGTCATCTGGTGTGTCGTCTGGCGATCGGTGGGTGCTCCTTATCTTGCCACTGACGTCCAGTCGACATGGTACCGTACGGTCAATAGGAAACAAGTATGCCAGCCACGACTTCACAAAATTCACCCCACAGATACATCAGTGTGTATTGCCTGTAATGTAATGGACACAGACGAGCATCGATTAGTATGCGGATCGGCGAAAGGGGTCTGGCTCTTGGTGCGACAGATGCTGGCCTTGATTACCCATACGACCCCTCATCACATACGTTCCCATCTGATCCTCTTTCCAGACGAAAACGAACGCTGTGAGGTGGATTTGTGGACATGCGGCTCAATACTTGTTTGTAGACAGAGAGAAAAACGAACTTAATTTTTGGAACGTTCTGAACGAACGACATTACACAGCTGTCCGCAATTCAAAATACGGGCAATATTTATCAAATTTTCTTTATAATGTTTTTCGTAACCCACCCCGCAGTTGGGGTGATCCAGCAATGAAGTAATTAATGTTTACATTTTCATTTCAACGTAAAAAATTGAAATAAACAATAAAAATAAAAATAAATTAATATACTTAATTTTTATAGCTCCCCTGACTGTCCTTACATTTTTACCCTTTCTTACGCCCTATTAGAATCAGGTTAGTTGCACTGGGCCTAGGATAAGATAGGGCCAACGCCTGAAGTGGTGCAGTTTGTCATTTATTTTATTTTATTGTCTAGGGTAAAAGTGGCGGTGGCAAGTAATCCTTTCTTAGGTACCTTTCATTTCTTATTTACCAGGAAAAAATAATTAAGAAATAATATAAAAGCGATAAAAAAAATTAAAACTAAAAACGATGAAAGTAAAACGAGGAAAGGGTAAATAAAGAAAAAAATCGCACTGACGTGTTTTACGGCCCACTTTATATTTGTAGTTTTATAAGTTTTTGCAAACATTTTGGACCAAATAATAATCTAAATAATAAAAAATTAATTAATGAGCGTGTCTAAAACCCTTTTAGGAAAAAAAAAATTAGGTAATGGCGGGTTCCAAACCACCGACCTTTAACTAAGTTGTAGAGAATTTTCTCCTCTACCAATTAGGTTATTTAATTTTCGTGTCAGATGAACAGTTCGTTTGCAATTACAATTATATTACAAACGGCTTTTTTTTGTATTAGTACCGTATTTTTTGTCCGAAAAATTTGAAAAAGTGAGGTTCTGGTCTCTGGCGGCCTACAATCATGTCTGTAAAATTTTGTGCTTATCGGTTGAACGGTTCGTCTTAAAAACAGGGAACACTTTACGGACGGACAGACGGACAGACAGACATCCCAAAATCGCCGTTATTTTTACAAATATATTTGAAACGCTACGAGATATGAAAAAAACATAAGAGAGCAAAGTTGTAGAGAATTTTCTCCTCTACAAATTCGGTTATTCAATTTTCGTGTCAGTTAAATATTTAAGCCGTTATTTTCATTTAAATTTCGAGCTGTCAAAAGACGATCGCAAAGGCCCACTTTTAGTGTTACTACCGTAACCTAAAGTGGGCCAAAAGTGGTTAATGCGACCGCTAGCCCGAATCGAGAGACCAGATCACATTTTCACTTGTCGCCATTGTATAATTTCAATGCCGCAACGCAGCTAATGCCAAATCCTTCTTCATTTGCCTCCTTAATAAAGAATTTGCAAATATATTTTATCCTTACTGCATTGGCTTTACGGCTATGGCAAAGTCCTGGGCATAGTGTTGTAACATGTCACCGATGTGGAGCCGGCCGCGGTGGCCGAGGAGATTAAGGCGCTTCAGTCACGGTCTGCACGGCCACTATGGTCGGGGGTTCGAATGCCCCCTCGGGCATGGATATTTGTGCCGTCCTAGTTCGTAAGTAGTTCATAAGTAGTTTGTAAGTTTAGGGACTGATGACCCCGTAGTTAAGTCCCATAGACTATACAAACATTTGAACATTTGAACCGATGTGGAGGTTGAAGAGCAAGGTTTATAGGTTCGTTGACATATTTGCGACAAGTGTCGTCAATTTACTGATTCGAACATGCGTTTTTAGCTTCAGCAGTTATCAACATATTCACGAAGTATCATATACTATTGATAGATCAATGAACACTATCAATGTTTTTAGTTTCGTCTGGAACCCAGCCTCAATACAGAGTGTCAAGCATAGCAGTAGTTCCAGCTTGATATGTTGGAGTTAGTTTCCAATTCTGTTCCCAGTAGTTTGAAGTACACTATCAGCAGTGAGGCGACAAAGGCTCGCCTACAGTCAATCGACATTTGAGGATTCTTACACTACTTTTGTAAACTCGAACTGTTGAGACACTTTTCCATTTCGAGCATATCAGTGTAGAAGTTCTTCAGCCAAGTTCTACCACAATCCCCCATGTGTTTTATAAATTAATGTTATCTTTGCCCGGATGTGCATTTGTTCAATTCTTGTGTCAGTCCATCTTGTTCCACCTCTGTCCATGGCGTTCTATCCCACTCTCAGAGCATTTCTCTACAGATCAATCCTTATGGCATCATATTTTCTGAACAATGTGTTCTACAATAATATAATTTTTCAGGTACTTAAGTGGAATACTGTATTAGGAAACTGTCTGCAAACTATGTTGCGAATAGTGTTGTCAGTAAAATGTAACGTAATAAATAACAATTTCACGCGTGATGGAGCGCTTTTTCGTACATTTAATTGTACATTACATCATATCTCGTGAACTATGTGTCGTACTATGACATTCAATGGTATATGTGCATACTGTCTGCAAAATCTGTCACAGATAAAGTTAGTAGTAACGATGTCATAAATCGAAAGTTTAGTGTGATGGAGCAATTTATCATAAATGACCTCATATCTCATGAAATGAGAGTCTACTATAATATAGTTTCGGAGATGCCTTCAGTGATATATGAATATGCCTTTTGTAAAATGTCTCTTGAATATAATTAGTAGTGTAGAAGTAAAAAATTGTAACGTCATACCGATTGGCGTACTTTTACTGCATGAACTTCTTCACCTTTCATCATTTTGTTGGGGGTTGTCAGCGAGAAAAATAATGGTAAGATTAGAAATTGTGTGTAAAGGTTTTTGCAGGTCGTTAAGTTCTCTCATTCTAAAGTGCAACAGTTGTTGCGACTTTCATTGTTTATAAAGTCATATTTCTTATACTATCTTCAAATCTGTCTCTTACCCCCACAGCGATTGTTTCTTATGTTAAACAATACTTCTAGTAAGTTTCGTTGAAATCGTTCCATTAGTTTAGAGAAAATTTGGAACTTACACATACATACATTTTTATAATATTTATAGATGTAGATTCCATCCAGTACTTCTGCTTTCCTCAATCATGTCACTTTCATTTAAAAAGCTTCGATAAGGTGGTGTTATATCGATTTCAATCAGTTTATCTTTTATCTTTCATTCGCTGGTCTTGTCTACAGGGACTTCTTGGATTTTGATTTTGTGTGTAATGCCACATTTGCTAGCTTTATCTTTGGTTGCTGATTTCAACACTGACTCCAATAAAAATTCCCTTAAGAACGTTCATCCCTCTTTGCATGAATGAAGGCAATTTAAAGTGGAAGTGGAGTCCATCCATTTTTGCTTTCTCGCTTTGTTTGTCCTTTTCTAGTGTTCTTTCAATAGTACCAAGGTATTCGGTTTGTTGGCATCCATCATACACGTTTTCTATTGCGTCATCCCAGCAAAAGATGTAATGATTCCATGCACCCTTGGTACAATACGTTTGGCTGCATCAGTGGTGGCTCCAACAAATGTTTTGGGGTACTGTATCCAACACGAGTTCCTGCCAACTTTCTGAGAATATTGACCTCACTTACCTTTCTCCAATTACCATCTAGGCTTATTAATGAAATTTATGATTATTGATTATTGCGGGGTGGTGCTGGCTTCTTAAGAATTTTTTTAGATCTTGAATGACTCAGAGGATATATGTATTCATCAGTGGAAAGAAAGCACAGGTCAAGCTTGATATCGAACAGAGCGAAATGTTTAGATTTATTCGGTGTTCTTTTGCCCATTCTATTAGTTCCACTCAATTTTCATCACTATCTTATGTGTTGGCTATTGAAATTACCTATGTATATACATGCCTAAGGTATAGTCGATAATATTGAAGTAGTCCACCGGTAATTTTGTGGTTTGTAGACTGCAAAACAAGCCATTCAGCTCCAGAGGACTTCTATGCCTCTGGTCTCCCTTAGGGAGGAATTTCGTGCATACCGATAGTCGTATACAGATGATGGCAAATATTCAATTATTTTGTATCTCCAAACTTACCTTTTGTAATAATTAGTAGTTGGGCCGATACGGGGTGGTACGGCGTACCGCCTAAAATTCAAACTCGCTATTAGCGTAACGGCTGAATTTTTTTCTTAATCTGTAAAAAATAGACCAACTGTAAATTGTCGAATTGATTTCGGAAAGAAAAATTGGAAAGTTTTAGGTTCCTTCGAAGCATTGAAATTGAACTTTCGCATAATTCCAATGGAATCTGACTGGCGGTCAACTGTTCGAATTAGCCAATGGAGAGTTCCGACTAGTATGTACCGAGACAGAGGAAATGCTTCTTACCGACTTCAAAGCGTTTAAGAATCTTGCTCCAAATGATAAGCCACTACATATGCAAAGTCTTTTGTATGCAATATCGTTGCCTATTCGTTAAAGAAAGCAAGTGCGACAATCCGCCGCGGTGGAGTAGCCGAGCGGTCTAAAGCGTCTCGCTGCGGAGCGTGCGGTTGCTCGCCGTGGAGGTTCGAGTCCTCCCTGGGGCATGGGTGTGTGTGTTTGTCCTTAGGTTAGTTTACCTAGGTTTAAGTAGTGTAAGCTACGGACTGATGACCACGCAGTTTGGTCCGATAGATTTACAAACATTCGAACATTTTTTTGTGACATTCCAGAAATCCTTTTAAAAATTTAAGGGACAGTACATCGCAGCATTTTGACTTAATTCCAATTAATTGAATCATGAAATGTTACGACACTTTTTGAGAACGACTCACTATCAAGATAAAATATTTACCGTAAATATTACGTTTACTTAACCGTCTGTTTCGCACTGTAATCAGTTTGAGATTATAAAATTGCGTTTCGTAGCTCTAGCAGCAACTAAAATAGAAGCGAATTTTAATCTCCTTGAACAATGCTTCTTCAACCGGCTGGATGTGTACTTGTTCAAATGTTGGTAACGCTGCCAGTTATGATTCTTCCGGCGGTGAACGCTTGGTTCCGTCTTTGAGAGTTTCACGAGTTCCATTGTCCGAATTTTGTAATGGTTTTCGTGTGGTATAAGTCTGCTTTTAATTCCCGGCAGCAACACGAATTCTTATTGTCTTCTCGAATGCCACTCCTGATTACTTGCGATAAGATGTCGTCCAAAGCCGAAGGGTGGCATACTCATCTACACTAAACCCTTCAATACAATAATAATGAGTTTCAAATCTGTAGATTATAGCTATAATTTGTTAGTGTATTCACATGCCTAAATCTTTACTTACTCGATTTGGAACGAGCAGAGAATGGCAAAAATAAATAAATAAAATAAAATAAAAATAAAAATATTCGCCGAACATGGTACAGCCCAAAATTTTTTTCCAACTAAATCAATGGTAACAATATCATTTAAATGGATTTTTTGAAGAGCTAAGATATTGAATGAATAAATTCTATTTAATTTGTGATATGAACGCTATTCGCCTGAAAACTGTTCCCAAGAATACTGCAACGAAAATAGTGAACGGAGTAGTGATATAGTCCTGTTGTGCGCTGATACCACCTAAACGTGTTATAGAAGAGCAACCCAGATCAGGTGATGGTATGGCAGCTACAATGTGGAGCAATGTCTTGGTAGGTAAATGAGTGCTTGCAAGTGGAGCATACAACACCCAACACCAAGGATACTTAACATCAGAATACTTAACGTGTTAATGACATTTTAAAAAGTACTTCTACTTGAAATATTTAAAATGATCATATATAGTTTGCCTGTGTGATTGAACAGTGAATAAAATAGTATATGGACACGAAAGTAATTATTCAAGCAAAATTTTGAACACATATTAAGACACATTTCTGGCTTACTTCATAGTTCCTTGAGACCTGTTGACCATGCTGCGAGATCGGATCGTGAATTTTACCGCTTTACATTACTGTATGGACGTTATCATTTCTGTATAGATCTGACTACTGCATTACGCATTCCTAACAACTCTTATGAGTAGTCTCTGCACGATTGCAGTGTTCGTAATTGGGAATGTTCTTAATATATTGCAAACCGGCTCCTTCTACAAGCACTGTCAAACCCTGTTGTCAACGGAATGCTGGTGAAGAATGTGAGAGAGCCATAGTTCAGGTTATATGGAATACCTATATTCAGTGACGAGCTTAGATACGAAATTCGAGTCCTCCCTCGGGCGTGTGTGTGTGTGTGTGTGTGTGTGTGTGTGTGTGTGTGTGTGTGTGTGTGTGCGTGCGTTGCCCTTAGTATAAGTTGGTTTAAGTACCGAATTTTGTAAATTTAGTGACCAATGACCTCAGCATTTTGGTCCCTTAGATTTACAAACATTTGAATATTTTGAACTTAGATAAGACTCCTTGCCTTTCTCGCTGATGGAGATGGCGACTTACCACGACATAAAGACACTGTAAACATCGGAAAATTATTGTAGTTAGTCTCTCCCGATTCACGTAGATCCACCGGAGCAAGATAGAAGACACGAACATTCCTGACGCCAGCATGTTGGAAGATGAATTAGGTAGACGATTTTGAGGAACAGGGATATGCTCTTTGTGTTACGAGTGTGGAAAGATGAACGCTGTATGGTTGCATGCACAGAGCATGCGCCAGGGACTGCTGAAACATATTAATGGGACCATACAAACTGTTTTCCCCAGAGGACAAATGATGGCACGCGTATTACTGCTTGCATTTCACTCTCTAACTAGATTACCATTAGTGGCCTGATTATACTCTGTTGGCTAGAGGAAGTAATTAACACTGAGCTTATCTTGCCAACGTTTATCTACAAAAAACTCAAGTCACATTGTCAGCACCTGTTTTCCCTGTGTAATTCAGTTAATAGGTATTGCAAGTAACGTCCGTTCTCCACAATAGATGATGTTCAAGTAACATGGTTGCGTGTCCTGTGACCATCATATTTGTTGTTACAATCTGTTACTGATGTTGCTCACGACAATGAAAGTTTCGCCGTAATGCAGGTACTCCAATCAAACAACCCACTGACCCCTTTAGAAAGCTTCATTACTGTATCACTTTTTACGATGGAGTGTTCCTTCCGTTTAACATAAACAATTTGATTGTTTGGAGAAAGCTAACATTCATTACACGCATTCTACGTATGACTATCAGATATCCGATACATTATGTTCAGGTAATATATAGAATTATTTCATTAGCCAAAGTGACGTGAGCATGTATCTTTAATTGAACAGCAAATCGGAGTATATCAATAGCACTACGTAGATTCTTCGCAATAATTTGTAGTTTCGTTTCATTTAAACCTAAATGAAAGGCATGATGCAAAATAAATTTAACACGTAGGGTTATCGATCTAGAATCATCATTTTAGAGTGACCAGAAGAAACTGGATAGCTCTACAACGTTTAGAGATAGAAAAATTGATGAGTGTTGAACTGTTTATGAAGAAACGATTACAAAAATGTGTTTTACACATATTCGACAGTCAATAGCTTTCCCTCCAGCTTCAACACTTGGTGCTCCTAACAAAACTAAATAAAACGTGTTCTAAACTTAAAAACTCTCCTCTGGAATCAGAGAGAAAAATAGGCTTCTTGCAGTCAAGTACATTTGCATAACAGTTTACTCGAAGCTGGAGACTAATTATTCTTTGAAGTTCTGCATCATTTGAAAAACATTTCCACCACACAGCGGAAGTTTACGTAACAGCGGACGAAACCTGTCTTGAACCAAGGACTGTCTTATTGCTTCGCAGAATAGTGGCAATCTCGAGGTCGTTGCGTCACCGTTCGCGGACTATATATGGCGCTACAGCCGTGATGCAAGCGAGTGCGTGTCGTCGACAACTGTGACGATGCAAATGAGTTGCCATGAATGAAACGTCTTTTCCATCAGTTTTCACCAATTGCGTTGAATACCATCATCTGTAGAACAATCAAAGCTCATGGACAGAAAAGAATGAGTTAAATAGAGCAGTTTAACGTCGGATCTACATATTTACTCTGCAAATCACATTGAAGTGCTGGCAAAGGGTTCATCAGGCTTTCAAAATATTTCTCTACCATTCCATTCTCTAATAGCCCCTGGGAGAAAGATTCTCATTTCTCTTATTTTATTATGATGATAATGCCTGCCTATGTAGGTGAATGCTAATAAAATAGGTTCGCATTCGCAGGACAAAGTTTGTGAAAGAATTTTCGCAGATACAGCCGTAACGAATAACGCCTTTCTTTTAATGATTTCAACCCCAATTCGAGCATCATTCCTGTGATACCCTCTCCCCTGTATCTCAATAATACAAAATGACATACCTTTCCCTGAAATGTTTGTCCTTCGCAAGTCTCACCTGGCGACCAAACTCAAAATAGGACAGAGTGTTACTGGTTCGCAATAGTACAGCGTGCATCGACAGATGCCAGATCCACGTAAACATGGCTCTTTTGGATCTACTGATATTTCTTCGGTCATTTTATGATTACGGTACGACGATTTTTCGGAGACAGTTTTCACTTAACTAACGTATTTCCAATGCCCATTATCATAGAAAAGTATAAACGAGCTATCATAAACAGAGTGTATATTTCACTTCTTGAGTCGATGTCACTTGTAGTAGCTATGTAGTGCATGAGGATTTCAGCACGAATATCGTTACTAGTAGGATAATCTGTGATGAGTTACTGTAATGTAAAATAAAAATTAAATCTAACCTAAACTATGTCCCAATAGGCTCCGAGGGCCCAAAGGTACCGATCGGCCGCCATGTCATCCTCCGTCCGAAGGGGGGCGTGGTCAGCGTCCCGCGCTTCCGGCCGTTGTGCCTATTTTCCAGACCGGAGCCGCTAGTTCTCAGTCAAGTAGATCCTCAATTGGCTTCACAGGGTCTGAGTGCAACCCCACGTAATATATAATAAATATATTTAAATCTTACAGTACACTTTTACGAGTAAAAAAACTAATCTCCTGCATAATAAATGTTTATACAGGGTGTTTCAGGAGGAATGGTAAATAGTTTAGGACGATTTATCATAAAAATCAACTGCATAGTAACTGTTATAACCAGTCATAAAGTATTACACCTACTAATAACAACTGCACGGTAATCATTAGAAAGTGATGATGCAGTTTATACCTCAAATCATGGAAGGCTTAACATAATTGCGTGGGCAGCATAACAGACTTCCGTCCTGGTTGTTATTATACTCTAGTTTAACCGTGTCGCCTTTGTTACGCGTACCTGGCTGAGAAGAACTGTCTGTTAATCTCTGGATTCTGTTTGCAATTTATTTCATCTGTTGTAGTCAATCTTTATTCAGATAAAAAAGTATTCCGAGGATATTTTTTTAAACGGAGCAAGAAAGGAAGGTATTCCAATTTTCCATTTATGTGCAATGAGCAACATATGCTTTCACTTAATTTGTCTAGATTTCTAAAGACGTTTGTGGCTACATCACCACACAAAACGGACTGATACAGTTGCGGGTATTATCTATCATCGCATTTCTGTGTGCAAAAAATTAAATAATGGTTTCAAATGTCTTTCGTAGAAAGCCGAGATTACGAAGTTGACTTTTAAGAACACCCTTTGCACTGCTATAAAATAGTCCAACCGTATATTTTAGATAATTAATTTACTAATTAATTAACTCTGGGGGCTGTACTGCATGTTTATCTAGAAGTTAAAAGAACACTAGCTGCATAACCGTGTCATCAATAATAATTTCTGAATCTCGTAAACGAAAAAAAGAGAACTGAATTTGACTGGACCGCTTTAAAGAAATTGGAAATATAAACATGTGATCAAGTTGGAGATGGGCACTTCGTGGGAGGGTTTGTAGGACGTCTGAGGAGACAGGTTTTCCAGATCTTCGGCGTTGTGGCACAGAGCCAACTACGCGATGTGCTTTCGCTCCTCCGCGTGGGCGCACGTGCAACAGTTGTCGGAACCCCTGAATGCTGTCGGTGCCGAGTGCCAGAAACCGAGAGAAAAACATGTAAGAACTAACACGTATCTCGCAACTACACGGAACGCATTTTTCTGAAACGAATATATGGCGAATACGAAAAGAATGACATTAACATTGAACGTCACAAAATTATGTCTCTGTATGACGATCGGCACTCATTATATTTATATAGGGAGTTTCAGGAGGAATCCACACATCTTATAAAATAGACTGTATGTGGGTATGTGTGTACCACATCTCCTCCTAAACTACTGGACCGATTTCAATGAAACTTGGTACAAATGTCCTTTATTATCAGGGAACAATCGCTGTCGGCACAAGGACCACCCACGACACATACGTAAGGAGATAAGACGTCATAAATAATGACAGTCGTGAAAAACGGCCACATCATGCGATAATATTCTACATCTGCTCCCAAACTAATGGACCGATTTCAACCAAATTTGGTACAAATATTCTTTAAGGTCAAAAATCATTTGCTATGGTTGCAAAAACCACCTAAGATACATAGTTCATACGATACTACGTCATAAACAATGAAAACTGCCCTATCTTGTGGCGCGTGATAGGGTGATTTTATTCGTCAACTATTTGAGAATGAGAGCCCTTAGCGACTTGAAATAAACTTTAAATATAATTTCAAATCTTTACGAACATTTTTCTCGCTGACAACACCGACAAAATGATGAAAGGAAAAAAGTTTAAAGCTTACTATTTTTCCGATGTGCATTATGCATACCTACGACAATCCAAAGACAGTATACATACATACCACTGCATGTTCCTTCGATACTATATCACAGTTCGACATATAGTTCATGAGATATGATGTAATAAACAATAACTGCTACGTCGTGCGTCCTAAAATACTGGACCGATTTCAGCTAAACTTGGTACATATACTGCTTACTATCAGACAACAATCGCTGTGGGGTTAAAAACTACGTACGACACATAGTTCAAGACATATGACGTCGTAAATAACAAGGCACAAAACCTTTCCCACCACGCGACGCGTGATTTACGAGACTGCATTCATCCACTATTTGTTCATCGCTGACAGTTTCCTAATATTACTCTCTACAAATCTGGAAAGTTATATTATTGTAGAACACATAGTCAAGGACATATGATGTCATAAGTATTGAGCTGCAAGAAAAAGAAACTTAAATGGACAGATAGGAGCCGATGAACAGAAAGGGAAGAACGAAATGCACTAAGATAAGAAAGGAATAAATACATGTAGCTCATGAGACATGACGACACAAACAATTAGGTTCATGAAAAACCACCACATCACACATAATGTTTCGATTTATTATCTCTTTACTACTAACTCTATTCGCGACATATTTTGCAGATTGTAAGCAGTTACACTACTGAATATGCATTCGAAATTACATCATAATTTACACATAGTTCAGGAGAATTGCTTATATATTCTTAGATAAATATAAGTGTTATTAGAAAAAAGGAGATGGACAGAGAGAGAAGGAATAGGAGAAGTACTAAGCCAGGGCTTGAATAAATTAATAAATACCCGGGCAATACCGGGTTTTCAGCTAGTAGTAGTTTAGGACGTCGTACTATAGACGAATTACCATAAAACGCCATATAACGTGTGCAACTTTTATTGATTACAGAAACAACTTAAGCAAAGGCAAACGAGGACATTTTCGCAGGTTCTTCAAAGCCGAAAATCGGTTAATTAAATAAAATTAAACTTGTTGACCGTACACAAAATTGTGCTTTCAATTCAATACGATGACATTCTAGCGCGAACGATGTAATAATCAGCGAAAAAGTACTCACTTGCCTTTGCTTTAATTTTATTTGAGTTACGTACTAACAGCTGTATCTCTGTACTCAATTAAAATCGAACCGTATTACATGGCTTTTTTTTTAACAATTCGTCTATCCTATCCTAAAATGTTTACTTTTCATCGTGAAACATCCTTTATAGTATGACAGTACTGTTTTTCCACAAGTGTTACGATTAGTTAAGCTTAACTTCTGTAGGTCTTTCTTATATCAAAGTAATTTCCAATAATGTAACGAGTATAAGTCCTATGAGTACTGGGTTAAAATGAACACCTCATAAGGAAATGACGAATGGTACCTAGAAGCTTCCTGGTTTCGAGGTTTTCGTTGGTTGTTGTTTGCATCTGTTTCTCTTGCAGAATGTCCCTGTGCCTCTCGCAATGTTTGCTACTATGTGTTTCTTGAATATCCCATCTCTATTTCTTGTACATCCAAGCTAAGCAGACTTACTTCACTTCTGCAAGAGCCTCTAGTCTAATTTTTAGTATACCGCACGTCTCATTTTGTAGTCTAATTCACTCAGCACCGCGACATTTAATTCGACTATATTGTCAAGGCACTATACATTCCTTCCAAGTTCTCTGTTATACGTGAAGAGTTAATCATCTGCAAACCACGTTTTTATTTCCTCTCCTGGAACTTTACCTCTCCAAACTTCTCCAAGTTTTCCGATAACGCTTCTTCAAAATACAGAGTGAGTAACATCAGGGATAGACTTCAAAACTCTCACACTCGCTTCTGAATTACAGCTGCCGCTTTTCCTCTTATGACGTAGAGCAATTTTCTGTATAAGTTGTTGATAACGTTTCGCTAGAAGTAATTTATCTTTGCTAACCTCAGACTTTAAAAGACGGCATTCCTTTCATCTGTGTTACGTCGTTGTATCAGTATTGTTTCGAGTAGCCCTACATTTTTCTAGAATACAAACTGATTTTCCCCGCGGTAAGCCAATACTTCTTGTCGTTATTGAATATACACGACTGATTGCACTGATGTTTCTGTAACCTCCGTACCTGTCAGCACCTGTTTTCTTTTAAGCTAGAGTTACTGCATTCTTCCTGATGTCTCAGGGCACTTCGATTGTCTTATGTGTCTTTCGAATCACGTTGAATAGTTTTGCCATGACTTGATCTCCCAAGGATCTCAAGGAAATGTCGTCTACTTCAGGGTCCTCGTTTCTGTTCACGTCTTTCAGTGAGCTGTCGAAATCTTCTTGCAATATGTTGTTACCTAATTCGTATACTTTCTCTTCCTTTTCTATGATATTAGCTTCCAGTTAATATCCATCAATCTTCCAGCTTCGCAGTGCGGGGGGCCGCGTGGCCCAAGGCATTATGCTACGGACCGGGCGGTCGCTCCCGGCGGAGGTTCGAGTCCTCCATCAGGCGCACATATGTGTGTGTGTGTGTGTTTGGTCCTTACTGTAAGTTAGTTTAAGTAACAGAACACTTGTTATTGCCTAGTTTCACAAAACTTTATTTTTACTACCTTGGTTTCGGGTTATGAGCCCATTTTCAAGTACTTTACTGATTCCAAAGTTGTTACACCATTGAAGACAAACCATTATGATACTAAAGGTCTCTGTTTATCGATTTTAACATTGGAAGAAAATACTTTAACCTTGCATTTTAGGAAGTATTACTCTTGCATTACCTTATAAGAATAACCTTAATTATCTATTGTACTAATATTATGTTTCATGATGTCATGTATTAGTGAATTTACTGTTCATTATTGAACCACGAAATTTTGAACAGTTTATAGTACAAGACCTTGCTTCTTGCCTATTGTTAGTGATATTGTTATTATCTACTATGTAGAAGTTACTCATAGTCTAAAAGTGGTGAATACTTGAATTCTTTCTGTTCATTCAGTATCAAATTTGGGGCTGTGCGCATCTGTTTTTTAATCTCCAAAATTTCTAGTTGGGTCATTTTTGCACCGTTACCTTCAACATGTCAGACTTTTACATCTATGGCGTAGTTGTGCTCTTCTTCTAAGCTGTGTTGGGCAGAATCTGGTTTTCTTAATCTCCAGCTCCTGTGGTGTTCCCTAAGCCTGGTACAAATTGACCGACCTGTCTGTCCTATATCACAGGATAGGCACTCTTTACAATTGATTTTATATACACGACAGTTCATAATGGCTGTCTGTCCTTTGAATTGAACAGACTTTTACGTAAGTTATGTTCGACATAGAAACATAGTGAAAAGTCCTTTGCTTGCAAAATGTTACATAGCCTATCGGAAATTTTACCTATGAAAGGTAACCTACACTTTTTGATTTTTCAGTGGACCTGTAGTATCATAATGGTTTGTGTTCACTGGTGTAACAACTCTGGAATCACTAAAGTACTTGAAAACGGGATCATAACCCGAAACCTAGGTCGTAAAAATAAAGTTTTGTGAAACTAGGCAATAACAAGTGTTCAATTATTTCATTTGAAATGTTTCACCAAGAACCGACAGTAGAATCAATAAATATGATTACCTTAAGTAGTTTGTAAGTGTAGGGACTTATGACCATAGCAGTTTGGTCCGATAGGTTTACAAACGTTTGAACATTTTCTTCCAGCTTCGCGTTCTTTGCCTGCTACTGGGCTAGTATATTTTCCCGTTTAGTTTACTTCATAACTAGGAACCGAACGAGGTGGTCACACTGGATTCGCATTCGGGAGCACGTCAGTTCAAACCCCCCTAAATCACTCTAGGCAAATATCGGGACAATTCTTTTCAAATATCACTGCTGATTTCCTTGCCTATATTTAACCAAAAACAATCAGTGTTAGTTCTCCGTCACTAATGACTACGTTATCCATGGGACGTTAAATCCTAATCTCCCATCTTCCTTCCCATAGAAGGAATTAAAGCATTATTTTGCATCGAAATTATCGGATTAATGTTAAAAGAACTTATGAATTGTCAGTGTTTAGTTCGTTACTATTGCAATGTACAAACTGAGCGAGGTGATACCATCGTTAAGAGGTTTCCTGATTATCTTCAGGCGAATACGGTTCGAGGTTCCGCCGCTCTGTTTCTCAAGTACTGACATCGACGTGAAGAGAAATCTATCCTACGGCCCTACCAGCGGGAAATATGTGGAGCACAAGAAGCGGTCCACATTTCTTCTCCTGTTCCTGGAAGGCGCTTACGTGACATGCGACACACCCGCAAGGACAGCCGGTCCATGGACGCTGATTCACTGATCCCTCCGGACGAGCGAAGCTGTCACAAGTAATCTGATTTATGTACGAGTGCCGACCATCAAATGTTCCGTGTGCCGGGTATAATCTCTTTAGCCAAGGTGTCACTACTGTAACTAGTGTAGTGTGAGGTGTCTTAGTTCTGATTACCGGGACGCACATCTTATCTCATACTCAACGTGCTAGGTTCGTATCAACTTTTCGCTTGTAACGCAGTGTTGGAGGACATCATGGACACCATCCCTGTTTAGAAACTAAATAAAAACCGCGAAAAAATCAAAGTAGATTCCGTCGCAATACGAAACGAGCGCTGTCCTAGATTCCTAAAAAATTTCTAGAGTAGCATCAATAACGTATTCACGTACCTGTCCCAACATTTAAAAATAATGTGGATATATCCAATCAAATTTCATATATGTTTATGAATAAAAATTTAAACTTTTGTCTCAACGAGGGAGGTGACGCAGTTTTAAACAGACTGGACTTCAATTCGGGAGGACGGCGCTTCTAATCCACTTGCGGCCCTCCTGCTGTAGGTTTTCCGTTATTTTCCTAAATGACCCCAGGTAACTGCCCGTGTGGTTTGTTTCAAACGGAACGGACTATTAGCGTCCCCATCCTTAACAGAGTATCTCAGCTTATGCTCCGTATTTAACAACTCTGTCGACGAGACTTTAAAAGCTAATCTTATGGCCCACTTTAGGTTACGGTAGTAACACTAAAAGTGGGCCTTTGCGATCGTCTTTTGACAGCTCGAAATTTAAATGAAAATAACGACTTAACTATTCACCTGACACGAAAATTGAATAACCGAATTTGTAGAGGAGACATTTCTCTACAACTTTGCTCTCTTATGTTTTTTTTTTCATATCTCGTAGCGTTTCAAAGATATTGGCAAAAATAACGGCGATTTTGGGATGTCTGTCTGTCTGTCTGTCCGTAACGTAATCCCTGTTTTTAAGACGAACCGTTCAACCGATCAGCACAAAATTTTACAGACATAATTGTAGGCCGCCAGAGACCGAACATCCCTTTTCAAATTTTTCTGACAAAAAATCCGGTAGTAATACCAAAAAAAGCCGTTTGTAATATAATTGTAATTGCAAACAAACCGTTCATCTGACACGAAAATTGAATAGCCTAATTGGTAGACAGGAAAATTCTCTACAACTTAGCTCCCTTATGTTTTTTTCATGTCTCGTATCGTTTGAGACGTGTTTGCAAAAATAACGGAGATTTGACACCCTCCATTGCATTTACGAAAACCAGCCGTTCGGAGATGTCACGTGACATTCCTCGCCCAGAACTGTCTCGGGCATACGCTATCTTGCGTTGCGTATTTGATGATTTTCTTATTGTAACTTACACGTTGTCATTTCAAAGCAATGGCGCACTGAAGAATTAACAACAACATTACAAATGCTATACTAGCATCAGTTAACAACGGCCATCAATACTACAGATTAAAGGATTTTTCTTTTGACTGATAGTCGTAGCGTAGTAGGCAAGGTGTTGGAATATGACGCTAAAGGTCGGTGGTTCGGAACCCGCCACTACCTAATTTTTTCCCTAAAAGTGTTTTAGACACTCTTATTAATTAATTTCTTATTATTTAGATTATTATTTTGGTCCAAAATGTTTGCAAAAACTTATAAAACTACAAATCTAAGTGGGCCGTAAAACACGTCAGTGCGATTTTTTTCCTAAATGTCTATTTGTGTAAATCCGTTAATCTCCGATCGTTCTTGGGCGATTGGTTTGCGTCTTTTACACTACGTACATTATAATACATAAAGAGTTTTAGTTCCCATATATATATATATATATATATATATATATATATATATATATATATATATGCAATTATTACCATTTTAGTAACGTTTCCCTGATGTAAAATTCATATAAGTTCATACAGATATATTAAAAATGAGATCTGTTACACCATGCGCGTATTTCAGAGCAGTGTCAGGTCAAAATTACAAATCATTCGCACAAGAACTTCCGGAGATTTTCGGTTAAGAACATTCATATTTTGTATACATACAAATATAAATGTTCGTTTGTTCACAATCTCCGAAAGCTATTCACAGATTGTGGTGAAATTTCGACACGATGTTGCATTCGAATTAGACATGCTTTATTAAGAACCCACTGGAGCGCCATCTGGTATATGTGTAATAAGTATGTAATAAATGGGAAACTTCATAAAAATGTAAATATTCGCTTGTGCAAAACTGTTAATCTCCAAAAGTCCTTGACCGGCTTGTTTGAAATTTTGACACAACGTTGCATTCTAAAAAAGGAGTATTCGATGCGTCTACATCTCAAAGAAGGTGGTCAAGAGCTTTCGAGACTAACAGTTTTGCACAAGCGAACATTTACATTTTTATTAAGTTTGCCAAATATCACACACTTATTATACATACACCGAACGCCGTTACGTTGGGTTCTAAAAACATGTGCTAATTCTAATGAAATATAGTGTTGAAATTTCGAAATAATTTCCCTTATTTCACTATAATACATTTACATACATACTAAACAATCTATGGAAAGGTGCTTTCCCATATAAAATGAGGGAAAAACGATTAAGTATATGCATCTGTACGAGCCCTAATCTCTCTTCTCTTATTCTTGTGGTCTTTAAGCAAAATGTAGGTTGGTGGCAGTAGAATTGTTCTGCAGTCCGCCTCAAATTCAGGCCGTCTATATTTATTCAACAGTGTTTCTCGAAAAGAACGTCGGCTTCTCTCCAACGAATCTTTCTGTTCAATTGTTCAAAAGCTTGTAATTCTTTCGGACCAAACTGCGTGGTCATCAGTCCGTAGCTTACAAATACTTAAACTAAGGTAAACTAAACTAAGGACAACACACATAACCTTGTCCCAGGGAGGACTCGAACCTCCGACAGCGAGAAATCGCGCGCTCCGCAGCGAGGCGCCTTTGACCGCTCGGCTACTCCAGCGCGACAATCTTCCTGATTGTTGAGCCTGCAGTGTAGTAAATGTCGTTAAAGGACATTGTAATAGAAAAGGTCCAGTAATACTACTCAGAGTTTAATATTTAATGCTGCAGCTGAAGCATTAAATATTAAACTTTGAGTACTGTTACTGGAATTGGATTATTCGTGAATTTTCAATGACATGCGTGGTTGATGCTAGATATTGAGCAACTTGACGTGGTGACTTTAAACTTTATACTCATAATATTTTAAAGAAATCAATGTAATTCTTATATACACGGAGGCGCTGAAACCTCTATTACAATGTCCTTGAACAACATTTACTACACTGTAGGCCCAACATTCAGGAAAATTGTATATATATTTTTTAATTAATTAATATTGAAGGATCGCAGTGGTGGAATGGCTGGGTAAGTCAGTTAAAAGGTCCAAGGAAGGCAGCGACATACCACCTCCGATAGCATCATGCCTGTAAAGCACTATTGTGCTCAAACCTTACTACTTAGGTATCGTACACAACAGACAACAAAAATATTTTTATTGACAAATCAAACCTACAAAGCCAGAATTTAACACTTTTTAAGGCCCAGTAGCACTCAACTGCACTTTGCGAACTCCTAACTCCAAATTTTAAAAGTCAGGTAGCCTTATAAATAGAACATATTCAGTATCCTTAATTTTGTCTTAATACCGATAAGAACTACTAAGCTTAAACGGTAATTATTGAATTTACGCTGAAGAAATAAAATTGAATTGTCCAGCGATAGAATCAGAACGAACAAAATTATAATGGACAATTGGATGAGCAGGGCGATACGAAAAAACTGGAGAGAAGCCGTCATTATTATAACACATCAGACAGGTAACTAAACCATAACTATAGAGGGATCGGACGACTGAACATTGGGTGTAAGATTATAACTATTGTTGAGTAGAATGGAAGGGTAGATCGAGTCAGATAGTGGAAAAAAATTGGGCTGGTTTTGGAAAAGTAAAGAACTGTAGCAACAAAATGTTAGACTCAAATGGATAACGGAATAACGACGCAGGAAAAATACTAAAAAAAGAAGGAAGGGGGATTAGGGTTAACGTCCCGTCGACATCGTAGTCTTTAGAGACGGAGCACAAGCTCGGATATTCTTTTAATACTCGGTTAGGAAATCGTTCATGACCTTTGAAAGGAATCAAGGAATTTATCTGGAGAGATTTAGGAAAATCACAGAAAACCTAAATCAGAGTGGCAGGAGATGGATCTGAACCGCTGTCATCCCGAGTCCTGTGTTCTAACCACTGCGTCACCTCAATCGGTAGTTAAAAAAATAACAAAAACCACACTCTAGTGACCTACAAGGGCGTCGCCACACTACGATTTTGTACAGAGAGGTGTGTTATTCAAGATCCTTCATGCCATATGAGTGGGGAGAGTAACACAAGAATTATTAACGCTCATCTTCATAGGTACAATTGCTAGGATCAGATTTTCAAAGGCCAGCTTTGGAAAACTTTGAAATTACGACAGGAGTTTGTCAAGAAGATGAGTTGTCACTGATTCTGTTCAACCTGTAACCGGATGACGTGACCAACAGTGGAGACAGGTCAACCAAGCCATGGGTATCTAGAGTATAGAAACTAGGTCCAAAATAAAACATAAACAGCGGACTGCCTAGCCTTTGCAGATGAAAAAAAAAAAAAACACCACCAAGATTCTGAATGCAGAGACCAAATGGGTGATTGAAGATCAAATGATGATGGAGAATATCGTCCCTTATCTAGAGGGAAACGAAATAGGAAACTTACAAATTTTTACTGAGATGTGTGGTAACAGCCGTAGTACAAAAATGTATATTGCCAATCATCAACTGTTTATTATATTTATCATTTTAGCGGTTTCGGTTATGATCCATCATCAGTAAAGTAAATTAAAGAGACTGATTAGATTGTCTGTGACCGTATCCATGTCAATCAATAACAAATGTTCAAATGTTTGTAAATCTATCGGACCAAACTGCGTGGTCATCAGTCCGTAGCTTACAAACTACTTAAACTAAGGTAAACTAACTTAAGGACAACACACACACACACACACACACACACACACACACACACACACACACACACACACACACACACACACACCCATGCCCCAGGGAGGACTCGAACCTCCGACGGTGAGCAACCGCGCGCTCCGCAGCGAGGCGCATTAGACCGCTCGGCTACTCCACCGCGGCCAATCAATAACAGATACATAAAATGTCACTTGACATTAGGTCTTGTCAAGTGACATTTTACGTATCTCTTATTGATTGACATGGATAAGGTGAAAGACTATGTACCAATTTAATCAGTCTGTTTAATTTACTTTTTGATGATGGTTCATAACCGAAGCAGGTAAAGTTATAAATATAATAAACAGCTGATGGTTGGCAATATGTATTTTAAAGGAAAAATACAGACGAGCATAACAGACAGGTTCCAAACGAAATCAACGATGCAACCACCTTCTGGCTAGTTCAAGCTGACTTGCATGGATTTTTATAAATACATAAAAGGGGAAAAAAGATTGGCTGAAAAAGATGCAACATTACGAAAAATAGTGTACCAACTAATGCTGTCGCAAGTAGTTTCATGTAATTGTGTTCTAAAAATACATGTTTACTTAATTTATACACCCTATCTTAGTGTAGCGACGAGATCCCAGTTAAATATGGCAACCCCACTTAGTTTAAACACAAATGGGGTACGTATAGGGAGATCAGTATCTGTGGTCTCTAGATGACGACTAATCAAAACTATAACAATGAAATTACGACCCTGAACAACTGGAAGCAATAGATGAAATTCGATTGCGGTTAAGTTTCACAACAGATGGAAGCACGCCGCAACCAAAATAACTCTCCCGCTGATGGGGAAACCGCTGACAGGTTATACGTCCTGCTGTTATTTGAGGACTGCGTGAAAGAAACCGATGACGTATGCGGTTTGCTCCCTTTAAAACACAAACCAACCAACAAACCGTGTGAAAGAAACACTCTCACAACACATTACCTACATTACTGGAGTTAAACGAGAATGAACACTTGAACAATAAAAAGTACTACTCATCTCATCGACAATGACAGCTGAAATTTAGACTGGTCTGATAGTCGCTAAAAGTGTAAAACAAAGTTTTGATGCAAACATTTGCAAATTAATTACGAAAGCTTGGGGAAATAACCTGAAGTCAACTAATATGATTGCTATTTAAGCGTCAGGATAATCTACATCAATAAATAGTGTGAGAACAAACGTAAAATAACGAAGAGAAAAATCATACGGGGAATTCATATGATTGCATGAATGTTATTCACAGCTAACCTTCCAAAAAATAAATTCGGGAAAAATTCGTTACAGTCGCTGAAACTATCTATAAGTCAGTCATTATGAATTCTTAAATTTGTTTTCCACACTTTCTTACCTTCCATTAAGCACTTAATGTTATGGCGTAAAGTCAGCGCGACACACCAGACGTAAGAGAACGATCGTGGAGAAGGCAGCGATCGACCGAAAGCCAATCGTAAGCAGGCGCCGCGCATCCTGCAGGGAGTAACCGAAGATGCGCGCCCTCTGCAAGCGGCTTTATCTAGCCCGACATGCGTATGGACGGCCCGTCAGTTACTAGTGAGAACCCTGTCAGTTACTATTCAGAACTCAGGCAGTTACTAGGCAGCTACGAAGTCAGAATTAGGACAGTTCTAAGTCAGAACGCGGCTAGGAACTTAGCAGTAACTAGGTCTCAGCGCAGTTAGCATCATACGGAAAATGCCGAGAGAAGCAAGAAGAGATGATAAACAGATTGATGTTCTTAAGTTGAGTATTATAATTTTCAGTCAATAAAACTTGTATCATTAATCTGAATAGTTGTTACAGTTGACATCGATTCCTGAACCAGTACCCTTCCTGACAACCAGACCGGGTCGAGGAAACAACAAAAGGCGACGATGCCACAACAGTTAATTTCTTAAATGGCATTGCAGATAAGTCTGCTCTAGCGCACATTGTTAAGTATCAAGAATTGTAAAGGGGTAACCCAGGGTTCTGGTATATAGTAAAGCAATATTCAGTCCACTTCTTGCAACACTTATTCAAGGCCAGTTCTTGGCTTTGGATGTAATCTCGGGGAAGCATATTAATATCAGACATACAAAACAAACGTGAGGAGCCACGTGGTGATGTCAGTGTGAAAAAAAAGAAAGAAAAAAGAGTGTAAGTATGTGGGACTTAACTGCTTGGTCATTAGTGCCTGGCTTACAAACTACTTAAACTAAATTAAATTAACCTAAGGATAACACCTACACCCATTCCCGAGGGAGGACTTGAACCTCCGACGGCGAACGTTCGCGCGCAACGTAGCACGGCGCCTTAATGCGCACGGCTATTTCGCAGCGGCCGGCCGTGGCACAATGTCATCGACTGCGCGAACGCTCCCGCCGAGGGTTCGAGTCCTCCCTCGGACATGGGCATGTGTGTGTGTGTGTGTGTGTGTGTGTGTGTGTGTGTGTGCTGTCCTAAGCGTAATTTAATAAGTTTAAGTAGCAGTTTGGTCTCTTAGTTACTCAAATTTACGATTAAAATTACTTAAACAAGGTTTACCATCGTGATCCTTCAAGATTCCAAGGGAGAGGGGGGACAATGAAGTAGAACTTGTTACAGAATCAAAAAGTGATCATGTGGTTTGCATAATTTTTTTAACTGTCTTGATCGCAAAGATCGTTGAAGAGATTTGCCTGTTTCAGCTATACAAAAGCCATCTTCAGAAACTACTAAAGCAATTAATAAACATTACTATCTACTATAATATGGGAATAAAAGCAAAGTCTAATAATTAACTATATGGAAATTTAAGTCTGCGCCTATAATTTTTTGCACCAACAAATAATAACGGTAAAATAACTAACGCGCCAAAGAATAATTTAACGAAGACTGGTTTGATACAGCTTTCTAGAGCTGCATGTCTTCGAGAAAAGAAACGGCTGAAGTTTCCCCTTGCTTTCAGCCGTTCGTAGTAACAGCATGGCAAAGTCACATTAGGTAACGTTGCAAGGCCAGGGTCAACCCTGCAACTACTGAAAAGGCTGTTCCCCTCTTCTGGCCTTTCCACAGATACCCCTTCTCTGTAGTTGCACCAGCGGTACGGCTATCTGTATCGTTAGGGCAATGTCTGTGGTTCATTGGAATGAATTATACGTTATGTTACAGAATAAAATGGAGACTACTATTACCTACTTGAAAGTTTATTTACTTCAGATGCGGTAGTTATACGAAATTACAAAATCAATCAAACAGAAAATTGTTTTTCCCTTCCAAGGCAAACTAAAGTGAAAGCTTCTGTAATGGGAGAGTTAATCAAATGTTCCAATGTTAGTGAATCTTACGGGAATTAACTGCGGGGTCATCAGTCCCTAAACTTACAAACTACTTATGAACTACCTTATATTAAAGACGACACAAACATCCATGCCCGAGACGGGATTCGAACCCCCGACGAGGAACGAGCTCGCGCATCGGAGCATAGCGCCTCAATGCGCTTGGCCACTCCGCCGCGGCAGTTAATCAAAACTGCTGACGTTATTATCAAGAAAATGCAGCAAACAGTTTTGGAACCACAACCGATAAGTTGAACCATTACTAGAGTAACTACTGAAAATGTTCAAATGTTTGTAGAGTTTATGGGACTTAACTACTGGTCATCAGACCCTAAACTTACAAACGACTTATGAACTACCTAATACCAAGGACGACACAAATATCCATGCCCGAGGGGCATTCGAATCCCCGACCGTAGTGGCCGTGCAGACCGTGACTGACGCGCCGCACACCGCTCGGCCACCGCGGCCGGCGTAACTACTGAACAAGACTGTTCTGCTAAGCAATGAACTTGATTAAGGGATGTACGATCTAGAACAGGAATACTTGTAGGGAGGCGTAGTTCCTCGCCACGTTATCGTAGCAAGGAAATTTTGAACTTGTTTTGGTAGGAGAGGACTGGCTGATTGTGAGAAGCTGAACGTTCGAAGATCACGACACGTTCACTTGTCACAGACATTCATTATTAGACTGACAAACTTGCCTCTATGACTGAAGTCTGACGACGCCATCCTGCTTTGCCTCACGTCAAAAGTTTCCGTATGATCTTCTGACGTGATATAACGTTGCAATCCTTACTAGTTGGTTGATACATGCTTTGCCTTTCAACTAATACTTCCGCAGTGGTTTAATATAAGAAATAGATTGTACCATCGTTTTATGAGAACAACATGTGACATATTGTTAAAGAATACTGTAGTTATTGGAGAAACAGAAGAGTAACGATAGGTATTATCCACGACACACAGTACATTTATAACGGTCATACTATTGAAAGACAAGTTGATCGAAGCTGATAACAGATTTATAAAAACAATTAATGCAATTCATTAATATATGTGTCAAAGCAGACTGTACTTTTCGTAAGAACAGTCAAATGAATAAAGATAGTGTTATGCACGACAAATAACTCTTTTATCACATTCGTACCACTGTAAGAAAAATCTAAGTTGAAAGAAATTGGTAACAGATTAATAGAAACACCAAATAAATACAATTCATTGCGGTACTGAATGTCTTCCGTTTGCTGTACGAAAAATTACAGCTATATACAGGACGAAATGATCACTACGCCAAAACTCTAAAACTCTAATGACAGTTCATCCGTATTTTTACGATTGTTTTCTGTAATTACATGCTTGACAGCTGACACAGTTGCAGTATAGCAGTATGGCGGCGAGACTTCAGTGACACCAATAACACTGTATACGGCATTGCTAGTCAAGTAATATATGCCTGTGTCTCATGCTTTAAAAAATCTGCGTTGATATAGTCTTAATGCATTGGCAAAGGTGTTGCATAGGTTTACCGTTTCTGTTGTGAAGGAAATGCAAGAAATTACAGAATTGAGTGGATAGATTGTTTTTTAGACCGTTTCGTATCTGTTTCCACAATACTGTCATCTGATAAGACTTGTGCAATTAGTCACAACGATGCCGTCTGATTCATTTCGTATCTAATCTTTGGGAATCTAAATTTTATCTTTTCTTACATCCACAGAACATGGCAATGGAACTCAAACGCCTCAGGGAAAGGTTTTATCTTGGAACGCTAGAGAATCCAAAAATAAGGGTGTTACGCTAGAAGGATCACTCACAGAGGAGCAACACTGCTCTAAAACAAGACAAAAAGCGGAGGCCAGAAATACACCGGGGAAGCCTACTGGCTGCTCATGGAGCTGAAACTGTAGACCATTAAGTGGGCCTTGGTATTTCTAAACAGAAAACAAGATGCCTCCTGTATGTTTCACGGTTAGGATGCATGTTTTCCTCGAAGAGAAATTCTCATTAATCTCTAATGAAAGTCCTTCCTGACTGCAAATGTTATATTTATTAACGCGCTTCGCCATTTTGGGGCCTCGTCAAAAATCTGAAAAAATAAGTTCAGGGTAAAAAGACGTTAAAGGCCTATTGTTATCATCCACTTTCATATTGAGCAATCAGACTATTACTGAGCTTAAAATATTGCTTTCACATCAATCAGCTTACAATAAAAAGTGTCAATGCTATAACAAGGCAGCGTTCAAATTCTTTAAAATGATACTGCATCCAGGGAACCCGCCAAGACTTACAAAGAACAGAAAAAAATGCAAGAGAAATTATAGTGTGGTCCTTTCCTGCATGATTAGAATTTTTTTTAATTCTACGCAGCGTTTTATGAAATCTTCAGTGTCGAATTATGATACGCGTCAAGGCAATCAAAGTAAAAAGAATCGGAGCACGAGGCTCTGAAATTATCGACATGTATAGGCTGAACTTAAAAATGTGAGCCTATCACTGCACTGTTGTGGGCGTTGTCACCTCTTGTTCGCACGACGGCACTTTGAACAGCAGCCATTACATTTCAGATGTGTTACGACCCGTGGCTCTATCCTTCAATAGATCCCTGCGAAACCCTACATTTCAGCAGGACAATGCACGACCGCATATCGCAGGTCCTGTACAGGCTTTTGTGCATACGGAAAATGTTCGCCTGCTGCCCTGGCCACCACATTCTCCAGATCTCTCACAAACTGAAAACGTCTGGTCAATGGTGGCCGAGCAACTGGCTCGTCACAATATGCCAGTCACTACTCTTGATGAACTGTGGTATCGTGTTGAAACTGCATGGGCATCTGTGCCTGTACACGCCATCAAAGCTCTGTTTGACTCAATGCCCAGGCGTATCAAGGCCGTTATTGGTCAGTGGTGGTTGTTCTGGGTACTGATTTCTCAGGATCTATGCAGCCAAATTGCGTGAACATGTCAGTTCTAGTATAGTATACCGGTATAGTAATACCGGTTTATCATTTGCATTTCTTCTTGCTGTAGCAATTTTAATGATTAGTAGTGTATTATAACACAACACAAAGCGAATCTGCCAGTTCCTAAAATATTTAAATAAAAGCTCATCACAAATTCGTGCATTCTTGACGTTAACACTAATTTCAAAATTCAAAGATTAAGTAACAGAGACCAAGGCGAGTAGGTCATTTGTTCCTGGATTTACACATTACTTAGACAGACTATATCTTATGCTAAGAACAACACACAGACCCATGCCCGAATGAGGACTGGAACCTCCGGAGGGAGTGCCTACACAATACCTGACAAGTCACCTTAGAACACGCGGTCATCCCTGCGAGCAACAACGATTTCCCCAGCAGCATATTTCCATGTTCTGATATGCTCCTTATATATGGTGTGCAATGGTACAAATAATTCAACGTTTGCAGGAACCATAAATCCAACACAACAGAAACAATGAAATCATAAAAATAAGTAGACAGACACCTCCACCATTTCCAAGAAAACCTCCACATGTGCCAAGCAATAACCCATATAAAACAGTCACTGAACGACCAAATAAATATTGGAAACGAAACTCTATAAAAAGTAATAAGAAAAAATCACATAAAGTCCTCTTTTCCCATACCTTACACTCTACCTCAAACCCCACCCCCGCCCCCCACCCCCCAAAAGATCACGATCACGGCAATTCTCGCTCAATCATCATCGTCATTTTCCATCTCCAGTTTCCCGGGTGTAGCTAACAAGCGCTCTCCATCTCATCTGATATAGCATTTGGTCTTGGACTTCATCACAGTTAAAACCGTTCTTCTCTAAGTCTGCTTTTACTGCCTCTATCCATCGTCTCCTTGGCTATCCTCTTGGTCTTCTTCCTCCTACTTCCATTCTGAAGTATTTTTAGCTGTTCTTGTGCTATCCATTCTCATTACATGGCCATACCACTGCAGTCTTCTTTTCCCAAGATGTTGGCAATAGGAACCTTAATACCAGCTGTTTATCTGTGTACCTCATTTCTGATCTTGTCTCTCCTGCTACTTTGATTCATAGTCCTGACAAACCTCAGTTCTGTTGCTTGGATTCTGCTGTAATTATTTTTTAACAATGTACAAGTTTCCATGCCACATATAAGGATTAGAGTAAAGTAAGTGTGTTACAAAGTTAACTTTGCTGCTTGGGGTACTTTTTTGTCCCAGAGTAGGTTCCGAACTTGCATGTAAAAATTGATGCTTTTTGTGTTCTCTTGAGGATTTCTTGCCAGATGGTGTTGTCATTGGAGAAAATATTCCCAAGTGGGAAACTGATTCATTTTTTGTTCCCTCCAAGCAGATGTTTGAACTTGTTCCCTCTCTGTTTATCGTCATCTCAATAGTCTTGGTCTTGCTGATTTTAAGGTTAAATTCTTTAAATTTATTGTTCCAAACAGTCAGGCTCTTCTGCACTTCTCTTTCTGTTTCTCCCCATATTACAACATCATCTGCAAATATCAGTGATCTCGACTCATTTGCAATTTCCTTAATAGATTTTAAAATTCTGTCCATTACAATAATAGACAAGAGTGGTGATAGAGCACTTCCTTGCTGGACTCCCCTCTTCGTATCAAACCATTCAGACCGACCGTTTCCTAGTCAGGTAATTGGGCACTTTTAGATCTGGCAGGCATTTACATATTTTTTAAGAGGGACACTATCATACGCCTTCTCAATGTCCAAGAAGACCACAACTTCCTATGTTTCCAGTACTTCTCTGCCAAAATCGTTACCGCAAAGGTGAGATCCATAGTACTTTGCCCTTTCCTGAAACCATACTGTTCTTCCTCTAATAAGGGTTTAACTATTTTTCTGCCTGGTTTCTATAATTTTTTTCCAATAGCTTTGGATTTTGAACAGTGGCACGATGATTCCTTTTGTCCAGTCATCTGGAATTTTATTGTTTGTCCAGATGACTGACAGGGCTCTGTAGATCCATTGTAGGCCAGGTGTTCCGGCAGCCTTCATCATATCTCAACTTAGCTCATCAAACCCTGGAGACTTTCCGTTTCACTTATTTTTCAGAGCAAACTTCCAGCCAAGTTAATGGTTGTAGAACCTCTTATTTTTCTTCAGCTGGTCAATCACTATCATCACTGATGTCAACATTCTCATTCAATAGCAAGTTGAAATAGTGCCTCATTTCACTCCCAATTTCGAATTCTGTTAGCAATAGCTTCCCTTCCTCAGTTTCCAGAGCAACGATGTTGGTACGCTCATATCTTTTACCCTTGACTACCTTATATAGCAGTACTTTTATTGCCTTGAGAGTCCTCTTGTAATTTGGTGGTGAAACCATCTCATTTATCCTTCTCAATATGGATCAGCCTTTTAACAGCCAACTTCTTATTTCGATATTCCTGAGACAGACGTCCAATTTTGTGTCATTTCTTACATCCACTATATTTTGTTTTTCCCGGTCTAATTTCTTCTTTAACAAATTTCTTTCTTTAATTGCTGACGTTACTCTGTCATTACACCAGGGTGTGTCCTTCTCTCTTTGTGTAGCACTTGTTCTCCTACAGAAGTGAACAGCTTCTGTAACAAGAGTGTCTTTAAAGAGCTTCCATTCCTCTTCTACCCCAAGTTTTTCAGTTTTGGGTATTCCATCCTTGGTGATTTTCTGGTACTCTTGTTTCTTTCTCAATAATAATAAAAATTTAAAATGAGAAAAAATTACAATGTCGGAAACACTATAAACAACAATAGTTACAGGATACAGGTACAGAAAATACACATAGTAATGCACTGGTTGATTGGTTGTAAAAAGCTAAAAAGGTTGGATAGTGCTAAAGTGAAGTGCTATCCAGAACGGAAAACATGAGTGCAGGACGAAGAAACTGCCATGAACTGAGAAACACGTCGGCGCTTTATAATGACAGGCGAAAATCTAAGAATTTCCACCACTGCAGATGTTTTACATCAATAAAACGAAACACGTACGGTGAAAGATGACAGCATCTTATTCTAGTTGCATATAATACCCTTGACGATATGTTCTGGTTGGTTTTTAAGATACTTGAAAAAGACTATTAGTCTAAATTAGCTAATCGCACTGTAAAATATCTACAATACAGCCTACAAGATACCATCTCTTCATTCCTTAGATACAGAGTATGTGGATAAACAAATAAAAATAAAAACCATTCCTCTTTAAATTACCCAAACATTTTCTCTTACGAAGTTTAGAGTTATTCCTATTTCTGCAATGTTTCATCAATGGCTTAAATCAATAGTGAAGGGTCCGTTCCTTCAGACTTATTAGCAACTAAAGTTCTCAGGTTCTTTTAAGCAAATTGGTGGACTGTAGCAGAGTACTGGTTAACTACGTCACGAGTCGCAATTGTGAAATATGAGAGCGAATCTGGACTGAGTCCTCATTACTCTTTCCCCAGACAGGGAAGTTCAGTAAACTGTTACTGCGACGGTGCGTATTTATAGGAGAACGTGGTTCGAGACCGCATATGCCAGCTGGCAAGAAACGCCCGGAAATTCCGAACACTCTGTCTGACAAACAACGCCACGTGAAGATCCGCAATGGTGTCAGCGGCAGAGGGAGCTGGATTCCGCGCTAAAAGCGAACGCCACTTACACGAGCAATCGGATGCGGAGGTCCACCGACCCTGTGTCAACATGGAAACCACAAGGCACCCGCCCAGCGTGTTTGATGTTTGATATAGCGGAAACCTTTCTGGGCTTTGAAGCTATATTAATTTTCTCTGGTACCGACTTTCAATACTGGAAAATCGTAGTTTCCAGTCTAAAAAGAAGTTCAACATTTTCTCTTTTATTTTCCGTCTTCCTGGTGGTGTGTAGTTTTGTTCCTTACGTGGGGCTGTCATTACAGTTAGTAGATTTCATCGAACCTATTGCTGTTTTGTACGTAGCGGATATTTTTGATCTTATCGCAATCTTACTGCATTGTTCCCAAAGGTGATGTAGCCATCTTAAGCGTGAGCCAGTATTCATCTTGTTTTCCCTGTTTTCTTATGCGTACATCTGCAGATGTAGCAACCTCTTGGGTAGAGCTTTCGAGACGTTTCTCGATACCACTATTCCAGTCACTTTATATCAACCGACGTGAGGTCTTGCAATGGGTAGGCTCTTGGAAAGTGTACAGCCAATCACACAGCTTTGTTCTGAATGCTATGCAGCAGTCTAGTGTAGGGTGGAAGGTGGAAGGGGAAGATGTCCGTGTTGCTGATGGAGCGTGCGCGCGTGTGTGGGTGTTTGTTGCGTCCACGGACGAGTTTGAGTCGATGAGTTTTTCCATCTTTCAGTCTCAATCCTGACGAGAGAGTGTGGGATGATGAGAGAGACAATGCTCTTTCCAGTCACAACTTTTATTGTTGTTATTTGTTTGGTTTTATTTTTGAGAGTTATTTTCCTACATTATCTTCATTGGTTTTCTTGTAAGAGATTGTTACTGTTTGCAGCTCTGTTTGTTGTAGTCTTCATCTGTGTTTTTTATGCATATCACGGACAGATCTACTTAAATTTTCCAAATTTAAGTGTTAATAATATATCGTTAATAGTTCCATCGTCAGTGTAATATCATTTAATTTGTTCAGTTCTATTTTACTAGCAAATTCGTTGAGTGAATTTTTCAGGGGGTATATATATATATATATATATATATATATATATATATATATATATATATATATATATATATATATAGGCTATTTCGTACGTGACATTGGCGTATGTGGGATAGCTCTTATAGCCCTCCACAGGGGGTTAAGGGTTCTTTCGTGAATAAGTAAGTGCGCGACGAGCACGGGGCCCCGAGCTAATGCATTCTTCCTTCCTTCTTTACTTCCCGGACTGTATTTCCTTTCCCCCTCCCCTACTTTCCTATCCTCACTCCTTCCCCTTTCCAGTGGGGGACTGATCACCTTTGCAGTTAGGTCCCCCTATCTCAACCAAACAACCCAATCTTATGTTAACAATAGTCACTTTTAAACCTTCTGGTCGTAATAATAATAGTAGTAGTACTTCTGATTTATACTGTACTCATATACAATCAAAAAAAAAAAAAAAAAAAAAAAAAAAAAAAAAATTAGCTTTCGTTTCTGATGCATTTATGGATCCAGTAATGTTAATACGCGGCTTCTGGTGTCTGTTTTATATTTCTTGTAAAACATAATGAGGAAATCACAGAAAAACTGGGAGTGAACGCCATAGTTGAAGCAGTTAGGACGAACAGGCTGAGATGGTGGGGTCACGTTACACGCGTGGGAGAAGCAAGGTTACCTAAGAGATTCGTGAGCTCGGCTGCGGACGGTAAGATAAGTCGAGATAGACCAAGGAGAAAGTACTTAGATTCGGCGAAGAACGATGTTGAAGTAAAAGGCTTAACATCAGACGAGGCATCAATGTTAACATTGAATAGGGGATCATGGAGGAATTTTATTAGAGGGACTATGCTCCCGACTGAACGCTGAACGGCATAATCAGTTTCTAATTGTGTTGATGACATTTGATTCTGAATATGACACATTAAATTTTTCGGTATTATATTTTGTATGTCCAGGCTAAGCGATGTTATATATTCTGATAGAGGTGCGATCATTTGTTGCACGCTTGTCTCATCTTTTCGTAGCCCCAATATGCAGTGTCAGCGCCGTATAACGTCAAGATTTCGAGCGAGGTATATTGACAGTGCATTTCTATACAGAATGTTTGAGGAAAAACATTAAATACTTTAAGAGGTGGTAGTATAGACGAGTGGCAATACCATATAACGCTTGTCCAATTGTACAGAGATACAGCTGTTAGTATGTAACCACACAAACATAAAGCAAAGGCAAATGAGGACACTTTCACTGATTCTTCCATTGGTTCCTGGTAGGGCATCATCATATCGTACACGTTCTACAGCTTTAATTTTATTTTGTTAACCAGTTTTCGGATTAGAAGGCCATCTTCAGACTTCGAAGTCTGCGTAGAAAAGCTTCAGTATTAATTCCCAAATGCAAGTGTAGTATAAAGAACAAACGACTAAGGGCAACAAAAAACGAAATAGTTTCTACCGCACATCGCAGGATTATTTCTTGACGAACGGGACCACACGCACACGCACGTACACACTCACAAACACACACATGGTATAACATTTTGGGGTAACTCTTCAAGTCAAGCAAAAGTTTTTAGAGTCCAAAAGCGTGCAATACGTATTATTTGTGGAGTAAATTCACGATCCTGTAGAAGCCTCTTCAAATAACTGGGTATATTAAGTATTGCCTCTCAATATACCTATTCCTTAATGAAATTTATCATAAATAATATATCCCTTTTCCCAACAAACAGTTCAGTTCATACATACAATACTAAGAGCAAAAATGATCTACATGAAGACTTAAAAGCATTTACTTTAGTTAAAAATGGGTTCCACTGCTCAGGAACATATATTTTCAACAACCATGAAAAATTTAGCTACAAATAAAGATCTGTTTAAGAGGAGCCTAAAAGACTTTCTAGTGCCCAACTCCTTCTACTCCACTGGCGATTTCTTAAATAGAACCAAATGAAGTATACTATTAGTATTATTATGTTATCAGCTTGTAGAAAAAAATTGACATGTTCCACATCTACGAGGATCTCCTCTACACGGATCTACGGAACGAACAACTAATCTAATCATCTAATCTAAACACACATACATACATACACACACACTACATAAGCGAACGGATTGAAACATGAATTCTGAAAACAGATTATTTATCGGCAATTTCATTTATCACAGCTGAGCTTAACTGTCGAGATAAGTAATGACGTACAGAATGTTACGGCAAGAACTTTAATACGTAAACTGAGATAAGTACTAGTGTATTTTCATGTTCCCATACGTGTTAACAAGAACGACTGATAATAATCAATTGATTTATTTCATTTCATCAAAGTGATCTCAGAGAATATGCTCTACAGGATGCACTAGACCACTGCAGCACGTAGGGTATGAGCTGCATTGGATGCAAACTACGGCGTGCACATACTCTATTCAACATGTAGACGTCACTACAAATATTCAGACTTAGATTATGACATACTCGATATGTCTGACTTGCATGTCAGTGATGCAGCGCGGATTAAAAGTGAAATTCTGTATGACCCGCTTAAGTGTCGGAACATCGACCTCCTGATTGGTGTTTTCATCTCAGCAGTGGTTTTGCGGTTTTTGCTGTACACCTTGTCTTTGATATAGCCGAACAAAAAGGAGTCGAATCTGTTTAGATTTGGAGAACATGGCGGCCAATCAGGCCCGGCGGTTGAAGTGGGTACCGCGGTCGCTGGTCTCACTCCAAAACTTAGTGGGTAAAATACCCACTCTTGGTTTGAAGGAATGTTTATTTACACCGAGCCGCGCGGGGATGGCCACTCTCGTTCGGGCCGGACTGGGAAAAAGGTGAAAATCAGTTTTCTGATTTTCTCGCTGTAAAAATTGTTGACGGTATATAGGACCACCCCGCATCGTTTAATCAAATTACTTTTTCCTTACATGTTTTCTACTGCTTCTGAAAATCGAAAATGTCTAATTTTCACTCAGCGTGAGGTTTTTGTGTCTTAACGCTTCTCACCTATTTTGGAGAAAGCATACGGTTTAAGGATTTGATTTTTTCACAAGTGGAGGACTGATAAACCCTTTAGACAAGTGGTAGTACAGCATCTTAGCTTTCTAATAAAACATTAAACTTTTCTTAATTCGCAACAGTCGTTTAAAAGTACCACTCTTTGTCAAGTAAGCGTACGTAATTTGTTCAAAAAGTCTGACAACTGGTCGTTTACTGTTCATTGCATTTTAGACCATACGTTACAGCGAGTGAAATAAAACTAAAGACACGAAAAAGTTTTTGAAACGGTCGTCACAATGAACCTTTCTCGTTAAACGAGTAATGTCGTGTTAATATCCATCTCATCATCACTCTCTACCTGTTCGTCCCCTTCCTCCCTCTCTACATCAATTTACTTCGCCTCCTTTGTCTGCTAACCTAGCGCATGTTTAGTGTTATTGTCAAAATTTTATACCTCCGAAATTTCTTGACCGATTGTTTTGATATTTTAACACAACGTTCTACTGGAATATGTGCGTGTTTTATATCCGAGGGTTCGAACTTAAATAGTAGCAACTATTTATTCACAGTCGATACAAAAGCGTTACATGTTGGCACCTGTTACTGTCCCTCGAAGTAGTCACCAGCGATGTGTAGAACCCGCTGCCAACGATGTGGAAGTCGTAGTATACCGTTAGCAGCGCCTGTTCTGTTAATGGTGTGAATAGAGCGGTCTATTGCCTGTCGAATATCTGGAACAGTTCTGAAGCGAATGTCACGAGGTGGTTCCTTCATCTTCGGAATCAAATCAAAATCATAAGGACTTAAGTCGGGGACGTATGGTAGATGGTACAGTACTTCCCATTCCCTTCGACCGAACAGAGCAGCCACAGCTTGTGCCTTATGCGCCCGCGCATTGTCGTGAAAAATGATGAGTGGGTTGCGCAGAAAGTGCAATGCTCCAAAAACGAATAATTATACTGTGCACTGACGGTCTGCCGTGGAGGAACTTAATGCGCTAGGATAACTCCATCACAGTAGTACACGAGAATCACCATAACTTTCACCATACTGGGTCTCTGTCGCACTTTCGACAGCTTTGCGAAAGAAGCGGCAACACTTTCTATGCAACGCATCCATCATTTCGCACGACAATGCGCGGACGCATACCGTGCATGTTGTTGCTGCTCTGATCGGTCGATGGGAACTGGAAAGTACTGTCCCATCCACCGTACTCCCCGGACCTAAGTCGTTGTGATTTTGATTTGATTCCGAAGATGAAGGAACCACTTCGTGGTATTCGCTTCAGAATTATTCCAGAAATTCGACAGGTACTAGACCGCTCCATTCGTACCATCAACAGAACAGGCTCCGATAATAGTATATTACGCCATCCACGTCGCTGGCGGTTCAACACAAGGCTGGTGACTACTTCGAAGGACAGTAAGAGGTGCAAACATGTACCGCTTTTGTATCGGTTGTGAATAAATAATTGTTGCCACCAAGTTCCAACCCTCGTAATAATTTTTCAGTATCTGACGTTTATGAATGTATCTACATTTTATAATGAGCAAAAGTTGATACGAAAAATCTCAGAAGTAATATACATATAGATTTTATACAATATATTCAAGAAAAATTTCAAAGCAATTGGTCAAGAACTTACAGAGATTTATGGTTATACACCAACAAACGGAACGTTTTTGTGTATAGAGATGACTGACAGCGTGGGGAGGGAGACTAGAGGGGGGAAAATGTTTTGACAACTACATACTCTTAGAAAATATGAACCGCTGGGCGTGCCAATATCAATGGTCTTTGGGTACCCTAGAGCCAGAATGCGTACCCCAAACTGCTTCTCCAGAACATCAAACACCCCCTGCTTCGAGCTCCGTCTGGTATGAGCCACATCTTGGCGAAATGAGGGTATTGGATCAAGGAGATCAAAATCCTCTTCCAACATCTTCACGTCCTGTTCAGTAGTTACTGTGCCATCAAGGAATATCACGCCGATTATTCAGTGACTGGACATTGCACTCCACACAGTCACCTGATAAGGGTGAAGAGACTTACCGATCGCGAATGTAGATTCTCCGTCCCCCACATGCGTCAATTTAGCTTATTGACGAACCCATCCAAATGGAAATGGGCTTCGTCGCTAAAACAAACCACATTCTCAAACGCTTGCGCGTCCTAATTCCCACCATACTCCGCGGCCGAGCGTCCAGCAGTTTGAAAGTCTAAACGTAAACCGTTCAGAAGTTATGACGATTTTATTCCACGTAGTTCAATAATTTTCACTCTTTATCGGCGAGGTAAAACAGTCAGGCGCGTTCGGCATAGAAATGATCCAAATTCTACACAGCTTTGATCTGCCGGGAAGTTCCACACTCATCTACAGCAAAAATTCAATCTCAAAACAATTCCCTAGGCTGTGACTAAACCATTTCTCCGCTGTATAATTTCTTCGCTGTTTACAAGTCCGCTGTGTCACAAGGTATGCAGCAGAACGTGTTCGAAATTTTAAAGGTTGCACAGACGAACTGGTAGAAGAGTTTGAATGAGGGAGCGTTGGTGTGTGGGGAGGGGGTTGGTACCAGAGCTGAGAGGCGCTCTTGGACAGTGCAGTGGGTGGAGCGTTGCTCTCATAAGGTACAGGTCGCGGGTGAACTCTCGATCCGGTACACGATCTGCCAGAAAGCCAAGAGATAGTTATTCTACGTAACTAGCCACATCTACGGATTTACTCTGCAGATCACATTTCAGGGTCTGGCAGAGGATTTATCAAAAGTCTAACATAATATTACTCTACCGTCCCACTCCCTAATAGCGTATGGGACAAAGAAACACTTAAGCCTTTCGGTTTTAGATCTGATTTCTCCAGTCTTATTATGATGACCATCTCTTACAAGGTAGGTGGGTGCAAATAAAATGCGATCGAATTCGGGAAGTTGGCGTAAGACATTTCGCAAATAGATCTCGCCGCAACGAATACTACCTTTCTTTTAAAATTTCCACCTCAACTCGTGCATCATCTCCGTGACAGTCTCTCCCCTGCAACGCGATAATACGAAACGAACTGCTCTTCTATGTCATCACTCAGTCGTACCTGATGAGGATGCCACAGTGAGAAACAGTACTCTAAAATAGGACGAACAAGTGTAGTGAAGGCAGTTTCTATAGTAGAATTGTTGCATCTTCTAACTGTTGTGGCAATGAAACGCAGCCTTTGCTTGACCTTGCCCACGATACATTCTGTGTGATTTTTCGAAATGAAATTGTTCATAATTCGTGCTACTCGCACGACATTCTGTGTGATTTTTCGAAATGAAATTGTTCATAATTCGTGCTACTCGTCGAAAACGTCGAGTTTTGGACTACATACTCCACATTCATCGACAAAAATGGTAGTCAAATCTGAATCACTTTCGAACATTATGCACAATTTTAAAGTCATATTCCTCGTATTCTGTAATAACTTTACAGGACAATGCTATTGCAATGATAACACTTGAAAATAAATATGACAACGTTGAAAGAACTTGAATGGTGCGGTTTATTTTATAATTTAGGTACGTATTATTCGATGTTTTAATTTTGAAAACTAAGCACCATGATGTGAAGTCCTCATTAAATTATACTTCTTGTAACTTTCTGGGTAAGTCAATCCTTAAACAGGCAACGGCATATTACCTTCATTAGTTACAAGACTAGTTGTTCAATCCAACATGAGTTCAGCAAAATATTATATACGTTACGAGCTACGAGCACTTAATCAGAAGAAGAGATGTATGAAAGTGCTCTTAGCTCGTAAGATGCATTTAAGGCCGCTTTTAATAGAATTTATTTATTTATTTATAAGTCCACAGAACTTCCAACCAAAGAATGAAAAGCAAAGAGTTTGCAGTAAAAGAGATGTGTTTCACAGTATCGAAGTTGAATGTCATTTCGGGGCTTGGATTCCTATGTAAAACTCCCCTCCTACATCTTATGAAGCACCTCTGCAACAGAACGAATAACACAGAGACTCGAGTCCTCGTGAAATTATTCTACTCGAGAGATGTTAAAAACACTCAAAACATGCCCACAGTCATAGAAGAACGGTCGCGATAAAACTGTATAGGAGGTTCAGAAAAGCTGCAATAGTACTCAGAACAATGGCTGCCCTTTAGTCAGAAGAATCTTGAGAGCCACTGAGCAAGAAAAGCGCCAGACACATAAGCACGTCCTATGAATGTTGGCAACACGACGGGGCCGTCTGTTCTGGCTCCATGTTGGCTGACTTTCACTCCATTCGATTCCTACTATTGTTCCTTACTGACAGTGAGACGCATGTTTTGAATTTCGAATGTCAGGGACAACACCATGAGCCAAACGTCGCGAAAATTTATATTGCGACAAGATTAATTCGAGTAAAGGGCTAAACTTACAAACAAGCACAAAAATAAATAAGTGAACCAGTAATATTTTGTGAAGCAAAACAAATAAAACAGGTCCACAATATTTTTCCATGTTGAGCTTACTTCCTGCCACAGTTCTTCATAATTCACAATAAATCGGTAATGTGTTCTGCACGCCACTGAACACATCGTGTAACTTTACGAACGGTGTGAAGGTGACGACAACCTAGAAAACCGTCTCGTTATGAATAGATAACTGATTCCTAATAATGTTAAATTTTAATTCGCAGCAACTTTATTTTCGAGTATTCCCTATTAGGAGTACGACTGAATTTGAGTAGTCATTATTTTTTCTACTTCCTCGTTTCTTCCCAAATTCTATTTTACTCACGCTGTGTTCTTTCTTGCGTACGTCTGATAATTTCCGGTTCTTTTTTGTATGTGTTTATTGTTTAAATGTATGTTTATTTATGATTTTTCTGAACTGCTCTCGATTGTTTATCTTGTCCTGTGTGTTTCTCAGTTCTTTAATGTCTTCTTCTGTTTCAGTGATCCTTCATGTATTGTTTTTGCTAGTTCTTGCTCATCCTGCTGATTTGTCCACAAAATTACAACCTCCTATTTATAAAAAATATTAATTATTGTGCCTATGTGTTTGTAAATCTCTCTTATTGGTCTCTTTATCCAGATTCCTTCACGAAAAACCGGCACAAGTATTTTCCTTTGCTGTTTTCCAATTTCTCTTATTTTCGTATAACTATGAATCACTGTAGTTTTTGCGACGTAGAGTGCTTCGGATAGAACAACTCTTTTGTAATGTCTTAGTTTTGCGTTGAGGGACAGAGAATTTTTATTTCAGTGATTCTCAGTGAGCATATATGCATTTATAATTTGGAGATTCTTTCTTGATTGGTTGTTGTATTTAATCATGATGGTTCGATGATCTTTACTAGATATTTGAAGCAGGTATCTTCCGATACTTTTCCTTACCGCTCTGTGATGGTTTGTTCACCAGTTTTCTGTGATATTTCGTGAAGCTTCTCCAGTGTTAGTTTGGCTTCTCTTACAATTTGGGGGAAGGGGGGGGGAGCCCACCTCCTTCGCGAACACTAGTAAGGTTATGAAATGCTTCTGACGTTTTCCCCATTAATTTAAATTTGGCTGTTGTTTCTGTTAATGTCTTCTGGATACTCGATCTTCTTTTTCTGTCAGTCTTGATTCCTCTACAATATGGAATAGTGTTTGCCTATCTATTCCATCATAAGCCTTTTTGAAGTCTACAAAAGTGACCACAGTATTTCTGCACCTCCTTTTTGTAAAGTTGTCTTTAGGTTCCATATCTGTTCTATACAAGATGGACCTTTGTGAAACCCTGTCTGATAATCTTCTATTAATGGGCCCATCTGTTCTTCTAGCCGACCAATCAATGATATTGGGAGAATGTTGTATACTACTGAGAGCAGAGAAATTACCATGTAATTGTTTGGATCAGTGATATCATCTTTTTAGTGTAAAGGATGAATTAATGCACATTTTCACGATGTAGGTAACTAATCGTTTGACCAAATATTTGATATAATACTGTGAGTTGCTTGTGTGAGCTTACTGTCATTTAATTTCCATATTGCTGCTGTGATTCCGTCTTCCCCAGGGAAGTCGTTTCTCAAATAGTTGATTATTTCCTTTACTTCCTTAAAAGAAGGTAATTTAAAATCTGGATCGGTTGGAGGCTTTTCATAATCTAGTTGTTCAATCGGGCTCTAACAATTGAGGTCTGACTGAAAATACGTGCCTCAGATTTGACAGTTACTTCAAGTATTAGTTGCCAGTGATCCATCCTGCCGGAGGACGCACAAATTAGGTGGCTGATACCCTGTTACGTTTTCTCGGAAAATTTTGTAAACATTTTTAAGTCGGTTTATATCAAATCTAATTTTTTTGTTCTCGTATCACCTTGGTTGACAGTTTTGTATTTTTTTAAAATTCCTGCAATTTTTTGAATAATTGTTTTACTGAAAGTTTTGCATGCTTGTATTCTCTCTTCTATTACTTGATCAAAGGTATTGTTCCACCACCTACGTTATTTCTTTACTGGGAGTTTGCTTAATGTCATGGCGTTTTCAGTACTTCTGCAAGTTCTTTCTAATTATTGGTATCTGATTGCTTAATTTCTTCGATATAATTTCTCTCTTGCTGATTTTGAAGTGTTCTGGATAAGTTCTGAATCTTCTGTTCATTTGTCTTTTCCCCCCTGTTAGGTTGAAATCTAATCTTTATTTGCGGTAGATGGTGATATGACTCACAAAATTCCTCTTCTTACTCGTACATTCAGTATTTATTTGGAATTCGTATCGGATACGCTACATGGTCTATCTGAAACTCACGTAAGGTCAAGTTTGGTGATTTCCAGGTTGCAAATTTCTTTGCAGGTTTAAGCAATTGTGTGAACATAATTTTAAGATTAAAATTTTCGCAGAAGATTATTAGCCTCTCACCGTTTTTATTTATTTTCTTGTGGGCTGTGTGGATACCTGTTGTTTATCTGATTATTTTCTCTTTGCGAGGTTGTCCATTTGAAACATAACAGAATTTTACATGATGTTTATGGGCTTTATTTGTGATTTCCTTCACTAGCTCCAGAAGTTATCTATTGCCTATGAATCTATCCTATTGTAAATTTTTGCGGGAGCATGTGCATGTATGAATGTGTATGCTTTGTTTCCAGATTTTACTGAAATTGTGCCCATTCTTTCTCATGTTAAATCTATTACTAAAACTATAACTGATTTGTGTACTAACAAAGCTGTGCCAAACTGTTTCGGCCAATTGTTCAGGTAGATTGCAGATTTTTCTTTGTAGAGTTGCGAGGTTTATTTTCGTCAGTTAATCGTGTTTCTTGAATTGCAAGGATTTTTCTGATTTGCTCTTAGAGAATTTGAGAAGCTCCACTCTGCTGCGCACGCTGTTCCTGGTCCCCAGAATTTTAGAGCGATTGCAACATCTCTTGCAGGAAAATATGTACATGTGGAATAGTGGACAGGAAGTACTACAATAGTTGAGCGCTAAGTCGAGCATTTGGGCTGGACGAGAAGTATGTCCGGATAGTCTCTTAGTAAAGGCGACCGATGGCCAAAAGCAAGAAATCCAGATTGGCGTACCGATCCTGACAAATTTTCAACTTTGACGTGAAATTTAAATCAACGAACTGAAACAGACGAGAGGGAATTAAATTTGAAGGAGAAGAAATATAAACTTTGCGCTTTGCCGAAGACATAGTAATTACGTCAGAGACCTGTAAGAGCAATTCAAGGGAATGGATAGTATCATGAAAGGACGGTACAAGAGGAACATTAACAAGAGTAAAACAAGGCTAGACAATTGTACTTCAGAGTTATAATACGACTTCTGAATATGTAGTTATATTACACAATGTCGATTTCAACTTCGTGCTTTACGAAGTAATCACTGCAGGTCGTGGGGACGTATATTAGCTGAAAGAGTGGCCGATGATACTAACACAGTCAAGACGATTCACTGAGGATAATATATTTAATGGAAAGTTCTACACGGACGATCAGCTGACGCCATTCCCTTAACGATTACCCACACTTACTTTATCGCACATTGACACCACCATAACGTCTTATTTAAACGTCGTTATGTTTTAAATTCCGATGATACCCACGGAAAGACGCACTTGTTTTCTTTCCATGGCATTGAAAGGCATGTGGGATACAGAGAGTTAAAAATTTTTTGTGTCGTCTCTGGGTTAAATTTTACTTGCAGTGGCTGCGGTTTAGTATGTTAACGTTGGCAACGAAATATTCGCTTTAGGGGGATAATTAATTTATTGATCGGAACAAAATTAATTATTTATTTCATTATCAACACAAAGAATTGTTTCCCTCATTGTACGTGGCTGATTTTTCAAAAAGGATTCAACGGCCTTTGCCAACATCGATACACTGCACTGCTGCCTAAGGAAAATCGTAGCCCTTGTATAAGGGTATTACACCTAAGATATGTGAATAAAAAACGCAGCATCGCCATCTATTAGTTATTTCAGTGATCACTGAGTTGCTTGGTACATAAGTAACAGCGCCTCTGTCGTATCTTTGCTATACTACGTTGCAGTTCAAGCATAGCATACACCAGAAACTACAAATTACGATATCTTTTCTTCCCCTGATCCGATTTTGATGAAATGAAGCCTATGTTACTCTCCAAACTATTCTCAATTTACCCGTGGAAATCCATGAGAGTTCATGTAGTACTTTTGGAGATAATCCTCAACAAATAGAAATACACGATGGCTTTTAAACAAATGATCAAATTATGGTATCTTTCCACCCCCATGAACCACAGACATTGCCGAGGTGGGGTGGCTTGCGTGCCTCAACGATGCAGATAGCCGTACCGTAGGTGCAACAACAGCGGAGGGGTATCTGTGGAGAGGCCAGACAAACGTGTGGTTCCTGAAGAGGGGCAGCAGCCTTTTCAGTAGTTACAGGGGCAACAGTCTGGATGATTGACTGAGCTGGCCTTGTAACATCAGCAAATGTGGCTTTGCCACACATTTACTGCGAACGGCTGAAAGCAAGGGGAAACTACAGCCGTTACTTTTCCCGAGGACATGCAGCTCTACTGTATGAACATATGATGATGGCATCCTCTCGGGTAAAATATTCCGGAGGTAAAATAGTCCCCCATTCGGATCTCCGGGCGGGGACTACTCAGGAGGATGTTGTCATCAGGAAAGACAATACTGGCATTCTACGGATCGGAGCGTGGAATGTTAGATCCCTTAATCGGGTAGGAAAATTAGAAAATTTAAAAAGGGAAATGGATAGGTTGAAGTTAGATATAGTGGGGATTAGTGAAGTTCGGTGGCAGGATGAACAGGATTTCTGGTCAGGTGAGTACAGGATTATAAATACAAAATCAGTTGGGGGTATCACAGGAGTAGGACTGATAATGAATAAGAAAATAGGAATGCGGGTAAACTACTATGAGCTGCACAGTGATCGCATTGTCATTGTAAAGATAGATACGAAGCCAACACCGACAACAGTAGTACAGGTTTATATGCCAACTAGCTCTGCCGATGATGAGGAGATCGAAGAAATATATGAGGAGCTAAAGGAAATTATTCAGACAGTTAAGGGAGAGGAAAACTTAATTGTAATGGGAGACTGGAATTCGGTAGTAGGAAAAGGAAGAGAAGGAAAAATAGTAGGTGAATATGGACTGGGCAAGAGGAATGAAAGAGGAAGTCGCCTGGTAGAATTTTGCACGGAACATGATTTAATAGTAACAAACACCTGGTTTAAGAATCACAAAAGAAGGTTGTATACATGGAAGAGACCAGGAGACACCGGAAGGTATCAGATAGATTTTATAATGGTAAGACATAGGTACCGGAACCAGGTTATAAACTGCAGGACGTACCCAGGGGCAGATATAGATTCTGACCATAACTTGTTAGTCATGAACTGTAGGCTGAAACTGAAAAAACTGCAGAAAGGTAGGAAAATAAGGAGATGGGACTTAGATAAATTGAAGGAAATTGAAGTTCTGGAGAATTTCAGAGGGAGCTTTAGGCAACAATTGACAGAAACAGGGGGAAATAAAACAGTAGAAGAGGAATGGGTAGCATTGAGAGATGAAATAATGAAGGCAGCAGAGGACAAAATAGGTAGGAAGGCAAGACCTACCAAAAATCCTTGGGTATCACAGGAAATACTAAATTTAATTGATGAAAGGAGAAAATATAAAAATGCAGTAAATGAAACAGGCAAAATGGAGTACAGACGACTAAAAAATGAGATTGACAGGAAGTGCAAAATGGCTAAGCAGGAGTGGCTAGGAGCCAAATGCAAATCTGTAGAAGAATCTATAAGAAGGGGAAAAGTAGATACCGCCTACAGGAAAATAAAAGAGATATTTGGGGACAAGAAAAGCAACTCTACGAATATCAAGAACTCAGATGCGAAACCAGTTCTCACCAAAGAAGGGAAAGCTGACAGGTGGAAAGAGTACATAGAGCAGCTCTACAAAGGAAATGAACTTAGAGACGATGTTGTAGGAAGGGAAGAAGAAGTAGATCAAGATGAAATAGGAGATACTATACTGAGAGATGAATTTGACAGAGCGTTGAAAGACCTCGGTCGGAACAAGGCCCCAGGAGTAGATGACATACCCTCAGAGCTACTGAAGTCTCTGGGAGAGCCAGCCATGACAAGACTATTTGAACTGGTGTGTAGAATGTATGAGACAGGCGAAATACCCTCAGACTTTAAGAAAAATGTAATAATCCCCATTCCAAAGAAATCAGGTGCAGACAGGTGTGAAAATTACAGAACCATAAGTTTGATAAGTCATGGTTGCAAAATTTTAACACGAATTATGTACAGGAGAATGGAAAAGCTGGTAGAAGCTGACCTCGGGGAAGATCAGTTTGGATTCAGGAGGAACATAGGAACCCGGGAGGCAATACTCACTTTACGTCTTATCTTAGAAGATAGATTAAGGAAAGGCAAACCTACATTTTTAGCTTTTGTAGATTTGGAGAAAGCATTTGACAATGTTGACTGGAATACACTCTTTCAAATTCTGAAGTCAGCAGGGGTAAAATATAGGGAAAGGAGAGTTATTTACAACTTGTACAAAAGCCAGACCGCAGTTATTAGACTCGAAGGGCATGAAAGGGAAGCATCAGTTGGGAAGGGAGTAAGACAGGGTTGTAGCCTTTCTCCGATGTTATTCAATTTGTACATCGAGCAGGCGGTGAAGGAAAGCAAGGAAAAATTTGGAATAGGGATTAAAGTACAGGGGGAAGAAATAAAAACATTGCGTTTTGCTGATGACATTGTAATTCTGTCAGAGACAGCAAAGGACCTGGAAGAGCAGTTGAATGTAATGGACAGTGTGTTGAAGAAAGCGTATAAAATGAACATTAACAAGAGCAAAACAAAAATAATGGAATGCGGTATTAGAAAATCAGGCGATGCTGAAGGAATTAGATTAGGGAACGAAACAATGAAGGTGGTAGATGAGTTTTGTTACTTGGGTAGTAAAATAACATGTGATGGTCGCAGTACAGAGGATATAAAATGCAGAATGGCAATGGGAAGAAAATCATTTTTGAAAAAGAGAAATTTGCTAACATCGAATATTAATTTAAGGGTAAAGAAGTCTTTTCTGAAGGCATTTGTGTGGAGTGTTGCCTTGTACGGGAGTGAAACATGGACGATAAGCAGTACGGACAGGAAGAGAATAGAGGCTTTTGAAATGTGGTGTTACAGAAGAATGCTGAAGATTAGGTGGGTAGATCGCATAACCAATGAAAAAGTACTGAACAGAATTGGTGAGAAAAGGAATTTTTGGCATACCCTGACAAAAAGAAGGGATCGCTTGGTGGGACACATTCTTAGACATCAGGGAATCGTAAATTTAGCATTGGAGGGAAGTGTGTGGGGTAAAAATCGCAGAGGGAGACCAAGAGACGCGTATAGTAAGCAGATTCAAGTGGATGTGGGTTGCCATTCTTATGAGGAGATGAAAAGGCTTGCTCAGGATAGAGTAGGGTGGAGAGCTGCATCAAACCAGTCTCCGGACTGAAGACCATAACAACAACATGGTATCTTTATTTTCTCTGATCCGATTTTAATTATTGAAGCATTTATGTAACCGCAAGATATACTGAACTTACGTGTGAAAACCCCATGAAAATTCATCAAGTACTTTTGGAGACAAACGTGCTCAAAGAGACAAACAGACACGACGGTCGTAGATAAAAAATTTAAAATTACGATATTCTTTTTTCCGTGATCCGATTTTTTATGAAACGAAGTCCATATGTTGTCCAGAGTTATGCTCAAGTTACCTGTGAAAACCCAATGAAATTTCGTGAAGTAGTTTTGGAGATAAGAGGTTTTTAATAGTTGACACGATAGTTACTGAAAACAAAATTACGATATCTTGTCCTTTTTTTCTTCTTCTTCTTTTTTTTAAGTAATCTGAGTTTGATAAAATTATGCCTATTTGTTGACCTAAGCTTTTATTATGTTGCCTGTGAAACCCGCTTGGAGATTCGACCAGTAGTTTTGAAGATTGAACAGCGACAGGCCTATATTTACAGATTTATTATTAGTATAGATGTTCCTGGGGTAGTAAAACAATGTAAGTCACTGAACAAAAAAAGAAAAAAAAAAAACCTTCCGGGCCAGATTGTATACCAACTAGATTCCTCTCAGAGTATGCTAATGCAATAGCTCCAGACTTAGCTATCATATTCAACCGATCACTCAGCGAAAGATCCATACTCAAGGACTGGAAATTTGCCCAAGTCACTCCAATATTCAAGAAAGGCAATAGGCGTGATCCCCAAAATTACAGGCCCATCTCATTGACGTCGATTTGCAGAAGGATTTTAGAACTTATACTTTGTTCGAACATTATAAACTACCTCGAAGAGAACGACCTATTAACCAATAGTCAACACGGATTCAGAAAATATCGCTCTTGCGAATCACTGCTTGCCCTTTATTCACATGAAGCGATAAGTGCCATCGACAAGGGATCTCAAATCGATTCCATATTTCTGGATTTCCGGAAGGTTTTTGACACTGTATTTCACAAGTGGCTTCTAGTGAAATTGCAAGCTTATGGAATATCGCCGCAATTTTGCGATCGGATTTACGATTTCCTATCAGAAAGAACACAGATCGTAGAAATTGACGGTAAGTTATCGAGTAAAACAGAAGTGACATTTGGCGTTCCCCAGGGAAGCGTTATAGGTCCCCTTCTCTTCCTTGTGTTTATAAGCGATTTAGGAGACTATCTGAATAGCTCCCTTAGACTTTTCGCGGATGATGCTGTCGTTTATCGGTTAGTTAAGTCTACAGAGGATCAAAAGCAACTGCAAAGCGATTTCAACAAAATTTCTACATGGTGCGAAAATTGGCAATTGACACTAAATAAAGAAAAGTGTGAAGTAATATAGATGACAACTAAAAGAAATCCGCTGAACTTCAATTACACGATAAATCAGTTAAAACTTAAGGTCGTAAATTCTACCAAATACCTAGGAGTTACAATTACGAACAACTTAGACTGGAGAGAGCACACATAAAATATTGTGGGGAAGGCGAACAAAAGTTTACGTTTCATTGGCAGAACGCTTCGAAGATGCAACAGCTCCACCAAAGAGGCACTTAAAAGTAATTTGCAAAGGATCTATGTAGATGTAGATAGACTTGTGTAAAGTCTTATCCTGTGTAGTATTACCATCTTGTGAACGCGTAATACTCGACCAATGATAAGCGAACGATATACCCTAGCAGCAGGGAAGAAACTGTGGCAATGGCGAGTACGAATTATTAATTTAGGTAATTATAGATGGCGCAGTAGAGAGTAAAGATAGCGTGAGCACGCAAAGCCATGAAGCAGATTTAGTAAAACGAAAAACAGTTCAGTTAGTAATAAACTCCAGAGCGTTATTTTCATGAGTTGGAAATCGGCTCTTGGGAGACTATCCTAGAAACGTGTCGTCAAACGCATTTCCTCTGATGTTTCGACACACATTTGCGGCCCTGTTTATGCGTCGTATAGATGGAACCGGTCCAAAAGAATGATCATCGCACCTTGATTGCGAAGCCCAGTGCCGGCGGAGAGCGAGAATTTATGCCCAGTTAAGAAAGAAATGATTTTTAAAGTGGAATTGAATCAGCCAATTAGAAAATGGCTACGTCTTCATTTCCACCACATTTGCATTTTAGTTAAAAATTTGGAACTATTCGAAGACAAGCGCATTCTCTGTGAAAAAATCAAATCCTACACTATAATCAAACTATAAAAGAATACATTATACACTTTTGTATTGCAATACAGTTTCTTTCTTCCTCCTAATACATTTAACTTGGTGGATATATGGCCTTGTCAAAATGACTGATTCAATTTTATGAGCCCATTCAACAGTGCGCTCCCAAATTAGTTTCGTATCATATTCAATTTAGTGGGGGCAGGCACATTAAAACGGGAAGAATAAAAAGCAAACCAGCAATGTTTCTGTATGATGATCTAGTGCGCCATGTTACGGACAGCGCGGCACTCGCGTCGGTTGTTCGAGTTCTCCCTCGGACATGGTTGTGTCTCCTATCCTTAGTATAAGTTAAAGTTGTTTGTATGTCTAAGCAGTTGCTGCGTCGGCAAGTTGGAAGCATACAGTCAGCAGTCTGCTAAGTACGACAGAAGAGAAGAGAAGGGAGAGTGTATATTCGTTAGCTTGTAAACATTTCCTAACTATAACTAACTCTTTCACTTTTCACAAGAGTGAATAGCTAGTTGATAGTCTGCGCTTAACATTTGGGTACATTCGGTCATAGCTTCAGCCGATGTATACTACCGCTTTGGGAAATCATTGAGATCAATGATGCTCAGGAGAGTAGTAGTCGATCCAATGATCTAATCACTGTATTCAACTTATGTTTTACATAAAGCAGTGCAGGCTATTAGCCCTAGTTTCAGCTAGGAGATGAAAACTGCTACACTTCGAACTGATCAATATCCGGGGAAGATGGTGAACTGAGGTACTACCGCCTTCACAAAGTTGAGAATGGTTAATGCCTGAGGCCAGCTGAGACTTCATTGGTTGGTTCCATAGAGCCCAATGATCCTGTCGACGTGTTAGCTCTCTGGTGCTAACACTGCTAGCAGGCATCATGAGTTCATCTGTCACCACGGCATCCGATTCCAGTGGTTCCAAGTATCGATCCAAAGACTGAAGGTGGCATCGAGCACACCTTCTCCTGGTGGTATGTGCTTCGACTACCAGACGAAACGGCACGGTTACCACCCGTCCGAACGACTCACGGCAGACGGCACATAAAAGACGCTGCGAGACGGCGAGCTGACTTGACCGAAGGCAACGTTACCTGCTGATCTAGCTTCAAAATAATTAAGGGATCAGTTGAGATATCTATGTTCTGAAGCATTGTCATCGGTAGAATGAACTAAAATGGTTCGACGTCTTTCTGCCAATTTACGGAGTGAAAGCAGTAAAAAAATATGGCAGCCGAGATAGTGGTAATAACAGAATGTTGCTGCAGAGGGGGTTCCTATTGACCTATGTTTACCAAACGAATTACAGAAGCAGTTGGGTTCAGATATTGCAGTGCTGTGTTTTTAACCTATTTGAAAATGTGACTCCCTTCCAAGTAAAAATATTCTGGCAACCCCCTTCCAAATAAAAATACTCTGGCGACCCTCGCCCCACTCCTCACGAACCGTAACGAAATTATGTTATCACAAAGGAAAAATGTTTAAAATTTTATTTGCTCTATTTTTCTTTTAATTCTTGGACTTAATTTTTTCGTATATTTTTTGGAATGGAACACATTATCCTATTTTACATGATTTCCGACAGAAAATCAATTTTGCTTAACGAGAGTTTCATATTTCATTCAGAAAGGTGCCACTGTATAGACTATTTGTAAAGAAGTAGATCTTTTTTTCGAATTTTTCAGAATAACTTATTATATAATTTTCTTTCAAGTGTCGGTGGTTCCTGAAAACAGTTTTCGTGACTATGTGCTTATTCATCATTAAAACACTATATTACAAAACAATCTATTTAATTAGAAATTAATATTACACAAAGAACTCCGTTATCTTTAAAGTTACATAAATTTCACTTAGGCATACGCTTTGTTTTCTGAACCGCTAGTTATTTTATGGTGCAAGTACTTCCTCCTGTGACGGTGATCCCTTAAGCAAGACTTGGCTACCTCCCTGGCGGTCGCGACCTACAGGTTGAAAGACACTGGTGTCGTGAGCAGGTAGTGCAATGCACAATTACTCGAAGCTACGGCATGGAGAGCCATAGGAAAGTCGGCAGCGGAACAGACAGAGAGAGAGAGGTGTCTGCAGCCATTCGAGTGTCCCAAAGTGTGATTTCCATGACCTGGATGCGATTTCAAGACAACAGGAACCGTTAAAAGAAGGCAAGGCAGAGGTAGTTCAGCATCAGCAAGACATGACCCTATCTCCGGTTATCAGCCCGTCGAGACAGAAGGCGCCGGGTTCTGTTCACCGATGATTCAAGATTTTGCGTTCCCCGGAACAATCGCCGTTTCCTCATCTGAAGAGAACGTGAAACTCGGAACGCCATGTTTATATGCAGAAGACATCACCATGTCGCGGTGGCGGACAAATAGTGAGGGCGAGAGTCAGTATCGGCGGATCTCTATGTCGTTCGGACTGCCGCTTTGACTGCTCAAGAGGTATAGCGCTGAGATCCTTCGACATTTCGTTGTGGCCTACGCTGGTGCCATAGGAGATTTCCTTCTGGTAGACGACAACGCTCGACGCCACAGAGCTGCACTGATGGACAACATGCTTTAAGCTGGGGGGATTGAACGAATGGAGTGGCCAGCTTGTTCACCAGACTTACACCCGATTAAGCAAGTCTGAGATGCACTTGACTGACGCATTACAGCGAGTTCAGCACCTTACACGATGGTTGCAGAGCTGGATATGGCACTCCCTGAAGAATGGCCAAATATCCCTCAAGAGCTGACTGATAATCTCATACTGCCCATGCCACGCAGGTGTGCAACTGTACTGGCTGACCGAGGTAATCACACCCCATATATGAGAAGTATGTAGATGTATCAGTGGTCCCATATATCACTCCAACGGCACACACCCACACCATTACAGGGCGTCCATTAGCTTGAACAGTCCGCTGCTGACATGCAGCGTCCATGGATTCATGATGTTGTCTCCACATCCGGACATGTCCATCCGTTCAAAACAATTGGAAACGAGACTGGTCAGGCCAGATAACATGTTTCCAGTCATCAACTGTACAATGTCGGTGCTAATGGACCCCAGTGAGTTGTAGAGCTTGGTGTAGTGCACTTCTCTGACAATGCGTACGAATGCCTATACCAGTTTCTTTGGTTGTTCAGCGTAGAGGGAGACCGAGGGACGAATACAGTAAGCAGATTCAATAGGATGTAGGGTGCCGAACGTATTCTCAGATGAAGAGACTTGGACAGGGCAGGGTGGCGTGGAGAGCTGGATCAAACCAGTCTGCGGACTGAAGATCATAACAACAGCGTAGTACACATCTGTATATGACATTGGTATCACCAAATTTTCATTTAGTTTACTTACATCTGGCCGAAAACAGATATTCATTAATTTTCATCCAAGTTTTACAAAAAATCTGAAAATTCTGAATGATCCCCTAACAGTTGCAAAGACCTATTTATACTTATACGATTGTATACAAGTAGGTTCCAATATTTAATTTTACATCCATATGTGGCAGTGTTCGAATCAGACTTTCTGACGAGGGTGAGAAATTTGAGAATCGGGATATTTGTTATATTTACATGAGTAACATAATGAACCTCCGACCTATTTATTGTTCAGCTTTCTTGGTATTAGCAACAGGATAACTTTGCATACTGACTGCTTGTACCGTGTACAGTCGGCATCGAAAATTTTCCGTGTCTTCTTGTATTTTCACAGAGTAGCAAAAGTACCAACAGTAAAAGGAAAAAAAAAATACCGTTGTCTGTGAAGTAATACTTCTTTAACGTGCAGGATAATTATTCAATGACAGAGTAAAATCCCTTTGCCTCCACCCGACAAACTCCGTTAATTCACACATCGGTATGGAAAGAAATCCAAAAATTAATGTAGTTATAACAAACAACAAACATAATGCACCAAGCCGTTTTTCCAGGAAACTTGTAACAACAATATCTCTTACAAAAAATTCATACTTAAATAAATTCATCTAAGACCTAGGAGTCTATAACTAATTTACATATTGCCGACAAATTATTTCACTAATAAGATAAATTGTCGGATAATATTTAACTCAGAAGGAAGGAAGCAGGGTAAGGGTTTAAAGTCCCTTCGACAGCATGGTCATTAGAGCCGCCGATGTGGAGTAGGGAGCGGTCTAAGGCGCCTCGCTGCGGAATGCGCGGTTGCTCGCCGTCGGAGGTTCGAGTCCTCCCTGGGGCATGGGTGTGTGTGTGTGTGTGTGTCGTCCTTAGTTTAGTTTAATTTAGTTTCAGTATCCAAGTATATACTTCGCAAATCGCCATATTGTCCGACGTCTGCTGCTCCTGTAAGATGGACAAACGATCTGCAACACATGAAAATTTGTGCCGGACCGGGACTCGAACCCGGATCTCCCGCTTTTCGCGAGCGGTCGCCTTTACCACCCGGCCAGACCCAAAGTTCCATGTGTTGCACTTGTCTCTATCCCTCACATGCTGCGGATCACTGCCAACGTCTGTTTCCTTGAAACAGACATAATAATAAACATTAACGCCATGACAGGCTTACGGTGACAGAACTGTCTCTCTCCTACTTGCGGGACGCACACTATGAAATGGGTGAGCATGTGAGGTATAGAGGCAAGTGCAATACATGGAAGTTTGGGCCTGGCCGGGGATCGTGCAGGGGAGGACCGAGTGGTTAAGGCGACCGTTCGCGAAAAGCGGGACACCCGGGTTCGAGTCTCGGTCCGGCACAAATTTTCATGTGTTGCAAATAAACATTAACGCCATGACAGGCTTACGGTGACAGAACTGTCTCTCTCCTACTTGCGGGACGCACACTATGAAATGGGTGAGCATGTGAGGTATAGAGGCAAGTGCAATACATGGAAGTTTGGGCCTGGCCGGGGATCGTGCAGGGGAGGACCGAGTGGTTAAGGCGACCGTTCGCGAAAAGCGGGACACCCGGGTTCGAGTCTCGGTCCGGCACAAATTTTCATGTGTTGCAAATCGTTTATCCATCTTACAGGAGCAGCAGACGTCGGAAAATTTGGCGATTTGCGAAGTATATACTTGGATATATTTATCTTTGCTGCCGAACACCGCCAACGTCTATTCCCTTGAAACAGACATAATAATTAGTTTAAGTAGTTTGTAAGCTAAGGTCTGATGACCACGCAGTTTGGTCCGATAGATGTACAAACATTTGAACATTTTCATTGGAGCCGGAGGTCACGCTCGGATTGCAAGAGGAAGAGGAAGAAAATCGGCCGTGTCCTTGCAAAGGAACCATCCCTGAATTTGCCTGGAATGATTTACAGAAATCACGGAAAAAACTAAATCTGGATGGCCAGAATTAGATTTGAACCACCGTCCTCCAGAATGCGAGTACAGTGTTGTTAGCGCTGTGCCATTCTGCATTTTAGGTCTCACACGGCACTGACATAGATTAATTTTTGTGCTTTCAAATAGCAATTCTAGTTATTGAACCACTAGCAATCATGTAATAAAAGAGCGTCTTGCTGCAAATATTATATTTATTTACGTGTTTTGTATCAGTGAGCTTGCATTAGAAAGAGTTAATGCCTTAGCCACGCAGCGTGAAATTCCTTTAAAAAAGTATAGGTTACAGGGAATCCGTTAAATAATAGCAAAAATGGATGGGAAATTAGGGTGTTGTCCTATCATAACGCGTTTCTGAATTCGACACTGAGCAAATTTCATAAACCACTGTATAGGGTGTGTTGAGTAACTTAAAAGTCATGGTCATGCAAGAGAGGACCGCCCATTAATTTCTATTGCATTTTTTGTTTGGATCCTTCCGTCGCTTTTTGGTAGAAAAATCCCATATTTCGGGTTAAAACTTCGAACTAGTTTTCGGCTTATTAGGCCGTCATTAGGAAACAACTCTTGCATTTTTATGTTCTTTATAACTTTTAACAGCTTTCTTGGATACAATACTATTTTAAAGAATTTTACACCATTCGGATATTGGCGTTGACCCTTTCTAACATAAGCTGAATGATATAAAAGCAATATTTTAATTTAATTAATCAGTTTATTTATTTTTGAGAACGTTTCTCTTTAGGAGCAAACAGCTGTCTCAAATTTATTGATCTTGAATAATAAGCAGTCAATGACCACATTAAATATTTTTATTTTGGGACCGGTTTCAGTCTCAGACCATCTTCAGCACTCATCACTTCACGTGAGAGCTAGCAGTTTATCACAAGAACAACACTTCCTGAATCCGAATACTAAGGGTGAATACGCCGTTCTCTTCGAGATAGTTCATAATTGGTGTCTGTTCTTTCGGACATGTCTGAGGAACAGACACCACTTTGGATCCTACAGTTATTATCAATTCATATTCACGGAATGTTTGACAGTAACTGCGAATGGGTAAAGTTGAAAATGTGTACCCAGCCGGGATTCGAACCCGGATCTCCTGCTTTCTAGGCAGTTGCGCTGACCCCCTACACCACTGGGGACTCAGCGATCATCAAACCTGCACGGCATTACTCAAGCACGCCTCCCGTCAGATGCAAATTTGCAACTTTACCCTGCCTACTAGAACTTAAACTCGTAGCAACTTAGTACTGATTCCCGTAAGAGTAAGGGCCTAGGAGTGCCTCCGCACTGAAGGAAGGACCATTGCCAGTCATCGTTATATACATGCCCGAAAGAACAGACACCACATACATATAACTCATACAATTTGCTGATGACGGGCAATGATTCTTTCTTCAGTGCGGAGGCACTCCTAGGCCCTTACTCTTACGGGAATCAGTACTACGAGTTTAAGTTCTAGTAGGCAGGGTAAAGTTGCAAATCTGCATCTGATAGGAGGCGTGCTTGAGTAATTCCGTGCAGGTGTGATGCGCTGTGTGCGGGCGCCGTCGCTCAGCGTGCCCGGTCAGAGGGCTCAAAAGCTGAGCCAACAACCCATCGAACAAGAACGAACAAAAACGATCAGCGTCCGCAACGTTCACAACTTCCCATAGAGCAAAATAATAATAATAATAATAAAAATGGTATAGGGAACAGCGCAACAGCCTCGAAAGCAGGAGACCCGGGTTCGAATCCCAACTGGATACACATTTTTAACTTTATCTATTCGCAGCTAATGTCATACATTCCGTGAATATGTATAGTTGGTAATGTTTGAGGAAAATATATGTTCTTAAATCCTGCTGTAAACCGACCTGAAGCTTCAAGTTAGGGCACGGATAGCAAAGAAGTTACAAATTACGGCTTCAAATTTGCTTACTGTTGGAAAGCCGCTCGCAGTGTCAACGTAAACTGTCTGGCACTACTGGTTGACGCGGCTGAGGACGGCGCGGCGGTGTAAACATGCCCAAGTTAAGAAGGCGCGCCTAACGAGGGCTCTGCAGCGCCAGATGCCGCCTGGCGCACGTGCCGCAGACAGACGGGAATAGCTCGCGCCCGCTGGGGGGTAGCCACCCCGATGGCGGCACTCACTAACCCCTGCAAAGGCGCCGCCTATTCCTGGACCTTGTTTCTCCTCCAGCCGCTGCTCTTATGACAAGTGCCCGCGCGACATATTCATTGCGACACCCACTTCCGGGGCCAGTAGGCAGTTTGTAGAACATCGTAGCCGGTCGTCTAGCTTAAGGCCGTTTCTCACCGCGCTCACAGTACGTCCCGTTACGTAACGTGACAGACTTTTCTGCAGATCTGTTTCGATAGTTTTAAATGGTGTAATTCACACCGACCTCGCAGAGCCTCGCAGACGCCGACAGACGAATCTGCGGGATCGCTCCGACAGCGATCTTTTCAAAACGTCTGTCGACGTCTGCGGCTTCGCGCATGCGCACTGGCCCGCTACCCCGCCGCGCGCATGAGCACACCTGTCGACCTGTTTCGTGCTGTGTAGCTTGTCACAAGAAGCTGTATTGCTGTTTTTGTAATTTGTTATGGAGCAGTTAATTGAAGCCGTCAGAACGCGTCCATTGAGGTGGAATACAGATTTGGAGGAGTATAGAGACAGCAATTTTAAAGGACTCAGCATGGGGCGAAATAGCAGACCAATTGGGACAAAATACTAAGTAGTTCTTAATTGTACTAGTTCATGCTTAAAAAGTTTTATAATAACACTTCATAACTGTGTGTAGTTTAATAATATTAACAACATAAATGTGTAGTGTTAATATTTATTATGCTGGCTTTCATATTAGCATAAATTACTATTATTTATACTCTTTAATTAAATTTAGTACAAAATTTCGCAATGGTAAAACAAAAAATTGACTATAAAAAAAAAGAAAGAACATGCATGTTAAATATAAATTGGCATTATGTTCATACAAAAGTAACTCAACAAAAAATTACATATCAAACAATGTTCATAAGGAGACAGTAGAATAAACATTCTTACTACATCCCACAAACTTTTAAATTGTTAGGGCAAATGTTTTGACACACTTCCTTCTTCGGACATGAAGTATTTAACAAAGTGATTTGGTATCGCGGTGGCTTCTGTAGATGCCTGAGCACCATAACGAGGAATAGGTTTCCATGCTTTGTCATAAGCTTCTAAAATTTCTTCAGGCGTCACTATTGGAGAAAATGATCCCTTTGAACCAAGATAATTGTGGAGGTCTTGTTTACTACGTACAGCTTACAGTCAGAAAGAGATACGCCATCTTCGTGCAAGCATACCAAAAGTATTTTCAACTACTCTTCTATATATACAACCAAGGCATATTTTTTGTAAACGCGCTATCGCACCACGAACCACTTGCAATGTTACCTGCTTCAAATGAAACGACTGACAGGGCAGAAACGATACCCCAGTATCTGACAGACGTCGGTGGCGGTGTGAACTACGCATCTGTCACGTGACATATGTCACGTTACGTAACGTGACATAGTGTGGCCGCGGTGTGAAACGGCCTTTACTGTCACCATTGAGCGCTGCTATCGCAGTTATAACAAAAATAGCATCGTTGTGATGACTGTGTCTGTGAAAGCTAATCATTATATAAATACACTAACACGAAACTGAGGGTACAGATTTTTAATATTAATCATATAAAATGCCCATTGAAACGCACATAATTCGTAAGGTGGTTTGTCATAGATGTTGCGAATTAAAAATTGTGTGTGCACATAGCGGTTAAGAGCGGTAAAAAGAAATTTTAGGATGATACTCCACATTCTCCATAAGTTTTGCCACTATATTATAATCCGTGGTAGGAGGCATAGCGGTACAGGTAAAATTAGCTCAGATAACGACATGACATGTCGTGTAAGGTGAACGAAAAGAAAATGACAAGGAAAGCAAAGGAAATAAATGAAGGAAGAAAAGTAAAGAGGATATTGTTTATTGTGGTCTGTGAGTTGATTTCGTGTAGTTTCCTTTTCTTTGTGTACCCTGTCAGCAATACAGGTATCACGACAGGACGTGCAGCATATTGAAGTGCTTTTTCGTTGATGTGTATGCTTTAAATATTGTATTTCATACTTTATCTACGCACTAACCGACGGAACCACAGATATGCATTTGAGTTTGATCAATGATTTATTTGCAAGTGTGGAGAGAAGCCAAATCCTGAAATCTGTTTTTGATTTTTACAATATAGGAAGAAATACAGTGTATTTCAAATATAAGGTTTCTTACTGCAGCCATCTGGGGAAGCATTCATTCGGCAATATGGTTTCGATCAATATTATTTTTATTTTCAACTTTGTGCTCGTGCGTGTCTATTTTTGGCTCTGCTTCATGGGACTCGAATTTGAATGAACTGTGTTTCATTTATTACTTTGATCCTTTTTCTCCAAGGAGTAGAATGTGTTCCACGTTCGTCTCCAAGCCGCACTGGCCTCATCGTGAATTATTTTGTTTTGTTGTGATTTTCGAAGAAGAAGAATTTCAGTTATGCATTGCCACGATGGATTAGAGGACGCTAGCAACCTCAGACTACAGCGGAAGAAAAAATAAACAAATAAATAAAAAGTCAGGTAGCGCTTGGAACTCCGATCTTAAGGTCTTGGGATCGATTCCCACCACTCAGCACTTTTTTCCTTCGTAATGTTCAATTCTTAACTATTAAATATAGTTTTTAAATATAATTAAGCAATTCAGTTTATGGACACAGTATTAAAATTTTCAGATTCAGTACAATAATTTCAATTAAAGTGTTTAAAAAGCAATTGCTTTACATAATACATTTCAAGTGTCTACGTTAATTTTTCACAAGAACATAGTTTTATTGAAAAATGGTAACCCAACAAGGATTTTCTAATAGTTAAGTGAGTGTTGGAAACATCGCAAGTACAAACTTAAATGAAGACTTAACCCTCGAGCGGGTGTGCTGGGGTACTGAGTGCCCCATAAGCCATAGGGGAATTTAGTAGGCCGGCCGTGGTGGCCGAGGGGACTGCAGCGCGCCAGTCACGGTCTGCACGGCCACTACGGTCGGGGGTTCGAATCCCCCCTCGGGCATGGATATTTGTGCTGTCCTTAGTGTTAGCAAGTTCATAAGTAGTTTGTAAGTTTAGGGACTGTTGACTCCGTAGTTAAGTCCCATAAGCTATACAAACATTTGAACATTTGAATTTAGTAGTGCAGAATAGCATGGTTACTGCAAAATATAAATATTTAACTGGTTCGAAGGGGAATTGTAATTTACGTTAGAAGGTGGTGTATTGAGTATCCCAGGTGACTTCTCGTGAAAGGAAAAAAAAATTAAAAATGTCAGCAATCGATGCGCCCGCTCAAGCACGTATATTCTAAATTGTGAAATAAAGCAATTAATTTCCTAATTTGTGTCTTTCATTCTCTCATGTTTCCTCATTGCCCTTTCACCTGTTCTCTTAGCATTCACATAAAACACTATAAATTTGAGGTGCTCAATAAATTCGAATTATATTTTTTTCATTTTCATGACTTTGCAAACACAACTGGTCCAATTTCGACGACGCAATACTAGTATTAATAAACACGAAATTAGTCTGTTTTGTTTTCCCGCCTAAACCACTGAAGGTCGATATGGATATAGCTTGAACAGAGAGAAAGAACAAAAACTGAAAGACTATTTTAGGAACTAAAATAAGGGAATGAAAGATCTTTTTACATCAGTGAATTGTTAAATTTGATTCTCGATCAACACTAGAATTTTTATCTGTAACTTACCACTTCTTTCACCTCCGGCTATTGTGGCCGATGTCAAAAATGCCGAGATGCACTGCGGCTACATCTACATCTACATAGGATACTCTGCAAATCGCATTTGTGCCTGGCAAAGGGTTCATCGAACCACCATTATACTATTTATCTCCCATTCCATTCTCGAATAGCGCGCGGGAAGAAAGAACACCTGAATCTCTCCGTTGGAGCTCTGATTTCTCGTATTTTATTCTGATGATCATTTCTACCTATGTAAGTGGGAGTCATTTCGCATTCGGAGGAGAAAGTTGGCGATTGGAGTTTCGTAAGTAGCCCACGCCGCATCGATAACTCGCCGTTGTTGTAATGATTTCGCCGGCCGTGGTGGCCGAGGGGACTAAGGCGCTCCAGTCACGGTCTGCACGGCCACTACGGTCGGGGGTTCGAATTCCCCCTCGGGCATGGATATTTGTGCTGTCCTAGTTCGTAAGTAGTTCATAAGTGGTTTGTAAGTTTAGGGACTGATGAACCAGTAGTTAAGTCCCATAGACTATACAAACATTTGAACATTTTTTTGTAATGATTTCCATCCCAGATCCTGTATCATTTCCGTTAAGCTGTCTCATCTGTATCGTGGCAATACGAAACCAGCTGCCCTTCTTTGGACTCTTTCGATGTCCTCCGTCAAACCCAACTGATAAGGATCCCACACTTGTCAGAAATACTCCAAAAAGGACGGACAAGCGGCGTGTATACAGTTTTTGTAGTTGTATTGAATTTTTAAGGGATCAGCCAATAAAACGCAGTCTCTGGTTCGCCTTTCCCACGATATTATCTACGTGTTCTTTCCAGTTTAGGTCTGAAGTAATAGTAATTCCTAGGTATTTTGTGGAGTTTATGGCCTTAACTTTTGATTGATTTATCTTGTAAATAGAATTCTTTTCGTACTCATGAGGACGACAGCACATTTCTCATTATTTAGAGTCAATTGCCAATTTTTACACCATACTGATATCTTATTCAGATCGTTCTGCAGTTGGTTTTGATCTTCAGGTGATTTTACTAGACGGTAAATGACGGCGTCATCTGCAAACAACCTAAGAGAGCTACTTAGATTTTCCCCTAAATCGTTTATGTAAATAAGGAACAGCAGAGGACCAATAACACCACCCTGTGGAACGGCCGACATCACCTATGTTTTAATCGATGCCTTACCATCGATTACTACGAACTGTGTCCTCTCTGATAGGAAATCCCCTATGCAATTGCAAATTTGGGGCGATATACCATAACCTCGCAATACCCTATAACTGGTTCTGTAAGGCAGTTGAAAGGTGGGAAGAAGGCAATGGAATTTCACCTCCAAGCCCATGCCTGATAAAGCACTGTGGTGTTCAAACAAATTTACCTTTTATACGTAATGTAGCACGTTGTATAATTGATTAGTACACACACAACATGGCAGTGCTGCTATTGCCCGTTCAATAGTTTCTCATTGTCACTCACGACAACAAACGTACTGATCCAGCATCCGCAGGTAACAGCCAGTTTGGAATAAATGTATGTGGCCGGCAGTTGTCAAACATTGTGTTCTCAATCCATACATATTAATTCTCTCTCTCTCTCTCTCTCTCTCTCTCTCTCTCTCTCTCTCTCTCTCTCTCTCTCTCTCTCTCGATTACCAAGTGAAAAAAATACAGAAACTGCTTAAATCCAAGATTAAAATAAGGGATGACAGCGCTACTATGCAAAGCTTAGCCGTCGATGAAGCCAGTCCGCCATCTTGCGGAGCCAAGGAAATATGCTTCAGAATAAAGCACTGTGTGTTATTGCCCTATTAACTTTCGAACATTAAAATGACTGTCATTTATGTATACATATTTGATGTAGCATACCTGTAAGGACAATACAGACCTTCCAGAAAGCTGAACTGTGACTTATAAATGCAAAATCTCATTCGATAAGTATGATTTCTGATCGGAATAATACCCAATTACTCTACGAGAATTAAAATTGCCACCTGTAGTAGTTCACAACAAATTAAGTACAAGATTTTTCCAATAACGACAGAACCAATTTTCCAAAGATCAGTACTGAAGAGATGATTTTTATGTTAAATATATAAGAAAATTCTGTCTACGGGTTCCACGTCATTAAACATTCGTACTACAATTCTGTATCAACAGATCTTTGAAAATTGAAGGAAAACTACACTCGTCAAACTGAAAATTAGAAGTCATTGACAAATAAACCCTGAAACAAACAATAAGTATTAATTTAGCAACAAAATTTCTCTGTGTAAAATAGCAGGTGACATTTTTGTTCTGCTTGCACATCCATAGGAAATGAAGGTAACCTTTTTTTTCCTTTTCAGGTAAAGTACTACTTTCAACTCAGAATGCAACGAATAGACACTCGTTACCACAAATGCTATTGGCTCCGTAATATGGCGACAATGGCTTTACTTCTGTGGGGTTACATCCCCCCCCCCACCCCTTATTCTAACCTTCTTGCTTAAATCTCTAAATTGGATCGATTAGACTTTCGTAAGTAGCCCACGCTGCAGCGATAAGCGCCGTTGTTGTGATGATTTCCCATCCCAGATCCTGTGTCATTTCCGTACACTCTGTCTCCCCTGTATCATGACAATACGAAACGAGCTGGCCTTCTTTGGACTCTTTCGATGTCCTCTGTCAAACCCACCTGATAAAGATCCCACACTGGGCAGAAATCCTCCAAAAAAGGACGGACAAGCGTAGTGAATACAGTTTCTTCAGTAGTTCTGTTGCATCTTTTAAGGGTTCTGCCAATAAAACGCAGTCTCTGGTTCGCCTTTCCCACGACATTATCTACGAGTTTTTTCTAATTTAAGTGTGAATAATAGTAATTCCCAGGTATTTTGTGGATTTTACGGCCTTGACTTTTGATTGATTAATCTTGTAAACAAAGTTTAACTGTTTCGTTTCGCACTCATGTGGACGAATTCACACTTCTCATTTTTTGGAGTCAATTGCCAATTTTTACACCATAGTCATATCTTATTCAGATCGTTCTGCAGTTGGTTTTGATCTTCAGATGATTTTACTAGACGGTAAATGACGGCCTCATCTGCAAACAACCTAAGAGAGCTACTTAGATTTTCCCCTAGATCGTTTATGTAAATAAGGAACAGCAGAGGACCAATAACACTACCCTGTGCAACACCGATATCAACTCTGTTTTATTTGATGCCTTACCATCGATTACTACGAACTGTGTCCTTTCTGACAGGAAATCTCCTATCCAGTCGCAAATTTGGGGCGATATACCATAACAACGCAATATGATTAAATGCCGATTGTGAGGTACAGTGTCAAGAGCCTACTGGAAATAAAGAAATACGGAATCAATTTGCGAATCCTTGTCGATAGCACATCACTGGAGACGGGCTGAACGATCTTGGGGCGTGAGCGAAAGACATCCTAACGGGACGCATTATCGTGAATAATTGGGTGGGAAGCCATATCCTACACTTACCGTTCTCCTCTAGTGATCGTCTAGAGAACGTTAAACAGTGCACGGTACACTGAAACCATGATTCAACCCATCTTGCTATCAACAAAGCGATATACTTTTCCAAGGGGACAATGGACGTTCACACCTATTCCGTACCACCAGACGCGCTCTTCAAGATGTACACTCTTTGACAAAAAACCTGGCCGCCGGCCGGCCGCCGCTGAGCCTAAGTCCGAGCCGATCGCGACATGGGACAATAAAAGTGGCCGCGCTGATTCGCTCTAAGTCCGCCTATCTGCACAATCTGGCAACACTGTAAACTGCAGGAGTTCATACACACTTCTTGTGTGCAGTTAGAAGATAACTGGGTCAGCTCCCTCCTTGGTCTTGCGGTAAAGTGCGCGACTTGCATGTTCAGTATTAGCGATCGAAACTGATCGGTGACAAAAATTTTAAATTCACGTCACTCGTTCATGCTTATGCCCCATGTGTAAGGGGAGCATATGCGTAACGTATTTCATTTTTTGGTACTCTGGTAATAACATGTCGGCCCAATAACATTGCCACCTCTGGCCGCAGCACTTGGCAGAGCTCTCCGCGGCCCACTCGCCGGCAGCAGCGGTGGCGGCGCTGCGCTGCCTCGCCCTCTGCCCATAGCGCCTGCCGACGCTCATCGCCCTGGATACGTAAAATGCTGTAGTGCTGCTAAGTGGTGATCCACAAAAAAGGTTGCCATTCGTATTTCACACAGGATATAACGAAGCAGACCCCCTATTTTCAATGATGAGCATATAATACATTAGAGAGGCAAAAAATTGTCATTGTCCAATTCAATGGCACTCTACGATGGTTAACACTTATTTCTGGGTTAAATCTCGATCCTTTTACTTTCAGAAAAGCCTTTCATGTAATTTGTTATTGTCATCAGTTCATATGTTTTCATCAAGACACAATATGTAATTCACTAAAATGTTTTAGTGTCGTTGTTTCATTCCGTACGGTAAATGCATGAGCTAAATTATGTTCAAATGTTCAAATGTTTGTTAAGCTTATGGGACTTAACTACGGGGTCATCAGTCCCTAAACTTACAAACTACTTATGAACTACTTACGAACTAGGACGGCACAAATATCCATGTCTGAGGGGGGATTCGAACCCCCGACCGCAGTGGCCGTGCTGACCGTGACTGGAGCGCCTCAGTCACCTCGGCCACCGCGGCCGGCGCTAAATTATGTGAATACGTTTCAGTAGACGTTCTAAAGCAACACAGGCACACTGCAAGGTTCGTGTGTTCATGTCTCATTTCTACGGGAGACATTTCGCATCAATGGAATGAATTCGAAGTTCTTCGAAGGCGTTTGTATGGTGAAGCAAAGAAGACATCTAATACCATTTCCATAATTTGAAGTTGACCTTTCTGAAAGACTTATTGTATAAAGTCTTTCTTAGGATTCCGTTAAAGAGTTTCTTCTTGCAATCTGCAGCGTACGAAGTAAAATAAAATGAAATCCCCAAACGCACTTTCTCCAACCAGGATTAGAACTGCCACCTCACACCAGGCTTGCATCACAAGGCACAAGCAGAACCACACAGCCAACCACACACTGCCACTTACTGCCCTCAGTATGTCAAATATTCAATGCTGAGCCTCTAACGAATCGTGAAAGAACCTGAAAGTCACCTAGACAAATAACTACATTCCTTCAGTGCAAAAGTTAAATTTCTGTCTCTCATTTCATGTGGGCATTACACATCATGAGTCATGAAAGTAGAAAAGAATATCAAGTGAACTTAGCGAGGCAATTCAGTACCACTTGAGGAAGTAACTTCACTGTCACAGTGTTGCCAAATATCAGCAACGATGTTGCCAGTTCTTAGCTGTACTAGGAAGACCTGTGTAGCGATAAGCGACGCGAAATCGCGCTAGTCTCATGTGGGCTTCTAGAGGGGAGTCGCGCATTTCGGTTAATATGCGGCGCTATCTCCTGATAGATTCCGTCGTCACATTTACGATGCACATATTAAATTCGTCCAATGAGGCCGAAACTAGCGTTTAAATTTTTGAAGCTTTACTGCATTATGATATATTTTCAGCAAATGACTGGAGAAAAAATACTGATATTGTGATTGCAACATACGGCAGATCAAAGACTGAGATACGTAAACTTGCATCACGATTACAGTTTCATCGCCCCCCCCCCCCCCCCCCTCCAAAAGGAGACTAACACAATTGCTTTGTTACATTTCGACAAAAGCAAATTTTTTTGATGAAAAGTTACTGGAAATCAATGATGCCCTATCCATCTCTAAAAACTTCGCAACTTGAAAGCGACTGCGTTTCAAAATGCAGCCTTACGACTGTATAAGTAATATTTCATGGCTTCTACGTGTTGGTTTGCTTGAAAGCCAGAAGAAACTTAGTTAACTGATTAGTTGTGCAACACAGTAATTATTTCACTTAAGTATTCAGAAGACTGTATATTTAAAATTACGGCCATGAACATAGAAACTAAACTGTATATATAGGAAATGTGCAATTCTGAGCCGGCCGCAGTGGCCGAGGTGACTGAGGCCCTCCAGTCACGGTCCGCACGGCCACTACAGTCGGGGTCCGCATCCCCCCTCGGGCATGGATATTTGTGCCGTCTTTAGTCTTAGCTACTTCATAAGTAGTTTGTAAGCTTAGATACTGATGACCCAGTAGTTAAGTCCCATAAGTTGTACAAACATTTGAAATGTTTTTTTGTAATTCTGGGGTTTTTCCTCTGCAAACATATACATATAATCTATAGCCTACTAAGCAGCTTACTGATTTCGTAGTGTTACAGCCTTGATGGGCCAACAAATGAAGATGAGAATCCGAACCCATGTGTCTGATGGAGGTTTCGAACGTTGCAACCTATAACTTGCATGTGTTGTTGCTTAGTATGTGTCTTGACGATATTAAATCAACAGAAATTGTTACAAACATTTTACCTACTTTCTTCTATTGTCCTATTTTTCGTCAAACCACACATTCTTTCCGGTCTTTTGGCCTCATGGGAAAGAACGCTTTTGCAACTTAATTAATGATAATAATGATAGTAATCAATTATGTTTATGGCATTACAGCACAATGATAAAGATTACAATAACAATAGAAAATAACGATCTCTTGGTTGACACACTGCAATGAGTTTTGGTATTTCGGTGCTGAATGCCATTTAGGACATTTTTCAGAGGAGAAAAATAGGCTCGAAGCCACACACATCACTAGTACAATGATACCTCACTAATCAACTATGCTTGCTGTAGATCAGAAAACGAGAACGGCGCCACCGAGCTAAAATGAGTTTACTCGTTCAGTTATCTGACATTTGCAGTTAATACAGACAGTCCCGACATAAAACACAAAATTGTTTGCAATTTAAGGAGGGGTAGACCTTTCTGCGGTCGAAAATTAAATTCAGGATAACAGAGTCATTTAAATGCAATGACTAATCTCATAGCCTCATGAATATTGGAAAATACCTCGAATTCTGGAACTAAGGGAACGATCAGAGTTTCCTAGCATCGTAAGCAATACTGCTAAGCTATAGGAAGAACTTCTTGGGCATCCCACAATATCCTCATTCCTACAAACAGTATGCTTCAACTGGCTTTTATCCATGCTGCGCTGCCAACGCCCATTCTAAGTAAGGCTTCAGTCCGAAAGCAGACAACATCATTGAAAATGCTGATGAATAGCTGACTTACCTTCATCAACTTCCGGGGAGAGTTTCTTTCAACGAAACGGAGAAAGTGTGAAATGACTACTTTCTCCAAAGTTCCTACGGACTTTTGTCCCAAATTGGACGTATATACGTTCAATCTTGTCATACGCGGCTCACATTCCAGGAATATCACCAATATGAGCATCTGGCGGGTATCGTCCTAGAGCAGCTATTACGCAAGTTTTTACCGATAATCATAAAATTGACAAGACGGCTTTTGCTGCAGAATATAGTGACTTCTATTACGTCCGCATAATCTTTCCCAATAAGAAACTGTTTTCTTCGTATAGTGATGCCCCTGTTTAGGTGCATTATAATGTTAGTGTTTAATGTTGCTTCAGAAGTACTTTTTGTCTTAAATATTTTTATACTTGCAGGTGATTCAAAGTAATTGTAATAATTAGTTTCCATTCAAATTACTCCATTCATTCGATCTGTTATTTGTAAAGTAATTGCAACCGCCAAAAGTGAAATTGTCCTATAAACCAAACCGTTTGGTTATCTTAGGTCATTCGTATATGGGCAGAACACTTTCATCTGAAATATCTCCACGAAAGGCAGAGAAGCGGACGGTTCTCTGTCATAGTAGAGTTAGGCTCGCGTAGCTAGTCCTCTGTGCAGAAGAGATGGAATTATATGTTAAAGAAAGAAGTCATATCTAAGAAACTTGCATATTAATTTGATTTTTCTCGTGTATTTACATTCTTTCAGTTTATATTCGCCTTTACTTCTCACAAAATAATGAGATATATTTTTCTCTGCTAGTAGCTACCTTTGGTCGTTTCCAACCGTATTACATTTTCCGTTGTCTCTAGATTTCACGTCGAAAGAAAACATGTGCTCCACATAATTCATTTCGCAGTAGGCGGTCGTATTTCCACCGTTGGTATATTTACTTGTACAAATATTGTTCGTAACCGTAAACAGTTTGCTCTCGCTGTTCATCTCCTTAATATTGTTAAACATATATTTTCCCTATAATTCTCCTCGTGAAGCGGTTGAACTGCTGTGCTTTATTATTGTTAGTACCATTAGTTTTTATTTCAAGTTGATCTCTGAATTTGTATTTTGTATTACCGTTATATTTGTTTGATCAATATGTTTCACGATATTGAAGATCAACAAGTTCTCATATCCATTAACATAAGCGACTTGGAGCTAATGTATAACTTTCATTTTTGTCTTGTTTCATCCGTAAAAGTTCCTCTGAAAATCTGGAACACTTCTTTTAATACCCTTAATTTGAAACCGATACGTTGGCACAGGACATTCACGGATTACTCATTTATTAACTTCATTCATAATGATAATTTGGATCAAATTTATTTACAAATTTTCTACTCAGTCCATTTAATTTTTAAGATAGCGGTAAAATTACAGCCTTGCGAATTCTAGAGCATCTGTTCAAAATCAATGAATAAGAGATACGTCAATACTTTTATTTACTATCTTTTAACAAGCAACAGTGCAATTGCTTTCCCTAAAATTGTACTAAACCATGGCACAATTCATCGATCAATTTTAATCGTTGTAACACATGATTATTAGGTTGCTTTATTGTCTATTGTGTTTTTGTTACAAATTTTACAATTGATTTTATACTAACGATAGGCCAGAAACTTAATTAACATAACTCAGAACCGCGTGATAATGCAATATTTATTCGCATTCGTTTCTGATACGGAGCGAGTTGGTGCAGTGGTAACACACGGGATTCATATTATATTCGGTACACGGCGCATCGAACTGGCCTTCGGCCATTTGGATTTGAGTTTTCCATGATTTTCCTAAATCAGTCTAGGCAAATGCCGGAATGGTCCCTGCGGCAGGGCATGGCCGATTTCCTTCCACATTCTTATCATGACAATCCGAACTTCTGCTTCGCTCTAATGACCCCCTTGTCGAGGGGACGTTAAATCGTAACCTTCCTTCTTTCTTTCGTGTCTCGTGTGCAATAGAGCTTACTTTCCGTTTCCGTGCATTGGTGCAAATTTTGCAGTTCATTTCAAACCAACTTCCCTCTGAACAAGAGACCTTGAACTTTCAACTTAACTTAGAACTGGATGACACTGCTTCATTAACACCATTTCTTAATTGGTGTGTGGTGGAGGGCAATTTTTATACAACTGCTGTTTCCGCCTGTTTCTCTTCCAGTCGTGAATGGTTCGCCGTTAAAACTATTTCTGGTAAGACTTAGTGTGAGTTCATATCGCCCTATCTTTTACCTTCGCGATCTTTTCGTGACTAATACATAAGAGGTGTCAGGTGAAATAGAAATAAAATAAATGTATCTCATGTCTCTGTAGTATTATCATAAAAACGTTTGAAATTGAATGAAAAATTTCACAAATACAAAATTTGAAAAATGTAAAATAGCCATTAAGATGGAAAATGCATATAAACGTGGTTTTAAAATAGACTAAGAGGTATAAAGTAACGTTTGTCCACTCGATAATTACCACCACGTTAAGGATAGTTCCAATAAATTTTCGAATTTTTAATAGCTATGTCAGACATCATAGTAACACTGGAACATAAAGTGTTCTTGCATCATGAGTAATGCTAACAGTAGCGTTTAGTGGCCACCAACTTTAAGGGTAATTTATTTCATTAACGTTCTGAAGTCGATAAGAGATATGACGCGGTGGGGGCAGCCACGGTCGTTTTGGTAAATGCGGCACAACGAGCAAGCGAAGGCGCGCGCGTCTGGAAACGGAGAAGGTGGAGCGCGCCTGCTGGAGGGATAGTTTTCGTTCTGAACAGAGGAAGCCATGAAAAGGAGCTTAACAGATGTTCGGTAGACCTCTTGGAACTTACGCGTTTTGACTTTAACATAAGAAATAAATGAAATGCACGAATTGCATTGAACATTGCAAGGGTTAGTAAATTAATGTCGTCCGCTATCTGCGACGACACCAATCGAATGATAATCTATCGACGTGAGATACCTGGCACCTAAAAGTCGCCATTAAGTTTGTACTTTGAAACCTTTCACCGCGCTGTAATGAACACATTGCAATTAAAACTATGTCTGCATCGCATCCGGCCATGAGACTACGTAACATTTTATGAAATCAACGAGGCAGGCAACAAAGACAGGTCCGGAATCCATTGAGCACCGCATCAAGGTACGTGCTCAAAAAATTCAAATGGAACGCTATTTAACATAGCAAGATGTTCTGTCGATAACAGGTCGCTTGTAATGTTCATATTGACCTGTGGACATTTTGTTTTATCAGGAAGCAAACTCGAAGGAAACTAAACACAATTTGAGTATTTAGGAAGACTTTCCTGCGACAAATTGTGAGTCTTATTGTTAGTTAATGGAGTACAGTAAACATAACGATAAGTCCTGCATATGAATCGACCATAAACCAAGAAACAAAACGGGTAATACGCTCCATGAGGTATTGATTGATTTTTTTTTTTTATTTATTTATTTTTTTTTTTTTTTAATAGCCTGCCGTGTGACATATGTGCAATTTGGAGAACACAGTATCTCGAGCCTGAGTGGAATTACGGATCCGGATCCTAACATGCAGGACGCCAGCTACAAAAACTCGTTCATCAGGCCGCCAAGACTTTCCAACGTCGTAGTAGGGCCTATTGATTCGCAACTTTGGCATCATGTAGATGTGAGTCTGATATGTAATTCTGCAGTCAGTTGACTTTTTCTTGTCACCTACATTAAATATTTTGAAAAATTAACATCATAATATGCTCGTTGTAGTAGAAACTGAATTTGTGTTCAAGAAGGTCGTTTCATACATTAACTACTCTTACTCTCTTTCACGTTGCGAGCAATCTGCTTCAGCTGTGAGTAAATAAATGAGGTAGGGTTTATAGCAGTAATGTCTAGCTGTATAATAGTCACTTTCTGAAAACCTAGCCAATTTAGAAATGGGGTCCGTTTTGTTGCAAAAGCTGGATCTCATCATTTCGTCTCAAATTTTCAAATGTTTGTTAAGCTTATGGGACTTAACTACGGGGTCATCAGTCCCTAAACTTACAAACTACTTATCAACTACCTTATACTAAGGACGGCACAAATATCCATGCCCGAGGGGGGCATTCGAACCCCCGACCGTAGTGGCCGTGCAGACCGTGACTGGAGCGCCTCAGTCCCCTCGGCCACCGCGGCCGGCCATTTCGTCTCGTTACGTCTTTAATTTCTCCGGTTACTGTCAAACAAAATCATCCGTGCCAACTGCCTCCTGGAAACCTCATATCAGATGCTGTAATCATCTACTTCAAGAATATCAAGTGACATCAGAAACAAAACGAAAAAACATTTTCTTAAATGAATTTATCAATTGCTCTAAAATGATGGTAAAATTTTAAATATAGATAGAACAACTTATTTCGAAAACACTTCAAATGTAGTCATCCCATAAAGTAAATAATAAATTCTGAAGCCGTGTCAGCTGTTTTTTTTATTATTTTTTATTTTTTATTAAGAACGTTGGTTTACAAGTCCAAGACCGTTTTCTCGTCTTGAAAGACCCATCTTAAGGCGTTAATTTTTTTCATATGAAAATTCATTATAGAGACACAAGGTTCTAATTGCTTTCATCTGTCATGGGAATAAAATTTCATTAATTAGGCTCAGATATATGGAACCAGACCAACAGAAATAATCACTGTCATTCAGAATGAAAACCAAGGACATTAAAATGCGGGACAAATAGTCGCGTAATTTTGATTACTGTATTTTCAATGAAACCAGTAGATCGCCGACGAAGTGAAGGAGTACAAATCAAAGAAAACTGTCCAAAGAATCGAAGAAACCGATAGATGATGGATTTGTATTTTGCTCATCTTTGCATCAAGTATTACGGCAAGGTAAAAAAACTAACGAATATTCGCAACCACCCAGATTCTCTGTTTTGTTACAGCTTCATGAGGACTAAATTCAATTAGGTAATATTCCTTGAATGTGAGACGCGTTTGACAAGACTAAACGTAGATACAGTCCATCTTCGCACAACAGTGCCTTGTATCATTGGAGAAAATCATGATTCGCATTACTTTTTCGTTTTGTTACAAAAAGCTCTCACTGATAGTTGATGAGGGTAAATTATCAATTCATCGTCATTTCTTCTCAATGTATGGCTAAAAGCCAGTTGAGGCCAGATGCTAGTAGGATTCAGAATATTGTGAGCTGTCACTTTTAAGATGTGAAGTGTTTGATACCTTACTGTTTAGTGACGGATGATGAAGCGTTCATTTCCAGTAACTCATAAAAATTGATTTTGTAGATTTCTAACAAAGTAATTGCTTTAGTCTTTTTTTGGGGGTGGGGGGGGTGGGGGAGGGGGGTGAAACTGAAATCGTGATGCAAGTTTACGTATCTCAGTCTTTGATCTGCCGTATGTTGCAATCACAATATCAGTATTTTTTCTCCAGTCATTTGCTGAAAATATATCATAATGTAGTAAAGCTTCAAAAAATTTAAACGCTAGTTTCGGCCTCATTGGACGAATTTAATATGTGCATCGTAAATGTGACGACGGAATCTATCAGGAGATAGCGCCGCATGTTAACCGAAATGCGCGACTCCCCTCTAGAAGCCCACATGAGACTAGCGCGATTTCGCGTCGCTTATCGCTACACAGGTCTTCCTAGTACAGCTAAGAACTGGCAACATCGTTGCTGATATTTGGCAACACTGTGACAGTGCAGTTACTTCCTCAAGTGGTACTGAATTGCCTCGCTAAGTTCACTTGACATTCTTTTCTACTTTCATGACTCATGATGTGTAATGCCCACATGAAATGAGAGACAGAAATTTAACTTTTGCACTGAAGGAATGTAGTTATTTGTCTAGGTGACTTTCAGGTTCTTTCACGATTCGTTAGAGGCTCAGCATTGAATATTTGACATACTGAGGGCAGTAAGTGGCAGTGTGTGGTTGGCTGTGTGGTTCTGCTTGTGCCTTGTGATGCAAGCCTGGTGTGAGGTGGTAGTTCTAATCCTGGTTGGAGAAAGTGCGTTTGGGGATTTCATTTTATTTTACTTTGTACGCTGCAGATTGCAAGAAGAAACTCTTTAACGGAATCCTAAGAAAGACTTTATACAATAAGTCTTTCAGAAAGGTCAACTTCAAATTATGGAAATGGTATTAGATGTCTTCTTTGCTTCACCATACAAACGCTTTCGAAGAACTTCGAATTCATTCCATTGATGCGAAATGTCTCCCGTAGAAATGAGACATGAACACACGAACCTTGCAGTGTGCCTGTGTTGCTTTAGAACGTCCACTGAAACGTATTCACATAATTTAGCTCATACATTTACCGTACGGAATGAAACAACGACACTAAAACATTTTAGTGAATTACATATTGTGTCTTGATGAAAACATATGAACTGATGACAATAACAAATTACATGAAAGGCTTTTCTGAAAGTAAAAGGATCGAGATTTAACCCAGAAATAAGTGTTAACCATCGTAGAGTGCCATTGGATTCGACAATGACAATTTTTTGCCTCTCTAATGTATTATATGCTCATCATTGAAAATAGGGGGTCTGCTTCGTTATATCCTGTGTGAAATACGAATGGCAACCTTTTTTGTGGATCACCACTTAGCAGCACTACAGCATTTTACGTATCCAGGGCGATGAGCGGCGGCAGGCGCTGTGGGCAGAGGGCGAGGCAGCGCAGCGCCGCCACCGCTGCTGCCGGCGAGTGGGCCGCGGAGAGCTCTGCCAAGTGCTGCGGCCAGAGGTGGCAATGTTATTGGGCCGACATGTTATTACCAGAGTACCAAAAAATGAAATACGTTACGCATATGCTCCCCTTACACATGGGGCATAAGCATGAACGAGTGACGTGAATTTAAAATTTTTGTCAACGATCAGTTTCGATCGCTAATACTGAACATGCAAGTCGCGCACTTTACGCAAGACCAAGGAGGGAGCTGACCCAGTTATCTTCTAACTGCACACAAGAAGTGCTGTAAGAACTCCCGCAGTTTACAGTGTTGCCAGATTGTGCAGATAGGCGGACTTAGAGCGAATCAGCGCGGCCACTTTTATTGTCCCATGTCGCGATCGGCTCGGACTTAGGCTCAGCGGCGGCCGGCCGGCGGCCAGGTTTTTTGTCAAAGAGTGTACGTCAACTACCCTGGGCAGCCCGAGTTCCAGATCTGTCCCCCACTGAGAATGTTTTGGACCACATGGGACATGTTGGGCGGTCTGCCTGAGCGGCACCAAATCTGGCCCAACTGAGGCACCAGGTGGAAACTGCGTGGCAGGCCATTCCAGAAGACCACATTCCGCTTCTCTACGATCGCCTCCGTGGAACAATCACAGCTTGCAGTGGTACAAAAGGACGGCATACAAGGTACTAAGGCCTACATTGCGCACGCTCTGATGACTGTACTTATGTGCGTATGGCTCTACCTATGTGATCGTGTGTTGTATAACACCCTCAAGAATGTGTCGATAAAATTTCCCTCTGGTGGGTCAACGAATTCATGGTGTTCTTTTTTTCATTTTCCGGGAGTTTATATATAAATATTTATTTATGAACTGCTGGTATATAGTGTACTTGCTCAGTTTTCTTGAATTTCCTGAGTTGGTAACGCTGCTCGAAGAAAACATTAGGATAAGCAGACAGGTGATATATTTATCAGTCTCTGACGCAAAAGTTATGCGGTCAGTTCGACTACAGCTGTCACCGTATTATCAGCTGTTATCTAGAGAACCGGTTACAATGTGATTTGAAGCTTGTGCTTTTAATATGTTGGACATTTTATATAGAAAAATGTGTATTTTGTGTAGTACTATGCGTCATACACATACATCTTTTACAGTTACCGTTCAGTTAGTTGATTTGTGATTTCCTCAAAGTAATGGCCTCAAAAATGAAAATGATTTAAGGACCAATTAAGGTACGACGCCAATAAAATTATTTGGTTACCCATGCTACCCAACAAAGGAGGTAAGAAAGCTTTACATCCCGTCCTTATTTTGCGGATCAAGTAGAAATGAAAGAGGAAAGAATAGGAGAATAAAAAACAGTGCTAGGATGAGCTACAATTACATGAACGTAGCCTCTAATGAATATGAATCAAGTGTCACAATTACTAGACCAACGCTCTACTTAATAGTTACTGAAAATATATCGACAGTGAAACTACGAAAATCTTAAGAAATTGTGATACACGGAATTTTCGTTGCTAATCAAAAGGAAAGTCAGAAAAATTAGGCTTTATACTTTAGTCGATATCATTAAAGACAACGCATGTACTCGCCAGACATTAAAACATTTCAAGAAATGGGCTCTGAGGTTCACTCCTCGGAAAGCAAAATACTGTGCCACTTCCTTAGATCTTTTTTAGTGTTCAGGGAGGACAATAAATAATAATCAGAACTGATTTTCACATCAAAAATTAACAACTACTTCACAATATTTTTACCGTGGGGCCAATTCCGGACATCCTGTTCTGATATGAAATAGACAATGGCGTGACCATAAACCCAAAAAATAGACTATTGTTGTTCATGTTGCGGCGTTGAAAGCACGGCAAGATCGATTCTAACGAATTACTATTATTTACAAATGATAATGGACACCACTAGGCTTATTTTTCCATTCAACGCAAAAACATTATGTTCCAAGTGACTGAAGGTGCACGAAATCTTCAGTATGAGTGCATGAACCTAGGGCCGGCCGCGGTGGCCGAGGGGACAGAGGCGCTCCAGTCACGGTCTGCACGGCCACTACGGTCGGGGGTTCGAATCCCCCCTCGGCCATGGATATTTCTGCCGTCCTTACTATAAGGTAGTTGATAAGCAGTTTGCAAGTTTAGGGACTGATGACCGCGTAGTTAAGTCCCATACGCTTAACAAACATTTGAACATTTTTGAACATGAACCTAGGAACAACACGCACACTCATTCCCGAAGGAGGACTTGAAACTCCGGTGGGAACAGTTACACGATCCTTGGCGTGGCACCTTAGATCGCGCGGACACCTGCACACGGCCGTATCGTCTAAATGTAGTCAAATCAACATCGCAGAACAAGTTTTCAGTGGTGTGTGCTCATCTCAATCATGACGACATAAGACGAATGATAATCTTGTCCTTAAGCAAAAGAACGATTATTCATTGGCGATGAATTAACGAAGGGCAGCAAACGCGCGGTTGCAACCCGTCGGACGTACGAAACCTCGCTCGGACATGGACGTGTGTGTTGTCCTTGGGTTAGTTTAAGTGGTTTATAAGCCAAGCGACTGATAACCACAGCTTTTAAGCCCCACAGATTTATAAACATTTGCTTGTTGAGCAAACAAAACAACTAGACGCATTTTCTTGACAAATCATTGGAGATACATGGCCGGCCGCGGTGGCCGAGGTGACTGAGGCACTCCAGTCACGGTCAGCACAGCCACTACGGTCGGGGGTTCGAATCCCCCCTCGGGCATGGATATTTGTGCCGTCCTAGTTCGTAAGTAGTTCATAAGTAGTTTGTAAGTTTAGGGACTGCTGACCCCGTAGTTAAGTCCCATAAGCTTAACAAACATTTGAACATTTTGAGATACATGACTAATGTGGTTAACGTAAGACAGTGGCTATGTCTCTCAGCCGAGACAGTGAAATGATCGCAACCGGTTTCCCGTGGCCAGACAGCATCAAGCGTTTTGAAGGATAAACATGAACTGCACAATTGTTCGTAGTCGGCTTCAGTGTTACGAGCTGTGAGTGTTTCTCTATTCAAAATCGAATGTTCGTAAGCTTATTTACCCAAAATGTCTCTAGACTTACAAACTACTTAAACTAACTTACATTCGGGACAACACACGCATCCATGCCCTAGAGAGGACTCGAACCTCCAACGGAGAACAACCGCACGCTCCGCAGCAAGGCAACTTAGAGCGCTCAGGCAATCCACCGCGGCATTTCTCTATTTTAATCTTAACTGTTTCCAATCAGAAATTTCAGTTTTCACATTCCAACGTACACCAATGATTTTCTATTCAAATAAAAATAAATCTACATTTAGAACTTCTTTTCGTGAATCTCTTACGTAAAGAATGAAACATGTATCTCTGCGAAATGTACGATATAGAAAAAAATAAAAATAAAAAATAAAAAAAATGGCACGAACAGATACGAAGTTTCGGTATAAAATTCGAATAGGCACTGAAATATTTAATCACATACACTACATTAAAAGTAATCTAAACAGTTTAATGTCCTGTCGACATCGTGGTCATTAAAGACGGATCTATTTTTTCTAAGGATGGGGAAGGAAATCGCTCGTAACCTCTGAAAGGAACCACCACGGCCTGGAGTTATTTCGGGATATCACGAAAAAACTAAATCAGGATGGCAGAGGCGGTTTTGAACCTTCGTTCTCGAGTTCTAGTCTAGTACGCCAACTCACTCGGTAAATGTGATCAAATAAACACGGAACTTACAACGGAACTTTTACGGAATCACTGGCACTACTGAGCGGAAGATACACTGGCGAATTAGGGTTCAAATATTAAAATGTTTGTAAAGTTATGGGATTTAATGCAGTGGTCATCGGTCCCTAAAGTTACAAACTACCTAAACTAACTTATCCTAAGAACTATCCACACACACACACACACACACACACACTCACACACACACACACACACACACACACAAAATGCCCGAGGGAGGACTCGAAACTCCAACGGCCGCGCTCACCGTAGCAAGGCGCCTTGCGCATACGGCCATTCCACCGCTGCGCGAGTGACTGAGTGAGTGTAGCCCTATTTGATGGACGTAGTAACTGTCACAGAAAGTCAGAATTTATAGCTGTAAGTTCTTGGTAATGTCGTTTCAACTGCTTCAACGCTCATGGTATTGGTATGTACGTAATATTGAACGCTATAAACTTATCGACTTCCTCACTACCAGCAAATACGAAGTTGTCATATAAAAATAAATATCCTTTATGCAAACTGAAACTCCCGGTTAAAACTGCGGTCGTATATTATGGAAAATTTATTTTAACCCGCAAATCTGAACTTGGGAACGGAGAGTGGCGGTGCGGCAGTTACAGCACTTGCATTTGCATGTGCGAGGAAGGCGGTTAAAATCCACCTCCGGCCATCCAGATGTAGGTTTTCTGAACTTTCCATGAACTGTTCCATGCAAATTCTGGGATGGTTCCTTTCACAAGGCGCGGCTTCCCCGTCATTAGTAAAAACGATTCGTTAAAAATATACAATGACAGTCTGTAGATAGCTTTTATTGCTGTGAACATGGTCTGCCAGCGGCCCATATTCTGGTCAGTTTGTACAGTCACAGAACAATTTCTGAAACAGACTGACGACAGTGTACACCTAGTTCTGCACTCTTACGTTAGTCTGTAACTGTACCGTATAACTAAATCTGCATATGGGGAGCTGGCACGACACTGGACTCGTTCAAAGCAACAGTAACAATCTCAGACACTGAATACCTTTTATACAAATCAGAATCGCGGAAACTCTCTGGAGACATACGCGTCTAATTCTGTGTTTCGTCTCTAATGACCACGTTATCGACAGGGCGTAAACCAGTATTCTTCTTTCCCTTTTTTTTAACATAGGAATGATTTTTTTCCATTAATTAGAAATATTTCAAGATGTCATCTGCTTCCGGGAGTCGAAACCGGATTTTCCACTTTGGGCCAGCGGCCCCTTTACCAATTTTTCTATTTATTTTTTGTGCTTCACTTAGATCAATTTATTGCGGTCGTTTATTCGTGTTCGTTCAGTTTGTGCCCCAGATTCTTTTTTACTAAAGAGTGCACTCAGCTGACCGGGCGCGCAGAGCCGCCGCGACCGGCACCCATTAGGCTATCCGGTCATGCTTCTCGCCTGCCAAAATTCTCAAATGATTGCCACCTGTCCGTTATTTCACTTCCTTGCGACTTTATCTGTAATCCCGCAAGATATCCACTCACCTGAAACTGTTGTTTGCTTATTTGAGGCATACATACAATTATAAATATTCAGAATGAAACTTTCACTATTCAGCGTAGTGTGCGATGATATGAAACTTCCTGGCAGATTAAAATTATGTGTCGGAATCGCGACTCGAACCTGGGATATTTGCCTTTCGCGGGCAACCGCTCTACAACTGAACAATCCCGACACGACTCACGGTGCCACCACACAACTTCAATCCTGCCAGTACCTCGCCTCCTACTTTCCGAAAGTTCTCCTTTCTTCCAGGAGTGCTGGTCTTACAAGGTTCGCAGGAGAACTCCTGTGAAGTTCGGAAAGTAGGAGGCGAGGTACTGGCAGGATTGAAGTTGTGAGGCGTCGCCGTGAGTCGTGGCGGGATAGCTCAGTGATAGAGCGCTTCCAGGTTCGCAAAGGTTCCAGGTTCCAATCTCAGTTCCGGCACAAAATTTTAATCTGCCAGGAGGTTTCAATTATAAATATATTCGAAAGAATAGGCACCGTATCTATAATACTACGTATGGCTGAAATAGACCAATTACCATTTCAGTGCGGATACACAATTAACGCCGATCCTGGCGGGATCACAGAAAAAGCTGCAAACAACCGGAATAATGTGCTACAAAAATATTGTTTTACGCAAAGACATTGTATTCAGTTCGTTTAATTTGTTAATTATTCATGAATAAGCTTACAAACAGAAACCTATAATTATAGGCATTGGGAGAGTACACTTATATCCGAGGTAAGAAATAAAAAGAAAATTAACCTTTGCACCTAATCATTTCAGGTAAAAACTGCTGAGCAAATTCTTTTTTTTACTGCTAACTATTTTCTCGCTAAGCGTATCTTATCGCAATCAGATTTCCGTATCTTATCGCAATAAGGTTCCCCGTACTCCCAAACGTATCAAAGAGTTCGACAGGAATGTAGGTTTTTTTTCTTTATTGTATTTTAATGCCGCCTGTGGGGCAGGCTGGCAGCAGCCTAAGACGTTGTTCTTCAATCCATTGTTTGACAGTCGGTAATGTTATTTTAAAACTGGAGAAAATGAATGATTAATTTAATAATAAAACAGGAGATAAAACTGCCGAATTAAAAACAAAGAATGTCGGGTCACACGATATGATAAGCGACTAGAAGAGAGAAGAGATTGAAAGAGAACGAAGCAGCTCCATAGACTGAAATGGTAATTGAACAGTTTATCAAGAGTTTTCTGATAAAATTGTCTGGCAACAGAAGACAGCAGAAAGCAAGCGTCAGCGCGGATGACTATAAAATATGAGGTGCAACTATGTAGGGTCTCTACAGTGAAGCTATTTCTTACTGCGTATGATTTAAAGTTCATTGAAAGATGTCACAAGCGAAGTAGCTGAAGTACATTTCGCCGCCATCTGTTAGCGACAACCGTAAGCTCGCAGCTAAGTTGAGAGCTCCGCTATTCCTGGAACCACAGATTCCTTAAGCCCGGTTCACACGAACGGCTCGAATAAACGAGGCTTCCACATCTTCGACGAACATAAAAGTATTGGGAAGGCCTGAACGAAATTATTAACAACGAATAAGAACAGCTTTAGTTATGGGATTCGTCGTGAAATTGACGCACGTAACTTCTGAATTGATTTCAGTCATCAATCTTAGAAAAGATTCAACATCAAGTTTTAATTTCAAATGCAACCACCGATGTTTACTAACGTTAAATTCAGGTAGGTTGTCGGCTGCCACTATTATATAAAGCTACTTCTGAATAGAGCCGCAAGCGCCAATTTGAGTGCTGTCGACCTACACAAGGGCCTAAGTGATCAAAAGTATCACGACATCCTCAAAAACATTCTTTTCATAATATGCATTGTGTTGTCACCTGCTGCCGGCTACTCTGTATTAGCGACATCAGTAGTCATTAGACATCGTGAGAGAGCCAGAATGGGGCGTTCTGCGGAACTCACGCACTTTGAACATGGTCAGGTGATCGGATGCAACGTGTGTCAGAAGTCTGTAAGCGAGATTTCCACACACCTCAACATTCCTAGGTCCACTGTTTCTGATGTGACGTTGAAACGTGAAGGGACACGTACAGCACGAAAACGTACAGGCCGACCTCGTCTGTTGACTGACAGAGACCGCCGACAGGTGAAGAGGGTCGTACTGTGTAATGGGCAGTCTTCTACCCAGACCATCACACATGAATTCCAAACAGCATTAGGATCCACTCCAAGTACTATGACAAACCGGAGGCGAGATTTCATGATCGAGCGACTGCCCATAGACCACGCATAATGCCGGTCAGTGCCAAACGACGCCTCGCTTGGTGTAAGAAGCGTAAACATTGATCCATTTAATAGTTGAGAAACATGGTGTGAAGTGACGAATCACGCTATACAATATGGCTATCGGATGACAGAGTGTGATTATGGCGAAAGCCCGGTGAACCTCATCTGCCTGCATGTGTAGTGCCAACAGTACAGTTCGGAGGCGGTGGTGTTATGGTGTGTGTGTGTGTTTTTCATGGAGGGGGTTCACATCATTTGCTGCTCCGCGTGGCACTATCGCAGCACGGGCCTATACTGTTATCTTAACACCTTCTTGCTTCCCATTGTTATTCGGGGATGGCGATTGTATCTTTCAACACGATAACTATTCATAATGCACGGCCTGTGGCGGAATGGTTACACGGCAATAACATTCTTGTAATGGACTGGTCTGCACAGAGTCCTGACTTGTATCCTATACAACATCTTTGGGGTGTTTTTAAACGTCGACTTCTGCACCGTACCAAACTACATCGATACCTCTCCTCAGGGCATCATTCCGCGAAGAATGGGCTGCCATTCCCCAAGAAATCTTCCAGCACCTGATTGAACGTATGCATGCAAAAGTGGAAGCTGTCATCAAGGCTAAGGGAAAACGTCTGAGCCACAGGAACCACTTGGCTAATCTGTCCACATAATATTCGACCATAAGAAGTCAGTACGATTTACGGAAAATGCAGTAACCATTCTTCACGCGTAATGTACGTGTTCAGCTTTCGCAAGTACTGCCAGAGTTTAATATTCTTCAGTTGGTTACCACTCATATGGTCAACATCCCGACAGAAGCAAGGCGCAAAAAAGAAGGAAATAAGGAAGATTAGTATTTATCGGTCCATTGACGAAAAAGTTACTAGAGGCCTGAACACTGTAGCGGTACAGAATTTTTTTGGAGTGCGTCATGACTTCTGGACGATAGGAAAACGAGAGTATATCGCATACAACTTAGGTTGACGAAATAGTTTTGTTTATGTGAATGGTATATTTATACCTAGTGATTTTTTATTGTTGCATGTCTTCACGTGAACGCACTGGAGCAGCGGGACTTGACCACAGTAAGATGGCGTACGCTTCCCTGGACATACTAACAGCAAGGAAGCAGAGAATAAACGAGTCTCCCGCAGTGCATAGAAGCGTGTTACTAAAAAGAAACTCTATGTTAAGAAAAAAAATGAATGTGTCCGTAGGTCAAGGTTTGCTACCAAAGTAATGTCGATTATTATAAAGAAAAAGTAAATGAGCCATCTAATATGATTTACATGATGAATTGATGCCTTCTGGAGAGCCGAACGGCGAATTAACGGAAAAGGCAGCCACCTTAAGATGATGTATCAAGGGCAAAGTGCCGTAATTTAATGCTTATCGAATTCTTGTTGCATACTGGGGTGCGTCAGTTAGTAGTCTATAGATCTATGCGGTATCTTATGTGGTTTTATTCCACGAGTAGTTGATTAATCAGGAATCGATCATAATTCTTGGTCTTATTTTTACGAGAATTTACTCGTAAATCAAGGAAGTATCAGGTCATGAAAGTTATATTTCATGCATATGGTTGAATTTCTTTTGTTATCAGTTTGATGGTCCACAGAGTAACTTCTCTTAGCCAGGTGTATAATTACGATAGGCCCTATATTCGTAATGGAATTTAATAGTTACCCTGTATAATACAGTGGTAAGTTGATTTTTATTAAAATTTTTGGACATAGCAGATAGTCTGATTTTTTGAAGTTGGGAGTCAGTGTGGATGGTAGACACTGTCGGAGGCTGCGTGTTGTCCGAAGTATCGTGACTGTGACGGAGTTCCGCTCACATTTATTATTGAGAAGTTGGATCTATACTGCTTATGTTCCATATTTCAAAAGAAGGCGTGGAAATAGTATGATTCACCGGCTAAGAGCAGGAAGAGTAATTAAAGTTACTTTCATGACCGATACAAAGATTTTCTTATTAAAGTGAAAAGTTGTTTTTGTTTATTAGATGCCGCATGAGGTCTACAGAACAAAATAACAATTTAATAATTATTCTATTGGAAGTAATTTCGGTACTCCATTGGGGTAGTGGCTAAAGTAAAACCTTACCTATTGACGACTACATTCATTTTTCTTTCCTAGGCTGTTATTAAAGATCAACAGGCAGACTCTTATGGGTTGTCGGAAACCAGACCTTTTGAATGATTAATTTCGCCCACACCTGAAAAACGGCCCTCGCCTTTATTTTGTAATTTTAATCATGATAGTTGTCCGGAAAGTGGTGGTGGCACTGTAGGTTATTTTCTGTTTTGTTGTAAAAAGATAGCATAACCAGTGAGGATAGGTATTTGCAAACTTAGAGTCTGGCCAGGATTTGTATTGAAAGATATAAGACTTTTATTTTCAATAAATCGATCCCTGTGGTCGAATTTAAAGTAAACTTGCGGTGTAACTTATTGTAGTAGTTGCAAATAGTTGATCTACGATCGCTAATGTTACGTGGAAGTATCATTATCAAGCGTAATTTGTAAAAGGAATATTTCTTGACTATATTAAAAATTTATTATTATTTGTTACTGCGACCGAGCAGTATTACTGTCGACCGCAGCAACAATAAAGTGTGTCGAATTGCAGAATTTTTCTACTTAATTAGTATATGTTACTCTTTGAAGATAACGACTTAATGAACTATGTTCGAGTGATTAGTCATGATTTTTTTTGGACACACAATGCGACTGAAATCCTTCGAACTGAGTTCTTCTGAACCACTGATTTTCTTTAATGTCAGATGCGTTGTTGTTTTTTTATTTGGGGTGTCGTAGTAAGTTATATCTCTGTGATCACTGACGATATACAATATCGGGCTGACAACTTCTTCAATTAAACCGGGTGATAAGTAAAATTTTACCCATTCTAACAAGGGGTACGAATAGTGTGGTCATCCGGCATTTGTGAACAGTAACATTTTCTCCCGATTGTTTCAGTGGAACAGAGATATTTGTAGTAGTTCAGAGATTAGTACCACAGAGGATATTAAAAACCAACAGGGTCTTACAACGGCACGCAACATATTTGTCAATGTATCTACTGGTATTAAAGAACATTTATTTTTGGTGAGGTAGCGAAATCCCAATGTGTCTTTGATCTTGTGGGCTACATAATGTATATTTTTGATAAAGGGGACAGAGGGCCACTGATAGTAAACTTAACCACCCGATAACCGGTAATAGTCTCCAATCAGGGCTGCTACAACACACGCTCGGGTTAGGCAGTGACTAAAGTCGTCTCCTTTGCAAGCGAATAAACCCCTTAATTGCCTGAAGCGGAAAGACATAGAATACCTAAATTATACGGTCGGACGACAATTCAAACCGCTGTCCTCTTCAATATGTCCACCAAATCAAATGTTCAAAAACCTAATGGACCAAACTGCCATGGTCATCAGACCCTAAACTACTTAAACCCGTTCGCGTGGTTGGACCCGGACCTCTGGCGGGAACAGCAGCCCAGTCCATAACATGAAGCCTTAGGCCATGCGACAATTCCGCTAGTCTGAGCACCGCGACACTTAAAACGTCGTGGTGAATGACAAGCCGTACAACTTGACTCTATTCCCACGAACGCTTTGGCTATTGGTGACAATAGAAGATTCTAGGCCACATTTGAATAACTACCACGACCTTCTTCGGTAACCTTCTTAGATGTTTGGTGATCACAATAAACAGTACATTTAATGCATACTTGTTCTCTTAGATCCAGTCCTACGCCTATTATGATTTACGATGTGCAATGTAAGTGTTTAAAAAAAATAGCCAAATGTCCTTCGTCGCGCGGGAATGGCCACGTGGTCTAAGGTGGCATGTCAAGGAACGGGCGGCCACTCCCGTTTCAACTTTGAGTCTTCCCTCAGTAACTGCTGTGTGTTATCTTTAGCATCAGTTAGTTTGAGTATCTCGTAATTCTAGCAACCGATGACCTTACAAGTTTCGTTGCTTAGATTTACAAGCATCTGAACATTTGAATAAATTATTTTGAACATGGGCTGTCTGTAGCAGCGACTGTTTTGAAGTAATGTACTGCATGAGAAATGTAACCCCACAAGTTGCATTAAAGTAACTGAACTTCATCTAGATTTCGACTACCAGTAATGGTGTATTCATCAGAAATGAAACTACAACATGAGACGGAAATTACAGGCCTATATCATTCAGTTTGCTATTTTTTGAACATATACTCAGTTCAAATATAATACATTCCCTCGAGACGGAAAAGCTTCTGTCTACATCTACATGGGATTCTCTGCAAATCACATTTAAGTGCCTGGCAGAGGGTACATCGAAGTACCGTTATACTATCTCCCATTCCATTTTCGAAAAGTACGCGGGAAGAAACAACACCTGAAACTCTCCGTTCGAGCTCTGATTTCTCGTATTGTATTCTGGTGATCATTTCTACCTAAGTAAGTGGGAGTCAACAATATATTTTCGCATTCGAAGGAGAATGTTGGCGATTGTAGTTTCGTAAGTAGCCCACGCCGCATCCATGCATCAGCACGGCTTTAGGAAGCATCGATCATGCGAACCATGACGAGGACCAAATTTCTAAGTGGTGTGAGGAATGGCAACAAGCGCTAAATGTAGAAAAATGTAAGGTGATACAGTCTATACAGATGAGTACGAGAAACAATCCCGTAATGTTTGAATACAAGTGTGTTGGTTGACAGAGTCGCGTGAATTAAATATATATGCGTAACGCTGCAGAGCAATATGAGACGTAACGAGCATATGACAGTCGTGGGAAAGGCGAATGGTCAACTTCGGTTTATTGGGAGAATTTTGGGTAGGTGTGACTCGCCTGTAAAGGAGACCGCTTATAAAACGCTTGTACGACCCCGTCTTGAGTATTGCTCAAGTGTTTGGGATCCCCCTGAGATAGGTTTAAAGGAGGACATAGAGGCAGTTCAGAGGCGGGCGGCTATGTTTGTAACTGGTAGATTCGAACAATGCGCGAGTGTTACAGAAATTACAGAATGAAACTTCACTCTGCAGCGGAGTGTGCGCTGATATGAAACTTCCTGGCAGATTAAAATTGTGTGCCGGAACCGGGACTCGAACCTGGGACCTTTGCCTTTCGCGGGCAAGCGCACTACCGACTGTGCTATCCCGACACGACTCACGATGCCGCCTCACAACTTCACTTCTGCCAGTACCTCGTCTCCTACTTTCCAAACTTCACAGAAGCTCTCCTGCAAACACGCAAGACTAGCACTCCTGGAAGAAAGGATATGGTGGAGACCTGGCTTAGCCACAGCCTAAGGGATGTTTCCAGAATGAAACTTCACTCTGCAGCGGAGTGTGCGCTGATATGAAACTTCCTGGCAGATTAAAATTGTGTGCCGGAGCCGGGACTCGAACCTGGGACCTTTGCCTTTCGCGGGCAAGCGCACTACCGGCTGTGGTATCCCAACACGACTCACGATGCCGCCTCACAACTTCACTTCTGCCAGTACCTCGTCTCCTACTTTCCAAACTTCACAGAAGCTCTCCTGCAAACACGCAAGACTAGCACTCCTGGAAGAAAGGATATGGTGGAGACATGGCTTAGCCACAGCCTAAGGGATGTTTCCAGAATGAAACTTCACTCTGCAGCGGAGTGTGCGCTGATATGAAACTTCCTGGCAGATTAAAATTGTGTGCCGGAACCGGGACTCGAACCTGGGACCTTTGCCTTTCGCGGGCAAGCGCACTACCGGCTGTGCTATCCCGACACGACTCACGATGCCGCCTCACAACTTCACTTCTGCCAGTACCTCGTCTCCTACTTTCCAAACTTCACAGAAGCTCTCCTGCAAACACGCAAGACTAGCACTTCTGGAAGAAAGGATATGGTGGAGCCATGGCTTAGCCACAGCCTAAGGGATGTTTCCAGAATGAAACTTCACTCTGCAGCGGAGTGTGCGCTGATATGAAACTTCCTGGCAGATTAAAATTGTGTGCCGGAACCGGGACTCGAACCTTGGACCTTTGCCTTTCGCGGGCAAGCGCACTACCGACTGTGCTATCCCGACACGACTCAGCGCACACTCCGCTGCAGAGTGAAGTTTCATTCTGGAAACATCCCTTAGGCTGTGGCTAAGCCATGTCTCCACCATATCCTTTCTTCCAGGAGTGCTAGTCTTGCGTGTTTGCAGGAGAGCTTCTGTGAAGTTTGGAAAGTAGGAGACGAGGTACTGGCAGAAGTGAAGTTGTGAGGCGGCATCGTGAGTCGTGTCGGGATAGCACAGCTGGTAGTGCGCTTGCCCGCGAAAGGCAAAGGTCCCAGGTTCGAGTCCCGGTTCCGGCACACAATTTTAATCTGCCAGGAAGTTTCGTTACAGAAATTATTCGGGTACTCATTTGGGAGTCGCTGGAGGGAGGGGAACTTTCATTTCGAGAGGTGCTGTTGAAGAAATTTAGAGGGCCGGATTTTGAAGTGGACTGCAGAATTCTACTGCCACGAACCTACATTTCGCGTAAAGGCCACAAAGATAAAATCAGAGTTTGGGCTGCTACGGATATATAAAAGCATTAGTTTTTCCCTCGTTCAATATAGTAGTGGAACAGGAAAGCAAGTAATTAGTAGTGGTACTGAGTACCCTCCGACACGCACCTTTGGGTGGATTGCGGAGTATGTATGTAGCTATACATGTAATGACCACGCCGTTTAGATAAGACTGTTACTTGTTCCACATATCATTAATACGACACTTCGTAATGATGTGAAACGTGTCAAAACCCTAAGCTTCCTTCATCCTTCAAAAAGAGAGAGACTTTACCACAAATCTCCTGCGCCTTGGTATGTGATGTGCAACGTCCGAGATTAACGATGTAACCAACGCATGCATGTCTGAAGGACACTGCAATCGCATTTAAACCTAAGCAATACATGTAACGTTTGTAATACACGTCTCTTTTGTGCGGGAGATACATAATCCAATTACGAGCACTCTTGGATAATAGACACAGTATGTCATATAGGCGTTCGGATCGGTGCGAGATGTGTGTTCGGATAGCGTAATGGTTAACGCGACCGCTCTTGAAAAGCGGGACAAATTTTCATATGTCAACCACAAATTGTACAGCTGAAGCTGATTCATATTCGCAGTTACGAATACGTTTCTTGTATTATGATTTACACGTAGATGATAAGTCTTTATGTTCCATCTTTCTAATCAATGAAGAAAGTTTTCGGCCATTGTGCTTGTTTGAGAATGTTCAAAACTTTGTAAACCTATTGGACCAAACTGGTATGGTTATCAGGTCATAGACTTACAAACTACTTAAACTTACAGTAAGGACAATATATACATCCATGCATGTCCACGGGAGAACTCGAACCTCCGACGGCGAGCAACTGCGAGCTCCGCAGCAAGGCGCCTTAGAGCGCTCGGACACTCCACCGCGACCACCTGTTTGCCTCCACTGTCTTGCTCTAGCAGTCATTTATTCAGCCAATGTCGCTAGGTGGGCTGCCTATACGAAACGCACTGAGAGATCGAAGAAGTCATGCTCAACATGTGTTCCGGTATGAAGTTGAAAAAAAAAAAAAAAAAAAAAAAAAAAAAAAAAATTAAAAAGATTGTTTCCATCCTTCTAAACTAAGTAAACTTAGAGCTGATGTGGCTTAAATTCTAAGGTATAGTAATGACGGCAACTGAGAGGTTCATAGCAACTTCATTTTTAAGAGACGGCACAAAAAAATCAAATGTTTGTTAAGCTTAACGGACTTAACTGCGGGGTCATCAGTCCCTAAACTGGCAAACAACTTATGAACTACCTTATACTAAAGATAGCACAAACCCACGCCCAAAGGGGTGGGGGGGAGTATTCGAACCCCCGACGGGGAGCGGCCTCGCGCATCGTATCATAGCGGCTCAATGCGCTCGGCCGCGCCGCCGCGGCGAGACGGTATATATCGCCCACACAACAGGTCAGGACACTGTTGCAAAAGCAACGTTAAGGCAGGCAGGTTTTAAATGAGCACAAAATTTCCAAGAGGAGCGATGGTGATTTCCTATCAGAAAGATCACAGTTTGCAGCAACACTGAAAGTTGTCGGATGAAACTGAAGTGACATCTGGGGTCCCCGACACAAACGTCAGTAGACTAAGTTGTTCTTGACGGATACAAAAAAAGGATACAATCTGTGAAGCCCTGTGCTCATAGTTCAACAAAACGAAGCGCAGTTGACTCTTGTTTCAAATGTTTGTTAAGCTTAAGGGACTGAACTACGGGGTCATCAGTCCCTAAACTTACAAACTACTTATCAACTACTTACGAACTAGGACGGCACAAATATCCATGCCCGAGGGGGGATTCGAACCCCCGACCGTAGTGGCCGTGCAGACCGTGACTGGAGCGCCTCAGTCTCCTCGGCCACCGCGGCCGGCGACTCTTGTATAGAAGGACATGCATATGTACAGTGGAAGTAATCAAAGCAATTGTAACTAAATTGGAAGTTGTTAACTGAAGTACATGAAGAAACGTGTATTTTATTTATACTGAGTCTGCGTTAGATATTTATCAAGTGAAGTGGCGCGGTGCTAAGACTCGCCGAGGTGACACTTGAAAAGTAGCAATCGAGATATACGTAGGTCTTTTGGTATGAAGTACTTTATCCATTTCAGCAACTGTTCAGGTTATAAATTAATAAAATTCAGCAACCAGTTGCTTGTAATTATTTATTTTAGACGACCGGTTTCGGACGCTTGAGTGCCCTTCTTCTGGTCTATTTTAGTGTTGTTTCTTAATGAAGGTAGCTACATGCTATTAGGAGAATCAACACTGAGTCAGTATATTGGTATATTGTTGTATTATCTCTTCTTTTAAGGGTACATACCTGCATAGATCACGAGCAGCAAGTTCATTACTTAAAATGGGCGGCGTTCTAGGAAAATCACTCTGTTTAGATGTAGATGGTTCTTGAAGATAGTCAGTGATTGTGATCCAGTAGTTCTTTGTATAGTTGTGATTGTTACTGCACGCTTCCGCGATCCCTGGCAGGAACGCCGACACTGGTGAGGTGATATTCAGATACTAGCACCGTGGAAAACGAAAAATCAATTGAAAACTACATCTAGGATGCCGGCATACCGACACCCGTAGTTAATCCAGTGACTGATCCACTGTCGGCGCGCGCAGCTATCCAGGCAGCTACAGGGTCTCTATCACTCACTCACTTCGAGAACCACTGACTGGTTTTCATAGAAAGTCGCCCATTTTAAGTACTGCTCTTCGCGATCATAATCTCTGCAGTTTTGTACCCTTAAAAGAAGAAATAAGACAACAATATATGAAAAGACCTATATCGATCGCCAGACTGTGCTTTAAACTGTCACCTCGCCGAGTCTTTACTCGGTAAAAATCTGCCTCAGACTAAGTATAAAATGAAATACACATCCATCTGGCTATTTCAGTTCACAGCTTCCAGTTTAGATACAATTAAAAAAAATGTTCATATGTTTGTATAGTCTATGGGACTTAACTACGGGGTCATCAGTCCCTAAACTTACAAACTACTTATGAACTACTTACGAACTAGGACGGCACAAATATCCATGCCCGAGGGGGGATTCGAACCCCCGACCGTAGTGGCCGTGCAGACCGTGACTGGAGCGCCTTAGTCTCCTCGGCCACCGCGGCCGGCAAACAATTTAATGTATCCTTTTTTTTTTCTTTTTTCCTACCAAACAAGAGTCAACTGCGCATCGGTTTGTTGGACTATGAGTACAGTAGGCCGCATTCTCTTGTGTTATTTCTGCCCGTTGGTGCATATTTCTCATTCAACATCTTACTTGGCACGCATACCTGCAGCGTCGTGGGCACATATAAATAAAGCCATTGTTCTTTCTGCGCAGGATTTCAGGTAAAAATTCTCTTTCGTTTATCTCTTATGACTTCACGCGACTGACAGTGACTTCTGCGACTGGTATCACGTCAAGCACGCCCCTTTATTTCCGACGAAGCTGCAAAAGCTAAAAATGCGCGTTGTCAAACTAGAGATAAAAATGACACCAGAGCGATCTGAAACAATATAACTACCATAAACATTTGTAGTCTCACAAGCATGGCACACATCAAAATCTGTAAGACTGTAATGAAAATTACATGTACATCTATCTTTACATCTATATGGATACACTGCAAGTCACATTGTAGTACATGGCAGAGGGATTATCGACGCATTTTTATGATATTTCTCTATAATTCCATTCATAGGCGTAGCCAGGTAGTTGTCTTAGGGATTCAAACCTCTCCTGAAATTTTAACGAAGCTAATAAAAAAGGGGCAGAAATTGTCTAAAAATGGATTGCCGTGTAATTTTTATGTCAAATTACTGCCTTTTGAAACTAATGCTAATGTATGCAATGTGATGACACGATTTTTTTTTCTTTTTCCCTTATCCTCTTTTACCAATCCTTCCGTTATTATTTTTATTACATTTAACTGCTTTCTCTCTACTCAGGGTTATCGTGTTTGTTCAACAGTTCATTATTGACATAAAAAACTAGTATTCGATGACAAGAAGAGTATATTAAGAATGTGTCCTGAGTATGCCGTTAATGGATCTTCTGGAACGATGTTAATTACATCAAGATCTAGAACTGCTTCTTTTTGTCTCAGGTTACATTTGAGGGAAGAGAGAAACAAATTAACTTGCCTTTTGTGCATGCAGCTCGACAATAGCTGCAGGAAGCAGAAACCATCCGAAATCATCAGTCGCGAACAGAATTTTCAGCCTTCATTATTTCGAAAATAATCGCCGTTACTATAAATAGATTTATCCCACTGCGAGGCAAGATAATGCACCTCTTTGTCAGAAGCAAATCGACAGCCGTGGATGTCTATTTTGACGAATGCTTATTAAAAGACACTCGCATATCTTTTACAATATTCATTTGTTTAAAATCTCTCCCGAAATCAAATCCTGGCTATGCCTACGGTTCCACACTCTAATAGCTCGCGGGAAAAAGGAACACCTAAGTCTTTGTTTTCGGTCTGATTTGTCTTATTTTATTATGATCATCATGTCTCCCTATGTAGGTGAGTACTAACCAAATATGTTCGCACTCTGAAGAGAAAGATGGTGGAAGAAATTTCGCCAATAGATCTCGTCGCTACGAATAACGCCTTTCTCTTAATGATTTCCACCTCAACTCAGGCATCATTTCCGTGACACCTTCTCCCCGATATCGCTAAAATACAAACCCAGCTGCCCTACTCTGAACTTTTTCCACATCGTCCGTCAGTCCTACCTGGTGTGGACCCCACAATGAGCGGCAAAACTTCAAAATAGGACGCACAAGTGTAGTGTAGGCAGTTTCCTTAGTAGAACTATTGCATCTTCTACACGTCCTGCCAATGAAACGTAGTCATTGGTTCGCCTTCCCTACAAAATTTACTATCTGTTCTTTCTAATTTAAGCTGTTCGTAATTGTTATTCCTAGGTACTTAGTTGAATTGACGACCTGTAGGCTTGACTGATTTAACGAGTAAATGAAGATTAACGGATTTTATTTAGTGGTCACATGGATGACTTCACACTTATCATTATTAAGGGTCAATCGCCAATTTTTGCACCATGCAGATATCTTATTTAACTCATTTTGCAGTTGCTTTTGATCTTCTGATGAGTTTACTACCCGATAAATGACAACATCATCCGCGAACAGTCTAAGAGAGCTACTCAGATTGTCCCCCAACTCGTTTATAAAAACAGTTGGGGCCCTATAACACTTCCCTGGGGAACGCCAGCTATCAGTTCTACACGATGACTTTACGTCATTTACAACGTACTGTGTCCTTACTGACAGAAAATCACGAATCCAATCGCGCAACTTGATTAGAAGACGCTTGTGAGGTACAGTGCCAAAAGCCTTCCGGAAATCTAGAAATACGGAATCTGTTTGACGTCCCTTGTCGATAGCACTCATCACATCATGTGAGTAAAGAAACTCGTCGTTCCATATGCTGTTAGATTACGTACTTATATTAAGTGTTGGTGAATATCTTGTTTTTATACAGTAGCCCAATAATTTAAAATAAATCTCTTCCTAACAATAATTTAATTTCAAATTGCTTTTTTTTTTTTTTTTTTTTTTTTTTTTTTTTTTGCGGCGTACTTGATCATCGAGCTACAATTTCACTCAAATGAGAGTGATTTTATAATTTTTTAATTCCGGAGTGTTTTCTCATGACCGAGAAAACAGTATGCACAGCCAAGTGGCGATATTATCAATGAAAAACCGCTGAGCGCACTGTGTGGATAAGTTCCGTTGACTTAGGAGGACACTTTGATTAAGAGCTTCGGCACTCTTAACGCATTAAAAGCCAGTTGCGCTACGCCTGTCAGGACATGGTCTACTAAGCTGCACGTGGTGAAGCGATGCGCGATCGCCAGCGACACAGCTGCCAGAAAGCAGCGCTTGCCAAGCGCCACACGACGCCACATGACCGCACCACCTGTTCTTCCAGGCAACAAACCACACCTCACAGCTCCATGCACACAGCACTAACTCCTACAGCGCAAAAGTATAGGTTTGAACGATACCCAATTTTCAGAAAACCACATGTGAGAACCACACCTTTTCATAACATTCTGCAAGCAGACAATACGTATGACACAGAGATTTTTTCCCACTCCACTTCCATCCACACCTACTTACACAAGGAGGCCAAATAATGTACATAATTCAAAAAGTGCAGCACCCCTTGCTTCCGCTTCCCCGATTTCTACCTTACCCTCCATCACCGTCCCATCTGCCACACCTCCACCCTCAAATACCTCGTCCTAACCCTGGATCGCTCCATCTCCTGGATCCAATACCTCCGCACCGTCCGCCAGAAAGGCCTCTTCCACATCAACCTCCTATAATTCCTTAACGGCCGGACGTGGGGTCTCAACCCCTCCACCATGCTGTACACCTATCGCTCCCTTATGCTTCCCATCCTTTGCAGTTTCCATCCCACCTGGATTTCCGCTTCCCTTTCCTATTATCAAACCCTCCAAATCCTAGAACGCCACACCCTCCGCCTCGCATACCTTATCCGGCTCCCATCCGCCACGCGGATCCTATATGACCTCATCCCGTTTCCCCATCTCCTCCAATACCTCGAACACATTCAGATCCTATACACCAACTACGAGATAGACTCCTTCAACACCCTGGTATTCCACATCCTCAGCAATCCCGGGCCTCTGCCACACCTTTACCGCTGCATTCCTCCCCCCCCCCTTCACCTCCACGCTCTCCACGTCCTTTCCCAGGGTAACTACCGCCATCTCCCCCTCCCAGATGACGCCCTCCGTCCTGAAATGTACCCGTCCTACCATCCCTGATCCCCTCCAGTGGATGTAATGAAGCGCCCCCTCTCCCATCCCCCTCCTCTTCCCTCCCCCTCTTGGTTATTCCTCTTCCTGTCCACCCTCTCTCCTACCCCCTTCCCCGCGCTTCCCACCCATCCCCTCCCTGCCCCTGCGACATCAGTTTTAACAGTACATCGTTCAGTGTTGTGTGTACATCTACATCTACATGGGATACTCTGCAAATCACATTTAAGTGCCTGGCTGATGGTTCATGGAACCATCATTATACTGTTTATCTCCCATTCCATTCTCGAATAGCGCGCGGGAAGGAAGAACACCTGAATCTCTCCGTTCGAGCTCTGATTTCTCGTATTTTATTCTGGTGATCATTTCTACCTATGTGTAAAGTGCCTCAACGTGTTTTTTATCTGCGTCCGCCGTTTACAGACAAGTGTCGCATCGTATGTTTTAATACAATGTCTCCGAGTGCTCACCGACTTATTTTGGTCTCATAATGGAATGCGGTCTTAGAAAGTCGGGCGATGCTGAAGGAATTAGATTAGGTAACGAAACAATGAAGGTGGTAGATGAGTTTTGTTACTTGGGTAGTGAAATAACATGCGATGGTCGCAGTACAGAGGATATAAAATGCAGAATGTCAATGGGAAGAAAAGCATTTTTGAAAAAGAGAAATTCGCTAACATCGAATATTAATTTAAGGAAGTCTTTTCTGAAGACATTTGTGTGTAGTGTTGTCTTGTACGGGAGTGAAACATGGACGATAAACAGTGTGGACAGGAAGAGAATAGAGGCTTTTGAAATGTGGTGCTACAGAAGAATGCTGAAGATTAGGTGGGTAGATAGCATAACTAATGAGGAAGTACTGAACAGAATTGGTGAGAAAAGGAATTTTTCGCATACCCAGACTAAAAGAAGGGATCGCTTGGTAGGACACATTCTTAGACATCGGGGAATCGTAAATTTAGCATTGGAGGAAAGTGTGTGGGGTAAAAATCGCAGAGGGAGACCAAGAGACGCGTATAGTAAGCAGATTCAAGGGGATGTGGGTTGCCGTTCTTATGAGGAGATGAAAAGGCTTGCTCAGTATAGAGTAGGGTGGAGAGCTGCATCAAACCAGTCTCCGGACTGAAGACCATAACAACAACAAGAGTGCTGCTTGGTCACTTGTTCAAAACAAGCAACGTTATAATACAACTGATGAAACCGACATTGGATCAACGGTACCCTATTGAAATACCAAAAACCCAAAAGGCAGTGAGAAGATACAAGCTACTGTTTAGACTTTGCCAGCTTTTTAACTCCCCAGGAACGTTTACCACCTATAAAATCAATGTGACTAACTTAGCGATTTTGTCGTTAGATCTAACGATTTTTAACTCAATCTAGCGACAAGGTTTTGAGAAATGTCTCATTCCAAGATGCCTTAAAGAAAGAAGAAGAAAGAAAGAAACTAAAAAGTTTCAGTTCACAAACAACTGCATAATGATTAGATGTAACTTTTTTCATTCTTCGTTAGCACCCACAAAATATATTCATTCGGTAGGTATCGTTTTGCCACCTCGAAAGTGATCACGTGACTTCAAAATATTCTTTCGAGCTTTCAAGCGGCGTCGTTCACACTAAGACTGCTCTAGTTCACACGGCGGACAACGTGACGTCAGCGTCAATTTGTCTGCTGGTCAGTATGCTTCAAAAAGGATAATTTGACATTGACGGTGAAGGTCACGTGGCCGATTAACTAATTACGATTAGCGGTTACGACTTTTTTTAAGTTTGTGGTTGCTAACATGGCTGTTTTTGATCCACAGCTCTGTTCTTCGCATTTAAAATATATATCGTTACTGAGCTTTCGGTTACACCTGTATTAGAAAATGGATGACAAAATATTAATTGAGTTCGTTCACGACCATGTGCAATGTGGTACTCTATGAAATAGCAAAAACATTTCAGACTGTTATTATTATAGCAATTACAGGCCTAAATATCGTTATTAGTTACTGTTGTCTTACATCACTATTTATGGTAAGTAACTTTTTTCCTTCTTCTTCTTCTTTTGTGGAGAAATTGCTGGACTCATATTTGTGTCTGCATCTATCATCCGGCTTATCAGAGAGTTAATTGAAAATTTGTCTCGCCATTCGCAGATATTTTGTGAAATTTAGACCTTAAATTCTCTATACATTGTGTGAAATTTGTCTTCATAGATTCTCTTCAAAAGCATGTTCTCAACCCCTATTCGTTCTGCTTGCCTGACGCGATTTTCTGCTCTCTTTTCTAGTCATGTAAGGTGACTGCATTTATAATTAATGTTTCAACACTAAATTTAATGTTTGCCGTCATCTTTTGTGAACATAATACAACCGCTATTGCGGGTTTCGAACTACAGGGTGTCTCACGAAAGACGCCTGCCAGGCGTCTGTGGATCGCGCAGTCTGGCTCCCCACAGCCGCCACAGCATCCGCCGGCCACGGCAGCGCCCGATTCTCGGACTCTATTATGCCGCGGGAGCATACACTGAGTTAAAGTCTAAAAAACATTGGCACATGAGTACCCTAAGCTTACCTTTATTTACAGTAGACGTTCAAAATTATGTCCCTCTATGGAAAGAGCGGCCTGACATCTCTTGAACACATTTGCGAACACTCGACGAATTTCGGCTGCCGAAATCTGGGAAATCACTAGTCGAATCCTGTCTTCCAACTCTTCAAGTGTATGAGGATTGCTTGCATACACCTTGTCTTTTAACATTCCCCAAAGATAAAAGTCACAGGGATTTAGATCGGGGGAACTATCCTATCATCAAAAACACTTCGTATTGCTGCCATAGAAGTCTTGGAATGTGTGGTCTTGCATTGTCCTGTATGAAATGACCGTACAGCTTTTCGTTGGGTGAATGTTCTTGAAAAAATGGATGCAGGATATTGTTCACATACTTGTCAGAATTTATTGTTTCGTGAAGAAAGATTGGCCCAATTATTCGCCTCACACCAATTGCACACCACACTCAAGTTTTCACGCCATGAAGAGGTTGTCGATATAACTCATGTGGATTTTCTAAGCTCCAACGTCGATTGTTCTGCGAATTTACGTAGCCTGACAAATGCAGCCATGCTTGATTAGAAAAATAAAGCAATCCCCATACACTCGAAGAGTTGGAAGACAGGATTCGACTAGTCATTTCCCAGATTTTGGCAGCCGAAATTCGTCGAGTGTTCGCAAATGTGTTTAAGAGATGTCAGGCCGCTCTTTCCATAGAGGAACATCATTTTGAACTTCTAGTGTAAATATAGGTAAGCTTAGGTTACTAAGATGGCAATGTTTTTTAGACTTTAACTCAGTGTATGCGCCTGCGGCACAATAGAGTCCGAGAATCGGCTGCTAACGAAGAATTAAAGCCGGCCGCGGTGGCCGAGCGGTCTGCGGCGCGCCAGTCACGTTCTGCACGGCCACTACGATCGAAGGTTCGAATCCCCCCTCGGGCATGGATATTTGTGCCGTCCTTAGTATTAGCTAGTTCATAAGTAGTTTGAAAGTTTAGAAACTGATGACCTCGTAGTTAAGTCCCATAAGTTCTACAAACATTTGAAAGAACTTAAAAAAAGTTATATCTAATCTTTGTGCAATTGTTTCATATTGTATGTCAACTGAAACTTAGAATTTACTGCCTTTCTTATAAAATGTCTAGATTTGTCGCTAAAGCGCTGTTAAAATCGCTAGGAATTGGACATCTCTCAAAACCAAAAATCTTGTCGCTAGAGCGAATTAGAATCGCTAGATATAGCGGCAAAATCGCTAAGTTGGTCAACCTGGGTGCGTACCGCATTTACACACAATGCCAACAATGTTACATTTACCATGAGTTTCAATGTCCTGTTAGACTCCTCTAGTTGAACGACGTAAATTTGAAAATCAGCGAGGGGGCTTTGAAAAACGAGATTTGGATTAGTAAAATTTTCTCCAGTAAAAAGTTATAAACATAAGAACTTTCGGCCGAGTACCCCCCGTTCTTAGACAAGTTGTGGCTATGTTTCCGCTCCCGCCCTTGTGCAGCCTCATAGCCCATTTCAGCGCCCTGTAAGGTAATGAGATCTTGCGGCAACCTCCGTGTCGTACATCCCATCTCAGTTCAGTCAATATCAGGCTCCAGGTGTTTAACAGCGGTGCTGTGATGGCTGATGTCTACAAGGCTGACATCCTGGTACATGCGCTTTTGTTGTGCTGATTGTGGACTTTTCTTCCATTGGTGGAAATGCTGCCAGATCTCACACTGATAGGCTGATAGACGACTACCTTGAGTTAAGCTGTCTTCTAAAGATGCGTGAGATGAATTAGGCAAAAGGACTCAACTCCAAATTGCGTCACGAAGTGTTGCTGCTGACCACAAAAGCTTGTTGTTCAGAATAGGAGTCATTACCGTAAACCAAACTGGGCAGCCTCAACCCCAGAATGTGAAGGTAATGAGCACGTTGTACTGCCACGCGTGACCAGCATACCGCACACGGACTTCATGTATGCTGTCTGCGGAGGGACGATACGTACGGCAAATACAATCCAAGGCCCATGACTGGTTTTCCGGCATTCAGAAAATTGTTTTACTTGTTATATTTCCTAAATTCCTTTTTGTATAATAACTTAACTGGATACAGTTTTATAAGTGTCCGAACTGGAATTTTTTTAATGGCTACTTACAAGTTCACATTAAAGAACTCTTTAATGTGAAGTTAATTCTTTTTATAGTTCCTTAGTTTTATCAGAATACAGCAGTACGGTGTAGTAATATTTCAAATTTTGACACTTTTCAAGAACGCTTTATATACGCTACATCTCTCGTCCTTTTAATTCAGATTTTGGCGCCCCCCCTGCACGTATGACCATCACTGACACTGAGGCAGAAGCTACTGCTATTACTGAAGGCGAGACATTTCCATTCGTAAATGACGGCGTCATCTGCAAACAACCTATGTAAGTAAGGAAAAGCAGAGGACCGATAACAGTACCCTGTGGAACCCCCCGGTATCACCTCTGTTTTAGTTGATGCCTTACCATCGATTACTACAAACTGTGTCCTCTCCGACAGGAAATCCTCTATCCAGTCGGAAATTTGGGGCGACATACCACAACAATGCAATTTGTTATTACCGAGGATATCGTTCGCAGTGAAACGTTAAACAGTGCAGTCGTTTTCGCTAACTGCGTACCATGGTGTTAGCCTCTTTGGAGGTCATGGAAATGCATTCACCCATGATTTGTGTTGGCCGTCGCAGAACAAAATAATATAATACTGTACACTGCGGTCGCGTCTCAGTGTTAAGCCTTTCGCAGTGGTGCCAACTCGCAACAACATGTGGTGTACAGCAGGGCGTTCATATTATTTTTGTCAACCCCCTGTAGTTACGGAGGAAAGATGAGGCCTGCACCGAATACACTGGCGTGGAGAAGTGCATCAAAGCGGCGGAGATGAAGACGGCCAGTTTTTGCGGCAGCGGCAGCGGCGCGAATAATTGGCGAACTGCGCAGTAGGTGCAGCGGAGGCGGCGCTGGCGGCGGCCCAGGGCAGAAATAGCGCCAGCCTCCAGTGTTTACCGGCCGCCGAGCCCAAAGTTGGCCCGCCACCGCCACCGCCACCGCCGGCTCTGTTTCCACCGCCACCGGCTTTGCATCAATATTTACCTGGACACGCCGAGGCCCAGCCGGCGGTTGGAGCCGTCATCACATGTCCTCCTTACTCTCTAGTCTCGCGGAGCCCACCCTTAACACGTACCGTGCTGAGCCCATACTGCCATGCCACAGCCCACAGCCTGCTCGCTGGCAGATTTCCGCTGTAACCTACCAGGGACGTCTCGCACTTAAGGGTCCGGTCTCATCAGAACTCGCACTGGATTCGCAATCGGGAGGATGGTGGTTCAAATCCACCTCCGGCCATCCAGATTTAGATTTTCCGTGATTTCCATAAATCACTCCAGGCATATGCCGGGATGGTTCCTTTCAAAGGGCACGGCCGATTTCCTTCCTCATTCTAACCCAAAAACTTCGAGCGTTAGCTCCGTCTCTAATGGCCAAGCTGTCGACGGGACATTAAAACCTAAGCATCCATCCATCATCAGAACTGTGATGTAATTTTATTCCGAGTATTTTTTTTTCTTCAGTATTGAATCAGGCAGATCTGATTTTGGTGACGTATGACAAACAGTCAATTAATCCACAGTTCCATCGCAACATGGTGACCAGCCAGTATCCGGATGATCTCTCAATCACCTCTCCCTTGAACGCCTCCTGCGAAAGTGACGAACAAGTTTTCCCACCTGCCGTTAGCGCAGAGGGCACCCAGGAAGTGGCCCATAGCCTCCCGCCCCCCCCCCCCTCCCCCGGGTCATCAGACAACTACAGTGATAGTGACGTCACCAAGCTGTTTTCCTTGCTTCCACTTCGCCCCTTATCTAAGACACCTCGAGTGGGGCTGCCCCCCAGTGAGCCCTTGCACACTTCAGGGCAAGGTTTCGGGCCAGCCGCATTTGGCCTCACGCCCGAATCTTGATATATTTGAAACTTTCGAGTGTGATTGTTATTAAACTGATGTTCTTCATTCTGTATTTTAATAACTGCAATTCAGTCAGTTATTTATAGTTTAAAAACAAGGTAAAAACCTCATCTTTCCTCGTTTTTGAAGGTGAAAAAAAAAAAAAAAAAGGCCTTGTGTTTGTTGCAATCGATTTCATTTCTCCCAGACGCATTTGACTTTTATTTTAAAGGCATCTTTAGTGGGATCTACAAGCACAATTTTTTGTGACATGTATTGTTTCGAAATTATAAACAGTTTACGTAATTAAATAAATTAAAAACACAATTATGTGTGTGTTCTACAAGTTAGTAAATTTATTTGATTATGTTCTACCAAGAAGCGACGGACGAATCAGTTTACGTAATTGTTATTATTATTATTTACATAAGGGTTGAAGTTTTTACTTACATAACCTCATTCTTTCTTTGCGACAGTATATAACCTGTTAGTAATATGTTTCCCCTATAAACTTAATGTTTGTAAATCTATGGGACTCAACACCTTGGTTATTAGTCCCTAGTTTACAAACTACTTAACCTAAGGTAAACTAAACTAAGGACAACACAAACACCCATGCCCGAGGGGGAAATCGAACCCACGACGGCGGACGGCCGCGCGCACCGCAACACGGCGCTCCAGTACGCGCGGCTAATCCGCCGCGGCCTATAAACTTATACAGTTGCTTATATAATATGTAAATTCTTCCAGAAAATATCACTGTTGACTGAATCTAAGTACTTTCTGCTTGGTCTACCGCAACTGCTCCTACCCTAAACTGCCAAGTCTCTTATGTAACCCTGTTTCTCCCATGCATCTAACACGACCCCAAAATCACATCCTCTTCGCTCTAACTGCTTCATCTAAGGTATTCATTCCCAGTTTTCTTTTATTTCCTCCTTATGTAGGTCCTCCTGCTTTTGTGGTCATACTTGCTTCTGTAATACCCGTAACCTCAACCTTATTAATAAGGTAACCTGTATCCACTAGTTTTCACTACCTTACAACAAAGTTACACTGCTAACTTAGCCTTGATAGCAAACTCTGGGGAAATGCCAAGGGCCTCAGCAACTACTTTTGCTTCATTTAAAGTGATTTTCTTTAAGCCTCTGCAGTACCTGAATCTCATTAAGCCTTTAATTAGTAGTGTTACGTCGCGGGGAATTTCTTTGTTCTGTATAATGACATTATTGCCTTCAATACAGTCCAAGACATTGTATTAAAATGATTTAAAGAGGCCTTTGAACGATACAAAGCACTTCTTGAGGCCGAAAACAGAATTTCTTGCAGATGGAGTTAATGTAGGTAACTTATCCACCGGGAAAAGGCCTAAAATTTTCAAGACTGAAGAACACTGCTTCAATATCGGATGCACTGCTTGTAGTTTTTCACTCCATCGTATGTCAAGCTATGCACTGATAAGGAAATACTAAATTCCCAACGACCAGGGATGCTAGAGAAAAAAGAATAAAACATGCAGCGCCGTGCGGGAGTATCCGAGCGGTCTGGAGCGCCTCGTTACGGATCGCGCGGCCTCCAGCGTCGGAAGTCTCAATCTTCCCTCGGGCATTGATATGCGTATTGTCCTTAGGTTAGTTTCACGTAGGTTAAGTAGTTTGTAAGACTAGGGACTGATGACCAACGTAGTTTGGTCCCATAGAATTACAAACATATGAACATTTTGAAAACATGCACGTGACCAAAAAAGTCACATAATCATAATTCAGTATAGCAGCATTGACACCGACACTGTTCAGTGTGTGCTTCGCAGGGAGACAAAATGGCGGACTTGTTTTTTCATGTACTCTTGATTCAGCACCACTATTATGACACCGCATTTAAAAGAAATTAACTCATTTCCAAAATGAAACTTTCACTCTGCAGCGGAGTGTGCGCTGATATGAAACTTCCTGGCAGATTAAAATTATTTGCCGGAACCAGGACTCGAACCTGGGACCAAGGGCGGATGCAGGGAGGGGGGGGGGCACAGGGGCACGTGCCTCCCCGCCCCCCGGACGGCCCGACGAAAAATGAGAGAGACGGAGAAGAGAGAAGAGAGAAGAGAGAGAGAAGGGGGGAGGAAGGGAGGGAGGGAACGAATTAAAAAAAAAATTCAAATGTTTGTACAGCTTATGGGACTTAACTACAGGGTCATCAGACCCTAAACTTACGAACTACTTATGAACTAGCTTACACTAAGGACGACACAAATATCCATGCCCGAGGGGGGATTCGAATCCGTGACTGACGCGCCTCAGTCCCCTCGGCCACCCGGGAAAGAATCTCAGCGTGAGATTAACTAACTTTTACTTACGGATAGCAAGTAATTGTGAATTCAAAAATGAAAAATTCCTGTAATTGATACAAATGTAATTTAACTTATAGGGCCCGGGCCCCCTTAAGGCGTGAGACTTGAACCAAGGAGTCCACCCAGTCCCACCCCTGTACTGGCCATGACGGTTCCATTCGTTAAAGGTCAAATGTGTCCACTGTCAGCGCGTGTGCAACGTCCCCTCGTCTCGCCCTCGAAAACGACGTAGAGTTTGCAAGGTTCAGGAAAATAAATCTTACTCTTCTCTTACCGTATTAACAGCTGCTACGCCGCGAGCACAGATATCGTGAAGAGCAGTGGCGTAACTATGGGGGTGGGGGGGGGAGGATGAGAGGGATAGAACCAACCCCTCAGAACCCGAAAAAAAAAAAAGACGTATAACAGCAATCTGGTAAAGGTAAAGATTTGAAACTTGGGGTGTTTTACCATAAACTTTCATTGAAAGGGAGTGAATTAGTTTCTTCAACGGGAGTGGTAGATGGTAGTATGTCTGGAAACTGACTAAAATTTTGCTCGTCAAACAGATCTATTTCCCCCCCCCCCCCCCCCCCAAAGCCAAGTCCTAGTTACGCCACTGGTGAAGAGTGCGAATGTGGTCTGGAGAGGAGTCGCGAAGCGTTGCTGGCGAGTCTAATTTTAGGGGCACGGCCTCGCGAGCACGAGCGTGATGCCGCCAGGGCTAGGGATGTGACAGGTGTTTACCTCGGCACACGTTTGTTTTACCGGCCGCCGCCGTCTGGTTTATGCCGACGTCCGGGACGCTAACAAGAGCACTCTGGTATGTGTCGGGGAGAGGAATAATGTTCAACAAAATGAGGCTATATACCTCCCACCAAGACATACGGCGAGAGGTTATTTAATCGCGTGCCTTTACAGCTAGAAGTTATTCAAATTATTTCTCCAGCAGGTTTTTTTAACCCTTTCACTCCGGCGCAGTGATTGTTGCGCCGTGCGCTGTGGGCGAGCGTCAGTCGCTACTCTGTCCTGCTTTCACACTCTCAGTGTTATCGCTATTATTGGGCTTTATACTATATATTTATAAGGGAAAATTCATTCGGAATAGAAACAGTTTTCTTCCTTCTTTCAGGTAATTCCCGTAATTTTTTCGTAAATTCTAAAAGATTCAACTTTTGGATTCAGCTCTGGTGGGATATGGACGTTATTATTATAAACGCATATTTCGCTTGTTAAATAATATTTATATACAATTGTTTTACGTTACATTTCAGTAGCATTACATTACGATGTATGACGCGAGGCGGAACTGCTACAGCAGTCCACCGGCTGGGCGGCACAGGCAGCACTCGACTGCTGCACCAGTCCACCGGCTGTGGAGCACATTCGCTCCCGACTTCTGCAGAAGTTCACCGTAGCGAAAGGGTTAAATTATAACCTCCGGGCTGAGTCACCTTGGTCCAAGGAACCACCAAGAACCACTGCAAAGAATATTTAAAACCGGCTACAGACGCACGTCACTCGCTAGCAACACCTAAACATTTCGTCCCACACAGGCCTCGAGGGTCTAACGGGTACGCCGCGTTGGAGTAGCCGAGCGGTCTAAAGCGTCTCGCTGCGGTTGCTCGCCGTGGAGGTTCGAGTCCTCCCTGGGGCATGGGTGTGTGTGTTTGTCCTTAGGTTAGTTTACCTAGGTTTAAGTAGTTTGTAAGCTACGGACTGATGACCACGCAGTTTGGTCCGATAGAATTACAAACATTTGATTTTCGAACGGGTACCGACCGACCGCCGTGTCATCTTTCACCCATTGGCGTCACCGGATACGGTATGGAGAGGGACATGGGTCAGCGCTCCGAACTCCCGGTTCTTGTGTCGGTTTTTCAGACCAGAGCCGCTACTTCGCAGTCAACTAGCACCTCGGAACATAGGAAAAAATTCAAGCTGTGAATTATGCATCTTTTGGCGTCACAGTCTCGAAAGCTCGACCTAGCCAGCAGAGAGTTCCGATAGTGTCAACAGCATCTTGAGCTCATTTGGCCGCGGGGGATTAGCCACGCGTACTGGAGCGCCGTGTTGCGGTGCGCGCGGCCGTCCGCCGTCGGAGGTTCGAGTCCCCTCTCGGGCATGGATGTTTGTGTTTGTCCGTAGGTTAGTTTACCTTCGTTTAAGTAGTTTGTAAGCTAGGGACTAATAACCAAGCAGTTAGTCCCATAGATTTACAAATATTTGAATTTTGAGCTCATTTGGCGGGGAAGTGGTGGAAGGTTGCACCTCGGTTGCACGGTGGTAGAGTGCCAGACTACAAATCCAAAGGTCCCGGGTTCGATTCCCGCCAGGCCCTAGGATTTTGTCTGTCACTTTCCACTTCTTTCACCTCTGGCAGTATTGCTCATGTGAAAAATACCGAGTAGCACCGTGGTTCGGAGCCCACGTTAAACTGTAGGTCCCTCTATAACTGGCTGGGTAAGTCAGTTCGAAGGTTGGAGGAAGGCAACAGCAATACCACCTCCAAACAGGACCATGCCTAGCAAAGCACCTGTGGTGTTCAAACCAATCTTCGGATTGTTGACTGCTTTACTTTTTATGTTTTGTGGGGGAAGGAGGTCTGTTGTGATTGATATAACAATTTGAGTTCTGTGATAGCTATCGTTAGTTGTTGTTGTTGTTTGTTAAGCTTGACTTAACTGCGGGGTCATCAGTCCCTAAACTTACAAACTACTTATGAACTACCTTATACTACAGACTACACAAATATCCATGCCCGAGGGGGGATTCGAATCCCCGACCGTAGCGGCCGTGCTGACTGTGACTGGCGCGGCGCAAACCACTCGGCCACCGCGGCCGGCCATTAGTAGTGAATTCTCCATTAATTCTATTCCTTGAGAAGAATGGACATCTGCATCGTCTTGTATGGCGAAGTATTTAACGCAGATAAGATGTACAACATACAGTCTCATTACACACGTTCACACCAGCAGATAAACGGCGAAACACGCAGAGAGCTATTAAACAGATACAATGAACTGAAAAGTAAATTCTGTGAAGACGTTTCGACTATTCATTGCTTCCCGTTAGCTGAAGCAGTGTAACTAAGTTCTGTAATGAAAGATGTTTTCAAATGTGTATTTTTTACCTTTCGTCGTCATATAAATACGGTAACCACCACTTCAAGGAATCTTACGGTATAGTAGTTTTATCTATTTTATTTTTATAATTTATTATCCATTTTAAGCATTAAAATGTAATCGATGTCGTCATTAGTGTAAATACATACTTAAATGTACAATTACAGAAGTTGCAAATGCTTAAATATACAGTGAAAAGATATTTTCAGACAAATTTTGGTTATCATGCACGACCAAATCAAAACATTCGTGGAAGTGTTAAGTCTGTCTAGGAGGCAAATAAGTAGTGACATTGTAATATTCTTCATCGGCTGACTTCATTAGAACTTCTTTAAATACCCTGAACATACCAGTGGAGATGACTTTCAAATTAATGAATTACTTTTTTGTTTCTATAATACTGAATGTCTCACAGCTACAGTATTGTCAACAATTGTAATGTATAATGCCTCATATTTTTCTATGCGTATCAAGTCATGCGAAGTTATTGCTACTGCCGTGAGCGATCAATTTGACTGGCGCTTGGTCCTGTTCTGTATAGGGGTGTATATGTGGACAAGTAGAAAAAATTATCAGATTTCCCTGGCAAAAAGAAAAAAAAAGAAAAAAATCCCGGGTGAAAATACACTTTTTTCGAGATGAAATAGAATTTTTCCCGGGTGAGTTGCGCATTATCTGTTAGTCTTCGCTTGGAGCAGTAAAACTTATCAAATCTTTAAAAGGTTAAAGCGTAATACACTGGTGTACAACTTCCCAGTGTTATAAAATGCGCTTACAATGTCATCGGTCTTTTGTGTGAGTGTGTGGTGTGTGTGTGTGTGTGTGTGTGTGTGTGTGTGTGTGTAGATGTTGGTAATGGCGCGACAATTCATGGGAAGTAATCATGGGTCAGGTACAAACAGCCGGTGAGTATGCTGTTTTTCACTTTTGTTTCGTAAATGAAATTCGCGTGCATTTCAGTTTTTTCATGATGACGCAGATGTTGTAATTTATCGTTTACTTTGTTTTGTAAAATTGCCTACTTCGCAGTTTTGTACGAATAGGTTACGATTTTCGTGTAATCGTGTATGTTGTAAGCCTGTAACCGAATATAATAGGTTTAATTGCTTGAAAAGTATACTTTGCAGTTTTCTTCGATTGTGTCACGTTTTTCGAGTAAGTTGTTATGCATGAATCTAATATAACAACAAAAATATAATCACAACGGATAAGTATTTACGAGCTTCTGATTGTCTTAATTTCCCGTATTTTTTTGTTTTTAATTTTTACGGATAATTGTAGGTACTTTTTGCCATCGTTATTGCATAATTTTGTAATCTAATACATAACTAAAATAAAAGCGATAAACTAACCGTAAGGCTTAGTCTTTTTTTAGCGTTTGTTACCCGTTAAGATATATCAAAACATAAATGTGAAGTAAAATTTTTAATCATTGCATAAATAGCTGGTCTTCAGAGCCCTTAATTTCTATACAGTACGTGAATGGTCCCTAAGCGTTTTTTTAATCCGAGTCAAACAGTTCACGATTTATGAAATTCATACCACATTTTCACTCTTAACGTAATTCATATTACATAAAATGTCATTTACACTCTGTGTATGTTCACTGATTGACCCTTTATTTGAACCTTATGACCCAAAAGGTAATGAATAACAAAACCACGAACACCCAGACTGATTTTCAAGAGCTGGCCCCCCTGATTGGAACAACGAAACGAAGTGTCAATGTATGGTAAGCCGAACCAAACAGGAACTGTTATCAGGGACTCACCAAAATGTTGGCCGTAGCAGAACATATTTTTCGAGATGGGGACCACGAAATAAAATTTAGTGTATAGAGTTCACATGACAAATTGTGGTACCCTCTGTGCGGTGTGTAACTGTGGGAATTCCCGAATCCAGGCACCCTAGTGGCAGATGCCGAAGGACCTCAGAAGATGTCTCCTGCAGTTGGAGATGAAATGTCAGGAAGAAGTTTCATACTCAAACACGGCCTCTTAGCCCGTAACTTTCAACTGAAGAAAACGTTGACCCAAGTCCACTATGCAAGCACCATCAACGATTTCATCAATCGTGCCAGAATTGTACAATTGGATTGGCCTGCATGTTCCCCCAATAGGAATTCAATTGTGCATGACTAAGATAAATTGAAAAGAGCTTTGTGAGCATATCCTTGACTGACTATAAAATCTACAGGAGATAAGCAGGATTGCCCCTGAAGAATGGGATACATTAGATCAGCAGTGGTTAACTGAACTCATGCCCAGCATGCCTCGTAGGATGCAGGCACACATTCAAGAATGGGATCATGCAACTCTTTATGGATGAGATTGCTACATGATAGCTTACCTCAAGAAAACTGATTTTACATGCTGTTTGAATACAAAAAATATGATTTGCTGGATTTTGTTTGTCAATGAATTGGAAGATGTATTACTTCAGAAAATCAATTCATTGTAGTATAGAATACTATATAACTTTTGTTTAGTTGGTGTAAAAAAAAGCTTTTCTGATCTGTTTATATAAGCAATAGACAAAGAAGGCTCTACAGTGTTCAGCGATATTGCCTATTTACCTCTTTGCAGATCGAATACAATAACATAAGAATTGGTGTCTAATAACTGAAAGTCTAGTTTGGGATTCAGCAATTCAATGATAGTTTACAACTCACCACAAAGATGTAAGACGAGCTATGATAGGCACATTAAAAGACACACCGACAATACTTAATTTATTGGCTGTAAGACTTCACCAGAAAAGAAAGCATTGTGTGAATGCTCTCTTTCCTGATGAAGTTTAATGGCCGATTGCTTATATGTTGTATGTGTGAGTGCCTTTTTAATATGCCTGTCACAGTTCATTCTACATCTTTGCAGTGATTTGTAAACTATCCTCATTATGTTGCAGAAATACTGCTGTGTATCAGATGTGGGAATGAACTTTATTTTTTGTGAGAATTTAGTGGAACGAACACTTAAAATTATAGTCCTGAGTGTCAATCTCTTGACAATTTCCATATCATCATTTATACCGAAAAGCCAAACAATCTGGTACAGGCATGTGTGTGTGCAAAGACAATGGGTGTCTGACACAGGGAATAATTGGTTCCTGCTGCTACAATGGCAGGTTATCATGATCGAAGTGAGTTTGAATGTAGTGTGGTCGACACACAAGAAATGAGACCAGCATCTCCAAGGAAGTAATGAGGTGGAGATTTTCCCATATGACCATTCCACGATTGTATCTGGAATCTGGTAAAACATCACATCCCTGACATCAATGCAGTTGTAAAAATATCCTGCAGTTATGGGACCAACAATGACTGAAGAGAATTGTGCAACCCTTCTACAAATTGCTGCAGATTTCAATGCTAGGCCATCAACAAGTGTCAGCATGGCAGCCATTAAAGAAAACATGAACGAGATGGGCTTTTGGAACTGAAGGCCTTCTTGTGTACCTTTGCTGATTGCATGACACAAAGCATGGGCCTGTCAACACTGACATTGGACTGTTGATGACTAGAAACATGTTGCGTGGTTTGACAAGTTTCATTTTGAAATGTATTGAGTGATGGATGTGTACAGGTACAGAGTCAACCTCATGGACCCTGTATGTCAGCAGGGCACTCTTCAAGCTGGTGGAGGCTCTATAATGTGAACTATCATGGCTGCCTGACCTTGAGTTGAATGACTTTCAACATAAACAGTGAGTTACTTTTGTAGATGCTTAATAATTCACCAGTAAATGAATTCCAAGCTGACAGTTCTTCTTTATGAATATTGAAATTCAACTATTAGACTTCCTTTCATGTTCACAATATGAAAGTCTTGAAACAATGAGGTCCAGCAATAGCTGTGCCTCTAAGTACTTTTAGTCAGTAATTAATTACCAAATGAATTTGTCATTTATCTATGTACTTTGTAGAATAAACCACTTGTTTATACATTTAACTCCATATTTATTTATATTCAAGGAGTTATTCCATCAATTAGTACATAGAATATGACACAAATATCTTGACAGACGTCAGACACATTATACAAATCAAAATCAACAACTTTTTCTTCTTAGCAACCATCTAAGCGCACACTTTCTCCAAGGAACTTCAATATATATCTTTAACTGGGTAGACATAATATCTGAGGCCACTTGCTGCTGCCACCACCTGCAGAATCTGAAACAAACAGATTCTAACCGCAGCTGCTGTTCCTATCAAGCCTAATCAATTCACTAGAATTTATTGATAAATATTTTTGTATCTCAAGGTATTGAAGATGTGGGGGAAAGTGGCTTGTACCACTACAAATGGTGTGGGGCATATGCAACTAGAGTGATACCCCTGATACGACTAGATATGACTCCAACAAGTGACATGTACATACACATTTTGGGTGGTCACTTGCATCCATTCATGTCCATTGTGCATTCTACCCGACTTGGGCAATTCCAGCAGGACAATGTGGTACCCTACACATCCAGAATTGGTACAGAGTGGTTCCAGAAACACTCTTCTGAGTACAATCAGCTGGTCACTAGACTCCCCAGATACGAACATTATTGGCATATCTGGGATGCCTTGCAACATATAGTTCAGAAGAGACCACCACTCTCTTGTACTCTTACAGATTTATGGACAACACTACATCAGTCATTAGTCGAGTCCATGCCATGTCATGTTGTGGCAATTCTGCCCTACATGATATTAGACAGGTGTACCAGTTTCTTTGGCTCTTCAGTGTATACATCACGGGTGTAGAGTGATATACAATGCTGGATATGGTGACAGGACTGGTTCTAGAAGTCTGTCAGGTGTGGAGGGTTGGAAGGGCATGCAATATTTCTCAACAAAATGGAAGTTGGGGGCCTTTCTCCCCCAGCAAAGTGGTAAAAATTGGTGTAACTTAATTTTAGTTTAAAAAATACCATACTCAGGTTGTACTGATACTGTAATGTAAATCTGGAATGTCGCCAAGCAATTACTATTCATACTTCACTTTCAGTTGACAAAAATTATTGCTATGGACAAGGAAACTGACTGTACAATGGAATATTGACAGCTTTCCCGGGACTTGCTGTTTGGGAGAGGTTGGTGCAAACAATAATATTACAGAATAGTTATAGCCAATAGGATTGCATAATGGTGGTATCTTTACCTTGATGTGGCATTTTGAGCCAATTCTGGTGCTTTCTTATGAGCGTAATACAATTACATTCTAAAGTATTCGATTTGCTATAGTCCAATGCTACTGGTTGCTCTTGTTTTGATCTTGAGTCTCCCTGACGATAAGTTTTCCCGCCTCTCTGGATATCACGCCTGTGGTATATGTGTACAAGCAGCTATAACAAGCTGCGCAGTGGGTGGCTCACAGCTTCCCCAGTTGCTGAAATGCTGGCCTACTGCACATACATGTACACTTGCACTCCAGCAGGTGTATCATACAAGCAGCAGCTCTCTACACAGCTCGACGGAGCTCTTCCACTGCAGAAACGCGAATTGTGAGACGAGCTTCAGCACTTCCATAAAACAGGGGAATGATTAATAGTAAAATCTAAGTTCTTGATCACTTTTGATTTTCAATATTCGTATGGGTAAGCGGCACTTACCTAGCATATCCAGAATGCATGCCTCTGGTGTGTAAAATCACCCATTCCCTTAAAACCCGCATCCTTTCCTTTTCCCTCCCCTTCCCTGCTTTTTCTATGAAGAAGCAACATAGGGTTGCAAAATCTCAGTTTGTGTGTGTGTGTGTGTGTGTGTGTGTGTGTGTGTGTTTATTTATTTATGTGTGTGTCAACGAACCAGTGCCTTTTTGCCTGGTAAGTCAAATTTATATAGATTTATATAAAAAATAGATATCGGATGATATATATATATATATATATATATATATATATATATATGAGAGAGAGAGAGAGAGAGAGAGAGAGAGAGAGAGAGAGAGAGAGGAAAAATTCCTAGCAGGACAAGCACAACAATGTAAATTCAAAGTAAATCTTAACACAATTACTTGTTAGAATAATGTACTGTTTGTTAACTATAGTACAGACTGCTTTATACAACTGCTTCTATTGATCACATTGTCAATGGGATGTTACACTAATCATCCTCTGTTTTGCTATATACAATATACATATATTCTGAGAAATTCTCAACCAATCAATAATATTCCTTTTTTTTAAACAGTTTATATATAATTCTCCAATGTTTTAAAAAAAAGTTCAGTTCATTGCCCATGTCAACTAGAATTTCTGTTAAGTGGTAATAGTCATTTACTGACTACTTTCAGTGTAATACAAATGTCATGGAGTGATAATTAAAAAAATGAAGTAAACAAATAAAAGCTATCAAATGGGTAGTAAATACAGGAGAAAAAGAGAAATCAACAATTAAACAATAACAGGATTAAGTTTCATATGAAGATAAAGTGTCAAATGGAAGGCTGGGAATGTACGCCCTCTGATCTGAAGCTTCTTTCAGTGTCTGGCTGCTAGTCTGCACCTGTATAAGTATTCAAGCTGTTGTGCTTGTCTAGCTGGTACAACTCTAGACATCGCCCCCTGTAGTTCAAATGTATGACTCCATACAGGGGGAGGGATTTTTTCTTTCTCTATTTTCCTTAAAATGGCTTCTGGATCTCTCAGCCTGTTATCAAATGAGTATTTTTTTTTTCCCAGGGGTAAAAGGTGGCGGGGCAATGTATTTAACACTGTTCCCCTAGTAGTGCTGTGATGAAGAAAGGTGATGTCCTACCAATAGGCAGAGCAATAGCCTAGTCATGGGCTTGTACCACAGCCTTTACCTTTATACAAAATCTAAAATACAATAAAAACTAAATATGTACTAACTGAAAGTTTTGCAATAATTTTATGGTAAAATGAACAGATTTTACATTTTACACAGTTGCGTATGACTAAAGAGGTGTACTTTGTAGTTGTGACTGCAGCTTGTGTCGTCTATGTTATGACAAGTACTATGTTTTATGAGGGCATTTACAATTTTTTATATATTGGTTTGAGGTAGAGGAAAGGGGGGGGGGGAGTAGCGAGAGGTACAGGTGGGGGGAAGGGAGAAAATGGGGAGGTGGGCAGTGGCACAGAGGCAGAGGGGGAGGGGCAACTAATGCATGCAAAACAACAAATCAGACTTTTGGAGAAAATCTTTTAACATTGAAGCATGCTGTTGGAATAACTGAGACACATTTAGAAGTGTTGCATAGGGAACCTAAAGGATGCCTCTTGACAACACTGGAAGTAACTGAAATATTTATATGCTACTTGCAGGATCCCAATAAGACACTGAATCAATAGAGTGACTTTTTTTAACCCAGATAGTGCAGAATAATTTTTATTTGAGTTATTTTTTAGAAGCTATTAATTACATTCATATGACTGCACAATATAGTGATTTTTTCTACAGTCTTGCATTAGTTTCGCAATAATGCCCTTCTTTCTGGAAGGATGTCAAAATGAATGTTTTAGAATTTTAATTTGATGAATCATTATTATTGAAACATCATTTAACATGAAATATATACAAAAAAGGCCCCAAAAATTAAAGACTGTTCAAGAAATACAAACCCAACTGTGGAGAAGTCTTCAGTATCATCTGCATGAACCTCAACTTCACAGCCATGTCAAACTACTTTGTAATCAATAACAGAAACTAAAATTGTTCTGCAATGGGAGCAGGCTATTTAAAGAAATGAAATACGACACTGTGCACAAATTATTAAACAGAAAAATGAAAAAGTAAGTTGCTGTTCTTGTCCTTCTGGAAGGACGTTAGTGCAATTTTTAGAAACTTTGAAAGCCTCTTCCAAATGTCCACATCAATGCAGCTTGCCTCCAAGCGGCAGTCCCACTCACCGAGAAGTGATGGCGGCAGCATGGCGGCTCACACACCATCCTAGCAGCTGGATGGCATGCAGACCGCTTCCGTGCCACACAATGTGAGCAAGCAGAAGCAAGAACAGTTAACTGCCGCACTGCACTGACTACTTGTACTTAAATTTTTCATAAATTAGAAGCTAGAATTTTATACAATTTTTACATTTATACTTTTAAAATATGACTTTTATAATTTTACACTTTATTGTTTTACACCTCCAGCGATTTTTAAAACATAATAAAAATATTTTAACTATCTATCTCATTGTATTTTATCATGGTTTTAGGATTTCTACAGAACAACCCATTTATTGGTTCACACTTTTTATATTCTAACTAAAGTGACTATATTTTTAGGTAGTCACATTTTAGAAAGTTCAGTTAAGACCATTGGTACTAAACTTGTAACCCCCCCCCCCCCTCCAACAACCTGCTTCTTTCCTCTCTTCCAATCACTCTCGCAGCAGTCCGGACCCTCCTCCCCCCCCCCCCCCCCCCCACACACACACACACTGCCCACCTCCACATTTTCTCCCTTCCCTTACCTGTACCTCCCCTACATCCCACCTACCTCTACTTTAAACCGATATATAAAAAATTGTAAATGCCATCATAAAACACGGTACTTGTACAAGGTAAACATCTTCAGTTATGAAACTTCCTGGCAGATTAAAATTGTGTGCTGGTACCAGGACTCGAACCTGGGACCTTTGCCTTTCGCAGGCAAGCACTCCACCACCAAGCTATCCCAACGCGACTCACGATGCCACCTCGCAATTTTACTTCCGCCAGTACCTTGCCTCCTACTTTCCAAACTTCACAGAAGCTCTCCTGTGAAACATGCAAGACTAGCACTCCTGGAAGAAAGGATACAGTGGAGACATGGCTTAGCCACAGCCTAAGGGATGTTTCCAGAAGTAAAGTTGTGAGGCGGCATTGTGAGTCGTGTCGGGATAGCTCAGTGGTAGAGCACTTGCCCGCAAAAGGCAAAGGACCCAGGTTCGAGTCCCGGTTCCGGCACACAATTGTAATCTGCCAGAAAGTTTCATATAAGCGCACACTCCGCTGCAGAGTGAAAGTTTCATCTTCAGTTATAAACAACTATGTTAAACATAAAATTTGTTCACTTACAATCAGATTATTGTAATACTTTCAGTAAGTACATGTTTAGTTTTTTTATCTTGTTTTAGAATCTGAAGATGTGAAGATGGTCCAGAAAGATTGAAACATATTAATAGAAAAAAAAAGAAAAAAAAATTACATTCACAACTTTTGGTTGATGATTGGATAATTCATTGTTTCAAATATTAGTGCAGTTGCTGACTCTCACAAGCTAATTATGTCAACTATAGCAATACTACACTTTGCATAATAAAAATGAAAATGCCTAAAATATTAGTAGCTTTCATGGATAAACTCCTAGGAAACATCTGTCAACAACATGTAATCCTTTTGTGCATGTACTAAAAAAGACGTTAGCAGGAAAGCTCTTAAAATGTAAAGTATAATTACTCTAGAGATTTAATATTACCTTGAGTGTTGCCCAGACTTCATGATAAATAAAGAAGGACAAATAAATAATTGCTGTTAGAATAAATATAACATTATCTCTTTTAAATTTAACAGAACTGTACAAAAATACTCACCTCCACATTTTCCACACATTGAATTAGTTTACTGTTACTGATTACATAAATACATATAAACAATATTACCATATTAACAAATTGTCATTATCAGTTCCTGTGTAATGGAAATATGAAAGAATATTTCTTTAATTTAAAATATCTTACATTAATGTTTCTTCTTTATAAATTATGAGCATTACATTTCTGAGGCAATTCAATAATTTAGCACAATTCTTTTACAAATTTCCATATGATGCAAGGAAATGAGGCAACACATTTAAGATAAGAAATACTATCTAGTTCTGCAAGTAGAACTAATGAGTGCAGGTCGATGACACAGCTTTCAAATGGAACAGCACTGCATTCTCTGCTGCACTGCCTTCTACAGTTTGGTTGACACTTCTTCTCCTGCATGGGACACGCAAGAAAAAAGAAAAGTTGCTAAATAATATTGGATTACCTCAGAGATACAAGCTACATGCAGCCACACATTAAGCAACTCATGCAAATAATGAAGCAGGTTGGATTAAGGAACTCTCAAAAGATAACAAAATGCAAAGCTTAAGACAAGATTAAAAGTTAAACAGCTCCATCACTGCAAAACCTCTCTTACTGCAACAAACATTGTTTTTTATTTGTCATGCAGATAGCTGGCAAGATAAAGGCAATGAAACATAATTGTGAAGCTAGAGTTTGTACCCTATCAAGATTTACTTACATATAATTTATTTGATGTAATGCAGTTACACTACTAAATGGGAAAAGAGATAAATAGATACAAGCAGGTAGATAGACAGATAGGGAGGTAGAAAGAGAAGCAGAGAAAGCCTGGGAAAGGGGGGAAGCAGCTGATACATATGATGCTTACAGATACAATATACCACTTATTTAATTAATAAAGTACAGACATAGATTTGGGTTAATAATGTATTTTTAACTTTATGAAAGAGAGGGGACATAGGAGAGGGAGTGACACCTTACTCCAACTCTGGAGGAAATTTAAGCAATACAAAAGCTTATTACAGCAGAAATACTGAAAACAATTACAAACAAGCAAGTAGCAGTGATAGCAAGAGAGATCCACACATTGCTCATATGAGAAAAATCAAGTAAAATCAAGAGAAACATAATAGATAAGGGAATCATCTAGGTATGAACAAAGTAGTGTGAGCATGAACACTATAGCAAAAAATTTAAATAAGTAATAGAGTGACCACAGAAATACACACAAACACAGAATGGTGTACAGCAAGTGAAAGATTCCATTAAATGGAAGAGGAAATTTTGAAATAAATGTTTTTTGGAATACAATAGCTCTACATAAGTGAAACAACTTTATTTCAATTTTGCAATGTTTCACTTCCACAGTTCCATAGTTTCCTGCTTGTATAGTAAATTTATCACGTCATCGTTATTTCCAGCATTGAAAATATCACTAAGGAAATCATAAAATAGAACTGGCAAAGGTGCCCACTCACAAATAGTTCACATGTATGTTGCATACCCATACTAATCAGTGCAAATAAGTTACTAACTTTCCAGCTACTGATCTTCTAGTTATATTCGATTAATGATGGAAATTCTCCTCAGAGATGATAAATTATTTTTCAAAAGAGATAGATTGGCTGGCCAATACTTACCTTTGTACTGTACTGCCGATAGTTACACAAATGAAGAAAAAGAAAAAAAGGGGGACAAAAAATGACAAGCTTTCGGAACACAGGTACTTCCTCAGGTGGAGAGAAGGGAAGAAAAATGGATGGTAATTACCTTTCCCTTCCATTCCCATCCTTTTTCTTCCCTTCTCTCCCACCTGAGGAAGTAACTGTGTTCCGAAAGCTTGTCCTTGTTTGTCCCCCTTTTTTCTTTTTCTTCATTTGCATAACTATCAGTGGTACAGCTGAAAGGTAAATACTGGCCAGCCGATTTTCTTCTAGGTTATGAAGACACTCTTTCTTACATAATGAAACAGGCACCCAAATGTGGCAAATTATCACTTCAAAGCAGGTAAAGTCCTGTACTGTTACATTATGTAGTTGTGCACTGCTCTTCAATTAACTACCGTTGAATTGTTGTCTTTCTTCATTTTATATCCTCGTTTTCTCCTTGATTTTAATTTCCTCTCTCAACTCTCTTTCTTTTTTCTTCAGGATGTTTCTTCTTCTCTTCCATCTCCTGAAACTTCTGTTCTGCTTTTCCTTTCCCATAATCCTTGTACATCATATTCTTTTCTTATTTAAGACAACTTTCAACAGTGCTGCTCTTAATTTCAAACTATTTCCTGTTATTACTGGTGAATGCATGCTGTTAGGGAATCTATTAACAACTTCTTATCTTGATCTCATATGGTGTTTAGTCTCATCACCTTCTCATTTATCTCTATTAATTATCAGAATATAACTTTTGAATAGTGAAGTTTGACACTAAAAAGACCAGGAACATCTTCTGTCATGAATTTTGGTTTTCATTCAGCATCAAAATATATATAAAACAGAATATGTCTAATCTTCATCCATTAAAACAGGTCAGAAAGAAATGTTGGTCCATCCAGTAGCAGTGAGTCATCAATGTTTCTTCCAACAGAAACCAATAAGCCTACAGACAATGAACAAAATGACCACTACAGTCCACCACTATACCACATGAGTTACTAAAGGATTTTGAAAGGATGAACAAATCCATTATTTCTCATGACATAAAGACATTGCATACACCAATACTTGCTTGGCAGCCAAGCTGTGACTATAAAATGGTAAACAATTGGCAGATTGTAAAGAGTAAATTGAGAGAACATTGACCATGGAGAATCACTGTCAGATCCCGAACCTACAAGAAACTGAAAAGTGGAGCTGAGAAGCAATAATGTGATAGGTCCTTTGTCAGTCAAACCAGACAGCTTAGCCACAAATCAAGGAGTGAATATCATGAGAGGAGTCCATACTTTGTTAATGCCTGCTATTAGTGCTTCTATAATTGCTGTTACTAAAACTTTTTTCAGTAGTAAATACTGCTACTTCATGAGAGTTTAAGAACAGGTGGTACAGACAAGCAATTTTGTGAACTATGCTTGAAGTCTTTCCAAAAATTGTGCTGCACAACTAAATCAACAACCCTCACACAATAACAATGTAATACACCTTGTAGCCATGAAAGGCCTGCCCTTATTAACTGTGTCAGTGGGAAGACAGGGCTTGGTGACAATGACATCATAGTAACATTTGCTACAAAAGTTAGAATATCAGTCAAGAAGACTAGTAGAATGTTTTTGCAAGAAAGAGCTGATGAGCAGTTATTAGCAATTAGCATCCCACTTAGACAATGAGTGATCATTATTTAAACCTAGTATGATGGACATAAAGGAATTATGGGAGAAGTCTAAAGGCATTGCAACTCACATGCTGGAAAAGTATGTACAAGTATGTGGATTAAGGATGGAAAAGACATATTGAGGTTTAACAACAAAATTTTGAAAAATTAAAGAAGCAGACACTGCTTCACTCTCAGTTCAAAAGATAATGTGCAAATGAAGACAGGCAAAATTCAGTAGAGTTTTGCATGTCTGTGAAAAAGTGATGTGTGGAGCATGCAAGAACTGTCATAGTCAAACCTTAGGAAAGGATTTTTATGAAAACCCATAAAACTGTGATACTGTGCAAAAACGATAAGTGGGTCCAAGTCCTCTATGCAATCATTCGTTGTTCAGACTTGGGTAGCAATAGAAGACAGGAAAAAGTAAATTGTAGTTTTAAATTTCATGTTTAAGAAATTGTTCGCACAGGAGGATTCTACCATAATTTGACCATCATACAGACTCCCAATTGGATGACATAGTAGTAGCCATTCCTGGTGTAAAGAAGTAGATGGGAGAGTTGAAGTCAAATAATTCACCAGATCCAGATTGAATTCCAATTCAGTTTTAAGAAAATATTCTATGGTAATGACCCCTTACTTAATGTACATTTATCACAAATATTTTGCCCAGTGCAAAGATCCAAGTGACTGGAAAAAAAGTGCAGATGACTTCTGTTTATAAGAAAGATAAGAGACTGGACACACACAAAATTACAGACCAATGTCATTAATGTTGGTTTGCTGCAGAATCCTTGACATATTGTCAAATTTTTTTGTGACAGAGAGGCTTATGAAACTTCCTGGCAGATTAAAATTGTGTGCCAGAACCGGGGGTCGAACCTGGGATGTTTGCCTTTCATGGTCAAGCACTCTACCACTGAGCTATCCTGATATGACTCACAATCCATCCTCACAACTGTAATTCTGCCAGTACCTCACCTCCTACTTCCCAAACTTCAAGGAAATTGTCCTGTGAACCTTGCAGGACTAGTGCTTCTGGAAGAAAGGATATGGTGGAGACATGGCTTAGCCACAGCCTAAGGGATGTTTCCAGAATCAAACTTTCACTCTGAAGTGGAGTGTGTGCTGATATAAAACTTCCTGGCACATTAAAATTGTGTGCCAGAACTGGAACTCAAACCTGAGACGTTTGTCTTTTGCAGGCAAGCACTCTACTTACTGAGCTATCCCAACACAACTCACGATCCATACTCACAACTTTAATTCTGCCAGTACCTCACCTCCTACTTTCCAAACTTCACAGAAGTTCTGCTGCGAACCTTGCAGCACTAGCACGCTGGAAGAAAGAATATGGTGGAGACTTGGCTTAGACACAGCCTAGCACACAATTTTAATCTGCCAGAAAGTTTCATATCAGTGTACACTCAGCTGCAGAGTAAAAGGTTCATTCTGGAATCATCCCTTAGGCTGTGGATAAGCCATGTCTCCACCATATCCTTTCTTCCAGGAATGATAGTCCTGCAAGGTTTGCAGGAGAACTTCTGTGGAGTTTGGAAAGTTGGAAGCGAGGTATTGGCAGAAAATGTTTCAAATGTTTGTATAGCTTATGGGACTTAACTACGGGGTTATCAGTCCCTAAACTTACAAACAACTTATGAACTAGCTAACACTAAGGACGGCACAAATACCCATGCCTGAGGGGGGATTCGAACCCCTGCCCGTAGTGGCCGTGCAGACCGTGACTGACGTGCCTCAGTCCCCTTGGCCAACGTGGCCGGCAGTATTGGCAGAATTAAAGTTGTGAGGACGGATCGTGAATCATGTCGGAATTGCTCAGTTGGTAGAGCGCTTGCCTGCGAAAGGCAAAGGTCCTAGGTTCTAGTCCTAGTTCCGGCACACAATTTTAATCTGTCAGGAAGTTTCATATCAGTGCACACTCCACTGCAGAGGGAAAGTTTCGTTCTAGAAAGGCTCATGTCAGTGCTTCAGCAGTGCTTTAGAAAGCACCATTAATGTGAAATTCAGCTTCCCCTTTTCTAACACATCTTGTAAGCGATGTATGAAGAGCAACTGTGAGACTGAATATTTCTTGATGGTGCCACAGTGGAGACTGTTAACAAAGATATGAGCATATGGAACAGATTCCAAGATATGTGAATAGCTCAAATACTTCTTAAGTAATAGAACCCAGTATATTGTCCTCAATACCAATTGTTCAACACAAAAAAGGGTATCATCAGGTGTGCCCTGGACAAGTGTGATAATATTGCTATTATTTTCTTATTTTCTTTGTAAATGATTTGATGGACAAGGTCAGTAGCAATTTTGTTAAAAATGCTGTGTTGTACAAGAAGGTGTCATCAATTAATGCCAGTAGTAGAATGCAAGATGCCTTAGACAAAATTTCTAGTTGGTTTGATGAAAGACAGCTAGCTCTAAATGTAAGAAAAAAAGGGCAAGGCGATGCAGGTAATTAGGAAAAACAATCTCATAATGTTTGGATTACAGTAGTACTGCTTGATACAGTTGAGTCAATTAAATATCCTAGGTATAACACTTCAGAGTGATACAGAATGAAATCTGCACATAAGGACAGTTGTGGGGAGGGCTTGTGGTAAACTTCAGTTTAATGAGAGAATTTTGGGAAGAACTGATTCATCTGTGAAAGAGACCATGAAATGGAACACCTGTGCGTCCTGTACTTCATTGTAGCTCAAGTGTTTGGGAGCTCAATCAGATCATTTTAAAGGAAAAGTAATTTCAAAGCAGACTGTTGTATTTGTTATTGGTGGGTTTGATCAGGCCATGGTTCAGGAAATCAAATGTGAACCCCTGGAGGCAAAATGACATTCTTTCAAAGGAGAGCTAGCATTTGAAGCAGATGCAGAATGGTTCTAATTCTGCCTACTTACATTTTGTGTAAGGACCACAAAGATAATTGTCACAGATCATAAAAGAGAATAGTTAATGATAAGACCAGAATGACAAATGAAACCACTGATACTACTGGAAATTAAAGCAAGGTGTAAGAAAGAGAAGCAGATAAATTATTTATTGGAATGTGAAAAGAAGTACAAATAATTTACAAATTGACAGTTAATGACAGAGACTTCATAATTGGTACACGATAAATTGATTTTTATGGAACAGTGTGATTCCAGACCAAGATGGTGGCGTATATAACAGAGGGTATTTCTGACCTTCAAAGTGCAGAAGCACTAATTTTGAGTGGTAGAAATTACATTACCATTCATAACACCCCTGTTATAACCTAGGGCATGTTCAGCAATACAATATTTTGTTATGCTCTTGTAAAGTTTGTTTGTGTCATCGACTTGGGCATTACTAAAGTAGGATGAAAAAAATTTGTGGGTCAGTTAACAATCACATGACTGCATTCTTCTATGCTTTAACAATGTTTCCCCTGATGATTGGGTTGGAGCATATGCTTCTTGGGAGGTGCTCTAGGAAGGCTTATTTACAGTAACAGTAGAGGCAAATTCATATAAATGAAGTTCTCTTTGAGGACATAACATGAGAAATTCACTGTCTTGGTAAATAAGTCTTTTATCAACTTTCCACTCCTAGAAGTATCTGTTATCAAGATGTACTGAAAAAGTGTTATGCAAGTACATTTCTTCAAGGGCACACAGTGTGAAACTCAATTTCTAATATCTATAATTTTCTGTGTGTTGGTATTTCCAAAGTTGCAGGTTTATTTTCATAACCTCCACTGATATTTAGTATAATTTTCAAATTATCTGTACATCTCCACACAACAAATTTCTTCTACTCTACTTTCTGTCTTGTTTCCACAGTTTGCCATAATTGTTTACACACAGTTACAGATATTTTTATCAAGCAAACAATATTAAGTTTACACTCATCTTTGTTTCCTGGAAACATACTAATCTCATACTTTTACTTGGCTCTTCAGTGGAGGAGTTTCAGAGTGGAAGCTTGTAATCTTTTCATAACACATTGGCTGCTGAGACAAGCCCTAACTCTACCTACCCAGAGCATACAGCTAATAACTTGTTAAAGAAATTAATATCTAATGGATAAATGCATCATAGAAGTAACATGAAAATTCATTGCAAGTCACTAGAAGGATCAGGTACAGCCTCTTTGTTTAGTTTTGTAGATGATTTTAACAAAACTGCACATGACACTACATTAAAAAGTATATTATCTACAAAAACTGAATTAAAATAACAATTTTGTGTGTGTTCCACATGTTTACAGTATGATGATGCTCCAACAAAAACCAATGGAAAAATCAGTCAAAATGAAGGAGGATCTGCAGTGTATTGACATACAACACATGGAATGACAATTGAGTCTTTACATAAAACAATGATTAGCACTGCATTTGCATAGACTGAAAGATCCTTTATTATATAACTATGCAATAGCAGGACAAACACTGGAAGCAGTTCCTTCCATAAAACATCGGGGAGTAGCATTAATTAAAAGTTCCAGGCTAAGTTGCCACGGTCCATCAGTAAAACTTTCTTCTCCCAACATTTCGTTGCCTACTGCAGGCAACATCTTCAGGGGAGAGTCGGTGACTTGCTGCTAGCCGCTGTAGGTCCTGCTTATACAGAGCACATAGAGGGCGCTACCACTTGTCATGTGCTGCGACTATGAAGTTGTCTCTGACCAGTGTCATCACCCTCCATTACAGGTAATCGATTGTCACATCGTTGGTGCAAAGTCGAGAGCCATATCTTATCTAACTTCTTTCCTATTGAAATTATTGTGGTGTTTCTGGATCTCCATGGTTTTTCTATACATGCATATATAATAATGTGAGGTCTTGGTTAGCATTCACTGAATTTTATTTCATAACATCACGGGTTGTATTGGGGAAGTTTTAATTTCATACTTTCTTCTTTTCTATTGAAATTATTGTGGTGTTTCTGGATATCTATGGCTTCTCTATACATGCATGTATAATAATATCAGGTCTTAGTCCCCTTAAAACAACAACAACAATATCAGGTCTTGGCTACCATGCTGGTTTCACTGAATTTTATTTCACATCACGGATCATATTGGGAAAGTTTTGGCAAAATTTAAAGTGGAAACAGTCTTTAGACCCACCAAGAAGATTAGTGAAAGTTTAAGATCGGTTAAAGATGCACGACACCCTCTAGCAACACCTGGGGGGTACAAAATTCCATGTAGCTGTGGCATGGTCTATATAGGAACAATGAAACAAAGTGTCAATACCCACTTGATGGAACACATAAGGAATTGTCGACTGGGACACACCGACAAATCAGTTGTAGCGGAAGATGTCTTCACAGATGGGGATCATTAAATAAAATTCTGTGAAACCAGCATGCTAGCCAAGACCTCACATAATTATACACACATGAATATAGAAGCCATAGAGATCCAGAAACATAATAATTTCAATAGAAAAGAAGAAGGTTTGAAATTAGATAAGATATGGTGGTCGACTTTGCACCAATTATGTGACAATTGATTACCTGTAATTGAGAGTGATGACACTGCTCAGAGATAACTTCATAGTCGGCAGCACATGACTAGAGGTAGCGCCCTCTATGCACTCTATATAAGCAGGAACTCCAGTGGCTAGCAACCAGTCATCGACTGACCCCTGAAGATGTTGCCCACAGTAGGCAACGAAACGTTGGGAGAAGTAGGTTTTATAGCTGGACCATGTCAACTTAGTCTGGAAGTTTTAATTAATGAAGACGCCGGCTGTGAAAGCCTACATGTTATGATCTGGAAGTAACAGTAAGGAGTGATTTGAAATGGAACAACCATAATCATGGGTGAGGCAGATGCCAGACTGAGGTTCATTGGAATAATTCTCAGGAAGTGTAGTCTGTCAATACAGAAAGTAGGTTAGTAAACACTCGCTTTAATGATGCTTCTATATTGCTCATTAGTGTGGGATCTTCATAGATAGGATTGACGGAAAGACACAGAGAAGATCTAACAGAGAGCAGAATGCTTTGTTACAGGCTCATTTAGTAAGCACGAAAGTGTCACAGAGATAACTGAGAAACTCCAGTGGCAGGTGCTGCAAGACAGTCATATTGTTTCCTCCTATGTATATCTCGCAATAAGAACACAAGGATAAAATTAGAGAAATAAGAACCCACAGGGAGGTGTAACAGCCATCATTTTTCCATTAACCATATGTGGCTGGAATAGGAGGAGAAAGTGACAATAATAAACAAAGTACCCTCTGCCGCACACCATAATGTGGCTTGCAGAGTATGGATGTAGATGACTGAGAACAACCTACATGTAAATGTTTTGTTAGTGAGATGGGATGTTTATGCTTGAAGAGAGGAAGCTGTGACTGCAGAGACAAGTCTTAGCGTTTTGAAAGAAGAAGCATTACTACCTGCAAATTATCTAATTCATTGAACTATATTTAGGCATGGACAATTATTTCTTTTTAAAGTGGAATATAATATTATTTATTAACCCTATTACTACCTCTGAAATTATGAAATATGTTTTGGCATCAAAGGTATATTGAACTGAAACTAAAAATTACTAGTTTCCATCACCAGGTACCAAATGTATGAAAAAGTCTTAATTTTATATCAACATACTGAGAGGATAATGCTTTAACTTACCATGATCTGGAAGTCTGGGAGAACCTCTTTCAGATAAAATTACTGTTCCCCATTCCAGAGGCTTGGAGGTGCCAGTGTGTAGTTGTCTATATGTTCCATATATATGTGATGGTGTACCTGGAAGACAGCAGTACATGAGGTACAGTAGTCCCATATTACATCAATTTAATACACAACAATACATTTTAATATAGCACAAAGGACTACACTTGTTTCTTATAAACTGAGAACAACTCAAGAAAGGTTGTGGCGCAATGTTGCAATGGTGGGATTATTAGACAGGAGAACTTGTTCAGTTTGCACAGTGCTGGAGAACAACAGTAAGTTCAGTTTGCACAGTGCTGGAAAACAACAATGAGGCACTGGTCATGTGCTTTGCAAAGAAGCCTTCCCAAATTTGCATAAAATGATTTTGAGAAACCACAGAAAACCTAAATCCGTATGGATGAATAGCTATTTGAACAATTTTCCTTCTGAATGTGAGGAAACTTTCTACAAAAATAATTCAAACAGAGATTAAATACATATTTTGGAAACATTGGTTGAAGAACACCCTAATCTAAAATGAAGCTCAATATTTTTAGAAGAGGAATAATCCAAACTATAACATTAAAAGGGAGAGAAGGAAAGCAAATTTCAAGAGAAAAAAATAATAATAATAAATAAACAATAAAAAAAATTTAAAAAATGAGTGACATGTGAAAGGTGGCATGAAGTAGTTTCTGGATGTGTAAGATAACAATAAGTTTCATTGATAGTGCAGATTAACATTTAAGACAAAAGCCAGAGTAAGCCTTTGATAGTGGCAGCATAAACAATCATAAAATCAGCTCCAGGGAGGTAGGGTTACCTTCCCTATTCCTTCACTGGAGTAATTCCTGTCTGGTATGTCCATGTCACGGGAATGGGCAACCTACACTTCAGTAGGCCAGAGTGATAGGATAGCTGAGTTCAGGCAGGAACCCAATCCCATGGAGTATAACATGGAACCCATGCCCAGGGTTACAAGTCAAGACCTTAATAGCAGCAAAGATGGAGAAGAAAAACTGTCAGATGAGGCATGTCCTCTGGATTTGTGCCAGAGGAATGGAATGAAAATAACAAACAGCTGGCTGTTTAAGAGAGAAACTCATATTAACACCATAGTAGATAGGGAATGGGGAGAGAAACTAACAAATGTGAAGGTACTACTAAGTGTGAGTGCACATGGAGATCATAGATTACTGGTAGGACAGTGGAAAACTGTAGAAGAGTGAAAGTGTTGAGAAGTATAAAGAATTAATGATACAAAATCTACCAAAAGAAGTTCTCAATAATGTACAGAAAGAATGGAGATTATCCAAAGAAAATTTGATTGAAGCAGCACAAAAAGTATGTGGTAGAAAATCTGGAAAGGGGAAATAAAGGACAGACAAATTGGTGGGATGAGACCACAATCCAAGCAGTCAGAAAGAAAAATGGAGCATGGAGAAAGTGGTGGAAAACTAAAAATTATGAGAACCATAAAAGATACATGGAAGACAAGAAGTGCAAAGAAATAGTGGAAGCAGTAAATAAAATGGCATCTACATCTACCTACATACTCTGCAACTCACATTGAAATGCATGGCAGAGGCATGGGAAGAGTTCACAAGAAAACTAGAAGAGGACATGAACACTGATAAGAAAATGTCTTATAAAATGATAAAGAATAAAAGGAAGGCATCTAAAATAGCAGTAAAGGTGGAAATAGAGGATGGAACTCTGAAGAGCCAGGGAGAGTAAAAGATCTCTGTAAAAAATATTTTAGGAAGCTGTTAAATACTAAGGAGCTGGTAAGTGAGGAAACAACAAGCAATGGAAAAATTTAGTGAAGTTTGGAAACAAAATAAGGACAAACTGCATGGGAAGACGTGGAAATAGCTATGAGGAAGATGAAGGGGGGGGGGGAATCCCAAGGACTTGATGAAGTATCAGTAGACAGTAGAGCAGTGGGACCAGTTGGAATGCTCGAATGTATAGAGTACTGTCAAGTGAGTGGAGAAATAGTAAAATACCTGATGATTGGAGATAATGAGACATTATTACCATCTTCCAAAAAGAAAATAACAGACTCTGTAAAAACTACAGAGGAATAACATTAAGAGTCTTATGGCCAAGATTTTTGAAAGAATCGTACTGAAAAGGCAGAAAAGGTGCTGAGCGAGGAACAACATAGGTTCAAAAAAAGAAGGACGACTGACCTGATATTTTCTGTCAACTGATGGAAAAATGTTGGATGTGTAACAGAAGGCTGGTAATGGTTTTCACAGATGTAGAAAAGGTGTATGACTCAGTTAACAGGGAAAGACTCTGGGAAGAAATGAATAAGATAGGTATTCATTATGGATACACTAAAGTAATAACAACAATGTACAGTAAAGAGGACACAGTTCTAGAAATAGAAAACCACTGGAAAACTCTGAATACTTCAAAATAAAACAAGTTCTTAAACAAGGAAGTATTACATCTCCTGCACTTTTTAATATTGTGATTGAATGAATGAATAGGGCAGTTATAGGTATGGTAAAATAAAAAGACAGGTACATGCTTTTTGCAGCCGATGTTATAATATGGGGTGATAAATTGATCCATCAAAGAAAATTATTAAAAATACGGATTAAAAATAAATAATATTAAGAGTGAAGTAATGCTATTTGGAAGAGACAAAGGGATCATTGGGGAAACTACTCTGAATGGAAAATCCCTCAACACAGTAGACAGTTTCATTTGTTTATGGTGTGAAATATCGAGCGATAGAAGGGAGGCAACTTTTATCAAACAATAAAACACCTGATATAGAATAAGGAGTTCTAGAAAAAGTAAAACTTATTATGTACAAGAGTTATTACTGTCCTATGGTCACCAATGGAGGAGAAATGTGCACAAAGGGCTGGAGCAGATTGCAAGCAAGAAAATGAAATTTCTCTGAGCAGTGAAGTAAAAACAAGAATGGACAGAGTAAGGACTGTTGATATACAGAAGGACCTTCAACAGGAATGTTTTAGAAAGTAAATAAGGGGCAGGGGGGGGTGGAGACGAGAAGAGATTTAGATGATACGGGCATGTTAAGAAGATGTGTGGGCAGAGACTATCCAAAGTTATGGAAGAACAAAAGATGGATGGAAAAAGACCTAGAGGATGCCCAAGTTGTGGTGGAAAACAGGATTGAGAACATGTTTGGAAATAAAAGTTGTGAGTTTGCAACAAGTGGATCAAAAGAAGAGGTTTGACAATGGGACAGCGCTAGATGGAGAGGACTTATTGGCACCCACACCTCGCAGTAGCTAGAATTGGGTATGGATACATATATATACACAATAGCCAGAGTGAGCTGTTAAACATGCATTTGACCAACAGATTTAACAGAATATTTGAAGTTCCAAATAAATGAAATATAAAGTTCAAACAGTGTGAATCTCATGTTGCTAGTCATTATCATGAGTGGTAACAAAAGTTTTTTATCCATGATTTGAAAAATCATTGATGAAGTTTAAGCATTTCTGGATAATGAGTTGAGGCTTTTGCGATAATGAGGAGCTGTGTGCACTTCAGTGGTCCTCTTGATACTGATTTGCTACCTATCCAAATATTTTTGGTAAGTTGTAATTTGGTAATTAATGTATCTCTTATGATTTGTTAAGCAGAAACTGGGGGAAAATATTATATTTCCATGTAAGCTAGGCTAATCACAATTACTGGAGATCAGCTCAAATTGTGTACATGAGATAGTTCTTAATGATTGCACATTCACATAACAAGCTTTCCTCTACCGTTATACATACCAAATGCCCATTAGAAACACTATAATCACTGTAATTTCAGCATGACTGTCTGATAAGGCCACAAATTTCCTCTTAAGTCAATAGAATATTGAATTTCTGTGTCCAGGATAGATGCATCTCACCGAAAGAAGATGACTGCAGTGCAGGTGACACAAAGAAAAGAAAATCACAGCTGTGCCTGTTTACTTTTCAACTCATCTTCTTTACAGTAAGTTGCAATCAATACTTTTCATTATATTGTTGAAACTTCTTTGTACATAACAGAAGAAACATTGGCAAAATGACAATGAAAAATGAAAAACTATAACTGACTACCATGCATAGACATATACTGAAGAAAGTGTGCACTTACTAAGTGGGAAAATCACAGAATTAATAGTACAATATCATATGATCACTGCAACCTGAAAAGAATTATGAACAAAAAATTCTACAGAAAAAACTGTGGTAATGGAAAAAATAAAAAATGGTTGAATAAAGAGTTGAAAAATTGCATGCAAGGGCAGAACAAAATCAACACAAAAGTGTTGAGAGGTACAGTAATGGATTCATACAATTCTAACTGATAACTGAATTGGTGAAGAAGAAAGACAAAGACGTATCATCAGCCAAGGCTAATAGCTGATGAATGATAGTTTTCTAGCCTTACATTCTGTTTTTCTGCTACTGGAATATATAAGGAATGAGTTTAGTTTGTGTTTAAAACGTAGATCTACAGAAAAAGCAGAAATCAAGTTAGTGCAAATGTTGCTTAGGACATAAGCAATTTTAAAATAATTAATGCATTGTTAAACAGAAAGCTTTGCTCCAAAAATATAGGCAAAAGGAGACAATGGAAAGTCCAGGTTGGAAAACAAGAAATATTCTGCCCCTTCTCCCCCCCCCCCCCCCCCCAAATCCCTTCCCAAAGATTCTTCTAACAGCGTACTGAAATAAATTAGGCCCTGTACTCAGGCATTGCTGACATCTCTACCCACATCCTTGCCCTGCATCCTTCCCCTTCCTCATTCCACTCCAGACTGCACTCCTGTTTGACGTGACACTCGAGACTACGGCAGCTTAGGACACAGGCCATGGTGACATAAGTCGAGCCTGTATGATTATATGAAGGTGTGTGTATTCTTTTTCTTAGGAAGGATACAACCAAACATTACGTCATATGATTGTGATTTCTATTGTTTCTGTCTGTGGTTCAGTGTATCATCTTTCTGGTGAGTTAGAATCTACCCTAGTATTGTTTATAAGGGCAAAATGACTTTCAAATACTATTGTCTGCTCAGACTTTCCAAACTGAGCAGTCTACTCAAAACATATGTTTCTGGTCTTAGGCCTTTTGAAACATTGTTCTCATATTCTCACCATGGCCACAAGTGTTCATTTAAGTCAGTTTAAGTAGTTCATAAGTCTAGAGACCAATGACCAGATTAGAAACACTTGAACACTGAATTTGAAAAAAAGTCTGAATGTTGTTTTCTGTTACATGTTTCTATATATATATATATATATATATATATATATATATATATACACACACACACACACACACACACACACACACATACTTCCTGGACGCCACCACCGATGAAGCTGACACATACACGTAGAATTCCCTATCAATAAGAAATGTTTTGAGGAGCCACAAACACCCACAATAGTTACATGTCACTGTTTGTACTTTTCAGATATCCGTTTACAAAGTACACAAAGCTGTTTCCTTAAAATATCGCTTTAATTCAAGTATTATTCATACAAAGACAACTGCCTGCTACCTGCAGATGAATAGCTTAACAGAACATTTAAATCAGGCTTTGGTAGATGCTCTTGATGAGTGTGGACATAATTGTGGTTCAGTATTGCCTGTTTTGACATTTTAATCCAAAATAAGAGAATTAGGTAAGACAAATTTCAATGGAAAATCTGATTGGAATATCAAGATGCTTGTGGCACTGGAGCACCTGGAGATGCTGGTTGAGTGTGTGTATAGTTTTCTGAGTGACTGTGTAAATACATATGTTTCTTTTTCTGATGAAGGCAATGGCCAAACATTTAAGCTGTATGAATGTGATTGTCAACAGCTCAACAACACAAGATGAAAATGTTTTCCTGGTCTACAGTTAATGTGGTGGAAAAACAATGAGCATTTTTTTTTCAGCCTCGGCATGCTAAGAAAAATTACGTCAGACAGTTCATCATCTCAATTACAAATGCAAGCAACTTTGATGCGAATAAAACTTAGACACCCTAGTTAAGAACAGCGAACATGATAATGACAAACACTAACCTACAAACTACAATGTAGGTAACCTAACATGTATTTTTACATACATTCAGATCAAGACAACACAAAAATTATTAAAATGCACTTTTAAACCTTATTGAATTCTGTTTCAATTGTCAGATATCACCTATGAAATTGAGGATGCTGACCTTACATTGAGGACACAAAACACACACAGAACATCCATGTCTTTTGCATGAAGATGAAGTCCTGTCATAGTCCTGAGAAAGGAACTGTGGAACTATCGTCTCAATATTGTAATGACCATGAATAACTGTTACCATATGCAGAACCATCAGCCAAATAAAGATAAAAGAAACTGTAGTTTATTCCAAAACAGAAGATTACTGTTTGCTGAAAATGGGGAGTAATGCTGCATACTATACAATATAAGGAATGGGGCAGCAGTTATGTACTGAGTTAGATTTGTAATTTCTGAAAGATTCTGGAGCTTACATACAGTATTTATGAATTACTGTAACATAATACTTTATTCTGTATACACATGAATAAGAGTACTCTCTGCAGACACAGGCAGTTAAGCTCTGCGTATACTTAATTTGTCCTCTAACATATTTTTTCAGTTTTGAGTGTCAGTTTGAATTAATGACTCTGCTCTTGTAACTAGTAACTGATACTAGTTTCTGTTTGTCAATTCCCTCTTGGTTCTTGTACATATTGTATTACCTACAGTACATAACTATTTTTCTGATATTTGAAACATTTCGGTCCATTTTAAATCATTGTCAACTTTTTCAGGGCCAAAAAATTGTATGATGATACCTGGATTCTGCTTCAGTCTTGCTTCACATAAAATATCAGAGATGATATTCAAGTGGAATTCAATAAACTGTTATTCACGTCTTCTGATTTATCTCACTGCAAGTTTTGAAAGTTTGTCAGACTACTATTTGATCCCTTTGTCTCTCAAATTGACAAACATTTCTTTCTCTGCCATGTTAGTGATCACTTTCTACCTGTTTATAGACCTAAATGGTATTCCTTTTAGTGATCTGCTCATTGTTAACAGTAGAATTCCCATTTTCCCCTCTGATAACTATTTTTAACCTTTTATACTCTGAACCTGTCCTTTTGTTGACCACTTTCTTTTTGATTCTACCCATTTTACCAGCAGGCATTTCACTTTAGCATACTTCCATTTTCTATTGATTTAATTTCACTGGATTCCTTCCTTATATATATGAGTAAGACCACAATTGGATATCAAAGTTTTGTTGTTGTTGTTGTTTTAATGAGAATTATTAGTTGTGAGTAGAAACTGACATAAGACTATGACAGTATTCTGACTTTCCAAACACTACAATTTATAAAGCAAATTCCATGCTCACTGCACATAATACATAACAAACTTCCAGAATATTACATACAATTTGTGCAGGAATCTTAAAACCAAACAAAAAGGAGTTAATACAGTGACCCTAGTTAAAGAATAAAGCAAATAAATTTTTAGTTTTTAAAAGCCAACCTGTTCTTCGGAACAGCAACCAAAAACTCAAGAATTAACTATTACAAATCAAATTAGGTTTTGTTAAATTTACACTTGCAGACCTTACGTGTAGTATTGACTTACGGTATGTACATTATAGAGTTATTCAGATTACAATGGTGGCAAAACTCATTACCTCAACAGAAAACAAGAACCTTTCTGGCTATGAAGGTGTACCTACCAAGTATTGAAATATTATGCTGATTTCATTTCTTCTCTCTCTTGACATATACTACAGCACATTAATCTGCATTTGCTAGAAAACGTACATAAAGAGTGAATATAAGCAAATAATACATAATCACAGTCCCATCTCACTTGATTCATGTAATCCCCGTCCCACAAAGAAAAAAAATGTTCTAAAAGAAGTCTATGAGAGAATATGAATCAGTTTTTCCTGAGATTCCTTACCTTCCTTTCAGTTTGGTTTCTGCAAAAGCATGTTATAACTACAAGCCACAATTTTCTTCAAGAACGATTTTCTTACTTTTAAAATGGGCCATAAAAAATTTTCTTTTCATAGTAACTGCAGCCATAACAGCCTGTGTAGCTCAACAGTTATCTTTTGGTACTCCTCTTAGTCAGATAATATCTTATCCTCATAAAAGAAGCTTTTGAGGCTATTTTGTAGACAATCTCACAATAAGTCTTTGGGTGTAGTAGCTGAATGAGTGTGTGAAAATGTGTGCATTCTTTGATTAATGATGGAAATTCTCCTCAGAGATGATAAATTATTTTTCAAAAGAGATAGGCTGGCTAGCCTGTACTTACCTCTGTGCTGTACCGCCGATAGTGACACAATGAAGAAAAAAGAAAATGGACAAGCTTTCGGAACACAGTTCCTTCTTCAGGTGAGAGAGAAGGGAAGAAGGAACTGCGTTCCGAAAGGTTGTCCTTTTTCTTTTTTCTTCATTGTGTCACTATTGGCGGTACAGCACAAAGGTAAGTATTGGCCAGACAACCTACCTCTTTTGAAAAATAATTTGTGTGCATTCTTTTTCTGACAAAGGCTGTGGGCAAAAACTTCAGTTGTGTGACTGTAATTGTGTTTTCTTTATGCCTGACTCGTTTAACAGTCATCTCATTGTGACATTGTTGATATTTCAATCTGGACTTCCCATTGTTTGGTTATACACCAACTTTCCTGCATACACTCAAGAAAATTCAAAATAACACACCAAGAAAGAAGAAAAGTAAATGCATAAAACTTTTCTAATAAGTACTGGAATCCCAAACACAAATGATGCAAATATGATGATAATGTGCCTGTACACTGAGCCAGAAGTGGCACTGTAACTGGGCAAGGGATCCTATGTAAACAGAGTGGATGAGTTGTACAAGTGATGATCACATACTGAATCAAGGGGGACATTAGTAGGCACAGAAACCTGGGTAGACTTGTTAGACAACATTTCACACAGTTAAGCCAGTTTGCAATAGGCCTAATCGTTGGCATGATGACTGCAGTCTGATCAATATGGCATGTGGCTCTCCATGTGGATCATTTGAAGTGTTTTGGTGGATGATGCTTGGAGCAGTGGACATGAAACGGCCCCTGTAGATGATGTACTAGGTCTGGAGTGACTAGAAAGATGGTGAGGTGAGAGGATCAGAGGATGTTGACGTCTGGCACAAATAGACAATACATGGTATTTAGTGTTGTATGCTGATTATTTTTTGGGACTGATGATAACTGCATATCAGAATGAAACCAGCTTGATAGACAAACAATACAGTTGTACTGACACTGTTTGTGTGCCATAGCACTTAATGGTCCGTGGGGAGAGAGGGGCTGGGGGGAGGGAGGCAGAAATAGTCATTCCCCTCTAGAATCTTAACAGTGTATGTTGATTACTCTTTCAGCCCATATTGAAACATTTGTACATGCTCTACTGGGGGCACTTTTCCAGTAAGATAATTCTCATCCACATACAGCTCAAGTTACTCAAGACCTGTGATGTCATGTTATAGTTCTTGCATGGCCAATATGCTCCCCAGACTTGTCCTCTATAAAGCATGTGGGGGCCAGCTAAAATACCAGATGGCATCACATTACTATGTAGATGATTTGCAACTGGATGATTTGTGGGCCAATCTGTGTCAGGATGATAGATGTCTAATCAACTTGAAGGCAGACCAAGTTACAGCATGTATTGCACCAAAAATGGTCCAACAAGCTATTCATGAAGCAATGTATTTGCCTTCTTGAACTCGCTCTATTTGCATAATTGTCTTGATTTTTAGATAAAGTAAATTTCTCATCTGTATCATTATACCTAATAAATTTCATTAATCTCATTTTGATCCAATACTTCCCTACTGGTGTACTATTTTCATTGTTCCTGGGTATATTACCAGAAATGTCTGCTTTGCATATTCAAGCAACATTGTTAAAAATTCAAGCAACATTGTTAAAGTGTGGTCTTAATTTCCTCTTTTGATGAAATCACATGACTTCATGCTGTTGGAAACAGCCAATATTTTGCATTTCTTGACATCCCCAGAGATAATTTGGTGGTCAGTGTTTCAATTCAAATGTAGAATTGTAGGGCACCATGATCATATGAGTTAACATATGTCTTCTCTGTAAGGGTTGTAAGAACGCAAATACAGGTTGATTCTGTTAAAAAAAAAAACACACACACACACACACACACATGAATGAAGCACTAAGAAATACTATCTGCTCTTAAAAATTGTTTAATGTCTGCGCCTATTGTAGGTCACAAAGAATGAAAAATAAACTCTTGAAATACATCACAATAACAGACTCCACCACAGTAATGAAACTAAATTTATAATGGAGAACATCATACTGTTCTGTATATAAATGTTTCATATTTCACTCACTTCCTTTCTTTCACCAGCATAAATAATCAATTACAGCATCAAGCAGTTCCATTTAAAGGTAGTAAATGGTTCCTCAATTATACTTCCTCATGAAACCCTTGATTTGAAGCTATATTTAATGATATCAGACACAGCTAAGATCATACTGCAACTAGTTTATAATTAGTCACAGTGCTCGTAATTTTTCAAAATTTATGTTATGAAATTTTGTACAAAAAACAATGTCCTCTATATTAATGGTCTTCATCCATATTTAACTGAGTGTCATAATATTCAATGCCTATTTTTATGTATTTACTTTTACAAATAACAGATTCAAACATACAGTTAAAGAAGGTCTGGCAATTTAACATAACAGTATCTGAAGTGCAACAAAAACTGTAGCAGACAGACAAACCATTCTCAAAGGCAAATGTTATTTTAAGTTCTAGCAAAATGATAGGCTCCATCTGGAACTGTGACCAACATCCTTGATGTTTAGTCTAACACTCACTTATATGGATCTTCAAATTACCAGCATCTAATGTCTTCTACATATTTCAAACTGAATGAAACCTAGTAGTAAGTAGGAAAAATTATATATATAAAAATAGATGAAGATTACTCAGCAGGTGAAGGAGCACAGGTGTGATAGTAGCACAAATAAATAAAACACACACACACACACACACACACACACACACAAATGCAAGCTTTCGCAACCCAGTTGCTTCTTCAGGCAGAAGGGAAGGAGAGGGAAAAGGAAATGATGAGGGTTTTAAGGGAGGGGGTAAGGAGCCATTCCAATCCCGGGAGAGGAAAGACTTACCTTGGGGGAAGAAAAGGAAGGTAAAAAATACACACACAACCACACATTAACACAGACGCAAACACACCTAGGCAGACATACTGTAGAAATCAAATAAGTTAAGAAGTTAGACAGAGATGCCACTTGAGGCAGAGGCTCTGTCCAGAGAACCGAGGCAAAGATGTTAAGATGTTAAAGATGTGGGCGGGAATTCAAATTTAGCAGAGGTTGAGACCAGGTGGGCAACAGGAAGAGAGAATATGCTGAAAGGCTAGTTCCCATCTTCAGTGTTCTGAAGGATTGGTGTCGGTGGGAAGTATCCAGATAACACAGACGGTGTAACACTGTGGCAAGATGTGCTGGCCGGCCGTGCACCAAGGCGTGTTTAGCCACAGGGTAAGTAGAATAGATTAAGAGAAGTGTGTTAGGATCAACATAACAATAATGAAATAGTGTTACTTTTTGGTAATTTTTCATATTTTTTTTCGTTTACTCGGTCTAAATTTATTAGCATCCAGGCAGAAAAGTTGCTGTTTCTGAGATGTTCCATTACTTTTACTGAACAGCATTTGTTTACCTCCAATTGATCATCTTAATGATCTATTTATTTAACCTGACAAGATTAGAGCCTTAAAGCCCTCTCTTACACCTAACCAGGCATTTTACATATTTACATTTCCAATTTATTACAGTAGTTATACTAAATCTAGAAAATTAAAAGTTTCAAACAGTACAGGTAACAAAAATACATACACACAGGTAATATTCATATTTGATAAACAACAAAACACACACATAGTTTATATTCGTATTTGATTTGATAAATAACAAACACATCAAACTCTAATAATAAGGATAGTTCACAACTCACCATGAACACAAACAATGAGCTGTGACAGGCACATAAAAAGACAATCACATATACAACACTTTAAACACTTTAGAAGTGATGTAAAAAAAAAAAAAAAAAAAAAAAAAAAAAAAAAAAAAAACAAGGGAATTTCCTGTAATTTGTCGCATAGGTGTTTCTGAAAGTGCAGAGGTACTTATGAATAAACCTGTGTCAAAGAATGGCAGGAAATAAACCTTGACTCACTGCATGCAGTACCTGGTTGTACATATAGCTCAAATGTAGTTTATTCAAGTCAGCATAAGATTTAAAACTGTTCTAGAATCACGCTTGAGTTAGGGGTGGGGAAGTGGGGAATTTAAAAAAAATATCATATTTCTTAAAACTAATGTCCATGGAGCTGCAAACAATGTATACAACTATAAATTCACAAATTTTTATTTGGTTGTTTCCTAACAAATGTAATATTTGTCATTATTGTGCAGAAATAGCCATTGAATTTAGAGGACAATGAATTCTTTGATACAGCTGTGATGGGGAAGAAGTATGATGGATAGCCGAATGTTTGATAACCACCTACATAGAGTGGGAAATCTGCTTTTGAATCCCAGTATGGTATAAATATTTATATGTTGCTTAAATGCAGCCAAATTGTTGGAATTTATCTTTCATTATTTCTTTTTTAGTCATTGTTTCTGGCATAGGTATTGCTAGAAATTCAAACTTCATCATCTCCATTGCTTTTATTTGGATCTTTGGTAATAATAGCCTATATTATTTCTGTTTTGTATTAGGAAGGGTTTAATTTCTTGTGTATAGTCCTTTTCAAACTAAAAAATAAAATAAACTTGGATAATCTAGATCTTCAGTCTTTACTTGTGGTTTATTTACCCGCACATTATACAGAGGTCTGCAACGGGTAGATATGGCCAGAAACCAATGATTATAGTCAGTCTAGCTTAGACTAATATTATTTTTTGACTGAGCTCATATCATTCCAATCAAAAGGAGGACTGTAAATGATTTAGATCGACAAGAGAAACTTTTTCTCCTTCTTCTTTATTTATATAACAATGTGTCTGTGTGGTTTTGTGGGCTTGTGTGTTTTTATTGCTTACAAATCTAGAGTTTTGTTCCAATTTTGATAACATTTTCTACAGTTGATCTTCAAAACAAAAGGTAGATCACTGTCTACGTAAACTCTCTTATGGTGCATGGTGGAGGGTACTTTACAACAGACTTTGACACAATCTGACTACTGACAATGGAAGTTGGCAACTGTAAGGGCGCTTTCAAGAAGAGGGTTTTATATTCTAGTAGCCATAAAAGGTGCATGACAGAGGGTATCTTGAAATAAATTACAACACAATTTCACTGTGACAAAAATGCAAAGAAGCTCCGTGAGCATTATGAAATGGCATAAGGCAGGGCTCTCCCACCTGAACAGGGTGATGTGGCAAGTTGTAGGCCGTGCAACCTGCCAGAAGACCAGACACATGCTTTGCCCACTAGCCATTACAGTCTCAAGGTCAGCAGCACACTGTAGCAGTCTATTGGAGCAGTGCTAGCATCTGCAGGACAGGTGCAGTGCAAGTGAGTTGTGTCCCATGGCAGGGTTGACTTGTGTGCTACTGAAAGCTTACCAATATTTCTGCTTTAATTGTGCAGTCGTCCCTATCCCTTTTAGAATGAGAAACAACAGTAACTAAGTTTGTTATTCATTTCTCTTAATTTAGAGGAAAAATATGTCAATAGCCTGATTATAGTCTACTGTCTGGTTCTACCACCTAAAGCTGATCCAGACCTTATGATCCTACCAGCTAAAAAAGGCTCTGTCACTGTGGTTTTAGAGCGCAGTGACTACGTTGCAGAGGGTACCCGCCAACTGTCATATTCTTCCACCTACAAACCCCGCCACAATTATTCCATCCCCAAAAAGCAACAAGATCTCTAGTCCCTCCTCAAATCCATAGGACCATACCAGGACCTCTCCCCAGTGTCTCTCCTCACCTTTCCTATACCCCGCACCTTGTACATGCTCACTTAAGTTCATGAACCCAACCACCCTAGACGTCCCATTGTGGCTGGCTATGATGCTCCCACTGAGAGAATCTCTGCTCTCATGGACCAACACCTTCAACCTATCACCCACAACCTACTCTCCTATATAAAAGACACCAATCATTTCCTCCACCGACTCTCCACAGTTCCTGATCCTTTACCACCTGGCTCCATACTTGTCACAATCTGGTGCAACATCCCTGTACACCAACTTACCCAATACTCATGGCCTTGCCCGACTGACTCCAGGCCTGCAACCTCGTTTCTTGTTACCTTGACCATCTACATCCTCATCCGCAATTACTTCTCCTTTGAAGGCATCATTTACAAACAAATTCACAGCACAGTCATGGGCATCCATATAGCACCTCCATATGCCATCCTGTTCACTGGCCATCTAGAGGAATCCTTCATGACTAACCAGAATCCCAAACTCCTCATCTAGTTCCGATTTATTGATGATATCTTCATAATCTGGACTGAGGGTGAGGAGACACTATTCACATTCCTTCAAAATCTCAAAACCTTCTCCATTCACTTCACCTAGTCATACTCAACACAAGCCACCTTCCTTGACATTGATCTACACCTCAAAGATGGTGTTATCAGTACCTCCATCCACATCAAACCTATGAACCTTCAACAATACCCCCATTTTGACAGCTGCCACCCATTCCACACCAAAAAGCCCCTTCCATAACAACGTAGCCACTCGTGGTCATCACAGTGAGATGCAGTCCCTCTGCAAATATGTCAAACAGCTTACTGAGACTTCCACTGACCACAGTTATCTAGCAAACCTTGTTCAGAAACAAATCTTGTGGGCCCTGTCTGTCCAGTCACCCACCACCTCCCCCACATCCACTGGCCACAAAGGAGCACCCCTCTTGTGTCCCAGTACCACCCACATGTGATTGAATGTAACATATACAAGAGCACAGGAAAAAGGGTATTACCATCAAAGCAAATGAAAAGTTTACTAAAAAAAAGTCAGAAGTTGAAAACATTGTTAATGATTACTTTTTAAATGTTGAGGAGAAAATAGGATCTAAATGTTCATTAGAAGTAGCAAGACAGTTACTGAAGAGGCCGTACTACACAATATGATACTGTTGGGCCGATTCCAACATAACCATGTAGATTTGGTTGGTCCCCTCCCACAGTCTGAATGGTTCCACTATCTGCTCACAGCTATCAACAGGACTACTCGCTGGGCTGAAGCTTTCCCCATACTGAACATTACTTCAGACACCATTTCACGCACCTTTATGGATGCTTGGGTCTCTCGCTTTGGCTGTGTTCCTCACAATCGACCAGGGTTGGCAATTTTAATCAGCCACGTTTTATGAATTATGCACCTTTTGTGGTATCACAAAAATACACACTACCGCTTATCACCCCCAAAGTAATGGGCCATTGCAGACCGAGGAATTACCTTGGGCGCTTCTCGGCCTACGCTCAGCTTATAAAGAAGATCTTAAGGGCTCGGTGGTGGAGTTTGTTTATGGACAACCTCTTTTGCTCCCTGGCAAGCTAGTTTCTCCCTCACCACCAATGAGGCCCTCTGAGCTCCCTTCTCTGGTAGATCGGGTAGGCACACATTGCAAAAACGTTCGGCCGCCCCCTCCGGCAGCGCACACTCATCCGTGCGTGTACGAGCCCCGTGAGCTAGACAAGTTTGAGCACGTTTTTCTCCATGACAACACCATTAAGACCCCTATCATGCCTCCTTATATCGGCCCTTACGTCGTCGTCAGCCACTCCAAAAACACCATGGACATTCGGGTGAATGACTGTCATTACTGTTTCTCTCAACTGTGTCAGGCCAGCCTTCATCGAGTCTTCAGAGACTTCCTCTGACACGGTTTCCTCTCATGCCTCTCCTCCATCAAGCAGCCAGTCCCATTATCGTGCCACACAATCAGGCACATACTGTTCTCACCAGCTCACCATTCGAGTACTGCTTCTCTGGTCGCTCCGACTTTGAATAGCCAGTCACCCCCCCTCATGCCACATATTCAGGAACCAAGTCCTTTCTGCGTGCTCAACCCTCAAGCACTGCTTCTTCGCCCCTCAGCATCAATTCAAGCGGTCAATCATTTAGAGGTTTTTCCCCCTTGCAGCCCCCTAAGTCGAGCTGATCACTCTCTAGGGTCTACTGTAGGCATCTCTTCGTCCTGCGACAGTAACCCCTCCCATGCTTCGAGCCCTCATGGTTCCACCCTGCTCTGGGCCACGCCCCCTCAGTCATTAGCTGATTGCCCAGGGTCGTCGCCTGCACCACCCGCTTCGTCGCCCACCCCCTCCTCACCTGGATCTCAGCCCTGTTAAAGGTTTCCTACCCCCCCCTTGACAACACGCACATTCACCCGCAGTGCCCACCATCAAGCTATATATTTTTGTTCACCCTGACGACATTCATAAGCTCTTGGTGTTAGTTGACAACTCAACTGCTTTCGTGTGCATTGCATGTGACGATGAGCAGGGAAGTAGTGTTTCTCTGCGTGTGGTGCGAAGGTTTCCCTGTCAAAAAGAGCTGCGAGTGGTAACGTTTGTGCCTTTGTGCGTCCGAATGGCAAAGTGTTCCTGCATGTTCCCGCCGATGTCGGCCTGCAGTCTGCCACTGGTCGGCGTCTTCATCTGCCGGCACACCTCGCCGACTTCATTGTTGGCATACTGGGATTTGCCCCCTGGTCACCATCATGTCAGCCTGTGCCTGACGCTGCCGAAGAACTTAGTGTGGGGTATCTGGGAAATTCTCACCCTTGCCCCCCTCAGGGATGTAATCCATACTGGGAGAGAGGGGCAGGGTGGGGGGGGGGGCATCGATCCTGTGATCGATGGCCGCGTTATCTTATGTTGATATTCATGTCGGGTTTCCAGCCGGATCGTAGTCATCTTGACACAATATTTCAGTGGACCACCTGGCCGCTATCTTCAGGTGATATGGATGCTGCTGAGTCTCGTGGGAAACTGAAGTCTTGCCGAGATCGGCGCCCTTATATACGCTACTAAGTACTAATGGCACATGTGTCAGAGAGTTGTGGCTGTGTCCTCTGCCGCAAGCAGCTGGTGCAGCGCCTCAGTGGAGAAAATTGGCAGGAACGAGGTATCACTTACATGTGCTAGTTGTCACAGGTGGAGAAAAGAGTGCACTGTTTTTTAAGATTAGACAAAACCGGATTCCACATGTTACTTAGAGGGAGCCCCTTATCTCGATTTATTAAATCATCCGCCAACCTAACCTCAATCGATTCCTTTAAAATGCATTCCCAATAGCGAGACGCAGAAGAAAGTACACGTGTTTCGGCATACTTCATTCTGTGTCCTTCGGTTAGACAATGCTCCGCTACTACAGACTTGTCAGGTTGTAACAAACGTGTATGTGGTGCTCGGTGTATTTATTATTAACGGTGTGAATTATTTGTCCTATATATGCTTTCCCACAGTGGCAAGGAATCTTATAAATGCCGGGTTTTCTCAGCCCCAAATCATCTTTAACTGATCCAAGAAGAGCCCTAGTCTTAGCAGGTGATTGAAACACACTTTTGATATTAAACTTTTTTAAGATCCTTCCTATTTTTGAAGACACACATCCGGCTTATGGAAGGAAAGCAACTGACCTGCATTGGTCCTCTTCTAGTTCGGTGATGGCCCAATCTGCATGGCATGACGGATCTGTTTCTCTGTGTACCCGTTCTCCTTAAACACCAACTTCAGATGTTCTAGTTCCTGTGTTAAGGTATCTGCATGCGATATGGCATAAGCTCTTCTAACCAAAGTTCTCAGGACACCTGTGCATTGGTTCGGTGGGTGGCAACTCATTGCATGTAGATATCGATCTGTGTGCGAGGGTTTTCTGTACACACTATGTCCTACGGTTCCATCGTCCTTCCTATACACTAATACATCCAAAAATGGAAGCTTCCCATTACTCTCCATTTCTATTGTAAATTTGATGATGGCGTGTAGGCAATTAAAATGATCCAGGAACCGATTAAGAGCACCATGAAGGTATCATCCACGTATCTCAAGAAACAGGTAGGTTTCAGACGAGCTGTCCTCAGTGCCCTGTCTTCAAAGTCCTCCATAAATAAATTGGTGACTATGGGGGATAATGGATTTCCCATAGGAACTACATCATTATGCTCAAAGTACTGGTCATAAAAATATGTAGAGGTCAGCACATGATGACAAAGCTTAGTCATTTCTGCGTCCAGTTTGTCATCAATTAACTCCAAAGACTCTTCAACAGGGGCCCGTGTAAAAAGAGATACAATATCAAAGCTGACAAGCATATCAGATGGACGAAGACACAAAGAATTCAGATGTTGAGTAAACACCAAAGAGTTGGGGATATGGTGTTCGCAGTTTCCAACATGAGGACTAAGGACCGATGCTAAATACTTCACCAAGTTAGAAGTTGGTGCACCCAAGTTACTCACTATAGGACGTAATGGCACCCCATCTTTGTGGACCTATGGTAGGCCGTATAGTCTCGGAGGAACCACTGCAGTAGGGCGAAGTTTTTTGACCACCTCCTCAGGTAACAAACTATTTCTCAAAAGCGAAAACGTCTTTCGTTTCACTCGCTCTGTGGGGTCATTTTGCAATTTGCGGTACACAGAGTCTTGAAGTAGACGATCCATTTTGTCTACATAGTCGTGACGAGTAATAAGAACTGTGGCATTGCCCTTGTCGCTGGTAAGATGAGCAAATCAATTCTTGCCTAAGGGATTGGATAGCCGCCCTCTCAACAGAAGAGATGTTACTGTGTGGTGGTGGAGACTTATGTAATACAGCTGAAACTTCTTGTCTGATTTCATTGGCTCTATCATCAGGAAGACGAGACACCGCTTGCTCCACAGAACAGATAAATTCAGTCACAGGAAGTGTCTTCGGCGTGGGAGCAAAATTTAAGCCTTTCTTCAACACAGACACAGTGGTGTCATCCAAATCTTTACTCGTGAGGTTAATCATGATACGCTTGAAGGTGTTGACCGATGTCGTGAATTGAGTACACAAACGCTGAAACTTGGAGGATTGCTTTGTTATGGCGCTCCTTTGTGGTCCAGTCCGATATTGCCCAGGTAGAACAATTAACCCGATCCCAAGATATTCCCGACAGTGAAGACGAGATCTCCAAATGCTGATAAAATAAATCTTTGGATATGACATCCAGTTGTCTTCTAGTAAAATGAATACGTTCTCTAACTAATGCAAAACTAGCACGTCTCTTGATGTTGTTAGCCACTGCACTATTGATAAAATGTACAATTCTAGCAAACTTTGGTATAATACCTTCATTACGGCATCTCAGTAGGAAAGCGAGGGCACCTAGCAACTTTCCTACGAAGTTTGTCAAACTTGAGTACAAGTTGCACCCCCTCCTCCCCGTAGAGGAACTTGATGTGATGGTGATAAATTGTTGATGTTCATGTCGGGTTTCCAGCTGGATTGTAGAGTCATCTAGACACAATATTCCTTCGGACCACCTAGCCACCATTTTCAGGTGATATGGATGCTGCTGAGTCTCATAGGAAACTGAAGTCTTGCCGTGATCGGTGGCCTTATATATGCCTCAAAGTACTAACGGCACTTGTGCCAGAAAGTCGTGGCTGTGTCCTCTGCAGGTTTTTACTGTAAGACATATCCAGGGGCAGATATAGACTCTGACCATACCTTATTGGTTATGAACTATGGACTGAAATTGAAGAGACTGCAGAAAGGAAGGAATCTAAGGAGAAGAGACCTGGATAAATTGAAGGAACCTGAAGTTCTTGAGAATTTCCGAGGCAGATTTAGGCAACAATTGACAGAAATTAGGGGAAATAAAACAGCAGAAGAGGAATGGCTACAATGTAAGAGATGAACTGGTCAAGGCAGCAGGGGACCAAATAGGTAGAAGGCAAGACCTATAAAAAATTGGATATCACAGTAAATACTACATTTAATTGATGAAAGGAGAATATATAAAAATTCAGCAAATGGAGCAAGTAAAATAGAGTACAGATGACTAAGAAATGAGATTGGCAGGAAGTGCAAAATGGCTAAACAGGAGTGGCTAGAAGCCAAATGCAAATCTGGGTTGAGTTTTTTGGTTGGGATAGTGGTACTAAACTGCTAAGATTATCAGTCCTCCTGTGGGAAAGGAAAGGAGTAAAGATAGGAAAGGAGAGGAGGGGGGAAAGGAAATGCAATCCGGGAAGTAAAGAAAGAAGGAAGACTGCATTGTCTCGAGGCCCCATGCTCACCATGCACATACTCACAAAAGAAATGTGAGCCCACTGGGGAAATGCAAATTTTACATTTTTCTTAATAATTCCCATGCCAAAGAAAGCAGGCATCGACAGGTGTGAAAATTACAGAACCATCAGTTTAATAAGTCATGGTTGCAAAAGTTTAACATGAATTATCTACAGAAGAATGGAAAGGCTGATAGATGGCCACAGCGGAGCAGCTGAGTGCATTCAGGCACTATGCTACGATGCACAAGGCTGTTCCCCGTCGGGGGTTCGAATGCACCTTGGGCATGGATGTTTGTACCGTCTTTAGTATAAGCTAGTTCATAAGTAGTTTGTAAGCTAAGTCCCATAAGCTCTACAAACAGTTGAACATTTTTTTTAAACCTAATAACAACACACACACACACACACATTTTTTTTGTTTTTTTCTTTTTTTTTGTTTTTCCTGATAGATGCTGACCTCAGGGAAGATCAGTTTGGATTCAGAAGAAATGTAGGACACCGGAGGCAATACTCACCTTACGACTTATCTTAAAAGAAGGATTAAGGAAAGGCAAAACCTACATTTCTAGCTTTAATAGATTTTGAGAAAGCTTTCAACAATGTTGATTGGAACACACTCTTTCAAATTCTGAAAGCAGCAGGGGTAAAATATAGGGAACGGAAGGTTATTCACAACTTGTGCATTAACCAAACAGCTGTTATTACAGTTGCAGGGCATGAAAGGAATGTAGTGGTTGGGAAGGGAGTAAGACAGGGTTATAGCCATTTTCTAATGTTATTCAAGTTGTTCATTGAGCAAGCTGTGAAAGGAAACAAAGAGAAATTTGGAGAAGGAATTAGAGTTCAGGGTGAGGAAAGAAAAACATTTTTTTTGCTGATGACATTGTAATTCTGTCAGAAACAGCAAAGGACCTGAAAGAACAATGGAAGAGACTGGATAGTGAGTTGAAAGCAGCATATATGATGAACATTAACAATGGCAAAACAAAGGTAATGTAATGCAGTCTTACAAAATCAAGTGATGCTGAAGGAATTAGATAAGGTAACGAAACAATAAAGGTGGTAGTTCAGTTTTGTTACTTGGGCAGTAAAATAACTCATGATGGTCACAGCACAGAGGATATAAAATGTACAATGGTCATGGAAAGAAAAGCGTTTTTGAAAAAGAGAAATTTGTAAACATCAAATATTTATTTAAGTGTAAGGAAGTCTTTTTCTTAAGGCATTTGTGTGGAGTGTTGCCTTGTATGACAGTGAGATTTGGACAATAAATAGTTCAGACAGGAAAAAGATAGAAGCTTTGAAATGGGGTGCTACAGAAGAATGCTGAAGATTAGGTGGGTAGGTTGCGCAACTAATGAAGAGGTACTGAACAATATTGGGGAGGAATATTGGCATACCTAGACTAAAAGACATTCTTAGACATCAACTGATTGTAAATTTAGCATTGGAGGGAAGTGTGTGTGAGGAGATGAAGAGGCTTGCCCAGGATAGAGTAGGGTGGAGAGCTACATCAAACCAGTCTCTGGAGCGAAAACCACAACAAGAAAAACAAGTTACATTTTAAATTAGCATCAGGTTCCACATAAATCTCATCCCAGTCTAACTGTTGTAGACTTTCTTGGAAATTTCTAGTTGTTAAGTTAGAGTAATGTGACTGGTTATTTCTCTCATTGGTGTTCATAAATTGTGAAAGCCTGCTGCCAACTGTCCTGCACTACTATCATGTAATGTATATTTTCAGTTTTGTGCATGTTAATTTACATGTTATACATTGTCCACAGACAAAAATCAAGAGAAAATGCATCCTGAAAAAAGGACAATATAGATAACATTCATGCATATTAACTGAAACCCTGTGGCCATGATATGCTGTGAAGCTTTTGTCAGACTGCTTCGCTATACATTGAAAACATTACAAGAAGGTAATCTCTCAAAGCTAGCCAAAGTATAAATTTTGCTACTACATCTCTCACTGTCATGATCGGCACCTCAAACATGCCTTAAACTTCTAGGATGAAGTAGCTGAACTGGTAGGTGCTTATAATCCCTCTCTTTCAGCAAACCCTACATAGTGTATTTAATACAATCTTCTATTAGCCACACTCCTTCCCCATCTCTCTTTTAACTACTATTCTCAGTTTGTAACACACACGGGGTAATAATTAATACACTTTTTTTTTTGTTCTCTCCCCCCCCCCTTTTTTTTTTTTTTTTTTTTTTTTTTTTTTTTTTTTTTTTTTTTTTTTTTTTTTTTCAATTTATTATATAATTTGATGGGAAGGAAGCTGTTAGGGTTTACCATGTGCCTGTCCCACTAATTATTCACCTGAGCCATTAATCTTTCCACTGTCCAGTAATAATTTGGTTAGTTGAATGATGGGCTATTATTATTGAAACACAGTTTAGTAAGAAAATATCTATTCCATAACACACAAATGCGTGGTTGCACTGTTCTAACAATTCTATTGACAATTATGATGACAAGTCCATCCAAATGTGTTGAACTTAGTGTTGCAAAATTATTGCTCCATTTCTAGAATGTTCATAAAATCCACTAATTAACATAAAAATTCTATAACTATAATGTTTCTGCCAGTAGATGCAGCAGTAGTCCACAAGGTTCCAATCCAACAATGAAGTCACTGTCCGAATGTAATCCCCCACAGTTTGTTCATGGCGTGGTTGCCTGCTTAATTCGGTACATACACCACTGGCCATTAAAATTGCTACACCAATAAGAAATACAGATGATAAACAGGAATTGATTAGATAAATATATTATACTAGAACTAACATGTGATTACATTTTCACGTAATTTGGGTGCATAGATCCTGAGAAATCAGTACCCAGAACAACCACCTCTGGCCATAATAATGGCCTTGATATGCCTGGGCATTAAGTCAAACAGAGCTTGGACGGCTTGTACAGGTGCAGATGCCCATGCAGCTTCAACAGGATACCACAGTTCATCAAGATTAGTGACTGGCATATTGTGACAAGCCAGTTGCTCGGCCACCAATGACCAGACATTTTCAATTGGTGAGAAATCTGGAGAATGTGCTGGCCAGGGCACCAGTCTAACATTTTCCGTATCCAGAAAGGCCTGTACAGGAACTGCAACTTGCGGTCGTGAATTGACATGCTGAAATGTAGGGATCGAATGAAGGGTAGAGCCACAGGTCGTAACACGTCTGAAATGTAATGGCCACTGTTCAAAGGGCCATTGATGTGAACAAGAGGTGACTGAGACGTATAACCAATGGCACCTCATACCATAATGCCGGGTGATACGCCAGTATGGCGATGTTGAATACACGCTTCCAATGTGCATTTACCGCAATGTCGCCAAACATGGATGTGACCATCATGATGCCGTAAACCTGACCCTGGATTCATCCTAAAAATGACGTTTTGTCATTCGTGAACCCAGGTTTGTTGTTCCATACATCCATCACAGGCACTCCTGTCAGTGATGCAGCATCAAGGATTTCCGCAGCCATGGTCTCCGAGCTGATAGTCCACACTGCAGCAAACGTTGTTAAACTGTTCATGCAGATGGTTGTAGTCTTGCAAATGTCTCCCTCTGTTGACTCAGGGATTGAGACGTGGCTGCACGATCCATTATAGCCATGCGGATAAGATGCCTTTCATCTCGATTTCTAGTGATACGAGGCCAGTGGGATCCAGCAAGGCATTCCATATTGCCCTCCTGAACTCACCGATTCCATATTCTGCTAACAGTCATTGGATCGCGACCCAAACGAGCAGCAATGTAGCAATACAGTAAACTGCAATCGTGATAGGCTACAATCCTACCTTTATCAAAGTTGAAAACGTGATGGTACGCATTTCTCCTCCTTACACGAGGCATCACAACAACGTTTCACCAGGCAATGCTGGTCATCTGTTGTTTGTGTATGAGAAATTGGTTGGAAATTTTCCTCATGTCAGCACATCGTAGGTGTCGCCACCGGCGCCAACCTTGTGTGATTGCTCTGAAAAGCTAATCATTTGCATATCACAGCATCTTCTTCCTGTCAGTTAAATTTCGCATCTGTAGCACATCATCTTCGTGGTGTAGCAATTTTAATGGCCAGGAGTATATAATGATGAAAGTCTCGAATGGAGATATCAGCTGTCCAGATTAATTGCACAATTCAGTGGTCTTAAGGATCAATAATCAAACCAAAAGTAGTTGAACAACAAACTCGGTACGACACCCGTTAAAGGGTCTAAGAATACTGCTTCCTCTCTTGACACTGTAAGAATCCATGATGATTTCTCATAACTATCAGAATAATACACAGACATAACATTACTTTCACCCTGGCACTGCTGCGCCGCTATTCTCTTGATGCTAGTCCATGCGTGACATTTCTCTGTATGACAGCGAACTGCACTGCCCCCCCCCCCCCCTCCAACAACTGCTCACTCGCCAGTGTAAGAATTGTTAGTCAACTCTCTCTGCCTGTCATAGGTAATGCGTCAGCTTAGAAGCTGCCCATCACTTTTTAGCTTGCTCTTTGCCAATCTCCTCCTCTCACCTCTCTCTGGCCATCTTTTCCTCCCATTCTCTCAGCCCATCTTCTACACCCTACTATTTCTATTTCTGCTTTCATGGTGATTAATGACATCATGTCAATGATTATTGCAAGTTACCCTCCACCATATGATGGTTGTAGAATATAAACACCTTCTCCACAAAACCATACATCCATGTGCTAGCTTTCATGGTCGTCAGACAAATGGTGTCAAAGTCTGTTTAAGGTATTCTCCACCATGCACCAAACATTTTGTAATATACAACATATCAAATACAGTCTGTTTATCCTTGTTCATTAACAGTGAGGTATATGAGTCACAGTCACAACACATCAACTGAAAGTGTACACATGTCTATCTATCCTACAAGACAAGTCCGTCATCTGGCAGGCAACATAAATGTGGCCACACCACATACCGAAGGTGGCCTTCAGCAGACAGCCTGGAATTAAACATGGGGACCAGTGTCACACCATAACTGTACAGTGGGTTGTATCAAAATGAAATCTAATGTAGACACTAATCTTCCTCTTGTTCTGAAGGTCAAACAGTTGCATTTGAATTTTTCATAGTTAAATACGCCAACATATTAACTTATTAATGGACTTGATTTGTAACAACAGACAGCCTCAATAAAGATAAACCTAACACACGAAGTAGAAATTACAGTACTTACCAGCAAGTACAACTGACAGTAAACTTTCAAATAAGTAACCTTTCAAATAAGAAACAATGCCCGCAACTTCCATGACTACAGTCCTTCATTAGGAGAGACATAGGGCTCCCTCGAGGAGGTTATTAACAAGGCATTGGGTTTATCACAACACAGTGGAATTAAAGACATTACCCGTCACTGGGCATTGAATTACATCACTGAGGAAAGTAGAAAATTTGGCCTGACTGGGATTGAAACCAGGGTCTCCTGCTCACTAGGAAGGTGATCTGACCAGTATTCTGTCCGGAAATAATGGTCACCACAACTGCTTGGAATACTATTACACACAAGCTCACAACTCAGCTTATCGACACATTACTAAAGAAGTACCCCTACCCATTATTGTCATCTCACGACACTTTTCTAATTCCTGTAAGAGTATAAGCATGGTATACTTCTGCACTGAAGGGCTCTTTGGCATGTCATCAGTATGTGGCGTCTGTTCTTTCTGTCTTAGTACACGTTTACATATTTTTGTGTGTTTATATATGAACACCATGTTTTGTGTGTAATTTTATGTACTTTTGTGTGTTTTGCATATTTGTGTGCATTTCTGCATATTTTTGGGTCCTTTAAAGATATTTTTCAGCTATCCAGATTCCCTTACAACCTCGAATCACCATAATTTAACCATTTCCCTGTCACCTGCCACTTCTGATACACTATGGCTGCCCCAGTGGAACCTTGCTGCATCTTTCTGCATCATTTCAGTGAAATATACCTTTCTTGCCTGAAACTCAATTGCACATCCTGTTCCTTAAATGCTGCCTTGACCATGGAATTCCTCCCAATGGCTGAAATTTACTTGACTATGACCTTTGCCTTTTCAGATACCAACAGTCTCACCTAGCTAGGCACTAATTTGATATTCCAAAAACACATCTCTGTGGCACAGGCATCACTGAACTGCCACTGCCCAGTACACACCTTCCACCTCAGAAACTGAATCCATTGCACTTCAGCAACTGAAGGAGCATTCAAGACACCACCTCTGCAAGTTATTCAGCCTGCTGACATTCCACTGCCACCTTGAGGCACCACTATCCAATCCATATCCTCTTCACATTCTTCCTCCATTAGGCCAGAAAACTCAGCCCCAAAAAGGCAGGTTGCTTTCTGTAACATTAGTGGACCTCTGGAAACTCTTTTATCAATCAAGTAGTCATCTGGTACGAATAACTTGAATTTGCCTTAATTTCTTAATGGAGCTCCAAATGTGATGGGAAAAAAAGACAGAAATTTTGGACATTGTCTACTTTTTTTCAAATTCCTCTGAAGCTAAGCATTTAATCAAAAAAAGCCAAGGTTACAAAAAATATATTGCATTGATTGAGTACCTTTCTTTGCCATTTGAATAAATTTGCCCAAGAAATGCTACGTATAGAACTGTGATTTTTCACACTTTCCAAAAATCTCTCACTTCATTGGTATAAAATGTGCAGCATCCAAGGCAAAATTTTACATGAGAAAAGTTATAGTGTAACACATTGTGTTACAAAGTGACAAAAAACCTTGCTGGTAAAGAAGTATTACTATTATTCATTTACATATGAATCATATTGCCGCGAGACACCAAGTACAGTGACTACCGGCGTGGCGCAAGGGATAGCGTCACCGACTGCGGTGCTGAAGTTTGCCGGATCAATCCTGCCCACTGGCAAAGATTTATTTCTTTGAAATTAACATTTCCAGAATGTTCTACATGTTTCATATGTTCACTTGTAATTTCTACTTGTTTCTTATGTTAACTATTCTTCTAATTTCTGGTACATTCTGTCTGTGTATAAACAGCAGAGCACTCTGCCGAGAGGCAGTTAGTACTGCGTCTATGTTAAGTTCATAATAAACCTGCTTTCAGTATAAGTGCTGTGTTCAGTTGCCTTCGTAGTCAAGTCTGCTTCCATTTCAATGGAACATTGTTTGGTGGAGGTGCCGGGTAACCCATGCAACAGCTGCATCACCGTGGCTCCGATTAGGCAACGTAAAAGCCATTGCTACACGGACTAGAACCGGAATACAAGGGATATACTGAGTATATCCTTCCGAAAGTCCGTATCATCAAAAGACATCATGGACATGAAACCAGCGGTAAGCCAGCTACACATCAGACACCCTTTGGTGTTCTCTGAAGACTCTGGACAGGACCCCAACAAATGGCTAAAATGGTTCAACTGAGTCGCCAAGTACAACAGGTGGGATCATACAATGTGCTTGGCCAACGTTTATTTCTACCTAGACAGAAGAGCCCAGCAATGGTTTGAAAACAACGAAGAGAAGCTGAATGACTGGGAAACGTTACAGACGGAACTCAAGAAGACGTTTGGAGACCGCCAGCGACAAATCCGCTCAGCAGAAGAACAACTGAAGAACTGGGCCTAATGTCATGGTGAGCTGACACAGTCATACATACAGAATTTTTTGGCCCTGTGTAACATAGTCAGTCCGAATATGACTGAGGGCGACAAAATCACGCACCTGATGAAGGGTATTGCAGAAGATATGTACCAAGCCCTTCTGAGAAAAGATGTCGCTAAAACGGAAGAGTTCATCAAGAGTTGCCAGTGTATTGAAGAGATGCAGCAAAGGAGGGTTGGACGAAAGAAGTATGACAGTCTCCCCAATGTAGTCCCTATGGCTGTTGTGGAAGACCAGCATGACTTTGCTTCTCTCATACGACAAATTGTGTGAGAAGAATTATAACAGCTTATGGCAGCCGGAAGTATTAGACCAAGTGAGCATCAGATTATGGGCACTGGTTGATTCAGAAGCTTCTTTCTCTGTACTGTCAGATAATTATTGCCACACACTAAAGAAGACAATGTTCTGTGATACAGGGGCAACTGTGCTGAAGGTCACAAATGGAAAAGTACGTCCAGCCAGCAGGAATTTGTGTCGTAAGAATAACGAACAACAACAGGACCCAGCCATTTGAATTTGTCATTTTAACAGAATGTAGTCATAATGTCATCCTCAGATGGGACTTCCTTCAGGCATCCCAAGCTATCATTGACTGTGGAAGATCTGAGCTGCAAATTGAGGAAGTCGTTCCGACGGGTACACGTAATACAGAATTTTCTGGGAAGTCATTTGACTTTGACAATGTGATGATACCGCCGTTGACAATGAGAAGAGTTCCAGCCACAAACACAGATGACCAGTTAAACTGTGAAGTGATTGTCGACAGTAAAAAGTTTATTAGGCTTACAAAAGAAATTTACATACCAGCAGCTATCATAAGCATTACCAGTGGGCGAGGAGAGATTTGGATCACTAATTGTCACGAGCAGTCGCAACTTACCCCAAAGGAATGTGCATCGGGATAGCTGAACCAATCCAGGATGGTGAGCTCAACATCATCAACAAAAACCCATGCTCTGCTGTTAGTACAGACAACACGCTGGATGAAACAAACGTGGAACTGCCAATAAGGCCCGGACTGACCAAGGAACAACGCCGCGGGTGTTAGCTAGATTGCACCAATTTTCGGATGCATTCATGCGTCAGCAGGAGAAAAGGCAGACGAAACGGCCTTGTACCAATACTAGGGATCATCCACCAATTAGCCAGTTTCGTCAGCTGAAAAACGGATAATTCAGGAGGAAGTGGTGAAGATGTTGCATGATGTCATTATTCAACCTTCGGAGAGTCCTTGGTCATCTCCAGTGGTCCTTGTAAAGAAGAAGGATGGCACATGGCGATTCTGTGTTGACTATCGGCGGCTGAACAAAATCACAAAGAAAGATTTCTACCCACTGTCGCGCATTGACGACACCTTAGACTGCTTGAAAGGAGCTACATACTTCTCAACTATGGAGATGAAGACAGGTTACTGGCAAATTGAGGTTGTCAAAACTGACAGAGAGAAGACGGTTTTTTTATTACACCTGACGGCCTCTATGAATTCAAAGTAATGTCATTTGGATTATGTAATGCTCCAGCCACATTCGAATGCATGAGGGACAACTTCCTTCAACACCTTAAGTGGACGATGTGTCTTTGCTATTTAGATGACATTGTCGTTTTCTCAAAAACATTTGAAGAACATCTGAGTCGCCTGTCAACTGTGTTGACGTGTGTTCAGGCTGCAGGACACCGCCTCAATCCAAAGAAGTGCCTCTTCGTCGCCGAAGAGAAAACATCCTGGGGCACCTAGTCAATGGAGATGGTGTCCGTCCTGATCCAGATAAATTAAGGCCTCCAATACCTCCGCACCGTCCGCCAGAAAGGCCTCTCCCACATCAACCTCCTAAAACTCTTCAACAGCCGGCCGCGGTGGCCGAGGGGACTGAGGCGCTTCAGTCACGGTCTGTACGGCCACTATGGTCGGGGGTTCGAATCCCCCCTCGGGCATGGATATTTGTGCTGTCCTTAGTTGTAAGTAGTTCATAAGTAGTTTGTAAGTTTAGGGACTGATGACCCCGTAGTTAAGTCCCATAGACTCTACAAACATTTGAACATTTGATAAATTAAGGGCAGTCACATTCGTGATGTGAGAAGTTTTATCGGGCTGTGCTCATACTACCGACATTTCATAAAAGGATTTTGTAACAAGGCACATCCATTACAATAACTTCTGCAAGGAGACGCCAAGTTTTACTGGGATGAGACAAAGGAAAGAGCTTTCCGGGCACTTAAGGAGGCTCTAACTTCCACACCAGTGCTAGCCTTGTATGACGAGAATGCAGAAATGGATCTTCACACAGACGCCAGTGGTTATGGGATTGGTGCAGTGCTTGTACAAGTTCAGGAAGGTGCTGAAAAAGTGATAACCTATGCATCAAGAGTACCTCTCAAAGTCCGAGATAAACTACTCTAAAACTGAGAAAGAATGTCTCGCAATTATCTCGGCTATCAACAAGTTCCGGCCGTATTTATTCAGCAAACCATTCACCGTTGTGACAGAGCACAATTCTTTGTGTTGGCTGACTAGCTTGAAGGATCTATCAGGACGACTAGCAAGATGGGCACTAAGACTCTAAGAGTACAATGTCACAGTGGTAATCAAGAACGGGCGCAAACACAAGTATACCTACTGCCTTTCAAGGAATCCATTAGTGAAACACAACAACATGAATGAAATTTCAGCCCTCACTGAATTAGATGATGTTACAGCTGAACAGAGGGAAGATCCAGCACTATTAAAAACCAAAGAGGCCTTGGAGAAAGAAGAACCGACCAATGGAGAGTTCCAACTTTTAAATGGAACATTGTATAAGAGCAACTACGATCCACTGGGCCCCAAATGGCTACTGGTCATTCCAGCTCATCTCCAGCTGGCTATTCTCAAATATTCCCACAATGCTCAAATATCTGGTCATCTGGGATTCGTGAAGACCCTAGACAGTATCAGATGCAGGTATTACTGAAAAGGTCTCTACCGATGTGTCAAGCACTATGTGAGTCACTTTAAAGAGTGCCGGCGACGGAAGCATGTGTCGCAATTAGCTCCAGGGCATCTCGTACCGATTCCACCGGCAGCAGCTCCATTCCAACAAGTTGGGCTCGATCTTTTAGGGAGGTTCCCGAAGTCGACAACCGGTAACTGATGGATCATAGTCTGCGTTGACTTCCTCACACGCTACGCTGTCACCAAACCAGTGCCGACTGCAGAAGCTCCAGAGATCACAAAATTCCTTGTAGAAGACATTATTTTGAAGCATGGAGCACCATGTGTCATGATATCTGATTGTGGAAAAGTATTCCAATCAAAACTAGTATCAGAGGTAATGTCACAGTGCAACATTGTCCACAGAATGACAATTGCATACCATCCTCAGACAAATGCTCTTATGGAACATTTTAACAATACGTTAGCCAATATGCTGTTGATGTTGAGCAGAAGGATTTGAATACAATTCTGCCAGTCGTGACATTTGCTTACAATACCGCAATTCAAGACACCACAGGCTTCACGCCATTTTTTCCTGCTCCGTGGCCGTGAAGCTGAGACGACAATGGATACGCTGTTTCAGTTCCAACCGCACGACACTCAGGATGACTATGTTAAACAGCTCATCACCAGGGTCGAAGAAACAAGACAGCTGGCTCGCATACGGAAAGTGGATGCCCAGGAGAAGGACCATGAGCGGTATTACGACAAGCACCGACTTGCTGTGTACAGCCCAGGAGATATGGTACGGATTTTTACCCCTGTATGGAAGGTTGGACTGTCATAAAAGTTATTGAAGTGATTCTTTGGTCCGTATGGTGTATTACACCGCCTGTCAGACATCACATACGAAGTTGAGGATTATGAGCTGTCGTCGAAATGACAAAAACGAAGAGACATTGTTCATGTCCTGCGCATGAAGCCTTACTATGATCCTGAAGAGCAGGTAGGCGACAATGGCTTCTTATTCAAGGACTCTAAGGACGGTAATGTTACTGATGAAGCCATGATAGGAACATCTGTTGTTGATAATTGTGGAGAAGGGAAGGATTCTCTACAACTACCATACAGAAAACCCATGACAAGGTCAAGATACAGGACATAACAGCTGGCTCTACAGGGAACATAACAGCGGGTTGCTGTTTTTCCAAGAGAGGGAGCAATGCTGAGAGGCACCACATAAACCGACTACCAACGTGGCACAGGGGATAGCGTCACCGACTACAGTGCTGAAGGTTGCCGGTTCAATCCTGCCCACCGGCAAAAATTTATTTCTTTGTAATTATCATTTCCAGAATGTTCTACATTTTTCTTATGATTACTTGTAATTTCTACTTGTTTCTTATGTTAACTATTATTCTAATTTCTGGTACATTCTGTCTGTGTATAAATAGTAGAGCACTCTGCCTGAGGCAGTTAGTGCTGTGTGCATGCTGAGTTCGCAATAAACCTGCTTTCAGTATAAGTGCTGTGTTCAGTTTATGACCATGCCTTTGAAGTCAAGCCTAGTCTCAAACACAAATAATAGTTCTGATTCATAATCTAAACAAATACAAAGTTCAGGTGCAATACTACCAAAAGTTCTTGTTATATTAATTTAATAACCTATGAACAGCATAAATTGCACAGCAAGAATAATAGTTCTTGTTCCAAAAAATGACAAGTATATGAGTGTATCAGTTTGTAAATCTACAGGGTCTGTTCAAACAGTTCCAGTTCACAAAATTGTTCATCGCCTACATCTTCCCTAAGTATATTGTCTTCTATGAAACAGTCTCCTTCACAATTGATACAAATGGTAAAATACCAGTGATTACTAGTGTCAGAGGGATGCCTTAAAGGAGGGGGGGGGGGGGGGGAAGAAAACCAGTTTTGGCAGACCTTGGAAGACATGCTCAGTTTGTTAGTCAAACCATTGGTATGCAATATCAGTTATCTTTATTACATCAAAAATAAACTTGATGAACTACTGATTTGTATTGATGAAATAGATTCCTCTAACCCAATTGACATAATTTGCCTCTCTGAACATCATGTGGCCTGTGGTATATATATATATGTTAAACATTCCAGGATTTAATTTAGCTTCACACTTCTTTAGAGTAGATATGAAGGGAGGAGGAGTTGCCACATTCATTAAAAACTGCTATAAATTCAAGAATATTGATATATATAAATTCTGTTTAGAGCAGCATTTAGAAGCTTGTGTAACAGAAGTAGAGTTCCACAACACCTGCTATATAATCGTGACTATTTACCAAGCACCTGCAGGAAATTATAATCTATAACTAAATCATCTAGAAGCTCTATTATGTTATTTAACAGGAAGAAATAAAGAAATCCTGGTTGCTGGTGACTTTAATACAGATTTTTTTTATTAAGTTCTCCAGTAAAAATTTATTGCAGTCAGTAACTTTGTCTTTCAACCTAACTCATGCCGTAAACTTTCCAACTAGGATAACTAAAACCTCTAGGACAGCAATTGATAATATTTTTATAGACAAATCAAAGCAACAAAAATCACATCATAAAACCAATAATAAATGGCCTATGCAGCTCCTTGTTTTAGGTATAGATTCTAAACAGATTATGAAGACTGCAAAATCTGCATACAGGAGAGTAGTCAACCCACAAAAAATTGGCAAATTTTAGAAAACTCCTCAAAGACATGAACTGTAAAGATGTATGTAGTGCTCATGGCATGAATGAAAAATATAACATATTCATTAATAATGTTAGTATCATGTTTGAAAACTGTTTTCCTCTAAAAGTAACTCGAATTAAACAGAAGTCTATAATAAAACCATGGATTACACAATGAATAAAGATTTCATGTAAGACAAAAAAGAATTTGCTATTGCCAGTAAACATTGATAAAAAGGAAAATGTATCTATCAGCAAATAGTAGTTGCAATGATGATGATTTAGCTAAATATAAGGAATACTGTAAAATATTTAAAAAAGTTATTCAGGCATCTAAACAAATGCACTATGAAAAGAAGATAGCAACACCAGGAAAATAAAGACAATATGGGATATAGAGAAAGAGGAGACTGGTAGAACCAGAAAGGAACAAGAGAAGGTAGCATTAAGAGTAGATGAGACATTAGTAACTTATGGGCATAGTGTGGCAAATCTATTTAACAAGTACTTTATATCTGTTACTGATAGTATGGTATTGTCTGGGTCAATAAATAATGCCCTTGAAAATTTGAAACTAGCATTTACAAATAACTTCAAGTACAAGAATATGTCACTCACTTCATCACAAGAAATAACTTCCATAATAAAATCATTAAAAATAAAACATTCTAGTGATTACAATACAATATCAACAAAATTAATTAAAGTGTGTTCTTGTGAATTTAGCACAATTTTAAGTTATTTATGTAACCAGTCTATTATAATCAGAACATTTCCTGATTGGATAAAATATGCAGATATTAAACCTCTATTCAAGAAAGGGGATAACGAGATACCATCAAACTACAAACCGATTTCACTTTTGCCTGCATTTTCAAAAATTCTAGAAAAGGTAATGTACAAGCAACTTCTCAACCACCTAATCATGAATGACATATTGTCCAGAACACAGTTTGGATTTCTGAAAGGTTCTGATTTCGAGAAGTCTATTTACACCTACAGTGAGAATGTCCTTAATTCATTAGATTATAAACTGCAAGCAGCAGGTATTTTCTGTGATTTGTCAAAGGCATTTGATTGTGTGAACCATAACATCCTTTTAAATAAATTAGAATTCTACAATGTCATGGGAATTGCTGTAAAATGGTTCAAGTCATACCGCACTAACTGGAAACAAAGGGTGTCAGTGCAAGTGACTAGTGAATTAAGCCAACAGTCATCACAGGGATCCATCTTATGGCCATTGCTTTTTCTTGTGTACATTAATGACCTCTCATCAGTTACACTACCAGAAGCAGAGTTTGTTTTGTTTGTAGACGATACAAGTATTGCAATAATAAGTATGTCAAGCATAGTTATAGAAAGGTCTGCTAATTATATTTTCATGAACATTAATAAATGGTTTAAAGTCAACTCATTGAAATTACACTTTGAAAAGACTCACTACACGCAGTTCAGAACATGTAAGAGATTTCCCACCAGCATATGCATTATGAAGAAAAGCAGATAGAAGAGGTTGACAGTATTAAATTCCTGGGATTACAGCTTGATAATAAATTCAGTTGGGAGGAGCACACCACAGAACTGCAGAAACGACTCAACAAATATGTATTTTCAATTCGAGTGTTATCAGACATAGGAGATATAAAAATAAAAAAGCTTGCATCCTTTGCTTACTTTCATTCCATAATGTCATATTGTATAATATTTTGGGGTAACTCTTCAAGTCAGTCGAAAGTCTTCAGAGTCCAAAAGCGTGTAATATGTATTATTTGTGGAGTAAATTCATGGATGCCCTGTAGAAGCCTTTTCAAAGAACTGGGTATATTGACTTCTGCCTCTCAGTATATTTATTCCTTAATGAAATTTGTCATAAATAATATATCCCTTTTCTCAAAAAACAGCGCAGTTCATACATACAATACTAGGAACAAAGATGATCTTACTTTAGTTCAAAAAGGGGTCCACTACTCAGGAACACACATTTTCAATAATTTACCATAAGTATAAAAAATTTAGCTAGAAATAAAGATCAGTTTATGGGGAGCTTAAAAGACTTTCTAGTGGCCAACTCTGTCTACTCCATTAGTGAATTTCTAAATTGTTCCAAATGATGCATGTATCGGTATTCATATTATACTAGTATTTTTATATTGTCAGCTCAAAAAGAAAAAAAATCTACTTAAAAAGTGTATCTATCTGTATATATATATTATTAGTATTATCTATTATTCAGCTTGTAAATTTTGTTTCTTGACATGTTCCACATCTGCGAGGATCTCCTCAACACGGATCTATGGAACAAATAACTAATCTAATCTAAACCACTCTTTACACTTCAGGAAGCATCTTGGTACACCTCTTGCTGGATCATAAGAAGCGCCATCTGCATATTATCTTTTATCTTGTTAATCATTGCAAATCTTCATTATTTCAATGGGGTTTCAACTATGGAAATAAAAAAGTCTGCAGGGGTTGTGTCTGAAGAGTACACAGGATGAGGCAGAACAATGATTTCATTTTTTTGCAACTGTCACACAACAACAGGAAAGAATGATGCAGAAGCCATAATTGTATTGTCACATTGCAGACATTTTCCTTCTCACATTTTTCACAGATGTCACAAACAGTCTGGTAGACCACTGATAAACATTTTGTCCCTCTGGTACTACTTAATGATGAACTAATCCTTCAAAGTCATCAGCAGAAGTCAAAGGGCATCCTAAAAGAGGGTCATCTTTAACTTCCTCCTGGCTGTTTTTAAACTGTATGATCCATTGGTAATACCGAGTACAGCTTAAGCACTCATTATTTGGTGTGTCTCTGTAAAGGTTTTCTAGAGTTTCATGTAAAATTTCATGCAGACATGTCGCTCCTTTACCTCTGCCACGTTGACATTCACTAACTGTGCAACACAATGTCTTATTCAATGCAGTACTCAACAATAACTAAGAAACATATAATAATGAAAATCCTCACAGTTATAGATTCAACACAGGTATGTGCAGGGATGTCAACTGCATGTTGCTCCAACACTCCACTGATGCAAAATTATGAATGTTTCAAAATTTTTTGAACAAATCCAATACCTACATCTATTACTCTGCAAACCACATTATGATGTATGTAGAAAGGTACTTTCTGTATAACAGCCATTTTACACATTTCTTCTTCTAGTTGCTAAGGTGCACTTGGAGAATGATTGTTAGGAAGTTTCCATACTAGTTTGACTATTGCTAATTTCACCATTATGGTCTTTCTGCAGAGGAGATATAGGAGGAGGCAGTACTTCAGTTATTTCTTCTACAACCATATGCTCTCAGAACTGTAACAGTACACCACACCATGATGCAGAACAATCTGTCTTGTAGTGTTTGTCACTGGACTGACTGAGCACTTTTGTGATGCTTTTACACTTAGCAAATTAATCTACAACAAAATTAACCTTCTTTTGATTTTCTTTATGTCCTCTACAAACACCACCAGGTATGAATAGCTGACTGACAATCAATATTTCAGTATACATTGTATGATGGTTTTATAAGATACCTTATTTGTCAGTGGATTACACTTTCTGAGTGTTCTTCTAATGAATTTCAGTTTGGCTTCTACATTACTTGTGATTAGTTTTATGTGATCATTTTAATTTACAAAAAGCTCTGCACATATACTTCTAGATATTTATAGGATGCAAATGCTTCCAGGCATTGTACTCAAGAAATTTAATCATACAAGTATGCATTTCTGTCTGTTTATATGCAATACATTATATTGTTTATGCTCAATGACAACTGCAAATTTCTGCAAAAAGTTTTGCTTTTCTGCAGGTCTTCCTGCATTTCAGTACATATTCTAGTATTGCAACTTCTCTGTAATCAACAACATGATGTCACGCCATTTATGATTCTATAAAGTAATCCTCCAACACTACCATGGAATTTGCCTACAGTTACTTTTACTGCTGAATACTGAAATGTTGTGATCAGTTTGCTAAGGACTTTTTAATCCAGTAGAAAGCTGGTCTTATACTCCAGACACTTAGATTTTGCTTATTAGGTGGCATTGAGGAACTGTGTGAAATGTATTCTTGAAGACAATTAACAGGTCATCAACCCATCTGTCGGTATCTCACTTTATGGGTCTCATGAATGAGCATGGCAAAAATGGTGTCATGTAATATACTCAGTTGTGGATGTTCAGACAACCAAATCCTATATATAATCATTGTTTTCGGCACCCAGTTGATTCCTTCTGTGAAGAATTTTGGTCTACAGAAACATAATAATATGCCACCATAAACACACTCAAAAATTCTATGACATACTGACTTCTGATGTAGGCACCTATAGTTTTGTGCTTGAAAACTGGAATTACCTGTACTTTTTTCAGTAAATAGAAATGTTTCAACCCTTCAGCAACCTATGGTACAATGTTACTAGAGGAAGAGCAAGTGCTTTCACACACACTGTGTAGAACAGATACAACATACTTTGTTGAGCTATTTCAGTTGAATTTATGCTCCATGGCCAATTATTTTCATATATGTAATATTGATGATCAGAGGATGATTTAAAGGAGTAACCACAGTATGATATTCCTCAATGAAAACATTTTGGGAAAATATATTTAGTAGACATTGTCATCATACATTTTTCTGTCATTTTGGTCATAGTGTGTCTAAGTTGATACTTTTGATCCATTGACTGATTTATCCCTTAACTGCCCTGGCGGGGTCATATTTACGCCAAGAGTTTTCATTTTAATATTTATTCGATAGGTAACATGGTGGCGAGCTCTTACGAAGGCTGCCAAGTCTAAAGAAGGTAGCCAACATATGTTTTGTACAAACTTGAAAATTAGAAAAAAATATAAATCAATATTTAGGGTAGGAATTTAAACAAATGTGGTTTGTAAAACATCTCTTTTGTTTTCATATGGCAAGAACCATGCCTTCAGAAATTCAAAATATGGAAAATAACGTCTTTCCAATGAAAACTAATTTTTATGTGAATTACAAAATGTCAGATAATTTCAAATCTTTTAAAATAATTTCTTTGTGTTTACTTCTATGTTTAAATGTATTTGTTTACGTTACAATTTGATATTAACTACACAATAAATGCTTTACATTCAAAATGCCATTTACAATCATATTTACCACAAGAACTTGGGGTCAAAATTGACTCTGCCAGGGTATGAGAGTTACTACATTCGCCAGGGCAGTGATAGCAACAAATAAACATACAGACACACACGCACACACACACACACACACAAACGCTAGCTTTCGCAGCCTAGCTGCTTCATCAGGCAGAAGGGAAGGAGAGGGAAAAGGAAATAATGAGGGTTTTAAGGAAGGGGGTAAGGAGCCATTCCAATCCCGGGACAGGAAAGACTTACCTTGGGGGAAAAAATGGAGGGTAAATAAATGCACACACACCCACACATTTACACAGACACAAGTACACTTAGGCAGACATACTGTAGAAATGTAGAAAGCAAAGAAGTTAGAAGTTAGACAGAGATGCCACTTGAGGCAGAGGCTCTGTCCAGAGAACCAAGGCAAAGATGTTGAGATGGTGGGTGGGAATTCGAATTTAGCGGAGGTTGAGACCAGGTGGGCAACGGGAAGAGAGAATATGCTGAAGGGCTAGTTCCCATCTCCGGAGTTCTGAAGGATTGGTGTCAGTGGGAAGTATCCAGATAACCCGGACGGTGTAGCACTGTGCCAAGATGTGCTGGCCGTGCACCAAGGTATGTTTAGCCACAGGGTGATCCTCGTTACCAACAAACACTGTCTGCCTGTGTCCATTCATGCGAATGGACAGTTTGTTGCTGGTCATTCCCACATAGAACGCTTCACAGTGCAGGCATGTCAGTTGGTAGATCACGTGGGTACTATCGCAAGTGGCTCTGCCTTTGATCGTGTACACCTTCCGGGTTACGGGACTGGAGTAAGTGGTGGTGGAAGGGTGCATAGGGCAAGTTTTACAACGGGGGCGATTACAAGGGTAGGAGCCAGAAGGTAGGGAAGGTGGTTTGGGGATTTCATAGGGGTGGACTAGGAGGTTACGGAGGTTAGGTGGGCGGCGGAAAGACACTCTCGGTGGAGTAGGAAGGATGTCATGAAGTCCTTGTTGGTAACGAGGATCACCCTGTGGCTAAACATGCCTTGGTGCACGGCCAGCACATCTTTGCACAGTGCTACACCGTCCGGGTTATCTGGATACTTCCCACTGACACCAATCCTTCAGAACTCCGGAGATGGGAACTAGCCCTTCAGCATATTCTCTCTTCCCGTTGCCCACCTGGTCTCAACCTCCACTAAATAATTCCTACCCACCATCTCAACTTCTTTGCCTTGGTTCTCTGGACAGAGCCTCTGCCTCAGGTGGCATCTCTGTCTAACTTCTTTGCTGTCTACAGTTCTACAGTATGTCTGCCTAAGTGTACTTGTGTCTGTGTAAATGTGTGGGCGTGTGTGCATTTGTTTACCCTCCATTTTTCCCCCCAAGGTAAGTCTTTTCTGTCCCGGGATTGGAATGGCTCCTTACCCCCTTCCTTAAAACACTCATCATTTCCTTTTCCCTCTCCTTCCCTTCTGCCTGATGAAGCAGCTAGGCTGCGAAAGCTAGCGTTTGTGTGTGTGTGTGTCTGTATGTTTATTTGTTGTTATCACTGCCTGTGCCCCTTCGCCTGGTAAGTGTACTTCATCTATTTTTTACGTATATTTTTCCTGTTAGGAATTTTTCCTCTATAATATTCGTATCATACAATAAATTAAATATAGATATAAAAATAATAGGTGGTGGTGTGTGGGAGGATTCAATGGCCTGGGTTGTGAGGCAGCCATTGAAATAAAGCATGTGTTTCACTGCATGCTGTGCCACAGGGAGGACCACCTTGTTTTTGACCACAGTTTGGCAGTGGCCATTTATTCTAATTGACAGCTGATTGGTGGTCAAGCCAATATAGAAAGCTGAAAAGTGATTGCAGCACAGTTGGTAAATTACATGGCTGCTTTCACAGGTGGCCTGGCATCTGATAGGGTAGGAAAAGCCTGTGTCAGGACTGAAATAGGAAGTGCTGGATGGGTGGATTCGACAGGTCTTGCACTGGGGTCTTCCACAAGGATATAATCCCTGTGGCAGTGGGCTGGGTTTCAGGGTGGCATAGGGATAGACTACGATGTTATGGAGGTTAGGAGAGTGATGGAACACCACTTTAGCAGGGATGGGAAGAATCTTGGGCAGGATGTCTCTCATTTCTGGGCATGAGGACAGAAAATCAAAATCTTGACATTTTTCTCTGATTTTCTGTCTTCATGCCCAGAAATGAGAGACATCCTGCCCAAGATCCTTCCCACCCCTTCTAAAGTGGTGTTCTGTTGCCCTTCCAACCTCCATAACATCCTAGTCCATCTCTATGTGACCCCAGAAACCCAGCCCACTGCAACAGGGAACATATACTTGTGGAAGAGCCCGCTGCAAGACCTGTGCTGCAATCACTGGTTCAGCTTTCTACCGGATGATCAAAAGGTCAGTGTAAATTTGAAAACTTAATAAATCATGGAATAAAGTAGATAGTGAGGTAAAAATTAACAAACATGCTTGGAATGACAAGGGGTTTAAAAAAAAGTGTTAGACAGATGGCGCTTCATCTCATTAGAAAAGCAATAATTAGCATAACAAATTAAGACACAGCAAGGATGATGTTTTTACAGGACATACTCAATATGTTCACCATCATTCCTCAACAATAGCTGTAGTCAAGGAATAATGTTGTGGACAGCACTGTAAAGCATGTTCAGAGTTATGCATTGGCATCAGATGTTGTCTTTCAGCATCCCTAGAGATGTCAGTCGATCACGATACACTTGCGACTTTAGTTAACCCCAAAGCCAATAATAGCACGGACTGCGGTCTGGAGACCTAGGAGGCCAAGCATGACGAAAGTGGCGGCTGAGCTCACGATCATCACCAAACGATGTGCACAAGAGATCTTTTATGCATCTGGCAATACTTTGATTTTATTTTTTATTTTTGTTCTAATAAAACCCCCATGTCATTCCAAGCATGTGTGTCAATTTTTACCTCTCTATCTACATTATTCCATGATTTATTACGTTTTCAAATTTATATTGACTTTTTGATCACTCGATATATTGTCATGACCACTAACCAGCTGTCCATTAGGCTAAATGGCCACCACAAAACTGTGGCCAAAAACAAGGTGGGCTACCCTGAGGCACAGCATGCAGCAGAGCACATGTTTGATTTCAATGGCTCCTTCACAACCCAGGCCATCTGGATCCTCCCATTGACCACCAGCTATTCTGACCTGCACAGATGGGAGTTATCTCTACACTACACTCACAGATCCTGAAATCATCCAGACCTCAACCTACAATGACTTCCCTTTTTTCCACACCTTACAGTTCTTACCTCTCTATCCTAAACCTCTTCTATTTTGAGTGTTGTGTGTGTGTGTGTGTGTGTGTGTGTGTGTGTGTGTGTGTGTGTGTGTGAGAGAGAGAGAGAGAGAGAGAGAGAGAGAGAGAGAGCAACGTGCATGCATTTCATTTTTTACATCTATATTTATTTTATTTTCCTCCTTTCACCCACCTCCCCACTCCATTCCTAAGCTGCATCTTGTTACTCCCATCTAGGCCGTGCTGTACCCATCCCAACCACTGTGACACAAACTTCCGAACTCCTCTCCCCTCCCCTTCCCTATTTACACATTGCAGAGCTTGATTCAGAGTGTCGCAGCTGGAGGTGACGGTTGTATGACTGTGTTGTTTGCCTGTGTAATTGCGTGAATGTTCTATTTTCTGAAGAAAGCCACGGCCGATAGCTGCAAGTGTTGTATGTGTGTGTCTTTTGTATCTGCCTGTTGCAGCTCATCACCACACCTTTGCGCGGAGAGTTGTATACTGTCCTTATTACTATATTGTTAATTTCAACCTGGACTTTCCATTATTTCTTTGAAACTATGTGTGATGAAAATTAAATTTCCTGACAGATAAGAAGAACCCTAACAAATGAATTTTGTAGGTGATTCTCTCAATTAGGCAACTCTATCACACATCAGAATCTGGCTCTTTATATCTGTCATTACAACTCTTCTACTCATATTGCACAGAAGTTCTCTTGTATGCCTTTTGGAGAAAGAATAAAATGGTGTGTGGCTCTTTTGAAATTTCAGTAAATCTCTATTATACTGGAAGATTATTTAAGAACTTATTTTATAAGTATTTACTGTGTATTCTTGTTTTTAATATGTTCTACACAGAAGAGGTTGTTCTCATTGAGACTCAATTGGATCAAAATGTACATCTAATATAACCAATTTCTGAGTTAGAAGAAAGCCCTGAAAAGATGGCATGAACAATTCTTTTCGTTTTTGATATTCAAAAATAGTTTTTTGTTTTGTATTGTAGACAGTGCAGACTTCTAAGGTAAAGTAACAAAATACAGGTGAAAAGTCGAACACGTTCATCTAATCTTGGATCAATTATGATAAGGTTATAGATGGTGTGCTGATACGGTAATTTATTGCTGCACCTCTCTTGATAAAGAATTCAGCCCTTCTTCATATGCCTCTCTTTCCTGCCTTAACATTCTTTTAAAGATACAGTGACCTGTGCTTTTGATATTTGTTATACCAATCATTTCTATTTCTGTCAACTATGTTGTAGTTGCTTCTGTTTGCAGTTTACCAACTTCCTTCTATAAACAAGACTTTCCAGTTAAATGTAACCTGTAATTCATCTGTAGAGAAACTCTTCTGAATGTGAAATGATATTGGGACACCAGTGAAAAATCTGAGCTCTGTTACTAACCTTCATTTTCATATGTACATTCATCACTTAATGGCAACTTTTACACTGTGAGTAGTTGTTTTTGCACATCTTTAAGTTGGAAAAATAGGGTTTGATAGAGTAGGTAGTTATTCCATATCCCATGGGGAGGGGAGAAGGGGGGGGGGTTAAATTCTTGTTTATTTGCATGTTCCTGTAGTACTTGCAATTTGCAACAGTTGGGAGAAATTAAAATTAAAATTACATTTACTCATAGGCACAGATATTAATCAATATTTAAGAAAACTGATCTTCTCTGGAACTAATAACACAAAAATATTGTCACAAAATAGATGCTACATGAGAGTAACAATGTGGTGTAGTGACTAAAGTTATGGACTCTGAAGCAAAGGGTCCCAGGACTGATACTTGCCATGTTTATTCATTTTAATTTGTAAATAGTGTTCCAGTACCTTCTAAGTTGTATTGAGTAATAATGTTCCAGAAGTTTCTGTTAATAAACACATACTGTGTAAACCTCTGGCCAAAGTTAATTCATTTTAGGCTGTTGTACATGTGGGTCAATTGCCAAATGAAGAATTTCTGAGTAAAAACTAGTGTTCTTCAATCAACTAGGTATGTCCTATGACATCGCTACTACATGATATTATTCTAGGGGAGATGCTGGGTACTCCTAATTTTGGATCGTACACATCATTGTCAGCACAGTGGCTCCTATTAGGCCACAACAGAGCCATCTTTTACAAGGTGAGAAGCCACAGTTCAAATCCTACTGCACTGAGTGGAAGATTTAGGAGGCTAAAGAAGACAAGATCACAAAAATGATCCCAACAATTTGCCAACACGTGAGATATCTTTCAGTATTCTCTGGTGATAAAGGTGAAGGCCCAAACAAGTGGCTGAAGGTTATTTTTATTTGGAGGGGACCACCAAGCAGTGGTATGAAAACAAGGACAAAGTGGATGATATTCCAGACAGAACTGCAGAAATTCTTTGGAGATGCACAAAGACAGAAATGTGTAGGTGAACATCAACTGAAAAGCAGAGTAAAGTGTCAAGGTGAGATTACAAAAGATTACTTTCAAGCTGTCTTGGTCCTCTGTAAGATAGTTGATCTGAGGATGAAGGAGGAAGAAAAGGTTGCTCATATTATGAAACGTATTGCTGAGGACATGTACCAGGAACTATTCATAAAACAGATTTCAACAGCAGACAACTTCATAACATAGTGTCAATACAATGAGATGATGCATCAATAATGAATTGGACATAACAGGTTTGAAGAACTTCTGGAGATTGTATCATGGAGGAAGAAAATGATCTTGCAGACACCATTCCTCAAACAGAGAAGAAGTTCAAAAGGTGCTGGGAATCTGAGCGAAGCCTATCACAAGAACACATCAACAGATTATAAGGGAGAAAGTGGAACAAACGCCAGCTGAAATTGCTTACTGTCAATAAAAAACAGTAGAACTGTTGAGGCCAAGGCTGGTTTACAACAACATAATGAGGAAGACTGACATTTGGAGGATCCAGGACAACCAACCAGTATATTTTTACTGTGGACGATTGGGTTGTGTGGTGCACTACTGCCAGGAGCAGTGACAAATATTTGCTGACACCCATTCCAGCAGGCTGCAAGCAGAGCTATGCCAATGTCAACCCCGTGTAAGAAAGAGTTTGTATTTCAAGGATGATATAGATCACCATCACTGCAAGCTAGCCACTGGACAGGACACTCATGAACACAATGATCAACCTTTTAGGACCACCAGCTGATGCAACCTAAAAAACTGAACAGTGCAACCTTCCTTGGAAGTGAGGATGCCGAAGAACAAATTCCTCCAGAGTCAATCACTGCCAAAATGATGGGAAACTACATAAGCATCCTTATGCTACGTAAGTACGATCTCTTGTGAACTCGGGAGAATCATATATTGTTATTTTGGCGAAGTACTGTGCCACTTGCAAAAGGGCAGTTCGGCAACCATAAGAACACACGGCTGAAGATGGCTAATGGAAAATATGTGCAGTCCACAGGAAGATGCATTATTTTTGTGTGTATAAATAACCAAACACAGCCATTTGAAATCCTCATTTCAGAAGAATGCAGTTATGACATTATTCTTGGATGGGACTTCCTAAAGGATTTCCATGTAATTGTAGATTGTGGCCACTCAGAGATTACTTTAGAAGAGATGAGTGTATATGGAGAGGAAGACTGACATTCTATTAATGGAGGCTTTGTGAGCTGGATGAAGTAATTATTCCTGTAGTCACTGATTCAAAGGTAACTGCCATATATCATGCAACATGCCAGCTCAAGGACCTCATAGTGGAAGGTAACATGGGCTTACCACTGGAGAAAGACGTATATATTTTAACCTCTGTTGTCTCATTCAAAAAATGAATAAGACAACTGCTGCTAAGAGCCATACCTACTTCCCAGAGGCTTGTGCATATCAACCACTCAGTTGTTAACTGAAGAGCATTTGAATGTCATAGAAGCATCTTGTGATGAGTTTATAGGCAAAATTACTGCTGCCACCACAAGTCAAGATCTTCATGCTTGAATGTTGCCAGACTTAGCAAGGGACAAACAAGGGAAACTACTCACAGTTCTTCAAGATTTCTTAGTGTTCCTTTATAAAAGAGAAGACCATGTTAAAGGACCCAAAGATACCATTGAATAAACAGTGGTGATCATCAACCAGTCGGCCAGAGAGCACACTGTGAGTCAGCAACAGAATTTCTAATAATTGATGAAGGGTAGAGAAAATGATGAAGCACATCATCATTTAACCATCTCAGAGACCATGGTCTTGACCATTAGCTTTTGTCAGAAAGAAGGTTGGCAGTTGGTAGTTCTGTGTCAACTACAGAAAACACATTGTGGAAAGCACCTGAGCCAGACTTGTTGAGTGGTAGTTAGTCAGGCGGACAGCATTTGAGTCTGACTCGTGCAATTCTAAAAAAAATTATTTGCCATTGCACAGCCTTATGATTTACTCAAAATTTTGTTTAACTGGTAATTTTAGTATTTAATAATATTTTTTGCAATAGATAAAAGAGGTTTCATTGTTTCAAATGAGACTGCACACTCAATTACTGAATTCAATTAGAAAGCTGCAAATTCTTGAAAAAACTTTTTAAAAACAATAGTCTGACTGCCCCATCCAAGGTTGCTTTCACCAGTCTTGAATGTGTTAATGTTTTTGTTATGGTCTTGAATCCGGAGACTGGTTTGACGCAACTCTCCACCCTACTCTATCCTTTGGAATCCATTTGAATCTGCTTAGTGTGTTTATCTCTTGGTCTCCCTATGCAGGTTTTACTCCAAACACTTCCCTCCAATGCTAAATTCATGATTCCTTGATGTCTAAGAAAGTATCCCACCAATTGAGCTCTTTGTTTAGTCAAGGTATGCCAAAAATTCCTTTTCTCCCCAATATTATTCATTACCTCTTCATTAGTTATGCGATGTACCCACCTAATCTTCAGCATTCTTCTGTAGCACCATATTTCAAAAGCCTCTATCCTCTTCCTGTCCACAATATTTATAGTCCAAGTTTCACTCCCATACAAGGCAACACTCCACACAAATGCATTCAGAAAAGACTTCCTTATGCATAAATTAATATTCGATGTTAACAAATTTATCTTTTTCAAAAACGCTTTCCTTTCAATTGCCATTCTGCATTTTATATCCTTTGTACTGCAATCATCACCTGTTATTTTACTGCCCAAGTAACAACACGCGTTACCACCTTTATTGTTTCATTATCTAATCTAATTCAGCATCGCCTGATTTTCTTAGACTGCACTCCATTATCCTTGTTTTTCTTACATTAATGTTCATCTTATACATACCTTTCAACACACTGTCCATTCCATTCAACGGATCTTCCAGGTCCTTTGCTGTCTCTGACAGAATTAAAAGTCATCAGCAAAATACAATGTTCTTATTTCTTCACCCTGAACTTTAATTGCTTCTCCAAATTTCTCCTTGCTTTCCTTTATAGCTTGCTCAATGTACAAATTGAATAACATTGGAGAAAGGCTACAACCCTGTCTTACTGCCTTCTCAACCACTGCATCCCTTTCAAGCCCTTCAATTCAGATAACTGCTGTCTGGTTTTTGTACAAGCTGTAAACAACCTTCCATTCCCTAAGGTAACCAAAAAATGATGTTTGTCCCTTTTCATTAATTGGTGATACGCTGGTCTGTCTGAGGGGATCAAAGTTTTTCTCAACCATGGACCTGTACTCAGGATATTGACAAACAGAAGTCGACAAAGCTGAGCATGAGACAACTGCTTTTGTTACCACATAGGGTCTCTATGAATTTAAAGTAATGTCATTTGGTCTGTGTAATACACCAGCAGCTTCTGAGTTATTGATGGATAACCTATTATGTCACCCCAAATGTACAATGTGTGTTTATTTACTATGTGACATTATGGTATTCTCTGAAACTTTTGACAAACACATAAAAAGACTGTGTTCTTAAGTGTGAAGGAAATCAGAACAGTTTGAAATCTTGTGTGAATCAAAGGTGTCTGACCTGATCCATAGGTGAGATTTATAATGAAATTTCCCATTCCTAAAAACACATGCCAAAAGAGACACTATAAGAAAACAAGTCTGGTGTTATGATTAATGTGTACTGTGAAGCAAAGGGTCCTGGGTTTGAGACCCAAGATGTTTGCTCATTTTAGTTTGTAAATAGATGTAGATGTATTGAGTAATAATGTTCCAGATGTATCTGTTAGTGTATTTATACCGTGTAAACCTCTGTTTGGAGTTATTTCATTCTGTGCCCTTGTACATGTGTCACAAGTGCCAAATAAAGGATCGCTTAGTTCAAACCAGTGTTTTTCAATCAACTAGCTACATCCTATGACAACACTACATGGCATTATTATATAGATATTGTTATTCTTTTCATCTCTTACTATGTAGCCTATTAGTCCACAAGCTCAATGAAGTTCATTACTTGACAGCGCAAACACTTACCGTCTGAAAAATATATGAAAACTGATATATGCAGTGTTTACAGATATGTCACTGTTATTTTGAGTGACAGAAAAAGAAATATGAGGAAGAAGATAGGAAGGATTTAAAATCTATACTAAAATGTTTGAATTTCTTGAAAATTTTATTTACAACATGAATTTTCTACACAGAAAGGTGCAGAAATTCAAACACTACATAGCAGAAAAGTAAAAAGAGAAGTTCAAATTACATAAGTCAAGCACAATACAAGTATTTCATCAACAGTTACCTTTTTCATTCATTATTTATAAATTATTACATTTACAGAGAAGAACTAATTTATTAAATGTAATCTGCCACACAATGTATCACATTATCAAAGCTCAGCAGCAGTACCGTCACCTCGTGCAATACCACTATCAATTACAAATTTATGAGCTATGAATCACCATGCACGCATTTCCCAGAACTAGCCACCACATCAAAAATGCATTTAAAGAAAGCTCAGATCACAAACATACAAGACAAATGCAGCATCACTGAGGCAAGAATTAAACAAGCAAGTAACAGTTGCTAATTTAACATGACATAATATGAACATCATAATTTTGCAGAAATAACATAAATGCCTAACTATCACATTATAACAATATCAGATAAAACATTTGGTAAAAAATAGTGTAAAGTGGTTTTTTAGTTCAGTTTTATAAATAAGAGCAAAATATTAGAATTTTTAAAGTTTTCCTGGTAATATTGTGTAATATGGCAGTTTGATAAAACAGACAAACTATTTGTTTCATTTTGCATGGAAAAATAGCATTAAGCTTGCCCAATACCATCACCCATTGTAGCAGATTTACTTGCGAATTCCTCGTTTCTCACCTGGAACCTGAAGAGTGGCCGTTGTACAAGATGACCCAAGCATATTAGTGGCAGTGCAAGAGTAACTCCCAGCATCCTCTGCAAATTAAAGTGAGGTGATGAAACATAAGTTGCTGAAATAACAACATCAATATTTCAGTTTTGCCTGAAGTTAATATTTTAGAAACAGCAATGAAGTTAAAAGTAACTAAAATCACTGTTACACAATATAATTATTTAATGGAAATGAAGTGGGTACCATTTCTTTTCACAATCATTACTTACTTCCTTGTAAATATTTTAAATGATTAATGGCTAATGGAAAGTTTAGATTGCTACTCATCAAATAGAGAAGGTGTTGAGCTGTACACAGACACAATGAAAATACCTGCTAAAGTGTTTAAGATTTCAAACAAGTAATTTTTCACAACAGAACACGAACATTCACACAAGCCAATCGGGTCCCAGTACCTAAAAACAATGGCCGTATCTGTCACCTTTACTTATTTCAATCTGTTTTTTCTCTATTTTTGAAGAAGAACCTAGTTTGAAATATAAATATTTAAATCTTTTTCATTGTGCCTGTCTGCAACTCAGCTCTTCTTCATTGTGGTGAGTAGGAATGGTTTTCATCCTATCAAGACTGGTTACTTTAGGAAATCCGAGGAGAATACACATCTTGTGTGTGAGGAATAACCATTTGATGTGTCTTCTCTTGTTCTTGTTATATATAACTTCAATTTGCAGACTCACAATTGTGAATACATTTGTCTGTTACCATATGTCCAGAAGAAAAAAAACTGTTCCATTTGCTGATACCGTAAGTATTGAAATCAAACCTAATGATGTTAACTTTAAAGCTTGAAAATTAGTAAAATATTTAATTGAAAATTAAATCATGGTTCTTGACAATAAACTCACTGAACTTATATAATATACAGTACCTGTAAATCACTATTTCAGTTGAACATACTGACAACACTTTTTCCATATTTTAACCCCCTTATGAAATATTCATAACTAACAACATCACTTATAAATATAATACACCATCCAACACACAACCTTTGTGTATCACAGAAAAAAGTGAGGTAGTCAGTCTTTAAAAATTCAAACATGTAGCCATTGCAGTAGGGAATTTAATATATACGAAAATAAATTCAAGTACCAACAGAAATTTTGTTTGCTTGACAACTTCTTCTACTCTTTGGAAGAATTCCTGAATTTAGAGAGACTCAACATAGGTCAAGTAAGGATTACTGAATAAAAAATAAGTAGTTTAAGGCAGTTATATACAAGATAAACAACTCTCATAGGTTTCACCATGAAGTGTATTCCACACTATTGCTTAAATGCAACACGGAAATAGCAAACACAGTGGATTTTCTATTAAGAATGCTTCTTATCATAATGAAAGAAGTGAGCATGGCAGAAAATCCACTGTGTTAATAATAATTTTAGTAGACTGCCCCAGCGTACTTAAAATATTCTCCATACTATCAAAAAGGAAAAATTCTTGATGTTCTGCAAAATTATTTGTTGAGTTACTAACCAGATTTCGACTTCTTAGTCCATCTTCAGTAACAAGATGAAGTTTACTTACCAGGGGAAGGAGCACAGATAGTGACAGTAACATAAATAAATTAAATACACACACACATAAATGCAAGCTTTCACAGCCATCTGTCACCTCTTTGGGCAGAGTAGGGAAGGAGAGGGAAAAGGAAAGGATTTGGGTTTAAAGGAGCGGGTGAGGAGTCATTCCAATCCCGGAAGAGGAAAGACCTACCTTCGGGGAAAAAGGATAGGCAAACAAACACACCCACCCACACAAATACACATGCACACACACACAAAGGCATTTTGCATATGTCTGCCTTTGTTTGTGTGTGCCCGTGTGTATGAAGAGTAGATGGAGATTACTTACCAGGTGAAGGAGCACAGGTAGTGATAGTAACAAATAAAACACACACATACAGTATGTTTGCCTAGGTGTGTTTGCATTTGTCTATATGTGTGGGTGTGTGTGTATTTGTTTACCCTCCTTTTTTCTCCCAAGGTGAGTCGTTCCTCTCCAGGGATTCAGGGATTGGAATGGGTCCTTACCCACTTCCTTGAAAACCTCATCATTTCCTTTTCCCTCTCCTTCCTTTCTGCCTGAAGAAGCAACTGGGTTGCGAAAGCTTGCGTTTGTGTGTGTGTGTGTGTGTGTGTGTGTGTGTGTGTGTGAGTTTTATTTGTTACTATCACTACCTGTGCTCCTCCACCTGTTAAGTAGACTTCATCTAAAATATATATATATATATATATATATATATATATATATATATATATATATTATAGAAGGAGACCTTCCAGGTGGAAATGGTATAAAATAAAGATTTTTGACTTACCTAAAGTACAGGCTGGTCGATAGGAACACTAAACACACAACCTTCTACAAATGTCTGCCTAAGTGTGTTTGGATGTGGATATGTGTGAGTGTGTGTGTATTTGTTTACCTTCCTTTTTGTCCCCTAAGGTAAGTCCTTCCACTCCTGGGATTGGAATGGCTCCTTTTCCACTTCCTTAAAACCCGTATCCTTCCCTTTCTCCTCTCCTTCCTCCCTCTTTTTCCCGAAGAAGCCACCACTGGTGGCGAAAGCTCGAATGGTTGTGTGTTTTTGTGTGTGTTTAGTGTTCCTATCGACCAGCCTGTACTTTAGGTAAGTCAAAAAAAAAAAAAAAAAAAAAAAAAAAAAAAAAAAATATATATATATATATATATATATATATATATATATATATATATATATATATATATATATAATAGAAAAGAGATGACTTACCAAAAGGACCGGCTCGTCGAGAGAAACAAATAAAATCACACACAAACACACATACAAGCTTTCGCCACCACTGGCAGCTTCTTCAGGAAAAAGAGGAAAAAAGGGGAGGAAAAGGGAAGGATATGGGTTTTAAGGAAGTGGAAAAGGAGTCATTCCAATCCCAGGAGTGGAAGGACTTACCTTAGGGGAAAAAAAGGAAGGTAAACAAATACACACACACTCAGACATATCGAAACGCAAGCACACCTAGACAGACATTTGTGAAAAGCAAAGAAGTTGGACAGAGATACCAATTGAGGCAGAGGCTCTGTCCACAGAACTCAGGCAAAGATGCTAAAGATAGTGGGTGGGAATTTGAGTTAGCGGAGATCGAGACCAGGTGGGCAACGGGAGGAAAGAATAAGCTGAAGGGCAAGTTCCCATCTCCGGAGTTCTGAAAGGTTGGTGTCGGTGGGAAGTATCCAGATAACCCGGACGGTGTAACACTGCGCCAAGATGTGCTGGCCGTGCACCAAGGCATGTTTAGCCACAGGGTGATCCTCATTACCAACAAACACTGTCTGCCTGTGACCGTTCATGCGAATGGACAGTTTGTTGCTGGTCATTCCCACATAGAACGCTTCACAGTGCAGGCATGTTAGTTGGTAAATCACGTGGGTGCTATCGCAAGTGGCTCTGCCCTTGATCGTGTACACCTTCCGGGTTACTGGACTGGAGTAAGTGGTGGTGGAAGGGTGCATAGGGCAGGTTTTACAACGGGAGCGGTTGCATGGGTAGGAGCCAGAGGGTAGGGAAGGTGGTTTGGGGGTTTCATAGGGATGGACTAGGAGGTTACGAAGGTTAGGTGGGCGGCGGAAAGACACTCTCGGAGGAGTGGGGAGGATGTCATTAAGGATGGATCTCATTTCAGGGCAGGATTTAAGGAAGTCGTATCCCTGCTGGAGAGCCACATTCAGAGTCCGCTCCAGTCCCGGAAAGTATCCGGTGACAAAAGGGGCACTTCTGGGATTCTTCGGTGGAAGGTTCTGGATTTGGAGGAATGAGGAGGTGGCTCTGGTAATTTGCTTCTGAACCAGATCAGGAGGATAGCTGCGGGATGTGAAGGCTGTTATTAGGTTATTGGTGTACTGGTTCAGGGATTCGGGACTGGAGCAGACTCTTTTGCCACGAAGACCTAAGCTGTAGGGAAGGGAACGTTTGATATGGAATGGATGGCAGCTGTCATAATGGAGGTACTGCTGTTTGTTGGTAGGTTTGATGTGGACGGATGTGTGAAGTTGGCCGTTGGACAGATGGAGGTCGACATCAAGGAAAGTGGCATGGGATTTGGAGTAGGACCAGGTGAATTTGATGGGACCAAAGGAGTTGAGGTTGGAGAGGAAATTCTGGAGTTCTTCTTCACTGTTGGTCCAGATCATGAAGATGTCGTCAATGAATCTGTACCAAACTTTGGGTTGACAGGCTTGGGTTTCCAGGAAGGCTTCCTCTAAGCGTCCCATAAATAAGTTTGCATACGAGGGGGCCATCCTGGTTCCCATGGCTGTTCCCTTAAGTTGTTGGTATGTCCGGCCCTCAAAGGTGAAGAAGTTGTGGGTTAGGATGAAGCTGGCTAGGGTATTAAGGAAAGAGGTTTTAGGTAGGGAAGTGGGTGGTCGGCGTGAAAGGAAATACTCCATCGCAGCGAGGCCCTGGGCATGTGGGATATTTGTGTATAAGGAGGTAGCATCAATGGTTACAAGGATGGTTTCAGGAGGTAACAGGCTGGGTAAGGATTTCAGGCGATCGAGGAAGTGGTTGGTGTCTTTGATGAAGGATGGGAGACTGCACATGATGGGTTGAAGGTGTTGGTCTATGTAGGCAGAGATTCGTTCTGTGGGGGCTTGGTAACCGGCCACAATTGGCCGGCCTGGATGATTAGGTTTGTGAATCTTAGGAAGTAGGTAGAAGGTAGGGGTGCGGGGTGTCAGTGGGGTCATGAGTTTGATGGACTCGGGTGAAAGGTTTTGTAGGGGGCCTAAGGATCTGAGAATTCCCTGAATCTCTGCCTGGACATCAGGAATGGGGTCTTCTTGACAGACTTTGTAGGTAGTATTGTCTGAAAGCTGGCGCAGTCCCTCAGCCACATACTCCCGCCGATCAAGTACCACGGTCGTGGATCCCTTGTCGGCAGGGAGAATGACGATGGAGTGGTCAGCCTTCAGATCACGGATAGCTCGGGATTCAGCTGCGGTAATGTTGGGAGTAGGATTAAGGTTTTTCAGGAAGGACTGAGAGGCAAGGTTGGAAGTAAGGAATTCCTGGAAGGTTTGAAGGGGGTGATTTTGAGGGAGAGCGGGTGGGTCTCGCTGTGATGGAGGACAGAACTGTTCCAGGCAGGGTTCAATTTGAGTGATGTCTTGGGGAACTGGATCATCAGGAGTAGGATTATTTTTCCTCGTGGCAAAGTGATATCTCCAGCCAAGGCTACGAGTATAGGATAGTAGGTCTTTGACAAGGGCTGTTTGGTTGAATTTGGGAGTGGGACTAAAGGTGAGGCCTTTGGATAGGACGGAGGTTTCAGATTGGGAGAGAGGTTTAGAGGAGAGGTTGACTACTGAATTGGGATGTTGTGGTTCAGGATTGTGTGGATTAGGATTGTGAGGTTTGGGGGGGAGTGGAGCTGGAAGTGGGAGATTGAGCAGATGGGAGAGACTGGGTTTCTGTGCAATCAGAGGAGCTTGTGGTTTATTGGAGAGGTTGTTGAGGGAGAGAGTATTGCCTTTCTGGAGGTGGGTGACCAGGAGTTTGGATAGTTTTTTGAGATGGAGGCTGGCATGCTGTTCCAATTTGCAGTTGGCCTGTAAAAGGATGTTCTGAACTCTAGGTGTCGATGTGGGAGTGGAAAGGTTGAGGATTTTGATCAGGGATAGGAGTTGACAGGTGTGTTCATTGGCGGAGTTGAGGTATAGGTTAAGGATCAGGAGGGTGAGGGCTGTGGATTGTTCTGTTTGGAATTGGTATAAGGCAGGATGAAAGGATGGGTTACAGCCAGAGATGGGAACTTTCAGTGTGAGGCCCTTGGGGGTGATGCCAAATGTTAAGCAAGCCTGAATGAATAAAATGTGTGACCTCAATCTGGTTAGGGCAAAGGCATGCTGACGGAGGGAATGTAGATAAAATTTGATGGGGTCAATGTAGGGTGACATGAGTAGTATGGAGGGAAAAAAAACTGTTGGTAGAATAAGGTTGAAGGACGAAAATAATCTACCGAATGAATATAAGTGAAAACGTGTAGAAAAAAGATCGGAAAAGTCGGAAAAACAGACGGAAATATCGAAAAACGGGAATGGAAATAATCGGAAAGTTGCTACGAAATTCCGAAAATTGTTATGAAATGAAAACGTGTAGAAAAAAAGATCGGAAATGTCGGAAGAACGGACGGAAATATCGAAAAACGGGAATGGAAATAATCGCGAAGTTGCTATGAAATGCCGAAAATTGTTAAGAAATGTAAACGTGTAGAAAAAAGATCGGAAATGTCGCAAGAACAAACGGAAATATCGAAAAACGGAATGGAAATAATCGCGAAGTTGCTATGAAATGCCGAAAATTGATATGAAAAGCCGAAAATTGTTATGAAGTGCCAATTAAAGGTTATAGTAAATGAAGTTCTGAGATGATGTTTGCAGTAAAATGAGAAATGTAGATGAAAGGGGGATATTATCGAGATGCAGTTTTGAAGGCGGTATCCGCGAGAATATGAATAAAAATAATAATAATGACGTTGGTCGTTTTGTTTGGATAGGCTCACAAGTTAATATTACTGATTGTTGTACAGATTGTTGTATGTAGTCTAATTGCCTGGAGAAAATTGAATTGTAACTAAGAGGGGAGGTAAAAATAGAGTGAAAATACTATGTAGAATATAAACAGAAGGAGAAAGTAAGAGGACAGAAAAGATTTCGAAAGGTAACAGAGTAATAACAAACGATCGTGATTGTTAGATTCAAATTGATGAAACGAAAATTATAGAGGGAAACTTTCCCGGTGGGATAAATAAAAATAAAAATAGAAAAGAGATGACTTACCAAAAGGACCGGCTCGTCGAGAGAAACAAATAAAATCACACACAAACACACATACAAGCTTTCGCCACCACTGGCAGCTTCTTCAGGAAAAAGAGGAAAAAAGGGGAGGAAAAGGGAAGGATATGGGTTTTAAGGAAGTGGAAAAGGAGTCATTCCAATCCCAGGAGTGGAAGGACTTACCTTAGGGGAAAAAAAGGAAGGTAAACAAATACACACACACTCAGACATATCGAAACGCAAGCACACCTAGACAGACATTTGTGAAAAGCAAAGAAGTTGGACAGAGATACCAATTGAGGCAGAGGCTCTGTCCACAGAACTCAGGCAAAGATGCTAAAGATAGTGGGTGGGAATTTGAGTTAGCGGAGATTGAGACCAGGTGGGCAACGGGAGGAAAGAATAAGCTGAAGGGCAAGTTCCCATCTCCGGAGTTCTGAAAGGTTGGTGTCGGTGGGAAGTATCCAGATAACCCGGACGGTGTAACACTGCGCCAAGATGTGCTGGCCGTGCACCAAGGCATGTTTAGCCACAGGGTGATCCTCATTACCAACAAACACTGTCTGCCTGTGACCGTTCATGCGAATGGACAGTTTGTTGCTGGTCATTCCCACATAGAACGCTTCACAGTGCAGGCATGTTAGTTGGTAAATCACGTGGGTGCTATCGCAAGTGGCTCTGCCCTTGATCGTGTACACCTTCCGGTTTACTGGACTGGAGTAAGTGGTGGTGGAAGGGTGCATAGGGCAGGTTTTACAACGGGAGCGGTTGCATGGGTAGGAGCCAGAGGGTAGGGAAGGTGGTTTGGGGGTTTCATAGGGATGGACTAGGAGGTTACGAAGGTTAGGTGGGCGGCGGAAAGACACTCTCGGAGGAGTGGGGAGGATGTCATTAAGGATGGATCTCATTTCAGGGCAGGATTTAAGGAAGTCGTATCCCTGCTGGAGAGCCACATTCAGAGTCCGCTCCAGTCCCGGAAAGTATCCGGTGACAAAAGGGGCACTTCTGGGATTCTTCGGTGGAAGGTTCTGGATTTGGAGGAATGAGGAGGTGGCTCTGGTAATTTGCTTCTGAACCAGATCAGGAGGATAGCTGCGGGATGTGAAGGCTGTTATTAGGTTATTGGTGTACTGGTTCAGGGATTCGGGACTGGAGCAGACTCTTTTGCCACGAAGACCTAAGCTGTAGGGAAGGGAACGTTTGATATGGAATGGATGGCAGCTGTCATAATGGAGGTACTGTTGTTTGTTGGTAGGTTTGATGTGGACGGATGTGTGAAGTTGGCCGTTGGACAGATGGAGGTCGACATCAAGGAAAGTGGCATGGGATTTGGAGTAGGACCAGGTGAATTTGATGGGACCAAAGGAGTTGAGGTTGGAGAGGAAATTCTGGAGTTCTTCTTCACTGTTGGTCCAGATCATGAAGATGTCGTCAATGAATCTGTACCAAACTTTGGGTTGACAGGCTTGGGTTTCCAGGAAGGCTTCCTCTAAGCGTCCCATAAATAAGTTTGCATACGAGGGGGCCATCCTGGTTCCCATGGCTGTTCCCTTAAGTTGTTGGTATGTCCGGCCCTCAAAGGTGAAGAAGTTGTGGGTTAGGATGAAGCTGGCTAGGGTATTAAGGAAAGAGGTTTTAGGTAGGGAAGTGGGTGGTCGGCGTGAAAGGAAATACTCCATCGCAGCGAGGCCCTGGGCATGTGGGATATTTGTGTATAAGGAGGTAGCATCAATGGTTACAAGGATGGTTTCAGGAGGTAACAGGCTGGGTAAGGATTTCAGGCGATCGAGGAAGTGGTTGGTGTCTTTGATGAAGGATGGGAGACTGCACATGATGGGTTGAAGGTGTTGGTCTATGTAGGCAGAGATTCGTTCTGTGGGGGCTTGGTAACCGGCCACAATTGGCCGGCCTGGATGATTAGGTTTGTGAATCTTAGGAAGTAGGTAGAAGGTAGGGGTGCGGGGTGTCATTGGGGTCATGAGTTTGATGGACTCGGGTGAAAGGTTTTGTAGGGGGCCTAAGGATCTGAGAATTCCCTGAATCTCTGCCTGGACATCAGGAATGGGGTCTTCTTGACAGACTTTGTAGGTAGTATTGTCTGAAAGCTGGCGCAGTCCCTCAGCCACATACTCCCGCCGATCAAGTACCACGGTCGTGGATCCCTTGTCGGCAGGGAGAATGACGATGGAGTGGTCAGCCTTCAGATCACGGATAGCTCGGGATTCAGCTGCGGTAATGTTGGGAGTAGGATTAAGGTTTTTCAGGAAGGACTGAGAGGCAAGGTTGGAAGTAAGGAATTCCTGGAAGGTTTGAAGGGGGTGATTTTGAGGGAGAGCGGGTGGATCTCGCTGTGATGGAGGACAGAACTGTTCCAGGCAGGGTTCAATTTGAGTGATGTCTTGGGGAACTGGATCATCAGGAGTAGGATTATTTTTCCTCGTGGCAAAGTGATATCTCCAGCCAAGGCTACGAGTATAGGATAGTAGGTCTTTGACAAGGGCTGTTTGGTTGAATTTGGGAGTGGGACTAAAGGTGAGGCCTTTGGATAGGACGGAGGTTTCAGATTGGGAGAGAGGTTTAGAGGAGAGGTTGACTACTGAATTGGGATGTTGTGGTTCAGGATTGTGTGGATTAGGATTGTGAGGTTTGGGGGGGAGTGGAGCTGGAAGTGGGAGATTGAGCAGATGGGAGAGACTGGGTTTCTGTGCAATCAGAGGAGCTTGTGGTTTATTGGAGAGGTTGTTGAGGGAGAGAGTATTGCCTTTCTGGAGGTGGGTGACCAGGAGTTTGGATAGTTTTTTGAGATGGAGGCTGGCATGCTGTTCCAATTTGCAGTTGGCCTGTAAAAGGATGTTCTGAACTCTAGGTGTCGATGTGGGAGTGGAAAGGTTGAGGATTTTGATCAGGGATAGGAGTTGACAGGTGTGTTCATTGGCGGAGTTGAGGTATAGGTTAAGGATCAGGCGGGTGAGGGCTGTGGATTGTTCTGTTTGGAATTGGTATATATATATATATAAATATATATATTATGAGAGGGAAACATTCCTGGTGGGATAAACAAAAATAAAAAATAGAAAAGAGATGACTTACCAAAAGCACCGGCTGTTTGTGTTTGATTTTATTTGTTTCTATCGACGAGCCGATCCTTTTGGTAAGTCATCTCTTTTCTATTTTATATAAGAGATGACTTACCAAAAGGACCAGCTCCTCGATAAATACGAATAAAATCACACACAAACACACATACAAGCTTCCGCCACCACTGGCAGATTCTTCAGGAAAAAGTGGAAAAAAGGGGAGGAGAAAGGAAAGGATATGGGTTTTAAGGAAGTGGAAAAAGAGTTATTCCAATCCCAGGAGTGGAAGGACTTACCTTAGGGGACAAAAAGGAAGGTTAACAAATACACACACACACTCACACATATCCAAACACAAACACACCTAGACACTTACCTTAGGGGACAAAAAGGAAGGTAAACAAATACACACACACTCACACATATCCAAACGCAAACACACCTAGATGGACATTTCGCTTCTTCAGAAAAAGAGGAAGAAAGGAGAGGAGAAAGGGAAGGATATGGGTTTTAAGGAAGTGGAAAAGGAGTCATTCCAATCCCAAGAGTGGAAGGATTTACCTTAGGGGAAAAAAGGAAGGTAAACAAATACACACACACTCACACATATCCAAACGCATACACACCTATACAGACATTTGCAAATATATATTATAGGAGGAGACTTTCCTAGTGGGAAAAATATTTATTAAAATAAAGAACGTTTGACTTACCAAAAATACATGATCGCCAATAGACAGAAAAAAAAGAATAATAATAATTAAAAAAATAAAAATAGTTCCCATTGACACCAATCTTTCAGAACTATGGAGATGGGAACTTGCCCTTCAGTTTATTCTCTCCTCCTGTTGCCCACCTGGTCTCAACCTCCACTAAATTCAAATTCTCACCCACTATTCTTTAACATCTTTGCAGCGGTTCTCTGCCTCTGCCTCAGCTGTTATCTCGGTCCAACTTACTTGCTTTCTACAAATGTCTACCTTGGTGTGTTTGTGTGTGTATATGTGTGGGTGTGTGTGTGCTTGTTTACCTTTCGATTTTTCCATCAAAGGGAAGTCCTTAAACTCCAGGGATTGAATGACTCCTCCTCCACTCCCAAAAAACCGGCATCCTTCCCTTTTTCCCCGCCTTCCTTTCTCTTTTCCTGAAGAAGCAGCCATCAGTTGTGAAAGCGTGTATCTTTTGTTATGTGTGTTTTTGTGTCTACCTACGAGCCTGTGCTTTGGGTAAGATATTCAATTTCTATTTTTATACATATTTATCCCACCAGGAGAGTATCCTCCTGATCTGGTACAGAAGCAAATTGCCAGAGCCACTTCCTCATCCCCCCAAATTCAGAACCATCAACAGAACCCCAGAAGTGCCCCTCTTGTCACTGGATATTTTCCGGGACTGGAGCAGACTCTGAATGTGCCTCTCCAGCAAGGATACGACTTCCTTAAATCCTGCCCTGAAACGAGATCCATCCTTAATGACATCCTCCCCACTCCTCCGAGAGTGTCTTTCTGCCGCCCACCTAATCTTCGTAACCTCCTAGTCCATCCCTATGAAACCCCCAAACCACCTTCCCTACCCTCTGGCTCCTACCCATGCAACCGCCCCCATTGTAAAACCTGCCCTATGCACCCTTCCACCACCACTTACTCCAGTCCAGTAACCCGGAAGGTGTACACGATCAAGGGCAGAGCCACTTGCGATAGCACCCACGTGATTTACCAACTAACATGCCTGCACTGTGAAGCGTTCTATGTGGGAATGACCAGCAACAAACTGTCCATTCGCATGAACAGTCACAGGCAGACAGTGTTTGTTGGTAATGAGGATCACCCTGTGGCTAAACATGCCTTGGTGCACGGCCAGCACATCTTGGCGCAGTGTTACACCGTCCGGGTTATCTGGATACTTCCCACCGACACCAACCTTTCAGAACTCCGGAGATGGGAACTTGCCCTTCAGCTTATTCTTTCCTCCCGTTGCCCACCTGGTCTCAATCTCCGCTAACTCAAATTCCCGCCCACTATCTTTAGCATCTTTGCCTGGGTTCTGTGGACAGAGCCTCTGCCTCAATTGGTATCTCTGTCCAACTTCTTTGCTTTTCACAAATGTCTGTCTAGGTGTGTTTGCGTTTCGATATGTCTGAGTGTGTGTGTATTTGTTTACCTTCCTTTTTTTCCCCTAAGGTAAGTCCTTCCACTCCTGGGATTGGAATGACTCCTTTTCCACTTCCTTAAAACCCATATCCTTCCCTTTTCCTCCCCTTTTTCCCTCTTTTTCCTGAAGAAGCTGCCAGTGGTGGCGAAAGCTTGTATGTGTGTTTGTGTGTGATTTTATTTGTTTCTCTCGACGAGCCGGTCCTTTTGGTAAGTCATCTCTTTTCTATTTTTATTTTTGTTCATCCCACCGGGAAAGTTTCCCTCTATAATATATATATATATATATATAACCAAATAGCTCTACACAATTTTTTGTAATTTGTTAATGTTTTACTATTAGTAAATTTTGTTGGGGTTACCTGGGAAAGCTTGTGGGATTGTTAGACGACATACACCATTTCTGTAATGGAGTTGGTAATCTTCAGAGCTTTCAATAATCCTGCTGTTCTTAGACCAGAGGATATTAGGTGCAGGTTCAGCTTGGACTATACATTCAAAGCGAGCAGTTTGTCCACTGACAACAGCTATATCCCGCAGTGGCTGTAGACAAAAGTAACAGACATCTTTTATCATAATACATTTTAGGTACATATTAAATACCATTTAAAATATGCCTACTGTGGATTCAGTACTATAATTTAATAAACAAGTAAAATAAAATTTGTATATTTTCACTGCCTGGAATTTTTTACACTACAAAATATTCGCATTTGCTATATGTAGTCTATTTTTACAATAATAAAACAGTAAAACATCCATCTCTCTTATGAGACTGTTTGGACACATTACAATCAGACTACTCGATGAATTATACAATGTTTTCAAAGTTAGCTTCAGTGTTGTTTGTGGCAACATAAATGCATTATTTCTACAAAATTGGATTGTGAAAGCAGATTTTTTAACTAACTAGAGAATCCAGCAATGCTTTGCATTTCTTAAACATGCCTGGAAATTGTACACAGATCCAAAACTCTTCCTTATTCTCTGCCCATCATTTCCCCCATATCAATGCCTATTTTTACCTTCCTCTTTGACCTCCTAGGCTTCCCTCTGTATTTCCTAGCTGAAAATCTGACAATACAGAGGTATTTCTTGTTCCAGTATTCAGTTAGCTCATGTACTCCTCCTCCTCTTTCTGTCCATCTGCTCCTCCCTCCTCTCTATGGCCCTGTCTACCTACATCTGCCTCTTTCTTTCTTTCTACCGCCTTCATCCTCCTTACCCTCTGCCCCCCACTCCCAATCCTTCTCATCCTCCCTATCCCTATCTATCCACTTATCCATCTCCCTGCCACTGTCACTACCTCCCACACTCTCTGTCACCAGTCTCTGTTCATCTCCTCCCTTCCCTATTTATAACAGTTACATATATATACCAAAAAAGGTAGAAAATTAAGGAGATGGAATCTGGACAAACTGATGGAGCCAGAGGTGGTGAGAGCTTCAGAAGGAGCATTAGGCAAGGATTGCCTGAAACAGAGAAAAGTAATACAGTAGAAGAAGAATGGGTAGCTCTGAGAGATAAAGTAGTGAAGGCTGTAGAGGATCATATAAGCAGAAGGACAAGGCATAATAAAAATCCTTGGATAACACAGGAGATACTGAACTTAATTGATGAAAGGAGAAAATATAAAAAGGCATCAAAGAAGCAGGCAAAATGCAGTACAGGCATCTGAAAAATGAGGTTGACTGGAAGTGGAGACTGGCTAAGCAGGAGTAGCTTGAGGAGAAATGAGAGACTGTAGAAGAATGTATAACTAGGGGAAAGATAGACTACAGGAACATAAAAGAGACGTTTGGAGACAAGAAAAGCACTGGTATGAATATCAAGAACTCAGATGGGAAAACAGTACTAAGCAAAGAAGTAAAAGCTGAAAGGTGGAAGGAATATATAGAAGGACTGTACAAAGGAAATAAACTTGCAAACAGTACTCTAGAAATGCAAGACAAAGTAGAGAAAGATGAGATAGGAGATATTATACTACGAGAAGAATTTGAAAGAGCACTAAAAGATTTGAGCAGAAACAAGCACCCTGAAGTAGATGATGTTCCATATGAACTGCTGATATTGTTAGGAGAGACAGTCATGAAAAAATTGTTCCACTGATATGCAAGATGTATGAAACAGGGAAAATACCCTCAGACTTCAAGATGAATACAGAGATTCCAATACCTAAGAAAGCAAGTGCAGAAAAATTAGAAACTTACAGAACTATCAGTTTAATAAGTCATGGATGCAAAATAATAACACGAATTATTTCCAGATGAATGGAAAAACTGGTGGAATCCAACCTTGGGGAATATCATTTTGGATTTAGGGGAAATATAGAAACACACAAGGCAATACTCACTCCATGACTTATCTTCGAGGATAGATTACGGAAAGGGAAACCTGTGTTTGTAATATAAAGCTTTTGACAATGTTGACCGGAATACACTTTTTCAGATTCTGAAGGTAGCAGCGGTAAAATACAGGGAGCAAAGAGCTATATTCAACTTGTACAAAAACCAGACAACAATAATTAGAGTCAAAGAGCATGAAAGGGTCACAGTGATTGGGAAGGGAGTAAGAGAGGGTTGTAGACTTTCCCCAATTTTGTTCAATCTGTACATTGATGAGGCAATGAATGAATACAAGGAGAAATTTGGAGAGGGAATTAAAGTCCAGGGAGAAAGAATAAAACCCTTGTGATTTGCTGACAACATAGTAATTCTGTCAGAGACAGCAAAGGTCTCTGCAATAGCTGGAGATGGGTGGTTTGGTTTGTGTGAGTGTTTGTGTGTGTGTGTGTATGTGCATTTTCTGTCGCAGATGAAGACTTAGCAGTCAAAAGCTTCATTTTTGTTTATTCTGTTATGTGTGCCTTTCTGCAGCTCATTGGATGTGTCGAGTAGCAACCCATCCTTTCCAAAATATTGTAACATTTTAATAAATAATATTGGAGTTTGGAGCTAGTTAGGTTTGAACCACAGATCACCAGCAGTCCTCCTGCTGATGATTCACTTCTGTATGATGATTATTTTTAGCTCCAGTATTTGATTATATTTATATAAATTCACTTCTGTATGATGATTATTTTTAGCTCCAGTATTTGATTATATAACTAAATGATGGAAATTCCACAAAGAATTCAATATTTCTGAAAAGGATAAGACTCTTTGAGTTGCAAAAAGGCACAAATAACAGATTACAAAACTAAAAAATAAACATTTTGATGAAGGCCATAATGGCCAAAAGATTTCTTAAACTTGTAATCTGTTATGTGTACCTTTCTGTGACTCATCAAGAGGTCTCTGTGGTAAGCAGCAACCTCTTCTTCTTTTTTTGTATATTATTATTATTTCTATAATTACCATATATCCTATTTCTTAGACTTCTTAAGAAGAGTAACTAAGAACACAGCAACTGGAGTTGACAATTGTGTGCTATATCATTGTGCCTATATGGCTGAACACTACAAGTTATGTATATGTGATTTCCTTTTTTACAGGGCCCATCTGCAGCTGTACAATTGTCTTCGTGGGTACTTGCAGGCTACCCTCATTATACTGTCGTATTATTAGCAAGTCATTTCTCTAGTTGATAATTATGCTTTTCCTAAACTAGAGCTACTATTCTACTTCAAACACCTCACCAACTGAATAATGAGACTACAGTTACCGGAAATAAAATATTAGCTTACTGTTATAAAAACAGGCGGTCGTCTAAGTTGGTGCTGTTGTGTTGGTGTTGGTGTGCTTCCTGGAGTACTGGGTGGGGTAGGTGTACTACCGCGCCCACGGGGAGTTTTGCCTAGCCAAGAGCCACCAGGTGATGCTGAAAAAACAATGTCATTGTTTACATGTGACTGTGATGAATCTTATCACTAATAAGTTTACTATAAGTTTAAGATTAAACAACTTCTTGTGATGTATTCAGCATGAAAATGGACTATTATTTATTGTTGCGATTCTACCACAAACTTAAAGACTTACAGTATGAAAGCAAATATAAAAGCTAAATATTCAACTTCCTATCACAATGGTGCTTCGTTTATGGCTGCTGATGGCTGACTTAGCTGTGGTCAGTGCTCACCTTCTGTTCAAAACAATGAACAAAAAACTAACAACTATTACATATCAAAATTACTAAAACTTTATACTATAGCTCTCAAATACAAAAGCATACAAGAATTTTAAGAATTAAACAATGAAAGAACACATGCAACAAATGCCAAAATTAAAATATGATAACAAACATTAAGTAAAATACATCACTTGCTACTGAAAATCTTCACAAATAGTGGTACAATACTGTCATTATTGCAGTGTATTATATATAGTATACAAATAACTTTATATTCATTGAAACATATTACAACCATTTGCGCACTTTCAGAATGACAAAATTCATTGTAGTAAATATTTTCAGTTATACTTGCAAAATAATAAATTATCGTTAGCAAGAGACACCAGGAGAGTATATATGTGTACTCATGATATGTTCCACCACTAGTTTGACATATCTGTAGTTCCATCATTTTTCTCCCATTTATGATAAAAACTTACTCACAACATTATCATAACCACAGTTACTGAGGCATCTATAAATGTACTACAGTCCCCAATCTGTAGGTATTGTAGTGCTCATAAATACAAGATCAGACTAATTATAGAACACATGAAGGCATTTAAGCAATCAGTTCTCCTGGACTTTATGATTGCATTGTCAGACAAGAAACACTACAGTGTTTGTCTGGGAAGAAATATCTGTCATACACTTCACATTGCTAAACAGAATATGGATGATTATTTTGACTGATTTCTCATTCATTTTCATGGGTAAATATTTCTCATTTTCTTTGAATTAATCACAAAAATTATTACACATTTCTAAAATAAGAGGAGAGAGGAGGAAAGTGTGTAGTGGACATATTTTGATTCTTTTAGTAAGAAACTGCCAGAATTCACACTTCCTGATCAACTTATAATGTTTCTTTCTCAAATTTCCACAGCACAACGGTTCAGCTTCAGTGGACTGCTGTAATTTATTATGAGATAAACACAAATAGATCTCATTGGACAACCAAACATATTGCATAACTGATTATTATTATGTTGCTACTTAACAGTGAATATACTTGTGGCCACACAGAGGTGTGCAGAAAGAATAGGATGAAAGACACAGCACCACCCAAAATAAGCAAAATACTTCCATACTAATCAAATTTGAAATTAGACACTACAATAAAATAGAAGTGACATTAGTTGCTACACGAAGATTTTATCATGAGCTATAGATATAACACACAACATACAAACACAGTCTAAACATTTGATGAAGCAAGTATTACAACACTGGAAAAATGTTGTTATAAAAGTGGAGATTACAGATGAAGAACATAATAATGTGAGTCCCAAAGTTTTGACAGTGAAAGAAATCTGAAGCAAACAGAGATACAAATAAATTGAAGCCAGTGACAATCAACCAATGAAGTTCACAAATGAAACTTGTGAGATTAATGCACAGAGAACTGGAAATCTAACCTTTAAGCATGTTACAAAACACAGAGCACAGAAGTAAAGCCAATGGACGACACACAGATCACATCACACAGTATGGCACGAACACATGTATGACTTTAGTACCTGCTGATGCGTCCCCTACATGATGAGGAGAAAGACTGGGCAGGCTGGGTGACAGTGATACAGGACTGGGAGTATCAGCCATGCTGCCACTGCCAGCAGGAATCTGAATGTGCACGGGAAGTGCAGAAGATTGGGGTAACAGGCGGCGGCGTGGAGCCCCTGAATCGCATTCTGCTTCAGACATCTCACTCTCTGATGCTCCAGGATCCCATTTCACTGCTTTAGAATGGACAAATTTTCGTGGTCGGAACTGTGGAGTCACAGGTGTTTGCTTCTGTGTTCCCTTTTGTCCATCGGTTCTTTCATGGATTACAGGTACATCAATGTCACCAGGTTGTTTTCCTGTAGCTTTCAGCTTTGGTTCATGACTTTCTTTCTTCCCTCCTCCTTCTCCAGGTAGAACAATACCAAACTCGTAGCCAAAGTCATATTTAAAATATATTAATCCTGTATCAGGATCTATGTGTTTAGTACCTAAGCACAAATATAAAATAGTTTTCAAGTTACAATAGTTTCCTTTCAAAATATGTAAATATGTCTTAAAAACTGAGCATTCAGGAAAAAAAGAAAACAACAACAACTTTAAATATACTATACAGTGTAATGACTTTTCTACTCCGAAAAACTTCTGATATAGGAGTATTATATTTTGCTTCATCTTATTGCTAGTTTTGTTAAACTTTGTAATATTGGTGAGGCTTTTTATTCAATTAACTGCAATTAAAATTATTCAATATCAATATGTGATCAACTCTTTCTAAAGTAACACTTCTCTATCGTGAAAACAAATTTATGCAAACAAGGTGAATGCAGTACTGAAGTTGCAACAGAGATGGTTTCACCACAAAGAACACACATCCTGAATATATTGTGTGCCATGCTGGGACTTGAATTGAAACCATTACCTTACATGAGCACAATACCTACAAATATGACTCACACCCCATTCTCACACAAGTACCTATTTGTCCTACTTTGTCACAAAACCTCCAGCATATCTCGTTGGGCAAGCAATTCTGGAATTACTTGGTTCGTAAAGAGATATACTGGCAGGTGAGAAGTGCTTGGACACCTTGGCATGTAGGATATTTGCCCACAAGATGGAGGGGGGTGAAAACAAAACAACAAATACTGAGTTTACAGATTTAATCTGCCAGACATTTAAAGACACATCTTCTTCATAGTAATTGCTAACAAACATTTCCTGATGTAAACAGTAAACAAGCTATCTACAGTTGGCTATAATTTATAAATGATGACTATTTGACTATTTTGCTGAGGAAAAAAAATTAAAACAGTATTTATACTTTAGATATGTAGAGAGATATTTCTTCTGCTCTCATTGCAGCTGAATAGATTTTTGGTCTAAACTTTGAAAGAATCGAAGGTAGACTGCAATTCATTAGTCATTTCAGAGTCACACACCAGGTCATGGCATATTACTTAGATTATAATACATTTCCCACTGACCCCACAAAAGGCAGCTCTCTCTGATCCTAAAAGGCCTGGGTGACATGCCATTCATTACCAACAATCTCCAACCTATCCCATTTTCATTCATGAGGACAGAACTAATACTTTTACAAGCCAGGATTACCATTTGCACTTTTAAATGTGTCTATCAGCAGTGTGGGTATGGACATTTTGCCATCTCAAGGTAAGTACCACTGGCTGATCAGTCAGCTTCATAATTTTATAAATCTGTCAAACGAATTTTTCTTTTTGTACAATGAGAAAAAAACATTAATATAAAAACCAATAATATTTATCTTACAAATTTTTATATGGAGGTTACTTTATATAAAAAATTTTTGAAACTGGTCCACAAAACTAATCTTGACATTATGGATAAAATTTCTATAAATACACAAGCAAATTTTTTAAATGTTTCATTGAGTTATGATAGGGGGTAGAGTAAAAGAGAAAAAAAGGGATGAATACACAAGCTTATTGTGGTCTTACCATATTGTGCGACTCTAGATTCTTCCCTATATGCCTGGGGCTCTTTATCGCCATTTGTGACAGCAGGTGTAGCTGATTTCAAGATAGACTTGTCTGGTTTAGGCACCTGTCTTGTGTTCATATCAGTTATGATATCATCCACAAACTGTTGTGTCCTGGACTTAAATGTACTTGTCATTTCACTCATGTGTTTCGATGCGATATCTGGAAGAATCATATAATAAATATTAAATCTACTATTACAATGCTAGTTTTGTACCTTGTGCATTCCAAACCATCTTATTTGCAAACTGAATTATTACACAGAGTCCTTCAATTGCAACAGTGGATGGTCCAGTAAGGAATGTTAATAATAATAATATGTAGATAGGGAACAACTTACCATAAAGACAAATGTTGAGCTGCTGACAGACACAAATAAAAAACACAAAAACACACCACACAAAATTCTAAATTTCCTGCCATGGCCTTCCTCAGAAATAGAACACTCATCCACATAATCACTCAGGCCACTGATCCACACACATCAGCCATCTCTGGCCGCCCATCACACTCTGACTCATGGCAAGTGGAAGGGATGGGAGAGGGGAGGGGGAAGAAGGAGAGGGGGAGGGGGGGGAGTGGAGAGGGAAGATGAGGGTGGGGATACAACAAGCAGAGGCAGATGTCAGGCAGAAAATGAGATGCAGTATGAAAAGGGTGGGGGTTATATATATACATATATAAAAATAGTAATAATAATAATAAATTTTTTTTTATCTGTCAACATCCCTAAAATGGAAGGCATCCTACCTAAGATCCTCCCAACCCCACCCCCCCTAAAGTGGTGTTCCATCAGTCACCCACTCAACCTCCACAACATCCTAGTCGATCCCTATGCCACTCCCAATCCCAACCCCTTACCACAGGGATCATATCTCTGTGGAAGACCTCGATGCAAAACCTGTCCAATCCACCCACCCAGTACTTCCTATTCCAGTCCCATCACAGGCTTGTCCTACACCATCAGGTAACATACCAACTCTGCTGCAATCACTGCTCTACATTCTACATTGGAATGACAACTAACCGGCTCTCCATAAGGATGAATGGCCACCATCAAACTGTGGACAAGAGCAATATGGACCATCTTGTGGCACAGCATGCAGTGGAGTACAACACCTTGGACTTTAACAGCTGCTTCACCACCAGAGCCATCTGGATCCTCCCTCCCCGCACCAGCTTTTCTGCGAAGATGGGGAGTTATCCCTACAGCACATACTATGGTCCAACAACTATCCTGGTCTCAACCTCATATAACCTAACATCCTACATCCATGCTCCACAGTCCCCATCCTACATTTCCTTACGATTCATGCCCCTTTCCCCAATTTAAAAAAAAAAAAAAAAAAAAAAAAAAAAAAAAAAAAAAAAAAAAAAAAAAAAATATTGTAGAGGAAAAATTACTAACAGGAAAAATATACGTAAAACATAGATGAAGTACACTTACCAGGCGAAGGGGCACAGGCAGTGATAGCAACAAATAAACACACAGACGCACACACACACACATAAACGCTAGCTTTCGCAACCTAGCTGCTTCATCAGGCAGAAGGGAAGGAGAGGGAAAAGGAAATGATGAGGGTTTTAAGGAAGGGGGTAAGGAGCCATTCCAATCCCGGGACAGGAAAGACTTACCTTGGGGGAAAAATGGAGGGTAAACAAATGCACACACACCCACACATTTACACAGACACAAGTACACTTAGGCAGACATACTGTAGAACTGTAGAAAGCAAAGAAGTTAGAAGTTAGACAGAGATGCCACTTGAGGCAGAGGCTCTGTCCAGAGAACCAAGGCAAAGATGTTAAGATGGTGGGTGGGAATTCGAATTTAGCGGAGGTTGGGACCAGGTGGACAACGGGAAGAAAGAATATGCTGAAGGGCTAGTTCCCATCTCCGGAGTTCTGAAGGATTGGTGTCAGTGGGAAGTATCCAGATAACCCGGACGGTATAGCACTGTGCCAAGATGTGCTGGCCGTGCACCAAGGCATGTTTAGCCATAGGGTGATCCTCGTTACCAACAAACACTGTCTGCCTGTGTCCAGTCATGCGAATGGACAGTTTGTTGCTGGTCATTCCCACATAGAACGCTTCACAGTGCAGGCATGTCAGTTGGTAGATCACGTGGGTACTATCGCAAGTGGCTCTGCCTTTGATCGTGTACACCTTCCAGGTTACGGGACTGGAGTAAGTGGTGGTGGAAGGGTGCATAGGGCAGGTTTTACAATGGGGCGGTTACAAGGGTAGGAGCCAGAAGGTAGGGAAGGTGGTTTGGGGATTTCATAGGGGTGGACTAGGAGGTTACGGAGGTTAGGTGGGTGGCGGAAAGACACTCTCGGTGGAGTAGGAAGGATGTCATGAAGGATGGATCTCATTTTGGGGCAGGATTTTAGGAAGTCGTATCCTTGCTGGAGAGGCACATTCAGAGTCCGCTCCAGTCCCGGAAAGTATCCAGTGACAAGAGGGGCACTTCTGGGGTTCTGTTGAAGGTTCTGAATTTGGGTGGATGAGGAAGTGGCTCTGGCAATTTGCTTCTGTACCAGATCAGGAGGATAGCTGCGGGATGTGAAGGCTGTTATCAGGTAATTGGTGTATTGGTTCAGGGATTCAGGACTGGAGCAGACTCGTTTGCCATGAAGACCTAAGCTGTAGGGAAGGGAACGTTTGATGTGGAAAGGATGGCAGCTGTCATAATGCAGGTACTGTTGTTTATTGGTAGGTTTGATGTGGACGGATGTGTGAAGTTGGCCGTTGGATAGATGGAGGTCGACATCGAGAAAAGTGGCATGGGATGTGGAATAGGACCAGGTGAATTTGATGGGACCAAAGGAGTTGAGGTTGGAGAGGAAATTCTGGAGTTCTTCTTCACTGTGAGTCCAGATCATGAAGATGTCATCAATGAATCTATACCAAACTTTGGGTTGACAGGCTTGGGTGTCCAGGAAGGCTTCCTCTAAGCGTCCCATAAATAAGTTCGCGTACGAGGGGGCCATCCTGGCCCCCATGGCTGTTCCCTTTAGTTGTTGGTATGTCCGGCCCTCAAAAGTGAAGAAGTTGTGGGTTAGGATGAAGCTGGCTAGGGTATTAAGGAAATAGGTTTCAGGTAAGGAAGTGGGTGGTCGGCGTGAAAGGAAATATTCCATCGCAGTGAGGCCCTGGGCATGTGGGATATTAGTGTATAAGGAAGTGGCATCGATGGTTACAAGGATGGTTTCAGGAGGTAACAGGCTGGGTAAGGATTTCAGGCAATCGAGGAAGTGGTTGGTGTCTTTGATGAAGGATGGGAGACTGCACATGATGGGTTGAAGGTGTTGGTCTATGTAGGCAGAGATTCGTTCTGTTCGGGGTTAGTAACTGGCCACAATGGGGCGGCCGGGATGATTGGGTTTGTGAATCTTTGGAAGTAGGTAGAAGGTGGGGGCGCGGGTGTCGGTGGAGTCATGAGGTTAATGGAGACAGGTGAAAGGTTTTGTAGGGGGCCTAAGGTTTTGAGGATTCCTTGAAGCTCTGCCTGGACATCAGGAATGGGATCGCCTTATCTGGATACTTCCCACTGACACCAATCCTTCAGAACTCCGGAGATGGGAACTAGCCCTTCAGCATATTCTCTCTTCCCGTTGCCCACCTGGTCTCAACCTCCGCTAAATTCGAATTCCCACCCACCATCTTAACATCTTTGCCTTGGTTCTCTGGACAGAGCCTCTGCCTCAAGTGGCATCTCTGTCTAACTTCTAACTTCTTTGCTTTCTACAGTTCTACAGTATGTCTGCCTAAGTGTACTTGTGTCTGTGTAAATGTGTGGGTGTGTGTGCATTTGTTTACCCTCCATTTTTTCCCCCAATGTAAGTCTTTCCTGTCCCGGGATTGGAATGGCTCCTTACCCCCTTCCTTAAAACCCTCATCATTTCCTTTTCCCTCTCCTTCCCTTCTGCCTGATGAAGCAGCTAGCCAGCGAAAGCTAGCGTTTATGTTATGTGTGTGTCTGTGTGTTTATTTGTTGCTATCACTGTCTGTGCCCCTTTGCCTGGTAAGTGTACTTCATCTATATTTTACGTATATTACTATATATATATATATATAAAATATAAAAAATAGACGAAGATTACTCACCAGGCGAAGGAGCACAGGTGTGACAGCATCACAAATAAATAAATGAATTATTTGTGATGCTGTCACACCTGTGCTCCTTCGCCTGGTGAGTAATCTTCGTCTATTTTTTATATTTTATTTTTCCTGCTAGGAATTTTTCGTCTTAATAATCGTTTTATATATATATATATATATATATATATATATATATATATATATATATATATATATATATGTGTGTGTGTGTGTGTGTGTGTGTGTGTGTGTGTGTGTATATATAACCCTCCGTTTTCATACTGCATCTCATTTTCTGCCTGAGATCACCTCTGCTTGTTGTATCCCCACCCTTATCTTCCTTTCCACTTCCCCCCTCCTCTACTCCTTCCCCCGCCACCCTCCCAACCCTTCTGCTTGCCGTGAGTCAGAGTGTGTTGGGTGGCCAGAGATGACACGTGTGTGGACGAATGTACCTTAGTGATTGTGTGGATGAGTGTTCTATTTCTGAGAAAGGCCATGGTCAAAAATTTAGAATTCTGTCTGTGTTTGTGTGTCTTTTATTTGTGTCTGTCCGCGCCTCAACGTTTGTCTTTATGGTAAGTTAGTCCTTCAATTATGGGTTATTACAACTTGGCGGTTTTATGAGATGCAGCACATATTACAATAATACAAATTAAAGGGAAGCAATCATCCAAAATATTATGAAATAGCATTACTTGATATTCTTGTTGGTCTCTAATGAAATGTAGGAAACACATGAGCCAATACTGACATTGTGACTTTTTCCAGAAAATAGGTTAAGGGAAGGCAAACCTATATTTTTAGCTTCTCTAGATTTAGAGAAGGCTTTTCATAACGTTGACTAGATTCCACTCTTTTAAGTTCTGTAGGTAGCAGGAGTAAAATATAGGAAACAAGCCTTCCACCAATGTTTTTCAATCTGTATATTGATCAAGCTGTGAAAAAATGCAAAGAGAAATTTGTAGAAGGAATTAAAGTTCAGGGACAAGAATTAAAAACTTTGCAGTTTGCTAATAACATTATGATTTTGTCAGGGACAGAAAATGACCTGGAAAATTAACTGCACAGAATGGATAGTGTCTTGAAAAGAGGTTATAAGGTGATCAGTAACAAGAGCAAAACAAGAGTAATTGAATACAGTTTAAGAAAATCAGGTGATGCTGAAGCAATTAGATTAAGTAATGAGCATAGACTTACTAAATAAAAACTGGACCGCTTGCTGGCACTAGAGTCGCGTTGCCACATTGAATGTGACAGAAGCCACCATTTGCAGGGAAACAGTGCATAAACATTGTTTGTTTGTGTGTTGCTTTTAATTGTAATGTTACTGTTCAGTAAGAATGATAGCAAAGCCGAAGTCAGAGACAGTGTTAAATTTCACATGTCAGTCATTACTTGTATCCCATATAGTATTTTCGTGGAGAAATAATAAATCATGAGCATTTGATTTTGTTTAGGTTTCCTCTTACAAATGATTCTCTAGAACTGATAAAAATACTTTGTTGCATGACAAGTACTTATATTTTATTTGCATATAAATTACTAAAAATATTGTTGAGCTGAATGAAGAACTAGGCTTATAAGAGGTATTTACATTTCAATCATATATATATGATGCAGAAGTAGGTCGAATAATTGCTTTTAGATACTTAACAGGTGGTGATTGTACTTCGTAAAATGGTCAAATATTTGATCAAATGTTGCATACTCAGCCACTTTGAGAGGTACTATTACAATTATTCATACCCAAATTCGAGGAAGTTGAAGGAAAAAATTTAGGTAATATGGAAAGAAATGTAGACAAAACTATGCTATGTAAAAATAAGCGCGCAAAATGTACAGAGAAGTCGGCAAAAAGTAAACAGTGCCTGACATAAAATTATGTGGATTACATAGTAATCGCACTCTCTGGTACTTTACAAGTTTCATGGCATCATAATATGCAAACATCACGATGCAAAATTGCTCCACCTTCTCAGAAAAGAACCTTACATCCTTAAACTTCGTGTCTCTATGCAGACATATTTCGGAAATTTGGAAACTTCATTCATTTAAGAATACTTATTAAACAGACTGTAGTACTCAGTATTTTTTTATAACCAAACATGTGTTATTTTGTGCTTCATTTTGCTCCTGTGGCGTCTCAAGCACTTGACAACACAACCACAGTATTAGGATTCTTCCCTGCAAATGGCGGCGGTCAGTTGCTTCAATTCGGGGACAGTTGCCTCGCTTCTCCACTACGTTGTGGTAGGGGCTTGGTAACTAGACAAAAAAAGTAGCAGAAGAGTTTTTTTATTTGGGTAACCAAATTACTTCTAATGGCTGAAGTAAAGAAGATATAAAATGCAGAATGGCTATGGGAAGAAAAGCATTTCTGAAAAAGCAATAATTGTTGACATTCAAATTTAATTTAAATGTTAGGAATACCTATTTGAAGGCATTTGTCTTGGGTGTAGCATGGTAGAGAAGTGAAATGTGGATGGTAAGTGGTTCACACAAAAAGATGATTGAAGTTTTGACATGTGGTGAAGATTACTTGGGTAGATCACATAACTAATGATGAGGTGCTGGTGAGAACTGTGGAGAAAAGATGTTTCTGGAATTTCTTGACTAAGAGAAGGGATCAATTGGTGGGACGTATTCTGAGACATCATGGACTCATCAAATCAGCAGTGGAGGGAAGTGTTTGGGGTAAATATCACATTTGGAGACTTAGAGACGATTAAATACAGTAAATAGAGTTCGATTGATGTGAATTGCCAGTCTTATTCAGAGATGAAGAGGCTTGCACAGGAGAGAGTAGGGTGGAGAGCTGCATCATACCTGTCTCCATACTGAAGACCACAACAACAACAGTTATATGTCTCAAAGATTAAAGTCACAATAAAAATTTTGATACAGAAAATGTAAAAATGTGGTAATTTGCATACATTCCTCCTTTCAAAAAGAAATCAACATTGTTATTTGGCAACATGTTAACCATTTATAGGGTTGCAATATACAATACTTTTATTTCCACTAAAGAATTCCTCAGCAACATAAGAGGAGTTCAACATAAATCTAATAATGGAAAGTCCAGTTTGGAATTCAAAAACTTAACAATGATAGTTTAAAACTCACCACAAAGACATATGGCAATCTGTGACAGCCACATAAAAAGGAAACACATACAGCACTTACAATATCGGCCATTAGCCTTCTTCAGAAAAGAGAGCATTCACACTATCACACTTCACAGTTGTACACAACTGTTATTTCCAGCTGCTGCATACCAAATCATGCTCTGTGGAGAGGGAATATAGGGAATGGGAGGGGAGGGGAAGATAAGAAGGTAGCATCATGGTGGTATGAATGGATACAGCATGGCCTTACACACACGTCCATACTAAATGGGTGCACCTTAGGAATGGAGTGGGGAGGTGGGGGAGGAGAGGAATGCAAAACAAACATGAACACATAGCACAGCACGTGGAATGGGAGAATTATAGGATAGAGAGAGTAGGAACGGCTGGTAATTATCATAAGTTGAGGGCTGGCTAATTTGGGATCAGAGAACATACTCCTGCAGTACATTTTGGAAGGGCGTCAACCTGAGATGACAGTTGTGCGACTGTGAAGTGTGCCTTTGTGAACGCTCTTATTTCTTAAGTAGTCTAATGGCCAATAGCTTAAGTGTTGTATGCGTGTGTCCTTTTTATGTGCCTGTCACAGTTCACCGTACATCTTTGCAGTGAGTTGTAAACTATCCTTATTATATTGTTGTAACTCAATATAAATATTTTAGTTGGTGTTCTACAAAGGCCTATCCACATTCACTTTCTACCAGTAAGCATACCCAAAAACTTGGAACTTGACAACCTATTTATTATTTCTTACCGGTTCATAAAATTAATAGAAGTTGTGCAATGCAGACAGCAGAAAACTGCATGACTGAAGTTCTCTTTCCATGTTTAAAGGCAATTATTTCTTACTAAACTTGAAATGCCTTCGGAAAAACTTCCTAACAGTTAAATTAATATTCAATGTTATCAAATTTCTCTGAAAGAGACGATATTCTTCCCATTGCCATTAGCAAGGAATAGATAAAAATTTTAATGTTTTTCAGTGCCACTATAATTCTGCCATAGATGGCAAGGTTGAATTGAATGGATATTGTCGAACATACATGAAAGTAACATTAAGGTTGTAGTTGAATTAAATCAGATGTTGGTGTGAGATTTAGATTTGAACCCTTGGCTTCCCTTTGAAATTTTTATGGCACCCATCCCCCCCCCCCCTCCTGGGGCCCTTGAGCTAGTGCAGTCTTTCTTCCTACTTTACTCCCTGGTCTGCATTTCCTTTCCCTTCCCCTCCTATCCTATCCTCACTCCTTCCTCTCCCAACCGGGGGACTGACAACCTAAACATTTTCGTTTCCCCATCCCAAACTATCAACCTACCCTTCCCCTCCTTTACCAAATTAAATATTGCTTGATGCCTTAGGATGTGTCCTATAAATTTATGATTTGTTTTCGTGAAGTTATTGCACAATAAAGTTCATATCATGCCTTATATCAATCTTATTTTAGCAATATAATGAAGATAGTTTGCAACTCACTGCAAAGACATACATCAAGCAGTAAAAAACATAAAAAAAGACACTGATAAATGCAGAACATAAGCTTTCACCATGATCTCTGCAGTTAGGGGATAGAAGAAAGTGGGTGAGGAGGGGGGAAGGAGGACAGGAAGGTTACAAGGAGGTGGTGGGGATGGATACAGCACAGTATTACAGAGCATGTATGTAGTAAATGGGTGGAAAGAAATTCAGATTAGGAATGGTGTAGAGAATGCAGGTGAGAGGAGAGATGCAAAGGAAATGCACAGACTTACACAGCACAGCGCATGGAATGGAAGAAGTGTAAGATGATGGGGAAAAGAAGTTTTATGTAGGTTGAGGCCTGGCTAATTTCAGGATCAGAGAATGTACTGTATGGTTAATTGCCATCTGTGTAGTTCAGAAATGCTGGTAGTGAAGAGTGGAAGGGAAAAGGATCCAGATGGCCTAGGTTGTGAAGCAGCCATTGAAATAAAGCATATGCTCAGCTGCATGTTGTGCCACACGGTGATATACCTTGTTTTTGACCAGTTTGGTGTTGGCCATTCATCCAATAGGACAGCTGGCTAATGATCATGCCAATATAAAAAAAGTGTGCAATGATTGCAACACAGTAGGTAAATTACATTGCTACTTACACAGGTAGCCCAATCACTGATTGGGTATGATAAGCATAAGACTGAGCTCTTGGAAACGCACTGGCATGGAAATCCACACACTACGACAGCTCGAGGGGAACTGGGTTCTAGCCCGGTGGCGGGCGATTTAAATACCCTCCACCCGCGGAACTGAACTGTAGCTCATCAACAAAAATGTGTTTCTATGAGTTCACAACTAGTTCATGAAGACAATAAAGTTGAGATTGAATTAATGCTAATTAATGAAGCAAAGGCACAAACAACTGTGCAGCAGGAAGAAAATTTAATATCACAGAAGCAAATGTTTGTAAATGTCTAAGGTAAAATAAATAGCCAATTTTATAACTCTAAGTAGCCAATTTTATAACTCTAAGTTCCAGGTGATCATAACAGGGAAGATTTCACTAACTGGATCTAGGTAGTTCAACACATGCAAGAGAAATGTAATGAAGATTTCCTGATACTTGAAACATTATATAAACAAAGGTGCTGGATATGGAGAGAAATTTCCAATTACATGTACCTCAGAATGGGAAACAAGTACTGGCTGGTACATGAGGCTGATGAAAATAGGTGGAGCTAACATTACGTACTGAACAATAATAGCTCAGTTACTTTCCACAGTATTTGACGCAAAGCTATTTGTCATACTATTTGCTATGTCAAGTCAGAAACAATGATCAGGCCCCTGTTTATTATGTCATACTGCGAAAAACTACTACCAATGTGAAGGTTGTTAAAAGTGTCCCTGTAAGATTTCCGAGAATAAAAATATTAATACTGGGTGCACTTTCAGTTGGAACTAAGCTAGGAAAGCTGTGCATCATCCTCCCCCTTTTTTACATTTTTTTCACACAGGAAAACAATAGTCAAATTAAAAGAAATTCCTGTAAGACTTAATTTTGGATGCCCAGGAATGGGATGGATGACAATTGATATGATGCTCAACTGGTTGAATGTTGTTTGGAACAAAATAATAGGCTCTTTGCTTAACAGACTGAAAATGTTGTTATTGTATTCTTTCAATGGACATCCTATCCAGAAAGTAAAAGATCTGATAGCAAAGAACACAGACCTGGTTATATAAATCCTGTCAGCATGACCTCCCAACTCAAGCATAGGAAGTTGTTGTGAACAGACTTTTTCATATTTCCTGGTAGATTAAAATGGAGTGCCAGACTGAGATTTGAACCCAGGACTTTTGCCTTTCACAATTAAGAGCTCTACTGAATGTGTTACCTCTGCATGCATCACACCTCGCCCTCACACCTATAATTGTGCCAGTATATTGTCTCCTTGTCTGTAAAAGGCAAAGGTCCTGGGTTCAAATCCTGATTTGGAAAACAGTTTCCATCTGCCAAATAGTTTCATACCAGCACACACTCTACTAAAGAGTGGAGATTTTGTTCTACTGGGGGAAGAGTAGGATTGAAAATTAAAATGATAATACTAGTGATTATTAGTATTTAAAACAGTGAAACCAGAGATGACTGGCTTATATTGTGAGAAAAGAAAGGAAGAAACAACTAAAATTAATGTCAATCATTTCATTTTAGCACCTTCTCCCTTGTATTACAAAAATGTAAACAATCAGTAACAATAAAGTCAGGTTGGAGCTCAATAATACAATTAGGACGGTATACAACTCACCACAAAGATGCCCGTCGAACAGCGATAGGCACACAAAAAAGACACCGATCCAAATAGAAATCAAGCTTTCAGCTATTATCCTTTGTCAGAAAAGACATCACTCACATAATCACACACACTTCACAGACCACAAACATCACCTCCAGCCACCAGACTCTGGTTTGGTGGTGAGAGATGATGGCTGTGTGTCTGTGAAGTGTGCCTGTGTGATTGTGAGTGATGTCTTTTTTGACAAAGGCTAATGGCTGGAAGCTTGAGTTCTGTGTGTATGAGTGTCTTGTTTTGTATACCTGTTGTAGCTCAACATACATCTTTGCAGTGAGTTGGAAATTGTCCTCATTACATTATTAAACAATCAGCAACTATTGTAAGTTAATGATAGGTACGATATTAACTGATTTTAGTAGGTACTTTCCTTCAATAAAAAAGTTAGTAATTCTGTTAGTCAGAAAACTCTGAGAGAAACCACAGAATACCAAGAACATGTGCAGAATTGTTACAGGCCCCATTAAATTGTTTATGGCACAAGAGAAGAGACTTCACACAAATAGGATGTTGCCTGTTGTAGACCTGAACAGACAATCTTGTTATGGCCATTCTGTACATTCTGAGTAACTGTTGTAAGCTTCATCATATATGCTATTCATTTCCATATGAAGTAAAAGAATAAATACATAAAATAAAAACAAAGCTTAATATATCCTGACACCAGCTTTATAGCAAGCAACAAGGTCATCCTAAGATTTTAGAAAATGTATACATGTTTCCACACACACACACACACACACACATACACACACACACACACACACACACACACACACACACACACACACATTTTATGAAAATGCCATGACAGATTTTTAAAATTGTAATCAATCAATTAATATGGACCAAATATGGAACAGGATAAAATTGTTTATCATATGATCCAAAAGAAATTAGGATATTAATGATTGTTGTAGTAAATAAAATTGACAATAATTCAATGCCCCAATTAGATCTGAAAAAAAAAATCATCTGAATGAACATTAAAATAAATGACTAATTAATTGTAAATAAATTCTTTAAAAATGTAGTCATAAAATATATTGCTAAGAGGGTAATTACTGTGATATTTTCGCAACTTACTGGCAGCTGTGCTTGGACTGACAAATCCATATTCTGGAGGTTCTCCTGGTTTGACGCCAAGATCCTGGAGACTGGTTGTCCTCTTCACAGTAGTAGTAGATGGTGGAGTTACACTAAATCTTTTTTTCATTTCCTCTACTCTCCTTAATCTCCTCTGCTCTGTTTCATATTGAAATTTTTGTACACTAGTTTTTGATTGTCTTTCCAGTGTTGAGCATGGGGACTCAGATGGTGATGGAACATATGGTTGTTGAGTGTCAAATTCCATAGGTGTAGGAACTTGAGTTGATGATTTACTTGGGACACTCACAGATCTTGTCACTTGTGGAGGCCTAACCCTACGATACTTTGGTTCATCTGTATCACTATTTGCCGGTGTCCATTTTGGTTTAATGCGACCCTCATAGTCACTTTCATAATCACTTTCACGAAATTCACCAGGAACAAACTTTTTAGGTTTAGGGGGTGGAGGAGCACTGCTACGCCTAGGTCTTTCTGGATCTGGCCTGAAAGGAAAAGGTTCTAATTTAGGTTCAGACTTTTTCCTGTCATTTTCACCAAATTTTATCACTCTTGTGGTTTGTTGCACACTCATAACACGCCGACTAGTCTCTGTCTCTTCAGCAAAGTTCATAACCTTTGATGTTTCAGTCTGTGTTGCATTCTGAAAGATTGACTTACTCATTTTTGGCCCAGTTTTGGGCGGTGGAATGTAACCTATCTCAGGAGGGGACCCTGGTTCCAATACAACATATTCAGTAGTTCTCACAGCAGGTGTAGCAGTTATCACTTCCATTGATGATACAGTTTTTGGTGTCACGGGTTTTGGTTTAAATATCACTTGAACTTTTTCTGATGATTTAGAAATCTTGTCAGATTTGATAGGCTGTGTAACTTTGTCTATAGGTTCAAATTTTGGCCTTGGCGGTCCTCCAATTTGGGGAGGGTTATCAAATTCAGTTGGAGGTGTTGGTGTACGTCCACCTGCAGAAGTACGAGAGCTGGCACGTGGGGTTAAAATAGGTCTGACTGGACGGTATGTAGGTTCTTCAGCATCAGAATCAGCTGGACGCCACTTGGCAGGGATTCGACCCTCATAATCACTCTCATAATCACTTTCGCGGAATTCACCCTTAACAAACTTTGAAGGACTTGGAGGGGGAGGAACTTTTGTAACTCGCCTTGACACAGTACGAGACACCTCTTGTTCAAAAGGAAAGGGTTCCAAACTTGAATCTCGGTCATCTTTACATGGTTGTCGAGGAGCAGCTGGCACTTCTTTCATCACCACTGTAGAAGATATTTCCTGTAAATGAGACAATTATTTAGATAACTTTTATTTTCAGGATAAAACTTGTTAGTTTAAAAAAAAAAAAAAAAAGAAAAAAAGTTCTATTTCTCATGTTAAAATAGTGTAAAAATACACACTAACTTATGTAGTTAAAAACAATAATTCAAAAATATGTGTCTACATTAGGAAAAATACAGAGGCAGTATACAATGCAATCCTGCAGAAACTTCAGACTGTTAATAAACAAACAAATGTAGAGCATACAATTTCTGTAGCAACCTCAGACTGTTAATAAACAAAAAATGTAGAGCATACATATTACCAACTACCTCTAGTGAAGTAAGTGAGATTACGGTCAACAAAACTAACACAATGCTTCTACAAAACATGCTTACAAGAATAATTTGTTTTAGTGATGTTATGAAGGATGTGAACACGAGTGTTACATAATACACACATCACACCTTATCTTGCTTGGAAGATGTATCTGTTGTAGTTTTCTTCTCAGCCTTATGCTCTGAATGTCTGTGATGAGATCTTACAGATGAATGATGTCTTTGATGACTGGGTTTTTCTGAAGATACAAGTTTTTGTTGTTGTTGTAACAGCTGTTTGTTTTGGACTGATATTTTCTCTGTTATTAAAGTTGTTTGTGCAATTGTTGTTTTACTGAATTCTTCTTGTTTCACACTACTGGATTTTTGAGAAATTTGATTCAACTGTCTTGGCTCATCTGTATCAGCCATATACCCACTTTCCCTGAATTCTGTGCGAACAACTTTACTTTTTGATTTTGGAGAGTCAGGTTTCTTAGGATCAATTGTAGGTTTCATTTCCTGGTGTTCTGGGGGAACTGCTTGAACAAAGACTGGAGGGGATCCTTGCCTCAAAGGTGGAGGTGATATCTTTTTTGTTTCCGCAGAAACGATTTTCCTTTGTTTCTCCATTTTAGTTTCAATTTTTGTTTCTGTTTTGCTGACACTTTCTATTTTTGAGTCTTTAATAACTTTTACATCAGGTCTAGGTGGTCCTTGAAACTGTGGTGGTTTATCAAATTTTGATGGAGGAAGTGGTTCAGGTTCTGTTGACTTAGGTCTCTTTGGCAGTGATGAAATCACTGGTGGTTTGACCCTACGGTATTGAATATCCTCTGTGTCACTCTCATAAGGGCGCCACTTCGGGGGAATGTGTGTAGTCTCAAAATCACTTTCATAATCACTTCCTCCAAATTCACCTTTCACAAATTTAGAAGGTTTTGGAGGTGGTGGAACCTTTTGTTTTGGTTTTGGTGGATCAGGTTTAAATGGAAATGGTTCAAGATCTGGAAATCTCTCAAACATTTTAGACTCAGTAGTAGATTCATATTTGTCTGTTTGCAATATAGAAATTTTAGAAGTATCTGATTGTGCATCGATTTTTTGCTTTGGATGAGGAGGGAGTGATCTTTCTTTCTGAGGAGGAGGTGGAATTGTTCTCACAGCACCAGCAAGATGCCTAGTAGGTTCTTTTTCCAAATCTTTTTCCAGGTCTTTTTCAATTGTTTCTACATATGACTGTCTTCTTTCCAATGGAGGTGGACGGGCAAATCCAATTTCAGGTGGAGGTCCAGGTTCCAGTAATGGTTCAACAGTAGTATCAGGCATGGGTGTAGGTCTTGATGGGACTTCTTTGCTTGGAGTGGATTTTCTTTTAGGAGGAGCTTTCATTTCAAAATCTTCTTTGAAACCAGGGGGCCAAGTTTTTTTTACTTCAGATGGTTTCAGAATGTTTTCTTCAACTACTGGTGGGGATGGTTCCTTCTGTGTTTTAGTGTCAGATTGTAGCTCAGATGTATATTTAGTCACTTCTTCTCTCTGTTCTGATTTGATATCAATTTTTGTGACATCTGTTACAAGTGTTTCATTTTTATCCATTGCTGATGAATGATGAACCTTTGTTTCTGCAATATAATGTTTCACAGGGTCTGGTGTATGAACTGGCTGAAAAGCACTTTTGGTGTAGACATCCTCAGTAGTTTTAAACATACCTTCATTAAATTGTTGTTTGGTTGCTGCTGTCATTACAGGTTGTTTTGAACTTATAACTTTGTGCTCTTTTAGTTCTGTTTTTTGACTTTTTGTCTCCACTTTTTCAGAAACCACAGTAGTTTGTGGAGGAGGCCATTGCTTCTCAGTAGTACCTTTTGAAACCCAAGGTATTATAGGTTTGTCCTCTGCAGCTGGTGGTGGGGGCCATGATTTTTTTAGAGCTGCATCAGGATGTTTGTGGGCCCATAATTTGTCCATTGCTAGCCCTTCCATTGATGGTTTGGGTGAAGTTGCTCTCTCACCTAGATGAGGTCCAGCTGAGGACGGTCTCATAACAATTGTGTCAGGCTCTGGTTGTTTATGTGGTGTCCACAATTTCTCCATAGCAATTCCTTCTGCTGATGGTTTTGGACTCACAGGTCTTGCAGATGATGGAACATTTTCTGTTATGAGTGATGATATCTTTTGTGTACTATCAGCACTTGATGTTTTAGTAACAGAAGATTCAAATTTTGAAATAGAAGATAACAGAGTGGATGGCACGAACTCTGGCTGAGGTGGCTCTGGTGGTTTTCTAGATACCCATGGTGAAATAGTAACATGAGGTTGTGAACTGGGTGCTTCCTTCTTTGGCTCCTCCTTTTTCAATGGTTGAGATGAATCCACAACACCTGGCTTGATGACTTTTTTCTGAACACATACTTCTTCCTTAACTTCCTTCATTGTAGATTTCTGGTCACTGGAAGTCTTTTGATGTTCAGGTGGTGGCCATGAAGTTTCCAGCTTTATGTCTTTAGTTTCTGGTTCTTTTCTCTCACTCTGTTTACTTGGGGTTGGGAATATTTTTACACCACCTGCTGGGATCTCTACATCTGAAAGAATTCTGTGACCCTCCTCCAGTTTCTTTACCCTTGTTGTCACATCTTCTTTGGCTTTCTTAGATGTTTCTGTCTTTGGAATGTATCCTATTTCAGGGGGTGGCTCAGGTATTAGATCAAAACCATCAGCTGATGTAACATGTTCCATAGAAAATGTAGAACTTACCACTTTCTCAGACTGAAAATGAGATTTTCTTAGTGATTCATACGTTTCTGTAGGCAATTGCGTGTGCTGAATCTGCTTTTCTGTGTACATTTGCCTATCCTCCACTACCTTTATGGGGACAGAATGAACCTCCTCCTTTTTCTCTAATTCAGAAAAGGATTTTACTGCATCTTTTACAGTACCCCTTGTTGGAAGTTCATCCTCTTTTGCTGGCTGTTTGGGTTTTACAGGCTGTTCTTCGCTGTCCTTTAGTTTAGAAACAAAAAAATCAAATGCACTTTTCTTGCTTATAGGAGCATCTTCTATGCCCGTTTCTTCTGATTTTATCTCAGTCAAAGCAGTTTCATTAACATGTACAGACTTTTCTATCTTGGTCGAAGAAAAAATTGATTCTTTTTCTATTATTTTATCTGATTCAATCTCTTTTGTTGCCTTATGAGGTTGAACAGTCTCCTCAGTGAGTTTTTTAAGGGTAGACGTTTCCTTGTCTTCAGCACAAGGAAAGACACCCCCTTTGTTTTCTGGAGTTGCAGGAGGAACATGTGACTTTTGTTCAACAGTTATCAGCACTGTATGTTCATGAGAGGGAGGAGGAATAGGTGACTTTTGTTCAACAGTAATCGGCACTGTATGCTCATGAGTGGCAGGTATGGGCTGGGCTGGTTTTCCATCTACTACTGTGGCTGAAGTAGTTGTTGCTTCAGGCACAGTCCTTGTTCTTGTTTCATCTAAGGAAACCTTCTGAAATGATGGTGAAGGTGAACGATCAATCTTCACAGAAACAAGTTTTTCACTCTTTTTATGCTCTGTTAATGACAGAGATTCTGAAACAAAAGACTGTGTCCCTGGTATTATGTCAGAAGATGTTTCCACTAGTCTCTTTATCTGATGAACTGGAGTTACATTCTCCGATATGAGTTTGCTTGTGGAAGACTGCAGATGTGTCTGCTTCTAATTCAATCCAAAAACAGAAAGAAATAATAGACAAAATTAGAAAACACTATTAATACTTAATGAAATAGGACAATACATATGAATGTGAGAAATAACAAATAGCATTTCCCCCAGTCCATTGTGAATATAACTTACAATATTGTAGATGTATATTATTTACTTGACAGCAACAAGTACCAAACTTTGTTTAGCTTTATTTATTCAATAATTGTGCACTGTGAGCTATAGAAGCAAATCTTCAGGCACTGCCCAAATAACCTATATCATAATTTATTTTTCTAACAAAAGTGGGGCAATGCTGTTAATTTTTTTTAATGGTATGAGAGCATAATGTTGCGTTGTTTTCCAAATATTTCTGTCCATCTGATTTGAGAATTATTGACAAATATGAAAAGAAAAAGGCATAGAATATTCTATTCCATCCAATCAAAGAGCTATAGAAGCTCTGTCTGTCTAGGTGTGTTTGCGTTTGGATATGTGTGAGTGTGTGCGTATTTGTTTACCTTCCTTTTTTCCCCTAAGGTAAGTCCTTCCACTCCTGGGATTGGAATGACTCCGTTTCCACTTCCTTAAAACCCATATCCTTCCCTTTCACCTCTCCTTTCTTCCTCTTTTCCTGAAGAAGCAACCAACGGTTGCGAAAGCTTGTATGTGTGTTTGTGTGTGATATTATTTGTGTCTATCGACGAGCCAGTCCTTTGGGTAAGTCATCCGTTTTCTATTTTTTATATTTGTTTATCCCACCAGGAAAGTTCCATCCCCCAAGGTAAGTCTTTCCTTTCCCGAGACTGGAATGGCTCCTTACCCCCTCCCTTAAAACCCTCATCATTTCCTTTTCCCTCTCCTTCCCTTCTGCCTGAAGAAGCAACTGGGTTGCAAAAGCTTGCGTTTGTGTGTGTGTTTTATTTGTTACTATCACTACCTGTGCTCCTCCGCCTGCTAAGTAGACTTCATCTATTTTTTTTACATATATTTTTCCTGTTAGGAATTTTTCCTCTAGGTGTCCCATTTTAATCTACTCCAGCTGATATCTCTTGAGTGGCACAGTCCTGCGAGGGTGGGGGTGGGGGGGAGGTGGGGGGGGGGAGACCTCTCTAGTGAAAGTTGTAAGGTTTGGAGGGGATCATGGAATGGTTACCTCGAAATGAACCCTTGAACCCTGTTTTCAAGGTCAAACCAAGTTCATTTTTTCAAAAGGTAACCCCTATTTTTAGTCTATATTTGTATTCTACATGAGAAATATGCATTTTTTGTACCAGACATCTTTTTCAAAAAACCAATTGTTTGTTGGCAACTGACACTTTCTTGTAACTTTCCCAGGTCACCAGTATCTCGAGAACGAAGCAAGATCGGGAAACATTTTCAATGAAAAACTTTTATGTTTCTGAACTCTGTCCACTGGTGAAATTTTTGTGATCTTGAAATTCTTCAGTACAGATTAACCTGAAAGTAAATACCATTGGCATTAGCTTAGCCCAAAGTGCATCACTTGGAGGGTGCCAGATCAGAGACCAGCATCATGCTTTGAGGCTAGCTAATAAGCGTCATTGTTGGGGAATTTGACATCATAACTAGGGTTCAGAGATATTTGACCCTATGAGACTTTGAAAATTTCTTGGCTGTGCTCACTTGGAATGATTCTTGATTGGCGTGACCTGGGGGTTGCCCAGTGGACTTGACATTATCACTAGCTCTGGAAAGGGCTGATTAACATGGTTCTCACTGGACATTTAGGATCTCAGGTGCTCGATCAACTGCCCATTTTGCTTAATGCACATTGACACTCTCTGGTGGAAACTTATCTCGACATCATTCAAGGTCTGATGGGCAATTGCTTGAATGCTGCCACAATCCTTTCTCTCATATCTTCTGGTGTCATCAGGGGAGTGGAGCACAACTTCTGCTTTACAGCTCCCCATAAGAAGAAGCTCCCCATACAATGTAGATAAGTCTGGCATTCTTGGTGGGAATTCAGAAATTGCATGGCCGATACCAATCCATCAATGTGGGTAGGTTACAGTACCTTCTGACAGGTAAGGTCAGATGTGCAGGAACGCTGTCATGTTGATGCCACTTACATGCTCATATGTCCAGAGGGATATTTTCTAGTAAAGGAGGCACCAGTTTTTCAAGAATATGAAGATAGTGCATGCCATTCAATGTTTCGCTATAAAATACAGGACCTAACACGTAATCTCCAACTATGCCCACCCAGAGGTTGATTGTGTTCGGTAAAGTGGTAAAAACTGCCAATCTTGCTTGCAAGATGAAAGCAGAGCTCACCATCTGCAGCATAGGTGACAGGACCGACTGTGGACCTCTGGTACAGAGCTGAGTGGAGGGTCTGAAACAGAGGCTCAGACGGTTCTGCAACCATGTAGGCTGCAGATTCCTTGACTTGCACCATCGGGTGGTGAGTTTCCAGGTTCCACTGAATAGGTCAGGAGTCCACTATATGCAGGAAGTGGCTACATGGGTAGCAGGGGCTGTGTGGCGTGGACTGGGCAGTTTTTTTTAGGATAGAGGGTTTTGGGGAAAAACAAAATGGGCAATCTCAAAGGGTGCAGGTGGATCACAGGAGAAATATAGATCTAGTTGTAAATTGTCGTAGCTGTGTCAGGAAAGTACCAGAACTCCAAGTGTTAATAGAAAGCACTGAAACACATAATTGTAGGCAGTAAAAGTTGGCCCAAGCCGGAATTAAGTTCAGCAGAAGTATTTGCAAAAGATCTAACTGTGTTCAGAAAGGATACTTTAAACAAAATAGGTGGAGGCGTGTTTGTCGCCATCAAAAGTAGTCATTTGTGTAGCGAAGTTGATAATTCCTATGAGCTATTATGGGTAGAGGTTGTACCGGAAAATTGTAAGAAGTTAATAATTGGTTCCTTTTATTGGCCTTCTGACTCTGATGATACAATAGCAGAAAGGGATGATTTTAATTTACCCTCAATCTGTTGGCGAAATTATATTTTCGAACCAGGAGGTAGGCATAAAACATCATGTGAAATTGTACTGAACGCATTCTCTGAGAATTATTTCAAACAATTAATTCACGAGCCAACTAGAATTGTAAATGGATGTCAAAAGACACTTGATCTCTTAGCAACAAGTAATCCTGAGTCCAACAACGATAATCAAAATGGATACAGGTACTAGTGAACACGGAGCTGTCATAGTGAGATTGAATATCGAAAGCCCCAAAGTTAAAAAAAAAAAAAAAAAAAAAAAAAAAAAAAAAAAAAAAAAAAAAAAAAAAACTGAAGTATATTTGTTCAGAAAAGCAGATAGAAATAAAATACAAGGCTACTTGAAAGACAGCTTCCACTTGTATCTAACACTAAACGTAGGTGTAGACCAAATGTGGCTCAAATTCAAAGAAGTGATATCAACAGCAATTGACAGTTTTATACCAAATAGATTAATAAAAGAAGAAGGTGATTCCCTTTGGTGCACAAAACAGGTTGGGACACTGATGCAAAAGCAACAGAAAAGATATGCTAAATTTAAATGAACACACAATCCCCAGGGTTGGTGATCCTACACAGAAGTTTGAAATTTAGCAAGGACTTCAATGCGAGATGCCTACAATACTTATCACAAAGAAACTCTTTCTCGAAATTTGACTGAAAACCCAATATACTACGGGCAAAACACTAACAATACCCTCACTATGTGATAGTAATGGCAATCCTGCCGATGACAGCACTACTTAAGCAGAGTTACTAAACATAGCTTTTAGAAACTCATTCACCAAAGAAGACGAAACCAATATTCCAGATTTCGAATTACGAACAGAGGCCATAATGAGTAACTTAAAAGTAGATATCATCAGAGTAGAGAAGCAACTAAAATCTCTTAACAAGAACAAGTCTTCTGGGCCAGATTTCTATCTGATTATGCTGAAGTGATAGCTCATTACTTAACAGCAATATACAACCGCTCTCTCAAAGAAGGATCTGTAACGAAAGATTAGAAAGTTGCACAGGTCACACCTATATTCAAGAAAGGCACCCACTAAACTACAGGCCTATTTCATTGACGTCAATTTGCAGCAGGGTTTTGGAAAGTATCCTGTATTCAAATATTACGAATTATCTCGAGTAGAATGATCTATTGATCCAAAGTCAACACGGATTTAGAAAATATCGTTCACGTGAAAAACAACTACCTCTTTACTCACACAAAGTGATGGATGCTATCAACAAGGGTTCGCAAATCAATTCTGTATTTCTTGATTTCCAGAAGGCTTTTGACACCGTACCTCAAAAACAGCTTTTAATCAAATTGCATGGTTATAATACATCGCACCAAATTTACGACTGGATAGGGGATTTCCTGTCACAGAGGACACAGTTCGTAGTAATTGATGGTAAGGCATCAACTAAAACAGAGGTGATATCGGGCATTCCATAGGGTAGTGTTATTGGTCCTCTGCTGTTCCTTATTTACATAAACGATTTAGGAGAAAATCTAAGTATCTCTCTTAGGTTGTTTGCAGATGATGCCATCATTTACCATGTAGTAAAATCATCTGATGATCAAAAACCAACTGCAGAATTATCTGAATAAGATATCACTATGGTGTAAAAATTGGCAATTGACTCTAAATAATGAGAAGTGTGAAGTCGTCCACATGAGTAGGAAAAGAAATCCGTTAAACTTTGTTTACAAAAACATCAATCAAATGTGAAGGCAGTAAACTCCACAAAATACCTAGGAATTACTATTACTCCAGACTTCAGTTCTGGAAAGAAAACATAGATAATGTCATGGGAAAGGCGAACCAGAGACTGCGTTTTATTGGCAGGACTCTTAAAAGATGCAACAGAACTACTAAAGAAACTGCATACACTACGCTTGTCCATCCTTTTTTGGAGTATTGCTGTCCAGTGTGAGATCCTTATCATGTGGGTTTGACGGAGGACATCAAAAGAGTCCAAAGAAGGGCAGCTTGTTTCATATTGTCATGATACAGGGGAGACTGTGTTATGGAAATGATACAGGAATTGGGATGGGAATCATTACAACAATGGCACTTATTGCTGCGGCGTGGGCTACTTGCAAAACTCCAATCACCAACATTCTCCTCTGAATGCGAAAATATATTGTTTGACTCCCAATTACATAGGTAGAAAAGATCATCAGAATAAAATACGAGAAATCAGATCTCGAACAGAGAGATTCAGGTATTCTTTCTTCCTGCGCACTATTTGAGAATAGAATGGCAGATAAATAGTTTAACGGTGGAACGATGAAGCCTCCGCCAGGCACTTACATGTGATTTGCAGAGATGTAGATCTCATTGTCAGCGAGGATTTGCTTCCGCCCAGTAGTGTACATCACAGATATTGACTGCCCATGTTGTCAATATTTGTCTTATGTGTAAAGACAGTGCATGCAAAGCAAAAGGTATCATGACATATTTGCGTATCAGCCCATCGAAAAAATGCCACGTCTCTTTCAGGATCCTCAGGCTCAATAGCTTGGGTGATATGTAAACAATATAGGTGGAATTTAAAGTACCTTAAAACATTATATACCGTTGATCGAGGCACACCATGCATCTGCTAAAACTGACGACTTGAAAGGTATGGATCTTCAGTGAAGATGGCACAAACTCCTACAGCAAACACCGCTCTCGGGCCTATCTTTCATCTCTGTCATTTCAAGGTACCCCTTTCAGCTTGTCTTACCAGAGACCTAACTGTTCCCCTTTGTGGGACGATGGACATCGGGATACCTCTTGGCATACAATTTTTGCATGGCTGCATAATTATCGTGAAACTTGACAACAATTTTCATCATTCTCACTATTTTGAATGGATTTCCGACATACATATTAGAGTCAAAAAATAAATTGTATTGATCACTTTTACTATTCTTGATTTTCCCTTCAACAAACTGTCCGGCAAGCGTGTTGCAGGATAATTGACTTATTACAGTGTATGCAACCCATTTGTTTACACATGCTTGCCATAGCTCCACCACAATGTGAAGCCAAACCATACAGTATTCAAGTGTGCTCTTTTAGAAAATTATTTAGGTGTCAAATGGATGTGTGTCTTTCAGGAGGGCACCTTTATATATATATCGATATTGACATAAATATTAAAACAATTAAATAATCCATGGTAATCAAACCTTTTGAAATATGGCAAGAGGGCAGAAATGACATGCTCGAGAAAGTCAATTGCGAGACAAAGTGACTCGGCTGCATTTTACCTTATGTGCTCCAAACATTTTTGTTGGGAAAACTGTTGTTTGTACAGATTTGGAGTCTCACAAGGCGAAACCTATTTAGAGTTCGATGAGGCGGAATTTTTCTAAATCCCTTAACACACGTTTCTAAGTCCAAAAGAGAAAAAAATTTATCACAGTCACGCCGGTCAAGAATCATTCCAAATGAGCACATCCCAGAAATTTTCAGAGCCTGCAAAGGTAAAATTTCTCTTAAGTCCCAGTCATAATTTCAAATTTTATGACAATGACATTTATTACTTATTCTCAAAGCTCCACCCTTCTCTTCTCTCATTGTGATGGCATAAGCACAATGCTGGTCTCTCATTCAGCCCCCTGCAAGTTGTGCACATTGGGTTATGCTAATGCCAATGGTATTTACTTTCAGGTTAATCTGTACTGAAGAATTTAAAGGTCATTTCAAGTTCATAACAATTTCACCAGTGGACAGAGTTCAGAAACCACACAAGTTTTTCATTGAAAATGTTTCCCAATCTTGCTTCACTCTCCAGATACTGGCGAACTGGAAAAGTTATAATGGAATGCAAATAATTGGTGATAAATAATTGCTTTTTCGGGGAAAAGATAAATAAATAAACAAAAAAAATGTTCCCTTGAAAAAAAAAGAAAAAAAAAAAAAAAAAAAAAAAGAGAGAGTATTTTTTCACGTAAAATACAAATACGGAATAAAAAAAATAGGGGTTACCACCTGAAAAAATTAACTTGGTTTTGATTTGTCCTTGAAAACAGGGTTCAAGATCATTTTGAGATAACCATTCTGCGACCCCCTTCAAACCTTACAATTTTCACTAGAAAGATTTTTAGCAGAACTGTTCCACTCCACAGATATTGGCCAGCGTAGATTAAATTGGGACACCCTGTGAAACTACTGTGAACTTTGGAATAAAGCTGTCAGAAGTGGAGATTGGACAGTAGTTGTTGACTCTGAACATATCTATGTTATTGAATGCTTTAAATATAGTACGTTTTACTCTATGTTGGAAAATACACATCTTCTGAGAGCAATCACATATGTTGCTAGAAATGCCATCGGTTCCATTTAACCTGTTACTTTTGAGTGAGTTCATTATTTGAAACAGAGAATTGGGCGGAATTCCAATTGTATCAGATTGCATAGGTATAGCCTCTTCCATTAACAGCTTTTCCTCTTCTAATAAACATTTATATCCTATTTTCTAATTTCAAAAATATAGCTGATGGAGATCGTGTGTTGTAGATTTTTTCATTATCTGACAGGAAGAGACTATTAACATACTTCAGCCCATGTCATTTTTTCTTGGATGTATTGGAAGAATTAGTGAGGCACAACATTAAGACCATAATTAAATGACTAGTCCAAGTCCAAATCATTCTGACATCAGATGGGCAAAAATATTTGTAAATGTGACAGCAAAAAATGATCCTAAACATTAACATCTTTCATGAACAACACTCTAGGCTTACTACTTATATCAAACATTAAAAGAAAAAGAAATTTGGTTGTAATTTAAAATATGTTAAAATGTACTTAAAAAACTGTAGCATCACATTTCAAAAGCTTCTGTGTGAAATCTTTATCATCCACAGTTTACTTCCATACAATGATACCCTCCAGACAAAAGCTTTCAGAAAGGAAATTCGAACATTTAAATTAATATTGGATGTCAACAAATTACACTTCTTCACAAACACTTTTCTTCCCATAGTCATTCTGCATTTTATACCTTCTCTACTAGGGACATCAGGAGTTATTTTGCTACCGAAATAACAAGTCACATCTACTACTATTACTAATATAGTAATAAGGACAGTTTAAAACTTACCGTAAAGACATGGCAATGAGCTGTAATAGGCACATACAAAAGACAAACACATACACATTTTCAACTATTGGTCATGGTCTTCTTTAGAAAGTAGAACATTCACGCAATCACAGAGGTACACAACACACTCATACAACCGTCACCTCTGGCTGCTGCAATTTGAATCACAATCTGTAGTGTGTAATTTGGGGAAGGGAGGGGAGAGGGAATAGGAAAGTTGTGTCATGGTGGTGGGGATGGGTACAGCATGGCCCCTCACCCGCCTCCCCATTCCATTCTTAAGCTGCATCTTGTTATTCCCATTTAGGCTATGCTATACTCATCCCCACCACCATGACGCAACCTTACTATTCCCTCTCCCCTCCCCAATTTACATGCCACAGAGCATGATTCGAAGTGCGGCAGCTGGAGGTGACAGTGGTATGACTGTGTTGTGTGCCTGTGTGATTGCATGAATGTTCTGTTTTCTGAATAAGGTCATGGCCGATAGCTGAAAGTGTGTATGTGTGTGTCTTTTGTATGTGCCTGTCGCAGCTCGTAGCCACGTCTTTGCGGTGACTTGTAAACTGTCCTTATTACTATGTTATTAATTTCAACCTGGACTTTCCATTATTAGCTACTACTATTACTGTATCATTACCTACTATACTTCTTCAACATAACCTGATTTCCTTACACAATATTCCATTACCCTTGCTTTCTAATGTTAATGTTCATCTTATACCCCTTTTTTATGATATTGTCCATTCCGTTCAATTGCTCTTCAAGGTCCTTTGCTGTCTCTGACAGAATTACTGTGTCATCAGCAAACCACAAAGTTTTTATTATTCTTCTCCCTGAAAATTAATTCCTTCTTCAAATATATCCTTGCATTCCTTCACAGCTTGCTCAATGTACAGATTGAATAACAACTGGGGAAAGCCTATATACCTGCCTTTCTTCCTTCCCAACCACTGTGTCCCTTTCATGTCATTCGACTCTAATAACAGCTGTCTGATTTTTGTACAAGTTGAATATAACTCTTCGCTCCCTATATTTTACCCCTTCTACCTTAAGAATTTGAAAGAGTGTATTCCAGTGAACATTGTCAAAAGCCTTCTCCAGATCTACAAATACTGAGTATAGGTTTGCCTTCCTTAACGTATCTTCTGAGATAAGTCATAATGTGCATATTGCCTCCCATGTTCCTACATTTCTCCTAAATCCAAACTGTTCTTCTCCAAGGTTAGAGTCCATAAGTTTTCCCATTTGACTATAAATAATTTGATTTATATTTTCGAACCAAGAATTATTAAACCACTGTTCTGTAATTTTCAAACTTTTCTGCACTTGCATTCTTTGGAATTGGAATTAATTATATTCTTCTTGAATTAGACGGTATTTCCAGTCTCATGTATCTTGCATACCAAGTGGAACAAATTCTTCATGACTGGCTCTCTCAACAATATCAGAAGTTCAGAAAAAATACCATCTAAGCCCGGGACCTTGTTTCAAATCGAATCTTTCAGTGCTCTCTCAAATTTTTCTCGCAGTACTGTATCCTCTATCTTATCTTCCTCTACTTCTGCTTCCATTTCTACAATAGCACCTTCATTTCATTTTGTGTATATAGGCCTACTATATATTTCTTACACATTTCAGCTTTCCCTTCCCTGCTTAGTACTGGTTTTACACCGAGTTCTTGATCTCTCCCCTAGTTACACATTCTTGTACAGTCTTGCATTTAGGCTCTAGCTACTCCTACTTAGCCAGTCTGCACTTTGTCAACATCAGCCATCTGTATTGTCTTTTGCCTGTTTCATTTGCTGCATTTTCTCCTTTCAACAATTAAGTTGAGTATTTCCTGTGTTATCCAGGAATTTCTATTCAGCCTTGTCCTCCCACCTATATGATCCTCTGCAGCCTTTACTACTTTCTCTCTCAAAGCTACCTGTTCTTCTTCTACTGTATTACTTTCCCCAATTTGATGAATCCTGGCCTAATTCTGCCTCTGAAACTTTCACTAACTTCTGGTACCTTCAATTTATTCATGTCAATCTTCTTACTTTTCTACTTTTTTCCTAATTTCTTAAGCTTTAATCTACAATTAATAACCAATAAGTTATGGCCAGAGACTATATTATACACTGGATATGTATTACAGTTTAAAACCTGGTTTCTAAACCAATGTCTTACAATTATATAGTCAATCTAGTACTTTCCAACATCTTCTGGGCTCTTCCACATATACAAACCTATTTCATGGTGATTAAAACAGGTGTTTGTGTTGATAAATTGTGCTCTGAACAAATTTCTACCAGGTGACCTCCTCTTTCATTCATTTCCCCCAGTGCATATTCACCTAATACTTTTCCTCCTCTTCCCTTTCCTACTACTGAGTTCCAGTCACCCATTAAATCAAGTTTTCCACTACCTAAACTGTCTCCTGATATATTTCTTCCATCTCCTCAGACAGAGCTAGATGGCATATAAATTTGTGCTACTGAGGTCGGTGTTGGCCTTGTGTCTATCTTTACTATGATAATGCACACAATGTACCATTCATAGTGACTTACCCATGTTCCTATTTTCTTATTCATTATTAGACCTTATACTGTGTTACCACAAATGTCAGCTGCAATTTTTGAGTATATTGTCTCAATTAAATTTTGTGTGGCCTCACTCAGAATATGATGCTTCCCTTGATATTGACCTGATCCTCATAGAAGGTCAGCTACATGGTTCTGTTCACAGTAAACCTAAAACAAACTACATTGTCATTTGGGCAAATACATTTGTTTGGAGGTAGATGTTTTCAGTAATATACTATCATGCTCCTTCACTGTCTGGAAATATCCCACCATCCTAGTTGACAAATAGATTTCCCGTACCATTACATTCAACCTTGGTAATGCTGGTTTCTCCACACAAAAACTAAATAGTAATAATAATAATAAAATATATAAATAAAAAAAAAGTCTTGTTACTCAGTATTCACCTGGTTTTGAATTTATTAACTCTCTAGTTCCTAAAATTATGTTCTAAAATTAGGCCGGTCTTTTTTTTTTTTGACCCCTCCCCACCCAGAAAAATGTCTCAGGAGCTTATCACCCATATCAGCCATGTAACAGGCAAAGCATGCACTTTCAAATGGAGAGCCACTTTGTGAAGTGACACATGTCCTGTACCACCTTTTATTTAAACACTCTGCAACTACCCTACAGACCTCGTCCACAAGCAGATCTCCCGAGCTGTCCATTCCTCTCCTTCCAACAGTTCCTAACACTAGACCACCCAGAAACGCCTCCTTAGTCACCTAGTACCATCCTGGCCTGGAATGCCTCAACAAATTCCTCCGACAGGACTATGACTTTCTCAAGTCATGCCCTGAGATGGGATCATCACTCCAAACTGTTCTTCCCACACCACCCAGAGTAGCCTTCCACCGTCCTCCCAACCTCCACAACATCCTTGTCCTACCTTACAAAATACCAAAACAACCCTCCCTACCTAATGGTTCCTATCCCTACAACTGATCCCGCTGCAAAACCTGTCCAATGCATCCTCCCACTACCACACACTCCAGCCCCACCACAGGAAAAACCTACCCTATTCAAGGCAGGGCCACATGCGAGACAACACATGTCATATATCAACTGACATGTGTCCACTGTGCAGCCTTTTATGTTGGTATGACTACTAACAAATTGGCTGAACGGATGAATGGTCACAGATGGACTGTTCGCCTGGGAGACACACAATACCCTGTGGCAGAGCATGCCCTCCAGCATGACTCCAGGGACCTTGGCACGTGTTACATCACATGTGCCATTTGGATACTGCCAAGTAACACCAATCCCTCAGAGCTACAGAGGTGCGTTCTTGCCCTCCAACATATCCTCTCCTTTTGCCACCCCCCGGCGTAAATCTATGCTAACCCCTCCCCCTTTTCCATCCTCAACTCACCTATCCATTTTCCCTTCCGAACCCCCCCCCCCCTCTCTCTGTATGTGTGTGTGTGTGTGTGTGTGTGTGTGTGTGTGTGTGTGTGTGGTTCCATCTTAGCCTGTTAATCAAAAACGTTTTAGAACCCCCCCCCCCCCCCCATGCACACACACACCTCAGCATCATTCAGTTCATTCATCTTTTCTTCTCTTCTTTCCTCCTTTTCTTTTCTTTACTGCTTGATTTTTCTTCTCTGGTATATATATAAAGCTTGCGTTTATATGTGTGTGTGTGTGTGTTTTATTTATGTTACAATCACTACCTGTGCTCCTTCGCCTGGTAAGTAAACTTCATCTACTTTATAATAGATGAAGTTTACTTACCAGGTGAAGGAGCACCGGCAGTACAGAACTAAGGTAAGTACTGGCCAGGCGATCTATCTCTTTTGAATAATAATTTATCATCTCTGTGGAGAATTTCCATATTAATTGAAGTATAATTTCATCACCAGCAACATCAAGTCCTTAAAGCATATAGTGGAAATTGTACTCAAACAACTATTAACTTCATACATCAAGATGTTTTCTTTATGCCTGATGTTCAATTTTTGCCTGAAGATCTCAACATTATTAAGGCATAACCCATTTACCTTTCAGGCATTCTCAGACAGAAAATCTAAGAAACACTTCATACATACCTGTGTTTCTGACTGAATGATGTCTTCAAATATAACATTTTTAACAACTTCAACAGTTGGTTCAGGCTGATAAACAACGAAGTCTGCAATACATTGGGCCTCACCTCCAGAATTTTTTGCTTTCACTGTGTATTTACCAGAATAAGGTAGTGATGCTGTAACAAAAAAAGTTAAAATTCCTTATAAATAAAGTTCCCAATACTAACTTTAACCTTTGCCTAGTGGTACATGATTTACATAATAATAAGGGGAACACTTCATGTGTCATCCTTCATGACAAAGAAGAAATGAAAAGGGTGTGCATGACAATCAATGACCCACTCAACCCAGAACAGCTGTCATCCCTGAAGAGCAAACTGATCAACTCATTTATGTTGCTCAGCAGATAACAACCAGATAATTGTATGCAAAACCTGAATTTTGGCTGTAATGCCTTGGACACAATGTTTGAAAATTTAGGTTATTGCAAAGTCTGTGCAATATTGGTCTCACAGTTGCTTACAGAATAACAAAAAACTCACAGGATGGAAAATTTTTGGGACCTGCAGGACCAACATGAAGTTCACGTGACAATATTCTGAATAGCAGTGGGCATGAGATGTGGTGTCATCACTACAAGCTGTAAGCATGTGGTTAGCCCCAGCTGGCTCTAATTTTTAGAAGTCTGCATGTAGGCTCTGGTTCATCATCAGAAAAAGTTCATAATGGATGGTGATGACTATGTGGAAAAATTAAAGTCTGTAACTAAAATATTGCTCTATTTAACTGTGCTGTTGCAATTTCCAGGAGGCATTACTTTAGGAATGACCCTCATAATAAAAGGACTGCAAACCATAGTCCACATTCAGTAGCAACAATTTCTATAACAAACTACCATCTGTTCTTAAAATACCTGGTTTTAAATAGCTTACAGAATAATTTTAACATTCGTAATTCCAGGTTGGAATTAAAAAATACAACAGTCAAGTTCAAATGGATGTGAGTTGCTATTCTTATTCATAGATGAAGCAGTTCACTCATGATAGAGAAGTTTGGAGAGCTGCATCAAATCAGTCGCAGACTGAAGACTACAACAACAAATATGAGAATATGTCACAAATCACCACAAAGGTGATTGTGAAGCGCAATAAAAAGCGATATTTAATAACCAAATCAGAACATTTGACGGTGTGTACTACTCTTAGCAGACCAAAATTTGGAAGTTTGTTGCAAGTCACTAAGTGACCACTCATTCTCAAATACTGAATGAAGTAAGAGTGGCTACCTGTACTTTGTGAGCCACACTTATTTTTCAGCTTCCCTAGAAAGGTAGATGGGCCTTACCCCTGTAATGGTTCTTTCCACATAGTAAGTGATATGTGTACCAAGTTTGGTTCAAATTGATCCATTTGTTTAAAAAGAGACGTAGAAAATCACACATACACCCACTTTTATAATGTGTTAAATTGTAAAGTTTTTATGAGACCAGTAGGTGTGCCCAAAAAATCATATCAGCAAAACTGATGCCAGATTATTGAACATACATAACAAGAGACAGAACTAATATCAATCTCTTCATGGAAGGGGGGGGGATGCATCTCTGATGTGCAATGAGGTTCCATTTTATGATCAACACTATTTGTTATTCATATGAATTAATTTGGACCAACAAGCTACTATGAAGAAAATACTAAATCTGAACAAAACCAAATTATGACCCTAAGGAATATTTTGTGAGGATTTCCAGCAAAGAACTCAAAAATTTACATCAAACACTGAAGGGTGTTTTCTTGCTAAGGAATTTAATCTAATAGAACACAATGAAATTTTACTCATTTTGGTATACATGTCCATTAATTATAGCAAGAAACATTATTCAATTTGTAGATAATTAGGAGGTATACAGAAAGTGAAATTTAGTGCAGAGAACAGTAGTCTCTAACAGCAGTGATGGCTCTACCTCAGAATGTCATAAAATGAAATTTGAATGAAATGGCTATATGAGGGTTGTACCAATAGTAAGGTTCCCATATTTTTTACAAGTATAAAACATTTTTTATTGTCATTAATTTATACATAGTTGAAAAGCTCACATGTTTGTCTATTTTTCAACAGTCTCCATTTTTTTCAACACACTTTTGAAGACGGTGCTCCAGCTTTTGTATTCCTAAGTCGGAGAAGTCTCCCACAAAACCAACATTTCTCTTAAGGATCTTTCAATTGTGCCATGGGAAGCTGCAGGAATTCATTCAACAAGTTCACGGACAGTGGCCCTCCAATCTTTGAGCAGCTCACTGTTGATCTTCTGGACAATTGCATCCAAAGCCAGCAGTCTTCCAATCCTTTCTTTATTGTGAGCTTCCATGTGACCCTCAGTAAAAGCCCTGCACAATTTTCTGATGTGCTGAATGGACATGCACTCTTCACCATAAACCTCAGTCAGTTGCCAATGAATCTCCACAGTGGTAACTTTCTTGCGTGAAGAAACCGGATTACTGCTCGAATCTCGCACTTGGGGGGAGCGGCGATCAACACTTCCATCTCTAACAGCTGCCAAGCCAACACTGAGCGACGCAAATCACAGATGGATAAGCTCAAGAGTTGTCAGATGTAGCCTAGCACCTCCCCTCAAGGCTGTAGCTCATTGGGAACCTTACTTTTGGTACAACCCTCGTATCATTCCATGCAACTTCATCTCTGTGCTATAGTTCAATCAATGATAGTAGCTGGTAAGAGGTAAAATTCCAGTCTCAGTATAATGCATGAGAAAATATTTTCAGTGGGTAAGAAATCTGGAAAATATATTTTCCTGCACAACAGTCTGACTTTCTCTGTATTGATGCAAGGCAGTATGAGCAACAAACAGACTTGACTACTTTGATGGTAGGTAATATCATGTATATACAGGGAACAGCAACTTATCTCAGCACATCAGAAAAGTGATTGTTGCTGCCCAGATCACCAATTATACAAAACAGATGTGATAGTGCAGTGTACCCAGTGACACCCCATACAATTACGCCAGTTCTTGACACAAATAGCAATTATGAATGCAATCTGGAAACATAGCCTTCATAGACACATATGTCAATTGTGACGTGTACGTAGAAACAAGGCTTGCCTGAAAGACAACAAGTTCAAGAGCGTACACAAGACAATTTGTAGGGGTGGCTAAGACTTGAAGATACGAAATGTTTTTAATAGTTTGGAAGATGGATGGTGAATTTCAAATATTCATAAAAGAGTTTTCCAACTCTATTATAAACAAATTTCCTGTTAGGACCTACTAAAATATTGACTTTCACATCACTTTCTTGAATGAAAAATGACTGGAATTAGGGAGGGGAAGGTGAGGCTGTTGCTTCCCCCTTCCCCTAAGTATGGGCATACCAATATGTGATTCCACTCATGTACCTTGTCATTCACTGTGTCATTGTTGTCATGCCTCTCTGTAGAGATTTGTGAAAGAAAATTGCAATCATAATAATTGTGCTGATGTTGTCACACTTATTTAGCTCCAAACAAGCATTTTCCCTTTCTCAGGATATGTGATGTGGCTGTATATTACTACACAGCTGAGCTAACATTATGTCTGTCTTCTAAGGTGCTAGAAACATAAGGCCATTGAGATATTGAATACAGTTGGGTAGGCTGCCTTGAACCCAAGGATTCCACATTCACATGACAGTCATCATATCCTGATCAATGAGGTACCAATACAAAGCATGATAAATACAGTCTCAAGAGGCAATAATCATGCCACTGTCAAATCTCAGCATATGCTGGGAAATTTTTCCCTTCAGTCACAAGATTAGCACTATCTACTCACAATCAACCAGCATTTAAATAGAGTTTCTGATAAAGAAAACTCTGCTCCATTGGATTTTATATGAAATTATCTTGCTGGGTAATGATGACAGTGCTTTCCTTCCAGGAAATAAAATCCAAGATAATGAGGGTGTCTATGAGCAAAAAATTTTAGACAACACTTTACTTAAAAACGTCTTTCTGTTTATATTCATTTACGTCTTACAATACATAAGAACCAATACCCCAGGAACTCTGTGCAAAAATCTACTGAAACACCTATTCCTACTGCAGTCTTTTTTTTCTTTTTTTTTTTTTTTTTTTTTTTTTTTTTTTTTTTTTTTTTTTTAAAAATACAGTCTAAACATTTTAGCTTTTGATGCCAAGTTACTGAATGATAGTGTTTACATGAGAGACTTGAATGTTACAATCTGAGAAAACAGTCACATGAATGTTCAGACACACAGCTGTAAACTAGAAAAAATGAAGAAAAATATACTGCAAAACAGTTCACGAGAATGCTAATAAAGCAAATGCACTTTTTCATGTGTAGTGAATTTGACTAATACCATTTTCAGTACACAACAACAGGAATTATTGAGTTTGGTTCTTAAAAGTAACATTGTCCACAGAACATCCTCATCTTAAAAGTAATAATCAGGTCAATTAGTTGATAGACCATCTTTCCTGACTAAACTAAATGTAACATCAAGTAACATGACCTGTAATAAGACTGTCAAACTTAAAATGGGTTGTATAGCTAACACCCTTATTGAAAAGTCATCCAGATCAAATCTAATAACAAAGGCCATATTACTGTGATTTACATTAACAAAAAGTTACAGTTAGAAGAAACAGCAGTTATATACAACTGATGAAGATAATACTTCAGCTGTAATACATGTAGAAATGATCATATTTCAAAGACATGCAACAGATGAAATTTGTTTAGTCATGTTTAAATGACAGTATAATACTACAGGTTTAAGATTTGCCCACCTTTCTCTATGATAAGAGAATGGCAGTTGCCTTGTGACTTGAGCCGATATTGATCTCCAGATTTTATCACTTCACCATCTTTCATCCAAGTAATCACTGGTTCAGGTGTTCCTGTTACTTCAACTTCCATTACCACTCTGTCACCAACTTTGACTACCTGTGCTTGCAAACGCCGACCAAACACAGGAGGAAAGACAGTTTCTGCCAACAAAAAAGCACAGAAATTACATATCCATTTAGTTATGTATAAAATGATGTTATAAGGGTTGAATGATAAGATTAGTGCACACAGCACAAAAAAAACATTTATATTCACCTGGGCTTTATTTGTGACTGAAATATTTACTACTTAGCTTAATATACGTATATCACCAAAATACCGTATATACTTGAGTAATCGGCGCACATTTTTTCCCAAATTTATGGACGGAAAACTGGGGTGCACGGATTACTCGAATTTAGGTTGGTATTCTGCAACAACAAAACACACCAGGCGGGGATTACTCTGCTTTAAAAAACATCCCTTTGGGCCGGTATTACATGATAATATTTTTGATCAAATCTTTGACAAAGAAATATTATCAAATATTCGTAATATTTCTTAGACATAAATCTTGATCATGGTGTTAAAAAGAGATATTATTGTTGTCATATTTCAAGATAGCAGATAAAATACATTTTTTTTTTGTGCACTGCCTTAGCCGGTCACAAACGTAGCATTGCAGTTATGTTCAAACACAAGCACACGTCCATTAGCAACAGCAATGCTAGCGCTCAGAGGGGGATACATATGCAGCGGAGGGCAGACTTACAACTTTTATAATCAAATACGCGGCGAGGCGCTATATTTGATGACATTTCTTTGATGGAAAATACATGTATGTTGAAGTTCCTTATTACGCTATCAAATATCTTTGATGTAAATACATGACATATAGACTTTTACAATGATATATGACCGTGTAATACCAGTCTCAGCTCTATTTATTTAACGGTTCAGATTCTATAAGTGTTCATTTTAGTGTGTCACTGTGAGCAAGTTTTCACAGCAATATGTTACAAATGGAATATTTTTCAGTTTGTATGAGAACGTTTAGTAGGTAAAATACAAGAATTTTATGGCATTGGTGTGAGATTTGCACGCTCTGTATATGACAACATTGCGCGCCTCTCTCTATGTCAACAATGTCAATAGTTTTGATATTTACGTGCCTTTTGAAATTTAATAGACATGACATCCCAAATGGTTGCCCTCATGTACTTGTTCAAATCCGACAGGTGGTATCCTGATCTACACAAATCCAAGTGGTTCCCCCCACCCACCCCCCACCCCGTCAAAATTTTGGGTGTGCGGATTACTCGAGGGCACGGATTACCTGAGTATATACGGTATTATCTTCATCTTCTGTGAAATGCAAGGCAGAGTAGGTATTAACTACTGGCATTTTAAACTGTTGGTGAGCCACTACTACACTATGGTTAACTACAGACTCCTCCAGCCAGTTGCTGAAGGTAGACTCTCCATAGCAGCATTAATTTCACCAGCTGTTGAAGTACTCACACAATATGGATCACCCCCAATCCCCTCCCTACCTCATGGGTAGCTCCTCTGAATAGCACCTACGACAATTTATGAAGTAAACACTGTTTGTCGTAAACACAATGTAGCTCATTCCGCATTCACTCGCCGAATGACCCGCCCGTCACTCTGGCTGTTTGACAGCGCGCCGCCAGCAGATGGCACACAGCTCATGTCAGCTGTCTAGATGACTGTGCCCTCCTGTGGCTAGGCCGGGAACTATCTTGGCCGGGCCAGCACCAGCCACAGAGCACAATATGGGCGCGAGCGATCTGAATGGCCTGCGAGGCCATAACATCTCTTCCCCCCCTTGGGGTGAGGGGCCGGAATCTGGAACAGCGGTGAAGAAGTCTGGCTGCTGGGACTATTCCACTTCCATCCGATCGTCTGGTGGCTCCATCCACTCCCTAGCCAGAACCACCTCATACGGACGAAACCCCTTTGTGCTATGAGGGGTTTGCCCTCGTGGGTTCACCCTCGGGGTCCCCGTCGGCCGGCTGCAAGGCGCCCCCTCTGCCGGCGACCGGAGCTGTCCACTCCTTGAAGCTGGCCACTGCATGTGCGGCAGGGAATTGGGCCCTGGACCCCGACGGAGGCGGGAAATCCCCTTGCACACCCGCCAATGTCCGCGGAAATGTAGTTGGTAGAGAACTGTCCCCTGATGGCACTCTTGACAGAGGGGGGCTGGACTTGGAAAAGGGGGAAGGGACCATAGATGTGGGAGGAGGATGGCGGACCCAGAGCTGATCATGGTGGCGGGTGAGGATGCCAGCAGGAGAACGGACCTCACAGAGACGACAGCCACTCCCCCGAACGATCACGGCTGGGACCCAACAAGGATAGCAGCCGTAGCCTCGAGCCCAGACAACCGAACCTGGGGCAAAACTTGACAGAGGACGAGGAAGGGGTTCGAGATAGCTCGGATGCAAGAGGGACAACAGCGTCCTATGAGGGCGGCCTTGAAGGAGCTCAGAGGGGCTCTGCTGACCGGCCGGAGTGGACCGATAAGATGACAGGAACCGGAGGAGGGCTTCCTCCACTGAAAGATGTAACACATACTTGTGCATTTGCATCTTGAAAGTGCGGACAAACCTCTCCGCTGCTCCATTTGACTGTGGGTGGAAAGGTGGGGCCAGGACATGGTGGATCCCATGGGTAGAACAAAAATCGTGAAAGTGTTATGAAGTAAACTGTGGCCCATTATCTGTCACCAATGCGGCCAGGAGACCTTCAATAGAAAATATCTTTAACAGGTAACGTGTGGTAACTTCCGCAGACGTGCAGGCCAGGCGAACAACAAACGGGAAGTTGGAGTATGTGTCAATGACTCAAAGACAATAGCTATCTAAGAAGGGCCCAGCAAAATCGACATGGAGTTGTTCACAAGGAGCAGACAGAGTGGGCCATGGAGAGAGAGAGATGAGCGAGGAGCTGCTTGTTGAGATGCACAAGAAGAGCATCCTGCTATGAGGCGAGTTATGTCCCCATCTATGCCTGGCCAATATACATGTCGACGGGCAAGCATCTTTGTGTGAGAGATGCTCCAGTGGTCCCGATATAGAAGGTCGAGAATCCGATGGTGCAATGGCGCTGGAACCACCACTCGATGGGAGTCGTCTTACGTGGCTCGTAGGTGCTAAGGCGGTGACAAATTGCATAATAATTGCGGACAGGGTCTGATGCCCGACCCGAAGGTCGCTTTGACCTGCCTTGCCTAACCCGTTGAAGGACGACCCGGAGGACAGGGTCAGCAGCCATAGCCTCCGCGATCTGTGAGCTATTGATAGGGAAACTAGTGACTATGTCTACTGCCGACTTGTCTACTGCAAAACACAAAAGCTCTTCGGCATCAAAGACTGGGTAGGGGCCTACCGGGAGGCACGATAGGGCATTGGCATTGGTGTGATGAGCCGTTGAGTGGTACTGTATCTCGTAATGAAAACGAGAGAGGTACAAGGCCCAGCGTTGAAAACGGTGGCTGCTGTAGCTAACCAATGCGCGAGGCGCCGGACATAAAATGTGGGAGCCTAATGCTTCATGAGTAGCCGAACTTAGAAGCAATGTCGTCGCATTAGCGTCCACTTGAAGCAGATAACTGGGCCGGATCGGCAACTGAGGATACCTCCCCCCAAGCAGAAGGTTGACTTCCCATGGCCTCCGAAACTTCAAATGCGCACGCAATAAGCAAAACCTTCGCTAATGGGGGATCGTCTGATTGAAGAGCCTGCTTGCGAACGTCAAGGTCGAAAGCAAAACAAATCAAAACATCGTGGACCCTAGAGTCCGCATACGAATCACCGTGCGGCTCGGACAGAAACAGACAACGACAGGTCAGCCCCTGCAGTTCTGTGGCCCAAGCGCAGTAAGACTGACCCAGCTGTTTCTGCGAACAGTAGAAAGATATGCGAGCCAACACCACATGAGAGTAGCGGTGAAAATATGCCGCAAAGAGAGAACAGATATCCAGAAAGGACAGGGATGCCTGCGTCTGAAGCGATGCCAAATCGCCCAGCAATCAAAAATGACGAGGCGAGAGCCATGAAAGGAAATAAGCTTTTTGCTTATCTTCATTACACACCTGGAAGGCTACGAAGTCTTGGTGTTAACGCTGTTCGTAGTTGGACCAATCCTCGGCATTGTCGTCAAAGGGAGGAAACGGAGGAACGGGTACAGAAGACCGCAACCCGACCTGTTGTGTCACAGCCCTAGTCAAGGTGTCAATAGACGCCGTGAGGGAAGCATTCTGTTGAGCCAAAACTTACGGTAACAACTGAAGATTCGTCAGCAATGCGGTAAGTTGCTCTGCCATTACTGCAGCAGGAAGACCACGCTACCATAAACCTCATCGCCACTGAAATAAACACTGTTTATTGTAAACACAACGTAGCTCGTTCCGCATTCACTCGCCGAATGACCTGGCCGTCACTCCGGCCGTTTGACAGCGCACCGCCAGCAGATGGTGTGCAGCTCATGTCAGCTGTCTAGACGGCCGTGCCCTCCCATGGCTAGGCCAGGAACTATCTCGGCCGGGCTAGTGCCAGCCACAGAGCACAGTACCGGCACACACGATCTGAATGGCCCGCTAGACCATAACAATTTACTTACTGCAGTCCCCCTGGCCTAAATCTCCACCACTCCCAATCCTCAGCTGACTTGAAATTCACTTACTCATCTCCATCCTTCCCTCTCCTGTTGCAACTTCCCTGTACCACCTCACAGTGACCACATGTAATTCCTTAGCAAAGGATGTCAGAGACGTTTTAGCAGCTTTTTGTGGGCTCTGAATTAAACTGAATGAAGTGGCTAAACATTTGTGCCTAGAACGGGCATCGAACCTGAATCTCCTGCTTACTACGCAGATGTTTTTTCCACAAAGCCACCTGTATACAGTGGATGTCACAACTGCAGGATCTACCATGGCACACCCTTGACCAGATAACAATTCTCAACTTATATCCTACACTACTGTCGTAGCATCCCTTGCCTGGGTTCTACTATATTGAATTTAATTCAATGTACACAAAAAGTAGCTGGAACATCTCTGAAATACTTGAGTGTAATTCATATTAGCTGCAAAGGATCATGGTGTGTGTTCTTTCAGACACATCCTAAAGAAGAGACAACACACATAGTGTAAAACCCTACTTTTCCGTTCCCGGATTTTTTTGTTTTCCCACTATTGACACCCTTTTATGTCAGTCACAACCAATTTCCTATGTTGACAGTGTACACTGATCCCCGTCTTCGTGTTAAAATATTTGCATATTCCCTGCATTTTAAACTTTTTGAAATTGTGTTTATGAAAATGCAAGGATGTTCAAGTAAGCAAAATTTACCATTTAAAACATCCTTTTCCTGCATTTTACATAATTTTTAAGTCACTTGAAAAGTGTACAAATGGAATTCTACAATATACAGACAATTAATGTGATGATGGAAAAGAATCTTTATTACATGTCAGTGCAAATGCATGTGTGGATCTCTTTACAGCCATTGGCTACCCATGGCTACGAGTAAATGAGTACATTGGGCAATGTACACTACAATTATACTGCAGGAGAGCTGAGATTTTGTATCTGTCTGAGAGTGTGTCAGGGTAGTTCTACATCTGAGATATCCACCTGCCCAGGTATCTTAGTGGATAGTGCTTCTGCTTTGTACGACAGGGTATATATGCAGACATGAAAACAAAATATACTTTTTCTGTAGGTGAAATACACTTTTTTCTAATCAAAATATCCACGGGTGTACTGTCGGTCTATAGTGTCCAACGGGCACAATATTTCGGCGATCATACATGTTGCCATCATCAGGTGAACTGACGGACTGAGCTCCTGGAAACGCACCAGCATGGAGATTCACATGCTGCGGCAGCTCGAAGGGAACTGGGTTCTAGCCCAGTAGCGGGCCATTTAAATACCCTTGGCCTGCGGAGCGACCCCACCGTGGTCCACGCCCCGTCCGTTGGACACTATAGACCGGCAATACACATGGGAGAAACTCAAGAATCACACACTTTTTCTGTTATAATCAACAGTATACTCTTCCTTGGAACAGTACAACCTATCAATACTTCAAAAGATAAATGGTTTATACACCAGTGTAGAACTTCCAAGGATGAAAATGCACTTATGGTGTCTGTGTTTCTTTTGTGATGTGTAGATATTAGTAGTGATGGGTGCAAATAGCCAGTAAGTGTGTTTCTCAATTCTTCAGTTTATTTAATGCAGCTTGCATAATATTTTAATTTTTCTGTTATGACACAGATATTGTAATGTATGAAAAAGTCATTTACCATTTACTTTATTTTGTAAAAAATTTGCTGTTTTTTTATATGAATATGTTATTTCCAGCATGTTGTTAGGCTGGAACCCCGATGCTTTAATTATGCTATCACTATTGCTTGACAAAAATATTTCATTGTTTTCTTCAAATGTGTTATGATTTTCAAGGATATTATTAGTCAAAACACTAACAACGCAGCAAAAGTGTGACCACAATGCATAATTATTTATAAACTTCAGATTGGCAGTCTACGCTCCCCATTATTTTTAAAGAATAATTATAATTTGTGTTACCATTACTGAATAATTTCCAATCTAACTATGAAATAATTAAGAAAAATTGGATAAACTAACCTTAAAGCTCAGCCTTTTTCTAGCATTACCCTTTAATATATATTCATCAAATATAATGTGCCATTAAAATTTTCAATAATGGCATCAATGGCTGGTCTTCTAAGCCGAAATTTTCTACATCATCAGTCTTTAAAGTGGTAAGTTTTGAATAGGAGTCAAACAGTCCATGATTTAAGAAATTCATAGCACATTCCCACTATTAACATAATTCATCTTGGGTAAAAGGCCATTTACTTTGAGAGTAATGCTTCTTAAACTGACCTCTTAGAAATGAAAATAGAAGAGACATTACATTCATCAAAACCACTTTGTCTTTATTAAGTATTTTATTATTTATTCATTTGCTTTGTCATACGAGCAATATTTGTAATGAAGTATTGTACAGTCTTCATCCCAAAGCTTCTGAAACATTCTGCTATCGGCACATTCTCTCGTGTGCACTGTGTTTCATTGTTGTAAATTGTCCATTTTCTTCTCAAGTAAACTTTTATTTTCGGGCACTTGTCTCATTTTATTACTGAAATATTATTCTGCAGTAGCAGGCTACAGTAAATTTGATACCAAAAAATTACAAAAACAAAATTAACTGATTACTAAAACAATAAAATTCCCGGAATTTTAAAAAGAAAACTGGTTATTTTTCGAATTTATCCTGAATAAAAAAATTCACATGTTTTTCTTGTATCTCCCAGTTGTCACATGGCATATACACCCTGTAAGCAGAAGACCCGGGTTGGATACCTGGCACAAAAACCAGGTAAAGTGTCACTGACATCCTTGATAGTAATTCCTCAATGCCACTACCGACAATTGTGGCCCATTTGGTGCCCTTTATTACATAAACAGTAAACCTATCAGTGCTTTGCAAATGGATTTTTGACCCTTTTCTAGAAATTGTTAGCCCTCTAAGATGGTCCATTTGAATCTTTTGTTATGTGTGTGACATCACTGTCAAACATACTGTTGCTGCTGCTGTAACACTCAGTATAGCAGTGATATAATGTTTGGCAATTCATGTTTTGAAAATTTGTCTAAAAATATTGCGTAGTATTGCACTGCACAAAAACATCTGTAAAAACTCCAGAACATTTGTTTTTGCATGTTCCAAACAATGAGAAGATGAGTAAACAGTGGTTAAAATGTGCTTTATTTTCAATGTTCAAATCCTTCTTTTATATAAATGAACACTGTGACCAAGAGTGCATTGAAAAACCTGTACTTCAAATTTCTTTTCTGGGACAGTTATTTGTTCATCAACAGCCTCCTCACCCAGAATGCATTTAATATATTGTACTATTTCTTTTTTTCTTTCTTTTTCAAATAATAGCTGCATATCAAGATCTGATGCCAATGCAGTTGCTGTTTCAATATCTTGGTCAAAACCTATTTGTCTTTATGTTTCCAACTAGGAGCAACATTTGGTAAGTATTTGCAATAAACTAGTTTCTGTTGTGCACGAGACATGGTGCAGCTTCAGCGGTGCTTCCTTGTTTCATTTCTTGAAATGAATAAGACAGGTGTTGTTGTAGTCTCAATTCCCATCTGGCTGCTTGTGACATCAAAGTTCATGTGAAACATGGATGGATGCAGACAATAGTGCATAGTGCACATTCTTGAGACTAGCAATGAATGTTTAATAAGACTTAATAACATTTATGTTCTGCAGAATTGTAAATTCTAATATTGATGTTATAGTATGGGTTTTTCTATTTTATTTATTTATTTATTGTTTTAGACATGCCTTGGCATCCTTGGGCCCCATTGCCCTGGCTTGACCATAAAGCCGGTGCTGGTGGGACTTGCTATGCACCATTACAGGAGAATGTCACAAATTGTACTCATTTGCTGGCCTTCACTCACTGATCTGTGCATTTCAACAATGCCTGTTAATCACAACCACTTGATAAATGATACTGCAGTGACAACAATGTTAATAGTTTTGTTTTACAGTGCAGTTCCTTCATTTGCCAATCATACTTAATTATCATATAAGGATTCAGCAAAATAAATCCCAAAAGAACAAATCATATTTATTAAATAAGTGTCCTTCTCAGTGATCTGTGTAGGTGACCCCATGTCCTTGCATGAATTTGCATGTGTCGGTTTCTAAAATTTCTATAGGCTTCATTGCAGCAGTGAAACTTCAAATTTGCTTTACCTAGTAATTAAATACCTTTGGCAGATGTTTTTATCATTAATATTCTCATTCCATCACATAATGTATTTGATAGCCACACTGCCCTCTTTTGCCTCTGATGCTTGCTTTGTAACAGACATCGCTGTTCCAATTAGCTTTTTATAACATTTTAGTCCATATTTTTCCTGATGACATTCCACGGCATAGCAGTATAACACATGCAATCCTGTGTTCAATTCTCAAGAGCCTTCGAATTATGATACAGTTCTCATTTACTTTTGAAAGATAAGTTAATGTCATTAGTTAGTAAAGATGTTGCTTATTATTATTATTATTATTAAATTTCCCCTTTAATTATTTTAATGAGAAGTAACTGTTAAAGTAAGTGATGAAAGTTTGTAAAAATGTAGTAAATTTGTCAGTTAAACTGTCTGTGTTGAAGAATGTTTGCCAATGTGCTTTTTCAACCTTCTGAGATTATCTGTAGAAGAAGAAGAAAAATTCACTTACTTTTAACAACAACATCAGCTGTACTGCTGGCAGAGCCAGCCTTATTTGTAGCAGTGCATGTATATCTGCCAGCATCCTTCACCCCAACATTCTTCAGTTCTACGCGAGCTTTATTAAGTTTCCATGATATATCTACAGAACCTTCCTTGGCTATAAGAGGCTGACCATTCTTTGTCCAGTTCACCTCTGGCTGAGGATAACCTAAAAAATATGCACTTGAGTTAATAAGATACAAAACCAGTTGCAAATTAAGGTATTGCTGAAGTAAAAGAAAAAAAGATGGTGGCTTAATATTATTGATCTAGGCCTATTACCAAACTAAATATCTTATGCAGGTCTCTGCCTACAGTTAGACATCTCTGGTATATATATATATATATATATATATTATAGAAGGAGACCTTCCAGGTAGGAAAATGGTATAAAATAAAGATTTTTGACTTACCTAAAGTACAGGCTGCAGCCTGTACTTTATATATATATATTAGGCTTTCTACAGTATGTCTGCCTAGGTGTACTTGTGTCTGTGTGAATGTGTGGGCATGTGTGCATTTGTTTACCCTCCATTTTTTCCCCCAAGGTAAGTCTTTCCTCTCCCGGGATTGGAATGGCTCCTTACCCCCTACCTTAAAACCCTCATCATTTCCTTTTCCCTCTCCTTCCCTACTGCCTGAAGACGCAACTGGGTTGCGAAAGCTTGCGATTTTGTGTGTGTGTGAGTGTGTGTGTGTGTGTGTGTGTGTATTCATTTATTTATTTCTGATGCTGTCACACCTGTGCTCCTTCGTCTGGTGAGTAATCTTCGTCTTATATATATATATATATATATATATATATATATATATATATATATATATATATATATACGTAAAAAATAGATGAAGAACACTTACCAGGCGAAGGGGCACAGGCATTAATAGCAACAAATAAACACACAGACACACACACACTCAAAAATGCTAGCTTTCGCAGCCTAGCTGCTTCATCAGGCAGAAGGGAAGGAGAGGGAAAAGGAAATGATGAGGGATTTAAGGAAGGGGGTAAGGAGCCATTCCAATCCCGGGGCTCCTTACCCCCTTCCTTAAATCCCTCATCATTTCCTTTTCCCTCTCCTTCCCTTCTGCCTGATGAAGCAGCTAGGCTGCGAAAGCTAGCATTTTTGAGTGTGTGTGTGTCTGTGTGTTTATTTGTTGCTATTACTGCCTGTGCCCCTTCGCCTGGTAAGTGTTCTTCATCTATTTTTTACGTATATTTTTTTCCTGTTAGGAATTTTTCCTCTATAATATTCGTATATATATATATATATATATATATATATATATATATATATATATATATATATTATAGAAGGAGACCTTCCAGGTACGAAAATGGTATAAAATAAAGATTTTTGACTTACCTAAAGTACAGGCTGGTCGATAGGAACACTAAACACACACAAAAACACACAACCATTCGAGCTTTCGCCACCAGTGGTGGCTTCTTCGGGAAAAAGAGGGAGGAAGGAGAGGAGAAAGGGAAGGATACGGGTTTTAAGGAAGTGGAAAAGGAGCCATTCCAATCCCAGGAGTGGAAGGACTTACCTTAGGGGACAAAAAGGAAGGTAAACAAATACACACACACTCACACATATCCACATCCACATCCACATTGGATGTGGATATGTGTGAGTGTGTGTGTATTTGTTTACCTTCCTTTTTGTCCCCTAAGGTAAGTCCTTCCACTCCTGGGATTGGAATGGCTCCTTTTCCACTTCCTTAAAACCCGTATCCTTCCCTTTCTCCTCTCCTTCCTCCCTCTTTTTCCCGAAGAAGCCACCACTGGTGGCGAAAGCTCGAATGGTTGTGTGTTTTTGTGTGTGTTTAGTGTTCCTATCGACCAGCCTGTACTTTAGGTAAGTCAAAAATCTTTATTTTATACCATTTATATATATATATATATATATATATATATATATATATATATATATATATATATATATATATATATATTACTGGCCATTAAAATTGCTACACCAAGAAGAAATGGAGTCGATAAATGGGTATTCATTGGACAAATGTATTATACTAGAACTGACGTGTTTACATTTTCACACAATTTGGGTGCATAGATCCTGAGAAATCAGTACCCAGAACAACCACCTCTGGCCGTAATAACGGCCTTGATACACCTGGGCATTGAGTCAAAAAGAATTTGGATGGCATGAACAGGTACAGATGCAGCTTCAACATGATACCACAGTTCATCAAGAGTAGTGACTGGCGTATTGTGACGAGTCAGTTGCTCGGCCACCATTGACGAGACGTTTTCAATTGGTGAAAGGTCTGGAGAATGTGCTGGCTAGGGCAGCAGTCGAACATTTTCTGTATCCAGAAAGGCCCATATAGAACCTGCAACATGCAGTAGTGCGTTATCCTGCTGAACTGTAGGGTTTCGCATGGATCGAATGAAGGGTCGAGCCGCAGGTCGTAAAACATCTGAAATGTAACGGCCACTGTTCAAAGTGCTGTCAATGAGAACAAGAGGTGACCGACACGTGTAAACAATGGCACCCCATACTATCTTGCCGGGTGATACACCAGTATGGCGATGACGAATACATGCTTCCAATGTGCGTTCACTGCGATGTCATCAAACATAGATGCGACCATCATGATGCTGTAAACAGAACCTGGATTCATCTGAAAAAACGACATTTTACCATTCGTGCATCCAGGCTTGTTGTTGTGTACACCATGGCAGGTGCTCCTGTCTGTGATGCAGCATCAAGGGTAATTGCAGCCATGGTCTCCAAGCTGATAGTCCATGCTGTTGCAAACATCATGAAACTGTTCATGCAGATGGTTGTTGTCTTGCAAACATCCTCATCTGTTGACTCAGGGGTCGAGACGTGGCGGCACAATCCATTACACCCATGCAGATAAGATGCCTGTCATCTCGAATGCCAGTGATACGAGGCTGTTGGGATCCAGCACAATGTTCTATATTGCCCTCCTGAACCCACTGATTCCATTTTTTTTTTAACAGTCATTGGATCGCGACCAACGCAAGCAGCAATGTCGCGATACAATAGACTGCAATCGCATTAGGCTACAAACTGACCTTAATCAAAGTTGGAAAAGAGATGGTACGCATTTCTCCTCCTTACAAGAGGCATCAAAACAGTGTTTCACCAGGCAACACTAGTCAACTGTTGCTTGTGTATGAGAAATCGGTTGGAAACTTTCCTCATGTCAGCACGCTGTAGGTGTCGCCACCAGCGCTAACCTCGTGTGAATGCTCTGAAAAGCTACTCATTTGATATCACAGCTTCTTCTTCCTGTTGGTTAAATTTCGCATCTGTAGCATGTCATTTTCATGGTGTAGCAATTTTGATGGCCAGGAATGTATTTTACAGTGTCAGAAAATAATATTAAAAAACAGCCATACATTTTATTACTAACATCATCATAGTTCAAACTGACATATTGTTATGAATTAACTGAAGAGTCTGACAATGCATGAGTTTTGTGCAGATGAAGAAGCTTCACTTAAAACAGGCATGGGACACCTTTCAGGACCTGTGGGTCTGATTCACAAACATACTTGAGCTCTCGGGCCACCACTTTAGGTGACACGGCAGCAACTCTCCTAGCTCATAATGTAAAAATTATTTTCCATGTGGTTGTTGTTTATGGCACCTCTTTTCTGACACACTATATCAGCAAGCTATGCCCTGAAACAGGTATTTTTGTGAGTACTTTCATTTTATGTCCACCCTATCTTCAGATTTCTATCTTTAACCCTTTGACTGCTGTCTCACCTTTCCCCTGGTGCTGCTGACACAGTTACACGTGGCCGTTGGGTTTCCCTACAGCGCTAATGACATGTTGACACGTCGGGCAGTATTTCCGCCCTTCACTTCCAGTAGATGTTCAGTGTTCTGGCTGTATAGTTTGAGAGTCTGTATACATTTGTTGCTGTGATCCATCTTTGGAGAATTTGACTTTATATTTTGTCTCCGATAACATCATTTGTATCTGCTTGTAACCATGCCTTGTGGCTGGATTTGTAAGATCAGTAATGTTTCTAGTCAATTTTGCAAGTTGCACTGAAGTTAGCTACTCAGTAGCCAAAATCGATCTGGAATAATAAATAAATGAATTTACAACCAATGCTGAATGTTCGCTTGTTTTCGCCATTTTTGTTATTTTCTGCAGCAGAAATGTCATGTTGCCATGGTTGCACGGATAAAGAGATCCTGGATATTGCTCACTAGGAGTGACAGTGATTGTGAATTCTCTAGCAGTGATGAGTGTTCAACAGAATCTCAAAGTTTTACTCCTCAGCCCTCGACATCAGAGCAAGATGTATAGTCGACAGTTCCTCAGAATTTGAGGAATCAGAAAATGACAGTGGAAGGGTTCGGAAAAGAGCTCACTTTAGTGACACATTTGGCTGGAAAGAAACAGATTTCCAACCGTTAACCCATGACTTTGATTACTCGAGTGCAGGATACAATTGTGAAAGTGGAAAGTCACTGGCTCCCAGGAAATGTATTGTTTTGTTCTATTTGCTTTGTAATGGCGCAAGTCAAGAAGTTAAAATTAATTGATTATTGGCCCAGAGATAAACTTCTGAACACACCTGTTGTCAGCAAAATTATGTCTCAAGACCGTTATTTCGGATTTTATAGTATATACAGGCTCCACAATTTAGGGAAAAGTGGCAACGTAGTGGCAACTCTTATGGGACCATATTTGGAAAAGGGTCACATACTGTTTGTCGATAGTTGGTACTCCAGCTTGGACCTGTTCCCCTGGCTTCGCAACCATGGAACAGCTGCATGTGGCACTGTTTGTAAGAATAGGTGCAACATGCCAAAACTGCAGAAGAAATTAAAATGAGGAGACACGTAGTTTATATTCACTGACAAACTCCTTGCTATCAGGTGGTGTGATAAGAGAGGTGTTGATGTTGATCACATGTCACACACCACAAATGTTTGACACAGAGAAGACTGACAGAAATATTGATGAAAAAATAAGGATACCGCAATGTATTGCAGATTACAATTCGAGTATGGGTTCAATTGTCCGTTGTGATATGTTACTGAGCTCATTGGGCTCAGTCCATAAGACTGTGAAATGGTACAAAAAATATTTTTTTCACGTTCTGGATTTGTGCATTTTAAATGCTCATGCTCTCCACAGGACGGTAACAGGGCCAAAAATGGTCCCTGTAGAGTTTCACCTTTCTCTCATAAAGTATATTGTAAAAAAAAGAAAAAAAAGTGCTACTGAATGGAAAAAATCAGGTAGGGGAAGGTGCTACGCCAACCAGAATCCTCTACGTTTCACAGAAAGACATTTCCAGATGTTATTGTGAGTGAACATTTGTGGAAAAGTACATTAATGTACAGGTGCATCATTTGCACGAAACAGAAAGTCTGCCGGGAAACTAGATACCAATGTAAAACTTGCAATGCTCTATTATGTGTTGTACCCTGCCTCAAGACTTGTCATACAAAGAAGTATTACTAATCATTGGGAATTAAAGCAGACAGAATTTATTGACACTCTGAAGGAATTACTAAGAATAGAAAGAAAAACAACTAAATAAGCAATAAATAAATAAATAGAAATAAGAAATAAAAATAAAAATTAACAACAAGATAAAAGATATATATTTTTTTAACTTTGCCAGTGCTGGTCCGAGGCCCAGATCCAAAAGAAGGATGGAAAATAGATTCAAAAGTTACAAACACTGGTAATATTCAATGCTCATCAAAACAATACTGACTGAGATATAGTCATTTGTATGACTTGATGGACAAATTTGAACTAAATTTACTTGCTATAGGAAAATAGTACATAAATGAAAGTTTATATTTGAGAACCTTGTGTTGTTAGTTTACTACATGTCAAGTTTCACATTTGTCATACTTCCAGTTCCTCAGATATAAGAAGGCAAACTTTGACTTCTTTTAGTGACTTTGCTTAACATTTTCTGGCTGAATATGCCTCATAAAATTCTTTTCTTCATTATTCCTAAGAGAACACTTACAGTTGTACAAGGTGGCCAGATTTCATTTATTCTAACAAAAGTTTGCCCGAGATATAACAGGTCAAATTCACTAGAAATTCATGCTTACTATGCGCAACTTTGTGAATGACGTCAAGCAAGTGATTGCATCTCATGCAGTATTATTTCGACAATAGTTAAAACTTCAACAATGTTCATAGAGGATGTGTACGATTGTTCACTTAAACTTCTTTGAAACCTTTGATGTTTGAGAGTAAAAATATTCCGAAATTAGGCAATTTAATGTGGACTGGCCCACACCAGTGTTTGTTGTGGTCTTCAGTCTGCAGACTGGTTTGATGCAGCTCTCCACTCTACCATGATCTTTGCAAGTCTCTTCATCTGAGAATACATTCAGCAACCTACATCCTTTTGAATATGCTTACTGTATTCGTTCTTTGGTCTCCCTCTACAATTTTTACCCCACACACTTCTTTCTAATGCTAAGTTGACGATTCCTTGATGTCTCAGAATGTGTCCCACTAATCTATCCTTTTGCTTAATCAGAATATGCCAGAAACTCCTTTTCTCCCCAATTTGATTAAGCACCTCTTCATTAGCTACGTGATGTGCCCATCCAATTTTCATCATTCGTCTGTAGCACCACATTTCAAAAGCTTCTATCATCTTTTTGTCTCAACTCCTTATCGTCACCGTTTCACTCCCGTGTAATGGTACACTCAAAACAAATGATTTCAGAAAGGACTTTCTAACATTTAAATTAATACTGAAAGTCAACAAATTTTGCTTCTTCAGAAACACTTTTCTTGCGATAGCCATTCTGCAGTTTATATCTTCTTTACTTTGCACATCAGAAGTTATCTTGCTACCCAAATAACAAAACTCATCTACTACTTTTATTGTCTCATTAACTAATCTAATTCCTTCAGCATCGCCTGACTTTCTAACGCTACATTCCATAATCCTTATTTTACTCTTGTTGATGTTCATCTTATACCCTCTTTTTCAAGACACTGTCCATTAGATTCAATTGCTCTTCCAGATCCTTTGTGGTCTCTGACAGAATTACTATGTCATCAGCAAACCGCAAAGTTTTTATTTCTTCTCCCTGAACTTTAATTCCCTCTCCGAATTTCTCCATGAATTCCTTCACTGCTTGCTCAGTGTACTGATTGAACAACATTGGGGCAAGGCTACAACCCTGTCTTACTCCCTTCCCAACCTCTGCATTCCTTTCTTGCCCTTCGATTCTAATAGCTGCTATCTGGTATTTGTATAGGTTGAATATAACTCTTCGCTCCCTATATTTTACCCCCGATACCTTCAGAATTCGAAAGAGTGTATTCCAGTCAACATTGTCAAAAGCTTTCTCCAAAACCACACCAGGAAGCAATTTAAATGCAGATAAAGACTCTCCAGTAAAATATCAGCAGATTGAAAGCCACATAAAAAGTATGCAGATACATAGTGTGTCGATGGTCACATTCGGAAGGCGAGACAGATGTGACTGCTGGCTCCAAAAAAATTCAATACAGGACAAGGGAAGCTGAGTGGTAAATTCAGCGCAGGCAGCGTTCAGTGCGGCTCCCCTTTAATGCAGGTAGTGGGATTAGGCAGCCTCAAGTGCGCGCTTGACCCAAAAGGCAGAATGCATGGCTTTAGTAGTGAAATGCTTATGTTTCACTTGTTCCTGTACTTGCATTTTGCAACAGTCATCTTAATAATTTCCACTGCAAAATTCTGCAAAAGCCTTTAATAAAGAAACTATAGTCACACTATATAAATAAATGTAAATTTCTTAAGAGGATGCCATCATGGAGATATCTATTGCAATTTTTTATTATGCAGTACTTTCAGTTTCAATAATGGCAGTATTCCAATTTATCCACAATGCACAAATATTAATTACCAATGTATGAGGGCATATTCTCAGGGTGATATGAATAAATAAAACCTTCTTGGGCCTCCAGCTGTGTCACTTGGTTAGAAACTCACAAACTTTTGGTGAAGTTCATCCCTGGCCATTGTCATGTGGTAAATGACTGCTGCATCGTCATTGCCTTGCCATTGCACTGCTGGCTGTGACATCACTGGAGCTTTCTGCTTCACCATATAAGGTAATGTTTACATTTTGAACTGGTTGCATCGACTTTTGCCTGCTGGCTGTGATGCCACTGGGGTTCGCTTCTTCGTCCCATGTCCGCCACATCTGCTACAACCTCACTGTGGCCAGATCCAAGCCATGCTGAGCTGCAAGCCGATGTCATTAATGGTGTTTTAATTACAATTGCTTCCCTTACAACACTATTGCAATATCCTTTCATTTTAGAAATGTCAGATGTCTCCTCAAAAATAATTCAGTGTAGATTAGCTAGGCTGGTTTTTGTGGATAGCAAAGATGTAAGTACATCTCATATTTTGTCTGGCGTTGCTCCACATTGCGAACAGTTTGTCCAAAATAATAGCTGCCTTTATCACATGCTATCTCACAAACCCCTGGTATTTTGAGCCCTCGATTGTCTTTTACAGGCCTCATCATCTGTCTTAATTTGCTGGGGGCCTGAATACAGAAGCAAAAAAGTCATTTCACATGCTGAACGTCTAACATGACAGCTAACCTATCTCCAAAGGATCTTTACACATAATGGTTACAGTCACCACCAAATACAACAAGCAATTTCTGACGATAAAAGTAGAAAATGTGCGTCTGAAGAAAAAAGCAAGAACCTTGCTTTTTTGCCATTCTGTGGAACAGTATCAGAAAAGATTACCCAGCTCCTGAAGAGATATAACATCGTTTCTGTATTCAGGCCCCCAACAAAAATATGACAGATGATGAGGCCTGTAAAAGACGACTATGATTCAAAACACCAGGATTTTATAAAATACCATATGTGTGTGGCTGCTATTATATTGGACTAACTGTTTGCACTATGGAGCAATGTCGGACAGAACATGTGAGGTGCTTACATCTTCGCTAACCAGAAAAATCAGCCGTGGCAGATCACTCTGTAGAAAATCGACACTGAATTCTTTTTGACGAAACATCTGTTATCTCTAAGACGAAAGGCTATTGGGATAGTGTTATAAAGGAAGCAATTGCAATTAAAATATCAGAGAACACTATTAATAAGGACGTGAGCTTGCAGCTCAGCTTGGGATCTGGCCATAGTGAGGTTGAAATGGACACGGGACGAAGAAGCGAGCCTCAGTGACATCACAGCCAACAGCCAAAAGTGGGTGCAACCGACTCAAAATGTAAACATTACCTTATATGTTGAAGCAGAAAGTGCCAGTGATGTCACAGCCAGAAGTGAAATGGCATGGCAACGACGATGCAGCAGTCATTTACCACTTGATAATGGCCAAGGAGAATTTGGCCGAAAGTGCGTGGGTTTCTAACCATGTGACACAGCTGGAGGACCGAGAAGATTTTATTTATCAATTACCAAAATTATTACAAAAAAGAATAGAAAAGTAAAATACAGCAGCGATATAGACATTGCAATTCAAGAACAAATTAAGACTGACTTAGAGAATTTGTGGCACAGGGAGGTCACTTAAGTATCTGAAATTAAGTGCATTAATATCTATGCACACTGGTTACTGTATCTCTTCATAGGACAAGAGTTGCATACCATGTCAATTGGCTATCACCATGCAGAAATCTATGTCACCAGAGCAAGTGTACATCCATGAGCAGCCCCAAAGCAGTGACTCTGCTTTACATACTCTGCAGTCAGCCACTAAAGGCTGCTCCTACTGTAGTGCACGTAACACAACAACTACCACACCATCTAGTGGAAAAGCCATTTTATAAGCAGAAAAAATTCCAAACTCACTCTCAACTGTTGTAAGCACTCATATTTGTACCTGTCTGTCATAAGCTTCCTGTTAGAATTCATGTAATTGTATTGCTGATAAACTTGTGCTAGTTGGTCTATTGATGGTTCTCGTATCTTTTGTTACAATACAACAGGTGATGAGTATGGTGTTCTCTTCCATGTGCAAAGTTTTTCTTGAGGATCAGTCAACTCTCTTCACTATGGAAACAACCCTTAAAGTTTTCATCAGGCTCTCATTATGGCAATCACCAAGAAAGTGAACATGTTGTCTTAACGGTTTTCCATTCTTTCAATGTTTCTACCACCTCTTCCACATTTGATGACGCTTCAAAGTTTGGGAGGCTTATAAATAGCATCTTCAAAACAATACAAACACAAACTTGTTAAAGGCTTTGTTTCTCTCCTGTGTCAGCTTGCACTGCATCAGGAATCCTCTCAGTATATTTATTCCTTAATGAAATTTGTCATAAATAATATATCCCTTTTCCCAACAAACAGCTCAGCTCATACATACAATACTAGGAACAAAAATGATCTACACTGGGACTTAAAAGTGCTTACTTTAATTCAAAAAGGGGTCCACTACTCAGGAACACATATTTTCAATAATTTACTATCGTGTTGTTGTTGTTGTTGTGGTCTTCAGTCCAGAGACTGGTTTGATGCAGCTCTCCACCCTACTCTATCCTGAGCAAGCCTTTTCATCTCCTCATAAGAACGACAACCCACATCCACTTGAATCTGCTTACTATACGCGTCTCTTGGCCTCCCTCTGCGGTTTTTACCCCACACACTTCCCTCCAACGCTAAATTCACAATTCCTTGATGTCTAAGAATGTGTCCTACCAATCTATCCCTTCTTTTAGTCAAGGTATGCCAGAAATTTCTTTTCTCCACAATTCGGTTCAGTACCTCCTCATTAGTTACGCGATCCACCCACCTAATCTTCAGCATTCTTCTGTAGCACCACATTTCAAAAGCCTCTATCCTCTTCCTGTCCGCACTGCTTATTGTCCATGTTTCACTCCCATACAAGGCAACACTCCATACAAATGCCTTCAGAAAGGACTTCCTTAGGCTTAAATCAATATTCGATGTTAACAAATTTCTCATTTTCAAAAACGCCTTTCTACCCATTGCCATTCTGCATTTTATATCATCTGTACTGCGACCATCATTTGTTATTTTACTGCCCAAGTAACAAAACTCATCTACCTCCTTTATTGTTTCGTTACCTAATCTAATTCCTTCAGCATCACCTGATTTTCTTACACTGCACTCCATTACCCTAGTTTTACTCTTGTTAATGTTCATCTTATATGCACCTTTCAGCACACTGTCCATTCCGTTCAATTGCTCTTCCAGGTCCTTTGCTGTATCTGACAGAATTACTATGTCGTCGGCAAAACGCAATGTTTTTAATTCTTCACCCTGAACTTTAGTTCCTTCTCCAAATTTCTCCTTGCTTTCCTTTATAGCTTGCTCAATGTACAAATTGAACAACATTGGGGAAAGGCTACAACCCTGTCTTACTCCCTTTCCAACCACTGCATCCCTTTCATGCCCTTCTACTCTGACGACCGCTGTCTGGTTGTTGTACAAGTTGTAAATAACCTTACGTTCCCTATATTTTACTCCTGCTTGCTTCAGAACTTGAAAGAGTTTATTCCAATCAACATTGTCAAAAGCCTTCTCCAAATCTACAAACGCTAGAAATGTTGGTTTGTCTTTTCTTAATCTATCTTCTAGGATAAGCCGTAAAGTGAGTATTGCCTCCCGTGTTCCTACATTTCTCCTGAACCCAAACTGATCTTCCCCGAGGTCGGCTTCTACCAGCTTTTCCATCCTTCTGTATATAATTCGTGTTAATATTTTGCAACCATGACTTCTTAAACTGATGGTTCTGTAGTTTTCACACCTGTCTGCACCCGCTTTCTTTGGAATGGGGATTATAACATTTTTCTTAAAGTCTGAGGGTACTTCTCCTGTCTCATACATCTTACACACAATGTGAAACAATTTTGTCATGGCTGGTTCTCCCAGAGACTTCAGTAGCTCTGACGGGATATCATCTACTCCAGGGGCCTTGTTTCGACTTAGATCTTTCAGTGCTCTGTCAAATTCATCTCTCAGTATAGTATCTCCTATTTCATCTTCATCTACATCCTCTACCCTTCCTACAATAGTGTCTTGAAGTTCATTTCCTTTGTAGAGCCCCTCTATATACTCTTTCCACCTTTCAGCTTTCCCTTCTTTGCTGAGAACTGGTTTTCCATCAGTGTCCTTGATATTCATAGAGCTGTTTTTCTTATCGCCAAATGTTTCTTTTATATTCCGGTAGGCTGTATCTATTTTTCCCCTATTTATACATTCTTCTACATCTTTGCATTTGCCTTCTAGCCATTCCTGCTTAGCCATTTTGCACTTCCTGTCAATCTCATTCCTTAGTCGTCTGTACTCCATTTTGCCTGTTTCATTTACTACATTTTTATACTTTCTCCTTTCATCGATTAAATTTAGTATCTCCTGTGATATCCAAGGATTCTTTGTAGGTCTTGCCTTCCTGCCTATTTTGTCCTCTGCTGCCTTCACTATTTCATCTCTTAATTTTACCCATTCCTCCTCAACGGTTTTATTTTCCCCTGTTTCTGTCAATTGTTGCCTGAAGCTCCCTCTGAAATTCTTAAGAACTTCAGGTTCCTTCAATTTATCTAGGTCCCATCTCCTTATTTTCCTACCTTTCTGTAGTTTCTTCAGTTTCAGCCTACAGTTCATAACCAACAAGTTATGGTCAGAGTCTATGTCTGCCCCTGGGTATGTCCTACACTTTAAAACCTGGTTCCGAAATCTATGTCTTACCATTATAAAATCTATCTGGTATCTCCCGGTGTCTCCTGGTCTCTTCCAAGTATACAACCTTCTTTTGTGATTCTTAAACCAAGTGTTTGTTATAACTAAATTATGTTCCGTGCAAAATTCTACCAGGCGGCTTCCTCTTTCATTCCTTTTGCCCAGACCATATTCACCCACTATCTTCCCTTCCCTTCCTTGTCCTACTACCGAATTCCAGTCTCCCATAACAATTAAGTTTTCCTCTCCCTTTATTGTCTGAATAATTTCCTTTAGCTCCTCATATATTTCTTCGATCTCCTCATCATCGGCAGAGCTAGTTGGCACATAAACCTGTATTACTGTTGTCGGTGTTGGCTTCGTATCTATCTTGACAATGATAATGCGATCGCTGTGCTGGTCATAGTAGTTTACCCGCATTCCTATTTTCTTATTCATTATCAATCCTACTCCTGTGATACCCCCAACTGATTTTGTATTTATAATCCTGTACTCACCTGACCAGAAATCCTGTTCATCCTGCCACCGAACTTCACTAATCCCCACTATATCTAACTTCAACCTATCCATTTCCCTTTTTAAATTTTCTAATTTTCCTACTCGATTAAGGGATCTAACATTCCACGCTCCGACCCGTAGAATGCCAGTATTGTCTTTCGTGATGATCACATCCTCCTGAGTAGTCCCCGCCCGGAGATCCGAATGGGGGACTATTTTACCTCCGGAATATTTTACCCAAGAGGATGCCATCATCATATGTTCATACAGTAGAACTGCATGTCCTCGGGAAAAATAACGGCTGTAGTTTCCCCTTGCTTTCAGCCGTTCGCAGTAGCTGTGTGGCAAAGCCACATTAGCTGATGTTACAAGGCCAGCTCAGTCAATCATCCAGACTGTTGCCCCTGTAACTACTGAAAAGGCTGCTGCCCCTCTTCAGGAACCACATGTTTGTCTGGCCTCTCCACAGATACCCCTTCGCTGTGGTTGCACCTACGGTATGGCTATATGTATCGTTGAGGCACACAAGCCACCCCACCTCGGCAATGTCTGTGGTTCGTGGGAGTGGCAAGTATAAAAAATTTAACTCCTTCTACTCCATTGGTGAATTTCTAAAAACTTAAAAAAGTGTACGTATCTGTATTTATATTATTAGTATTATCTATTATTCAGCTTGTAAATTTTGTTTCTTGACATGTTCCACATCCACGAGGATCTCCTCAACATGGATCTATGGAACAAAAAACTAATCGAATCTGTTATAATCTAAGGCAGTGTCACTCTTGTCCGATGAAATGTGAAGTTTGTTGTCAAGTTATCACTGTTATTGCAGCCCACATCTAGTCCCATGGGGAATTTCTAAAATCTTAAAAAAGTGTACATATCTGTATTTATATTATTAGTATTATCTATTATTCAGCTAGTAAATTTTGTTTCTTGACATGTTCCACATCCACAAGGATCTCCTCAACATGACTCAATGGAACAAAAAACTAATTGAATCTGATCTAATCTAAGGCAGCATCACTCTCGTCCAATGAAATGTGAAGTTTGTTGCCAAGTTATCACTGTTATTGCAGCCCACATCTAGACCCATGGTTGGTATGGAGGGAAAACAAAAACGTAAGTGTTTTGGGGCTTGTGCTGCTAAATGGCATGGCATCAGCAACAAATGTAATTTTATTACAGATATGTATCAAGATGTCATTTGGTTAGCTCCAGACAAAGAAGCTTACCAATGGACTCTTCAATGTGAAATCCTTCACTGACAGTGGTACTGGGCACAGTTCGGTCTTTTTAAGTTTCTCACAACACAGGTGATCAAATTTAACTTGATGTGACATTACCATTGTAGATCCAGGTGTCAGCCACAAAGCTTCCATTAGAAGGAGACATTACAGCCATTCAAACATGGGCACTGCACCACACAAAGAAAAGGTGATACTTACAACAATAACTGTCAAACCCACAGCAAAGACAGCAAGGTTCATTGACATTCTACATCTATGGCTTTGTGCACATGCTAAGACTGTCCCCTAAATGTTGGGCAACATGCAATAAGTGCCTTAAAAAAAGACATATCAATGTCCATGTGTCATCTGTGACTACCATCCATAAGCAGTAATATGGACATGGAGATTAATCTTATGTTACTAGTGCAAACTCAACAAAATAACAAATTATGTATTGTGGGCATCTGCAACTGTAGTCTTGAGTCATAATGATGGAAACTGCTTCAGCTGTATGGTGTTCTTTTATTAAACTACTAGTTTCGTGGCATTAGATTCACATCATCATGGTTATCTGTATACATCTAGCCTACTGAGAGAGAAAAATATGAAATAACTTGTGAGTACTTTCACCTACAGTTTTCTTATCTATCGCCTAAATGAAAAATAGCATAATGCAATATTGTTACTGGCATTTGCTCCTCTTTGTAAACAGATAAACCTGATAATGTGGCTCTAATGCCACTAAACTAGTTGGTTAATAAAAGAACAGCATACAGCTGAAGTGGTTTCCATCTTTTTTTTTTTTTTTTTTTTTTTTTTTTTTTGTGGTTTTAGGGCGCACAACTTCTATGGTCATTAGCGCCCAGCCAAGAACATAGATTCGCTATGATCTCAAAGGAAAAAGGTGACTGTCAGAACATCAACAAGAGGCTAAAAATGAAAGATAAAAGACAATTAAAAGGGTTAAATATCCTTGGATAAGTTGCCCAAGTTGATAAAACGCAAAACTCGAGCAGCTGCTCGTGTGTCATCAGCTAAAACTTCCTCCAGAGTAGACGGAAAGTGAAGGGCTACACGGAGATGGTTAAAATTAACACAAGTCAGTAAAACATGTCGCACTGTCAGCAGTTCACCGCAGGAGCACAGCGGTGAAGGGTCGGCGGAGAGCAAGTGACGGTGGCTGAAACGGCAGTGACCGATCCGCAACCGGGCCAGGATGACCTCCTCTCGCCGAGAGGGGCGTGAGGAGGTCCTCCAAGCAGTCGGGATTGGTTTTACAGTTCTCAATTTATTGTTGTACATTGAAAACTACGCACTGTGCCATTGCGACACGATACTCCGGCGAAGAGCCCGTTGAACATCGTCCGATGGGACGCAAAAGGTAGCCATGCGAGGCAAAATAGCTGCGGCCTTGGCTGCTACGTCGGCGGTCTCATTCCCGGGTACTCCCACGTGGCCAGGGACCCACAGGAAAGAAACGTGACAGCTGTCATCAGGTAGCAACTAGAGGGAGCGTTGGATCCGATACACGAGAGGATGGTTTGAGAAAGGGTCCTTAAGACTCTGCAGGGCACTAAGGGAGTCCGAACATATGGCATAGAAAGATTCGCAGTGGCGGCAGGTGTACAAAACGGCCTGGTGGAGGGCAAAAAGCTCAGCCGTGAAACTCTAACACCGGTCAGGGAGCTTGTATTGGAACCGGTTGTCCCCGACGACGAAGGCAGATCCGACACCGGCAGTGCTCTTGGAACCATCAGTGTAAATAAATATGGCATTATCGAACCGCGAACGGAGTTCGACAAGCCTCGAGCGGTATACCAAATCCGGAGTGCTCTCCTTGGGGAGCGAACTAAGTTCAAGGTGAGTGTGAACCTGGGCCTGATGCCACGGTGGCAATGGGCTTTCGCTCAACCGAAAGGTGGAAGGAAGGGTAAAATCGAGCCGCTGTAGTAGGCGGCGAAACCGAACTCCAGGTGGAAGCGAGGCAATCGCAGACAACTGATATTGGCGATTGAGTGAGTCGTCAAAAAATAATTGGTAAGATGGATGGTTGGGCATCGACCGCAGGCGGCATGCGTACCGACACAAGAGTATGTCACGCTGAATGGTCAAGGGTAATACAGCAGCCTCGGCATACAGACTTTCAACAGGGCTAGTATAAAATGCACCGGTCGCAAGACGTAAACCCCGATGGTGGATAGAGTTGAGACGGCAGAGAATCGACGGACGTGCAGAAGAGTATACAAGGCTTCCATAGTCGAGCTTCGACTGAACAATGTATATTAGACCAAATCTCAAGCTACAAAAGTAGATGTGTGCACCAGTTACAATGGTGAATTCACAGACATATATCAACCTGGGCTCCACAGTATTGTTTCCAGTTAATGACAATTGGTGAGTTACAACCAACAGCAAATTTCTTTTTTTTTCACTTTTTACAGCTTGCACACTGTACTAATTGATAGTCAATGCCATTGTTTTACTTTTTTTTCATAGAGAATGCTTGCACTCAAAACATTTTTGAGTTAGACTTTTCAAAGGGTTTCAATGTTCTCTTTTGGATTGAGCACATCTTATCTCAGAACAAGTTCCCAATCAGCACATTGATGCCTTAATGTCAGAATTCTCAGAACTATTTTTGCAAGGTTTCTGCTACAGTACAAATTTTCAGTCTCACATCACCTTAAAAGTAACAGTGTGGACCCCTTTTCTGTGATATGTTATGATGCTCATAAGGCATTATTTGATATTGGTAAATGTTTAAAAATTGTGCCTAGCAGTTGTTTTAATTAATTCAACTTTTTGTTAAATAACTTGCAAAGTTTAACAACAAAGTCTGAATAATTGTCTTCTATGCAACCTGGAAGCACATAATATTCAGTCCAAATTATCAGACAAAATTTTATTTTATTTATTTTTCATTCTTTGATTACTTTTGGTAGTGATATTGGGTGTACTTTGAAAGTTTATTGTTGTGAAATTATGGCATCTGCAGCTTCCAGCTGCATCAAGTGGTTTGATATCCATGAGCTTTCAGCCAAGATCTCCTCAGCCATTTTCAAATGCTGATTGTTGATTCATTTCTGCCACCATTGTTATACAGTGGTGCAGCTTTCTGTGATGTCACTGGTACTCGCAGCATCGCCAAATATGGTAATGTTTGGATCGTGTGCCTGCATGCACACTTCAACCGTCCAATGGGCAGATCCCAAGTTGTATGTAGCTGCAAGCCGGTGTCTTCATTAAGAGTTTTTTTAACATTTTTTATTTCAATCGTCTCTTTTATTACACTATCCAAGAATATATTTGTTCTAGAAATGACTGATATCTTGTTGAATGCAATTCAATTTTCTTTTCCAGAGCATGCTATGCAATTGCTGATTTCTCAGGATAATGTAAAGGGAAATATCTTTCATGTTCAACACAGTGATGTTCAATATTATGCTCTGTCTGCCCAATGTAAAACTGTCCACACTCACAGAGTATCTTATACACACCTTGATTTCTAAGGCATAGATCTTTCACAGGTCTCTTCAGCTATCATAATTTTTTAGTAGGCCTGAAGACGTAGTCGATCTTGTTCCTCTTAAAGAACCAGCTTATCTTTCTTGTCACCGTACTAGAAAGTGGAAAAAATGCAAGCTCTTTAGTCTCCTCCTCAACAGTCTGGTTGTGTGTCTTCAGATGGATGGCTTGTGAAATCTGGAGGTTGCTGTAGCCATTTTTCCTAATCACTTTCCGTAAGTGGCTGAGTTCCTACTGTAGATGTTCATTGTCTGAGACTACTTCCACAGAGTACTTCAATGCCCTTAGAACAGATCGTTTCTGCAATGGGTTGTGGTGGCTTGTAGTGTGTAGATACAAGTCCGTGTTGGTAGGTTTCCAGTAAACACTATAATTAATGCACCCATTTGCTTTACGCCTGACATGTAAGTCAAGGAACACCAAGGCACCATCTCTCTCTACCTCTATCATGAATTATGTTATGAATGTTGTTGATGTGGTCTACCCAGTTTTTCACATCCATGAGGGCAGACAATGAACATAACTTCAACATAATGATAAAAGCAGCTGTGTTTTACAGGAGCCTTGTCTAGGAAGATGTCTGCTAACTACTCAATAAACAGATTGGCTATAACAGGAGCTAATGGGCTTCCCATCATGACACCATCTGCCAGTTTAAAATATTCTCCACCATATAAAAAATATGATGACATTAGAGTATACTTGAATAAATCCACAACAGTGTCACTGAATAATTTGGTGAGCAGGTTTATAGAGTCCTTGATGGGAATGTTTGAGAATAATGACACCACTTCAATGCTGACCATAATATCTTCTTCTCCAAGAAGCAAGGCTATTATTCTGCTGATTAAGTTGGTTGTATCCTTGATATAATGCACACAGTTACCAAAGTGTGGAGTAAAGAGGATGGTCAGATGTTATGCAAGTCTATATGTTGGCGCACCAAAGATACTGATGATCGACGAGGTGTTTTCATTTTGTGAATCTTTGGCAGTCCATATAAGGTAGGTGGTCAAGGTGCCTCAGAAATTGAGCATCTACAGAAGTAACTGAGCCACTTACAAAAAATGTTTAGGGAAAATAGCTACAGCAACTGCCAGATTTCACAACCCATCCAGCTGAAGACACACAAGCAGGAGAACGTCAAGGAGGAGACAAATAAGCTTGCATTTTTTGCTGTTTTGTAGCTAGGCAATGGGAAAAATCAGCTGACTCCATCTTCAGGACCACTAAAAAATTATGACATCTGATGAGACCTGTGAAAGAGGATTTGGGCCTTAGAATGTCAGATGTGTGGACAGTTTCACATAGGGCAGACAGTGTGTAATATTGAACAGTGCTGTGTTGAACAAAATAGATGTTTCCGTTTACATTATCTGGAGAAATCGGTAACTGCGAAGCATGCTCTGGAAAAGAAACATTACATTGCATTCAATGAGACATCAATCATTACCAGAATAAATACTTTCTGGAATAGAATAATAAAAGAGGTGATTGAAATTAAAATATGTGAAAAATTCTTAATAAGGATGGCAGCTTGCAGCTAAGCACAGCTTGGGACCCAGCCATTGGATGGTTGAAGCGGGCATGGTAGGCATGTGACCAAAACATTACCATATATTCTGATGCTGCGAGCATGACTGATGTCACAAGATGCTGCGCCACTGTATAAGGACAGCAGCAATGAATTGACAGTCGCCAATTAGCAATGGCTGAGGTGACCTCAGTTGATAACTGGTGGGTATGAAACCACTTGATGCGGCTGGAAGCATAAGAGAATTTCATCAGTAAAACTTGCCATAAAACTATGCATTCATACCGTTTTACTGTTAATAATTTGACAGTCAAAGCCTCTGTCATCTGAATGCAACCTGATTATGCCATCTGTGTCTACTCATTAGTGTTGCTCAGAACACCAACTACTGCCAAGCCTAAAAAATCCTCATATACACTCCACAAGTACTGTGGTACCTGAGTAGCTGATTCCTTCATGTAGTGTGCACCTCTGACCTATCAACAGAACTCCTATAATTCTCCACCCACTACCACATGCCAAGAGATCTGCAGCCAAGACAGAGACAACAAAGTCTTTGTTTGAGATCCTCCACTTGGTTTTGAAGCACACGATAACAGTACCACTGTTTAAATTGTGTGTGTGTGTGTGTGTGTGTGTGTGCCCACGCACGTGCGTGCGGACATGCACACACCCATCTATCTCAAATTGGTATGCAAACTGAGTTTTTTTATGTTATTTGAGCAGTGCCATCTTACAGCATTTGTGCTTTGAAAATAACAGGGTGTACCACTGCCAAAATATCAACAGTTGTCATAGATGTTGTGTGACTGCATTCCCGTAAGTTATTTGAACAATAATTAAATAGCTGACAACTTACCATCAATAATACCTTCCAAAACAACATCTGCTCCTTGGTCAACAATCACTCCATTGAGTGGACTAATAAATCGAGGACCAACTGATTTTCTGACTGGTTTTGGAGAGGCTACAGGAGTCGAGTAGCTTGATGTTGAGCTCTCTTGGCTTTCCTCGGCAGCATTTGATACCTTCAAGAATGATGTTTGATGAATATCAGGTTTATCTTTATTCACCTGATGTACTTCCACTGTTTTGTGGCTTTCAACCTGAAAGAGAAGTGAATATTCATTCAATTGTGTACAATAGTATTTATACACCTACCCATCCTCTCTCTCACTGTGTGTGTGTGTGTGTGTGTGTGTGTGTTCAAAAAAAAAAATGTTCAAATGTTTGTTAAGTTTATGGGACTTAACTACAGGGTCATCAGTCCCTAAACTTACAAACTACTTACGAACTACCTTATACTAAGGACGGCACAAATATCCATACCCGAGGGGGGATTCGAACCCCCGACCATAGTGGCCTGTGCAGACCGTGACTGGAGCGCCTCAGTCCCCGCGGCCACCGCAGCCGGCTGTGTGTGTGTGTGTGTGTGTGTGTGTGTGTGTGTGTGTGTGTGTTTACTCCATGGCCAGTCTCAGGTCACATTAGAACTAAAATGCTGCTGAAACTTCATGGATCCTATTCAGCTAGAAATACTTTACTAACATATTTTAACAATGGAAAATCTGATTGGAATGTTAATAATGGAGGATAGCTACAACTCACGATAAAGAGGCTCGCTGAGCTGCTGACACGCAAAATAAATAGATAATCACTTCACACAACTTCATTTTTTGCCATAGCCTTCATCACAAAGAGAAACACATACATTCACACAATCACAACCACCACATCCAGCCACTTCAGTGCCACAAGCATCTAGAGTGGAGTGGGGAGTGGAAGAGTAAGGATGCCAGGTAAGGGTGGCGATGGAAAGTTCCACATTCCATGATGGTTTGTAAAGCTTATGATATGCGGGAATTTGAAATGAGGCATTGAATACAGTGAAGGGAAAGAGAGGGGAGGGGGGGGGCGAAGGATATAAAAGTGAGGTGTAGAAGAGTGTGGGGACAGGGTGGGGGGATTTGAAACAATAAACCCTTGTAACCCTTGCCAATTACGTCCTAACAAACAATTACTTTTAATTTGAAGGAAAAGTATACAATCAAATCTGTAACACAAACATGGGTACCCATATGGCACCATCTGGAGGAAACCTTCCTACTCTCCCAAGATCCCAAACCCTGGTCTGGTTCACATTCATTGATAATATTTTTGTGATTTTGACTCATGGCCAGAAAACCCTATCCTCATTCCTTCACGTCAACTCCTTCTCCCCCAACATTTTCACTTGGTCCTTCTCAACTTGCCAAGTCACCTTCCTGGATGTTAGCCTCCACCTTACTGATGGCTCCATCCGCACTTCCATCTGCATTAAACCTATTAATTACCAACAGCACTGCCACACTTTGCACATCAAAAATCTCTCCCATATAGCCTTGCCACCCATGGACGACAAATTTGTGGTGATGAGAATTAAATTACCCAAGATGCCTAAGGCCTTACAAAGGCCTTCCCAGACAGATATTAGCCTCCTGACCTAGCCCACAAACTGATTTCCTGTGCCATATTCCAACAGATCAGCAATCTTCCCTCCAACCCATTAACCAGTCACAAGGGGTGTCCTTCTTGTCACCCAATACCACCCCGGATTGGAACAATTGAATCACATCCTTTTGACAGGGCTTTGTTTAACTGTCAACATGCCCTAAAATGAGACACATCCTACCCAAGACCTTTCTGTCCCCTCCTAAAATGTCGCCCACCCAACCTCCACAGCATCCTAGTCGATATACCACTCCCAAACCCAATCCCTTGCCACAAGGATCGTATCCCTGTGGGAGACCCCAATACGAAATGTGCCACCCACCCAGTACTTCCTATTCCAGTACTGTCACAGGCTTATTCTAGCCCATCTCACAATGTTTTATATTGGTATGACAATGAACCAGCTGTCCATCAGAATGAATGGCCGCCACCAAATTGTGACAAAAATTAAGATCACACCCTGTGGTATAGCGTGCGGATGAACACAGCACTCTGGATTTCAATCAAAGTAAGATGGTACCACATCGTAAAGAGGTAACTGAGGTGTGTCCCAGCAAAAACAAAGTTAAAAGTATGAATAACTGCAAGATTTGTGTTAAAAGATATTCAGTGTTACAGTTGTCATTATTGGTTTCATGATAAATGCTCTAAAGTGAACATAAAATTCGTAACTGTTGACTATTTATGGTCTTACACCACATGTACTTGTGATGCTTAGGAAAACAAATTTCGAAACGAAATACAAGAAAAGACAAAATAATCAGTCCACTTCAAAATGATATGCTTTTGCTAAACAGCAAATACACTGCCCTGAAGAATAAATGTGAAGTTTTGGAAAAGAAAATACAGGTTTTTCAATCATCAGAACACAATGAAGAATCACTTGTAGGCCTAAACAAAATAGACAGTACAGGTATTCACCCGGCAGATGTTAACATAAATCAAGCTGATATGATTTGCTTAACAAAGTGTACCTCATCAAATGGAGACCGCAGTAAACATCAGGAGACTGAAAAAGATTTTTCTGTTTCGAAATGCGCTGTAAACAAGAGCCCAGCAGTGAAGAATTGACTACACAAAAAGAAGGTGAAACTATTTGGTGATAGTCATGCTCACAATATTTTGGAACTGTTGTTAAATGTTAATGGCAGTGTTAGTGTTTCTGGCATTGTGAAACATGGAGCAAACTTCGATAATATAAGGGTGGATGTTAAACAAGAATGCTTGAATCTCACAAGAAACGAAAGTGTTGTGCTCATAGGAGGTGCGAACAACATGTATAAAAATGAAGCCAGTGCCTTTATTAAGAGGTTGCTCTCTATTCTACAATTCCTGCTGTTCATAAACGTCATTGTAACAACTTTACCTCCAAGGTATGACCTACCAGAATCGTTATGTATTAACAAAGAAATTAGACTTACGAATCTGAAGCTGAAACGTTTCTGCGCCAAATTTGTTAATGTTATGTTGATAGACATCAATATCTATGAAAGAAACTGTTTTACATGCCAAAGGATGCATCTCAAAAAGCGAGGTAAAATGATGTTAGCCTTTAATATTTGCAATGCTCTTGTCAATGGAAGTAGTAATAAGTCGGTTATTTTCTGGGCCCTCATTAACAGAAAAACTAATAGAGTGGACCAATTCCCATAGAACTTTGTCTGAAAGTAACGAAATAAGTCATGAATGTGCTAGTGTCAGCTCAAATCACCAATGCACCAAATCCAAGCACCACCATAACAAAATGTTTTGGAAATAATCTAAGTTTATTTCATCAAAATATAATGGGTCTAAAAACAAACTTTATCAGTTGTCTGTTTACATTAATGACAGTGATTCAATATACAATGCACATATCTTAAGTATCACTGAACACCACATGAAGGAAAGAATCGAAATGCTGCAACTAGAGCATTACAAATTAGCAGCTTCTTACGTTAGAAGAACAATGGAGAAAGATGGAGAGATTATGTTTGTCAGAAATAATATAGTGTACAAGCCCATTGATATAAAAATATTGTGTGATCAACATTTTGAGACCTGTTGCGTAGAACTTTTTGTTAATACCATGCCAGTTTATGTGGTTACAGTTTACAGAGCTCCCTCAAGAAAAATCAATGTCTTCCTAAAGCAAGTAGAATCACTTTTAACTTCCTTATACTCAGAAAGGAAAGAATTAATCATGCTTGGTGATTTTATGTTCATTTTCTTACTTATAATAATGACAGAACCAAATTAGAAAATTTAATGAACTCCTTTAATCTTAGGACAGTTGTTGACTTTCCCACCAGAGTAACTGAGAAATGCACAAGTCTCATTGATAACATTTTTTTTTTAGATAGTAACAGAACTGACAACATTATATGTAACAAAAATCTGAAATGATCTGTCTGACCACGATGGACAGCTGTTAAAAATTTATGATGTAAGCCCTGCCAACAAGAGTAGTCCTAACAGTAGATCTTACAGATTAATTAACCACGAGAATATGGAAACCTTCAATAAGCATTGGAGGAGCTACATTGGGAAGCAGTATATCATGCTAAACAGGTTGATGATAAATTTAACCTTTTTCTCAATGAATTAGTTACCCAGTTAAAGCTGTATTTCCTAAGAGAACTTCAAAAAGTAACAACCAGAATGATTACAAGAGACAATGGCTCACAAGGGACATAAAAACATCTTGCAAACCAAAGTGACTGCTATACGTTTCTCTCATAAATTCCAATAAACCTCAGGATAGGTAGCACCACAAGTTATATTGTTCCATCTTAAAGAATGTTATCAAAAAATCTAAGGGCATGTTTATCAGATCTGAAATTGACTATTCTAATAATAAAATAAAAACAATTTGGAAGTTGTTAAAACAGGAAACAGGCAAAGCTTCAGTAGATACATATAGTATCCATATGTATCACAAGGAAAGCTTAGTAGATAAGGGTGATCAAGTTGCTAACATCCTAAACAATCACTTTTTGTCAGTAATTGATCAAATTGAATCTAAAGGGTCTATGGCTGAAGCCATGAACTTTTTACAAAAATCAGGTCTCAGAAAAATTAGTGAGATACAGGTATCCTACATCACAAAAGATGAAATTGCGAAGCTGATTTGCCAAATGTAAAACAAAAAGTCCACAGGTGTGGACAATATATCTATCAAAATATTAACACTTTGTCACAAATTTATTCTTAAAGTTCTGTGTAATATATTTAATGAATCTCTTAATTAAGGTCCTGTCCCTAGTAGACTTAAATACGCAATCATTAAACCCTTGTTCAAAAACGGTGATAAAGCAGAGTCTTCCAACTACCGTCCAATTTCATAGTTAACCAGTTTGTCTAAAATCCTAGAAAAACTTATATTCAGAAGAATTATGGATCATCTTAATAAACATGACATTATTAATAAAAATCAGTTTGAATTCCAAAATGGTGTTACAACTGAACAGGCTATCTTCTCTTTTGTAAACCAACTTCTTGAATCACTAAACAATAAAATGTCACCAGTTGGAATCTTCTGTGACCTGTCAAAATAATTTGACTGTCTCGATCACAAAATTCTACTTAGCAAGTCCTAAAAGGTAAAGTAGGGATGTGCCTCCAGTCATATCTGGGGGACAGAAAGCAGAAGGTAATGAACAACTCTGCATTGAAACCTTCTAGTTCAAACTTGGGTACAGTAAAGTGTGGAGAGCCACAGGGATTGGTGCTTGGTCCCCTACTTTTATTAATCTTCATCAATGACCTTCCGTGGTGCGTTACCCAAAAAGCACACTTTACCCTATTCACAGATGACACAACCATTATGGTTGACAAAGGACCCAACTGCAATCTAGAGTTCACTGGCAACTAAAATATTCGAAGAAGCTCTTAATTGGTTCACTGAAAATGATCTAAGGGGGAAAAAAAAAAAAAAAAAAAAAAAAAAAAAGAAAAGAAAAGAAAAAAAAAGTCCTTCCTTTCATTCAATTTCATACAGCAAACAATAAACTAAAAAATGTTTAGATAAAATGTGATGACAGAGAAATATTGTGATTTGAGTCCTCCAAATTTCTGCGATTATATATAAAAACAACGCTCTAAACTGGTCAGTCCACATCACTGACACACACACACACACACACACATATATATATATATATATATAAAAGAGATGACTTACCAAAAGGACCGGCTCGTCGAGAGAAACAAATAAAATCACACACAAACACACATACAAGCTTTCGCCACCACTGGCAGCTTCTTCAGGAAAAAGAGGAAAAAAGGGGAGGAAAAGGGAAGGATATGGGTTTTAAGGAAGTGGAAAAGGAGTCATTCCAATCCCAGGAGTGGAAGGACTTACCTTAGGGGAAAAAAAGGAAGGTAAACAAATACACACACACTCAGACATATCGAAACGCAAACACACCTAGACAGACATTTGTGAAAAGCAAAGAAGTTGGACAGAGATACCAATTGAGGCAGAGGCTCTGTCCACAGACCCCAGGCAAAGATGCTAAAGATAGTGGGCGGGAATTTGAGTTAGCGGAGATTGAGACCAGGTGGGCAACGGGAGGAAAGAATAAGCTGAAGGGCAAGTTCCCATCTCCGGAGTTCTGAAAGGTTGGTGTCGGTGGGAAGTATCCAGATAACCCGGACGGTGTAACACTGCGCCAAGATGTGCTGGCCGTGCACCAAGGCATGTTTAGCCACAGGGTGATCCTCATTACCAACAAACACTGTCTGCCTGTGACCGTTCATGCGAATGGACAGTTTGTTGCTGATCATTCCCACATAGAACGCTTCACAGTGCAGGCATGTTAGTTGGTAAATCACGTGGGTGCTATCGCAAGTGGCTCTGCCCTTGATCGTGGCTAAACATGCCTTGGTGCACGGCCAGCACATCTTGGCGCAGTGTTACACCGTCCAGGTTATCTGGATACTTCCCACCGAAACCAACCTTTCAGAACTCCGGAGATGGGAACTTGCCCTTCAGCTTATTCTTTCCTCCCGTTGCCCACCTGGTCTCAATCTCCGCTAACTCAAATTCCCGCCCACTATCTTTAGCATCTTTGCCTGGGGTCTGTGGACAGAGCCTCCGCCTCAATTGGTATCTCTGTCCAACTTCTTTGCTTTTCACAAATGTCTGTCTAGGTGTGTTTGCGTTTCGATATGTCTGAGTGTGTGTGTATTTGTTTACCTTCCTTTTTTCCCCCTAAGGTAAGTCCTTCCACTCCTGGGATTGGAATGACTCCTTTTCCACTTCCTTAAAACCCATATCCTTCCCTTTTCCTCCCCTTTTTTCCTCTTTTTCCTGAAGAAGCTGCCAGTGGTGGCGAAAGCTTGTATGTGTGTTTGTGTGTGATTTTATTTGTTTCTCTCGACGAGCCGGTCCTTTTGGTAAGTCATCTCTTTTCTATTTATATTTTTATTTATCCCATGGGAAAGTTTCCCTCTCTCTCTCTCTCTCTCTATATATATATATATATATATATATATATATATATATAGACAGCTGCCATCCATTCCATATCAAACGTTCCCTTCCCTACAGCTTAGGTCTTCGTGGCAAAAGAGTCTGCTCCAGTCCCGAATCCCTGAACCAGTACACCAATAACCTAATAACAGCTTTCACATCCCACAGCTATCCTCCTGATCTGGTTCAGAAGCAAATTACCAGAGCCACCTCCTCATTCCTCCAAATCCAGAACCTTCCACCGAAGAATCCCAGAAGTGCCCCTCTTGTCACCGGATACTTTCCGGGACTGGAGCGGACTCTGAATGTGGCTCTCCAGCAGGGATACGATTTCCTTAAATCCTGCCCCGAAATGAGATCCATCCTTAATGACATCCTCCTCACTCCTCCGAGAGTGTCTTTCTGCCGCCCACCTAACCTTCGTAACCTCCTAGTCCATCCCTATGAAACCCACAAACCACCTTCCCTACCCTCTGGCTCCTACCCATGCAACCGCCCCCGTTGTAAAACCTGCCCTATGCACCCTTCCACCACCACTTACTCCTGTCCAGTAACCCGGAAGGTGTACACGATCAAGGGCAGAGCCACTTGCGATAGCACCCACGTGATTTACCAACTAACATGCCTGCACTGTGAAGCGTTCTATGTGGGAATGACCAGCAACAAACTGTCCATTCGCGTGAACGGTCACAGGCAGACAGTGTTTGTTGGTAATGAGGATCACCCTGTGGCTAAACATGCCTTGGTGCACGGCCAGCACATCTTGGCGCAGCGTTACACCATCCGGGTTATCTGGATACTTCCCACCGACACCAACCTTTCAGAACTCCGGAGATGGGAACTTGCCCTTCAACTTATTCTCTCCTCCCGTTGCCCACCTGGTCTCAATCTCCGCTAACTCAAATTCCCACCCACTATCTTTAGCATCTTTGCCTAGGGTCTGTGGACAGAGCCTCTGCCTCAATTGGTATCTCTGTCCAACTTCTTTGCTTTTCACAAATGTCTGTCTAGGTGTGTTTGCGTTTCGATATGTCTGAGTGTGTGTGTATTTGTTTACCTTCCTTTTTTTCCCCTAAGGTAAGTCCTTCCACTCCTGGGATTGGAATGACTCCTTTTCCACTTCCTTAAAACCCATATCCTTACCTTTTCCCCCTCCTTTTTTCCTCTTTTTCCTGAAGAAGCTGCCAGTGGTGGCGAAAGCTTGTATGTGTGTTTGTGTGTGATTTTATTTGTTTCTCTCGACGAGCCGGTCCTTTTGGTAAGTCATCTCTTTTCTATTTTTATTTATATATATAACTTGGCTCAGCAGCATTTACCATTCGATCAATCACATCTGTTTGTGATGGGAAAGCAACCAAAGCAGCTTACTTTGGACACTTCCATTCCCTTGTGATGTATGGCATTATATTCTGGGGAAAGCAGACACAAGCAAATAAAGATTTTACTGCACAGGAAAAGGAAGTCAGAAGTATGAGTACAGTGCATCCCAGATCCTGTTGTAGAAATTTATTTAAGCAGTTAGGGATCCTCACCATGCCATGCCAATACATTTTTTCTCTAATGTGTTTTGTTAATAAGAATCCTACATTATACAAAACAAATAGTGAATATCATGGGCATGATTCAAGAAATAAACATGATTGTCACAAGGGTCTAAATTTTCTCAGTATGGTGCAGAAAAGAGTGCATTATTCAAGCATAAAAGTCTTCAATAAAATTCCCTCTCATATCAAATCAGCCATTGAGGACACAATCAAATTCAAAAACCATCTAAAACATTATCTGTTAGATAATTCTTTTTATTCTCTACAGGAATGCTTTGATGTGTAGTAGGGGAAAGGGTTGTACCTTGGGACGGTTTTACCTCGGGACACTTTTTAATAAAGGTAGTTCACTCTAGTGGCAACACTGAGAACTATGAAGTAAAGTTGTCAAGCCTATTTTCAGAGGGATCGGAAGCCATATTGTATTTGGATGAAGTTTGAGATCTGAGGAGTAGTTTTACAAGTTTCATGTTTGAAACTAAAATTTATCCATTATCCTTAGAAGATATAAATTAAAGCTAAGCATCATAATTGATATTTCTTAAATACAGTGTTGTAGGGCATTGTTTATGTAAGCTACTGATACCATAAGTTATAAACACATAAATGTGTGCATAGGTCAGTATACTTTTTTCTGTTATTGTGTATTTGGTTTTACCTTGGGGCACTTTTCTGGTTGCACCTTGGGACATGTCCCTAGATACAACCAAGCATTTCATCTACAGTTTTACTTAAGTTCATTTATCTTTTTATATGGGTAAAAGTAAAGTGGGAAGGAAAATAGAACTGCCAGATGCGGAATGTATGGAGGCAGCTGCCAATGAGAGTATTACACAAGTACTATCTATACGAGAAGCAGCTGAATCATATGGAATATCAAAAAGTACTCTTGATAGGCACATCCAAAAACACAAGGTCAAACCCATTTCAAATATGAAGCCAACAGTGCTACATAAAAAGTCTTCACCACAGAGCAAGAGCAAGGACTTCTTTCTTATATAGTAAGGGCTGTGCAATGGAATCAATAAATCTGACAAATGGAAATGGCATAATCATTTTGACTTTCCCTTCACATACAAGCCACAAATAACAACCATTGGACAAGACTGTCTTTGGCCCTACGAAGACACACTATAATAACACATGCAAGGATGGGATGCTCTGCAACCCTGGAAGGGCAATTTCTATTTATGATATTTCTAAACTGGTGGGCAGAACATTCCCTTTGGCTTTCGCACCAAACAATATAATGGTTGGTTTCAAGGTCACTGACATCTTCCCATTCAGTAAAGAAGCGTTTAAAGATGATGAATTCTTAACTGCAGAAATGACAAACAGGCCATATCCTGGAGGAGGTTGTGAAATTCATTCACCAAATATCCCATCCAAGACTGAAAACAACACAGAAGAAGAAAGAAAAGAAATCCCTTTAGCAAGAAGTTCTTCAGTGCAAACATTTGTCTCTGTTACTCCAGAACATATCTGTCTATTACAAGACACGCCCCCAGAAAGACTTCTGGTATAAGAATAAAACCTGTCACTGATATACCAGAAAAACAAAGAATTGAAGAGGGGGGAAAAAAAAGAAGAAGTCTTTCCCGAAGAAAGAAGCCACTAAATGGACAAAGGAGTTTTCATCTTCCACTTCTTCTGGAAGAAATTTCTGAGCTTGGCAGTTGCTCTGGAGGTAACATCTTTCTGATACGTCATCTGAAGAAGAGGATTTCTCATCCTTCTTTCCATCTAGAAAAGTAACACTTTTTTCTTCTCAAGGCAGTTGGGTCTTGGTAAAATTTGACATCAGTGGCAGATCTCATATTTACTATGCTGGAGTAGTTTTAGAAAGCACAGAACAAGATGTAACTGTGAAATTCTTAAGGAAGCAAAGGACCATTTTGTATTCCCTAATGTTGAGAACATCAGCATTGTTAATTGCAGTAATATAGTGAAAGAAATACCAGCTCCAGTGGTGTGTCATGGGTTTCATTCATTTCATATGTTATGCCCACCATCTCTTGTTTCAAGGTGAAATAACTTTTGTATTTGGACTAACAAGCATGTACTACCTAATTTGAATACAATTTTTTCATACATAAAACTAAGAAATTGAAATACATCACCGTGTCCCAAGGTAAAACCACCACTGGACCAAGGTGAAACCATAGGTTGTACCTTGGGACAAGTGTCACAAAAATCTTTATTGGTGAGTAATTGTGTAAATATTGGAGCTAGCCTAGTCTGTTGTTCTTTCAACATTACCTAAAATTGGTGCCTGTGATGTTGTAAATTTTCAAATTTCTTGTAAAAAAATTATAGTACAAAAAAATTAAAATGTACAAACTGTCCCAAGGTACAACCATTTCGCTTACTTGTTGCAATATCCACAATTTTAATCATTATCAAAAAAACTGAGAAAGCCTCATTAGTATTTCACTTGTCTGAACAATTGTTTCATTAATTTCAATATTTGTTTTGTTGTATAATTAGCTGTGATACTGTTGAAAGAACAACTGTTACAAAAATTTTAAGCTTTTTATGTTGTTGTACAGTTAGTTGTGTTATTATCTGCATTATTATGAGTTATCCATATTATTACCTATCATGTATTATATTATATATTATTTTGATTGTAAGCCACATGATTAATTTAATGTGGATATTTAAGTCATTATCTTACCTGACATGTACTACATCCTTGTGATTCACTCATATATGGGATCCATGGAACACAAAGATAAATAAATAGATAAATTGTTGCTTCACTACCTAAGCCATCTGGATCCTCCCCTCCACCACCAGGTCTTGTAAACTGCGCAGATGGGAGTTGCCCCTTCAACACATTCTAAGATCCCATAACCATCCTGGCCTCAACATAAGATAACCTGCCACTCCTACACCTTACGCCTAACATCTCCCCTCCCCTTCCTTCCCCACTCATTATCCTCTATCTCTCCAATTCATTTCTTCCTTCCAACTGTGTGTTGCCCCTTATAATATCCACTTTATTCATTACGTTTTAATTTTTTCATAGTTTTATATTTTTATCATTTTTAATCTCCTTACTCTCTCCCCACACTCCTCTACACCTTCATCATTTCCCTCCCCTTCCCTTTACTGCATACAATGCTGCAATTCAAATTCTCACCTATCAGAGCCTTTACAATCCATCATCCCTCCACTCTCAACCTCAATCACAGTCTAGATGCTACTGGTGTTGGAGTGGCTGGACATGGTGGTTGTGTGTGTATACTTCTCTAAGTGATTGCGTGAATGTATTTCTTTTTCTGATGAAGGCCATGGCCAAAAATTTAAGTTGTGTGAATGTGATTGTATATTTTTTTGTGCCTGTCAGCAGCTCAGAAAGCCTAGTTATGGTGTTTTTTTAACAAATTGTTTTACTATCATATGACAGATCAAATTAATGTTGAATAATATTTTATAGTTCTTAACCATCATCTGATCAAGTTGATATCTATTATTGGCGACATTAAGTGCTCATTGTATAAGCCTTGTTATCTGAAATAGTAGTAGTGCCTTGACTACAAAATTCCACTGTGCATGATAAAGTGTTTCAATTGCACAATATAAGAGGAAATTATTACTAGTTGTTGTAATAAGAAACTAAACAGATTGTTTCAAACTGTACTATACAAAAACAAATTGTAGTTAGTTGTAGAAATAAGAAACTACAGATAATTTTTCCCACTAAACATTTGTTGGAATTTTTTTAAAATGTTTACGTACTTAATTTGTATAAGTATCTTTCAACTTGTAACTAGATTAAAGAAGTGCCTTTTTAACTCCAGAAATGTATCAGTATTTATACGTAAGGCTAAGATAAAAGGTGAAGTAGTCAACAATCTGAAGATTGATTTGAACACCACAGTGATTTACTAGGCATGGTCTTGTTTGGAGGTGGTATGCCGTTGCCTTCCTCTGACCTTCAAACTGACTTACCCAGCCAGTTATAGGGGGACCTACAGTTTAATGTTGGTTCTGAACCACGGTATTTTTCACATTAGCATTACTGCCAGAGGTGAAAGAAGTGGAAAGTGACAGATAAAAATCCTAGGACCTGGTGGGGATTAAACCTGTGACCTTTGGATTTGTAGTCTGGCACTCTACCACTGTGCAACCAAGGAGCACTAAAAATGAAATTTTAGGTAATGAAATAGATTCCAAACATATCCATATTTTTGTGACATAGAGAGCAGAGAAAAGTGATAAATTTTTCATGTTAATTAAAAGTCATTTCCAAAAATTCTTGTATATGAAAGTCACAAAAATGACGTGAAATAAGTGTTAGGTACAGCTAAAGGATTGCAAAATAGTATTGTGTTACCTTAACCCTGATGCAAATGAATAATTGTCAAGAGTAATGGGCTATTCTGCTCTGAAATTTGTAATGTGCTGAAGGTATCTTCATTGGCATGACCACTAACCAACTCTCCAATTGGTTGAATGGCCGCTGCAAAAACTAAGGTCAAAAACAAGGTAGATCACCCTGTGGCACAACATGCAGTGAAGCATGCACTTGGTTTCAACAGCTGCTTCGCAACCAGCGCCATATCGATCCTCCCACTAACCACCAGCTTTTCTGAAGTACACGGTGTCTTTTTTATGTGTTTGTCACACCTCTTCGTATATCTCTGCAGTTATAAACTATCCTAATAATATTTTTGAATTCCAACATGGACTTTCCATTATTAGACTTTACAGTGATGAAGTACACACCTGAACTGGTGGTTTGTCACCGGACTGTTTGAAGGACTCCTGTGACTCAGATGAGTAACTGTGTACTTCCACTTTTGGCTCTGCACCTGTAGTCAAAGTTGATGAAGTCACTTGACTAGTAGATGACTGCATAAATACTGATCTTTTCACACTGAAAGATGAAGATTCCATTTGTTCTGAAATGTTGCTGTTTAGCAATGATGGCAGAGTAGGTGCCTCTGAAAAAAAAAAGGAACAAAAATTATAAATAAAGAAGAAGTTTAAGTAATCAATAGGTAGTCAGTGAAAAGATTGATTGATTATGTATCTCCATGCTAGTTTATCCTGTATATGCCTCTTCATCTCTGTACAGCTACAACAACCTACACCCATTTGAGCCTGCAACAATTACTACCCCATACTACCCTCCACTACCAAACAGACAATTCCTTGATGACTGAAAATGTGTTCCAACTCGATTCAGTCACATCCTACCCATCTAATCTTCAGCATTCTTCTACAGCTCCACATTTCAAAAGCTTCTATTCATTTAGTGTCTAAGCTGCTGCTTATTGTGGATTTCACTATTGTATTTGTGGGCAACACTCCAGGTAAATACACTCCTGGCCATTAAAATTGCTACACCACAAAGATGATGTGCTACAGGCAAGAAATTTAACCGGCAGGAAGTGCTATGATATGCAAATGATCAGCTTTTCAGAGCATTCACACAAGGTTCGGACAGTGGCAACACCTACAACATGCTGACATGAGGAAAGTTTCCAACCAATTTCTCATACACAAACAGCAGTTGACCAGGGTGTTGCCTGGTGAAATGTTGTTGTGATGCCTCGTGTGAGGAGGAGAAATGTGTATCATCACATTTAGGACTTTGATTAAGGTCGGATAGTAGCCTATCGCGATTTCAGTTCATCTATCACGACATTGCTGCTCGCGTTGGTCGTGATCCAATGACTGTTAACAGAATGTCAAATCGGTGGGTTCAGGAGAGCAATACGGAACGTCATGCTGGATCCCAATGGCCTTGTATCACTAACAGTTGAGATGACAGGCATCTTATCCACATGGCTGTAGCGGATTGTGCAGCCACATCTCGATCCCTGAGCCAACAGATGGGGACGTTTGCAAGACAACAACCATCTGCATGAACAGTTTGATGATGTTTGCAGCAGCATGGACTATCAGCTCGGAGACCATGGCTGCGGTTACCCTTGATGCTGCATCACAGACAGGAGCACCTGTGATGGTGTACACAGCAACAAACCTGAGTGCACGAATGATAAAACGCCATTTTTTCGGATGAATCCAGGTTCTGTATGCAGCATCATGATTGTCACAGCTGTGTTTGCCGACATCACAGTGTACACATATTGGAAGTGTGTATTTGTCATCACCGTACTGGCGTATCACCCGGCATGATGGTATGGGGTGCCATTGGTTACACATCTCGGTCACCTCTTGTTCTCATTGACAGCACTTTGAACAGTGGCCGTTACATTTCAGATGTGTTACGACCCACGGCTCTACCCTTCATTCGATCCCTGCGAAACTCTACATTTCAGCATGATAATGCACAACTGCATGTTGCAGGTTCTGTAGGGGCCTTTCTGGATACAGAAAATATTCAACTGCTGCCCTAGCCAGCACATTCTCCAGACCTCTCATCAATTTCAAACGTCTGGTCAATGGTGGCCAAGCAACTGGCTCGTACAATACGCCAGTCACTACTCTTGATGAACTGTGGTATTGTGTTGAAGCTGCATGCGCATCTACACCTGTTCACACCATCCAAGCTCTGTTTGACTCAATGCCCAGGCATATCAAGGCCATTATTACGGCCAGAGGCGGTTGTTCTGAGTACTGATTTCTCAGAGTCTACGCACCCAAATTGAGTGAAAATGTAATCACATGTCAGTTCTAGTATAACATATTTGTTCAATGAATACCTGTTTATCACCTGCATTTCTTCTTGGTGTGGCAATTTTAATGGCCAGTAGTGTACATTCAGAAAAAGACTATCTGTATAACTGAGCAAGCAGCCATCCCACCCTTCTTCCCCCAAGGTGCACAGAGAATGAAATCCATGTGTCATAGGGAAGTATTCTTTTTATTGAAATATTATATCAATATTGAATAAATACTGTGTTGTTATTAATGTTATTACTTGATCAAAATTACCTCTAAAACATAAACAATGATACACAATAAATGAAATGCAGAAACCAAAACAACATGATAGTATCAAGATAGACTTTGATTTCTGCACTTCTTCAATATGAAATGATGGCTTTAGATAGGAATTGGATAAAGAGGAAATACTAATTATTAAAAACTAGTTGATCTCATTCAAACACATGCGCCGCGCATTACCACATTCCTCCCCCTTAACGGTGTAATGTCCAGGGGTGCCAAACGCACCCAGGCTACGTCCATGGGCGATGCCTTGTCCATCTCTGGCTGCCAGCATCGGGCTGGTACTATCCCATAGGATCGATAATGTCCTGATCGTCTTTGCCAGGAGTGGCTGGTACCTCTGTATATGTTGCTTGCAATTACCGGGGATGAAGGAGCACTGTCCGCTCCCAGAACTGGAGATAAAAAAGGAGCGGTTTCATTACTCACAGGTTGAGTCACATCCATTTCCGGTGTCTGGATGTCCAAAACTTCGGAAGCGGTGGCCCTCTCCCCACTATCCAGTGACAGAGGCTCAGTGAGGGAAGCTGAAGGTGGCGGCGACCCGGGGCCCAGGGATGAAACCGTTGCGACTGGTGCCAGTGCTGGGAAAGGCACCCGTACCGCCAACGGAGCTCGGGTGGACACAGCACGCAGTGCAGAAGTCGGCTCCTCAGAAGATGTCGGCACGGAGCATGCCGGTGAAACAGGCACCAGAGGAGCGCAGGTGGAGGTGGCGCCTGTGAATCTGCCGGGAGTTGTGGATGGAACTGATCCCAGTGTCATCGAAGAGTGCCCACAGCAGTGTCCACAGTGCAGAGGCGGTGGCCAACAGATGACTTCACCTTACCCGGCAGCCAACGAAGATGCCGGGCAAACCTGCGCACCCACACGAACGACCCCGAAACATAATGACCTGATGGCCGTGTGGGCACACTGGGTGGCTGAGGCAACAACAAATGAAAGAGAGTGTGAGGTTGCCGGCCATGTAGCAATTCTGCTGGGCTGCGTTCCCCCGCCGGGGTGAATCGATACGACATCAAGAAATGGATAATGGCATAGTCGACAGGGCAAGAGGTCACATACTTGTGCATTTGAGCTTTAAAAGTACGCACAAACCTTTTCACTTCGACATTAGACTGGGGATGAAATGGAGGGGCCGTAATATGGCGAATTCCCAGTCAAGCACAAAAATCTTGAAAAACAGAAGAAGTGAAAGGGGTACCATTATCTGAAACAAGTGTTTATGGAAACCTCTCCAAAGCAAAAACTGTACACAGTGATTGAATAGTTGCAGCAGTGGACATGGTATGGCAACGAAAAATGTGTGGAAAGTTTTAATAAGCATCCACAAGGAAAAAACCAATAAGAGTTCAGGAAGAGCCCCGCGTAATCGATATGCACCCGTTCCCACGGCTGTTGGGGCTGTGGCCAAGAAGAGAAACACACCCGAAGCGCCGCCTGCTGCAAAGCGCATAACGAGCACTTAGCCACCAGCCTCATGTCACCATCGATGCCGGGCCAAAACACATGCCTGCAAGCCAATGTTTTCGTGCGGGAAACTGCGCAGTGTCCTTCATGAAGTACCTGAAGCACTTTGGGTTGGAGATCTGCCGGAATCAGCACCCGCAGAGCCTGACCATCTGTAGCCAAAAGGAGAACCCTGTCCCATTCAGAGAGACGAAAACGGAAGGAATAATAGTTATGGAGGGGATCTGAAGCCCTACTCGGAGGGGCGTCTGGCCAGCTCACACAAATGTAGTGAAGAACACGCTGCAGCATGGGATCGGATGACACTGCCTTGGCCAATACTGAAGCCGTAATAGCAAAACCATCAACAGTAGCCCGAGCTTCCTCATCCAAATAAAAGCATACAATCTCTTCTCAATCAAAGTCAGAAGGCACAATAATGTGTCCACATTAGCATGCTGTGCTATGGGAATGTAAATGGATTTCATCATTATAACAAGAAAGAAAGAGAGCCCAACATTGTAACCTATGAGATGCCTTGTTGGGAAGCACCTCTGTAGGGTGGAATAGAGACGCCAAGGGCTTATGATCAGTAATAAGATGAAATTTGACCCCATACAAGTAAATGTGAAATATCTTCAAAGCATACACAATGGTCAAGGCCTCTTTTTCAATTTGAGAGTATCGCTGCCGGGTAGTCATCAACAGCTTAGATGCGTTCGCGATGGAGTGCTCCGACCCATTGGATTACTTATGGGCCAAAACTGCCCCAGTCCCATGTTGAGACACATCCGTAGCCAGAACCAAATGTTGCCCAGGAACATACGCCATTAAACAAGGGGCAGAAACCAGTAAGCGCTTTAAAGAGCAAAATGCCCATTCGCACTCAGACGACCACGGAAAGGGAACACCTTTGTGAAGCAGACGATGTAAGAGATGCGCTACCGAGGCAGCCCCCAGTAAAAAACAATGGTAATAGGCAATGTTGCCCAAGAAAACCTGTACATCTTTAACAGACGCGGGATGCAGCAGAGACTGTACCGCAGCCACGCAATCCGGCAACGGGCGGACGCCCTCTGAAAACACTTCAAACCGCAAATAAGGAATAGAAGGTTGGAAAAAACGAGCCTTGGCCAGGTTGCAGTGGAGACGGGCTGCATGTAGGACAGAATAAAGTGCACAAAGATTTTGTAAATGTTCGTGAGGTGAGGCCCCAGTCAGAACAATATTGTCTAAGTAGTTAACACAGCCCGGAACCAGACAGAGGATCTGCTCTAAATAGCGCTGAAAAATAGCCGGGACACTAGCAACCCCAAAAGGGAGTCGCTGATATTGCTATCACCCAAAGGGAGTGTTGACGACCAACAGACATTTGGTGTCGTCGTCCAAAGGAAGCTAAAGATAGGCTTTCGCTAAATCTATATGAGAAAAAGAGTGTGAACCAGAAAGTAAAGCAAGGAGTTCATCCCTATGAGGCATGGGGTAAGAGTCAATCACAGACTACGTATTGATGGTGACTTTAAAATCCCCACAGATATGTAAAGACCCCCTCAGGATTCTGCAAGTCCTGTAGACAATCCAATTCAGCCTTAAGTTGGTCGTGCAGGGCCACCGGCACCTGCGCGTGCGAAAAAACTTGGGTGGTGCCGTCGGTTTCATAGTAATGTGGACGGTAAAGCCCACGGCACAACCCAGTCCACCCAAAAACAAGGAAAAAAAATTCCCGACAAAGAGCATCCAGTTCTGGGAAAGGAACCGAATCTGACAGGAGATTGACAGAATCATCGATAGAAAAACCAAAAACATTAAAAGCATCCAAGCCAAAAATGTATGCGGCCACAGTGTCATCAACAACAAGAAAAGTAACCGGCCGGACGACAGATTTATACGCTGTGGAAGCCGTAAATTGACCCCGGATAGGAATGTGCTGGCAGCTGTAGCCAGGCAAAGAACGGTTGACAGCAGCCAGAGGAGGCCAGCCAAGCTGTACATATGTGAGATAATTGAGAAGAGAAACAGAAGCTCCCGTATCGACAACTAAGGTAACTGCCCTGTCAAAAATCTGAACTTCAACAAAAAAAAAAATTGGGAGGCGGAGAGTGAACATTCTGGACAAGATTAATATCCATCTCGTCATCTTGCTCAGTCAGCAAACAGAAGCCATGTGGCCTTTTTTCTTGCACGAGTGACATGTAACCCAAAGCTTGGGGCAATCTGCCCTGTCATGCTGTACAAAACAAAGGGTACAAGATGGAAAAGGTCTCTGAGTACGAGCAGGAGTGTGAGGCGTGGCCCGCAGCTGCCGCAAAGCCGCGGCCTGTTTACGCCCGTGTGAGTGGCGAGTAGGGCGCTCCCGTACAAAAGCGATGTCCGTGCAATCCAAAGGCGCCGACCCTGACTGCAAACCTGCTGAAACATCACCCGAAGTCTCAATTTGGTCCCCTGCAGCCCATGAGACTTCAAAAGACTGCGCAATGTTTAAAACATCCACCAAGGTAGGATTTTCCAGCTGTAGGGTGCATTGGCACACTTCCCTATCTGGAGCAAGCCAGAGAATTGCATCCCGAACCATATCATCCGCATATGACTTTTTGTCGGTCAGAGTAATGAAAATACACTGACGGCTAAGACTGTGCAGCTTTGCGACCCACGCCCGATAGGAATGAGAGGGTTTCTTATGCGACCGGTAAAATTCAACCCACGCTGCAATAACATATGTACGCGGGCGGTAATGGGCCGACAACAAACGACACAGCTCATCAAAAGACAAAGCAGCCGGTTTCTGCACACAAAAGTTGATAGATGTGACAGGAGACCCACGAAAGAAATAAAGCCTTAAACAACCCTGGTTTTGACACCCGAAACGCAAGGAAATTTTGATGTAGCCAGCTTTCATGACTCCCAATCTTCTAAAGAATTGTCAAAGCCAGAGAAGGGAGGCGGAAACAATGTAGTGGGAGATAAAGAACTGGAATCAAGTGCCAGACGAGGAGCCGACGGCAACCGCGACACCAGGTAGTTAAAGTGGTCCACCTGACCTGACACAATTGAAGTTAACCGCTGAACGGATTCAACCACAGTCTGTAATGATTGCTGCAGGTTTTTGCCCTGAAAGTTCACCAGACCCAGTCCTTCGTTTTCCACCATCGTCCGCGATGGAGCACACGCCAATTCAAACACCACCTTCATCACCAATTGTGTTATGACTAATAACACACCTATGCACATTACACCAGCTACAAGTGTCGCCAGGATCCTGAACCGTCCCATCGGAGTCCAACGCAATTCACATTTATGCACACCCACTCCCGTCCTAGCTATTAGTATCATCCAGAGACACACAAACGTTCGCGAGCACAGTAAGCATACAACTGAGGCGAAGTTCACGGCTGGCCCAGTGCCTATCTCAAAACGCCGTGCGGCCAGCAGGGTGCAGCGCGGTAGTAGCCAGCGCCGCACAGTGGACATTCCTGGTAATGGGCGGCACGCCGTTCAAATACACGCACCGTGCATTACTACACCTTGTTACATCTCTGTCGAGTGTAATTTCATACCCCAACTTGATAGTGAAGTGTCTATTTTCTCAAAATTTCTCATAGTTATTCAGATACTTGATGTTTAAATAACCTATTGCACTAAACTTGAAGTGTTTACATCGAAAAATAGCTGCTGGCTACTTTATGTATGGGTCATTTTAGGTCACCCATCGTGAAATGAAGCCAATAATTCGAAATTAAAGCTGAGAGCAGGAAGATACCTGTCTCAGTTTTCGAGATTTTGGCTTGTATATCTACGGTATGAGAGCATTGCAACTAGCGCACCAGTTCTCTCCATGTGCAACGTGAATTGTGTGGTGACAACCATCACATCTTATAAACTGTTAAAGATACTGAACCCTTTTTTGAAATGATAGCCTGGGTAGGAATTCTTGTTTTACACAATCATTAACAGTCAAAGCTTTTCTTATCTACAGGTATACAGAAATAACCATAGATTCTGCAATGAAACGAGGTATTAATTAAACAGTATTTATTATTTGTGGAGATTTATTTCCATCTATTGCAACTAAATGAAAGGCATTTCGATTCTTTATTTGTGAAACATCATCAATGGCAGTTTTTAGTGTTAATTACACGTGCAACTTCATGGAGTTGTGTGTGTATTCTCCAGAGGGATGGAAGTTTTGGTTCTTTATTTCATCACTTCACTGGAACATAGCAGATTTTATCTGTTAGGGTTTTCTATATATTGATTCTACATTTGTGACACATGACCATGAACACTGTTAAAACATTTTTATTAACAGGTATATTTTAAATGACTAGATGAAATTCATACTTTAGATTAAATGATAGCCAGTTTGCACATGAATTGGAACTTACAGAGTAACACACAGAGAAAATCCTTTCACTGGTTCAACAAATCCATCAGTTCAGCTGAAATAAATAAATAAATAAAATTGCAGTGACACAAAGGTAATTGTTCTTTTATTTTCTTATTTACGATTGCAGTGCGGTTTATGAGAGCAGGAGTGCATTTATCTGAAACTGCTGATGCAGCTTCCATCTCTCTCATCTCTGGCTTGTGATGGATTCACCTTCTACATTGCCTTTGAATTAAGTCCCAATGATTTTCTCCAAGAGAGATCAAAATGTAGCAAATGCATACTAAACAAAATAAACCATCTTCCAGAGAATATGGAAAAAAATAAGATTTTAAAATATTGAAGATGTCATCCATACAGTACACTAGACATTTGAATCTAAATGGTACACCACAACATTTATCTTTGTTCATATGATCTAAGATAATTTTTATGGCGTGCCACAATCTGGACTGTATTGGTATGGAAGAAATTAATGAAAATATTACATTAACGTTGTCATGCATTTCCTTACACCTGTACAGATCACACCGGTCACATTTATTATTTCCAAAACCCTAGAAGCTGAAACTGGTCCATTCCAACCTTCATTTCTCTGAATATTTTCAGTCTATTCTTGTATATGTCAGTAGATTACCATGAAACCTAAATCAGGCAGTAGCTTAATGGCGAGATGAGCTCCTATCTTATAAGTGGTGCATATCCCATTTTTCTTTGGTCTGCCTTGAGTCATTGCGATTCCCATTGCAACACTGCTCACTGGTGCAGTCCTGCGATTGCCGCCACATCAGCCATAAGCCGCACTCCAAACTCAAAGTGCGCATACGCGAGCAGCCAGCCTCTGACATCACGAAAGGACCCATCAATCACTCCTTGGATAATGTACCTTTAATAAGTGAACTTGTTGAAAAAACCACGTATAACTGTCCATGTGAAAAAACAGGTTCTGGTAAATTTAATCCTAACCGTTGAAGCGTTTGACCTTGTGCTTTATTTATGGTCATAGTGAAGCCTACTTTTATTAGGAATTGTCTTCTTATCATTTGGAAAGGCATGGTCGGATCAAAAGGTGTGAGGCTAAGTTTTGGGGTAAGAGCACAGTTTTATTGCAGTCCATACATTTAGCAGGGATGTACTTACCTAACTGAGTCACCACTAAACTTGCAGCATTAATTAATATCTGTTTAGCATTAAGGTTGCTAATTAACATGATTATAGCATTTTTATGGGAGCAAACATAAATACATGTCCCATATATATTGGGTGATTTAACATTTTCCTTCATTTTGTACTTTTTAAGTCTGAACCGCACAAACACATAAAATAAGGGTTTCACTGTAATACTATACAGAGTCACGACTGTCACGAGTAGCGCATTATGTCTCTCAAAAAAAAAAAAAAAAAAAAAAAAAAAAAAAAAAAAAAAAAAAGTTAAGCAATCAACAATCCGAAGATTGGTTTGAACACCACAGTGCTTTACTGGGCATGGTCCTCTTTGGAGGTGGTATGCCGTTGCCTTCCTCCGACCTTCGAACTGACTTACCCAGCCAGTTATAGGGCGACCTACAGCTTAACGTGGGTTCTGAAGCACGGTGCTACTCAGTATTTTTCACATGAGCAATACTGCCAGAGGTGAACGAAGTGGAAAGTGACAGATAAAAATCCTAGGACCTGGCGAGGATCGAACCTGCGACCTTTGGATTTGTCTGACACTCTACCACTGTGCAACCAAGGCACATTTCTCTGTATGTGCAGGAATAGGAATCGTAGAATACATAAGTTAATCATTAAAGGTAAGTAGATAGTATGTTGCTTAGAGAAGTATGGATCGGTCCAGGAGGTGTGTGCAGATAACTGTAGTGGTTAAGGAGACCTCTCATGGTAACAAAAAAGACAGGTTCAAGTTCCAGTCTGGCACCAATTTTCACATCACCAAATGTTGTCCAATTATATAAAAATACAGCTAATGCAAAAAAAGAATTCACAAATTGTAAAATTACTTGTGTAATATTTCATCCAGCTGCAGGTACTCAGAATGAAGTACAATAAGAGCAAAAATAATTGGATTACAAAACATTAACAGAACTAGTGTTGTCCTTAATCATTCAAAACTAGAAAACATCATCAGAGTAAGCAAATAATTTGAATCCATTTGTCTGTTCTGATGTATTAACACTTACTTTTACAGTTTATCTTATAGGCAGATGTGTATTAAATATAATTACAAATATTTTTAAAAGTAATATTCTCTTCGACTAACCTTGTACTGTTAGTAAAGCCAGGCAGGTTGCTTTCCCCACTTCATTTTCTGCAACACAAGCCACCTTGCCAGCATGGTTGTTGGCCACACAAGGAATTGTTAGCACCTGGCGTTCACCACTTGTTGAAACCAGAAAATCCTTTCCAGATACTGGTTCATCATTGAAATACCATTTGACCTACAAATTAAAAATAAATAAATAATATTACTTGTGTTGTGCACTTGCATTTAAATGCTACTAATTCACATAGCCATTTATGTGGGATACTTAATGCCTCTTTGATGCCTGTTATACTACACCTCACTCAAAATGTGAGGTGTGTATTGTTTAATTGGCTTAACACACTAGAATCAATTGCATTTGATTTTTCTCATGCTCTTTTGAGCACACCCTGCTTGAAATGGCCTACTGTCAACTCTGGGAAATGGACTGCACCACATCTTTTGATAACCTTATTTTTCCAAAAAGTTTTACTTGATATGACTGAAGTCTACAGCTGCAGATGCCCACAATATATGATTTGTTGCTTTTCATAATAGTCTAGGGGACTGATGACCTAACTGTTTAGTCCCCCCCTTCCCCCCCCCCCCCCCAAAATAAATAAATAAATAAATATCTTTGTGAAATGCTGCAATTTGTCTAGTCTGTGACCTTGATTTTCAAAACTTACATTGAAAATGTGTGACAGTGTGCAAGTTGTTGATTACAAAGGTTTAGATCATGCATTATTGCAAACAAAACATAATTAAAAGTACAAAAGAGTTTTTGAAATGGTAGTGACATTCATATCCAAAAATTTTCACAAGTAAATACACATTATTAAATGGAGTGAATGCCTTGTTGAAAGCCTATGCAGTTTGTATAAGCTTAGCTCATACTGTCAAACTCAGAAGAAGACTAAAGCGAATTACTAGCAATCAGTGTGGTAGATATGGGAACCTCAACTAATTTTAATTATTCATGTTCATTAAATTCTAATAGTGCAGATTAGTCATAATAATAACAACGGCCAAAAATCTGGCTGTAACCCTAATTTAGATTGTGTGTGGCAACCCAAATTTAATCCAATATTACTGTATACATTTTAGGTTACTTATAAAATTATTAAATCAATGGCTTCGAAAACTATATTTGACCCTTAACATGATATGCTAAATACAAGGATGCTTCTAAACACAGACACTGTATGAAGAAATAATGAATGCATGCCTTGATAAATTTTATGATGATTAAAATTGAGTTTATTTTGCCTAAAATCAATTGTGATCATGAAATGATGTGCCAGCTACACAGAAGAACTGATGCAACTTTTTAATTTTGGAAATTCTCTACTGAAAATGCAACATCTCTGAAGATGTAACATCTCTGACATCCAGATTTACCCACCCCACCTCATGACCTAGGTTGTGAGTAACCTTTCCCTTTTCTTCCCTCTTCTCCTGCCTGATGAAGGCAATAAAAATTTCTGAAAGCTAGAGGTAACATTTAGAGTCCTCGCCATTTATGTTTTTTGTGTGTGTTCTATCAGTGGTACCAAACTATGGCAAGTACTACCCAGCCAACATTGAACATTATTTCCAAATTTTCTTTGTTGTCCATAGGATTTGACACTACCTTAGCAAAACAAAACTGATGTGAATATACTTCCGTCAGCCACTGGGAACACAGCGTATCAGAAGCGGCACCAGCCTGCAGACACCCAGAGCTGCTACAACAGTTGCAGTTTACCTGAACAACTTACTTTAACTTTCTGAACTGTACCTGTTAAGTATGAAGTATACCATTTGTGCACTGTGTCACTAATACTAAATTTAATATTGCTGGTTCTTTAACTCTACCATCTCAGAAAGTAAACTGATTCATTTGGAATGCTGTATTTATGCAAGTAATTCATTACCCTGTCTTTCACAGTGGATTTTATTACTTTCAAATATAATAACAGACATATGGTAATTTGTGAATGAATTCTCCTTTAATTTACCCTGAGACTTTTCATATATTTTTAACATAATCATTACAAAATTTCATATTCATGATCTCTGGAACAAATATCAATCTGATCTAATCTAGATCATTCTACACTGGAGTCCAAAAATAAAGCTGCTAACGAAAATTTTGTAAGGTTGCATTTATTTTGCCACAGAACAGTATAAACTGGTGATAGTAAAGTAGAAACAATGTAAATAACATTGTTAGAATGGTTAACATGACTTTACAGACATCTGTTGTTAATTTGTTTGATTATATTGTGAATTCAACCGATAGCGGGAAAATGTCAGATTGTTACTTTAAATTCAAACACCAATGTACTTTATGTTTCACTTTTTATTATTCTTACACATTCAAACTTGCGTGCAAACAACTAACCAGTTTTCACAACGTATGCTGGAATGTGACTGTTCGAATTTTCGTTGCTATATTTTCTTTGTTTCTTTTTTAGTAGTAAAAACTTAGTATAATGTTACTCACAATACTAAGTTTGCATCTCAGTCAATGAAGACAAACAGTTATTTAAACACACATAATAAAAACAGAATGGTGTACTATTCCACTAAGACAGAGTAATTACTCAAATTCTGAAATTATATTATATGGTATGAAACTTAACAGAATACAAACAGATTACAAAGATATATAATTTACCTTTGGAGTAGGTTTGCCAGTAACTATGCACTCAAACTTTGTTGAATCTCCAACATATGCTGTCCTGTCTGCAAATAATTCCTTGAATGCTGGAAACACTTGTTTATCCACTTTGCTCCTCACTTCAGCTGGTCCAGAAGATTTAATTATGAGGTTTGAAAAGCATTTTGCTTCTCCATGTTTATTAGTGGCCTTTACTGTGTAAACACCTTTGTCCTCAGGAGTTGCAGATTTTATTGTGAGATTTACATTTCCATCTTTGTCGTGCTGAAACTGAAAAAGAACAAAAAAAATTTCACTAATATTCTGTACATTAATTAGAAAATCACATAGCAAATACTATAATAACTTTGTTATCATATTCTGAAAGATTTTATTTATTTATTTAACAATGGAAAATCTAACTGGAATGTCAATAATAGTTTGTAGATAATAACTCACTGTAAAGACAATTGCTGAGCCACTGACAGGCACATAAAAGAGACAATCATATTCACACAACTTATCTACTTATGTACTTCATCATAAAGAGAAACACATACATTCACACAATCACTCAGACATAACTGTACACACAATTACCACCTCCAGCACTGGAGCCGGAGCAGCCAGAGATTGTGGTCTTGTGTGCATAGTTATATCTGAGTGATTGTGTGAATGTATGTGTTTCTTTTCTGATGAAGGCCATGGCTGAAAATTTAAGTTGTGTGAATGTAATTGTGTATTTTACTTGCCTGTCAGAGGCTGTTATCTACCCTCTTTTATTTATTTATATTTACAAAGACATCATTATATTAATACATGAACATGAAAATTGGAGTACTGATGTAATATTAATTATACAAGAAGGCCAAAAAAATAAATAATTCATAATATGTTTCACCACAGATGTGCACAAAACAAAATTCATGTGTGTATGAAATTGATGAGAGTGATGTCTTCATAACTTTGGTGTTAGCTTTCCTATCGTGCATTAATATCTCCAGCTGAGTAAACATCAAAAATAGAAGTGCTACTAACTTCTGCCCTGCAAACTGATCAGAAGCTAAGGAACAATTCCACACATGTGGAATGTAGCAATGTTATCTGTATCTGAATTCTAGGAACAGTCATGTCAAAATAGTTCATTTTCAGTAAAACACACATACCAGACAGTAACAATGCAATAACTTTGCAGTAATTTTCCACCATTAGCAGAAATTTCTAATTTCTTTGTTTTGTATAGTCATGACAGAGTAAGACGAAATGGACAGAGAGATTGAGGAGGAGGAAATGACCAGAGACAGAAGTAGGTGGAGGAAAGAAGAAGGGGAAGGGGATGGACACAGATGAATGGAATTGATACAGGGAGGAGGAGTAGGAGAAGAGGCATAGAGAGGGGGGGGGGAAGAGATCAGCAAAAAGGGGGGATGAAGAGTAGATGGCCAGCATGTAGAAAACAACTGCTTTCCTCCAGGGCAATTATACATCACATGCTCCATAGTCAGTAAACTGTCTGATTTGTATGTTTATGCAGAAAACAGACGAGAAAAATATTTAAACACTCCACTGGGTGAAAAATTATTTTCTATAAAGATCTTTTTCCCAACTTATCTTTCATTCCACAAAGCCACTGCCCCCTAAAGCAGGGTTTGACATGATTAAAGTATTGCCTTTGTGATACTATGTCTGCAAGAATCATTTTACTAACTCTCCCATTCATTTCACATCAGACTTAGCCACAGCAAAGTGTGGCAGCATTTAACTAGTATGTGATGCCTGAATGACAGCCGTCACATGTTAACACAAAATTCAGTTTTGTAGTGTGCCGTGTAGTGAAAGTGCAGTAGCAAGTGAAGTGCTATGTTTTGTCATTATGCACTCGGATACCAGGGGCGCTGTGTTTTTTTATGCTTTTATACATTTTCTGTTTAACTCTGTGTATCTCGTTTATTTCTTGTTTTTCGTAATCAATATGTTAGTTTGTTTATTTGCTCCTGGTAATAATGTTCTTGTCCTGTTTACTTCAACAAGAAAGTTATTTGCCTCTGTTGTTTATTCTAGGTCTGCAATTAATGTTTTACCTTTGGCACTTACCTAAAATGGCAGAGCAACAAGAACCATTGACTGCAGCACTTGCTTGGCCCAAGGTAAAAGGCAGTTCCCAAGTGCAATGCACTGAGTCTATGTTTGTCACATTTGAAGCAACAAAACACAGTACGGCTAATGCAGCACTTCTCGCACATCCCAAGCTAGACACGCCCCTAGTGTTAGTTGTTGATGCAAGTAAAACTGCTGTTGGTACGGTACTGCAACAATGGGGAGAGAACTCATGGTAGCCACTGGCTTTCTACTCGAACAAACTGTTGCCTTCACAAAGAAAATGGAGCACTTATGACCAATAGCTTCTGGTCATGTATCAAGCAGTAAAATACTTCCATACGCAAGTGGAAGTGCAAGCGTTCACAATTTACACGGACCATAAACTACTGACATTAACATTCAAGTGAAACAGTGCTAATTGCTCACCCAGGCCATTTAATTACAATTCTCAGTGGACATATCAAGGATAAAAAATGTTGTTGCAGATTGTCTCTCACAAATCAACAACATTTCTATTGATTATACCACACTATCAAAAGCCCAGCAAGAAGATGATGAAGTCCTGGCACTGATGTTCCAGGAGAAGCAGCACATCTGTTTTGAGATGTCTCTCATGGCCAGTCTCGCCCCTCTCTACCACAATTTTTCAGAAAACAAGCTTTTAATACTGTCTATGAGTTAAGTCATCCAGGGATATGTCCAAAATGTCATCTGGTGTCTCAGTGCTTTCTGTAGCCTGGGAAGCAGAAAGACTGTCAGCAGTGGGTCAGGTCTTGTCTCAAGTGTCAATGAAGCAAGATTGATTTTCCTGATATCATCACTCATCTTACCCATGTACATTTGGATGTATTCCCCCCCCCCCTCCTTGAATGGACAGAGGTACTTATTAATAATGATTGACCATTATATTCGTTGGCCTGAAGTGGTACCTGCCAATAAAATCACAGCTGCATTAGCTTCTGCTTTTGCTTCCACATGTTTGGCGAGATTCAGATGTCCACTACATATCACAATGGACAGTTTGATTTGGATCTTTCCACCTAGCTACCAAAATTTTGCTGTTATACCCACCATAAACCACTAGTTACCATCCGTCAAACAACAGTATGATCGAACATTGGCATCGTTGTTTGAAAGCAGTGCTAATGTGCCTTGAAGAAACCTGGACATCGGCACTACTTATGGTATTACTTGGTTTAAGAATAACATTCAAGACTGACATCCGTTTATTTGTGGAAGAGTTAGTTTACGTTGAGACACTGCACCTTCCTGGAGAGTTTGTTGAAACTGATGCAATAGAGAAAGCCACACAAGATCAGCCAGAATTTTTATGTCAATTGACAGAGCACATTTTCAAGATATGTCCTCCAAAACCTTTGCTGCATGGTATACCACCTTCCTTCATGTAGCAAGACCTTCAACATTGTACACATGATATGTTATGCACAGGAGGTGTTAAACCACCACTACAAGCCCCTTACTCTGGTCCACATGAAGTTCTCCAGTGTCAAGCACATTTAATGAACATTCTAATCAATGAAAAGGCTATAACGGTCTCAATAAACAGCATGAAGCCAGCATATGTCTTCCACAACACACATCTTTCAACAGTCCAATGAAACTGTCTGCAGAGCTTTGATCGAGATGTTATGTCACAACAACCATCCAACGCAACCTCTGGCTCCTGATGCAGTTCCTTCTCCAATGCGGACGACATGCTCTGCTTGTTGTGTGTGCTTCCCAGCATGATATGACACTCCGCTTTCACCCAGGGACTGATGTGGCACTTTGTACAACAGTCGACACATGCTAACAGAAAATTCAGTGTTGCAGTGTGCCATTTAGTAATAGTGCAGTGGTAAGTGAAACATGACGTCTTGTCGTTTCATACTCTGACACCAGGAGTGCTGTGCTTTTTATGCTTTTAGACATTTTCTAAGTATCTTGTTTATTTCTTGTTTTTCGTAATTCATATGTTAGTTTCTTTCCTCCTGGTAATAGTGTTCTTGCCCCGTTTACTTCAACAAGAAAGTTCATTTCTCTGTTGTTGATTCTAGGCCTGCAATTAATGTTAAAGCAATAAAGAGCTGACTATTTAATATTTTATTGGTTGAGCACAATCGACAAGAATATTCAATTTACGTATAGCAATTATTACCCTCCATTCACATTTGATACAGTGGAAGGAGCTTGACAAACTTTGAAGTTTTTAGAACATCAAGTATTCAAAAGAATTTGAGATGGGACCTTTCTTGAGGAATAGCATGGGGTATTATGTGTGACAATATAACTTTAAGATAGATTTGGCAACTTTCCACTTTTGGACAATGTATGTCACTGCATACAAACTTGCATTGTCAAGAAGGAAACAAATAAAAACATCATATTTCGAAAGTATCAGTTCTGAAAGGATTGATTCAGTCAATCAGTGTATCTGTATATATATATATATATATATATATATATATATATATATATATATATATATATCAGTGTATCTGTATATATTCCTGTTAGGAATTTTTCCTCTATAATATTTGTATATATATACAAATTGATGAAACGAAAATTATAGAGGGAAACTTTCCCCGTGGGATAAACAAAAATTAAAAATAGAAAAGAGATGACTTACCAAAAGGACCGGCTCGTCGATAGACACAAAAATAAAAATCACACACAAACACACATACAAGCTTTCGCCACCACTGGCAGGAAAAAAGGGGAGGAAAAAGGGAAGGATATGGGTTTTAAGGAAGTGGAAAAGGAGTCATTCCAATCCCAGGAGTGGAAGGACTTACCCTAGGGGAAAAAAAAGGTAGGTAAACAAATACACACACACTCAGACATATCAAAACGCAAACACACCTAGACAGACATTTGTAAAAATGTTTTTTTACAATTTTTTTACACAAATGTCTGTCTAGGTGTGTTTGCGTTTCGATATGTCTGAGTGTGTGTGTATTTGTTTACCTACCTTTTTTTCCCCTAGGGTAAGTCCTTCCGCTCCTGGGATTGGAATGACTCCTTTTCCACTTCCTTAAAACCCATATCCTTCCCTTTTTCCTCCCCTTTTTTCCTCTTTTTTCCTGAAGAAGCTGCCAGTGGTGGCGAAAGCTTGTATGTGTGTTTGTGTGTGATTTTTATTTTTGTGTCTATCGACGAGCCGGTGCTTTTGGTAAGTCATCTCTTTTCTATTTTTAATATATATATATTATACACCACCACTTACTCCAGTCCCGTAACCCGGAAGGTGTACACGATCAAAGGCAGAGCCATTTGCGATAGTACCCACGTGATCTACCAACTGACATGCCTGCACTGTGAAGCGTTCTATGTGGGAATGACCAGCAACAAACTGTCCATTCGCATGAATGGACACAGGCAGACAGTGTTTGTTGGTAACGAGGATCACCCTGTGGCTAAACATGCCTTGGTGCATGGCCAGCACATCTTGGCACAGTGCTACACCGTCCGGCTTATCTGGATACTTCCCACTGACACCAATCCTTCAGAACTCCGGAGATGGGAACTAGCCCTTCAGCATATTCTCTCTTCCCGTTGCCCACCTGGTCTCAACCTCCGCTAAATTCGAATTCCCACCCACCATCTTAACATCTTTGCCTTGGTTCTCTGGACAGAGCCTCTGCCTCAAGTGGCATCTCTGTCTAACTTCTAACTTCTTTGCTTTCTAAAGTTCTACAGTATGTCTGCCTAAGTGTACTTGTGTCTGTGTAAATGTGTGGGTGTATGTGCATTTATTTACCCTCCATTTTTTCCCCCAAGGTAAGTCTTTCCTGTCCCGGGATTGGAATGGCTCCTTACCCCCTTCCTTAAAATCCTCATCATTTCCTTTTCCCTCTCCTTCCCTTCTGCCTGATGAAGCAGCTAGGCTGCGAAAGCTAGCGTTTTTGTGTGTGTGTGTGTGTCTGTGTGTTTATTTGTTGCTATTACTGCCTGTGCCCCTTCGCCTGGTAAGTGTACTTCATCTATTTTTTACGTATATTTTCCCTGTTAGGAATTTTTCATATATATATATATATATATATATATATATATATATATATATATATATATATATATATATAACGATATATATAACGATCGTGATTGTTAGATTCAAATTGATTCCCGGTGGGATAAACAAAAATAAAAATAGAAAAGAGATGACTTACCAAAAGGACCGGCTCGTCGAGAGAAACAAATAAAATCACACACAAACACACATACAAGCTTTCGCCACCACTGGCAGCTTCTTCAGGAAAAAGAGGAAAAAAGGGGAGGAAAAGGGAAGGATATGGGTTTTAAGTAAGTGGAAAAGGAGTCATTCCAATCCCAGGAGTGGAAGGACTTACCTTAGGGGGAAAAAAGGAAGGTAAACAAATACACACACACTCAGACATATCGAAACGCAAACATACCTAGACAGACATTTGTGAAAAGCAAAGAAGTTGGACAGAGATACCAATTGAGGCAGAGGCTCTGTCCACAGAACCAAGGCAAAGATGCTAAAGATAGTGGGCGGGAATTTGAGTTAGCAGAGATTGAGACCAGGTGGGCAACGGGAGGAGAGAATAAGCTGAAGGGCAAGTTCCCATCTCCGGAGTTCTGAAAGGTTGGTGTCGGTGGGAAGTATCCAGATAACCCGGACGGTGTAACACTGCGCCAAGATGTGCTGGCCCTGCACCAAGGCATGTTTAGGTCTTCGTGGCAAAAGAGTCTGCTCCAGTCCCGAATCCCTGAACCAGTACACCAATAACCTAATAACAGCTTTCACATCCAGCAGCTATCCTCCTGATCTGGTTCAGAAGCAAATTACCAGAGCCACCTCCTCATTCCTCCAAATCCAGAACCTTCCACCGAAGAATCCCAGAAGTGCCCCTTTTGTCACCGGATACTTTCCGGGACTGGAGCGGACTCTGAATGTGGCTCTCCAGCAGGGATACGACTTCCTTAAATCCTGCCCCGAAATGAGATCCATCCTTAATGACATCCTCCCCACTCCTCCGAGAGTGTCTTTCCGCCGCCCACCTAACCTTCGTAACCTCCTAGTCCATCCCTATGAAACCCCCAAACCACCTTCCCTACCCTCTGGCTCCTACCCATGCAACCGCCCCCGTTGTAAAACCTGCCCTATGCACTCTTCTACCACCACTTACCCCAGTCCAGTAACCCGGAAGGTGTACACGATCAAGGGCAGAGCCACTTGCGATAGCACCCACGTGATTTACCAACTAACATGCCTGCACTGTGAAGCGTTCTATGTGGGAATGACCAGCAACAAACTGTCCATTCGCATGAATGGACACAGGCAGACAGTGTTTGTTGGTAACGAGGATCACCCTGTGGCTAAACACGCATTGGTGCACGGCCAGCACATCTTGGCACAGTGCTACACCGTCCGGGTTATCTGGATACTTCCCACTGACACCAATCCTTCAGAACTCCGGAGATGGGAACTAGCCCTTCAGCATATTCTCTCTTCCCGTTGCCCACCTGGTCTCAATCTCCGCTAAATTTGAATTCCCACCCACCTTCTTAACATATTTGCATCGGTTCTCTGGACAGAGCCTCTGCCTCAAGTGGTATCTCTGTCTAACTTCTTAACTTAAATAACTTAACTTCTTTGCTTTCTACAGTATGTCTGCCTCGGTGTACTTGTGTTTGTGTGGGCATGTGTGCATTTGTTTGCCCTCCATTTTTCCCCCCAAGGTAAGTCTTTCCTCTCCAGGGATTGGAATGGCTCCTTACCCCCTTCCTTAAAACCCTCATCATTTCCTTTTCCCTCTCCTATCCCAACTGCCTGAAGACGCAACTGGGTTGCGAAAGCTTGCGATTGTGTGTGTGTGTGTGTGTGTGTGTGTGTATTCATTTATTTATTTGTGATGCTGTCACACCTGTGCTCCTTTGCCTGGTGAGTAATCTTCGTCTATTTTTTATATTTTATTTTTCCTGCTAGGAATTTTTCGTCTTAATATATATATATATATATATATATATATATATATATATATATATATATATATATATATAAAAATGGTATAAAATAAAGATTTTTGACTTACCTAAAGTACAGGCTGGTCGATAGGAACACTAAACACACACAAAAACACACAACCATTCGAGCTTTCGCCACCAGTGGTGGCTTCTTCGGGAAAAAGAGGGAGGAAGGAGAGGAGAAAGGGAAGGATACAGGTTTTAAGGAAGTGGAAAAGGAGCCATTCCAATCCCAGGAGTGGAAGGACTTACCTTAGGGGACAAAAAGGAAGGTAAACAAATACACACACACTCACACATATCCACATCCAAACACACTTAGGCAGACATTTGTAGAAACCAAAGAAGTTGGACAGAGATGCCACTTCAGGCAGAGGCTCTGTCCACAGAACCGAGGCAAAGATGTTAAAGATGGCGGGCGGGAATTAGAATTTAGCGGAGGTTGAGACCAGGCGGGCAACGGGAAGAGAGAATGTGTTGAAGGGCAAGTTCCCATCTCCGGAGTTCTGAAAGATTGGTGTTGGTGGGAAGTATCCAGATAACCCGGACGGTGTAACACTGTGCCAAGATGTGCTGGCCGTGCACCAAGGCATGTTTAGCCACAGGGTGATCCTCATTACCAACAAACACTGTCTGCCTGTGACCGTTCATACGAATGGACAGTTTGTTGCTGGTCATTCCCACATAGAACGCTTCACAGTGCAGGCAAGTCAGTTGGTAAATCACGTGGGTGCTATCGCAAGTGGCTCTGCCCTTGATCGTGTACACCTTCCGGGTTACGGGACTGGAGTAAGTGGTGGTGGAAGGGTGCATAGGGCAGGTTTTACAACGGGGGGCGGTTACAAGGGTAGGAGCCTGAGGGTAGGGAAGGTGGTTTGGGGATTTCATATGGATGGACTAGGAGGTTACGGAGGTTAGGTGGGCGGCGGAAAGACACTCTTGGTGGAGTGGGAAGGATGTCATGAAGGATGGATCTCATTTCGGGGCAGGATTTAAGGAAGTCGTATCCTTGCTGGAGAGCCGCATTCAGAGTCCGCTCCAGTCCCGGAAAGTATCCGGTGACAAGAGGGGCACTTCTGGGGTTCTTCTGTGGAAGGTTCTGAATTTGGGGGGATGAGGAAGTGGCTCTGGAAATTTGTTTCTGTACCAGATCAGGAGGATAGCCGCGGGATGTGAAAGCTGATATTAGGTTGTTGGTGTACTGGTTCAGGGATTCGGGACTGGAGCAGACTCGTTTGCCACGAATTTATTGCACAGAAACCCAGTCTCTCCCATCTACTCAATCTCCCACTTCCAGCTCCACTCCCCCCCAAACCTTTAAATCCTACTGCACACAATCTGGAACCACGACATCCCAATTCAGTAGTTAACCTCTCCTCTAAACCGCTCTCCCAAACTGAAACCTCTGTCCTATCCAAAGGCCTCACCTTTAGCCCTACTCCCAAATTCAACCAAACAGCCCTTGTCAAAGATTTACTATCCTATACTCGTAGCCTCTGCTGGAGATATCACTTTGCCACGAAGAAAACTAACCCTACTCCTAATGATCCAACTCCACAAGACATGACTCAAATAGAACCTTGCCTGGAACAGTTCCATCCTCCATCACAGCTAGACCCACCCGCTCTTCCTCAAAATCACCCTCTTCAAACCTTCCAGGAATTCCTTACTTCCAACCTTGCCTCTCAGTCTTTCCTAAAAAACCTTAATCCTACTCCCAACATTACTACAGCTGAATCCCGAGCCATCCGTGATCTGAAAGCTGACCGTTCCATCGTCATTCTCCCAGCCGACAAGGGATCCACAACCGTGGTACTTGATCGGCGGGAGTATGTGGCTGAGGGACTGCGTCAGCTTTCAGACAATACTACCTACAAAGTTTGTCAACACAATCCTATCCCTGATGTCCAGGCAGAGCTTCAAGGAATCCTCAAAACCTTAGGCCCCCTACAAAACCTTTCACCTAACTCCATTAACCTCATGACCCCACCTACACCCCGCACCCCCACCTTCTACCTACTCCCTAAGATCCACAAACCCAATCATCCCGGCCGCCCCATTGTGGCCGGTTACCAAGCCCCTACTGAACGAATCTCTGCCTACATAGACCAACACCTTCAACCCATCATGAGCAGTCTCCCATCCTTCATCAAAGATACCAACCACTTCCTCGATCGCCTTAAATCCTTGCCTAGCCAGTTACCTCCAGATACCATCCTTGTAACCATTGATGCCACTTCCTTGTACACAAACATCCCACATGCCCAGGGCCTTGCTGCGATGGAGTATTTCCTTTCACGCCGACCACCCAATTCCCTACCTAAAACCTCTTTCCTTAATACCCTAGCCAGCTTCATCCTAACCCACAACTTCTTCACTTTTGAGGGCCAAACATACCAACAACTAAAGGGAACAGCCATGGGAACCAGGATGGCCCCCTCGTACGCCAACTTATTTATGGGACGCTTAGAGGAAGCCTTCCTGGACACCCAAGCCTGTCAACCCAAAGTTTGGTATAGATTCATTGACGACATCTTTATGATTTGGACTCACAGTGAAGAAGAACTCCAGAATTTCCTCTTCAACCTCAACTCCTTTGGTCCCATCAAATTCACCTGGTCCTATTCCAAATCCCATGCCACTTTCCTTGATGTCGACCTCCATCTGTCCAACGGCCAACTTCACACATCCGTCCACATCAAACCAACCAACAAACAACAGTACCTACACTATGACAGCTGCCATCCATTCCACATCAAACGTTCCCTTCCCTACAGCTTAGGTCTTCGTGGCAAACGAGTCTGCTCCAGTCCCGAATCCCTGAACCAGTACACCAACAACCTAATATCAGCTTTCACATCCCGCGGCTATCCTCCTGATCTGGTACAGAAACAAATTTCCAGAGCCACTTCCTCATCCCCCCAAATTCAGAACCTTCCACAGAAGAACCCCAGAAGTGCCCCTCTTGTCACCGGATACTTTCCGGGACTGGAGCGGACTCTGAATGCGGCTCTCCAGCAAGGATACGACTTCCTTAAATCCTGCCCCGAAATGAGATCCATCCTTCATGACATCCTTCCCACTCCACCAAGAGTGTCTTTCCGCCGCCCACCTAACCTCCGTAACCTCCTAGTCCATCCATATGAAATCCCCAAACCACCTTCCCTACCCTCAGGCTCCTACCCTTGTAACCGCCCCCGTTGTAAAACCTGCCCTATGCACCCTTCCACCACCACTTACTCCAGTCCCGTAACCCGGAAGGTGTACACGATCAAGGGCAGAGCCACTTGCGATAGCACCCACGTGATTTACCAACTGACTTGCCTGCACTGTGAAGCGTTCTATGTGGGAATGACCAGCAACAAACTGTCCATTCGTATGAACGGTCACAGGCAGACAGTGTTTGTTGGTAATGAGGATCACCCTGTGGCTAAACATGCCTTGGTGCACGGCCAGCACATCTTGGCACAGTGTTACACCGTCCGGGTTATCTGGATACTTCCCACCAACACCAATCTTTCAGAACTCCGGAGATGGGAACTTGCCCTTCAACACATTCTCTCTTCCCGTTGCCCGCCTGGTCTCAACCTCCGCTAAATTCTAATTCCCGCCCGCCATCTTTAACATCTTTGCCTCGGTTCTGTGGACAGAGCCTCTGCCTGAAGTGGCATCTCTGTCCAACTTCTTTGGTTTCTACAAATGTCTGCCTAAGTGTGTTTGGATGTGGATATGTGTGAGTGTGTGTGTATTTGTTTACCTTCCTTTTTGTCCCCTAAGGTAAGTCCTTCCACTCCTGGGATTGGAATGGCTCCTTTTCCACTTCCTTAAAACCTGTATCCTTCCCTTTCTCCTCTCCTTCCTCCCTCTTTTTCCCGAAGAAGCCACCACTGGTGGCGAAAGCTCGAATGGTTGTGTGTTTTTGTGTGTGTTTAGTGTTCCTATCGACCAGCCTGTACTTTAGGTAAGTCAAAAATCTTTATTTTATACCATTTTCGTACCTGGAAGGTCTCCTTCTATAATATTAGTTACATATATATATATATATATATATATATATATATATATATATATATATATATATATATATTATAGAAGGAGACCTTCCAGGTAGGAAAATGGTATAAAATAAAGATTTTTGACTTACCTAAAGTACAGGCTGGTCGATAGGAACACTAAACACACACAAAAACACACAACCATTCGAGCTTTCGCCACCACTGGTGGCGAAAGCTCGAATGGTTGTGTGTTTTTGTGTGTGTTTAGTGTTCCTATCGACCAGCCTGTACTTTAGGTAAGTCAAAAATCTTTATTTTATACTATATATATATATATATATATATATATATATATATATATATATATATAAACACACCTAGGCAGACATGTGGATGTGTGGATATGGATGTGGATATGTGTGAGTGTGTGTGTATTTGTTTACCTTCCTTTTTGTCCCCTAAGGTAAGTCCTTCCACTCCTGGGATTGGAATGGCTCCTTTTCCACTTCCTTAAAACCCGTATCCTTCCCTTTCTCCTCTCCTTCCTCCCTCTTTTTCCCAAAGAAGCCACCACTGGTGGCGAAAGCTCGAATGGTTGTGTGTGTTTGGTGTTCCTATCGACGAGCCTGTACTTTAGGTAAGTCAAAAATCTTTATTTTATACCATTTTCCCACCTGAAAGGTCTCCTTCTATAATATTAGATGAAGAACACTTACCAGGCGAAGGGGCACAGGCAGTTAGCAACAAATAAACACACAGACACACACACACTCAAAAATGCTAGCTTTCGCAGCCTAGCTGCTTCATCAGGCAGAAGGGAAGGAGAGGGAAAAGGAATGGAGGGTAAATAAATGCACATACACCCACACATTTACACAGACACAAGTACACTTAGGCAATAAATTGCACAGAAACCCAGTCTCTCCCATCTACTCAATCTCCCACTTCCAGCTCCACTCCCCCCCAAACCTTTAAATCCTACTGCACACAATCTGGAACCACGACATCCCAATTCAGTAGTTAACCTCTCCTCTAAACCGCTCTCCCAAACTGAAACCTCTGTCCTATCCAAAGGCCTCACCTTTAGCCCTACTCCCAAATTCAACCAAACAGCCCTTGTCAAAGATTTACTATCCTATACTCGTAGCCTCTGCTGGAGATATCACTTTGCCACGAAGAAAACTAACCCTACTCCTAATGATCCAACTCCACAAGACATGACTCAAATAGAACCTTGCCTGGAACAGTTCCATCCTCCATCACAGCTAGACCCACCCACTCTTCCTCAAAATCACCCTCTTCAAACCTTCCAGGAATTCCTTACTTCCAACCTTGCCTCTCAGTCTTTCCTAAAAAACCTTAATCCTACTCCCAACATTACTACAGCTGAATCCCGAGCCATCCGTGATCTGAAAGCTGACCGTTCCATCGTCATTCTCCCAGCCGACAAGGGATCCACAACCGTGGTACTTGATCGGCGGGAGTATGTGGCTGAGGGACTGCGTCAGCTTTCAGACAATACTACCTACAAAGTTTGTCAACACAATCCTATCCCTGATGTCCAGGCAGAGCTTCAAGGAATCCTCAAAACCTTAGGCCCCCTACAAAACCTTTCACCTAACTCCATTAACCTCATGACCCCACCTACACCCCGCACCCCCACCTTCTACCTACTCCCTAAGATCCACAAACCCAATCATCCCGGCCGCCCCATTGTGGCCGGTTACCAAGCCCCTACTGAACGAATCTCTGCCTACATAGACCAACACCTTCAACCCATCATGAGCAGTCTCCCATCCTTCATCAAAGATACCAACCACTTCCTCGATCGCCTTAAATCCTTGCCTAGCCAGTTACCTCCAGATACCATCCTTGTAACCATTGATGCCACTTCCTTGTACACAAACATCCCACATGCCCAGGGCCTTGCTGCGATGGAGTATTTCCTTTCACGCCGACCACCCAATTCCCTACCTAAAACCTCTTTCCTTAATACCCTAGCCAGCTTCATCCTAACCCACAACTTCTTCACTTTTGAGGGCCAAACATACCAACAACTAAAGGGAACAGCCATGGGAACCAGGATGGCCCCCTCGTACGCCAACTTATTTATGGGACGCTTAGAGGAAGCCTTCCTGGACACCCAAGCCTGTCAACCCAAAGTTTGGTATAGATTCATTGACGACATCTTTATGATTTGGACTCACAGTGAAGAAGAACTCCAGAATTTCCTCTTCAACCTCAACTCCTTTGGTCCCATCAAATTCACCTGGTCCTATTCCAAATCCCATGCCACTTTCCTTGATGTCGACCTCCATCTGTCCAACGGCCAACTTCACACATCCGTCCACATCAAACCAACCAACAAACAACAGTACCTACACTATGACAGCTGCCATCCATTCCACATCAAACGTTCCCTTCCCTACAGCTTAGGTCTTCGTGGCAAACGAGTCTGCTCCAGTCCCGAATCCCTGAACCAGTACACCAACAACCTAATATCAGCTTTCACATCCCGCGGCTATCCTCCTGATCTGGTACAGAAACAAATTTCCAGAGCCACTTCCTCATCCCCCCAAATTCAGAACCTTCCACAGAAGAACCCCAGAAGTGCCCCTCTTGTCACCGGATACTTTCCGGGACTGGAGCGGACTCTGAATGCGGCTCTCCAGCAAGGATACGACTTCCTTAAATCCTGCCCCGAAATGAGATCCATCCTTCATGACATCCTTCCCACTCCACCAAGAGTGTCTTTCCGCCGCCCACCTAACCTCCGTAACCTCCTAGTCCATCCATATGAAATCCCCAAACCACCTTCCCTACCCTCAGGCTCCTACCCTTGTAACCGCCCCCGTTGTAAAACCTGCCCTATGCACCCTTCCACCACCACTTACTCCAGTCCCGTAACCCGGAAGGTGTACACGATCAAGGGCAGAGCCACTTGCGATAGCACCCACGTGATTTACCAACTGACTTGCCTGCACTGTGAAGCGTTCTATGTGGGAATGACCAGCAACAAACTGTCCATTCGTATGAACGGTCACAGGCAGACAGTGTTTGTTGGTAATGAGGATCACCCTGTGGCTAAACATGCCTTGGTGCACGGCCAGCACATCTTGGCACAGTGTTACACCGTCCGGGTTATCTGGATACTTCCCACCAACACCAATCTTTCAGAACTCCGGAGATGGGAACTTGCCCTTCAACACATTCTCTCTTCCCGTTGCCCGCCTGGTCTCAACCTCCGCTAAATTCTAATTCCCGCCCGCCATCTTTAACATCTTTGCCTCGGTTCTGTGGACAGAGCCTCTGCCTGAAGTGGCATCTCTGTCCAACTTCTTTGGTTTCTACAAATGTCTGCCTAAGTGTGTTTGGATGTGGATATGTGTGAGTGTGTGTGTATTTGTTTACCTTCCTTTTTGTCCCCTAAGGTAAGTCCTTCCACTCCTGGGATTGGAATGGCTCCTTTTCCACTTCCTTAAAACCTGTATCCTTCCCTTTCTCCTCTCCTTCCTCCCTCTTTTTCCCGAAGAAGCCACCACTGGTGGCGAAAGCTCGAATGGTTGTGTGTTTTTGTGTGTGTTTAGTGTTCCTATCGACCAGCCTGTACTTTAGGTAAGTCAAAAATCTTTATTTTATACCATTTTCGTACCTGGAAGGTCTCCTTCTATAATATTAGTTACATATATATATATATATATATATATATATATATATATATATATATATATATATATATATATATACATATATATATATATATATATATATATATATATATATATATATATATATATATATATATATATATTATAGAAGGAGACCTTCCAGGTAGGAAAATGGTATAAAATAAAGATTTTTGACTTACCTAAAGTACAGGCTGGTCGATAGGAACACTAAACACACACAAAAACACACAACCATTCGAGCTTTCGCCACCACTGGTGGCGAAAGCTCGAATGGTTGTGTGTTTTTGTGTGTGTTTAGTGTTCCTATCGACCAGCCTGTACTTTAGGTAAGTCAAAAATCTTTATTTTATACTATATATATATATATATATATATATATATATATATATATATATATATATATATATATAAACACACCTAGGCAGACATGTGGATGTGTGGATATGGATGTGGATATGTGTGAGTGTGTGTGTATTTGTTTACCTTCCTTTTTGTCCCCTAAGGTAAGTCCTTCCACTCCTGGGATTGGAATGGCTCCTTTTCCACTTCCTTAAAACCCGTATCCTTCCCTTTCTCCTCTCCTTCCTCCCTCTTTTTCCCAAAGAAGCCACCACTGGTGGCGAAAGCTCGAATGGTTGTGTGTGTTTGGTGTTCCTATCGACGAGCCTGTACTTTAGGTAAGTCAAAAATCTTTATTTTATACCATTTTCCCACCTGAAAGGTCTCCTTCTATAATATTAGATGAAGAACACTTACCAGGCGAAGGGGCACAGGCAGTTAGCAACAAATAAACACACAGACACACACACACTCAAAAATGCTAGCTTTCGCAGCCTAGCTGCTTCATCAGGCAGAAGGGAAGGAGAGGGAAAAGGAATGGAGGGTAAATAAATGCACATACACCCACACATTTACACAGACACAAGTACACTTAGGCAGACATACTGTAGAACTGTGCCCCTTCGCCTGGTAAGTGTTCTTCATCTATTTTTTACGTATATTTTTTTCCTGTTAGGAATTTTTCCTCTATAATATTTGTATATATATATATATATATATATATGGAGGGTAAACAAATGCATGTGTGGGCATGTGTGCATTTGTTTACCCTCCATTTTTCCCCCCAAGGTAAGTCTTTCCTCTCCCGGGATTGGAATGGCTCCTTACCCCCTTCCTTAAAACCCTCATCATTTCCTTTTCCCTCTCCTTCCTTACTGCCTGAAGACGCAACTGGGTTGCGAAAGCTTGCGATTGTGTGTGTGTGTGTGTATTCATTTATTTATTTGTGATGCTGTCACACCTGTACTCCTTCACCTGGTGAGTAATCTTCGTCTATTTTATATATATATAAATGAATTGCTGTTTGTTAGTCTCGCTAAAACTCGAGAACGGCTGAACCAATTTGGCTAATTTTAGTCTTGAAATATTCGTGCAAGTTCAGGGAAGGTTTAAACGGTGATGAAATATGGAAAAGTTGTCCGGAAAAGAGGAAAATGTGGAAAACCTAAAACAGCTGTTTCCAGAGAGCTATTAACAGTGTTCGTCCAATTGCGATAAAATTTTGTACATTTCATGTTGAAAGCAAGAGGAGGGTTGGCATCAAATAAAAATTTTGAAAAGTCACCCGGAAAGTACGATTGTGAAAAAAATTTGCACATTTGACGTTCAAAGCAAGAGTACATACATATTATCAATTGTGAAGCATTGCCAGGATGACTAGTTTTAACTAAATTGAAATGATAAAAAAAGTGAATGTCCACCAGAGTGCATTTGTTATGTCACCACCCTGTTGTTTTGAAGTTAGTACCAGTGAACAGCTGTCAGTCAGACAGTGACAGAGGCCACAACATAGGATTGCATGAAGAGCAATGATTCTATTGTGCAACTGGAAGGCATGACATGTATTCAGGTGTCACAGTGGTCTGACCTGTCATATAGTGTGCCAAACAATACAGGATCCCATTACCCCAGTACCTGCCATCCACGAATATGTACCCTGTCACAGGGGAGAATGTGCCACGGAAATGATACATAAGAAAGGCATTATTTGTTGTGGTGAGATCTATTTGGGAAATTTCTTTCACCAACTGTTTCTTCCAAATGAGAACATATTTTGTTAGCACTCACCTACATAGGGAGACATGATCATCGAAATAAAATAAGAGAAATCAGATTGAAAACTGAAAGATTTAGATGTTTCTTTATTAAAGAACGGAACTGTAAATAAATATCACAAAAGTGGTGGAAGCCTCTGCTATGCACTTCAATGTGACTTCCAGAGTATCTATGTAGATGTAGTTGTAGATGTAGATCCTGTGAGTTTCCAAGTTTCTCAACAACTCTCATCTGTCTGAATGGGGTTCTACTACCCCAGGTGTCAGCTGTGGACAAACATGCATGACGGGAGTATCCAACACCTATTTGATACCTTTCCAAATAACACAAGGGCACACATTGGAGCCCATCAGACATAGTGCCAATACTTTATCTGTAACTGCCATATTATAAACAGTTCAATAAAATAGTCTTTTATCACATGTAGTTTCATTCACTTCCAACCACTCCTTCTGGGTGGATTACTATTTTTGTCAAGAACTGTATACTTGACAGCTACATTTCATTTGCTAATAGTAGATTAATATTTAGGCATTAATGATCATTGAGTATTACTATGCAAGTACTAGTTGATCATTGACCACAGTTATATTTTCTAGCCACCCAAGCATTAATTTTGAGAGATATTGTAATAACATATCAGCTGAGATACCTACCACCCTGTGAGCATCTGGTTTTATCTCAGAATTATTGAGAAACCATTTTATTTCAGGTAATGGATCACCTTCCACAGAACAGTCCAGAACAGCAGATTCTGTCTCACTGACCATGACGTCTGTAAGTAATTTTGTGAACTTAGGAGCTTTGCCTGATCCCTCTTCCATTACCTCTGGTGCCTTTGGCTGAATTTTTGGTTCTGTGTCAGCCAGTGCTGAAATGCAGAAAGACAACAATGGAGAAATACAAAATTCAGTACAATAAAAAAGAGCAGCTATTATTATTACAACACTTATCTTCCATGCATATTTTGCAGCACCTAATAGTGAAAAAAATTAGGTGTAATTTCAGGTTCTAGAGAGTAATGAATTATGTCTGGAAAGAGGTACTGCAAAAATAAATAAATGAAATTAAGAAATGATGTGTTACTCAAAATTTGAAAAGGCAGCTCAACTCAGAGTGCTATGACGAAGGTAATAAAATACCTCTATATTACTATCATTATAATTCCCCTGAGGATCATGTTTCACTCTGGAAATACTTTCTTAGAATTAAATGATCCAGTATAGCAAGATTATAAGGATAAGAAAAAATGTTCTCACACTAAATATGAATGAAATTTTGTTTTTGTTGGACAAGGTGCACTGACAACAAAACTTCAATCTTTTATTGCCACGGCACCTTAGCTTGGTACATAATGATCATCACATTCACTGCTCATTTTATGAACTCATTGCAAAGATTATTGTCAAGTTGCAGACAGGCATGTCAACTTGGCAATCACACAAACACACACAGCTTTTGGTTGTGGTTTTAGTCATATAAAAAGCATTGAATTGGACAGACACAACTCACTAACACATGACTATCATCTTTGGCTACTGAGTTGCAAGTAATGCCCCTTCTGAGACAGCAGTTGGGAGTGGGAATGGAGATGAGAGTGGAGGGGAAAGGGATACAATGCAGGAGGGTGAGAGTGTGGATAAGTGTACTACAGTCATGTCAGCATAAGTTGATCACAATAATTTGCAGTGGTGTTGAAAGCTTTTAATAATGAATCACAAACATCAGCAGATGAAAACTGTTCTGTAAGATTTCCAAAATCGCATAATACGAGTGGTGACAGTACATATCTGAAACTGTAGTGACCAAAAAACTGCAGTTGTCAGGGATCAACTTACAGTGACTTAACTATGCTACATTAGATTGGTGGAAAAAGATGCAGTTTAGGAACACACAAAGGAAGGGGGGAGGATGAAAGGGAATAGGAGTAGAGATGGTGAGGGAACAGTAAGAAATTAGATAAGAAATGTGAAGGTGGTAAAGTAGAGGGGGTGGGAACTGTTGGGTGTGGAGACAAATCGTCTGCCATAGGCTGAGGCCTAGATTCTTTCAGTAAGTACTGTGAGGGTAATGTCCATCTGTGCAGTTCAGAAACACAGGTTAGTGGAGGGGCAGAGAATCTTGGTGGTCCACATTGTGTAGCAGCCACTGACATCTAACAAGTTATGTTCTGCTACACGACAAGCCATAATGTAGTTTACCTTGCTTTTGGAAAGTTCAGCAATGTCCATTTAGTCTGATGGACAGCAGCTTAGTAGTCATTCCAATGTCCAAAGCTGTGCAGTGATTGCAGCAGAGTTTGTAAACCACATGTCTACTTTCACAGTGGTCTGGGGTCTGGTGGGGTAGGTTAAGCCTGTGACGTGACTGGAATACAGAGTGCTACTGGGCGGATTAGGCACATCTTGCAATGGGATGTTCCACGTGGGTAGAATCCCTATGGCAGGGGGAGGGGGTGGTTTAGGGGTAGCAGTTAGGCATAACATGCATGATTTTAATGAGTGCTTCACAAAATAGATCATCTGGATCCCCCGTCCACTACCAGCTTTTCTGAACTGCACAGATGGAAGTTATCTTTACAGTACTTTCTCTGATTCTGAAATTATCCAGGCCTCAACCACAATAACTTATTTTCCCAACCCAACAGTTCCTGCTCCCGCTATCTTCCCCATCTCCCAATTCTTGTCTCATTCCCCACTAGTTTCTCACAGTCTCTACTCATGTTTTCTTTACTTCTCCCCCTTCCTCCTGTGTACCCAAGTTACATCTTTTTCCACCATTCTAGTATCTACACACTCAGCAGACAGCTCTAGCATAACTATCCACATCCTTGCCATCTTGCATCCTTTCCTTTTCCACTCCCCTCCCATCCTGCATCTCTCACCCACCCATCTACTATCTACATGCACTATCAGGCAGTGCTATCCCCACCCTTTCCCTCCATTATCTTTCCCTCACCCCTCCCCACTCTGAGTGGCTCTTACTGCAGGGGAGTTACTCGTAACTCAACAGCCAGAGATGACAGTCATGTGCTAGTGGGTTGTGCCAGTCTGATTGTATGTGTATGTGCCTATTCCAATGAAGGCTGTGGCTGAAAGCTGAGTTGTGTGCATGTGATTGTCTTTTCTACGTGCCTGTCTGTATCTCGACAATGGTTTTTAAGGTGAATTGTATTGTATCCTCATTATGTTATTGAATTCCAACAAGGACTTTCCATCATTATAGACAGTTTAACATGTTAGGTTTTATTGTATGTGGTACCAACAATATTTATTTATTTTAAATATATAAATACAATAGCAAAAATCTAATGTACTACTACTACAACAACATATTCAGGTACATTGCATTATATCTTGTCTCAAGATATTCAAATAGTTTGTTTTATAAGCGGTTAGGCACAGTGTGAGTAAATACTGCCAGACAGAATTTATTTCTGCAGGTTTTGAAGTTTTAATATGGACTCACTTGTATGCAGTAAAAGGACTGCATAGTGCCAAGGAAGAAAGAAGCTCTATAACCCCTGTGATTAATTATCATTTGTTTTATATGAAGTAGTAATAGTCATTATTAATTGACATTCAATACAGAATACATCAGAACCAGTAATGTCAAGCTAATGTAGTACCTTAGTTCTGAATGTAATAAAGTTCTGTATAATCTGAAAGAAGAGTTTGTCTTTCATCAGTAAAACTACAAAGTAAATTTCCAGATCTTCTAATAACTTCATGAAGACAACTCTGGAGACAAGTCTGATCTTCAAATATTATTTCCTTCAACACAAGGCACGGACTAGCTGGACCTTGTGAAGGAACATTTTAACTTCTGTATACTCATACATTAAGGATCAATTGTAATAGTCATCATATCTCACATTTGACAGAAAGACTGCATTTGCTGTTTGCTTCTCCAGCAGAGTTGATTGCTACAACTTTATACTCCCCAGCATCATCCAAGTAGGCCTCCTGAATGATTAATGAACAGCGATCACCTTGGAAGAGCAGCTGAATATCTGTTGACTCTTTTACTGGTCGGTCATCGTGATACCATATCACCTGTAAATTCCAGATTGAGCAGTTGAAATTATTTTAGCTGAATGGAAAACAATTATCTAGTGAAAGATGAACATTAAACATGCAAAGAAAATTGTGTAGTTCAGGATTGAATTCCTATCCTTAGTTACAGTAAATACATGAAGAGAAGCCCCACCACCTTCTTTTATCCTAATTGAGAATAATTGAGCCACAGTGAAATGAAAACTCGTTTTGTACAAAAATGTAGTGAGCCTTACTACTAAATATAATTCTGTTAGTTTGATGTGATTTGGGAAACTTTATTTTCAGTGTACAGTGTGTAAACTGTTAGGTGGCAGAGTTGTGAGTGGGGAACGGAGAGCAGAGGAAGCAAGCCCCGCCTCACACCAGGCAGCTGAGGGGAGAGAGGTGAGCGGGGGAGACAAACCACGCGTACGTCCTGCAGTGCTGACACACAAACTAAGTGGCATGCTTCCACAAAAGTACAGGTGGTGCACATCACTTTAAATGTTGGCCATAAATGAACCAAAGCAGTATACTCACGAGAATGGTTGCTAACGATACCAGCTACAGGAATCACTCACTTAAGTTACATATTACACAAAATGGAACACTCAGAATACTGGTATGCAAACAATGAGAAAGCAGACTCCTATTGTTGCCTCCAACAGCACTTAAAGTCAGTAATGTTGGCTGCAGCCTCAAAACAAAGACTGCCTGCAGAAGCCGCCCAGCGTCTACCGACTTGTACCGATTCAGGGCTAGGGAGAGCTCTGCCACCTAACAATAACACACTGTAGCTACTTCTTCATTGTTGCAGCTATTCAATTAAATTTTTAATGGTAAATAAACTTCGGCTGAATATTTGCAACTCCATCCTCAATCCAAGTCTAACTGAAGCAAATCATTACATGGACACAATTTCAAAACTTCGGTATTGTAAAGGAGAAACAGTATCTAGAGAGGTGAACAATTACTTAAGCAACATGGACAGACAATCATTTGGCGCCTCTTGTAGTATATTACTTAGAAGCAGTATTGATTTTTTGTTGTAAAATGTACCTGATTTACAGCACATTGTAGTAACTTCAAATATTAAAGTTTGATTGTTGGCAATAACAGGTGTTGCAGTCAAAGTGCTCTAGTAATATCTAATATTTCATGTAGTTAAGCTGAGTCTTAATGGGTACATTTACATTCATATTAATAAATGAAACATTTCCTATTTGTTGTACTAAAGAGTTTATATATCACATTTACCTCTGGTTCTGGTTGGCCCACTATGACACAGTCAAGTCTTGCTCGTTTTCCTTCAAATACAATAATGTCCTTCAAGGGGACCTGGATGGATGGTTTTGTTGGTTCCATGTCACTTGCAAGCTCAGAGTCAGATGTTTCAGTTGGAAGTCTTCCTTTCACAGACACATTGCAAGAACTTGATGCCTCACCTGCTATATTCTTGGCTGTTACTACATAAATACCAGCATCTTTTGGAAATGCTTCTGTTATGACTAGTGTTGCTTTGTTGTTTTCATATTGCACCTACATATGACAAAAATATAATTAATTTCTTGCTCTTCAATTTTCTCATAAATGATAAATTATTCTGAAGGTTAACAGTTAATCTGAACTGCTATGTATCTATCTGTATCAGCCCAGAGAACAAATTGAAATTTCTGTTACAAGAGGTACAATAGGGTTATCTCCATGATCTTTATTTTCTCATTTTCCAAAGCTTTCTCTGCACCTTACACTAGCACTGACAGATTTTTGTGTCTTAGAGGTGTTAGATTTTATTAGGCTGACTCTTGTTCAAGGTCAGTTGATGGTGGTGCCGCATTGCAGCATCTGCGACAAGTTTTTATAGTCCTGTAACTGTATCTGACAGTGTCCAAGTGATACACAATAAAGTACCATGATGTGATACTTCAGATAATTTGTTTACTGCTTTAATTCCACTTATTCCAATAGGATAAGGGTCCAGCTCAATGCTGTGGTAAAAAGTGGAACTGAAGAATTGCAGAACATGATGTGTAAAGTGTTACGTTAAATGCGCAAAGATTGCATGCCGATTTTGAATGAACAAGAATACATTAAGTTTCTTATCACGTTGCCAGTCTCCAATGACACAATAAAATATGAGTGCATTATGTTATGCACCACATAGTGACAACGAACACATAGAGAATTGTATGTGAACTGTTTAAAGCCAATTTGTGTATCTACAGTGCCTTATCAATAGTATTCAAAAGTACAAGATAGCTGAACATGTTGACAGGTTTAATATAACCAGATTCAGAAAGAACAATTACAAACAGTCAAAATTCCAGATAACGTGTGTTCTATATGAAAGAGGTGTGTACAATATTGTTAATGATATGACACCGAAACCAGTGCAAAGTGCTGCACTGCCTACCTGGGCAAAGAATGATGCTATAGCGATGTGTGTCTTGACTTCTGCTTTGGAAATATCTCAAATCACAATTACTAAAAACTGTGAGTTGGCCAATGCAATATTAAATAAGCTGGACAGTACATACAAACAGGAAAGTGAACTAAACAAAATGTTGGCCCACGAGAAATTTCATGCACATAAAGTGGACATCAGTGATTCAATTGCGCAGCACATATTAACTGAAAATTTAGCGTGACAAATTCGGTATGACGCTGCAATAATGATGAAAATTTTGGGTAAGCTGCCACAAAAGTACTGCAACGTGAGACAAGATTGATTTTTTCTGGCAGAAGATTGGCAGACCATCCCACATTTAACTGCTCATCTATTACATGTAAAGGCAAATTTGAAATCAATCGAGAAACCAAAAAAGCATTCACTGCATCATCAATTGCTCAGGGAACACTAGTAAACACAAAACAAGGGTAATGAGTGAGAAGAGAAACAAAGGAAGAGCATACAAAACAAACATCACTTCTTACAACTGCCAGAAGAAAGCACATTTTGCAAAAGAGTGTTGAAATCCAAAAAGGACTCAAGAAAAATTTAACCAGCAAACACAAACTGAACAGGGTGATTTTAGGTCTTTATAACTGTAGAAATTTCACATAACTGTTCCTTTACCACAAAATAAGAGGACTGTTGGATATTGGACAGTGGCGCGACATCAGACATGACCTTCAGGCCTGAATTCTTTTCTGAATTTACTGTACTTGAAAATGGTTCAGTTGTCACTCTCAGAAACAATTTTGATCTGAAAGCTAAGGAAATCAGGACAATAAGAATAAAAAAGGAAGTCCATTGATTCTTGTATGATGCAGTGATAAAAAATGTTCTGTATGTTCCAGATTTAAAGAAGTACTTTTTCTCTGAGGGTGTGCTCACTGAAAAACGATTTTGAATTGTAAAAGAGATAGAGTTTGCTTGAGTTTATGATGGAAATAAGATGGTTGCAAGTGTAATATCATATTTACTCACATAATCTGCGCCCCCGCGTATTTTGTACACCCTAGTTTTTAAAACAAATTTTCGTACTTTTTAAATCCTCGTGCACCCTAATTCTTTGGCATTTTCTAGTTTTTTTTTTTAACTTCGTAAAATTTTCTCTCATATGATATTTGTGAAACGGCATGGATTGTAGGAGGTGTGGTTAAGTGTTTTCATGATCCGTTCCCAGTGTGGAACATGCTGTAGTCGCTAATCGTTACAACTGTTACAAGGCTATGAGCGGACATAAGCATTCCCCCTCCCGCCAACCTCTCACACAGCAGCACAGCCAACAGACTTCTTTTCAGAACCAAATACCGTAATATATGCAGAGTCTGCTCAGACTCCTTGAGTATATGTGCATGTTAATGTGAGTGTGTATTAATTAAATGAAATTTTTCTGAAAGCTCTACAAACCTTACTTTAATTTGCATCTGTCAGCTGCCTATCATTTTCTGTGTGTAGTGCACGATCTAGTTTCCTACACAATGCTGCCAACGGCAACCATGCCATACTAAAACCTTCGCTTATCATAGCCTTCTTTTGACACGGTAAAAATAAGGTGCGAAAGGAATACTGTTTACCTGAAAGCTGTTTATTAAGAAGTTTTAATGCGGTACTACATATAAAGAAAAATATGTTGTTGAAATTACAGTACAATTTCATGCTACTATAGTGCTACAACACATTACTTATAGCAGTCAGAGTGACTGACTTTTAAGGTAAGAAGTCTTATCAATGCACTAGATAGGCCTACCTTATTGTTTCAGCAATAACAGACAATTATAATAGGAATATGCAGGTAGTAGTAATGTAATTTTACTTTCGTTTCAGATTATGGGATCAAGCAGCTTAAGATTCAGCAATGATACTAAAGCAACGGCGTTCCTTCTGCTTTAACTGAAACTGCATACTTGTGTTACTAATGTTAAATGTACCATTCGTAAAATTAAAAATGAACACTAAATAAATTCAGTATTACTTCAGTACTGATTTACGGTACGGGGTTTTCATTTCTTGCATGGAGTCATCAGTACTACATGACATTGGTAAATATCATAGCACGGGCTTTAATACTAGTAAATATATCACTGATGTAACATATCAGGTATCCAGCAAATATTATTCAGTGAATTGAAAAGCTATTGAAAGTGCGTCTTTGAGGTACTGTATGCAGCATGCCAAAAAATAGCCCGAGTAAACGTCTCTCTTTATTTTTTTTTTTTATTTATTTATTTTTTTTTTTTTTCCCCGGAAATCTGCTCAATCCATACATAAATTTCAGTCCCAATGCATTCAATACAATTTTATATGCTAATATTTTGTATAAAGCGGAACTTACCTAACGCCGAAATGGAAAGCAAATTTTAGATTTTACTTAAAGAATTCATAGTATAATATGGAAAGGACCTCAAACATTACAGCAATTTTACAGTTTACATTACTTGTTGATGACTGTAGAAGGTCATTACATATAAATTCATTGATTAGCAATACAAATCCAAGAAAAAGAGTCCTGGAGGGTGTGGACATCAAACAGCGCCGCTCTGCGCAACAATGAGTAAGTCACCTGCAGTGTTGGTACAGTATGTCAGAGGAAATGGAGCGCTCTGTTTGTCTACTTTCCTGTTGGCTCATACAGGGCCATTGTTGAACACCTGCGAACACTGCTGCAATGTGTGCAGTGAAAGAGGTCGGGATTGTCCCTTTAAACAGTGGTTTTACTCGGCATGTTTTGCCAGTTTCAGTTGACCAGTAGCTCTTTAAGTGATACAGTACATCATGTCGAACAAGCGGTATGTGTCGTTAACACTTGGCGAAAAGATGAAGGTATTCGAGTCGAGTGAGAAAGATAAACTCTTTGTACGCGAAATTCTGCTATGTTTTAAGTGCAGTAAAACATAGATTTATGAGACATTAAGAAACAAGGACAAGATATGTAACGAATGGATGACTGGAAATGGACAGATAAAAAGAAAGGCGAAGAAGACTAGAAATAAAGAAATTAACGAAATTGTGTGGGAGTGGTTCGTCAGTCCACAGGCAAAAAACCTACCGTTATCTGGACCCAAGTTGCAGAGTGAGGCTCTGAAAGTGGCTCAAGAGCATGGAAATATGGAATTTAATTCATCCACTGGATGGCTGGACAGTTTCAAAGCTAGGCACAACATCGTGTGGAATGAAGTGAGTGGGGAAGCTAAGGATGTGCAGGAAAGTGTAACAACCAAATGGAAGACAAAACTGTCCACCTTAATTGAAAATTATGACCCGAAATATGTGTACAATGCTGATGAAACAGGACTGTTTTATCGCGCGCGTCTTTTAAAATCGCTAGCAATTTGAGATGAAAAGTGCACTGGTGGGAAAATGTCCAAGGGGAGACTCACTGTGCTGCTGTGTGGAAACATGTTAAGTGGAATGGAGAAGCCATTGATGATTAGAAAAGCAGCAAATCCACATTGTTACAAAAACATCGATGTCAGTACGCTACCAGTCACATGGCAAAGTAATAAGAAGGCATTGATGCTGAGTGGTTTATGGAAGAATGGCTACACTCTTTCAATGCAAAAATGAAAGAAGGAAATTGCCATTGGCTTGGTCCCCGCCAAGTTCAACCAGCTTCACCCAACCAATGGATTAGGGGGTAATTTACACATTCAAGTCTCATTACAGATGATTACTCATGCAATCACTCATTCTTAGTGTTGAGGAAGCCAAAAGTATGTTTGCTCTTGCACAGTCAGTTTGCATCCTGGATGCAGTAAATTGGATAGGCTTAGCAGTAAAGGAAATAAAGCCTGAAGCTGTCACCAAGCGGTTCAATAAAGCAGAGTTTGGAGAGGAAGAACAAGATGCTTCAGTGACCAATGAAGCTAATGAAAATGCAGTAGCAATTGCTGAATTAATTAAAATTCGAAAGATTTCATGTGCTGCAGATGACTACATTTGAAGTTATGACTTACTGTCTACTCACTCCACTTTCAGTTCAGCAACAGATTTAATAGAAACCGGCAACATAGAGGATGATCAAGAAGACACAAAGGAAGAAGATGAGGGACAAAACGATGTCCCTAGAAAATAAATACGCCTGAAGAAGCCATTGCATGCATAAACGATGTTATGCAATTTGCAGCACATACAAATTCTCCAAAGTTGTTGGAACTTCTGTATAGTGCAAAAAATTGTGTAGGGAAAACTATTCTACATCTACATCTACATACATACTCCGCAATTCACCGTAAGGTGCGTGGCAGAGGGTACACTGTACCACTACTAGGCATTTCCTTTCCTATTCCACTCCCAAATTGAACGAGGAAAAAAAAGAATGCCTATATGCCTCCGTATGATCCCTAATTTCTCTTATCTTGTCTTTGTGATCTTTACGTGTAATGTAAGTAGGCGGCAGCAAGATCGTACTACACTCAGCTTCAAATTCCGGCCCTCTAAATTTACTTAACAGAAATTCACGAAAAGAACATCGTCTTTCTTCCAGCGATCCCCAATTGAGTTGCCGGAGCATTTCCGTGACACTCGCGCATTGGTCGAACCTGCCGGTAACAAATCTAGCTGCTCGCCTCTGAACCGCCTCTATGTCTTCCTTCAAACCGATCTGCTGCGGGTCCCAAATACTTGAGCAATACTCAAGACGTGGTCGTACAAGCGTTTTATACGCGGTCTCCTTTACAGGTGAAGTACATCTTCCCAAAATTCTCCCAATAAACCGAAGTCGGCTGTCTGCCTTACTCACAACTGTCCTTACATGCTCGTTCCATTTCATATCGCTCTGCAATGTTACGCCTAGATATTTGAACGACGCGACCGCATCAAGAAGCTCACTACTGATGCTGTATTTGAACATTATAGGATTGTTTTTTTCTACTCATGCGCATCACCTTACATTTTTCTACATTGAGAGCTAGCTGCCATTCTTTGCACCAACTAGAAATTTTGTCTAAGTCAACCTGTATGCTATTACAGTCAGTTACAGATGACACCCTCCCATACACCACAGCATCATCAGCAAACAGCCGCAAATTACAACTTACTCTGTCCATCAGATAATTTATATAGATAGAAAATAATAGCGGTCCTATCACACTCCCCTGGGGCACGCCTGACGATACACTCGTCAACAGGAAATTAAAACAGGTTTCCCTCCTTGATATGTGGCGAATAAAGTGAAATGGAATGCAAATAAAATTGCGAATGATATTGCCACGAGAACCCTACGTTAACCGTCTGTGGTGCTGAAGGTCGCCGGTTCAATCCCAACCATTGGCAAAGATTTATTTCTTTGAAATTAACATTTCCAGAATGTTCTACATGTTTCGTATGTTCACTTGTAATTTCTACTTGTTTCTTATATTAACTATTCTTCTAATTTCTGGTACATTCTGTCTGTGTATAAATTGCAGAGCACTCTGCCCGAGAGGCAGTCAGTGCTGCGTGTACGTTTCAGTTTGCAATAAACCTGCTTTCAGTATAAGTGCTGTATTCACTCGACAACCTTGCCTTAGAAGTCAAGCCTGCTTCCAGTTCAACGCATACATTGTTTGGTAGAGGCGCCGGGCATCCTGTGCAACAGCTCCATCACCGTGGCTCCAATTAGGCAACATAGAAGCCATCGCTTACACGGACTAGAGCCGGGATACAAGGGATATACTGAGTACATCCTTCCGAGAGTCCGTATCATCAGAAGGACCATGGAAACAAAACCAGCGGTAAGCAAGCCAGCCGCACCCGTCAGTGATCTCTGGAGACACAGGACAGGACCCCAACAAATGGCTAAAAGGGTTCAACCAAGTCGCCAAGTACAACAGGTGGGATCATACAATGTGCTTGGCCAACGTTCATTTCTACCTGGGCGGAACAGCCCAGGAATGGTTTGAAAACAACGAAGACAAGCTGAATGACTGGGAAATATCCAGGAGGAACTAAAGAAGATATTTGGAGACCGCCAGTGACAGAAACAGAAGAAACGGGCCCAACGACATGGTGAGCTGACACAGTCATACATACAGAATGTTTTGGCCCTGTGTAACATTGTCAATCTGAATATGACCGAGGCTGACAAAACCACGCACCTGATGAAGGGTATTGCAGAAGACATATACCAAGCTCTTCTGATAAAAGACGTCGCTATGATGGAAGAGTTCATCAAGTGGTGCCAGCGTATTGAAGAGATGCAACAAAGGAGGGTTGGACAAAAGAAGTATGACAGACTCCCGAATGTAGTTCTTATGGCCATTGTGGAAGACCAGCATGACTTCGCTTCTCTCATATGACAGATTGTGAGAGAAGAATTACAGCAATTTATTGCAGCCAGGACTATTAGACCAAACAAACATCACATTATGGCCATGGATCTAAGTCCTAAAAGTCACTAGGGAGCTGACGCCACTGAGGAAGAGGTATTCCAGACATTACCTCCTGTCTGCCCCGCCAGTCGCACCCGACGTGAAGAATGGCGTCTGGAGGACAGAAGACAACACACCACTTTGTTTCCACTGTGGATGCCCTGGACATGACGTACGCTACTGCAGAGAGAGAAAGTGAGTATTAGACAATTACTTTACAGCAAGACATCAGCCATCAGAGCAGTTCTAACCCAGGTAATCACACGCTGATGCATTCAGTCGACCTATGGGAAGAAGGTCATCGCTATACCCTGGACGAGGTTGCTCTCCCATGTGCTGCTGCTGTTTACCGAAGTCGTACAGAGGTACCAGCCGCTCCCCTAGCCACCGCAAAATGAAAAACTAAGCTAGGCGACCATCTACTGCAGCTGAAAATCCTCCATGGACGACAGTCGCTAAGATGTCGGGAAATCTCATCGACATCATAATCGATGGCCAACCTGTCCGGGCACTGGTTGATTCAGGAGCTTCTTTCTTTGTATTGTCGGATGATTCCCACCACACACTAAAGAAGGCAATGTTCTCTGATATGGGAGCAACTATGCTGAAGGTCACAAATGAAAAGTACGTCCAGCCAGCAGGAACTTGTGTCGCAAGAATAACCAACAACAACAGGACCCAACCATTTGAATTTGTCGTTTTAACAGAATGTTGTCATAATGTCATCCTCGGATGGGACTTCCTTCAAGCATCCGAAGCTGTCATTGACTGTGGAAGATCTGAGCTGCAAATTGAGGAAGTAGTTCCAACGGATACATGTAGTACAGAATTTTCTGGGAAGTTATTTGCTGTTGACAATGTGACAATCCCGCCACTGACAATGAGAAGAGTTGCAGTCACAAATACATGACCGGTTAAACAGTGAAGTGCTTGTTGATAGTAAAACGTTTATCAGGCTCACCAAGGAAATTTACATACCAGCAGCTATCATAAGCATTACCAGTGGTCAAGGAGAGATTTGGATCACTAATTGTCACAAGCAGTCACAATTTCTCCCCAACGGAATGTGTATCCAGACAGCTGAACCAATCCAGGACAGTGAGCTCAACGTCATCAATGAAGACCCATGCTCTGCTGTTAGCACAGGCAACATGCTGGAAGAAACAACTGTGAAACTGCCAATAGGGCCCAGACTGATCAAGGAACAATGCCAGCATGTGTTAGCTATACTACGCCAATTTTTGGGTGCATTCACACCTCAGCAGGGGAAAAGTAAGACAAAACGGCCCACGATAAGGCACCGTATCAATACTGGGGATCATCCACCAATTAGCCAGCGTTCGTATAGAGTGTTGCCAGCTGAAAGACGGATAATTCGGGAGGAAGTGGAGAAGATGTTGCACACTGACATTATGCAACCCTCGGAGAGTCCTTGGTCATCTCCGGTGGTCCTTGTAAAGAAGAGGGATGATACATGGCAATTCTGTGTCGACTATCGACGGCTGAACAAAATCACAAAGAAAGATGTCTACCCACTGCCGCACATTGACGACACCTTAGACTGCTTGAAAGAAGCTACATACTTCTCAACTATGGACATGCAGACAGGTTACTGGCAAATCGAGGTTGACAAAGCTGACACGAGAAGATGGCTTTTATTACACTTGACAGCCCCTATGAATTCAAAGTAATGCCTTTTGGATTATGTAATTCTCCGGCCACATTCGAACATATGATGGACAACTTGCTTCAACACCTTAAGTGGACGACATGCCTTTCCTATTTAGATGACATTGTCGTTCTCTCGAAAACATTTGAAGAACATCTGAGTCACCTGTCAACTGTGTTGATGTGTTTTCAGACTGCAGAACTCCACCACAATCCAAAGAAATGCCTCTTCAACGCCAGAGAGATAAAAATCCTGGGACACCTAGTCAACGGAGATGGTGTCCGTCTTGATCCAGATAAAGTAAGGGCAGTCACAGAATTTCCAACTGCTCAGCACATTCGTGATGTGAGGAGTTTTCTCAGGCTGTTCTCATACTACTGACATTTCATAAAAGGATTTAGTAACAACGCACGTCATTGTAAGAATTTCTGCATGCAGATGCCAAGTTTTACTGGGATGAGACAAAAGAAAGAGCTTTCTGGGTACTTAAGGAGGCTCTAACTTCCGCACCAGTTCTAGCCTTTTATGATAAGAATGCGGAACCTGAACTTCACACAGATGCCAGTGGTTATGGGATTGGTACAGTGCTTGTACAAGTTCAGGAAGGTGTTGAAGATGATAGCCTATGCCTCAGGAGCACTCTCAAAGTCCGAGATAAACTACTCTACAATTGAGCAAGAATGTCTTGCAGTTATCTGGGCTATCAACAAGTTCCAACAAGTTATTCGGCAAACCATTCACTGTCGTAACAGACCACCATTCTTTGTGTTGGCTGACTAATTTGAAGGATCCATCAGGTCATCTAGCAAGATGGGCACTAAGACTCCAAGAGTACGACGCCACAGTGGTATTCAAGAATGGGCGCAAACACAAGGATGCCGACTGCCTTTCGAGGAATCCATTAGTGGAAATTTTAGCCCTCACTGCATTAGGTGACATTACACCTTAACAGAGGGAAGATCCAGCACTATTTAAAACGATAGAGGCCTTTTACAAAAGAGAACTGACCAATGGAGAGTTCCAACTGATAAACGGAGCATTGTATAAGAGCAACTACGATCCTCTGGGCCTCAAATGGCTACTGGTCATTCCAGCTCATCTCCAGCCAGCTATTCTCAAATATTTCCACGATGCTCCAAAATCTGGTCATCTGGGATTTGTGAAGACCCTAGACAGAATCATACGCAGGTATTACTGGAAAGGCCTCTACCGATCTGTCAAGCACTATGTGAGTCACCATAAAGAGTGCCAGCGACGGAAGCATGTGCCGCAATTACCTCCTGGGCATCTCATACCAATTCCACCTGCAACAGCTCCATTCCACCGAGTTGGGATCAATCTTCTAGGGAGGTTCCCGAAGTCGACAACTGGTAACCGATGGATAATAGTCTGCACTGACTACCTCACACGCTACGCTGTCACCAAACCTGTGCCGACTGCAGAAGCTCCAGTAAAGACATTATTTTGAAGCATGGAGCACCACGTGTCATGATATCTGATCATGGAAAAGTATTCCAGTCAAAACTAGTATCAGAGGTAATGTCACATTGCGACATTGTCCACAGAATGACAACTGCCTACCATCCTCAGACAAGTGGTCTTACAGAACATTTTAACAAGACATTAGCAGATATGCTGTCAATGTACGTCAATGTTGAGCAGAAGGATTGGGATACAATACTGCCAGTCTTGACATTTGCTTATAATACCGCAAGACAAGACACCACAGGCTTCACAGCGTTTTTCCTGCTCCATGGTCATGAAGCTGAGACGACAATGGATACGCTGTTGCCATTCCAACCGGACAACAATCAGGATGACTATGTGAAACAGCTCATCAGCAGGGTCGAAGAAGCAAGACAGCTGGCTCGCATACAGACACTGGATGCCCAGAAGGACTGTCAGCGGTATAACGACAAGTACCGACCTGTTGTGTACAGCCCAGGAGACCTGGTGTGGATTTTTACCCCTATAGGCAAAGTTGGACTGTCAGAAAAGTTATTGAAGCGATACTTTCGTCCGTATCGTGTCATACGCCGCCTGTCAGATGTCACATACGAAGTTGAGGATTATGAGCCATTATCAAAATGACAAAAACGAAGATACATTGTTCACGTCCTCTGCATGAAGCCTTACTACAATCCTGAAGATCAGATAGGCAAAAATGGCTTCTTGTTCAAGGACTCAAAGGACGGTAATGATACTGATGAAGCCACAACAGGAACGTCTGTCATTGATAATCATGCAGAAGGGAAGGAATGCTCCAGAACTGCCATACAGAGGACCCATGACAAGATCAAGATACAGGACATTGCAACTGACTCCAAATGGAAACTAACAGCGGGTCGCTGTTTTTTTAGGAGAGGAGAGGGAGCAATGTCGTGAGACCCTACGTTAACTGTCTGCCGGTGTGGCGCAACGGATATCATTGCCAACTGCGGTGCTGAAGGTCGCCAGTTCAATCCCGCCCACCAGCAAAGATTTACTTCTTTGAAAGTAACATTTCCAGAATGTTCCACATGTTTCTTATGTTCACTTGTAATTTTTACTTGTTTCTTATGTTAACTATTCTTCTAATTTCTGGAACATTCAGTCTGTGTATAAATTGCAGAGCACTCTGCCCGAGAGGCAGTCAGTGCTGCGTGTAAGTTTCAGTTCACAATAAACCTGCTTACAGTATAAGTGCTGTATTCACTCGACAACCTTGCCTTTGAAGTCAAGCCTGCTTCCAGTTCAATGTGACAATACTATGTTTGTACTCAGGAGAATAAACAAAATTAAAGTTCGAGTAAAAATATATAGTAACGCTGTGTTATTTATCAAAAAGTATTATAGCCTAATGTTCCGTTACACAAGATACAGCAGACAATATCTACTGTGCCACAGTGAAGGTATGTAAATATTTGCATAATTAAAAATTTATACTTTACTTTAGTGCATGGTATTGACAAATTTTGCGTACCTAGTTTTGTTTAATCTGGAAACTTGTCCAATTTGGAAAATTATTTTAGTCCCAGGGGATTCCATTTTGAGCAAGTTTTACTGTATAATTTATCATCTCTGTGGAAAATTTCCATCAGTAATTGATCTTGAAGAAAAGATTTACACAGTGCCACCTGATGGTCTCGGCGTAGAGAATAACTTAGTCTGTACATTAAAGAAATCGCTTTATGGCCTGAAGCAGTCTCCTTACTGCTGGAACATGAGGTTTGACATGTTCCTGCAGAAATATGGGCTTACATAATTGACAGCAGACAGGTGTGTCTACAGTGGTCTAACCAAAGGCAAGTTTGTTTTTCTTGTTATATACTTTGATGATGGTTTAATTAATCCTGAAAATGAAGAAGCCTGAATTGGAAGTGACATTATGTATTCCAGAATATTATATGGGACTACAAGTAAATCTAGATGCTGGTTAAGATGGATCTGTTTTCATTCATCAGTCAAGTTATAAACAGAAACTACTCAGAAAATTTAATATGGGATATGCTACACCTGTTTCCATTCCTGCTGGCCCATACACAAATCTGTGCTCTAATGAAGAACACAAGAAGATTGGCAAATGAGTCTCATATCATCAGGCAGTTGGTTGTTGGATCTTTGCAACAATAATGTGCCGACCAGATATAATGTTTGCAGTTTCTCAGGTCAGTAGATTCATTAATGATCCAAAAACAATTCACTGGAAAGCTGTTAAATTCATTTTCTGGTGCTTGAAAGAAACAGCAGACTATGGAATTAGGTATGCTAAACAGCCTGATCACATGAACGTGGTTGGATTCTCTATGTCTATGCCAACAACAAAGAAACAAGAAAATCTGTGTCAGATTATATTTTTATGTGGAATGGTGGCCCTGTCACTTGGTCCAGCCAAAGACTGTGAGTTGTTGTGCTTCCAACAATGCAAGCTGAATATCTAGCAGCGTCAAGTGCTTCCAAGGAAGCTATTTGGTTGAAACTTCTTCTCAAAGACACCAGTGAACCAGTGGAAGACCCAATATTGTTCAACATAGATAAACAAAGTGCTATATGGTCGGTCCGAAATCAGAGTTTCACAAGAGGATCAAATGTATAGACATTCATTACCATTTCATAAGAGAAAAATACCAAAGTCAGAACATTGATGTGACACATCTCTCTTCTAATAACCAGATGGCAGACATACTTACAAAGTCCCTACCAAGAGACCAGTTCAAGAGACTGCAACAATTAATGGGAGTGAATAAAATTTAAAAGATTCAACTATTTCTGTCTCATTTAGTGAACTTTTTTTGCAACATCTAGACTGTTTATAATTGTGAACAAGCACTAATTTAGTGAAAGTGTTACAATGTATTACACTTTACATTATACACTTGTTCAAAGTTAGTTGATTGTGGTGCCCTACTGTGGCATCTGCAACAAGTTTTTATAGTTCAGGAACTTTGTAAAGATTGTCCGAGTGATACACAATAAAGTACCATAAAGTGATACTTCAGATAAAACGTTTACTGCTTTAATTCCTAGTTTTTCCAATAAGAGGCAAGAATGACATGATATACTAACACTGCATTTCTATTTTTTAATTAAAGAGTTAATAACATTAAAAAATCAGCCAAATTTGTGCATCTTATCAGAAAATTGTTTCCTTTCTGATCAATTTCTTTGCAATATCTAATGAATGGTATCATCAGTAACACAAACTGCATGTTCAAAATTTTGCAGTCTTTCCCGCATTTCATAATACATATGTTACCTCTGCCACATGCTACAGATCAATTAAAACTGGAACAATTTTTAATTTGTAATTGATTACATGTAACATTTACAAAAATTTTAGAAGAAATGTAATCAGCGCATACCTCCATACAAATCATAATAAATGTATTTTTATTTTATCTTCTTATGAAGACTAGAATGGACAAATTTAATTAAATGGAGTTGGGCACAATAACTAAGGTCTTAACATCCCTAATCTACTGAGAGTTGATAACGTACACATAGTTCCAGATATATTTTTGAATTAAGTTGATTATTAATTTTGTTGTCTAGTAAGCTACTTTAACAGTTTGAAAATCAATAATTTTATATAAAGACTATTCACAGGTTCCAGAATGAAACTTTCACTCTGCAGCAGAGTGTGCACTGATATGAAACTTCCTGGCAGATTGAAAGGCAAAGGTACGAGGTTCGAGTCCCGGTTCCGGCACACAATTTTAATCTGCCAAGAAGTTTCTTATTCACAGGTTTTTTATAAAGAAATTTCATAATGCCTCATAAGATTGGTAGTCTAAATTAAACTTTATGTTCACAATTATGTATTCATTATGCACTTCCATACATTTTGCAAATACAGAAAAGATATTAATTGATCAAAATTTTTGATTAATGAAAATATCAGCATTATATTGAATACAACTGATAATGCATGAATTTGGTACAGGCTATTTTGAAGAAGATAGCAGCGCTCCATTGATATTTTTGCCTATCTACAAAAAGAAGGGACATCTGTAAGCTATTTTAGCATTATGAAATTAAAACTAAAATATCTGGGTAAACATAAAATGTTGACAAAAGTACTAGATCAGTGTTTGCAAATGTGCAAACAACTGTAACTCATAAACATAAAAGATATTTTCCATAAGTGTTAATAAAACAAAATTTTATTTGTACTAATTTCTTTTAGTGTGATCCTAACAGTAAAACGATATTATCACATGTCAGCACTAGAAAACATGTGAGTGCTGTCACTTGCAAATTGCATTGACCACATTTCGAAGCAATACAAATGCTATGTAACCGGCTCAAATAATTATATGTTTCTTTATGAAACATAAGGTATCTTGAGTGAATGCTCTACTTTTAGTCAGTATCATACTTACGGGTTGCACAATACACTGGTAACAAAATATGATGCATTCTAACCTACCAAGGATTATATGAGGAGTGAGCAGAGCAGGAGAAGCAACTGCAGCCAGCTGCCCACCATATTTCACTGCTGGGCTACACTCTGTGCACAGTCCATTTATTTTTAGCCAACTGTTAACTTGTGTTGGAGGGGGACAAGTGGGCGGCATTTCTGTTGATTTGAACTGTTTCCAACTTAAACAAAAACTGCATGGGCGTGGGCATGAGGCATACTGCAGACTTGGAAAGACAGTCTCTTTATAATTCCCAGAATTAAATGGCAGATGGTGTTTTATGTATACAGCAATTGCATAGTTGTAACAGCAATGTTTAGTAAATCTAGAAACTTGTAAGATAAAATAAGTGTTTTCCCAAATGCTTTTTAGAACAAAACTTAAAGAAATACATATTCGAAAGATTGCTGTTTTACATAGACCACGGACTATTAATGAAATGCCATTATAATATCATTTGAGATGAGTACATCCAAATTACTGCCTGCTGAAATAGGAAAAACTTGATCAGGGTTGTTAGCAGTTACTCTTCTGCACTGTGTGTCTATTCTAATTGAGAATTTTCATTTATTTTTCTGTACCTCCTGTATATTTACTAGCTACTATGTGTTTTTCTTAATACATTTTTTTTCCCTTTTACTAATGAAGAATGTTTTATCATGTTTAGTTTCACACTCAGTAAAGGCTTTTTTAATAATACAACTTACTTTCAAGTCCCTTGTTTCTTTTACAGGCTTATTATTATGAGACCAACTTATTTGAGGTGAGGGCAGTCCAGTTACTTCACATTCCAGTTTTATCTTCTGTCCAGCTCTAGCCATAACATTTGTCAGTGGTACAGTGAATGCAGGAGTTTCTGTAGGTTCAAGAGCTGTGAACAGACCAAGATAAACATAACTTATAGAAATGTGCAATTAATAAGAGTAATAAAAATCATTCCAAGGTTCATTGAAAATACTGGTGTATTAGTGTAAAATCGTCATCTCTAGCAAACATATTTTTCCACTTGTTCCTAAAAAGATTGAACACATTAAGTATAATTTTTATGAAATTAAATTTCTGAACTATTTAGCTGCAACTGAAAACTATTGTTATAATTGCCACATGCATATTTACTTTTTGAGTTTCCAAAACACCAATATTTATGTTTCAGTAGCATTCAAGTTAATAAATGAGTTTGTACAATCTCTATAAAAATAACAGTCTTTAAATAGATCCATAGGAAGTGAATCCTGCACTTGATATTATTTTTATTTCGTATTGTGTGTGTGTGTGTGTGTGTGTGTGTGTGTGTGTGTGTTTGCGTGCGTGTGTGCTCCCAATAATTGTAGTACACTTTTAAGACTGAATAGTACAACAAATACTCCTCATGGAAGATAAATGTGATTATAGTAAAGAGTTGTAAGTACAAAGAAAATTACTGGAGTAGCAATTTGTATCAAATAATGTATACAGTAGTATTTTTACATTAAGTATTGCAATCCAAAATGCAGAAACTTTTTCTTTCATTCACTGAAAACCAGTAGTCTTTTGGTTCAATAGGTACTATTCTAATGGCAGTACTCATGTGATATAATTGATTTCTCTAAATTCATCATATGGTTAATACATTTTTACCTGTGTCCTTTTAATGCCACTTCCTTATCGTGACTTAATATCTGCTGAAAAACACTCCTGTTGGAGCACAAAGAAGACCCATTCATTCCTGTTTAATAGACTCTGACAGAAAAGTGATGAATTAGCTGCCTCCACCATCATTTCACTTTCCTCACCAAGTGATTTGGCATGCAAAAATATTTGTGTTCTTTTTCAAAGAACATGCTAAATCATTTTATCCAGTATCCATTTTTAGTAAAGACTCCATAAACAGAATCTTCCTGTCATCACCAATGTCTACATATGTCTCCCTCCCACATCTCTGATTTCTCCCATTCTCCTGTCTGTCTCTCTCACTGTCATTGTCTCTTTCTGTCAATCTTCCTTCTCACTGTCTCCTTCTCTGCCACTTTTATTGTCTCTCTATCATTGTCTATGTCCTAATTCATTTTCTCTGACAGTCACCATTATTTCCCTTCTAAATATCCTGGTCAATTGTTTGATCAGGCTTGTAGCTTCTAGACCAGGAAACGTTTAACATATAAGGACTGGGTGGAAAGTTGGCTTTATTTATTTTAAAGTTTCCCAGTCTATCTCCTACTTGTGAGTATCTTGTTAGGAATTCATGGTAAATTTTTCACTGATGCACTGAATGGAAACTACTGAAGTAAATTAACCAAATTTCTTAGTAATGGTACCCAAAAATTATGGTTTTCTGTGGTTCACTCAGTAACTAACCATGGGTGCCAAAATGAGGGATACCCAGTGGGGGAGGGGGTCGAGGAAACACCAAAAGTCAGTCTTCTAGCGGTGAGAGAGCGGGTAACATGCCAGTATCAAGTTTGTGCCCCAGTTGAAAAATGTCATAGATCCGGCACTAGAAATATATTTGGAGTCACAGGACTATGTCAGGCAACAATGTGGAAGAGTCCTGATCATGTTACTATTTACGGGGCTTGTGAGAAGCATCACAGATGAATTAGTTGACATATGAGGTGCCTGTAGGAAGTGTCTGACCTAAATACTAACACATTAGGGACAATGAAGACTTTTGGTGCTACAAAGGACTAGAACAGCAGATAAATAATTTTTGCTATTTCAGAAATAGCACTGAACATTATAGCATGTTAACCATAAGTCTTGTTTATCTACTTCTGTTCAAAAAAGAACAAACCTGTAATTGTTTCCAATTTTATCTTGATATTGTATTACTACAATTAAGGAAAAAAGTATACTATTATGTAGAGCATTTACAGTGTGATGAAGTATTGAATGGCCTGCTTTAGACACATTAGATGGCAGGTGTTACATTTACAATAATTGAATAAATGACTATATAAAATAATGAGCAAATAATAGAGATGTATACTTACGTTCCACAGTGAGGCGAGCACAACAGCTATCGGAACCAAGTGGATTAGTAGCACGGCAACTATACTCAGCTTGATCTTCTAGAAAAACTTCCTCAAATCGCAGTAATGCTTCTCCATTATTGAAAGTTATGACATAATCAGGAGAAGCATCAACACATGTTCCATCTTTGAACCACTGCACAGTTGGCAAGGGAACACCTTCAACATGACAGCGTAATTCATGTGACGATCCTTCACGGGCAGTGCTGTTCTGCAGTGGCTGTGTGAACTGTGGTGGAGACAACTGTTCCTCAGGTTCAGCTTCTGTGGGCACCACAGGACACATAATTGTAGTTGTAATTTGAAGGGAAAACAATGAACCATACACAATCAAATAGATGAATTCTTTTTTTAAATATATGTCAATGATAAATTCATCATAATTCTTCCATTCAGGGTGAAGTGATACTTCTTTAAGTGGTGAGGTGAATGGATATCTTGCTGGAGTCAAAAATGAAAGAAGTTGATTTCACATGGCATTTGTAAACTGTTCCAGTACAGAACACTACAAAACCTGACAGGAAGTTTCACTGAGCAACATGATTAAAACTGATAATATGCTACAGTATCAAAAGAACATTATAAAATTGATGACACAGAAAGATGGTTTTTATTATATCCCACATATCTTCATAATTTCTGCCTACATAAACCAATAACAGAATGAGCCTAAAGGGAGGAAGAGGCACTGTTATAATCTTGAACGCTAGTTAGAGACTGAGGTTATCCTGAATCTAGCCAATGAAATAGTGTTGCAAGATATTTGCCTGATATTATTGCTGAATCATGGGCAAGCAGTGTAATTTTAGACTCCCAATATCTGGGTCAACAAATATAGATCACTTGCGAAACCGTTCTTTCGACAAAAACCACATTTTTTGCCAAAGTTTTAACAGAAGAATTTCACATTTATCATGGGATAAAAACTTTAAGCAGAATTTTGGATATAACTATGAATCATAATGTGAAGATAAACTCTGATAGTACTTTCAGTTGGAAAATTTAATCAAAGAAAAATTTAATAGTTGTAATTAATGGATGATTTTATGATCTATACATGAAGAAATGTCAATGTATTTACTCTTTCAGTTATTAACTCAATTTTATAAGATCCATTTAAGTACACTGTTGCACATTAACATTGCAACAGCACGAGGATACCATGCAACAAACCTCAAAATGATATTTAATGTGCAACAAGCTAACATATGCAAATAATTTGCATACCAACGTAACTATACAAAGTAGTTAGCAGTAACACCGTCTACAATCTGTCTGCAAGAAAACATTACACATAAGGTTTCTCATTCAGATATCATATTTGGTTGTTTTCTTACTCAGTGCATATTTTGTTTCAGACTGACTACTTCTAGTTCTTATTTTTCATAGACAGTGATACCAAATCTACTAGCAGTATAGTTCCAGATATCAATTATAGTCTGTACTATGGAGCATTCATGTACTGTCACATGCCCATTTAATAGGTTTTGGTGACCACTACACTAGTCAGACAGAATTCAAGTGGCATTCTATGACACATACCTTTGACTGAGAGTGTTGCACTTGTCTCTGCCGTTCCTGCTGCATTTGTTGCTTTACAAGTGAATTTGGCTGAATCTTCTGTGAATGTCTCTTCTATAGTTAATGAACAGTTTCCATCTTTAAATGTGGTCTGATAATCTGGGTTATTTTGTATTGATATCCCATCTTTATACCAAATCACTTCTGGCATTGGTGTACCTGTTACACTACCAAATGAATTCCAGATTATTTGAGGCCATTCTGCATAATGAGATGTTACATATATAAAAATATCACCTTATTTTTTTACTACATTTAATAAATTACATCCAGTTTCATGTCTTTCATGGACACATCAAATAAAAGTATGTCAAAAAATGAAAATAATTTTACATATAACACACGTGTGAAAATAAAAGAAGTCACTAATTTTGACTTTCCTTAGTTGAATTTACCCAGCAAAGTACCAAATCATCACTGACAGAAATTGTCCATAGTTAATAATGTTACATCTGACAAAATTCAGCATAATGTTTATTCCATTTTTGCTTTCTCGGTAAATTATAATTTTCTAGCAATAAAAGGTACCAAGTAATACAGATATCACATTTTCTTCACATCCAAAAACAATAGCAGTCACAAATGTCCTCCTTAAGAAATATTAAGATCAGAATAAAAAACCACAGGAAAGATAAAAACAAAGAGAAAAGATAACTAATCACCATATGGAGGAATGTAGAGTTTAACAAGTTTAGTTTATTTTTTGTATGTTTTATGGATCAATTTTGTAACAACTCATTATGGTATATATGTTTCAACACATTTAAAAATAGGATACATTTCTCATTGGCAATGTGGTAACATCTGTCCATTTAGATAACAAGCATTTTTTTAATATACTTATCTACCAAAAAATGTAAATGTTTGGAGCAGCCACAGATAGTGGTCATGTAAGTGCTGGAGCAGTGACAGATGGTAGTCATGTGAGCTTACTTACAGCTGAGTGAGTGTACAAAAGTATGAACTTCCTTTTCTGATGAAGGCCATGACCAAAAATTTTAATTGTGTGAATCTGACTTTCTATTTTATGTGCAGCTGAGCAATGTCCTTTACAGTGAGTTGTTATATCATATCTCCTATCTCCTCTTTCCCCACTTCGTCTTCCATCTCTAGAATACTACCTTGAAAATTATTTCCTTTGTACAGGCCCTCTGTAGATTCCTTCCATGTTTCAGCTTTCCCCTCCAAGTTTACAATTCAGAAATTCACTTATAGAATAAAGAATTTTTCAATCATCAATCACTTTAATTTTTTCCAAAAGTTATTACCTGACAGCTCACCTAATTCACAAGATATGAGGAGACTTTTCCCCCCAAGATTATATTATGAATGCTACTGTTATTTTGAAATTTTACTAATTTTTCACAGCAAAATTCATAAGGGGATACATGTATTGTGAGGCTGTTGTTAATAATTATTTTAAACAACTTATTAATGATGTTCAAGACTGGACAATAGGTACTATCTTTTTAGACCTACTTTCAGTGTCCGGAATACTTTGTGCCTTTGTGTGCGGATATTTTTAATATTCTAAGATTTTCATCATAAAAATTAGCTTTTACACATGGGCAAATGTTGCTGAACTCAATTGGTTGGGAAAAGTTACAATATATTATTTCCAACTGAAGTACTGATCAACCTAAAGATCATGATTTGCATAGAACTGAATCAACTCCAATCCCCCCACCCCCTTTCAAACAAAATGCCAAGAAGCAGAGTCATGACAAAATACTATCACACATTTGCCTTTCAGCCAAACCCTCCTCAGAAAAGGACAACACAAACACACATATCCATGCTGTTGTTGTGGGTTTCAGTCCAGAGACTGCTTTTATGCAGCTCTTCAACCTACCCTATTAGGAGGAAGCCTTTTCATCTCTTCATAAGAACCGCAACCCACATCTATTGAATCTGCTTACTGTATTCGTCTCTTGGTCTGTTTCTTAATGCTTTAAAGGATAGATATTATGTTCAGTGAAGAGGCCCTTTTGAAATCCAAATTGTTACTGACTTGGGATGGTGTATAGGCGAACATGCTCAAATAAATTACCCATTTAAATACTTTTTAGGAGGGAGTTAATGGTGAAATGAGTTAATAGTTACTCATATCTGTCTTACCTTCCTGGAGAAGAGTACACAATATAAACACTCTCCAATAAAATTTAGACATAATTTACTTCTGATGTGACACGATAACAGCAAATGTAATAAACACATATTATTATTATTATTATTTCCCCCCCCCCCCCCCTCAGATTTTTTCTTGAATGTAAGTGGTTATTTGTTGTGAAAAGTGAGTCAGTATTTTCATAAATTTGTCCAATAATTCAGTCAAGCCACACTTACACATGAGGTATGCCACTTACTGTGTGCAACAGAGATATGTTCATGGCTACTTTTAACACTCTACAAATGAACACTTCCTGAGACACCATCTGAATTTAATAAGACATAATTTGTTGGGTCAGTGTAACATGTTTGTAATGTCTCAGATAACCTCTGAGTTCACTACAAGACTAAAAATTTAATTTAACTTAATGCTTTGAGTGCATGTTTTAAAAAAGAGTAAGGTTATTACCAACAACAGAATGTAAACTTTTCACCCTCTTGTATTACAGCATCATTCAAGGGCACAGAAAATACAGGAGCAACATTTTTTGGTGTTACAGTAACAATTTTTGCCTTCTTGAGTGGTGGACTAGGTGACTTCTGTGGTCTCTCTAGTTGTTTTGCTTCTGGCATAGTGACCTGCATCTCGACATCAACCTGTATACAAACAAATGATGACTCATTAGACTACTGTGGCACAATAGGATCTTGGCACTCATCCTGTCCATGAATAAATATAGTCACATACTCATGAGCATAGTATGTGACAGAAAATAGCTACACTCAAAGTTCATCTTATTTGTCTGTCCAGAAATATATTACATTCGATTAATGATGAAAATTCTCCTCAGAGATGATAAATATTGTTGAAACGAGATAGAATGGCTGGCCAGTACTTACCATTGTGCTGTACCGCCGACAGTAACACAAAATGAAAAAACAGAAAAAAAGGGGACAAAGGGACAAGCTTTCGGAACAGAGTTCCTTCGTCAGGTGGGAGAGAAGGGAACATCATACATATAACCTGTAAAATTATTGAAAATATGAGTTATATGTTCAATGAAATAAGCTTTAATAATAACAACTTGCATAATTTGGCCACACTTCTCTGTATCTCAATCTGATATGAAATGAATGGGAAAGTAAATTAAAGGAATTCTTGTGAACATAGAATCACTGTGATATTTATCGATCAAGGGTGCCCATGCCCAGCGGCAAGGCAGCACCCGCCCCCCTCCTCCAAGCTCAAAAGGATAAAAGGATAAAATATACTGTTAGGTGTTTTTCTTGTAACAAAATAATTTAATAGTTGGTATTTTAGTAATAGGACTGACTGGTACTGGATTTTTTATAGCTAATTAAAATGCAGTCACAACATCACTGTAAAGTGATATGTTGACATGTGATTGGAAATCACAGTTCACCAATACTCCCTAAGCACCCTAATGTGTTGTGGAATTCAGCCAATGATGAGTTGACAAACATCATTACTGACATAAGTAATGTTCCTGATACTAGGTAGGCATGCCAAATAAAATTATTCATTTCCATTCTCAAAAACTGAAATAAATTCCACTTGATATTTGCACACAGATACATTCCCTTGCACTCACCTTGTGCACAGTGACAGACGTCTCCTTGAGCAGCTTTGCAGCAGACTCGGCAGCTTTCCGTGCCTCCTCAGCGGCTGCTGCTGCCGCCTTTGCAGCTGCTGCTTCTGCACGAGCAGCTGCTAGACTTGCCTCCACAGCTTGCTGCTCCTGCAACAGAATAATCAGAGGTTGATTATGAAAGGTAATCAGTAGTATTTAAATTAAGAAGATGATAATACAATCCCATCAAAACCATAAAATGTACAAAAACGCAAGTCTCAGTGCAAGCCCCTTCCCTTTACTGCATTCCAAACTGAATCCCTTGTTACTGCCTATCAGAGCCTTAACAATTTACCATAAAACACAGAATGTTCCATTCCCACACTTTCCAGGCATCCTTCTCCCTCCACTCTCCCTCTCATTCACTGTTGAGATGCTTGTTGCAATGGGGCAACCAGAGATGGTGGTCTTGTGTGTTTGAGTCATGTCTGAGTGACTGTATGAATATATGTGTATCTTTTTATGATGAAAGCCATGGACAAAAACAAAAACTATTTTACATGCCCGACTATAAATTAGTGAGTTGCTACATCTGGTCTATTATTGTCATTCCCGCCTGGATTTTCCATTTTAGAGTATATAATCATCTTACATCTCTCCAAATATGCCAACCACTTCACTGAGTCCTTCACTGACCGTGATTACCCTCAAAACCTTGTCCAGAAACAGATCCCCTGGGCCCTGTCTGTTCTGTCACCCACCATCTCCTCCACACCTACCGTCCAACCACAAAGGAACACCCTTCTTGTTACCCAATACCACCCAGGACTGGAGCAGTCAAACCAACATTCTCTGCCAGGGTTTCAACTACCATTCATCCTGCTCTGAAATGAGAAATACTCTACCCAATATTCTCCCCACCCACCACCTACGGTGGTATTCCACCACCCACCAAACCTATCTAATATCTTTTTCCATCCCTACTCTACCTCTGCTCCCAAGCCCTTGCCCCATGGCTCATATCCCTGCAATACACCTACATGCAAAACCAGTCCAATCCACCATCCCACAACCACCTACTCCAGTCCCTCATAGGCAGGGCAACCTGTGAAAGCAGTCATGTTATCTACAAACTGAGCTGCTACCACTGTCTAGTTTTCTATGTGGGCTTGACCAGCAACAAGCTGTCTATCTGGATGAATGACTATCATCAAACTGAGGCCAAGAGAGAGCTAGACCATCCTACTGCAGAGCCCTGTATAAAGTGGCTCACTTCCATCACTGCTACACAGCCAGAGCCATATGGATTCCTCCCCGCGAATTCAAGTTTTCCTGAATTGCGCAGATGGTGACTCTTCCTACAATATATCCTACACTCACACAAGCACCTACACCCAAATCTTGACTAGTTCCTGTCCCTACCAACCTCCGCTTCCCTAACTACACTTTATTTTCACATACGTCTCCCATCCAACCACTCTCCAATGCCTCCCCTTCCTTCCTCCCTGTCTGTCAGACAGCACCAACATATTCCCCCACCCACACCATGCACCTCTCCCCTCCCCTCCTACTTCCCTTTCCTTGCCACTTCCTTACCCCCACCATGTTGCTCTCACCCTAGCCATGCTGAGTCCTGTAAACTGGTCAAAGTGGCCTGAAAAGGCAGTTGTGTCTGTATGTATGTGTGTGTGTATGTGTTTCTCTAACCAACAAAGACCATGATGGCCAAAAGATATTATGTTGTACCCTTGTATCCTGTTATTTGTGCCTTTCCATGGCCTATCCTTCATAAAAATATCATCATCTTATATTCCTACAAGAGTGCCACGTTCTCAGGAAAAGTCTCTAAGAGTATTTCTTACCTTTCTTTGTTTTTCTCTTTGTTCTTCTGCAGCTTTGAGGTTCGTTGCAAGTGTATTAAGTTCTTCACTGATGACATTGAAAGAGTCCAACATTTCTTTGTTTTCACTGAGTACTAAGGACACTTGCTTTGAGCGTTCTTCACCTGTAAGTGAGTGAGTTCTTCGTGTAAAGGTGTGGTATTTATTTTACCAAAATTTGAAGAGTAAAACATAAAACTAAAAACATACAATGTAAACAACTTAATTTTTCAGAAAGCAGTGACAATAGGACAAAATAAGCACAGATATAATTTACTTTAAATTTAGATTTTATAACTCATTTACAAGCCTTTACTTCAAAAGGCATCTAAACCAAAATTGTACAATTGTGAAGCATGTGATAAAAGATAACTAAAATACTGCTTATGTCACTGAAATATGAGCAAAATAAGTGAATAATCACCAAGAAAGTATTCAACTAAAAATTAATAATTGTAAATGAACTTTTGCATTAATAAAATTTGACTCTGTCATTATTTTAAGGCTCAAAGTCAATAATTTTTTCATCTCACACACCATTTTCTACATTAACAGAATTAATTATCTGTTGTGGTCCTATACTACCTATTTCATTATGACTGCCTCCTGACTTTCATCACATATTGTGATTACATTGCACAGGTAACAACAGTTAGTTCTTCTCTGACAAAGTCTTGGAAATGTCAACTTTCATTTGGTGTGTGTGTGTGTGTGTATTACATTTTAGTTGAAAAGAAGGCAATGGATGTAGCAAAAATTAAGAGAAAAACTTTTTTTTTCAAACAATATTGTGTGATTCTCAACTCTGACAAATCATAAAAGACAGAACACACACACACACACACAACACACACACACACACACACACACACACACTCACACAAACCCAACTGTCGTCTCCAGCTGTTGCGCCCAGACTCCGACAGAGAAGGTAGTTGGGTTGGTCTGAGTGTGTGAATGCGTTGGCATATGTGTGTGTGTGTGTGTGTGTGTGTGTGCGTGTGTGTGTGTGTGGGTATTCTCTGGCAGATAAATGCTTAACAACCGAAAGCTATATTTTTCTTTTCCGGTTATGTGTGCCTTTCTGTGGCTCATCGGGCGTCTCTGTGGTGAGTAGCAACCTATCCTTTCCAAAATTTTGCAAAATATAAATCACATGGATGTGGAATGAGTCTTGTTTACAAATGTATACAAAATACAGATATTCAATAAATATTTACACAGTAATAAACTTCTATCATAATGTGGTATATAAGCTTAGAGGTAGAATTCGACTTAAAATTGGTAAGGTATAGCTCAAAGAAAAGCTGGGAAAGCTGGGAAAGAAAAATATTACACTGTCTTATTTAAATGTGTAAGATGCATAATACATTAAATATATTAAAACAGAGAGTCTCAAGACCATAAATACATGTGGTAATACAAAATTTACGAAAACAATTTTTGTTCTGTCTTCATATTCTCATCAAGAGAGTAAAATGACTTTTCCACAAGGTATTGTTTCAGCTTATGTTTAAATGTAGGTAGGAGATTAATATGTACTTTGATGTCTGCTGGAAGAGAGTTGAAAATCTTTGTGGCAGAATAATGGTTACCTTTCTATAGAAGACTTAAATTTTAACCCATTTAAGACTGGCGTAGAATTAGAAATCATGGAGAATTCCAAAATACTTAATATTTTGTAAACAGTTTAAAACTAATTATGCCAATTAAACTGCAAATTAGATTTTATCTGTACTCACTGTTTACAATATTTTGTTCTCTAAATTTTGACCTATAAATATATTGCTATCAAAATTTTTATTATGTAAAACTTCTAACAATATTTTACATTAACAATTACTACATTGAGAGTGTATAATTATGTACTCATATAATCAATACTCTAAAATATCCTCATTGTCAAAAGTTATTTACACCACATAGGAAGTCCCTGTCAGTTCAGGGCAGTGCTAGGCAGATTTCAATGCAGTTATAGTCACAATAGGTAAAGCAGTCAACAATCCGAAGATGGTTTGAACACCACAGTGCTTTACTAGGCATGGTCCTGTTTGGAGATGGTATGCCATTGCCTTCCTCCGATCTTCGAACTGACTTACCCAGCCAGTTATAGGCAGACCTACAGTTTAACGTCGGTTCTGAACCATGGTGCTACCCGGTATTTTTCACTGAGCAATACTGCCAGAAGTGAAACAAAATGGAAAGTGACAGATACAAATTCTACGACCTGGCAGGGATCAAAATTGCGACCTTTGGATTGTAGTCTGGCACTCTACCACTGTGCAACCAAGGTGCACTTCGGTTGCACATTGGTAGAGTGCCAGACAACAAATCCAAAGGTCGCAGGTTCAATCCCTGACATGACCTATGGTTTTTTATGTCACCGTCCACTTCTTTCACCTCTGGCAGTATTGCTCAAGTGAAAAATACCGAGTAGCACCATGGTTTGGAACCCGCGTTAAATTGTAGATCCCCCTATAACTGGCTGGTTAAGTCAGTTCGAAAGTCAGAGGAAGGCAATGGCATAGCACCTCCAAACAGGACCATACCTAGTAAAGCACTGATGTGTTCAAACCAATCTTCAGATTATTGACTGCTATTTACCTTATGGTCACAATATAAGCTGTTTTAGGTTGTTGCCAGAAATGTGTTTTGTTAACAGTAGTAACAAATGAAAAGAAATTTTAAGAAGTGTTGGACTAATCATTTATTCAGAGAATTTACTGACAAGAGAAACTCCCCATCGCACCCTCCTCAGATTTAGTGCAAGGGTTAGTGCAATGGATAGCTCGTCAGACACTTGAATACAGATCAAGCATGAAAACATGAAGAAAGAATATGGAACTATTAATAGAAGAAGCAAATTAAAAACTGAACACTCCAAATGTATAATACTCCACATTAGCAAAGCATCTACAACAAATGTGTTGTGGTTCTGTGGTCGTGGTGTTGGACTCTAAAACAGAAGAACCTGGGTTCAAATCCCATTCCTGAACAAAATTTTAAATTCCTCTTTGTCACTCCGTTATAAACGCCTCTGTTCTCTTTTTGAAGCCCTGGCAATTTTTATACATTACAGTAGTGAATGAACATGAGTCATGAGATAAGAACATATTATTGTCACAAGCAAATGCGGTGAATAGTGAGAGCAAGCAAAATGCTGCATAGACTGATCACCTATCAAACCCAGAAATAAATGAGTGGGAACTATGTCACAATAAAGGCTCATCGACTTGTAATCACAATGAAAAATAGATGATCCAGGAAAAAAACCTACAAGTCTTTTTCAATAATGAAAGGAGCAGCATTAGCCGTAAAGTCTTTTGCTTTATTCAGGCAAATCGATTTCGGTTTTCGAAGAAACCATCTTCAGTGCTGTCAGCAAGTTCAAAACAGCATTTTTGTGAAATGTACAATGAGATTTACATCTAACATATCGGTTGACAAAGTGTTTGACTTCGTATGACGCCAGATAATATCACATGTATCTAGCTATGTTGTCAACCGATATGTTAGACATAAATCTCATTGTACATTTCACAAAAATGCTGTTTTGAACTTGCTGACAGCACTGAAGATGGTTTCTTGGAAAACCGAAAACCGAAATTGATTTTTCTGAATAAAGCAAAAGATTTTACGGCTAATGCTGGTCCTTTCATTATTGATAAAAGTGATTTTGTGGCTGTTGAGCACACCCCTCCAGATAATGGAATCCAATTTAAACCTACAAGTAGTTGAGATCTCACTGGAAATAGTAGATCCAGCGTGAGATAACTGTGCTGCTGTTGCTACACCTAAACAAACATCTAAACACACAATATCAGTTTACAATGCACGACAAAGAGAGGATTCTTGCTGTGATTGTTACAGCACAACACAAACACAAAACTGGTTACAGTGAACAAACATGTCAATGAATTTACATACAGTTCATAATTTTGTGAAAAGTAAAAAATTTATGCACTGGGGACGTTTTTAACTGCAGACTTTTAACTTCACAGTTAACCACAGGACCAATACACTCTCTCACTATAGGTGCTTCTTTCTTGCTTTATATGTTCTACTTGGGATGTTCACTGTCTCTATTTTGCTTTATTCTTCGTAGTTCCATATGCTTTCTTGCTGTTTTCATGCTTGATCTGTAATCAGTTGTTGAAGGGCTATCCTATGCATCATGCTACCACTAAAACTGAGGGAGCTACGGTGGGGAATTTTCCCTGTGAGTGAACTGCCAAAAGCTAAATAAATTGTCAGTTTTTTGTTGTGTTGTTGTGGTTTGATGCAGCTCTCCAACCTACTCTATCCTGAGCATTTCTCTTCATATCTTCATAAGATCAGCAACCCACACCCATCTGAATCTGCTTACTATATTTGTCTCTTGGTCTCTATCTGGTACCTTCTGGTGTCCTCTGGGCCCTTCCATGTATACAACCTTCTTTCATGTCTTTTGAACCAAGTGTTTGTTATGATTAAATTATGTTCCATACAAAATTCTACCAGGTGGCTTCCTTTTTCATTCCTTTTTTCCAGTCCATATTCACCTACTACATTTCCTCTTCTTCTGTTTCCTACTACTGACTTCCAGTTTTCTTCTCCTTTAACTGTCTGAATAATTTCTTTATTTCCTCATACATTTCTTCGATCTCCTCATCATTGTCAGAGCTGGTTGGCATATAAACTTATACTACAGTGGTCGGTGTTGGCTTTGTATCTATCTTGACTACTATAATGTAATCACTGCACTGCTCATAGTAGTTCACCTGCATTTCTATTTTATTATTCATTATCAGACCTACTCCTGTAATACTGATTTTGTATTTATAATCCTGTACTCACCTGACCAGAAATCCTGTTCCTCTTTCCACCGAACTTCACTATTGTTGTTGTTATGGTCTTCAGTCCGGAGACTGGTTTGATGCAGCTCTCCACCCTACTCTATCCTGAGCAAGCCTTTTCATCTCCTCATAAGAACGGCAACCCACATCCACTTGAATCTGCTTACTATACGCATCTCTTGGCCTCCCTCTGCGATTTTTACCCCACACACTTCCCTCCAATGCTAAATTTACGATTCCTCGATGTCTAAGAATGTGTCCTACCAAGCGATCCCTTCTTTTAGTTAGGGTATGCCAAAAATTCCTTTTCTCGCAATTCTGTTCAGTACCTCTGCATTAGTTATGTGATCTACCCACCTAATCTTCAGCATTCTTCTGTAGCACCACATTTCAAAAGCCTCTATTCTCTTCCTGTCCGCACTGCTTATCGTCCATGTTTCACTCCCGTACAAGGCAACACTCCACACAAATGCCTTCAGAAAAGACTTCCTTACACTTAAATTAATATTCGATGTTAGCAAATTTCTCTTTTTCAAAAATGCTTTTCTTCCCATTGCCATTCTCCGAACTTCACTAATCCCCACTATATCTAACTTCGACCTATTCATTCCCCTTTTTAAATTTTCTAACCTAACTTCCTGAAGTGATCTAACATTCCACACTAAGATCCATAGAATGCCAGTGTTGTCTTTCCTGATGATGGCATCCTCCTGAGTAGTCCCTGCAGGAAAATCTTAATGGGGGACTATTTTGCCTCCAGAATATTTTACCTGAGAGGATGCCATCATCATATATTCATACAATAGATCTGCATGTCCCCGGAAAAAGTAACAGCTTTAGTTTCCCCTTGCTTTCAGCCATTCGCAGTAACTGTATGGCAAAGCCACATTAGCTGATGTTACAAGGTCAGCTCAGTCAATCATCCAGACTGTTGCCCCTGTAACTACTCTTCAGGAACCACATGTTTGTTTGGTCTCTCGACTGATCTCCCTTTGCTATGGTTACACCTATGGTACAGTAGTAATCTGCACATTTACCATTTGAACCTTTATCTCTTAGTGATATTGGAAGCATTCCTACATCAGGTAACTATTCAATAACTAAATCATTTGATTAATGATGGAAATTCTCCTCAGAGGTGATAAATTATTTTTCAAAAGAGATAGATTGGCTGGCCAGTACTTACCTTTGTGCTGTACTGCCGATAGTGACACAAATGAAGAAAAAGGGAAAAAGGGATGAAAAAGGACAAGCTTTTGAAACACAGTTCCTTCTTCAGGTGGGAGAGAAGGTAAGAAAAAAGGATGGGAGTGGAAGGGAAAGGTAATTCACGACCTAGGTCATGAGGATGGTGTAGTAAAGAGAAGAGGAGTGAACTGAATGATAATGAGGGGTGTAAGAGAAGGGGGAGGGGGGTTGTCTAAAATCGTTTTTGATTAACAGGGAAAGATGGAGACACACGCACACGCGCACACACACACACACACACACACACACACACACACACACACACACACAATACGCACACAGAGAGAGAGGGGGGGGGTAAGGAAGGGATAATGAATAGGTGAGCTGAGGATGGAGGAAGGGGAGGGGTTAGCATAGATTTAGATCTGGGGGTGGCGGGAGGAGAGGATATGTTAAAGGGCAAGTTCCCACCTCCGTAGCTCTGAGGGACTAGTGTTAGTTGGTAGTATCCAAATGGCACGTGTGGTGTAACACGTGCCAAGGTCCCTGGAGTCAGACTGGAAGGCATGTTCTTCCACAGGATATTGGGTGTGCCCCAGGTAAATAGTCCGTCTGTGACCATTCATCCACTCAGCCAATTTGTTAGTAGTCATACCAACATAAAAGGCTGCACAGTGGACACATGTCAGTTGATATATGACATGTGTTGTCTCGCATGTGGCCCTGCCTTGAATCAGGTAGGTTTTTCCTGTGGTGGGGCTGGAGTATGTGGTAGTGGGAGGATGCATTGGACAGGATTTGCAGTGGAGTTTGGAGTAATGATCTCATCTCAGGGCATTGAGAAAGTCATAGCTCTGACGGAGGAATATGTTGACGCATTCCAGGCCAGGATGGTACTGGGTGACTAAGGGGGTGCTTCTGTGTGGTCTGGGGTTAGGAACATTGTTGTTGGAAGGAGAAGAATGGACAGCTCGGGATATCTGCTTGTGAATGAGGTCTGTAGGATAGTTGTGGGAGAGGGAAGCATTGGTTAGATTGTTGTTCTAGGTGGTGAGGGATTCGTTACTGGAGCAGATACATTTCCCACTGATGCCCAGCCTGTAGGGAAGACATCTTTTAATATGGAAGGGATGGCAGCTGTCAAAATGGAGGTACTGTTGCTTGTTTGTGGGTTTAATATGGACTGAGGTGTGGATGTGGGACTCGGCAAGGTGAAGGTCAACATCAAGGAAGGTGGCTTGAGTTTTAGAGAAGGTGAATTTTAGAGAAGGAGTTAAGGTCTTGAAGGAAGTTCAGAAGGGTTTCTTCACCGTGAGTCCAGACACAAAGATATCATCTATGAATCTATACCAAACCAGGGGAGGCAACTTCTGTGTCTTAAGGAATGCTTCTTCCACGTGGCCCATGAAGAGGTTGGCATAGGAAGGGGCCATCTTGGTACCCACAGCTGCCACCCTGATTTGTTTATAGGTCTGGTCCTCAAAGGTGAAGTAATTATGGGTGAGGATGAAATTAGCAAATGTGACGAGGAATGAAGTTTTTGGGAGGCTTTCAGGTGGGCATTGGGAAATATAGTGTTCCAGAGCTAATAGACCATGGGTGTGGGGGACGTTGGTGTAGAGGGATAATTAGCTAAATTAGCTTAACAGCCTAAAGAGCCCTCTTCGGAAATACACACATGGTCATTCACACAACCACCTCTCTCTCTCCCTCTCTTCCCCCCCCCCTCTTACAAACACACACACACACACACACACACACACCACCACCACCACCACCACCACCACCACCACCACGGTCACTGCCACTACCATCACCTGCAATGGCAATGGCAAATGCATAAGAATTATTTTAACCCTAATGACTTATCATGTGATATTTTGTCAGCATAGTAATGAATATTGACCATGTACATATGTGAATTTTATCATTATTGGTGATATTCTGTGTCTGTTTTTAACAAACTTTTCATTAATGCTCTTAAAGAATAGCGTTACATTGAAAGTAGTCGCCATAATTTCAAGATAAGTTACCATTTCATTGCCAAATATATATACCTTGTAACATAAATACAGTCACATCTTTTGTACCATATTAAGATAATTCAAATACAATGCATGGTAGTGTTGAAATTAACTTACCATAAAGTTGAATAGCAAGAGTTGAAATTTTCCTTATTCGCTCATCTTGTCTAAGTTCTCCAGGCTTTAGGAAGGTGTCTACTTCTGCAAGGAGTTGAGTGGCCTCTTCTGGTTTCTTCACAGATGTTGATTTTCTAGCAATTGTTACAAGCAGTTTACTTCCCTCTCGGAACCATTCCTCTGCCTGCCAACAAAAAATTAATTGAAGACCCCACTGAATGGTAATTAAAAATGAAATGCAGAATGGCTGTGGGAAGAAAAGCATTTCTGAGGAAGTAAAATTTGTTGACTTCCAATATTAGTTTAAATGTTAGGAAGTCCTTTTTGAAAGCTAGAATCTTTTGACATGTGGTGCTACAGACGAATGATGAAGATTAGATGGGCAGATCACGTAACTAATGAGGACGTGCCTAAAAGAATTGTGGAGAAAAGGAGTTTCTGGCATATCTTGACTAAGAGAAGGGATAGGTTGATGGGACACATTCTGAGACATCAAGGAATCACCAACTTAGCATTAGAAGGAAGATTGTGGGATAAAAATCATACAGGGAGACCGAGGGTCGAATACAGTAAGCAGATTCAAAAGGATGTAGCTTGCCGTTTGTATTCTCAGATGAAGAGGCTTGCACAGGACAGGGTAGAGTGGAGAGCTGCATCAAACCAGTCTGCGGACTGAAGACCACAATAACTACATTAAAAAATGAGACAACTGTGCACAGAAAAATGGCATTGCTTGACATAAGTTATAGACAATAATAAAGAATATAGTAAGAGGACGTTTACAACTCACCACAAAGATGTGACAACAAGTCACAAAAGGCACATAAAAAAGGCACATGCATACAGCACTTTCAGCTATCGGCCATGGCCTTCTTTAGAAATAGATACAATCACACAGGCTTACAACATGGCCGCAGCCGGAGAGGCAATTGCCTGACTGTGTTGTGTGCCTGTGGGATTGTTTCTATTTCTGAAGAAGGCCATGTACAATAGCTGAAAGTGTTGTATGTGTGTGAATTTTTTATGCCTGTTGCAGCTCATTGTCACATCTTTGTGGTGAGTTGTAACCTGTCCTATTACTATATTGTTGATTCCAACTGGGACTTTCTATTATTAGACAATAATAAAGCATAGATAACAACTCACTATACAGACACTCAATGACCTGCTGACAGACATGTAAAATGGTCAATCACATTTACACAACTTAAATTTTCAACCATGGCCTTCAACATAGAAAGAAACACACACATACACACAATCAATCAGACATAACTTGCACACATGCCTCCGTCTCCGGCAGCTCCAGCACCAACATTCCAATCGAATTTTCCATTGTTAAATAAGTCATTGACATAATCATTAAATTGCATTCTTAACACCCCTCCTCAATGCAAGGACTTTAAAGACAACATAAAATAAGCTAAATATACAGATATTTGACAAATAACTAAGATGAACCCAAGTTCTTTCTCAAAATGCTACCACCTGATACTCCAAACATACATAATTGATGATAATGATTTTGTGATGCTGAAGTTGATTTACGAAGTTTTATTCAATGTTGTGATTAATTTGACAATGTTTCCATATCTCCAGTACCTGTACATAGGACTGAATATCCTCCAATAAATGATTTAGCAACTGAAATAAAACTACATCATCATCTGGCAAGTATTTCAAAAACCAGTAATTCAGGAGTAGCTATTGCCAGAGCTACACATTCTACCACTGGAGAGAAGAATGCAACACTTGTCTGTTTCCCGTAGACTGACTCTCAAAGTGAGGAATATTTTTCACTTGTGCTTTGTGATGCCTCTGCTTAGCCCTGTTGCACTGGACTGTCACCCAATAGCTGTGAATATATATGCTGCTGTTAATACCAGACAACTAAAGTGGCAATGCCTCATACGTGCAACTTTGCTAGGGTATATGCCCCATCCCAAAGGAAATGTTAGGTCACCATGGACCCATCTTTTCTACAGTGCTGACAGGAACAGTTATTTTTACAATAAGAGCAGCAGCTGCAACTGTTTGAGAAGATGATATAATTATTAATTCAGAAGAGGAGCTATATGCACACATACTGTGAAAGTGGCCAGCCAGAAACTGGTTTTCATGAGGCTACTGAAAGGTGGGAGAATTACTTGTGCAGGTTCTTGGTGTATTGCCAGGTGAGATGAATCATAGACCCAATGGATACAACTGTGATGTTACTGTCCAGTAGTGGGGATTTATATGAAGTTGTTCAGAACTTGAAGCCTTCCGTGGATCCTGAGAGGTAACCATTTCAGGAATTATGTCAACTGCTTACACTGTACTTTGGGCAGCAAACCTTTGTTGTGGCAGCACAATTTCAGTTCAGTCAGCATCACTAGTGCATGGGACAGGCATATGCAGCATGTATTGCCAATCTGCAAGGCCTTTTTACAAGTGTCACTTTGAATGCCCCAAATGTGCCACATCATATCCAGAACACATTTAATATGAGATATGATTGTAAGCTTAGTGCTAAGCCGTAGGTCCAGACTAGGGCATTGACTTTGTCCAATTCCATTTTAGTCAGTCTAGTACCAGCTACCTGCAGAACAGTAATTGCTGAATTTAATATTTCTACATTTTCATTACTAGTCTTTTTCTTAAATTTGAGTAGTGCTTCTGTTTTCGATAATTTTAATCTAGCATATTTGGAAAATACTGTTCTGTAGAGTTTTTCATCTGTGATTTGTGTTTTCATAACTTGTCAGAGACCATTGCTTCAGGTAGTCAACTTTTTTGTATATTTTCTTAGTAGCAAATTCTTAAATTTCAATTGTGTTTTCATCATAACAAGCTTTATTCTCATACAGAGTTACATATTGTTCTGTAGTTATTAGACTGTTGGTTTGAACAATGTGGGACCTTTTATCATAGCTCAGTCAGCTACCAGCCACCATTAGTGAAGCACTAGCATAGTAGTGAATTGAATTATTTACCTACTTTATTTAGTTTCACTGTTTAGGTATTTCAGTAGCAGTGGTAAGGTGGATAGGGTGTGTGCATGCTGTGTGTGAATGCAGGAGTTGGCTGCTGTTGGAGAACAGCAGAAATTCTCTGGGCCACAGTCAGCCATCTATAGGCTGCTGCCTCAGGGTATGGCAGCGGTGGAGAGTCTGGCATGTTGCATGTGGCACCTCAGGTGTCACATGGGTCACCCACGGTCTCTGCTGCCACAGCACCGTCATGTGTACCGAACGCAGTTGATCTGCCCCTGCTGTAGGGTGAGGAGTGTGTAGCGTGTTTGTGTCACTTGAGATGAGGGCCAGTGTGGAGGCTGGCTAAGTGGCAGCACCCATACCTCTTGCGAGTGAATGGTTGGGCAGTCCTTCAGCAGGATCCGAGCAGACACAAGAGGGGAGGGGGTCTGTTAGTGATTGGGAGCTCCAATAAACACTCAGTATGTCTGCCAGGGGGCTCATCCAAGATGTGGAGGTGGCCTTGCCAGTGGCTATTCAGCATACAGGGTGCATTCATCTGCAAGTAGATGCACATGTCGGCACTAAAACTGTCACTACTGTCCCTTGGGTTCTGAGAACATTCACAGATTGTATGAGTGGCTAGCGAAAATGGTGAAGACTGCTGGCCTTGTCTGTGGGGTGCAAGCAGAGCTTTCAATTTTCAGCATTGTTCCCGAGTGAATTGGGTCCTTTGATTTGGTACCGAGTGGAGGGTTTCACCCAAAGGCTTCATAGTCTCTGTGATGTCCATGGCTACAGATTTCTTGATCTGCATTATCGGGTGGGGAATTGTAGGGATCCCCTGGATAGATCAGGAGTGCACTACACAAAGGAAGCAGCTACTTGGGTAGAAGAATACTTGTAAATATGCTTTAAGCTAAGCAGTAGTTTCATTCAGAAGAACTCTTCAACTGTCAAAATATTAAATGTAGATAGAGGTGTGGATGGAGGCATCAGTAAAGTGGAGTTTAACATCCAGGAAGGTTGCATGCTGGGTTGAGGAAGACCAAGTGAAATGGATGGGGGAGGAGTTGAGTTTGCACATGAATGAGGAGAATGTGCCCTGGCCCTAAGTCCATGTTGTGGAAATATTGTCAATGAACTTGTACGAGACCACAGGCTTGAAGTTTTGAGACACAAGGGGAGTTTCCTCTAAATGGTCCACAAACTAGTTAGCACATGAGGGTGCCACATGAGAGTCAATGGCTGTGCTGCAGATTTGATTGTACACTTTTCCTTCAAAGTAAAAGTTGTTGTTTGTTAAGATATAGTTGGTAAGGGTTACGAGAAATGAAGTACTGATGGGCTTGGAGTCTGAAGGATATAGAGATTGGTAGAGGCTGTGAACAGCAAGATGATGAGCATGAGGGACAATGGTGTATAGGAAAATGGCATCAAAAGTGACAAGTAACGACCAAAGAGGTAAAGGGGTGGGGATCCCTTACAACAGTAGTCATATCTGTGTACAGTATACTAGACTTGAATGACTTGACTGTCAACACAAGTCAGTTTCGTTACAGCATAGTGCTGTAGTACATCATGGGCATGTGTAGTGCATGTAGATTACGAAGCTCTAGTCACAAAGTGGAGCTACTGTGTGCACAGGTCACCATACTGTTGTCTCATGACGTTACAAGCATTGGTGGGTGATGTTATCATACATATTCCAGTCACTTTGCAGTAAGAAAGCATCATGTTGGTATCATCAAAGATTACCTCACAAACGGCTTTTAATCAAATTGCGTGATTATGGTATATCGCCCCAAATTTGTGATTGGATAGGGGATTTCCTGTCAGATAGGACACAGTTCGTAGTAATCGATGGTAAGGCGTTGACTAAAACAGAGGTGCTATCAGGCGTTCCACAGGGTAGTGTTATTGGTCCTCTGGTGTTCCTTATTTACATAAACAATTTAGGGAAAATCTAAGTAGCTCTCTTAGGTTGTTTGCAGATGACACCGTGATTTACCATCTAGTAAAATCATCTGAGGATCAAAACCAACTGCAGAACGATCTGAATAAGATATAAGTATGGTGTAAAAATTGGCAATTGACTCTAAATAATGAGAAGTGTGAAGTCGTCCACATGAGTATGAAAAGAAATCCATTAAACTTTGTTTACAAGATAAATCAATCAAAAGTGAAGGCCGTAAACTCCACTAAATACCTAGGAATTACTATTACTTCAGACTTAAATTGAAAAGAACACGTAGATAATATCACGGGAAAGGCAAACCAGAGACTGCGTTATATTGGCAGAACCCTTAAAACATGCAACAGAACTACAAAAGAAACTGCATACACTACGCTTGTCCATTCATTTTTGGAGTATTGCAGCCCAGTGTGGTATCCTTATCAGGTGAGTTTAATGAAGAACATCGAAAGCTAGCTCATTTTGTATTGTCACAATACAGGGGAGACAGCGTTATGGAAATGATACAGGATGTGGGATGGGAATCATTACAACAATGGCGCTTATCGCTGCGGCATTGGCTACTTGCGAAACTCCAATCACCAACATTCTCTTCCGAATGCAAAAATATATTGTTGACTCCCACTTACATAGGTAGAAATGATCATCAGAATAAAATACGAGAAATCAGAGCTCGAACAGAGAGATTCAGGTGTTCTTTCTTCCCGTGCGCTATTCAAGAATGGAATGGGAGATAAATAGTATAATGGTGGTTCAATGAACCCTCTTCCAGGCACTTAAATGTGATTTGCAGAGTATGTAGATGTCGGTGATCAAGCAAAGGAATGCACTGCACCTTTTGCTACCCAAAAGTCAGTGGCATATATCCTTAGGTGCAGATGACTAAACATCATGATCTAATTGCCTATTTGTCACTGATGTGGTTGTAATCTGAAGTTTTTCTTCGACCCTAGCTCTCATTTAAGCATCCTCCCAATATTTTCAAGGCACCACTATGCACCACACCGTACCTTTTGTTTAACAGTCACTAACAATTTAGTCATAGCCAATTATAATGGAGAACATGTAGCTGAATCTGGGATCATGTCATCCAATCAGCTGGAGTTTTACCCTCACCAATGTCTCAGAATCAATCATTGGAATGGGTTTTTGAACTATTATAACGTATATAAGACGATAGCTGAATCATGAAAAAAGGCCCCAGAATCCGAGCTTGTCTTATACGATGGTGAAATTTAATCTGAAATTGGTAATTTTTCAATTGTGCTGCAAGGCGCGACTTCGACCTCCAAACGATATATATCAAAGCGGTTAAGTATCAAAACGATATGTATCGAACAGGAGAAAATTTTGATTTTTGTGAACATGTCGTGATTTTAAAGGATGTAGTTAGGCAGCAACCTAAGAGTACAGCTTTCTGGGTAATTTGCAAGAAAGCTTTTTAACTTATACCTAACCTTCTTAAGGCTACGCTATAAATAACTTTTTTAAAAGATTTATGAAAACAAAGTTGTGTGAATTTTTTTAAAAATATTCGCTTTTCCAACTTTATTCATTTACTGAGTGAACAATGGTACATATGACAATCTATATGCCATAAAGCAGGAATAGAATTAATAATTTATATTGCAGCTTGATTTTACAATGTCGCTTGTCAAAAATAATTTCTCAATACAGGTATCCAAAGTCCCACTGAAATGGTTACAGTATATTTACGTACAGAGCTGTGAATGGGTTAAAATATTTTGGAACTATACACAACAATTGCAGCTTCCTTCGAAATTCTTTATCTCAAGCATGAAAGTTCAAAAGCAGATCGCAAACACTGCAACAAAGGGTGAAATTCAGGTGTACCACTCAAGAATACTACTTATGGCAGCTTCTAACGGCACTTTTTGGGACTTCCTGAAGCTTTGCTTCCGAATCTAAGTACCAGGCATATTTTTAGATCCCGAAGACTGGAAAAAAAGTGCGGCATGCATTTGGGTAAATATGGTAACTTGGGGGTCATCCTACATGCAGATATGTGCTTAAACTATAAAATTTTGATGAAAATTTGTACCTCATCGTATCTGCAGAAATATACAGTAACCTTCTTCCAGATGTGGCCAATGCTCAACTGGTAGACAGAATCACCAGGCTAGCTGCCACTGGGTTTCACCACAGTATTACCTCTCATATACCAAAGCTGATACCAATCAAATGTGTGACTGAATGTTTCATTCACATGCACTTGTAATTGTGGGTCCTGCCAGCTTCAAATGAGACATGCTATTTGTTTATTATGATTGATCAGTTCCCACTCTGACCAGAGGTAGATCCACTGGATAACATTATAGCCAAAATACTGGCTTCTATGTTTGGATCAAATTGGTTGGAAAGGTTTAATTGTCCCCAGTGCATCACAACTAACCATAGATATCTATTTCAATTGGATTTATTTGCTCAATTCACCAAGTTCTGCAACTACAAACATCACAAGACAAGGAGTTACCATTTGTTCAGCAACAGCATGCTGTAAATCTTTTGTCATTCACTAAAAGCTGGAATAATATCCCAAAACATCACTTGGTCGACTCCCTCCAATAGTACTTCTAGATGTACGTACAAGCCGGACAACAATAGTTTGGATGCAGAGAAAGTTTAAGGTGAAACATTACTTCTCTCTGGAGAGTTCTCAAAGCAAATATGATGCTTGAGACTACACAACATCAACCAGAGTTCTTACACCAAGTACAGGAACACATCACTCAACCATCCACAGCATTTAATCAAGGCTCAGACCAGTTTTATGTGCAGCAGAATTTTGAGACATGCTCATGTCACGTTTCCTTCAAGGGAGTGCGCTCTCCTCTACAACTACCATACATCAACTCATTCTGCATGTTATGAAGAGGTAGGCAGACTATGGACATTTAATATAACAGTACAGACTTGACAGTCTCGATCAAAAGAGTGAAGCTTGCTTATGCATTCCAGAAAGCATCACAAGAAGGACAACCTTCCAAAACCTGTCCCGGGAAGTCATCATCTCTGGAACCTACATCCTGCTGTCTCCCACAAGGGACAAGAGTATTTAAAACTGGACATGTCACAACCACTGGCATGTACAATTCATTCAGGACATGGAATAATTCTCTGCTTGCTTCTACAAAAGAGATGCTCCATTTCCACTGTGGGGGCTGCTATAGTGTCGGCCAGGATGTTAGCTAAAATTACCATAAACAACAGTTTGCCAATTCATAGTACACTGTCTAGATTCAATGTTTTTTTTTAATAAGTGCATTGTCTTTCACACAATTCCAAGTCCAACAATAAGGGTGCTGTGTTTTTCTCTAAATTTATGAAGTTTGATTCTGTTTTAAAACAATGTGTTCAGTGATTGTCATAGTATGTCACTGATGAACAGCAGTTGGTCACAAATATTTCTTTATTGTCACAAATCTAGATTTCGGTCACTGTGTGACCAGTATCAACACTTAAAACATATTCATTTCATTCCATGGTGGTGGCTAGTGCAGCAACAGTGGCGAATGAATAAAAAAATTAGCAGTCTCTGTTGCAACAAAATTTTTAAATAATCATGTTGAAGATTATGTTCAATTATAGTTTAAACTAAGTTTTAAGCACTGATAATGGACACACAGTGACCGAAATCTAGATCTGCAACAATAAAGAAACTGACTGTTGATCATGATCAATGTGCTTTTCTCTCCTCTTCGTATCTGTGTTATTCTAGGTATAAAAAATCTAGACCTCTTAGCCTATACAACATTGCATGCACTTACCCTTTTCCACTTTATTTGTAAAAATTACTTTGTTTAAGTTGACTCACAAGTCCATTTACTGTGATGAAATACGGACCTGTAAATTTTACATTTTAATTCATTCTCCAACTGAATCATTTAACTGCTAAAAGTCAAATATGTATATACTGATGCAGACATCTGAAACCTGTGTGACTTTCTACAATTTCATTGTTTCAAGAGCCGATTCATTCATTTGCAGAGATCAACATAGTTGTAGGGCAAATGCATACACACTTTTTATACCCTTATCGAGACTTTTATGAAGTCAGAAAATATTAAGCTTTGTGTTACAACTAAATTAAAAATAACTGAAATAAATTAGATAAAGGACCACATCACTAACAAAGATTTAGCACAAAACAGAAAATTTATTTCAGCATATCAAACAATAAGATGTACAATCATAGTTTTACTTTACCTCCTCCACAAGTGTGAAATACTGCATACTGAGATCAATAAGCCGTCTGCTCTCAACCACTTGTTTGTGGAACTGCTGCCAACGAGTCTGAAGTTGTTTGAGCTCGTGCTCTACATGTGGTGATGACACACGCTCTGTAGAAAGCATATTTTCCGCTGTACTTACAAAAGTCTGTATTCGGACTTCCAGGAGCTGTAATGAGAACAGTAAAATAAATAACAATCTTAATCAAATGAAACTATACTTTCAACCAATTATGTATAACAAGTGAATCTATGGACTAGGTTAGTATAGAGGCGGATAATGAAACTAAAACAGTAAAAGAACAGAAGGGAGGTCAAATAATGGCATTTTGAGGCAGATGGTGGGGTATAAACAGGTTTCATACAATTAATAAAGATTGATTAATGGTGATTATTGATGAAAATGAAGTTTTACAAATAGCACATTTTCTCATATCCATTATAACTGTTATATAAATTTTAACCTGAGCCTTTATAGTAGGTGGCAGTAGTTTGTTGCGATGTGGAGTATTATCTAAAGAATGCATTACATAGTAAGGGTATGACCAGGAAAATAATGTATTTGTTTAAAGAAAAACAGTGGGATTCAGAAACATTATAAAAACTGTGTCGATGAAGAGTTTTTCAGTGGGCAGAACTGATACAATTTTATGTAAGAAGGACCTCATTTACGTATATAAATCAAAGGAAAAAATGTTGAAGTTTATTGTTCTTTTATCTTTTGATCAGCTAGTTTTACCCTATACCTAATTTACTTACTAATTATAGTAATTGTCTATGGGATACTACTTTATTTATAACCATCTGAAATTAATTTTACGTGTCATGAGCACCTCTTGCTCCAATGAAACATGTCTTTTAGTGGGTGACAACTTATTACATTTTATAGACAATACTGATAACAATACTGATATAATAAGCAAAGGAAAAAGGAATTTGGAAAACTATATTTGGCCTCTCACAATTTCTTCTTGTTTGTGGTGAATCATTAAAAATTAATATAACTTTATAAGTGAAGAGAATCTCTTAAAATTCTAATTCTTGTATAGAATATTCAAATAAATACCACTCACCTCAATAGTTTTTTCGAAATAAACAAATGCCTGTGAAGTGGCTTTTGCACTGACAAGAGATTCTCCATACTGTCCCTTTATAGCATCTAGCTGTCTGCTGAGATCATTCAAAGTTGCATTAATTTGATGTAAATCACTATCAAACTGACAAAGCTGACGATGTTGTTCAATCTGAAGTTTGCGATCTGTCCATGCAGATTCCCATGCTATCCGCTTTATTTCCAATAACCTTGTTAGACTGTCAATGTCATGTTTGGCAGCTGCGTCTGGTTCCTACAAAAATATAAATTTTAATAATTATTTTACATACGTTTTCATACCAACAAGAAAGTGCATCCATAAATACACAAGAAAATACTCAAGAGAAAAATATTACAGCTCACAATTGTCTGCAATTATTTATTATACTTACCTCTACTTTTCTAGGAATGAATGAGAGACTTTTATGTAGTAATTAACCACACTGTTGAGTAAATTCAAAAAACAAAATAAATCTTTATTGAATAGAAACAATCATTTGGTCACATGGCATAAGCCTATCAATGAAATTTTTTAAGTCATAATTTGAATTTTTTATGGATTTCACGAATTTAAAAAAAAAAAAAAAAAAAAAAAAAAAAAAAAAAAAAAAAAAAAAAAAAACCACCACACACATCTAACTGAAACCTATAATTGAATTTTAATTTGCATAGATATTTCTAACCACATGCTCAAATGATTATTAAAACAGTGGAAACAATCACATTCTAGAACACATCACTTCTATGATGAAGTGACACAGATAATTCAAAATAGTAACTTTTGAAATGCAGTGCTACAGAAGAATGCTGGAATTTAGAAGAGTAAACTGAGTAGGCCTAACTACTGGAGAGGTACAGGAGCAAATTGGTGACATAATAAATACATGGCTCAATTTAAAATAATGGACTGATTAATATTATTCATCCTGAGGTATCAGAAAACAATGCAGTTTGGTAACAGAGGGCAGTGTGTTGGAGGTTATGTAAGAAATATGGGAGGAGATCAAAGTTTTACACAGTCAGCAAGTTGCAATGAAATTTCGAGCTATAAAATGCTACAAATGCCGAAATTTCATCAAAAATAAAAACAATAACTGCATCAAGCAAATAAAAGTCATTCAAAACACAAACTTTTAGGTTTTAGCTGGGTTTCAACAAAATTTCTGATTACCAAAGACAGAGTTATAAGGTCAATAAAAAAGTAAATTATATGTTTATCATTTTTTTAGTCACAGATTTTTACCTACCTGTTGTTTGATTCTAATGACTATTTGTTCCATTTCATTCTGTGTGAATTTAAAAAGTTCAAGGACAGCTTGTCGAGATGCCTCATGTTCTTTCAACAACAGCTCAATGTCAGACACAGAACTTGGTAGACGTGTGTGTCTATACTGTGATTCCAGGTTCTCTATTGTCTTCTCCAGCTGTGACAATATTCAGTTAAAGTTAGCAATGTGTGTAGCTAGAAATTGACCTAAATACAGCATTATTTCTCAAATTTAATTACCTCTGCTAGATTCCTGAAGAATGCAATAAGCATTTGTAGCAGTATCTGATAGTGCGTAGCAACAACCTGGAGTTTCCCATGTAGATCTATGAGCTTAGCAGTTATTTCTTCTTTCTGTCCCTGGGATTCTCCTGCAAGGATTGCACATCTGACACAATGTGAACTTGAAAAATACTGGATTACAGTATACAACAAAGTTATTATTTATATTTTCTCTGAAAATGTAAAGTGTAAAATGTGGGGAAAGGGTTGGGGGAAAGGGGAGGAGAGGGAAGAAAAGAGAGAGAGTTTTTGAAGTTTCTGCTGTACAGCGTATCTGCAGCTCCACGAGTTCAAGATAATTTGGGATATGGTGGAGATGTGGCTTAGCCACAGCCTAAGGGATGTTTCCAGAATGAAACTTTCACTCTGCAGTGGAGTGTGCACTGATATGAAACTACCTGGCAGATTAAAATTCTCCATTAAATTTAATTCCCTCTCCAAATTTCTCCTTGCATTCCTTCACTGCTTGCTCAACACTGAGGGAACATTGAACAACATTGGGGAAAGGCAGATTGAACAACATTGGGGAAAGGCTACAACCCTGTATTACTCCCTTCCCAACCTTTGCATTCCTTTCATGACTTTCTCCAAATCTACAAATGCTAAAAACGTAGGTTCCCCTCCCCCCCCCCCCCTTAGCCTATCCTCTAAGGTAAGTCATCATGTGAGTATAGCCTTCCGTGTTCCTACATTTCTCCTAAATCCAAATTGATCGTCGCCAAGGTTGGATTCACAAGTTTTTCCATTTGTCTGTAAATAATTCGTGTTAGTATTTTGCAACTATGACTTATTAAACTGATAGTTCTGTAATTTTCACATTTGCCTGCACTTGATTTCTTTGGCATTGGAATTACTATATTCTTCTTGAAGTTGGAGGGTATTTCCCCTGTCTCATACATCTTGCATACTAGGTGGAACAACTTTTTCATGACTGGCTGTCCTAACAATATCAGCAGTTCAGACGAATTATCATCTATTCCAGGGGCTTTGTTTCGACTCAAATCTTTCAGCGCTCTGTCAAATTCTTGTTGCATTATCGTATTTCCTATCTCGTCTTCCACCACCTCATCTTTCATTTCTAGAATACTACCTTGAAGTTTATTTCCTTTGTACAGGCCCTCTATATATTCGTTCCACATTTCAGCTTTCCCCTCTTTGTTTAGTACTGGTTTTCCATCTTAGTTCTTGATATTAATACAGCTGCTTTTCTCATCTCCAAATATCTCTTTTTATTTTTCTGTAGGCAGTATCTATCTTTCCCATGGTTATACATTCTTTTATGATTCTGCATTTGTCCTCTACCCATTCCTGCTTAGCCAGTCTGCACTTCCTGTCAATCTCATTTTTCAGACATTTGTAGTCCCTTTTGCCTGCTTCACTAGAAGCATTTATATATTTTTTCCTCCCCTCGATTAAGTCCAGTATATCCTGCGTTATCCAGGGATTTCTATTATGCCTTGTCCTGCCTATATGATCCTCTGCTGCTTTCACTACTCTATCTCTTAGAGTCTCTTAGACTCTATGGTCAGAGTGTATATCTGCCCCTGGGTATGTTGTATAGTTTAAAACCTGGTTCCTAAATCTATTCCTTACCATTATAAAGTTAATCTGGTACCATGCAGTGTCTCCTGGTATCTTCCACATATACAAGCTTCTTTTATGATATTTAAACCAAGTGTTGGTGAATATTAAATCATGCTCTGCACAAAATTCTACCAAGCTATGTTCTATGTTCACTGAGATATTAGTGTTAAGGTGGATCATGTAATTGAAACATTCACCAAAAGAAAGAAAAGGGAAGCATTTCATTAACCTGATCAGTTTTCTTCTAGACTTTATGCAAGAGACATTTCCTATTCATTAATAATGTGAAGAAAGTTTATTACTTAAATTACAAAATTCATAATTATAGAAATGTACTTTTTGTACTTCTCTAACAACCCTAAATGTGTTAAACCTGGCTACTTGTAACAAAACTTAACATTGAAGTTTTAATTAAGCAGAAATGTACAAATAATTTAGATCATGGGAAATTTTTCCACCATCCCCCTCGCCTCTGGAGTCCAGCCTGGATCTGCTCCTGTTCCAGACTGAATACAAGTCTAGTGGTATTAATAATGAACTATCCTCAACTGACTGCTTTACAAATTGATTCTTGAGGTGAGGCATTTCAAAATGTGTGTTGCCATAGAACTGTCACTGACTGTATGTGATAGTCTGGTCTCTGTGCTATAAAAACAACAGAATTTGTAAATTGATAATATAGTGAGGACAGTTTACTACTCACCGCAAAGACGTGGCGACGAGCTGCGACAGGCACATACAAAAGACACACACATACAACACATTCAGCTATCGGCCATGGCCTTCTTCAGAAATAGAGCACTCACGCAATCACACAGGCACACAACACAGTCATACAACCATCACCTCCGACTGCCACACTTCGAATCACGCTCTGCAGCGAATCGAGGACGGGAGGGGAGAGGAGGGGGAGGGGATAGAAAGGTTACGTCACGGTGGTGGGGATGGGTTAGATGGGAATAACGAGATGCAGCTTAGGAATGGAGTGGGGAGGCGGGTGAGGGGAGAAAATAAAATAAAATAAAATAAAATAAAATAAAATAATTCATGTACACTGCAAGTGCACAAGACCACATACACACATACACATGCACGCACACACACACACACACACACACACACACACACACACACATACATATACACACACACGATCACACATTCACACACCACTCAAATCAGGCGAGGTTTGGGATACAGAGGTAGGAACTGTAAGGTATGGAAATATATATATATATATATATATATATATATATATATATATATATATTTTTTTTTTTTTTTTTTTCCATACCTTACAGTTCCTACCTCTGTATCCCAAACCTCGCCTGATTTGAGTGGTGTGTGAATGTGTGATCGTGTGTGTGTATATGTATGTGTGTGTGTGTGTGTGTGTGTGTGTGTGTGTGTGTGCGTGCATGTGTATGTGTGTATGTGGTCTTGTGGCCTTGCACAGGGAAGTTATCGTAGGTTGAGGCCTGGTTGATTTCGGGATCGGAGAATGTATTGTAGGGATAACTCCCATCTGTGCAGTTCAGAAAAGCTGGTGGTGGATGGGAGGATCCAGATGGCCCGGGTTGTGAAGCAGCCATTGAAATCAAGCATGTGCTCCGCTGCATGCTGTGCCACAGGGTGGTCCACCTTGTTTTTGGCCACAGTTTGGCGGTGGCCATTCATCCTAATGGACAGCTGGTTGGTAGTCATGCCAATATAGAAAGCTGTACAGTGCTTGCAGCACAGTTGGTAAATTACGTGGCTGCTTTCACAAGTGGCCCGGCCTCTGATAGGGTAGGATAAGCCTGTGACAGGACTGGAATAGGAAGTGCTGGGTGGGTGGATTGGACAGGTCTTGCAGCGGGGTCTTCCACAAGGATATGATCCCTGTGGCAGTGAGCTGAGTTTCAGGGTGGCATAAGGATGAACTAGGATGTTGTGAAGGTTGGGAGGGCGACGGAACACCACTTTAGGAGGGTTGGGAAGGATCTTGGGCAGGATGTCTCTCATTTCAGGGCATGAGGATAGAAAATCAAAACCTTGGCGAAGGATGGAATTTAGTTGTTCGAGACCAGGGTAGTACTGGGTGACAAGGGGAGCGCTCTTTTGTGGATGGTTACTAGTGTTAGGAAGAGGATTTGGGGTGTGTGAGGATATGGCACGGGAGATTTGTTTGCGGACTAGGTCTGTGGGGTAGTTTCTGTTTGTGAAGGCCTTTGTGAGACCTTCAGCATATTCAGAAAGGGAATTCTTGTCACTGCAGATATGCCGTCCACGGGTGGCCAGGCTGTAAGGGAGGGATTTTTTGACATGGAAGGGATGGCAACTGTCAAAATGTAGGTACTGTTGGTGGTTGGTAGGTTTAATATGGACGGAAGTGTGGATGGAGCCATCAGTGAGGTGGAGGTTGACATCCAGGAATGTGGCATGGTTGGTTGAGGAAGACCAGGTGAAGTGGATGGGAGAGAAGGAATTGAGGTTCTGAAGAAAGGAGGATAGGGTGTCCTGGCCGTGAGTCCAGATCATGAAAATATCATCAATGAACCGGAACCAGGCCAGAGGCTTGAGGTTTTGGGATGCTAGGAAGGATTCCTCCAGACGGCCCATGAACAGGTTGGCATAGGAGGGTGCCATGCGGGTGCCCATGGCCGTGCCTTGGATTTGATGGTAAACTTTCCCCTCAAAGGAAAAGTAGTTGTTAAGTAGGATGAAATTGGTAAGGGTTATGAGGAATGAGGTATCAGGCTTGCGTTCAGAGGGACGTTGGGAGAGGTAGTGTTCCAGAGCGGCAAGGCCATGGGCATGTGGGATGTTGGTGTATAGGGAGGTGGCATCCACTGTGACAAGTAAAGATCCAGGAGTCAAAGGGGTGGGAATGGTGGAGAGTCGGTGAAGGAAGTGGTTGGTATCCTTGATGTGGGAAGGTAGATTTTGGACAATAGGTTGGAGGTGTTGGTCAACTAGGGCTGAAATTCGTTCGGTAGGCGCACAGTAACCAGCCACAATAGGGCGTCCAGGATTATTAGGTTTGTGGATTTTGGGGAGCATGTAAAAGGTGGGTGTGCGGGGTGCTGCTGGGGTGAGGAGGGAGATGGATTCACCCGTGGACGGCATATCTGCAGTGACAAGAATTCCCTTTCTGAATATTATTATAATTAATATGTTAAGAAAATCAAGACAGTTTTATTTAGCAAATATAATCATTAAAATAATAATTATTATTCATAACATGACTTCAGAAAGGCCCCCCACCTAATTTTGTATGATATTCAGGAATATTTATTGTCCAGCTAACACTAATCATTTGTACCTTTCAAGGCAAGATTTTCAGCAGTCTTCACTCTTAGTTCAATCTCAGTTTGTGCCTTCTTTAGTTCAGGCAGCACTGTTTGCAGTTTGTCTTCTAACTCTCGTACTATCACTTTTGATGATGAGCTATCACTTGTCATGACAGGATACAAATGACCATCCAGTTTGGATGCCCAATCATAAGTCTGTCAAAATAACAGTATGAAAATATAAACATGTAATTTGAACATATGTGGTCAAACATGAATATATTTCAGATGGAACATTTAAAGTCAAAAAATCTACTACCAATACATAGATTACTTTTCTTTACACTTCATTGTATATATCATAATAGTGATATTGTTTCCAAAGAAATATATATTGTCAGCCACAAGCACATGTATCACCCGATTATTTTATGGAAACTTTTATTAACAAAAAATTGCTGAACTTCTAAAATTTTGTGTACAGTGATAATAGGTGCAGAAGTATGAAACTGGAATTTAGTTCCAATAATTACATGTCTGTTGTTTTAAACTGACAAACAATATTTTATTCAAAATATTCTCAATTGCTATTTATACATTTCTCTCACCCCTCCAGCAGTCTGTGAATACCATGCTTCTTTGGAAGAAAACCAGTCAGTTTTTTTTTGTTCAGTGAGAGAGTGTCTCAGTGTTGCAAATAGGTGACAATCAGACAGAGCCAAGTCTGCAGAATAAACCGAATGCCCTAATTTTTCACAACTAAATGCCTTGATTGTTTCCCTGACCCATTTTGCTGTGTGATAGGATGTTATCATGGAGCAATATGTCTTTGTGTTGCCTTTTCCATATTATGTTTTTTTAAGTAATGCTTTATTTAAATTGATCATTTGTTGTTGGTAGTGAACAGTGTTAATAGTTTCAGCAGGTTTTAGCAGCTCATAGCAGATGTCACCCTTCTGATCTTACCAAATACAGAGCATTATCTTCTTCCGAATTGATCTGTTCTTGCAGTGGATGTCAATGGTTTACTTGGATTCATCCACAATTTATGACATTTAGGATTCTCAAAATATATCCTTTTTCCTAATAATGGAAAGTCCAGGTTGGAATTAATAATATAGTAATAAGGACAGTTTACAACTCTCCGTAAAGACGTAGCGACGAGCTACGACAGGCATATACAAAAGACACACACATACAAGACTTTCAGCTATTGGCCATGGCCTTTTTCAGAAAATAGGACATTCATACAATTACACAGGCACACAACACAGTCATACAACTAGCACTTCGAAGTGCGGCAGTCAGAGGTGATGGTTGTATGATAGTGTTGTGTGCATGTGTGATTGCATGAATGTTCTATTTTCTGAAGAAGGCCATGGCCGATAGCTGAAATTGTTGTATGTGTGTGTCTTTTGTATGTGCGTGTCACAGCTCGTCGCCACGTCTTTGCAGTGAGTTGTAAACTATCCTCATTACTATATTATTATATCCATTTTTCATTGCCTGTCATTATTTGATGGAAAGAGAACTTCCTTTTGTATATGGCAAGCAGCAGTTCACTGGTGGTCTTTCAATTTACCCACTTTCTGCCCCTTTCCCATAGCTTACAACCAAAGAGAAATGTCTTTCTGCAACACACCTAACTGTTCCATAAGTTCCTACTGAGTTTGAGTATCATCACCATCCAATTAGGGCTATAATTCATTGTCTTCAAATTTTTTGATGGTTTACCATGCTCATCATTTTTCGCATCGAAATTATCACTTTTGAATTTTTTGAACCACTCTAACATTGAGTTTTCCCATGAGCATGTTCACCAAAAACTACATGTATTCATTGTGATTCTGAATCAGTTTCCTTCAAATGATTACAGAAAACCAGTGTTGTCCACAAATCATAGTTTATACATACAAAACTTGACATGTTTGAAACAGATACTGTTGTTTCCAGAATGAAACTATCACTTCGCAGTGGAGTGTGCACTGATATGAAACTTCCTGGCAGATTATAATTGTGTGTCTACTTTGAAAAGTAGGAGGTAAGGTACTGGCAGAATTGATGTTGTGAGGAAGGACCATGAGTCGTGTTGGGATAGCTCAGTGGTAGAGCACTTGTCCACGAAAGGCAAACGTCCCAGGTATGAGTCACGATTCCAGCACAAAATTTTAATGTGCCAGGAAGTTTCAGATACCGTTGTATTAACTTGGGTTATTGTGTGTTGACATTAATCGTCAGCCATTACATGAAGCAGATGGTGCTACAGACGGAGTCTCACAGGCCCTATACTTACAGCTAGCACGATATTTACGGAAATTCAATTTTCATACTTCTACACCTGTATACAGTCAATACTATATAATCCAATAAATAAATGTGCCATGATTATTTTGATTTCAATTATTCATCAACATTTAATAACAACTTGAATATAGTAAGAGAAGGACAAAGGTACAGTAGAAATACTGATATATATTTCAAAACCTTTATCAAAGTCCTCAGAATTCTGTCTTCTACTATATTAACATTAAAACAAAATCAATGTTAAAAAAAACTGAATCTTCACTGTTTTTATTCAGATTTATAAATGTTCCAGCACTGTCAGATCTCAAGATCATTAACTCACCTTTGAACTGTCAACAACACTTCTCTCCCACAGAATCTGTGTCTCACGTTCTACTGTAACTGTACTCTGCCAAGTCTGCCAGCTCTGCGTCAATGTCAGTTGACGACCACCAAAGTGCTCCAGCAATGTGTCCACACACAGAGCTGCACGTTTCGTGTCTAGATATGGGTCTCCAATCTGAAACCGAAAAATATACTCTGGAACTGAGCCAATCCCCCACTACAGAAAGTCATTCATCACAGTTCACAAGCACCTAGGGATAAGTACACAAATGAGTATGATTTATGAAAAATTTTATTTGGGATACCAATGAACAATTCAGACATTGCATACAATCAATCTTTTTGATTCCAAAATACTTTAACATGTGCAGATTAGTTAGATACAATTTTTCATTTCATCTACATTTGCATACATTCTCCACATTTGCATACATTCTCCACAAGCCCCCTGCATGGTGCATGACAAATGTTACCTTATACGTTCAGTAGCCATTTCCTTTCCAGTTCCACTCACAAACCACAAGAGGATACTAATGTTGTCTATTATACCCAATTTTTAATATCCTATCAATGAGTTCTGTAAACTTGCTCTTCTTACACATCATTTATCGGCACTTTGAATACACAGCAACAATTTCTGTCTGTAGAGTTGTTTGGTGTGACATTTAAAAATTTCCTGACATTTTGATTGCTCTTTTAAATTGCAGAAAAACTGACACACACCCATAGCTAACTGACTGGATATACAATTTTCTGCAGTCGGCTTCAGATTCTATATTTTCTCAACTATGTTTCCCAAAAAGAATGTTGTCTCCCCTTCAGTATTCCCAATTCAGTTCACAAAGTATCGGCATAATACTTGTATGATGATCAGACCCACTAATAACAACTAAAACAGGTTAACTCTGTACTGATTCAATGTCTTCCTTAATCTTATTTGGTGGAATCCCAAATAATTGATCAGTATTCATGATTTGGCCGTTCACCTTCCCTACCTCCACCCTCCAGTATTTCTCCCATTTCATATAATAATGGAAAGTCCAGGTTGGAATTAATAATATAGTGAGGACAGTTTACATCTCACCGCAAAGATGTGGTGAAGAGCTGCGACAGGCACATACAAAAGACACACACATACACCACATTCAGCTATCGGCCATGGCCTTCTTCAGAAAATATAACACTCACGCAATCACACAGGCACATAACACAGTCATACAACCATCACCTCCGACTGCCATATGTGTGATTGCATGAGTGTTCTATTTTCTGAAGAAGGCCATGGCCGATAGCTGAATGTGTTGTATGTGTGTGTCTTTTGTATGTGCCTGTTGCAGCTCTTCACCACGTCTTTGCGGTGAGTTGTAAACTCTCCCATTTCATACATTTTTCAAATGTTACTCCTAGACATTTAATCACATGACTGTATCAAGCAGCATACTACTAATATTGCATTCAAACATTACACGATTGTTTTTCCTACTCATCTGCACTAACGTACATTTTACTAAATTTAGAACTTACCAGGCAAAGGAGCACCGGTAGTGATAGTAACACAAATAAATAAAACGCACATGTACACACGCGCACACACACACACACACACACACACACACAAAAGCAAGCTTTTTCAGCCTAGCTGCTTATTGAGGCAGAAGGGAAGGAGAGGGTAAAGGAAATGATGAGGGTTTTAAGGGAGTGGGTAAGGAGCCATTTCAATCCCGGGAGAGAGAGAGAGAATAAAAGTAGTCTCCCAAACTGGCCTAGAACACTAATGATGATACCCTTATCTCAAGGATAGCATACTACTACCTAGAAAGTGCCAAAAAGACACTCATATATTAGGAGACCTACATATATGCATTGACTTAATAATATCATATTAAATGTATTAGGGTATAATTTGACAATATAATAAGGATATTTGCAAATCACCACAAAGACATAGTCCGCCTCCGTAGTCCAGTGGACAGCGTGGTTGGTTGCCACGCAGGGGGCCCGGGTTTGATTCCCGGTCGGGTAGGAGATTTTCTCCACTCGGGGACTGGGTGTTGTGTCGTCCTCATCATCATTCCATCATCATTGACATGCAAGTCGCCGAAGTGGCGTCAGATAAAGAGACTTGCACCGGGCAGGCTGAACACGACCCCAGTTGGGGTCTAACGGCCATAAATGCCACACGATCATCATCACCACAAAGACATACAATGTGCTGTGACAGGCACATAAAAAAGACACACACATACAACAGTGGACCATATGCTGATTTCAAGATCTACTTCAAAACTCAGTGCATCTGGATCCTCCCACCCACCACCAGATTTTCTTAACTACACAGATGGGAGTTAGTCTTGTGTGTGTGTGTGTGTGTGTGTGTGTGTGTGTTTGTTTGTTTGTTTTGCTTCCCTACCCCTCCCCAGTCTCTCCATTCTATTCCTAATCTGAATCTCAAGCCAGCCATTTAGTATGTACATGCTTCCTAAGGCTGTGCTGTATCCATCCCCAACAATGCCACACAACCTTCCTGTCCCCCCTTCCCTCCTACCTTCTTTGCAGAGTGTGAGTCGATCTGTGGCAGTCGGAGATGACAGTTGTGTGTCTGTGGAGTGTGACTGTGTGAATACTTCCTTTTTAAGAAGCCTAATGGCTAATACCATAAGTGTTGCATCTATATGCCTTTTTTTATGAGGCTGTCACAGATCATCATATGTCTTTGTGGTGATTTGTAAGCTATCCTTGTTATATTGTTGAATTCTAACCTGGACTTTACATTATTATGGTATAATTTGATATACTCTACAATCTGGAAAATTTCAAGAAATTTAAAAAAATTAAATAAAATAAACCAAAGAATAACTTAAAATTCATTACTTCAAAAAATGGTTGTGCTATTATTATTAAGTTCTTGTTGGTTTCAACAGCAACACTTTACAACTCTATGGCTTAGCCACATATCGTGAAGAACATATTGATGATAAACACTATACAATGAAATGTTTTGGACATATAATAGTGTATACCTATTAAAAATTCATTATGAACAACATTTGGAGAGGACAGTTCAAGTTCACAACTTACCATTGAGTTGAGGTCAGACACAATGGAAAAGACAGATAAAATATTACAGCACTCATTCAAAGTCCTTCTGCACACATAAATGACCACTGTCTCAGAGCATCAGAGGCCAACTGGACCTGCACATCTGACAGAACATCATTTATGGATGGGTGGTGAGGCCAAGGAGAGAAAAGAAAGCAGGAAAGGAGACAGATAGCATGGCACAGGAGAAGGAAGATGCTAGTGCTGCCTGGCAGTGCAGGGAATTGATAACAGGATAAAACTGATAGATACTACAATGGGGTGGGGAGGGGTAGAAGGAAAGGGGGAAAGATTTGTAGATGTGTTCACAGGATAGAATACAAGTGGACTTCCTGCCATGTAATTCAGTATTAGGAGGAAGAATCCAGTTGGTATGGACTGTGTAGCAGTAATCAAAGTGAGGCACATATGTTTGATAGCATCTTCAGCAACAGGGTGGTCCAGGTCAATCCTGGCTACTGTTTGTCACACAGCTTGTTACTTACCATGCACATGTAGAAAGCATCACAGAGGTTGCTGCTTTATTGGTAGATTACCAGGCTTTTTTTATAGAATAATTAGGATTTAACACCCCATCAGCATCATGGTCCTTAGAGATGGAGTGCACGCTTGTACTGTTTTTGTCAAGGATGGTGAAGGAAATCAGCTGTGCCCTTTGAAAGGGTCTATTTCGGAATTTGCCTTGAGTGATTTAGAAAGTAATGGAAAACCTAAATTTGAATGGCAAGAGGCATATTTGAACCATTATTCCCAAATGTAAGTTGAGTGTATACCCATGTGTTAACTCACTTGGTGCTTTTACAGGTTGCCCATCTTTGGTGAAATAGGAGATGCCTGTGACTAGACTGCTTCACAGCCTGCTCAATCTAAATCTTCCTGCGTACACCAGCTTTGCTGAACTGCATGGGTGAGAACTCTCCATAGAACATATCCTCTGTTCCAATACCACCTCCACTAGCGCAATCTTCCAACACTGCACCTAACAGACTTGTCCTGTCACTAACATCCCATGGCAAACACCACCAGATAGCACTAGCATCTTCCTCTATTCATATCCTGCTACCCTCCTCGCCTCATGCCAACTCCTACCCTCACAACACATTCCTGATTATGGCTCTATCAGACACACTCAGGCTCTAGAGAACAGAGACTGACGATTTGTGTGTGTTGTGCTTCTGTAAATGTGTATGCTTTCTAAGAAGGACTCTGTCTGAAAGCTTTATTATTTATTAGTGTTTTTCATTGTGCCTCTCTGCGACTCAATAGCTCCTCTACTTAGTGAACACCAAACTATCCTTTCCAAACATTACTCCACACTAGATTTTCCATTGTTTCAAAAATTAATTATAGTACAACAAGTCATTCTTAATTTGTAACTAAGTCAAACTAGTAATTTATTTCACTGCCCACTTGAACCCAGTTCACACAACGAAGAAAGAGATCCAACACTCAACATAATAGCCACATGGCTGTAAAAGGGATTTATGTACAATGAAATGAAGTGTTACAGGAGCAATTATGTTTTCTTATCAACACATCACAAATGTGTTATGGTGACAGAGTTTTACACCTGTACTTCCATCTGCAAATATGTCCTCACCACTGTAGAGATGTGCACTGTACAGGAACAAAGAGAGAGTGCAACCATCTGTAATCTACAGGCAAAATATGATTTCCTATTAAAATACTGGGTTAAGTAAAGGAAGCATGTAAGACAGGATGAAAAGGTTAAAAAGGTAAGACACAATGTTGGTAACAAACAGGTAAATGGAAGACCAGAAGGTGTCGAAAGTGACAGACACTAAGCAAACAAGCATTTCATTATTAATGAAATTGCCACGAGATTCAATACATTTTCAAATCTAAGAAAGTCAAATGAAAATACGACAGGTGTAAAATGTAAGTTAACAGCTTATTATTTCAAATTAATTCTCATACCTGTTAATACAGTTATCCCAATGTGAGACAAGATGGACAATGCCTTTATGGGAAAATATTTGCCATTTCCTACAAAACCATGATTGTGCCCAAGTTGGCAAGACACTGGACTCACATTCAGGAGGATGGTGTTCAAATCCACCTCCAGCCATTAAGATTTAAGTTCTCCAGCAAGTGGCAGGACGGTTCTTTTGCGAGAGCACAGGTGATTTCCTTCCCCCATCCTTACCTACACAATCCGAGCTGGAACTCCATCTCTAATGACCACACTGTCAACAGGATGTGAAACCCAAATCTTCCTTCCTTTTTTTCTTTGACTGAAGCAAATCAACAGCCTTGAATGTCTTTCTTCAGGGTTAGAAAATTATGGGTTCTGCATAAGGAGAGAGCAGGACTTTCCACAGAATGTGTACAGGCTTTCCATTAGAAACTACAGCAGCATATTCAAAGCAACCTTGCAACATGTGGTTAAGCATTTTCCTGCAAGATAAATACGCTGTTTTAACTACACTCCATATAGACTCAATCTCTTTCCAACATTTTCCATATTTTTGGAAGCCTTTTCCATATTTTTGGAACCCTTTTCCATATTTTTGGAGCCCTGAAGCATGACATTCATGACCAACAATTTGCTTCAAACAAGGTTGTGAATGACTGGATAAAATCATTCCATACGTAACTGCAAATATTTCTGCCTGTAGGCATCTACCATTCTGTCTCACAGTGAGATAAATGTATTAATAGCTATGGCAACTGATTTTAAAATAATAAACAGTTCACTTACTTTCTTCATATTTCATTTTCAATTTGGTTGCCCCTTATCTTACTTTACACTTACAGATTAAGTTACTGACTGTTATTGTCAAACTACCTCAAACTTTTGTTATCATTGTATGAGGTGTGAATCTTTCAGACCTTGCATAACTTAATTGGGTAAGGAGGTTATATGCTGACTTAATGTGAAATTTTGTTAATACACACCAGTGTTTAACACAAATATATAAATACTTGGTAGACCTAACTGTTTTATTTAGGCTCAAACATAAATATTTTACAAGAGAAAACTTGTATGCCAGAACAGATAGTTAACTTCACCCACTCACCTTGGAACATTCATCCTTCACACTCTTGCCTATACTTTGGAGTTGTGTATATAACTGTTGAATGTACAGCCACTTCTGCTCTACATTTCTGACAGTTTCATCAGATATCTTTTCTGGACTTTTCTTGAGATCATCATCAAGGGCATCAAATTCATTGGCAAGATCAACAGCTACTGTATGGAACTTTACATATATCTGTGCTAGAAATATTCTTGCTTCAACGACATTCTTCAGTTTCAGCCATAGATTATGTAATGTTTCCACTTTTTCATCAATTTTGACACGTTCTTCATCTGTTGCAACCTCCAGAATAGGTGGCAGTGTTAACAGAAGATTGTTGATATCATTACCTTTTTCCTGTTGCAAGAAACATAAATAGATGTAATTTGCCAAATATGTATCCAAATTTTACATAGCTTAACATTCTCAATTATCATAGCCAAATACTGATGTCTTAGTTGCAAATTTAGTTGACTTAAAAGATAACAAACAGACTGATCAGATTATATTAAGTTTTGTTTTCACACCTCAGATTTACAGACTTTAAACCATAAACAGTTTCATTTGCACTGAAAACCAAAAATTATTACACATGTTTACATTTATTTTCAGAACTTAGTTTCTTAGGAATGATCTACTGACCTGTACATCACCCAACAGTTGCTGATGCAACTGCAGGAAGTCCTGTGCCATTGCCAAGACACTGCCCATATCCTGATGATCTTGTAGAAACGCTTCAGCAATTTGTACAATCCAGGAGAAGATCTGTAAATGTATGCACATTTCTTTAAATTACTATTCAGTTAAAAGGAAGCAAATCTAATTCAATAATACCCATATGGGATGAATAAGAAGATTAATACTACACCACTTTGAAACTCCGGTATGTCTACTTATGATCCTCCAGCAAAATAAGGTCACTCTTGATTTTATACATGTTGTCCCCTTCTGCTACTGCTGTTCATTACTCAATTAATGTGTATTTTCTCTGTGCTATTTTTTTTTCCTTTTTTTCAATTTTGAGATATTTTTCTTCTCTTGTCTTATGAGAATTTAAGAATATGTATCGGAAGTTGCTGATGAGAATAATTTATAGTATATCATAAGTAAATAACAACAATGTAATGAGCATAGGTTACAACTTGCTGCAAAAATGATTGTTTGCCAGACACATGCCTATTTATGGGTCAATGATTATTTGTGTAGTGAGTTGTACTCTATCCTCATTAACTATCCACTCTCAAACCAAAACCTGTATCCACCAAAGAATAGAGGGTAAGCCTACAGATTTGTATCACTTCCACAGCATTTGTGTTAGTAATTTGTTAAATCTTGAGAAAAGAATGGAGAGAATTCAAAGACTCATAAAAACCCAAGCTGAATACTTACAATTAGTCAATTTCATTTTTCTACTTTTTTGTTTGTTTCATTTTTGTATAATTTTTGGTGCAGTTGTCACATTATTATACTTCCTTCATCAATTTATAACCTTCTTTAATTGCTCCATTGTCATTACAATTGTGCAACAATGGTTCCATTTTACACACTTCTTAAACACTTTAGCTTATTTCACTGGGAGTTCTTCTTAAAACTGTTGTTTTTACATGAATTCCTCTCAGAATTGAAACTGTATTCACATCAGACGCATTCCTCCTAAAATCCTTCAAGTTCCATCAGTCTTACAGCACTGCCTGATGATCTTGTATATAATGCATCTACTTGTCAGAAGCATGAGACAAAAAAAAAAAAAAAAAAAATAAATAAAAATAAAATAAAATAAAATAAAAAATAAAAAAAAATAATCACACCAAGAATGCAGATGCACTGAAAGGGATATTTTGACGAAGTAATAACACTAGGCCAGTGATCCTTGAGCAGTCGCAATGTAGCAAATCTCTCTCTCTCTCTTTCTCTCTCTCTCTCTCTCTCTCTCTCTCTCTCTCTCTCTCTGTGTGTGTGTGTGTGTGTGTGTGTACTGATTTCTTTTTATTACATGCCAAAGACATTTCTTGACAACACTGGTGAATTATTCCATTACATCATCAGACAATCTGTACACAAAATTTTGATGTTTGATGATTACCATATTACACATTTCAGGGAACATACTTAAAGTATTTCAAGGCCCATACTACTAGATGACATAGGATGGTGTGATTATGTTTGCTTTGTTTTCCGTTTTTTTCTCAACATTTTTGCATGTATTAATGCAAAATAAATACTACCTAAACTCAAGAGTTTCAGTTATATCCTTCCTTGAAAAACATTAATATAAAAAGGTACAGTAAATTGAGAAACCTATTGAATTACAAAGAAACAAAATGACTGACCAATACTACTTCTCAGTAGACATAAAACTATAAAACGTTCAGATAAAAGTTTGTCTAGCCCCCTTCTAAAAATAGGTTGGCCCTTCCACAGTTAATTTCTCAGAGACATGCCCTTCCTTTTTAATCTTCTCAAACTTATTCCTTTTGCTTCTTTGAAGAAGGAAATATAAGTTCTGAAACATATTTTATTTGCAAATGGTTGAACATTTTATATGGAACTGAATGGCTTAAAAACAAGTACTGGAAACCACTGAAACAATTCTTACCTCTTCTTCTTTTTCTTTGTAAGTTTGCATTGCTAGAGACACTCTAAGATGTTCTTCTTTGTGAGCTATGCACAGTCCATTAAGGGAAATTTTTCGATTTTCTAATTCTTCTACTGCTCTTTTAATTCCCTGGAACAAAGAAACAAAACAGTCCAATGTATAAGTTATTATTAAGTATTGTAATAGCCATCACACTAACCTTTTGATTTTGTTCATTAAATTGTATGAGGCAGGGTTTAGGTGCAATTTGGAGAAATCAATTTTTGTTTATTTATTATTATTATTATTATTATTATTATTATTATTATTATAAAGAAATCAAATGTACCAGTGGTCTTCTTTTGTAGGACAGTGTCAAACATAAGATGCACCAAGAAGTGGTCAATGAAAACCTACGTAAACCTTGGAACCTGAAGGAACTCCAGTGGTTTCTGAGTAATCTCAATCTATTATTAGAAATTTCTCCCCAATCATTCATCCTTAAACAATTTACATAACAAAGGTGTTCCTTTGGTTTGGTCACCAGACTGCAGCAGTTTCTGCCCACCTAAAGACGGTGCTAAATACATTGCTATGCCTTAAAACTGTTGCATTGGTTAAAAAGCTTATTCTTTCAAAAGTTGTTCAGAATAAGCATTAGGGATGGTACTGGCTCATAGAAATGGTAATGGCACAGAACAGCCTATTGTGTACATAATAATTTTCTGATAAAATTGGTAACTTTAGCCATAACACATACAGTCCAAAAGGTCAGTATTTTACTCTATGGGAACCAACTCCAACTCTTCACCAACCATACACTGGCTGTGACACTCTTTGGTCTCTATTCATGATTTCTCCACAGGGCTGAAAAATGACTTCAGCACTGAGTTTTGGTTTTTAGTATCAATATGAGGTTCATTAAAAATTCATAGTGCAGCATACTAATTTGCATGCAGTGTTGGGCTTGCCCTTGCAACCTGACCTGGCTGTCTACAAAGCCTAAGATGTCTGTTTACACACTGATGCTCACTTACAGCACAGGCCCCCAAACAATATCATGTGCTCAAACAGATGTTTGTGTATGCAATGATCCTTCCATCCTGCATCTATTTCTTCCTCCATTATCATCACCCAGTGACGGCCGACAGCACTCTCCTCCTTAGCACTGACCCAGACGACCACTGTGTCATCATTACTCTAGTTCTGTAGGTTCACAGGCTTCTTCTTCCTACACCTTGGCCACTGGACAAGACCCACATGAAAGTTTTCTCAGAAATACACCACTAATGGCAAAAGCCCGTCAGAGATCTTCGACCTCTGGTAGCCCTGGACTCTGCTGCACCTGCTCTGCCCAGGTTTGTAGGCTGCCTTCACACTAAGGCTAAGGAACCTCTGTCTGGCTAGATGCCTTCAGTCAGCAGCCTAGATGGACACCAGCAATGGTGCTAGTGAAACATGGTTAACAAAGTTCACTGTGGACATCAAAGGGAGTTGCCCACCTGTTGTTAAAATCAGCTGTGACCTCAGTGGGACACAAACCTGCTGCAGCAGATACTGGGGGAGTCCACTTGGTACCAACCTTCCACTCCAAAGGCTATGAGCTGAGAGCACCGCTACTTGAGGAGCTATTTGGTACTGCCAATGCTGAGATGTGGCCAATGATCAATGGCCTTTTTCAGAAAATAGAACACTCGTGCAATCACAAAGGAACACAACACAGTCACACAACTGTCAGCTCCAGCTGCTGCACTTCGAATCACGCTCCGTAGTGTGGAAACAGGGAAAGGGAGGGGGAATAAGAAGGTCGCATCTCAGTGGTGGGGATGGATATAGCACAGCCTTGCTGAGAATGTACATATTTGATGGGAGGAAAGAGATGCAGCTTAGGAATGGAGTGGAGAGGGGAGGAAAATAAATAAAATAATATAATAGAACAAAAATAATAATAAAATAAAATAAATAAATAAATCAAATGCATGCTGGCCACAAACACCACACACACACACACACACACACACACACACACGTGGTATGGAGAGGGGAGGAAAATAAATAAAATAATATAATAAAACAAAACAAAGAATAAAATAAATCAATCGATCAAATGCTTGCACGCCACACATGCACGTACGCAAACATGTGCACTTGTGTGTGTGTGTGTGTGTGTGTGTGTGTGTGTGTGTGTGTGGGCATGCGCACATGCTTTCACGCATGTATGCATGCGGTGCACATGCATTTGACTGATTTATTTATTTTATTTCATTTTTATTTTTGTTCTATTACATTATTTCATTTATTTTCCTCCCCTCGCCTGTCACCCCATTCCATTCCTAAGCTGCATCTCTTTCCTCCCATCTAATACTAAATGCTCCACAAGACCGTGCTACATCCATCCCCACCACTATGTTGCAACCTTCCTATATCCCCACCCCTACCCTATTTCCACACCGCACAACATGATCCGAAGTGGCAGCTGCAGCTGACGGTTGTATGACTGTGTTCTGTGCCTGTGTGAATGTTCTGCTTTCTGAAGAAAGCCATGGCCGATAGCTGAAGTGTTGTAAGTGTGTCACTTTTTTATGTGCCTGTTGCAACTCATCATCACATCATTGCAGTGAGTTGTAAACTGACTTTATTACTATATTGTTAATTCCAATCTGGACTTTCCATTCTTACAAAATTCAGCTCTGTTACATTCATCATGAACCAGATGTCACAGTATGCAGACAAACGACTATTGTGCACAGTATATCATGGGCTCTTTGAACCATACCTGCAGTGGGGAAATTCAAATCTCCAAGAAAAGGAAAAGCATTCAGGATCATCTTAAGAAGAAGGAACTCTGAGACCTTAAGAAACTGCTTCAGAAGTCTAGGCATCTTAACTTTTTCATCTTTGTACATATATAAAACAAAAATGTACATCACAAAAGAGATCTCAAATTGGGTTACAAATGCTAGTGTGCATAACCACAATACATAGAGGAGGAATGAAATAAGAAGCATACCCTTGAAAAAGGATCTCAGTACTGGGGCATTAAGTCGTTAAGAAATTTGCCTAAGGAACAGGAAGATAATATACATCACAATAACTTTTCAAAGAAACTGAAACACTATATGGTAGCATTGAGGAGTACTTATTGAATAATTTTGTATATATTGTTATTACACTATAGGGAACAAGTGAAACATGGGCATTTTTTATTTACATGTCTTATAATACACATGACATTAAGATTGTCAAAAACTAACTGATTGAAAGAAAATTTTAAGTTTTATACATTGATCTTACACATTAGAAGATTTTTTTAATTGATATGTCCTGCATTACATGTACATTTACTGTACACAGTGTAATCCTACATAATCAAATAAAATTCTATTAAAGTCCAGAACATTTCTTAGTATTTGAGAGCATTCCACAACATTGCAGACTGTTCCGCAATAATCCACAATATTGAGGAACAGTTTGGAACATTTGGAAAAATTCCAGAATGTTTGCAAACATCCCAGATCATTGTGGAACATTACAGAATGCTCTTTAATGTTTGACCAACAACAAATTAGCCGAGAGCACCATAACATGTACTGCAGAGGATAAATTTTGACACCATTTGACTGACATGGAATTTTTTATATACAGGGGAAGGACAAGACAGACTGTGAGAGGCAGAGGAGGAGATGAACAGAGAGACATGGAAAGATGAGACTGAAAGAGGGGGAATTGGAAGGAGGGGATGAGAAAGGCAGGGGAATGGATGTAAGTGAAGGAAAAGTAAGAGGTGACGCGGAATAGGAGATGGACTGAGAGGGGGGGGAGGAGGAGGGTGGGGGGAAGGAGATGAACAGAGAAAGGAGAAAACAGGATACTGATTAACACAAGACTGGGATAAATAAATACCCAGGCAATGTTAGGTACTAAGGCTGACAGAGTTTTAAAAATTATCTTTAGTTTTAATTTCTGTTTACACATGTGGAGAACAGTAAAGCATCAGAAGTTGAGACGTAGAAAAAAATGGGGAAAAATGTATCTATAAAATTAGTAACAAGTAATGTTGTCCACTATAAAGTTATACTTTTAGTTTCTTACTGGTTTCCAGAAATAAAAAAGAAGATTAGGGTTTAAGGACTCGTCGACACTGTGGTCATTATAGATGGAACACACACTGAGTACTCAGATACGTTTTGTTGGGAATGAGGAAGGAAATTGGTCATGCCCTTTGAAAGGAACCATCCTGGCATTTGCCTGGAGTGATTCAGAGAAATTACGGAAAACCTAAATCAGGACATAGCCAGAGGCAGATTGGCTTCTAGGTGAAACTTGTATATTTGACAGGATAATGAAATTCAAGCATGGATTAACAAAGGCATTGCATTTTTTTTTTATAAAGAACGTTATGGAGCCTACCTCTGATCCAGGCATACCGTGTCCAGCTACATCAAGAAGTGCGTAACCTTCTTTTAGAGGTCCATCTGTTACATCTTCAATAGTTTGTACAGCTGCTGCATGTATTTTTGCGAGCTGAGGAGAAGTGACTGGAAGCTCATTCATCTTCAGCTGTTGTTCCAGCTGGTCGAGTTTTTGCATTGCCTGAAAACATATGTGAGAATAATCATATTATTGAAAATATCTTTTCTTCTGGAATAAATATAATACAAATGTTTTTTTATGCAGCCACACTGCAGACTGCTAATGAAGATACGAGATTATGGAATAGGTTCACAGTTTTGGGACTGGCTGGAAGACTTCCTAAGTAATAGAATGCAATACGTTGTTCTCAACGGTGAGTGTTCATCAGAGACGAGTGTATCGTCAGGTGTGCCCCAGGGGAGTGTGATAGGACCGCTATTATTTTCTATCTATATAAATGATCTGATGGACAGAGTAAGTTTTAATATGCGGCTGTTTGCTGTGCTGTGGTGCATGACAGGGTGTCGTCTTTAACTGACTGTAATATCATACAGGATGACTTAGACAAAATTTCTAGTTGGTGCAAAGAATGGCAGCCAGTTCTCAATGTAGAAAACTGTAAGGTGATGCGCATAAGTAGGAAAAACAATCCCGTAATGTTCGAATACAATATTAGTAGTGAGCTTCTTGATGCTGTCACGCAGTTCAAATATCTAGGCGTAACATTGCAGAGCGATATAAAATGGAACGAACATGTAAGGACAGTTGTGAGTAAGGCGGACAGCCGAGTTCGGTTTATTGGGAGAATTTTGGGAAGATGTACTTCACCTATAAAGGAGACCGCATATAAAACACTTGTAAGAACACGTCTCGAGTATTGTTCAAGTGTTTGGGACCCGAAGCAGATCAGTTCAGAGGCAAGCAGCTAGGTTTGTTACTGGTAGGATCAAACAATGCTGAAGTGTCACGGAAATGCTCCAGCAACTTAACTGGTTCTCGCTGGAGGAAAGACGATGTTCTTTTTGTGAATTTCTGTTGAGGAAATTTACAGGGCCGGAATTTGAGGCTGAGTGTAGTACGATCTTGCTACCACCAAAGTAGTTTCTAAAGGGGCTTGAAAATTACATTTACCACAAAAATAGTCTGTCTTTTGATATATTTCGGAAGCATACTTATCACCAACATGGGGGTATCCCAAAGCTTGTCTTCCCATATCTGTATGTCCTATTTTTAAAATCACAATTTTGATCGCAAGGGAATTTTTTTTATTGACGTTAGGCAAATGGTTTCAGTCTGCTTGTATTTATTAATAAAAAATTTTTACCTTACAGGTTACAGTTATGATATAAAGGAAATAGATATACACGAGCATACATGAATAACATAAATAAAAACATGTCTTTTTTCCAGTTGGTTAGCTAATTGCCATCTACGGGCATTTGAAGAAACTTGCTGGGCATATTGGTGCCAGCGATGGTTATACTTCGTTGCTGCTGCAATGACTTGCGAGTATCAATGCTTGTACGCCAGTGATGCTCGTTGCAGTGCTCGCAGCAGCAGATGATGCATTCATGATCTGAGGAAAATCACCATATTCCAGTTGTGATTCAGAATTATGTACATTAACTGCCATAATTTGGTTCTTGGACCAAGACATTGGCACATCGCTCGTAACAACTGTGCACAGGTATGAGGGTCTCTGAATAGTTATAAAACAAGTGTAAAAGTTGCCATCCTGCTTCACTAGGCACATGAATTGTGTCTCAAAGGAATACATTTAGTAATAATAAATATGAGTTAGTTTAAGTAAAATAACAAAAGGTCCAAGATAGCAGTGACGTCGCCAGAAGTGGGACGGATACTGTCAGTGTCTACCTTATGCCCCAGGAATATTACAGAATTACATTAATGCTGAGACTTATCATTGTTAATTGTCACGTCATTGTCTTTAAGGGCCTGTAGAACCTAGTTCCTAGTGCTTAGAATCTGAATGTGAAATGTCATTAAGTAGGCATAACAAAATGGAAAGAAACAGTATACTGTCAATAAATCTCTGCCATGCCTGAGTCTTGTTTTTAAGTCAGAAAGGCATGAAGCAATACTCAAACAGGCCAGAGTAATTACAGCAGGCTTATGAAAGTCTTCAGGTGCCATCAGAATCTGGTGATATGCTTTGTGGCAATCAATGAAACTAAAATCATTTTGTGCTGTACAATTGTCGTAAAAAATCGTGAATGTGTGATATCGGGTAAATGTCCAAAATTGTTCTTACATTGAGTTTGTGACAGTCCCCAAACAAATGATATGAAATATTGTTCTTTGGTTAAATGGTTAAGGAATGACCAGTCACTAGAAGAAGCTTTTGTGGCACTAAGTTTATGTGTCATTGCTTTGTGACATACTGAGGCACCTTCCATAGTATTCAAACAGCGGCTCATACCATTTATCATTGTAACAACACAGGTAGGTGAGTGTTTATATAACAGAGTGGCATCACTGATCTTGTTATTGTCCTGTGGCCACTGATGTGATATAGGCTGAGGAGGCAGGGGCTGCCCAATGAAGTGGTTCAATGAGGTGATGGAGGGCATCATTCTCCACTTGGATGGCTTCTAACTCACAATGAAGATGAGCGATGTCGGAGACAATCTTGTTATACTCAATAAACAGACAAAAATATTTGTCAATTATGGCTGTTGACTCAGTTGCCTGTGAATGAGAGATGTGGACAATTTCTCAGGAGACATTTCATAGTGCCTCAGAAAGTAAATACCAATTACTGGTATGCCCACATGAAAAGTCCATTTGAAAATTGTGTCTGGTATGAACTGGAGAGGAATGGTTGTAGCACTGTACATTGTGATGTCAGTATTTATGGCTGCATAAAGAATGCCTTATGTAGGTTTCAGACTCAATGTTGGGTAAGGAAGAAAGACTCTGGTGTCTGCACCTGTATCCACTATAAAACTCAAGTATGTGCTTCCACCTAACAAGATGTCTCTACAGGAGCAAGTGAGGACCGAGTTATTTAGTAGAACCTCATGTCCATGCGTGGTGTGGTGCCTAATGTGCCCCATGCAGAAAGTTACACATCGTGCACGGAGTTTGGCAATTCGGTGGTTAATGTGGTATCAGCACAAAGAGTATAAGTGTGTGGAGCCAGTTTTGCTGGTGTATAAGATGACAGAGATGAAGTTGCAGCAGGTGTTGCAGAAGCTCAAGCTGGTTGCAGGGCCAACAATGCCAGAATCTCTGTCTGGGATTAACTCACATGACTGAAGCGGTAGTCACACCGGTAAATGTAGTACATCACAGGACACAGGAGCTCAAAAGTGAAGATGCCGAGGTCTGGTGACAGTGTTTAATGATGTAGTGGACACGATCTGCATACTGTAAATGTGCCTCCAAAAGGTTTGTTTGACATACCCAGGAGTTGTACTTGAATATCTGCCAGCAATTTTACAAACCATATTGCCCAATGTGTGAAATCAGAAAGTTTTGAGGTGTCAGCCAAGGCATGCAGCCAGTGCCACAACTGAGATGGAAACTGGTTTTCTAACTGCTCGTTATGGATGATGTGCTGTAGAGCTTATTCCAGCAATCTGGAATGGTGCTCTAACAATATCTGCCATATGTTGGCATATTTGGAATATGGAGGTGGGTTAAGAATTGAGTTGCTAATGAGGTCGAGCTCCCCATAAAGGTGTGCGAGGAGGCAGATGAAATGCACGTCATCGCTGTAGGTGTTGTTTACATCAATTATTGCATCGACTAAGGCAAACCATGTTGCTGGACTGTCTCTAATGAGGGTTGGAAGCTTCAGGAAGTGCACTGTAATGTCACTGTGGGGCAACACTGGTGCTGTTAATGGTAAACACTTGCTGTCTGTGGTTGCCAATGGCATGGACGACGATGACAGCATTAGTTGGTATCTAAACTGTGAGTCTGTTATGCACAAATTGACAGGTGTCACGATGGGAACCAGTGCAGGCGAAGCAGTAGAAAGTTAAGTGTGGGCAGACTACAGATCCACAAATGGGTTGCACGGCACTGTGACAGCAACTGGTATGGATGAGTAGAGAAACACAAACACCATAACATTTTGTGTGACATTGAACAGTGCAACAGATGCAAATGAATGTGAATAGTCTGTGTGTAACAGATAAAATGTAACAGTCTGGGCAGAAGGTAATGCACATGAATAGGAAAAACAATCCCATAATGATCGAATACAGCATCAGTAGTGAACTTCTTGATGCAGTCATATTATTGAATTATCTAAGCACTAAAATTACAAAGCTATATGAAATGGAGCGAACATGTAATGACAGTGGTGAGTAAGGCGGACAGCTGACTTTGGTTTATTGGGAGAATTTTGTGAAGATGTACTTCATCTTTAAAGGAGACTGCACATAAAATGCTTGTACAACCACGTCTTGAGTATTCCTCAAGTGTTTGGGACCCACAGCAAATCAGTTTAAAGAAAGACATAGAAGCAGTTCAGAGGCGAGCAGCTAGGTTCATTACTGCTAGGTTTGACCAATGTGCGAGTGCCACGGAAATGATGCAGGAACTCAAATGGGGATCGCTGAAGGAAAGACGTTCTTTTCGAGAAATTCTATTGAGGCAATTTAAAGGGCTGGAATTTGAAGCTGAGTGTAGAACTATCTTCCTGCCGCCTACTTAAATTTTGTGTAATGATCACAAAGACAAGATAAGAGAAATTAGGGCTCGTATGGAGGCATTTAGGCATTCTTTTTTCTTTCTCATTCTACTTGGGAGTGGAATAGGAAAGGAAATGCCTAGTAGTGGTACAGTTTACCCTCCGCCAGGCGAAGTTTGTATGTAAATGTAGAGGATGTTGCCCCTGTTGATACATGGTACAGTACATTCAGACATGGTGTTGTCAGTAACCACTGCACTAGTATCAAGATACTTAGTGATAAAGTCATGTTTCACTGGAAATGTTTGTTGCTTGCCTGGAGGCTAGTGTGAGGCAGGCGACAAGGAGGCTGGTGCATGTGAAGTGGGATTCCACTGATTACAATGAATTGTACATCGAGCAGTTGATGGCAGAAACTGTCGCACCAGCTTTATCGTCATCTTCAAACTTAATTAGCAATCTATCCATGGCTGAATGTGGCAAAGAAAACATGTTGAAACAGTCAGTGTTGGGCACAATGAGACACTTAATTATGTTGATAATCAGAACAACACACAAAATAAATGTTTCAAGGCAGTCATAATTCTCCTCAGTGTCACCAATGTGGGCTTTTGGGTACAAAATAACTGCACATATGATTTTTGAGTTGACATAAGAAAATCATTAACATAAGATGAAATGTACAGTACAAGGGCAAGCAATCAACTGAAATATGGCTGTATTCAAAAAGCAAGGAGCACACTCCGAGAGTCTGTGCGAGGGATATGCCTGTCAAGCTCCACTGCAATTGTTGGAAAAGATTCTTTCACTTCTGCAGTATTTGTTGTTGTGACCATTAGGAGTTTGTACCTTTACTGTTTTGACATTGTGGTAAGTAACATGGTGGCAAAATATAATTGTTTGTCTCATAAAAATTGCATGCTATATTTTTTTATGATTTTAAGATTATTTCAACATTTTATGGGACATGTTTATTATTGTATATATATTTATTCAATCTCTGTGCTTTTTAAACACATGACTTATTACAATGTGAAATATCATGATTTAAAATAAATAAATAAAGATATATGTACCACCACAGTTTCTCCACCTGTCACAAAAATAAAATATAGGGTGATTCCAAACAAACAAAAGTCCAGTAGAAATTAAGTTCATAGATGTTCAATTTAACACTCTCCAGACACTCAAATGACATCAATCCAACACTTGAACTCATTCCAGACTTCCTATAGTACCTCAGCCACAACAGTCTGGATAGCTACAGTTACTCCTTCTTTTAGTTCCTCAATGTTAGCAGGTAGAGGTGGTTGGAACACCATGTGTATAAAATATCCCATGAGAAGAAAAAAGAAATATTTAAAATCACAGGAGGTGACATCAGGGAATCTTTGAGATCAAAGCTGAGTAGTTGCTGTTTTTGTATTAACAACTGAAATAGACCAAAAGTGTTCCTTGGGACCAAATGAGCAACCATTAGCTCTTTGTTTCCTGGGCGCTGAGTTCTTGATTTTCAAAGTTGTGGTGTTCTTTCTGAATCACCCTGTATAATCCATTAAAAATTATAATACAGTAAAAAACTATCTTCACTGAGCTATTACAAAAAACGCTCCTGTGAAAGGGTTAAGCAATAATCTCACTATAGTGGCACATTATGCATTTCCTTTTCATTGCAGAATCAAATTAAACTCTGGAATGTAACAGCAATAATAAAATCATTATGTTAATGTTTTGTTAAATGACAGAATGGCTGGCCAGTACTTACCTTCAATAAGTTCCAAGAACTGTCTAAAGATACTCTTAAAGTTAGAGAAAGCATAACTACTTTTCAACACTTGTTCTTTTCTTCAGAGAGGGAAGAGGGATTTCTCAAGGACAGTTGCAAAGAAGGGCCTATTAATGCAGACCATTGGTTGAAAGGAACCCATCTATTGTGGGGATGGGAGAGAAAATAGGATATATCGATCAGCCACTAAATCTATCAATAGTGTCTTCTATGTGATAGTCTTGATACTTAAGCGGACAGGTATGTTATTCTTATATTATGGTACTCACGTTGTGTGCAGTGCGGAAGAAGCTAATCGCCCTTTGCAGTAGACTCTCTCTATTGTCAAGTGCTTCAGAATATTCAGCACACTGCTGGAGAACTTTGTAAGCTTGTGCTACTGCTTCCTCAGCAGCAAAGTGGTTGGAAGAAACAAGCTGCTCTGTTGCTTTTGTTATTTTCACGCCACGATCTTGAAACTCCTACAAGCAGTGAAAGTGATTCGAGTCAGAAATGTGAAAATATTCATGCCCTTCATACTGGTTATTTGTAAAAAGACCAGCTGCAGTTTAAAACAAATGCACTCAGTTTAATAAGAACATTACTACTGGAATTTGACTACAGGAAGATCACACATCAATATTACATTTAAACAATAGGTGCACACCACTGTGAATCTTCTATGTTAATTTATGTAATTACAGCAATAACATACACATATCTACTTCTGAAGAATATCAACAAACAAAAGAGTTGTAAAATGTAATACTTTTTTAAACAAAAATTTTTTTGCCCCTTTGGCACAACAGAGGCAAGAGCACTTTTCCAGGAAACACACACATGACCTTATGCCAACATGATATTACTTAGAGCTGACTGATGCATCACAATAAATAAATTGTGGCGTTGTCAATGTCCACCCCGTTGCGCTCAGAGCTGTGTAGCGCTCAGCGAGTAGTTCGTGTCCACTAAAGGGCAGTACGATGACTGCCAGACAATACAGACACGACAAATGCACTGCTGCATCCACAGTCCCCCTGGCAATGACAGACAGTATCTATAGGGAAAATAGTATCTCAACAATCATGTCAAGCCTTGCTACCACAGGCCTAGCCAAGGTGCTAGGAGCGCTGTGTCAACCAATGTGTTCTTGTGTTCCGTAAACAGCATATAAATGTCACGCAACTCCAAAAAGGGCAGTCTGTTCCCGAGTGGAGTCGCCATCATGGTCTTCATCTCCAAGCTGTGTTACAGACCTTAACTTTCTTGTGTTTATTCAAAGAAGTTGTATTATGTTCTTTTATTTTGAGAGGATTTTCTGTTTTCTAGTAAACTTGTTCAGTCACCTTTTTTTTTTTTTTTTTTTTTTTTTTTTTTTTTTTTTTTTTTTTTTTTTTTTTTTTTTTTTTTGTACCAGCTGGGAAAAACATTCTGTAGGCCTATACCCAGTTTTATCTTCTGAACATATCTACATATACATATATCTGCAACAGTGAGCCTTTGGGGGTGATCTAGTAGTTTTTAAAAACTTTCAAAAAGCCCAGGTTGCCTAAGATCTCTTCAAAAACACTCTAATATATGTATATATAAATTATAGAAGGACACTTTCCTGGTTGGATAAACAAATATAAAAAAAGAAAATGGATGACTTACCTGAAGGACCGGCTCGTTGGTGTCTATCGACGAGCCGGTCCTTTAGGTAAATCATCCGTCTTCTTTTGAAGATTACTCACCAGGTAAAGGAGCACAGGTGGTGATAGTAGCACAAATAAAACACACACACAAACACAAGCTTTCGCAACCCAGTTGCTTCTTCAGACAGAAGGGAAGGAGAGGAAAAAGGAAATGATGAGGGTTTTAAGGGAGGGGATAAGGAGCCATTCCAATCCCGGGAGAGGAAAGACTTACCTTGGGGAAAGAAGGGAAGGAGAGGAAAAAGGAAATGATGAGGGATTTAAGGGAGGGGATAAGGAGCCATTCCAATCCCGGGAGAGGAAAGACTTACCTTGGGGAAAGAAAAGGAAGATAAACAAATACACACACACCCATACGTTTACACAGACACAAACGCACGTAGGCATACATACTGCAGAAAGCAAAGAATCCTCAGATGATTGGCGTGGATGTCACATTCATTAAGCCACATGCCACTAAAGAAGAGATAGCCACTGTAGGCTGCAAGTGCTTGGTCGCCCTATATGGTGGTGGAGAAGACGACAACCTTCAAACTCTCCGTTACGAACTTTTCCTCAGGTCTGCTGCAAGTGCAAAAGTCCAGCTTGCTTGTCTACCCCCAACCCAAGAAGCAGCGGCCCAGCACTCCTACAGAACATACCACCAGGTTCAGATGTGGATGGGTATCGAGAAAGAGCCCCCTGACTGGGGTTGGACAAGAAGCCAGTAAGAGCTAACTCCTATCACCACAATCCAAGACTCAGCACCCCCAGCACTACTGAAGATGATGTCGTGCAAATGTAGGAAAATGTGTGGTGACGGGACCTGCTCATGCCAAAGAGCAGGGTTCAAGTGCTCTGTTCTTTGCTGAGTCTGCCAGGGCAAGACATGCCACAACACAATGAACGGTTCGGCAGATTCAGAAAAGGAATACAAAGATGTGGACGAACCAACCTCAGATACAGAGCTCCAATAGACAGAAGAAATAATGGAGCCCAAGCCAGGAAGGAAGAAATCCCAGCATTCTTGTTAAAACGAATAGTAAGAGACATTTTGAATAGGTACCTACTGCATTATGTTTTGTTCGTTCAGCTTCAAAATTAAGAAGTAGCGCATTACATTACTACAAGTTTATGTTGTGGTGTTTCAGGAGTCACTAGGTATTTCATTCAACGATACTCCCCCCCCCTCAACTCTCACCTCAGCGTACCACTTAAGTTTTTACATGTATATTGTGTAATAAGTAGTACTAACTGTAAATAAAAATTTGTTTTCTTAAAAATTAATCATCTGGACCAATTTATTAAACTATCCGATTTTCCCAACTTTTAGTTTTTTAACGATAACCTGAAACCTGTTAGGTCTATGGACTTCATTCTGTACTTAGATTAAAACTAAATAACTGCTCTATAACTTTCTTGTGTGCGACTTTCCCAAAGGGGTGATCATTAGAGCCGATATTCTAGCCGAAAGAACTAAAATAAAAAATTTGAACATTTGGAGAAATAAGTCCAGTATCTTGGGAACTATTCGACTTACAGAGCTGTGGTTAGGCTTAAACTTTGGAAAATTTTACCTACATTCATAGAGGTGTGAGTGACTTTTTGTTTAAAAAAAAAAAAAAAAAAAAAAAAAAAAGTTCACAAGTTATAAGCCAGAACCAGTAAAAAGTCCAAAAATTTCGAAGCGTTTTGGCTCTTAAAAGTTAAGCTAAAGAATTTCGAAGCTGCAAACTTGGTTTAATTCTACTCTAATATGTCCTAACAACACATCAAAAATTTATCTTCCTGCAATTTTTTTTTTACCTAAACATACCTGGCACTGGCCTATAAAGCTAATTGCATAACTCAGGTTGCGAGATAGGACTTGTAGAGTGATGAAGTGACGTCGTTCTTAGTATAAGTTTAAATGTTATCTTTGCAATATCTGTAACAATGTACCTTGTTGTTATATCTCTGGAATAAAGTGTAAGAGTGTGTATGTAAAGACGTGTTTCCTTCCTGGGAAAGACGGTGGATTTAGAGTCCACCACAGTTGGTGCCGAAACCCGGGATCGAACCAGGACTCTGAGGATGCCTGTTCAGTCAGGATGGTGTTCAGTCATTTAGAGTTACTGTAATGTTAGTAACAAGAAGAAAAGCATTGCAGCAATAACTATTCTCTCACTGCTGCACAAAAATTATGTGGTTTGTAAAAATTTGCTGTTCTGTTGCAAAATCCTACAAAAACAGGTCCAAAGTGAGATATATTTTTTGTTTAGTTGGTATGGATTACTTAGCAGTGTTATTTTAACGTGCAACTTGTAACATGTTTTTCTTGGATTACAGGTAATACTTGAAAATGTTAAACAGTCCAAATTAGTCATAAGTGCAAATGTCTGTAAATCTATCGGACCAAACTGCGTGGTCATCAGTCCATAGCTTACAAACTACTTAAACCTAGGTAAACTAACCTATGGACAAACACACACACCCATGCCCCAGGGAGGACTCGAACCTCCACGGCGAGCAACCGCGCGCTCCGCAGCGAGTTGCTTTAGACCGTTCGGCTACTCCTCCGCGGCAGTCATAAGTGCTTACAACAATTATGATTCTGTGCAGTCATAATGAAAGAATGGTTATAGAGAAACTTGGGGCAAAAATCTCATACAAGCTTGATGGCTAATCACAAAACTAAATGAATGCAAAGAGATGATGGACCTACTGCAGTGAAATTGCTAACTGATATAGTTGACTGATGAGTAGGATTGATATTTAATGGTTCATGAGGCCAATTGTTAATGAAGTAAAAGGAAACTACATATATTACACTTACAAATCGTCAAGACGTAAGAGGAGCCTTATAATCATATATTTTTACATACATTATCTGTATGTAAAGTGGATTGATTCATCAGGCCTTGACTCATGGGGAAATACAAAGCTATAAGGATAGAAATAGCCTTCAGGCTGGATATTCTATTCCATTGTCCACAGATGTACATACCTTTGCTTCTGGCAGCAGGCGGCGGTGCTCTGTAAGCAGGATCTCGGCGCTGGCGGCAGAGTCACCGAGCACGTCAGCAAGTTCTTGTCGCCGCCTGTCCACAGCATCCTCGAGCGCCCGCAGGTCTCGCGCAACAAGCATCAGAGCCAGACATTGCTCCAGGCGCTCACGCCGTCGAGTGAATGCCATTTCCAGCTGTTGCCGCCGATCGTGTAGTGCCTCCATCCAGTGCTCCACCTGTGAGTTTGCTGCAACATTTAATTGACCTGTCAAGCCAGTTTAATAATTGTATTTTCCTAAAGGCAGATGTGAAATAAGAGTAGAAGGTAGGAGATACTTCTCCTTTGTAGCACACACTCCTTTCAATATAATGCTATAATTCTCCTCATACCATGGTGATTCGGAGTGCAGCGGTCAGAGAAGATGGTTGTGTGTCTGAAGTGTGCCTGTGAGATTGGTGGCTTTTTTTCTGACAAAGGCTAATGGTCAAAGGCTTATGTTCTGTAATTCAGTAATAAGGAGGTTCAAATCATTGGGGGTTGTCTTTGTTATTCAGAGGCTTACCCATGATAGAGTAGCTTGAAGAGCTACTGCAACCCAGTCTATGGACTGAAGACCACATGAACAACAACAATGAAGAGATGAGGTTGTAATTCATTGCAAAGACAGTCTTTGTTAGAAAAAACATGCACACACTTTCATAGAACCTCACCAGCACATTTAATACACATATAACTGCCAACTCCGGCTGATGCATCCAGAGTGTTGCCTCCACAGTGAGAGCAACTTTGAGTGAGGAGGGAAGGAGAGAAGAGGGGAAAGGATGCAAGGTGAGGGTGGGGTAGAGACAGCAGTGGCTGACGGTGCCTTCAGGTGCCACATTGATGGAGAGAGAGGCAGTTTTATAACCATTTAAGGAGGAGGAGTAGAGAGGGAAGAGTAAAGAAGGGGAAAATAGTGCAGATTCCAAGGAATGAGGCAAGAATTAAGAAAAGTTGTAGGATACAAGATGTGTGTTTGTGGGAGGGGGGGAGGGGGAAGGTACAAAAGTTTACCATAGGATGAGGCCTGGACAGTGTTGCCAGGTCCAAAAAGTTTTTTTTTTTTTTTTTTTTTTTTGGGATATGAAGTGCAAAAATTTTGAAAGTTGCAGTGAAAAAATGGGAAGGTATAACATACTATAAAAAAGAGAGATAGAGAGAGAGCCCAATCATTTAATTTAGAACAAGGGGAGTAAAAATAAGACAATCTCTTATAATCAATTTACTCTTCATTCATACTGAATTTATGATGGCAAGATTGTCTCACATATGTCATCACATGTTGTGTCTCCTTGACTCAGTGCTTGTTGTGGCTTAGCCAATCCTTGCGTCCAAACAATACTGCAGTAGTAAAGCAGTAGTCAGTCACTGTTAATGATTGATTGCGGCCAGGACAGGGTCGAAGGGGTGCAACCTCTCCCCCAGGGCTAAACTTGCATCTTCTTAAGCTTAAAGAAAGTCTTCTTAATATCCTGTTATACAAAATCAATATTCAATACTCCCACCCCCACCCCCCCATTTTTTTAAATAATAATATTTAAAAAAATCAGGCCTTGTTGGGATGCAAAGATGCTCAGCCCCCCTCCCCAATAACAAAATACTTGTTTTGCTGCTGGACAGAACTGATGTGGTGTGTGTTTGGTGTGTGTTATGTAGCTGTGAAGGAGGTTTGGAAGATTTCAGAAGGCTCACTGGAAATTTCAGGAAGATTCACTCAAAATTTTGTATTTTCTGGAGTATTTTTTAAAAAAATAAGATTTTTCAGAGGGTGTGGCAACACTGGGCCTGGGTAGGCCTAATTACAAGACGAGAATGTACTGTTAGTTCATAAAAGCTAATGGTGAAGGGGAGGCTCTAGATGGCCCAGGTTATGAAGCATGTTATACTCAACTGCATGCTGTGCCACAGTGTGGTAAACCTTGCTCCTGCCCACAGTTTGGCAGTGGCCATTCACTCTCAAAGACAGCAGGTTGTTGGTCATAACAATATGAAAAGCTGTGCAGTGATTGCAGTAAAGTTGGTAAATTTGTTGTTGGGGTAGAATAAGACAGTGACAACCAGAGGCAGAACTGTAATGGGACCTGCTGGGTGAGTGGGTTTGGCAGGTATTGCAATGTGCTCTTTCACAGCGATATGATCCCTATGTAAAGTGCTGTGATAGGGGGAGCCATAGGGTTGCATTAGGATGTTGTGGAGAGTCTGCTGGCAATCAAATACCACTTCAGAAAGGATCTTGGGTTGGTTATGTTTCATTTCAGGGCACAATTAGAGATAATAAAAGTCCTGACAATGGCAAGAACGTGTTTCATTTGTTCCAGTATGAGTGGTATTTGGGTGATACAGAGGTGCTCTTCTGTAACTGCCGCTCAACGACTGCCTTTGTGATGAGTTGCAACCTATTATAATTATATTGTATGTTACTGTTTATTACTTTTCAAAGATATTTTACCAGCTGTTGTCAGAAAGGCTTCACTAGCTAATGTACATATGTATACTTTACTTTTTCGGATTTTTATGTTAGTATTTACAATGTAATATGATTAGATAGCTAAAAAAAGTCTAATCAGTACATGGCAGTAGGAAAAAACACACACAAGAAGATAGGAAAATGCTGCTTGCATAAATCAATGCTGTACACAAAGCCAGATTCTGTTTACGGCATGTTACAGTAGGGCTTAGTCAGTACACAGTTGACATTAAAAAATATTTTGCAAATTTAGTAGCCAATCCATGATTAGCATTCAACATGCAGTCTTTCATGATATCTTATTAGTCAAGCACAGAATGCCTCCATTGTGGAGATTTTCTTTGTTGAGTAGTCCAAATCAAGTTTACAAAGAGTACATTAATTTATAAACAATATAATGAGGATAGTTTACAACACCACAAAGACCTACAATGAGCTGCACAGGCATATAAAAAAGATACTAACTCATACAACACTTCAGCCTTTGAGAGCAGCAGCCGAATATGATGCTTTCATGTCTGTAAAGTGTGACTGTGTGAACGTTGCTTTTTTTTTCTGTTGATTACTAACTGTCAATAGCTTAAGTGTTGTGCATGTCAGTGTCTTTTTTATATACATGTCACAGCTTGTTGTATGTCTTTGCAGTGAGTTGTAAACTATTCTCATTATATTGTTGAATTCCACACTAGACCTTCCATTATTTAATAAGTAAACGGTGGAATGTAGTAGGGACCAGTTAATGTACTTAATTTATCATTAGTATGCTCTGAGTAATAATGAGTTACATAAATTTTAATTGGATGTTTGGGAGTTGGACCATGTATTACTCACTTGTTTGTTTATTTTAGATAAAGTGTAGTCTTTATATGAGAATTCTGATCTGAAGTATTTACATGTGTGAAAATACCTATATAAAACCCCATCATCACTGAGATGACAGAGAAAATAAATGTACATTGTCTTGAAAATATTACTTATCAAGTTTTGAAAAAAAGTTTTGAAAAATCAAAGTCCCGGTATGCTTAAAGTTTCAAGCAAACAATAACCACAATAAAAGAAAGACAGCGGAGGAACTCAAAAACACACATGGCCTGCTCCTCTAAACAGAACAAAGCTGACAAGCAGGCTTAATAAAGCCATAAATATATTACATAAAGGGTTAATGAGAGCACATTGGTAAAAAAGGCTTGTGGGGAAATAAGCAACACCCAAGCTATGTGTTATGATTAAGGTAACATCATTCCTATTTGATACTATGGCTAACTGCTTCCACTGAGTTAACTCACCATAGCTGGCAGCAACCCGAATGGCATTTGGGCGTGAATCGAGACTGCCAAGTGCTACCAACTCGCGCAGCTTGTCAAGCAGTGCACGTCCATCCTGCAGTGCAGGCATCAGTGACTCCAGTGAAACACGGCGGGCCTCATGCAGTGCGGAGAGTGCCTCCTTGGTCGACTCTGCATCCGTTGGCAGTCCTGAAGCCTCATCGCACGCCACCTCTAGCACCCGCATTGCCTCTGTGCATGATGATGCGTGCCTGAAATAGTGTCCACATTGCATAGACAGTCATCACTGGACCCCACAATGAGATCTGATTCCCACTGTTATTCATATCACCATTATTTTTATTTTGCCAAAATACAGGTTTTCATTGAGTAACTGACTGTGCTTCACTGTTCCTACCATCTTCTTATACATAAACACAATTGTACTATCAAAGCAAGTGACAAAATTTTATGATATGTGCATGTGAAGGAAGACATACAGTATCCAAATTCTACTTAGGTGAGATCTCACTGTTTTTAATAGGCCTATGACTTGAAGAAAAATTCTCTTTTCCTTTTTTTAATTAAATGTTGTAAATGTGCATCTATAAGATATAATTTGTACATGTATCTTTGGATATCTTACAAGGCAAGTATACAGGAAATAATTGCCTTGATGAATTAACAAAATGCTGTTGCTACACTACAGTCTAACACAGTATCTGATCCAAACAGTCCCTTTCAGACTGATGTATGTTATCTAACCAAACTTACAAAGGTTTTTCAAACATAGAGTCACTCCAAACCCATGTTCTTCAATCAAAGGTTGGTTAAATTTTACTTACGGTGGTGGTTGTGGTGGTCGTGCTGATGATGGCAATTAACTGTTCACTTTAGAGGACAATTAATTTACTGAAAGGACAAGGGTACATTCAAGGAGCTGTGAACCATACAGCAGAAATGTCGTTAATTACTTAGTCCCCTTATTCTATGAAGTTGGGTTTTCAAAGAGCAGTCAAAAAGGGTTGTTGCCAACAACAGCACACTACGTTGCCACAGCCGTAACTAAAATTTTACCCAAAGATTCATTGACTTTAGAAAACAGCTTGAGATGTGGTGATAAAAAGTGACTTTGCAACTTTATGAAAAGTGACAAAGCAACATAGAAACAAGGTATATGAGAAAATAGATGCAGACCTGTTTTTATTATGTGTGACCTCCATCGGACAATGGTAGTACAGAGATCGCCAAAGAAAGGTGAGATGTTCTAATCTTTATTCTCTTTACTACACAACACATAACAGCTCATCATATGCTTAACCCTAGTTTAGGTAACAATAGTTTATCGTTGGTAGCAGTACAATGAGTGATAGGAATCAAAGACACCCAATCAGAAGTGTTGTTGAGAGAGACAATGAAAATGCATCTTTCAATTTTGTTTTGTGGACAGCTCTATATTGTCCATGAGCATGTTTTTAGTTGAAATTCATTACATACTTGTAGCAATTTTTGAGAAGTATATCAACAGCCAGTCACTACATGGATGTGACAGTAACCACTCCCTCTCCCACTTACATAGCTTTGACTGTCATTACGATATTTAAATTACAAGTCATATTCATTCATGGTATGAAAGATTCAATCTTATTGGTTTTCTCAAAGCCTTGGCTGCTTCACGGTTCCCGTCATTCATTGTGCAATACCAACATATACACATATACACATCAATAAGAATCTAGTGTTACCTAAACCAGGATTTAAACCAACATACTGGGATTAGGGTATCCAGCATGACATGTGACAATGCCTCTCATAACTGTATCACTGCAGTGGAGAAGTTATCAGTACTCCAGGGGAATGGTGTTGTAACAAGAATTTGTTTATAAGCTAAGTCCATAGAATGAATTTGCCAACTCAAGATAGAAGTTTGACAGCAAAAGTGCTTGGAAGAATCCGTGTACATCAAAGTCGTGGCACCGCTGTAGTCGATACCTATCAAACGGTTCACTCTCTAGATTATGTTGGTGCAAATGACAAAACATTAACAGTATGTAGTCAAGCAATAAGAAGTAAATAGAACGTGGAACATGTCAGGATGGTAACTAACATTTTACATACAAGGGCAATTACTTTTACTGAGCGGACAAGGGTACATACAAGAACCCGTCAACAAAAGAGCTGGGAAACAGCATTTCTTTTTTATGACTTGCTTCATACAGACCATCACATAATTAAATAATGCTGTTCCTGCTCTAAGGTTGACAGGTTCTTGTATGTATCCTTGTCTGGTCGGTAAATTAATTATGCACATAAAGGGAAAATTTGCACACTTTATATTAGGGCCTACATTGTGTTCTATTTACTTCTTATTGCCTGATTACATATCAGGAATGTTTTGTCGTTTGCACCAACAGAATCTTAAGAGTGAACCGTTCGACAAGTATCGACCTCAGTGGCGCCGCGACTTCGATGTACACGGATTCTTCCAAATTACCCACTTGTGAAGCACTGCAGTACTCACCATTCATTATGTATGTTTCAATCATCCATCATGCAAACCATTAGCAACAGCACCACACACTGCAGGCCTTCCCAGGGCACTCACAGTGTGAATACGTGTGTGGCGAGCATGGGGCTCCAAACTAATGCCTCCAGTATTCTCCCCGGTGTTGCATTCCTTTCTGCTCCCCTCCTTTCCTATCCTCAATCCTTCCTCTGCCCACTGGAGGACTGATGAGCTTAGTAGGTTGGTCCCCTTGTCCCAAGCAAACAAACAACTAACTAACATTGCAGGTACTTCTTCACCAGGAAATTCAGAGCAGATGAGTAATATTTGCTATCAAATGGCATAGTCCCCAATACTGGAACTTAGACTATTGTGTCCCAGGGCCAAAACAGTTATTTAGATGGGGCCTCGCACTCTCCAGGACATATTGGGTTGTAAACAGCACAACACCGAGTAGTTCATAGTGACCAAGACACCACTTTCACTTCGCCTCACACAGTCTTCATATGGAGAGGTGGCATCTAGTAGTTCAAAGAGCATGCAGAGCCTTTATTGTGCCCAGAGCTGTGTGTGATGAAATGTAAATTTATTTATGTCACTGAATAAGAATGTGTACTTTCGTTTTAGTCTGTATAATATGCACTTAAAACTTAAACTGTGGAAATGTATTTATGTGTATTGGAGAAAAATATGCATAGTCTACTTGCATTTATTCTCTAATTTAACATTCACTTTTAAACTTATGTTGGTAAATTGCAGGTTGTAATATTGTAAATGTAACATGGCAAGGAGCAGGTATACTGAGCTGCTTGGGCATCTACAGTAAATTTGGTTATTATAACAAAACTGGCACCGGGTTGGATTCATGGTATAACCTACCAAGGAATAGAAAATACAACAGCAAGTGTACCCAAATCCATCTGTAACGAACTTTGTTGACTGTGTTACGCAGTAAGTTTAAGTGCGAAGAAGCCCGAAGTGGCACTCACAGCCCTTTGTTAGAACTATTTTTTACTGCGTGGTGGAACTGAATTGGTAAAGCTCTTCACAAGTACACATACTGTACGGGTGTTTGCGATTGCAGGGTTGCCAACATTGTATTGTTAAGCAGCTAACAATAGCCTAAGCTCCAACAATCAGAGTGTACATATATTTACACAAACTCTTCGACCATGGTCGAAGCACAAGCTACCGGGCTTCGAGCATATGATGGAAGCTACTGGTTCGTTTGTGCGATTCGTGTTCCGGGAAACGAAAACCTAAATTCGGGAACCATATTTCGCTACCGTGTTTACGTTTTGTGAGGCCCGAATAGCATTTGCTATTCCAGACAAATATGGCGTCTGGAAAACTTCTGTTGCAGTTTTAATTTAGTCAGCACAACTGAAAGTTCGCTGTAATTAAATATTAACGGTAGACAGTTATATGAACAGTCTAATATTTGTAAACGCCGCTCTACAAACATAGGATGCTTGACTCTGTGCATATTAGCCGAAATGTTTAAACAACATGTGAGCTGACAACCCAACGAGCTAGAATTTCTGACAACCCAACGTTGAACGATTGTGTCTTCGTATGGAAGCGAACATCGATTGTGAAAGTAGATAACAGGTTGCTAATCACGGAGGTTGCTGCCAACAGTGACTTTCCCGGATCGATTTTGGATTGCTTACCTGAGCGTTGCTTCCGATTAGAGATGATCGATATAAGAAAAGCAAGTATGTTGACATCGATAATAATATCGTAAAAGAAATCGATATGCGACAAATTTTGAAAGGAAAAGATCGATGTTTTAGCAACGCAAGGTAAAAAAGTTCACATCACCGGTAGCGACGCTCTCTAGTGACCGTACTTTAAGTGACTTGACGCGGCATTGTTGAAAGCGGTCGCTGTGCGAGATTCTGGGAAGAACATGCACGAGTCAGTTTGTGTGCGACAGGTGATATAGCCGTGTTCCAACGAAAAATGTGACGTTTTAAATTTTCAGCACACTGTAATTCTTTTTTTTTTTTTTTTTTTTTCGCCTTTCATTGGTCACTTCAAAAGTGTGTTGCCACACTTGCGCTATGCAAGGCCGCTCGGCAGATCAACCGACAAAACTACTAGACTGGCAATACCGCATAAGTATCATTGGTGTGATGTCACTTTAAAGCTTATTCCGTTTGCGGCTCGGCATCCTAGACTGCAACAAAAGTTTCAATAAAAGTTTGTCGCCAAAATTTGTATTAGATGGTCGAGTTGAATCTTCAACATGGAACTATCGATTATCGTATGTTGTTTTCATTCCATCGATATTTACAGTGGCGGCGCGTCCTATGTGTTCACTGGTTCATTGAACCCCCAGAGAAAAGCTCGCAGCATAGCGCAGTGCGCTCGGCCACTCCGCCGCGGCAAATAAAGTGTTTTTAAATTATCATTCTTCTTTTCGTTCTTCTGTCAGATCATTCTATAAGCACATTCGAAGTATTTTGTCGCGGAAACAGCACGTATACGAGTCGTACCGCGGCCGCTTAATATAGACGGCAGTGGCCTAGCGTTGCAATGCGCATGCGCGGCTGAGGTTCAAATTCTCTTCTGAACCCCCTTGGAGGCAGGGAGGGGCGTCGCTTTTAACATTGGCGTTGGAGCTGGTAGAACCACTGTCGTAGAGACACCAGCTCCTGGCTACTCGAGCTCTGGCGGTTAGGTCATGTCCTATGTAAGCAACAAAAGCGCGCGACATACAGCTAGGGTTGCCAGATTGAACTCGAGGCAGGCCCGGAGACCAGACGTGCCCCCCTCCCCCTTGGCCAATGACTCACCCCCCCCCAACTGCGACCAACTCCCCCCCCCCAACCAGGATTACACGTGAATTCTAAAAGGAAAATAAAATGTCTAATGAAAACGGGACATTTTGCTTTAATTCGCTTAGCAACTTCTCTTTAGCATAAGGCAGAAGCACATTTTTTACTAATGCCTCGTTTTTTGTTCGGCCGCATCTTACTTTCGTTGCCACTGAGGAATCTCTAAAAACATAAGGATATAGCTTATTACCACAATATTGAGAATTGTAAGAATGGTGGTGTTTCACACCATGGTAAGTCATAGTTAATTCCGTTGCAGTGACTTTGTCGTCTTCTGCAGAAAATTGTTTCAGCAAGAATTTAAGAAGCGACTGATTATTCTTTTGTGTGGTAATATTCGCTTTGTGTCTTTCTGATTGTAAATGTTTATTCACAGCTTTCACTCCGTCGTACTTAAGAGTAAATAAGATATTGCATATTCTGCACTTACACATACACTCATCAGTATCGACTTTTTGTAGCCACTCTTTATAATTTTCTTCCTGCAACCATTCTTCACGGAACGAACTTAGATATCGTCTCTTCATTTCACTGTTATTACTCACTAATCTGAGTTAATATAATCTTGTCTGTTCACACACGATAGAAGTATTCCAAAAATTGCTGGTAAATTGATAAACAATGAACGAACGAACACAAATAATAGACGTCGCCAGCTGACACGTTGCTGCAACAGTGTTTACTTAATAATGCGCTAGCCGATTACTACCGACGCAACAATGAAAAGTTTTCAGAGGAAGAATAGAAAAGTAGCGTTTTGTTGCAATAATAAATTGACATTTATATGAAGTTATTCATAATTACTAGAGAGGAGCCGCCCGGGAATGGCCGAGCGCACTGAGGCGTCTTGCCACGGTGCGCGGGGCTGCTCCCGCCAGAGGTTCGAATCCCTCCCTAGGGCATGGATGTTGTGTTCGTCCTTAGTTTACGTTAAGTTCGATGTAGATCTTCGCTACATGAGCATAGTAGGGGAGACCGGGGCACATTTTCCATAGGGGCAAGTTTTCCAAATCCGTTTATTTTCGAAACAAACCGCTAGATGTTACCACCGGCGATACTGTAGGAAGTAGCAACAAAGCACGCTTCATTTACGAAAGTTTCAGTGTTGTACCAGCAGTCACAATTTCGGCATGGCTGTTTTCGTCATTTTTGCAAATGTGAGTAAACTTTCACGTTTTTATAAAACTTAAAATAAACATTCTAGCGTTAAACTTGTTATTTTGACATTTCACACAATAAAAGTGGGTTTCTTTCTTCTCGTAACCGTGCATTTGTATTGTCAATAGCTTACACTGTTTGTTACTCATGGAAGTAGTGTTATTGTTCCGAATATGGCGACGGGGCACGTTTTCCGAGTGCATATGGGGCACATATTACTTATTGCTTTGAGTCTTACGCCAAGTCTAAAGCAAATGAAAAGTGTGTACAGGGCACGAAATGGGCGCATGGAGACTGTACGAAAGGGAATGTTCCATTTTTTGTTTGCTTACATTGTGATTCAGACAATCAGTATAAGTATTGTTAAAAAAGTCTGTATTTGTAAAATATTTAAGTCACATATTTTGTAAAACCATTAAATAGCATTTGTTTTTATTTAATGTGGCTATTTTACTGCCCTCTTTTGTAATGTGTTGTAAATTCATGATAAAAATACGTATTCAGTGAAATCAAGATAATTATCTCCGTTTTAACATTGAAAGTATAATTGGAATATTTGTCCCTGTACATTTTAAGTAAGCGCGAAAACTTGCCCCGCATACGGGGCAAATTTTCCAACGCAACATGGTCAGACAAACCATTTGCTACCAAGAATGATATTTACTATTTTCAAAAATATCTGTACAAGACTGTAAATAAAGGTGTAGGAAGTATAATGATCCGTTGTTTACCGCAAAATCGATTCAAATAAGAAGTACAAAAATAAAAATGTAAAATGGTGGAAAACGTGCCCCGGTCTCCCCTACTTAAAAAGCGTCGTAAAAAAAAAAAAAAAAAAAAAAAAAAAAAAAAAAAAAAAAAAAAAAAAAAAAAAAAAAAGTTAAGATGAAGGTTACATTCAAGCCCGGAGATGAGAGTCATTGGCCCGTAGAGCCGAAGAATTCATTCCAAACCCGGGCACTCCGGGCGGCGCCCGGAAATCTGGCAACCCTAAGTGCTGTGCATTCAATTTACGAAGTGAATAATGTTCGTGGACTATTTCATTCATAACTTCAAATACGAAAATAGACCAGCCAAATACAACGACGAGTACAGATACTTTCGAATTTTTCTGTTGTGACTACAAACCACCAATAACTAAATAAGTACAAAATGTGTCTTATTGTGAGAGACAGTAAATCATTTCATTCTGGAGGAAACTGCTAGCAGTGGGCGTTGCATAGGAGTAGTCATGTGGGCTACCAAGTTGTAATGTTTTACCAAGTCAATACCAATATATTCATCTTTACTGCAAACACATGATTCCTACTGAAGGCCTACCAAACTCATTAAATTCCTACTGAAACATTATCTCTATACTTATAAGACGCATTTGTTGTCTGTCTGTATGTTCTCTTCTAACTCAAGATCCAGACAACCAAAAAGCGTGAAATTTAGTACACGTACACAAAATTACATGGGGAAGGTTCTTAAACAGGTTTCGTTCCATTATTTTAAAAAGTTAAAGTGCGTTTTCAATGTATCCGTGTAAATCTTATATCTTCGCACTGATCTTGATAAAATTTTGCACCATTGACCTTCAAAACAAGAGGAAGGGCACTATCTACATAAAATTTCGTTCAGTGCATCGTGGAGGATACTTATGGATTGTGACATTTGCACCCAGTCTGACTGGAAACTACCTGTTCACTAGGCTGTAGCACAGACAATCTGTGGCTGTAGCCCGTACCCCTCGCTAAGCCGCTCCTGTGCCTGCGGTAATTCCACGTTGCCCTCACCCCGGGAGTCCTCGCTCACCGGAAACACTCTCTTGACACAGTCTGCCTGCAGTCACAGAGTAATGTGCTGCAGTCTCGAGGTCCTTGTCCACCTCAGCGGATGACTGCTAACTGTCCTATTGTAGTTCGTGCAGCTTGTGTGTTTGTGAGCTTATAGTTTCGATATGGAGATATCGACGACCAACAAGGGTATGCCATGTGGCCACTATGAAGGCCACTCTTACATCATAAAAAGAACCAAAGCAGACGGAACAGAGATTTGGCGCTGTTCAAAACGTAAAACAATGTATTCCAATCAGTGTTTCCCTAGTGATGTAAAATGCCTCGACATTTATAAGTTGGCAAGGGCCCAGAATGAATGCCTGGGCAAATGCCCAAAATTCATAAATATACAGGCATTTATGGATTTAAAAGATAAACTTACAAGCAGTACCTATAAAAATAACGTGATATTTTGTACTATTCTCTAAAGTACATCTCAAATGCTTCAATGCTCTTCTCTTCTCATTTCCCAGCAGCCTCAGTTTCGCAAACATACAATGTTGTGCTGCAAACGTATGTTCTGAGAAATTTGTGCCTCAAGTCCAGGGCGATGTTTGACAGCAGTAGATTTCTCTTTCCCATGAATGCCCTCTTTGCTTGTGCTAGTCTAATTTTTATGCCCCCCTTGCTTCTTCCATCGTGGGTGTATTTACTGCAAAGGTAGCAGATTTACTTGTCTTCATGTACATTGTGATGACCAATTCGGATGTTATTTTCTCGCTACTTTTATTTCTGTTAGTTCTCATGACTTTCGTCTTTCTTTGGTTTACTTTCAATCTATGGTCTGTGCTCATTAGTCTTTTCATTTTATTCAACAGATCCTGTAATTTTCCTTCACTTCCACAGACGACAGCAATGTCAGCAGCACATTTTAGAACGTTTATCACAGACTTGAACCTCTTCTTTATTTTCGATATTACGTCTTCATTGTGCAAGTTGAACAGCGGTGCCGACAGTCCAAAACCTTTTCTTATCCCCTTTTTAATCTTAGGACTTCGTTCTTGACTTTCGACGCTTATTGTATTCACTTGGTTCTTACACAAACTGTGTATTACCCGCCTTTCCCTGCTCCGTACTCCTATTTTTCTCAGAATTACGAACATCGTGCAGCACCTTACATTATCGAAGGATTTTTCAGGGTCACAAATCTTATGAATATGTCTCGCTTCCATTATAAATTACATGAATGCTATAGCGGCCAGCACTGCCGTAAATTACGGCCCGTGTCAACGCGACCTCACAGCCCTCGGCCACAGAGTAACATATACAGAGAATCAGCCCTCCCTAAACCACTGTCCTACGCTCCCGTCATAGTTCCGTAAGATGCTAGCAGGTGTCAGGCGGTTCCCTGGCTTAGTACCGGTAGACGACACTAGAGGCACTTCTGAGGGTGCCTCTCGCACGTCAGAGGGTAGCGTGGAGGGGAGGCTGAGGGGAAAGCTCGTGCCGCCTGCCACGAGGCCACGGCTGTGTCCGGCTTGTGGCGTTTGAGGGGAGGTGGTAGTGAGGACAGCCGCTACCTGCCGCCTGCTCTGGCCAGTTTAAAGAGCTGCTGCTGACCGCAGCGCCATCATGGGACATGGGACACTGAGTGCAAATGTCATGGATGTTTTTGTCAGTTTACTGACAAATATATACAGACGGGAAACCTCCGTAAGGACCCGGTCCCACGCTAAGGGATGCGGGGAGGGAGGGTTTCCAGCAGTTCCGTAAGATGTCCCATCATGGCGCTGCAGTCAGAAGCAGCTCTTTAAACTGGCCATAGCAGGCGGCAGGTAGCGGCTGTCCCCACCACCACCTCCCCTCAAACGCCAGCAAGCCGGACACAGCTGTGGCCTCGTGGCAGGCGGCACGAGCTCTCCCCTCAGCCTCCCCTCCACGCTACCCTCAGAAGTGCCTCTAGTCTGGTCTACCAGTACTAAGCCAGGGAACCGCCTGAAACCTGCTAGCATCTTACGGAACTACGAGGGGAGCGTAGGACAGTGGTTTAGGGGGGGGGGGGCTGCATCTCTGTATATGTTATGTTACTCTGTGCTACCGACAACAGCCGGAGCCAGACAAGCCATATGCTCGGGCGGCTCGCAAGCCTGTTTGGTGGAGAGCCTGCCTCCGTCCACATTACTCGTAAGGCTCTCAAATGAATGTTGCCACTTGGGGGTTTTGCCCTTAAATTTAGGGGTACTCTGAGGTCTTGGGGGGAATTTTGAGGGATTTGTACTTTGGGGGAAATTTAGGGGGAAGTGTTCTTTGAGGGTAATTTTTAGGGGCTTCTCAGACATGAGTAAAGCATACCTATCAAAATTTGTTTAGCCCTATCTTACAATGAAATACTTCAATGTTGTGTTTTCATTGGCACTGCCCTCCTTTAAAGGCGCTTCTGCAACGTCTACTGTATCGTACTACTGTTGTATTGGCGATTGTGAACTGAAGTTGAATACGCTGAAAGTGTATGTGTGTGTGTATTAAAGTAATTATAGCTTCAAGAGAGAAAAAATATTCCCAGAGATACACAAAGGCGTGGGAATCAGATCCCTTGTTGAAAGGTACGTTTATTCCCAGTTTGTTAGATTTTATTAGCTTAGCTGAACAGGGACGTTTATATACCCTAACTTCTCCCTGCAGCCTATATACTACGGCTTACATCATGGAATGTGAAGCAGAAACTACTGCTTTTTCTTTTATTGACCACTAAAGAGTAGAATATTAGTAATTAGTTTTTCGTTAAGTGACATTTAGAACGAATGCATTAATTCGTCATGCAGAGCTTTAATGGAATGTTTTACCATCGAAAATGAATAATCTAGGAAAGACATATATATATATATATATATATATATATATATATATATATATATATATATATATATTGCACCAAAGCTGTTTTTATTTATTATTTTATTGAAATGCTGACTAGTTTCGGGATTTGCCCATTTTCTTAAGCCACATTATTTTATGTTTGGACAATGTGTAGGCCACGCTGTTTATTTCAATTGAAATAAAATAATGTGGCTTTGAAATAAACAGCGTGACCTACACACTGTCCAAACATAAAATAATGTGGCTTAAGAAAATGGGCAAAGTCCGAAACTAGTCAGCATTTCAATAAAAAAGCAGCTTTGGTGCAATATATATAAAAATGTCCTTCCTAGAATATTTAAGAGCTGCAAAACGCGACGTAACAAAAACTTTTTGCCACATAAAATAATGTGGTTAAGAAAATGGGCAAAGCCCGAAACTAGTCAGCATTTCAATAAAAAGCAGCTTTGGTGCAATATATATAAAAATGTCATCCTAGAATATTTAAGAGCTGCAAAACGCGACGTAACAAAAACTTTTAGGGTTCTTTTTAGGGGGAATTCACATAGGATTTAGGGGAAAATTGAGCTTCAGGGTTGGAAACACGGTCTCAGTCTCACAAGTACACGAGCCACACGAGTAGTGTGGACGCACCTTAACAGTGTACTCAGTTACTTTATGTGTTTTAGTCTTCAGGTGCATATTCATATGTTCTTGGTGTTTATTATCAAACAAAAATGATCAACGTTCAGTATCTTTTAGAAACAAATTACTCAGCTTTAAGCTTGGAAAAAAGTGTGAAATAAAGACGCTTGGGGGGGGGGGGGGCACCACTATCAATATCCGGCACTAAGAACCAGCAGCCACCGGTTGTTTTACTGTTTTAGAGAACGTAACCACAAGACTGTGACGTGCCTTTATTCGTAGAATCGTTTTCCACTGGTACCGCGGTTCTCGCCTTTGGTACGTCGTATAATAAGGCATAATAGCAGGCATTTGTAGAAAAGGGCGAAGTATTTTAGACAAGCTACACTGTAGATGTCATCGCTGCTTGTTCACTCGCAAAAATTTAAGCTGTACTCTTAGGTTGCTGTCTAACCACATCCTTTAACATCAAGAATACTCGAAAAAAAAGTAAAGTATTTGTCTCAATCAGAATAAACTTCTACACTGTAGCTTGTCAAAAGTACTTTGCCGTATTCTACGAATCTGATATTAGGCCGCATTACACGATACACCTGAAGCGAGAGCCGCAGTACCACTCGAAAACGGTTCTATAAATAAAGGCTCGTAAGACTGTGACGTAACGTCAATGTTTTCTTACTAAACATAGATATTTATTGAACATCGATGAATATCGATCATCCGTTCTTGCAAAGGCAGGAGCAAGCAAAAGTGGTTCTGTTATTGGCAGTGGCGGCGCGTCTTATGTGTTCACTGGTTCACTGCTACCCCGGCAAAAAGCTCGTCATGAAAAAATAGTAAATGGATAATTAAAATAAAAAGTGTTTTTATACTACATTTCTTCGTTTCGTTCTTCTATCAGATTATTTCATATGAACATTCAAAATATTTTCATCGCATGAGAAACGTTGTAAGTCGCAGAAACACCACATATACGAGATGTGTGGTTTTTTTTTTTTTTTTTTTTTTTTTTTTTTTTAATCCCTCTCCCTGAGGGGGAGAGGCGGACCGTATGAGGACTTGAATGCCATTTTCAGCTTTTTATGGTTACGGGGTTATATTTGAGTTTATATTTATTTCGTCATGTCGCGGAAATAGCACGTATACGAGTCGTGCCGCGGCCGCATTATATAGACGGCAGTGGCCCAGCGTTGCAATGTGCATGCGCAGCTGAGGTTCAGATTCTCTTCTGAACCCCCTGGAGACAGCATAAAAGTTATATTTTACATGAATTTAATAATTTATCATTTAGGATGAAACTGAGTACTAATTGTTTAATCATGCAACATTTTAATTTTGTATTATTAGGAGATACTAATATGGGGATGATAATTTTTGATTTGAATTGTTTTTGGTAAAGGACTTACTTTTGTAGTGGGTTCGCTATCTTCTTTTCCTGTAGTCCTTCACGGGTTTCTTATCTTCGTATGCGATATCGTCTGGGGTTTGCCAGACTCGGAGGTTTCCGGATGTCGGATTGGCCAGTCTCCAGTATGGCGGATGTACCCGCCAGTGTAGCTGCATGCAGACGTTGCCCGGCCCCCATTTTCCTGCGTCACGTTCCCTTTCGAAACGTGCTCTCTTCTCTTTGTACCATGCTTCCGACCTGAGAGTGTTGTCATAGTCCAATACTTCAGTGGTCATGATCATTTTGTCTATCATCTTCGCCGTCTGCTTTTTTTGGCTACTCGTTGATTCCTCAACTGTCTTTCTCCTCTGGGAAGTTGGTGGTGTTGCCCACTGTGTGTGGGTTCCGAGCGTCTTCACTTTTTGCTGCTGCTCCGTTGGAGTTCAAAATGTTTGTAGAACTTATGGGACTTAACTACGGGGTCATCAGTCCCTAAGCTTACAAACTACTTATGAACTAGCTAACACTAAGGACGGCACAAATATCCATGCCTGAGGGGGGATTCGAACCCCCGACCGTAGTGGCCGTGCAGACCGTGACTGGAGCGCCTCAGTCCCCTCGGCCACCGCGGCCGGCTCCGTTGGAGTCTTCTGATTGGTTCGCACTTCTTTCGGGACCTCCGTCTGGCTCGGCGTGGAGGTCGTTGGTGTTTCTTCGCCGCAGTTTGCTGCCTGTACGATGGTCTGCGTCCCGCAGGATGCCATTTTGCATTGTTGTTGTAGCAAGGTTTCTATCTGTTTCTTCCATCTCGGCATGTGGCACAGTTCGAAACCGTGCTTCAGCCTCTCGTAATGCTAATTCTCTGCTGAACCCCCTGGAGGTGGCATATGGGCACTCCTGCGGCAGGGAGGAGCGAGTACCCCATTTTAGAGGTCGAAAACTTACGATCTGGCATTCCCACAACTTACTAAACGATCCCAGAAAAAATATCTTTTGCCGCAATTAATGTAAGCTGAAATCTCCTATATACTAGGCTACGTCGCTTCTTCTGAAAATTCATGTACCCTGACAAATGCAGCCATGCGTCATCAGAAAGAAAAAAGCATTTTAGGATCAACAACCCCATCGTGCACAGACTGCAACAGCCAGTTAGAATAACGACGTCGAGCAAAAGTACCTGACTTCGTCAGTTGATGCACTATCGTTATTTTGTACGGCTTCAATTTCAGTTTGTGAACAGCTCTATGAGCAGATGCTCTTGACACACCTTTCTGAAGTGTCAAACGGCGCAGAGATGGTCTCGGACTTTTTCTAGGCTTCCCCTATCTCGTCTGATTTATTTTCGGTTAAATCACTACCTTCTCTATGCCTTCGTTTGTCTAGAAAACCCCAGTCTTGAAATTATTCTGCGTATTGTCGATTTATTGGGAACATGCATACTGGGAAATTTCCGTATCAATTCAAGCCACATTCTGTTTTTGGAGAGTTCAAGAACCATTCGTGTATACCATAGCGAATGGAAACTCGATAGCAAACTCAAAACAAAACAGCCGAATACTCAGTCACACCCCACGGACCTCCCCTGGGCGTCTTTCGTGAGACACCCCGGACTTTCAGTTACTCAAATGACTCTAAAAAGGCTGAAAGGTCGCGATCAAGTATTCACAGGATGCTTTTGAATACATTTATTTTGCATGACGCGTTTCTGTCTCTACCCACCTTCGGATGACATGGTCTGTTCTCCCTGATGTGGGAATACAGTATTGTGGCTGCGAGCATTACAGAACGAATAGGTTGTGCTGATAGGAGAGAGACAAAGTGGCGAATGGAGATTTGTGTGTGGCGAGAGACGTGCAGGGAAGAATCCTCTGCAGGCGGGTTGGTCACTGTGACATCGGTGGCGAAGTGATCAACGCGTCTGCCTAATAAGCAGGAGATCCCGGGTTCGACTCCCGCCCGGGCACAAATTTTCATTCGCCGCACATTGGTATTACATCTAAACCTAGTACAGTGAAGCCATAAGTGATCGAAAATTGCGATTTATTTCATTTAAACAGCTGATGGTTGATAATGTGTATTTCCTAAAATATGTTACGACTGTTGCACCTCATCTCATTAAACATTTGGACATTTCGATAATGTCGTAAATGAATTAAAGAGGGGGCAAAGTTTTAAAAATTTCGTGCAGTTATTTTCTTAGTACGGCGCAGCGTGGTAACTGTAAGGAATAACGAAAATAAAGAGGGTACAAGCATGGCGCTGTCGCTGCTGGCTGCCGCGAGACAGGACCTACAAGTTATTGTATGGTGACGAATTACAGTGATGATGATATAATCAATATTTTCTCGCAACAACGAATGTCTCTTAGCGTCACTGTAGTGGTATGGATCTTCTACCAAATGGTGACAAATGAAAATTTGTGCCAGGCCGGGACTCGAACCCGGGTTTCCTGCTTTTCGTGAGCGGTGCTAAGGAACGAATGCAGTTGACTCATATGTGCAGTCAGTGTGGCATATGGAAGTTTCAAATGTTTGTAGAGCTTATGGGACTTAACTACAGGGTCATCAGTCCCCAAACTTACAAACTACTTATGAACTAGCTAATACCACAGACAAATATATACAGACGGGAACCCTCCGTAACGGCCTGGTCCTACGCTCAGGGGTGCGGGGAGGGAGGGTTACCAGCAGTTCCGTAAGATGTCCCATGATGGCGCTGCGGTCAGAAGCAGGCCTTTAAATTGGCCAGAGCAGGCGGCAGGTAGCCTCAAACGCCAGCAAGCCGGACACAGCCGTGGCCTCGTGGCAGGCGGTACGAGCTCTCCCCTCAGCCTCCCCTCCACGCTACCCTCTGACGTGCATCTAGTGTGGTCTACCGGTACTAAGCCAGGGAACCTCCTGACACCTGCTAGTATCTTACGGAACTACGAGGGGAGTGTAGGACAGTGGTTTAGGGGGGGGGGGCTGCTTCTCTGTATATGTTACCACAGAGTAACATATACAGAGGAGCAGCCATCCCTAAACCATTGCACTACGTTCCCCTTGTAGTTCCGTAAGATGCTAGCTGGTGTCAGGCGGATCGCTGGCTTAGGGTGCCTCTCGCACGTCAGAGGGTAGCGTGGAGGGGAGACTGAGGGGAGAGCTTGTGCCGCCTGCCACGAGGCCAAGGTTGTGTCCAGCTTGCTGGCGTTTGAGGGGAGGTGGTGGTGGGGAGAACTGCTACCTGCCGCCTCCTCTGGCCAGTTTAAAGAGCTGTTCTGACCGCAGCGCCATCATGGGACATCTTACGGAACTGCTGGAAAGCCTCCCTCCCCGCATCCCTGAGCGTAGGACTGGGCCCTTAAGCCGGGTCCACATGCAACGATCTGTCTGCGCAAATGTCTGTGCAAATATCTGCGCACACCAATCGTTACGTGTGGACGGGTGTTCACACCACTGCACATTCTCGCGCCCATCTTTCGGTGAAAAAAGAAACTAGGTAGTACAGACTACAATTTGGGTGGCAAACGAATACCATAAGCTTCTTTACGAAGTTTATTTTTGTCAGTGATAGAGGAAATCTATTTACGGACACTATTTGCAACGTATCTTGCAAGAAAAAAATTAGCAAACAAACCGCAATAAACAGAAATGGTCTAGGCATTGGCTGCTTAAAAGAAGGCAGTTGTCACATGTGATTCTACATCGTTTGAGTGCCCAATGACTGGCGTAATTATTTGCGAATGGATGTGGAAACTTATAATTATCTTTTGATACTGGCAACTCCTCGCATAATACGTAAAGACACTTGTATCAGGAGGTATATTTCTCCACATGATTGGCTGACAGTTACATTAAGATTCCTGGCCACAGGAAGGACCTACAAAGACCTCGAATTTTCAACAGCAATTTCTAAACAAGCATTGTGTTAAACCATCCCCAACACTTGTGAAGCTCTTTACGCTGCCCAGAAGAATGATTTCATGAAGGCAAATAAAGTAGGCCTACCTTCTAACAAGATACAAATAAAACTGTCTGAGTTTTAGATATGTTTGAAACATTGTACGCCTACTTCACTTTATATTCTATATGTGGCCAATAAGTTGCGGCTAACTTTGTTTCCCAGTCGGAATTTTCAGTTCTCAGCCATTTTCGTCCACTGTCAACATAGTAAGCACACGAAAAAAGTATACACTGAGACAGATTTGCAGCGATCTTCTGTCCACACATTCCAACTTCTCTGCGCGGATGTGATTTGAACCCACAGATTTGAGCAATTTTGCTCAAACCTCCAACTCCAACTTCCAGGTTTGCGCACATCTCATATCTGCGCAAATGTGCTGTCCACACGCAACGATTTGCGAGGTGTGCGCAGACATTTGCGCAGACAGATCGTAGCGTGTGGACCCGGCTTTACGGAGGTTTCCCGTCTGTATATATTTGTCTGTGCCGGTTCTAAGCCAGGGAACCTCCTGACACCTGCTAGTATTTTACGGAACTACGAGGGGAGCGTAGGACAGTGGTTTAGTTGGGGCTGCTTCTCTGTATATGTTACTCTGTGCTAATACTAAGGACGGCCCGTGGGAGGATTCGAACCCCCGAGCGTAGTGGCCGTGTGCAGACTGTGACTGGCGCGCCGCAGACGGCTCGGCCACTGCGGCCGGCATATGGAAATTTCGGTCGGTCCTGGAGTCGTGTTCGGGTAGCCTAGTGGTTAAGGCGATTTAACAGTTTGTAGACTTAACCATTTTTCATATGTCATCATCTGGTAGAACATCCATACCTTATACAGTAAGGCTAAGAGAAATTCGCTGTTGCGAGAAAATATTGAGGATCTACAAGGTCCAACGTCGTCAGGTGTAGCAGGCGGGCGCCTCTCGTGGATCCACCGCTGGCTGCACGCTTGCACTCACCTGTGGTAGGAGACGTTGAGGTCGAGCAGCTGCCGGCGCAGGTCGAGGTGCGCGTTGACGTCGGCCCAGGCGCGGCCCAGCGACTGCGCCATGGCGGCGTACACCTCCGCGCGCGGCCGCTGCGTGCTGATCACCTGGTCCGCCTGCCGCAGCAGCTCCTCCACCGGGCTCTGCTTGCTCTGCCGGCACACACACACCACACCACTCGTTACACGAGGCCGCTCCCAAAACATGCGACACTACTTATAAATAATTCTAGAAGTTGCTAAACTACTCTTCATTGCTACTTACAGGGTGTTCAGAAAAGGGCTCCCTGATTTCAAAATTAAATATCTCGAAAACAAAGATTCGTAGAGGAGGAATGCAGTAAACGGTATGTTTATTGTGAAAGCTGTAAGAAGTTTATACAGCAGTTTGAAATAATAGTACAAAAGCTGCCAACAGATGGCGCTGTACGCTGTACAGCTCATATCAGCATACATAAGTGAAATAATCGTTTGAAAACACTCTTTGCAAACAATCACATCACAATGCTTTCAAAATGTTCACCATTGGCACTACAGAGGTAGCGCAAACGAAGAGTGAAATTCGCTATCAAATTGCGTAGTGTCTCAACCGAAATGGATTCACATGCCACAAAGATCGCCGATTCGAGCTCGTCCAGCGTGGCGGGATACTTCGGGTAGACCATGTCTTTCACTGTGCCAGTCAAAAAAAAAAAAAAAAAAAAAAAAAAAAAAAAAATCACAGGGAGTCAAATCTGGCGAATATGGAGGCCGATCCATGTCTGCACCAGTAAATTTGGGATATTCCAAAGCAATGACTCGATTCCCGAGGTGTTCCTCAAGAAAGCGAAACACTTTTCGGTCGGATGTGGTCGGGCTCCATCTTGCTTAAATCATCCAGTACCTGGTCCATCCTCTAACGCTTGCTGTGTGGCGACAAATTGTTCCAAAATTGCAACGTAACATGCACCAGTGACCGTTTCTCGAATGAAAAAAGTGCCAATAATGCCTCTGCTGCATACTGCAGCCCACACAGTAACTTTAGGAGAATACAGGGGTTTCGCTTCACACCAATATGGCTTTTCGGAACCCCAAAATCGCCATTTCTGCTTATTCACGTATCCATTCAGGTGGAAGTGTGCTTCAACTGTAAACCAGATGCAGCCAACATCAAATCCTTCACTATCAATCACTGTGGCATCTGATTAGCAAAGGCAACCCTTTGTTGAACCGCTCGTACGGGTATGGCCTGGTGCGTTTGAATTTTGAATGGAAACATGTGTAGGCTCTTTCTCAGTATTTTCTGCGTGCTGGAACGCTTCAAACCAGTCTCAGATGCAATTCTACGGACGGATGACATTTTATTTCGCTGAATAATTCCAGAAACTGTGGCGATATTTTCAGGCGTAACTGCGGTTTGCTTGCGGCCAACATGCCCCACTAGATCATCAGTTACGCTGCCTGTTCGTTGAAATTTTGCGAAGAGCGTACGAATGGTTTTCGCATCGGGTCCTTTTTGAACATTAAATCGTGCTTGAAAACTTCGCCTTGTTGCCGTAGGACTCTCTTCTAACCTGTGGTACTCTAGCACAAGAAAAACGCGTTGTTCAACGGAGTACATGGTTTTAATCTCTTCCTTCGGTACGCTAACCTCCTTTCACATTTCAATAGTGGAACTGATCGCTCTGGGCTTTCGATCACTATTTATACTAGTCATTAAGTGTGGCGATTACAGCGCCATCTGTTAGCAGCTTTTGTAAATATTATTTCAAACTGCTGTATAAACTTCTTACAGCTTTCGCAATAAACATACCGTTTACTACATTTCCTCTATCGATCTTTGATATATATATATATATATATATATATATATATATATATATATATATATATATATATATATATGGGACTTAACTACGGGGTCATTAGTCCCTAAACTTACAAACTACTTATGAACTACTTACGAACTAGTTCAAAAATGTTCAAATGTTTGTAAATCTATCGGAACAAACTGCGTGGTCATCAGTCCGTAGCTTACAAACTACTTAAACTAAACTAACCTAAGGACAACACACACACCCATACCCCAGGGAGGACTCGAACCTCCACGGCGAGCAATCAGGCGCTCCGCAGCGAGACGCTTTAGACCGCTCGGCTACTCCACCGCGGCACTTACGAACTAGGACGGCACAAATATCCATGCCCGAGGGGGGATTCGAACCCCCGACCGTAGTGGCCGTGCAGACCGTGACTGGAGCGCTTCAGTCTCAATTTTGAAATCAGGGACTTCTTTTCTGGACACCCTGTACAAAACAAATCCCTCCCCCCCCCCCCCACCCTCCCACGCTCTTCGTTCGCACTGAGCATCTGCACTACAGTGGAGCGATGCGACACGACGCGATCAAATCTTAGTACTTGATCGTGCGAGACAGAACGCACTACGCAGATGCGAGGCATGTTAACCAACTGGGCGAATACATTCCTCAAAACAATTAGGAAATCAACCGAGATATCAGCCACAATATACATGAGTTTAATATCCAGCTTTGCAGCCGTTGTGGGAGGTGCTGGTCTAGCTGTAATGCGCCTGCCAGGTGCATCCCGCACATGCTCAGTATGGTTTAGACACTAACACTTATTTCATTACGATATACTATCGCTATTGAAACAGAAACAATACAATAATTTACATAAAAAAGAACCTAGTGCCTTATAAGCACAAATATTTGTAATACAAAATTACATAATTAAAATTGCATGTAATCTCCCATTCTTTTGCGCTTCATCTCTTAATTATGCTTCAGTACACATATGTAACAAGGGTAAGTTAGCTGCAAAAATTTTGGAGTCTAGACAGAGGTACATAAAGTAGGCTTATTGATCACTACGCGCAATGGCCCTACTAACTCTCCGTAAGATGCTACTTGGTAGTCCATTATACTCGGCAGCAAGCGTCGCAGGACAGCTTAAACCTTGCAACTGCTAATGGATAGCACCTTCCAGTCGGCCCGTGAGATGTATTCGGTTAAAACAAATAGTTCCGCGCTATTCTCGAAAGGCAGCTAAAAACTAAAACTAGCTACATCAGTACAGTCACCCCACTATATTGTTTGTTACGTGTTTTCCATACACACAGTCCCTAATATTGCTATACAAAAGTAGACTCTTGACCTTGAGCAATGACTTTAGTAGAGCGCAAATATACTGGGAAAAACCAATTGGTAGTCGGCCATGAATGTAGCATTCAGAGATTTTACAGTGTGCCTGTTTCAAGTTGCAGTTTTCTCTGATGATGTCCCATGCTGACGGTGGCGCAAACCTGTTGTAAACTAAAGCTTTTAACAGAACTGTGGATGCCAACGACTGTTAAAAAATTTCCAAATGTTTGTAAACCTAAGACACCAAACTGCTGAGGTCATCGGTCCCTAGACTTACACACTACTTTAACTAACTTATACTAAGGACTACATACACACAGACACACACACCCGCGCGCGCGCGCGCGCGCGCACACACACACGTTACAAAGAGGTACGGCGAAACTTTCAGGAAACATTCTTCACACACAAAGAAAGAAAATATGTTATGTGGACATGTATCCGAAAACGCTTAATTTCCATGTTAGAGCTCCTTTTAGTATTTCTCTTTAAATGTAAATTGAAATAATTCGTGCAGACAATTGTCAAAATACCCAATTGTTTCGTTAGTATGTACTTCCTCGATTCACGTCGTCAACACAGATTTTCTGTGAACGTTTAGGCAGGAATTGTTGATGATGTTTTCATTGGGCCTCATGTTCTTCCACCTACGCTCACTGGAGCACGTTAACATGATTTCAAACGGGATACTCTACCTGTGCTGCTAGAACATGCAACTTTACAATTACGACACAACATGTGGTTCGTGCACGATGGAGCTCTTGCACATTTCAGTCGACGTGTTCGTACGCTTCTCAACAACAGATTCGGTGACCGATGGATTGGTACAGGCGGACCAATTCCATGGCCTCCACGCTCTCTTGATCTCAACCCTCTTGACTTTCATTTATGGGGGCATTTGAAAGGTCTTGTCTACGCAACCACGGTACCAAATGTAGAGACTCTTCGCGCTCGTATTGTGGACGGCTGTGATACAATACGCCATTCTCCAGGGCTGCATCAGCGCATCAAGGATTCCATGCGACGAAGGGTGGATGCATGTATCCTCGCTAACGGAGGACATTTTGAACATTTCCTGTAACAAAGTGTTTGAAGTCACGCTGGTAGGTTTGTTGCTTTGTGTTACCATTCCATGATTAATGTGATTTGAAGAGAAGAAATAAAATGAGCTCTAACATGGAAATTAAGCGTTTTCGGACACATGTCCACATAACATATTTTCTTTCTTTGCGTGTGAGGAATGTTTCCTGAAAGTTTGGCCGTACCTTTTTGTAAGTGTATGTGTGTGTGTTGTGTGTGTGTGTGTGTGTGTGTGTGTGTGTGTGTCCGAAGGAGGACTCGAGCCGGCCGCGGTGCCCGAGGGTACTAAGGCGCTCCAGTCATGGTCTGCGCGGCCGCTACGGTCGGGGGTTCGAATCCCCCATCGGGCATGGATATTTGTGCCGTCCTAGTTCGTAAGTAGTTCATAAGTAGTTTGTAAGTTTAGGGACTGATGACCCCGTAGTTAAGTCCCATAGACTATACAAACATTTGAACATTTTTTTTGAGGACTCGAACCTCCGATAGGACCAGCCACGCAATTCATGACTTGGCGCCTCCGATTATTAAGAGAAAAATCGACATATAATATCAGTGAATTAATTGTAAAGTGGAGTTGCTAAATACAGCTTTCCGAAATAGCTTCACGAAATAAGACGAAGCAAATATTCCAGAATTAGAAACAAGAACAACTGTTTAAGATGAGTAACATAGAGCACGTATCCAAGATGTTGCAAAACAACTCAAGTCAATAAAGCCAAGTCTCCCAGTCCCAATTACGTACCAACCAGACTCCTTTCAGAGTATGGTGTTATAATAGCTCCATACTTAGCAATCAGAAACAACCGCTCGATCGACGATCTTTGCCTACAGACTGGAAAGTTGCACTGGTCACACCAATACTCAAGAAAGGAAACGGGAGTAATCAATTGAACTACTGACCCATTGCACTGACCTCGAGCTGCAGTAGAATTTTGAAACGTATACTCTATTCGTTCAATATGAATTAGATATTATCGTTTTCGTACAACGGAATCAGTTCTTTATTCTCATGAAGTAATGAGTGCAATCGACATGGGATCGCAAGTTGATTCCAAATTTTTAGATTTCCAAAAGGGTTTAGAAACTGTTCCTCAAGGACACTTTTAATCAATATGCGTGCCAATGGAGCATCGCCTTAGTATTTTCCAGTCCATGTTTCTTTTATTACTGAGACCTGTGACCTTTGACAGAAAAATACTAGAGCGATGCTACAGAAATGAAATGTTCAAATGTTTGTTAAGCTTATGGGACTTAACTACGGGGGTTATCAGTCCCTAAACTTACAAACTACTTATCAACTAGCTTATACTAAGGACGGCACAAATATCCATGCCCGAAGGGGGATTCGAACCCCCGACCGTAGTTGCCGTGCAGACCGTGACTGAAGCGCCTCAGTCCCCTCGGCCACCGCGGCCGGCTACAGAAATGATATCTGATGTTTCCCAAGGGAGTGTCATAGGTCCTCTGCTGGCCCTAATGTACGAAAAATGATCTAGGAGATAACCTGCGCTGCGGTATTAGTTTTTCTGCCCATGGTACTGTCATTTACCCCCTAGTAAAGTCACTAAGAGATCCACACCAAATGCAAAAAGATCTAGACAATGTATGCTGCGCCAGGTGGCAATTGACTCTCAATAAATAAAACTAGCAGGTCATCCACATGTATACTAAAAAAAAAAAAAAAAAAAAAAAAAAAAAACCGCCAAAGTTTAGTGACACGATAAATCGTGCCAATCTCAAGTCTGTCAATTCAAGGCTATTATAGAGTGGAACTGTAGAAAGTCTTTAATGGATCGGTGAACTCTCTGGCAGGTATTTCAGAGTGAACTGCCGGGTAGTCATGCAGATGTAGATGTAATAAAGAAATGAGCTTCAATTATTATTAAACATAACTAATTCGAAAATGGAGAAAGTTTACAAAACGAAGCAACACAGAGACCTCAGAGTGTCATGTCTGATTGTGATCTCTGGCCGGCGCCCGTTACAGAACCTCGTATTATTTTTTTAAGTCGATTTTACTGCATTTTCGTTACAATTCAATCAGCAAGTGAGACCCTCCCCCTGACATTTTGTATATACAAATAAAATATGTTTATTAATATGTATTATCAAAGCCACAAAAATTTGGTGCCCATTTCCGAGTCACTCGAATCTTTTGTGCCTACGAGTAAAATAACATCTAACGTAGTGACTATCTAGTCGATCTTTACACCACCGCAGCATATATCACGACATATACTCAAGTTCTATGGGTCGGGGCAACAGCTTCACGAACGGTTTTGTCGCTCTGTAAGGTTTAGATTGAAAAAATATTATAATGTCGGAACTCCGTATTTACTTGAATTAAGGCACGGCACATGTTCTCAACTCCGGAATAACTAACGTTCGAATCAGACACCATCGTTTTGTGTTTCATTACAAGAAAATAGTTCGGACCTTTGTACGACATGCAGTGTGCTGAAAGCACTATATATGAACAACGGCCGCCACCCATGAGCGGCCGCAGGCGGAAACGCCTCGCGTGCTGCCAGCTATTTTAAAATGTGACGACACTGCGGCTAGTCACAACTTGTGAACACCGCTGTTAGTCACTTGGCTGTCGACGCATGAGCCGGAGAACGGAGACTGCGGTGCACAACAATGCTTTACGGTGAAAATGATACTTGAGTGATTTCCAACTACCAGCACAGCAGCAGGATAAAATTCGCATGTTTTTATAATAGCTCTGAGAGAACAACGCGAAGTGCCGTTTCAACATGAATACTTGTCTAAAAAATCAATCAGTTACAAATTTAGAGTTATCAATATTTACTTTTTGCAACAAAAAAAGTGCTTACTGCCAGATTCATTGCATATTTGTAACGGTCTAGAGCAGCGCTCCCCAACCTTTTTAGGAGTGTTTGATAAAATTCCGCTCACACGTACTTTCTTTTCGCGTTTCAAAGTCATCAACCATAGCACACTCTCCGTCGTTCTTGTTATTTGGTCAGGTCAGTTAACCCTTCTTTTTTCTAGCACTTCGACGGTTATACGGAATTTGTACAACACTTTTTACCTTACATTAGATGTTATTTTAATCACATAAAGGTCCAAAAATTATCCTTAGCACATTTCTTTCGAATATTAAAATTTTTTTATCTTTATACATATTAATGCTCTACATTTGTATATCTTAATGATCGATTCATGCAAGCGAATTTTAAAGTTACATTTTCTTTAAGCTATTAATAATCCTTTCTGTTGCAACCGAAAAGACTCACTCAGTACTTGCAGCGGTCAGCTGTCTTGAAAGTGAATCCATCTACAGCCAAAGGTACAGCAATTTGGAATTTTATCTCATAACCAGATATTCTTCGTTAACACGTCTGACAACTTACCTATCATAATGTTTGTTATTGAGGAAAGTGTCAAGCCCACTTTAAGCTGTAATTCCCCTATAAGTAGATCGGTAAGTCAGATCAAACGTGGGAGAAATCCAATAGGACCATGTCTATAAAACCTCTCAGGTGATCGTATCAACAGTATGACTAGATTGTAGCTTTTTAAATGTACAATGTGTAGTTTATAATAATACAAAACCTTTGTTCGTTACGACCCACAAGGAAAAATAACAATGGCCACAATAATGATGTACACCGTCGCCGCGAACGGGAATTATTTGCAAGGAAAAGAAGGTTTGGATTTTGAATCCAAGTCGAGTGCACAGACAGATGAGCATAGAAACGTTATCGCTTGGCGTGGAATTGTGTCCTGAGATACTCGCCGAGTCTTTTGTAGAGCCTGGAAGCTGTTTGGCGCGGCAGAGCTCCAATAAAAGGGAGCAGTTTGGACGGGAAACGGCAAATAGCTCTTCCCACGCCGTCATTACTCGCCTGACATTTGCTTGTTCTTCAGTAATCAGCTCGTGCTCAGGGCCGTCTTGGAAACTTCTGCTGCGAATTATTTGCGGCGAGGCAAATACTTTGCACTGTCAGTGACTGTTCCTTATAGATCTCAGGTTAAATTTAAACAAAATAATCCTGTGAAGTTTGCAGTGCCCCAGCACAGGATATGTCTGAAACATTCATCACAAGGTAAGAGAGCGATGTGTTTATCCTGTCTAGTACAGAGTCCACCTTTAACTAATTAAATACTTATTTCATTATCTAATTTCGTGGCTGGATGGCCTTTTTCGCGCTACTGTCGTTAGGTTACCTTCGGAGAAGGAAATCGTGGGTGCCATTTGTACGAGAATGACGTAAACGCTGTTTTATGTATTAATAGTATTTCAATGTTTTACGTTTTATTATCCGAGGCGGAATGCGGGAGCCAGCCCAGTATTCGCTCAACCGAACTGTAGTAACAGCCACAAAACTACACCTAGTTTGATTGGTGCAGCCACCGTAGTTAATGCGCCACACGGATTTAATGCGGGTCTGACTCATCTTCCTGTTTCGAAGTATGCACGTTGCAATTTATGCTACACGAATAGATCGAACGAGTACCAGTCAAACACAAAAATAAATTTGATCACTTCTATAAATTAGTATGCGGAGTACTGTTGGCATCTGTGTGTCTTTCTTGATCGACTGTCAACTCCTCTGCTTTCTCTTCCTCTATTTCTACATTTGTTACAATCTTTCCTTCAGCTACACTAAGGCATTTCATCTAATATATGCCTCGACCACAATTTTTTGTTACTTTTTCCTGCTACTTTTGCATCCTCATTTTTTTTTTAATCTCCGAAAGTACTTGACTAATTTCTACACAATTCTGCATTGCAGTAGAGGAAGGTTAACATGTATCTAATATAAGATAACCTATACGAGTAGTTGCGGTCCTCAGTCCTCAGACTTGTTTGATATAGTTTTCCACGCTAACCTTCCTGTACAAGCCTCTTCATCTGAGAATAAGAACGTCAACCTTTTGTATTTGCTTACGGTATTCGTTCCTCGGTCTCCCTCTAGGATGTTTTCCCAGCCAATTTCTTCTAATGCTAAGTTGACGATTCCTTGATGTCTCAGAATGTGTCCCACCAACCTATCCCTTCTCTTAGGATAGGCCAGAAACTCCTTTTCTCCCCAATTCTGTTGAGCACCTCATTAATGACGTGATCTACCCATCTTATCTTCATCATTCGTCTATAGCACCACATTTCAGAAGCTTCTATCACCGTTTTGTCTGAACTTCTTATCGTCCGTGTTTCACTCCCATACAATGCTACACTCCAGACAAATGCTTGCAGAAAGGACTTTCTAACATTTCAATTAAAATTGGATATAAACAAATTTCGCTTCTTCTGAAACGCTTTTTTTCGCACAGCCATTCTGCATTTTATATCTTCTTTAATTCATGCATCAGAAGTTATTTTGTTATCCAAATAAGAAAACTCATCTAATAATTTTATTGCCTCATCACCAAATCTAATTCCTTCAGCATCGCCTGATTTTCTTACACCATATTCCATTAATCTTTTTTTACCATTGTTAATCTTATAACCTGCTTACCGGTCCATTACGTTCAATTACTCTTCCAGGTCCTTTGCTATCTCTGATAGAATTATACTATATCATCGGTAAACCGCATTTTTTATCTCTTTAATTCCCTCTACAAATCTCTCGTTGCATTCACTCACAGCTTGCTGAATGTAGAGACTGAACAACATCAGGGAAAGGCAACAACGCTGTCTTAATCCCTTCCCAGCCATTGCGTCCATTTCACACCCTTTTACGAATGTTCGAATGTTTGTAAAGCTTATGGGACTTAACTGCGGGGACATTAGTCCCTAAACTTACAAACTACTTATACTAAAGACTGCACTAACATCCATGCCCAAGGGGGGATTCGAACCCCCCGACGAGGAACGGCCTTGCGCATCGGAGCACAGCGCCTCAATGAGCTCGGCCGCTCCGCCGTGACACGCCCTTTAACAACTGCTGTCTGGTTTTTCTACGAGTTGAATATAACTCTTCGCTCATTGTATTTTATTCCGACACCTTGAAAAAATGAAAAGAGTGTATTCCTATTAACATTGTGAAGAGCTTTCTCCAGATCTACAAATGCTAAAAAGAGACGTTTGCCTTTACGTAACCTATTTTCTAAGATAAGCCGTAATGTGATTATTGTCTCCCATTTTTTTTTTTTCTAAATCCAAACTGATCTTGCCCAAGGTGGGACTCCACCAACCTATACCATTATAAACACACATAGGTATTACAGCGGAATGTTGTGTCAAAATTTCAAATAACACAGTGAGTTGTTTTCGTAGATATAAGATTCTTATATATAAGCGGCTTAAGTGTGTGTCTGTTGGTCGCCCATAGAGCTGCGCATGGGCAGGGCTATAGTCGAGTTCCATACGCAGCTATGCGCATTCGCAGTTTTGCAACTTACGTGTGTATCAGTTTGTCGCCGGTAGCTATTCTAAACGTTTTCCCGCGAAGTAACTGCGAAAGAGTAATGCTCTGTGCTAGAGGTGATCGATATTTCTCCATTGCACTCTACTTTGAGCAATTTAGCAAGTAGAAGGGGGAAACCCCGTGCTGCAGTAAGCAAAGGGGCGTCCTCCCCGCCTGCCCTGGGTAATTCAATTTGAATTAGCAGACACCTTTGCACAGATATTCTTCAGTCACAATTCATAATATCTAGAACAACAGTAAATTCTGTTGACTGCCGGCCCTTTACTAGTTTTATCATAAAACCAAACAATGTTCGAGGGTAGAAGTGTAAGAGTAGATGGAGGAAGAGGGAAGGGAGGATGGAGGGGGAGAGGGAGAAAGGGAAGAAGAGACCAAAAGAAGAGGAGTAAGGTGGACGGGGAAAGAGGGGAGGAGAAGATGCACAGACAAAGGAAGATTCTGATACAATATAGCCTAGTGGTCCTATAAACCTACCTTAGTGTACGTCAGGCATTAATACGAGTTACATATCTGAAGATTTCTCTCCATTAAGAATGATATGCTGCCCTCTGGTTTCTAACATCATTCACGAACGGCTGTTTATTGGTGTCGGGAGAGTATCGATTGCTGCAGTTCGGCAACAAAACTAGCGCGGTCAGTCGGTGGGATGGCGCGGTCACGCGCGGCCCTGCGAGTCACGCGCTTTGCGCCTGGCGGCAGGCAACCCGCCGAGCAGCGGAGCGTGGCGTGCGGCCTGCACAGCGAGGCGCCGCTCACACCCAGAGCGGCGTATTCCCGGCGGTGACGGACACACCTGGCTGCCCGCCAGGCGGACGCCGCCGCGTCACGCGTCTTCCTGTCCACTGACACTGCTGACCGACTGCCGACACCCGGGAAAGGGAAAGCCGCCAGTATCTGAACCGACGTAAAGGCGCCAACAGGAACAGCAACTGTAGTGATATATTAATGATTTTTTTTTATCAAAGTAACTTGCGCGACGCTTGTCGCTGACTTCCGCCCTCTCTCTGCCAACGTATCGATAAACACTCGATATTTATCACGTTCAACTTATTTGCAACAAGCTGAAGGGAGAGAGCGGAACTGTTCATCACTTACTATCTTCGCCTCGATACATTAGGACGTGTTCCAAATGTGTTTGTAGAGCTTATGGGATTAACTACTGGGTCATCAGTCCCTAAACTTGCGAACTACTTATGAACTAACTAATACTAAGGACGGCACAAATATCCATGCCCGAGGGGGGATTCGAACCCCCGACCGTATTGGCCGTGCAGACCGTGACTGGAGCGCCTCAGTCCCCTCGGCCACCGTGGCCGGCACGTGTTCCTGGATTTTGCCTAATTGTGTGTGTGCTTAGTTTAATTAAATGATTCTCAGTCTCTGTTGCAATATTTTTTATTCTCCAATTACGCGTTTCGCGCAATTAGCGCATCGTCACATTGGGCGGAGATGGATCCACAGAACTATCTATAGCTGTGGTGGAGGTATCTTAATAATTTGTGTTCTGTCATTGGGCCCCATAGCGGCAGGTCCACGTTTACAACTGTTAGTATTGTTAATAACTGCAGTTAACAATCCTACCAGTTGTAAACGTGGACCTGCCGCGACAGCGACTCCTCTGCTGCTATGGGGCCCAATGACAACACAAATTATTAAGATACCTCCCCCACAGCTGTAGATAGTTCTGTGCCTCCATCTCCGCCCAATCTGACGATGCGCTAACAGCGCGAAACGCGTAACTCGACAATAAAAAATATTGCAACAGAGACTAAGAATCATTTAATTATTCAACACTGTTTCTGCACCAGCCGCCACCACCACCATCATGGAATGGAATGGAATGAGCTTAGTTTTTTTATTAATTTCAATAATCTCCCACAGTTAATTTGAATTATCGTACTTACTTACAATCCCTTCTCCAATCGCACTAATTTTAATGTTATTTATTCTCAGCAGATCCAGTGCTTCATAAAGTGATGCAAGGGTATTGTTACGATTTGTTTCGCGATTGTACTAGAACATTCTCTGAGCAACTTTCATTTATTTCGTGTCTTTGAATGGTTTATTACAGTTTAATGCCTGCAGAAAAATATTAGCGATGTTTACGAAGTCTGATAATTTTGCAATTATTGGCGACAATCATGATTAATTTTCAACACGGTCATAGAACAATAGTAAACGAAACGCACAATCCCAGCTTCAATTTATCGAAGTAATATTCCAGTCATCTCAGCTAGAATCACTACAGAATATGGCCGAAATATTAGTACCAGCCTTCAATAAGGTAAAATTTAGATTCCGCCGACTTCTTCTGTAATGTTGCTTTCTGGTGTTGTATTTGCTACCGAAATCACGACCGCTACCATTTAATGGCGAAATCCAATAATTTTGTTTAAATTGTCCCTTCCTTGCCAAAATTGCTCAGTATTTTCATTTAAAAATATTTCACTACCTGGTAAAATTTCATTTGCGGTCCCCACCCTCAACTTTAGTACGCAACATCCATTTTCATACGAAAGCAGCATTACACAACCTCTAAATCAGTGTTTTTCAACCTGTTGGTCGCGACTCCTAGGGGAGTTGCAAAGCCTTCTTGAAGTACTGTACTTGCACCATAAACAACAAGACCATTGCACGTCTGGTACTTGGGGTTCCACAATACCAAAACTGCCTGAGGAAAGTGAAATTTATTGTATACGAAAACTCCGTAAATCCTTGTTGATTTGACTAGAACTGACTTTTTTTAGAATGAATATGCCTTATAACTTCTGATGGCCGAAGTAGAGAAGATATAAAATGCAGAATGGCTATGGGAAGAAAAGCATTTCTAAAGAAGCGAAACTTGTTAACATCCGATATTAATTTAAAGATTAGGAAGTCCTTTCTGAAAGCATTTGTCTGGAGTGTAGCATTGCATGGGAGTGAAATGTGGACGATAAGCAGTTCAGACAAAAAGATGATAGAAGCGTCTGAAATTTGGTGCTACAGACTAATGATAAAAATTAGATGGGTAGATCACGTAACTAACGAGGATGTGCTTTACCGAATTGGGGAGACAAGGAGTTTCTGGCATATCCTGACTAAGAGAAAGGATAAATTGGTGGGACACGTTCTAAGACATCAAGGTATTGTCAGCATTATGACGAAGTGTGTGGGGTAAAAATCGTAGAGGGAGACCGAGGGACGAATACAGTAAGCATATTCAAAAGGATGTAGATTGCCGAACGTATTCTCAGATGAAGGTACATGCACAGGACAGGGTAGCATGGAGAGCTGCATCAAACCAATCTGCGGACTGAAGACCACAACAACATGCCATATTAACAATGAATAAACAAAAATCATAAAAGCTCCTTTTTTCTTTTTTTTTCTTTTTTCAAATAGCCATTAGAATGGGACTTATCGAGTATAACTCGCTTCCGAATCTTTTCAGCAACGCGAAACATTCGTCATGCAACATATTCGTTTCTATCGAAATTTGTGACAAAATAGGATAATGTCTTCCACTCCGGAAAATAGGCCGAAAAATTAATCGTATAATGCAGAATAATGTACTTTTTTACTACAAGAATGTTTTATCAACAGAAGAACATATAAAATTCACTGTCTTTGAATTCACACATCTAGTAGTTTTACAGTACGGCGAGGGCGGGATGGGGGAGGGGCAAGCCTCTTCATAAGAACGGCACCCTACATACATTTGAATCTGCTTACAGCATTCATTTCTAGGTCTCCCTCTTCGATTTTTACCCCACACCCTTCGCTCCAACGCTAAATTCACGATTCCTTGATGTCTAAGGATGGGACCTACCAATCGATCCCTTCTTTTAGTCAAGGTATGCCAGAAATTCCTTTTCTCCCCAATTCTGTTCAGTACCTCCTCATTAGTTACGCAGTCAACCCACCTACTCTTCAGTATTCTTCTGTAGCACCACATTTCAAAAGCCTCTATCCTCTTCCTGTCCGCACTGTTTATCGTCCATGTTTCACTCCCATACAAGGCAACACTCCACACAAATGCCTTCAGAAAGGACTTCCTTAGGCTTAAATCAATATTCGATGTTAACAAATTTCTCTTTTTCAAGAACGCTTTTCTACCCATTGCCATTCTGCATTTTATATCCTCTGTACTGCGACCATCTTTTGTTATTTTATGCCCAAGTAACAAAACTCATCTACCTCCTTCATTGCTTCGTTTCCCAATCTAATTCCTTCAGCATCACCTGATTTTCTTACACTGCACTCCATTACCGCAGTTTTGCTCTTGTTAATGTTCATCTTACATGCACCTTTCGACACACTGACAACTCCGCTCAACTGCTCTTCCAGGTCGTTTGCTGTATCTGACAGAATTACTATGTCGTCGGCAAAACGCAGTGTCTTTGTTTCTTCACCTTGAGCTTTAATTCCTTCTCCAAATTTCTCCTTGCTTTCCTTTATAGCTTGCTTAATGTACAAATTGAATAACATTGGAGAAAGGCTACAACCCTGTCTTACTCCTTCCCCGCCTCCGCATCTCTTTCATGCCCTACAAATCTGATAACTGGTGTCTGGTTTTTTACAAGATATAAATAACCCTCTGTTCCCTATATTTTACTCCTACTGATTTCAGAATTTGAAAGAGTTTATTCGAATCAACATTGTCAAAAGCTTTTTCCAAATCTACAAAAGCTAGAAATGTAGGTTTGTGTGTCCGTAGTCTAAGATGAGCCGTAAAGTGAGGATTGTCTCCCATGTACTTACATTTCTCCTGAACCCAAACTGATCTTCCCCGAGGTTGGCTGCTACCAGCTTTTCCATCCTTCTGTAAATAATTCGTGTCAAAATTTTGCAACCATGACTTATTAAACTAATGGTTCTGTAATTTGCATAACTGTCTGCGTTTGTTCTCTTTGGAATGGTGTTTCTTAAAGTCCAAGGGTATTTCCTCTGTCTCATATATCTTACGCACGAGGTGAAGTAGTTTTGTCATGGTTGGCTCTCCCTGAGACTCAGTGGTTCTGAGGAAATGTCATCCACTCCAGGGGCCTTGTTTCGACTTGTGCCTTTAAGTGATCTGTCAAATTCTTCTTTCAATGTAGTATCTCCTATTTCATATTTATCTACATCCTCTTCCCTTCCTACAATTCTTCTCTCACTATAATACCTCCTACTTCATCTTCATCTACTTCCATTTCCCTTCCTACAATATTGTCTCTAAGCACTTACAGGATTTTACTTTAAAATGACGTATGTATGATATCCGTATACTGTTTGGTTCTTGTGCAATGAATAATTGAAAGTGTTCCCGGACACTCTATATTGTGAAACATCTTTATATTGTGAAACATCTTTAAAAAATTGTTAATGAAATTTAGCAAAGAAGAACTGCAGTCAATATTAATAAACTTCAGAGAAACTTTAGAATAAACTCATCTTAAAAAAAAAAAATACCGACAGTTTTCTGAATGTCTTCTTATTGTTGATTGCTTCATCACATCTCAGGGTATTATGTGGTTCACTTTAAGGCCTAAGTAATGAACTAAGACGAAACTTTTCACTCTTGAGAAAGATTTGTATTTTTCTAAAAACATTTACATCACAACTGAAAGTTTACAAAAAAAAAAAAAAAAAAAAAAAAAAAAAAAAAAAAAAAAAAAAAAAAAAAAACCGAGACAGCTCATCACTTCTAACTGCTCGAGAAGACATGACAAGACTGACTGCTAATTAACAAGCAAATATACTGCTCTTCCACTTTTTTCTTTTAGTTCCACAGATGAATTTTTTTCTTCACAACATTAATTAATAATTGTCTATTATTATTATTATTATTATTATTAATTTTTTCTCTTTTTTTAATAATAGAAAATGAAATTAAAATAGAAATTCGCTTCTTACTGTTCTGATACCCCAACACTCCATTCCTGGTAACAGCAAATATATTCCTGTTTGAAAGACTCTGACAGAAAAGTGGGGAATCGTCTGCCACACTCCTCATTTCGCCTTTCTTAACAGAAATTTTTGCATGTCAACATACGTGTATTCGATCTCTTTTGACACAAAACACACATCATTTCACCCGGTCCCTAACTGCAATGACGTTTACATGCACATCAACACCCTTTCATTGCTGATACGGCGTATCGATGACGGGGTAACTCTTTTTAACTATGAGTAGATTTCCTTCGCCGGAGGGCACAGTCAACCCACGCGCTGTTAAGCACGGCGAATCGCGCGGTAAGTGTTGTGAGTGGGACGAGAGGTGGCGTGCTCGCAATTTCGGTGCGAGGCCGGGCCCCGGCAATGCTGCGTGCTGCTGACAACCAAGCCCCCACAATCGCGTAAGCGGCCAACTGCGAACAGCGGCCATTGTAGTGGCGAACTTCCGCGACAACTTTAAATGTGTGTAAGATTTTTTGCTTAGTTAAGTCGCGAAAACAATATCTAATTGAAATATATAACTACAAAACAGCTGCAGACTCCTTGAATATACAGAAACTATCGGTTGTGTATAAATTTATTACATCTACGGTGTAGAAATTGGCCAATAGCGTTTCCTCTTCCCAACGAAATCGAACTATAGCATGTAGTTTTTTAGCGTTCTAAGTGCAGCATATGAATGGAATTTATCGTCAGAAACGATTTTTTTGGCGCTTTCTCAGTATATTCTACGATTGTGAAACTTTTGTACAAACATTAATTTCGGAAGAGTTTCACACTTCACGTCTTTGCTTTAATGCTGTATTCTCCAATATTTGGATATTTCATAGCATCAAAAAAAAAAAAAAAAAAAAAAAAAAAAAAAAAAAAAAAAAAAAAAAAAAAAAAAAAAAAAAACCGGCAGGGCTGACTGAAACAGCTGATGTTAAAAATCGATTGTGAAAGTGAAATATGCCATCAGGTACATAACTGAAAAATAGCTTTTTACGTTGTGAATACAGCAACCAGCCACTACCAAATTCTTTTAAGAACTCGAAGTATGCCATAACTTTTTCTTAACTAAGGCATCTAACATTAACATTAGGGTTTCTAGCAAGAAAATTAGCATTCTTAATGCTGTAATCCAAATACCTCACAGTAGAGTGAACTGCTCAGAAGTCAGCAACTATCGTCACAGGACTGAACTTCACAATGTGCATCCACTGTGGCTATTGTCATTCATATGATAACCCTTTCAGTTGTTATACCTATCTGTAAAACAGATTACCTTTAAATTCTGCGTTACAAGTTGCTAATATTAACGTCATAAAAATAAATAAATAAATTCGAACTGCAGTGAGGCACCTAATATCGTGAACCCAATAGTTATTTTACACAATCATAAAATGAAACTTTTTGAACTTCCTGTTCACCAGTAGTGTCTAAAGTAGCTGCGTTTTTAGAGCTACCAGTATTATAAAAGCCTGTTATTTATTTCATTCAATCCTATATTGTCTTAAGTAACAGTCTCTTATGCAAGAATCTCTGAACACAAGGAGTAGAACTACTTGTATTCCTTAGAAATATAAATGGGAATACATTATTCGATCTTTTTATTCCTTTCTTAAATTGATTTATGCATTTAAAAGTTGAGCAGCTCCTTATCATCGTGCTTCATATAGACTGCAATAGTCAAACAATACAGACGTGAATATCAATTGTGTATATATCCCGCAGTAGCTATTTAATACACGATTTACCTGCTTTTTTTTTTTTTTTTTTTTTTTTTTTTTTCTTTATTGGTAATTTCACTCCGACTTTCGTCGGCGGGCTGGCAGCAGCATCAGCGCTGCTCTTCAGCCGAGAGAACAGACACATGACAAGCGAGATAAAAAGAACAAAGACATGAAGTTAAAAACAATGAGTATAAAAACATGGTACGGAGGAAAAATGGAAGACTTACAAACTGGACATCGGAGACAATACTGCAGACTTAAGACACATGAACAAGAGAGACTGACACACATAAGCAGATTAAAAACAGTCAGTGCCACGGTGGCGATAAAATCCACATGGAGAGACAACACTGGACACACGAAGTCACACGATGATATAGGTGGTGACGACACGAGTTGCGACGCACTGGAGATGAACACACGGAGATGTCGATACACTTGACACGAGAATACACTGTTAAAAGGCGACGCTGCAGTCCCCGCGGGGCAAGGAGAGAGAGGAAGCGCGGGGGAGGGTCGAAAAGAGAGAGAGGGGGGGGGGAGAAGGGAAGGAGAAGGAAAGACAGGCGCGATTGAGACTCCAGGTGGGGAAAGGAGGGGGGAAATCCAAGCGGGGAGGGGGAGAAGGAGGGGATGGGGAGAGGGGGCCGCTAAGTCTACGGGGAAGGGATCAAAGCTGATAGGAGGGGTATATTTCGGGACGAAGGGCGTCATCCGGTAGGGGAAGGGAGCGGAAGTTGCCTTGGGAGAGGATATGTAGGGTGTGCAGGTGGAGAGAGGGAGGAATGCAGTGGTGGAGGCGTGGCAGAGGCCCAGGGGCGGTGAGGATAGGGTAAACTAGCGGGTTGCGGGAATCGAGTTTTCGGGTGACATACAGGAGGCGGAGGCGTTCAAGGTGTTGAAGGAGGTGAGGGAAGGGGATGAGATCGTAGAGGATCCGCGTGGGGGAAGGAAGGCGGATACGGTAGGCGAGGCGGAGGGCGTGGCGTTCAAGGACTTGGAGGGTGTGATAAAAGGTGGGAGGAGCAGATACCCAGGCAGGGTGGAAGGAACAGAGGATGGGGCGCATGATGGATTTGTATGTGTGGAGGACGGTGGAAGGGCGTAATCCCCACGTCCGGCCGGTGAGCAGTTTAAGGAGGTTGAGGCGGGACTTGGCTTTTTCACGGATGGATTTCAGATGGGGGGTCCAGGTAAGGTGTCGGTCGAGAGTGAGGCCCAGATACTTAATGGTGTTAGTGTGGCGGATGGGACGGTCGTGGAGGGTGATGTAGAGATCGGGGATGCGGAAGGTGCGGGTGGTACGACCTATAATGATCGCCTGGGATTTGTCAGGGTTGACGGAGAGGAGCCACCGGTTGCACCATGCGGCGAACGCGGTGAGGTGAGACTGGAGCAAAACCTGGGATCGGGCAAGGGAGGGGGCAAGGGCTAGGAAGGCGGTGTCATCAGCATACTGTAGGAGATGGACGGGAGGCTGAGGTTGGGGCATGTCGGCGGAGTAGATAAGGTACAGGAGAGGGGAGAGGACAGATCCTTGGGGCACCCCGGCAGAGGGGTAAAACAAACGGGAGTTGGAATTGCAGACAGTGACATAGGACGGGCGATTGGTGAGAAAGGATGCAATGAGGCGGACATAGTTAATAGGAAGGGCATAGAGTTGGAGTTTGAAAAGGAGGCCGGAATGCCAGACACGGTCGTAGGCTTTTTCTATATCTAGGGACACAAATATGGCGGAGCGACGGGAATTGAGCTGGATGGATAAGAGGTGGATGAGGCGAAGGAGCTGGTCGTCGGCAGAGAAGGATGGTCGGAAGCCACATTGAGAAGAAGGAAGGAGCTGGTGCTGTCGGAGGTGTTGGTGGATACGACGGGAAACGATGGATTCAAGGACCTTGCTAAACACGGAGGTGAGACTGATGGGACGGTAGGAAGAGGCTTGGGATGGGGGCTTGTTGGGTTTGGGGAACATGAGGATGCGGGAGATTTTCCACAGGCGAGGATAGAAACCGGTATAGAGGATAGTGTTGTAGAGGGCGGCAAGGACAGTGTGGAAGGAGAGGGGACAGGCACGGAGGTGCCTGTAGGTGAGCCGGTCGTGACCGGGAGCGGTGTTGCGTTTGGTGCGAAGTGTAGCTATGATGTCGTGTGCTGTGATGGGTGTGTTTAAGTCGGAGGGAGGAATGTGCCCCAAGTACTGGAAGCCGGGGGCGAGCGGGGGAGAAGAGGTGTCAGTACGCTCATGGACATCGGGAAAGAGGGAGTAATCAAAATGAGGATTATCAGGAAGGGAGAAGATGTCGGAAAGGTAGGAGGCAAAGTGTTCCGCCTTACTGGCATTGTCGGGAAAGGGACGGTTATCATGGAGAAGCGGGTAGTAGGGGGAGGAGTGACGGCCAGTAAGGCGATTGAAGGCCTTCCAGTACTTTGAGGAGTTGATGGGGAGAGTGGCGTTAAGGCGGGTGCATGTCTGCCGCCAGTCCCGGCGTTTTTTCGCGGACAAAAGGTTTCTAATGTGACGTTGGATTTGCCGGTGGCGTATGAGTGTGTCCCGGTCCCGGGTACGGAGGTACGAGCGGTAGAGGCGTCGGGATTCTCGGAGGAGGAGGACAGCCTGTGGAGGCAGGGTAGGACTGTGCGGGTATATTGATTTGGTAGGGATGTGGGCTTCAACCGCGTTAGCAAGGATTTGCTGGAGAAAGGTGGAGGCGTGTTCAATATCTTCGGGTGTGCGGAGGGGAAGGGGGTGGCTTTCGACCGAGGTATCTATGGAGCGACCGTAGGCATTCCAGTCGGCACGGGAGTAGTCATGAATGAGTTTGGGAGGAGGTCTAGGACGAGGAGCTCGGGCAGGGCGGGGGCGGTGGTCATTTACCTGCTAATAACACTCGTATTTATCTGACGCTTGCCACTACCATGGCGGCCGGGCGAAGGTTCAAATTATCCCGCGACAGCAGCGCCGTCAGGGAGTCTAGTTTACAAAGTCTTAGCTGCCAACACGGTCGTGTGCGCCACCTGCTGCTCTGTTTGTTTCAAGCCGTTTGTGCACACAGCAGGAGTAATTCGCTTTGGCACATAAATTTCTATTAAAAGTTATTTCCAACAATGTTCTCGTGACTACGCAGGAATATTAAGGCTACAACTGTATCTTCTCAACCGAACTAAGCGCCTGCCTGTAACTCCGCTGGCTGAAACGCCGACGGTCAAGTCCACTGACAACCAGAGACCACACAGAGACGACCGCGAGCGTCAACGACGCAAGAGTAAAACGTAGATCCGAAGATATGAGACGTGCCACATTTCTTTTGGTGACTACAGCTATATGTAGGTCAAACAATTCATGACCCTTTACATAAAAATGTAACAGAGAAATCCAAAAACGACATTTCCCTTCTCTTCATTGCCCATCAAAACAGATATTGACAAATTGCTCGCCGATAACCTAGATCAGTGTTTTCAACCCCCCAGGGGGGTCGCAAAATGTTGCTAGGAGGGTCGCCGTCACAGGAAGAAGTTCTGGCACCGTAAAATAACAACGATTTCAGTAATACAAAAACGTAAGCCTAACTTAAATTTAATTAATGATAAGATTACCGATTTCATGTGTAACATTTATTATGAAGTGAATAGATCATAGATTGTTTTCTAATACAGTGTGTTAATGATGTATAAGCTCAAAGACTAAAAACTGTTTTCAGAAACGAATCGGTAGGTAAAAGAACATGATTAAATAATTTATTCTGAAAAATTCGAATAAAAGATCTACTTCTTTGGAAATAAAGGATATTTCTTTATTGTAAGAATCATCCAGTATTTCATACACAACCATGGGGTCAAAATGTCAGTTTCTGACAAAATAGTATCTTTTCAAATAGTCTATGAAGTGGGACCTTTCTTAATTATCATAATACGCTTCTGAGTCATGCCCGAAATGCGGAACATTATGCTAAATATAGTCCCTGTTGACCCTCTGTACTGTGAAGTGAAAGTGCGACACCAGTTGTTTTTTGTAATGCAGCGAAATAGTTTGCCCTGATGATGATGGCGTGCTCTATCGAAACTGGTTGCCAGTAAATGACGATATATAAATGCAGCTGATGGTGAAGTTTTTCATTGTTTTCATTACAAAATATATTCTTCTGTCGGAAATCGTATAAAAATAGGATTATGTGTTGCATTCCAAACACAAAAGAACGTCGTCCAAGAATTTAAAAGAAAGCTAAGCAAAAGAAAGAAGGATACATTTGTTTTCTTTCAGATAACATACATTTTTTACATTTTGCTGTGGGGGACGCCAGAAATTTTTTTATACGAAAGGGGGTCGCGAGACTAATTTTACTTGGAAGGGGTCGCATATTCGAAAAGGTTGAAAAACACTGACCTAGATAATCTAAATTAGTGTTCCAGACTGTAGCATACACCAGTACCCTGCACTTACGCATGCCTGTATTCGTCGTGTTATACTGTCCACTAGATCATCAAGTAACTAATGGTCTAGATTTTCCCTCTCCTCAACGGCGATTCGGTGTAGATCTCTTAGCTTGAATGATTAGTTGTCTCATCCAAAAACAGCCCTTTTTTATGTATCCCAGCCATGTTCGATAGGATTCATGTCTGTTGAACATGCTGGTCATTCTAATAGTATGGTGTCGTTATCATGAACTAACGCATTCACAAGATATGAGCAATGAGCACATGAATTTTCGTCCATTAAGACGAATCCCTCACAGAAATGTTGCACTATCCGTCAGAGGATGTCATCCCGAACGTTATAGCCGTTCGATTATCTTCTACGACTATCAGTGGCGCACGGTGGCCCCACATAATGCCACCCCAAAATGTCAGGAAACCACCACCTTGCTACACTCGCTGGGCGGTGCATCACTGACAGCTATCTGGTCGAAAGCAGACGCGAGTCATCTGCGAATAGCGCTTTATGGGAGTTCTGATGAGTCCTTTCAGCATCCTGTTGGGCCCATCTGTACAGCGCTTCATGCTGTCTAGGCGTCAAAGCTGGACATCATCATGGACGTCGGAAGTGAAGTTGCATGTCACGCAGCTCATTACATACATTATTATTATTATTTGTCCGGCATTTACAAGGTGAAATATTAAAAAATGAATTAAAACATAAAATGAGTCAATTCCGCATTACATAATACAAAATTTTAACAATAAGACTTATAGTTTAAAGCCATTCAGTAGCATTGTCTGCGAGCATGCGTGTATCCTCGAATTCACCATTAAAGCCATGCTCGGTGCACTCACACTGAGGGTCGTCACCATCTCGTTGCACCTTCCGACCCCTGGCCTCACACGTTTTAGGGTAGTCCATAATCTTCTCGAAATATAAAAGCCCTCTACTGGTATCTTTGGAGCAGCAACCACGGGTGCGATGTGTAGATCACCTCCCCTATGGTGCACCCCGGGCTGCGCTGTGTCATGTCTCAGCGGCTAAGGATCTCCACAAAAGCGACGACCAAACGCAGGAATACCTCCCGGTCCAAGCAAAGGCGAATCAGGAGAGCCTGTCCCGAGTGGAACAGGCGGCATATCAAGAGATTATGCCTATTACGTACAGTTTCAGTTGAAATACGTCTTGTGGCTGCACGAAAAATCATCATGCAGCATGGTGGCTTTCGTCTCAAGGTTCCTCTGAGCTGAGCTCCGCAACTGGCAACTGCGGTGGGCTTTGGGCGGCCAGAGCGAGGCAAGTTAGCGACAGCACCTACATTTCTGTACCCACTCCGTGTCCTAAAAATATCGCTTTGCTTCGGCGCGAGACATCAGGAAACTTCCCTTTATAAGAGTTGCTCCTGACACGAAGTAACAAAGTGGATAACACCGAACTTCAGAATTGACTGTCTAGACATGGTAGAATTACAGTTAACACGAACAGTTACTTGCTTCTTGGTGTTATGAGTGGAAGTGAGCGGCCGTCTCACCCACTCCGTCGCGATGACACTGGTCATCGAGCTAGTTTACTTCTTAGTCTGAGGTTCTTTATGCTTGATGCAATGTATACATTAAACGTCTGTGTTCAGGAGACCTTGGAACCAACGTATTACAGCACTTTTGATGTGTGTGTTTCCCAAATCGCATCTTGTTAATGAAAGTGGTGGTTAGCAACAGCTAGGTGTGTGGTAGGGAGCAGGGTGAGTGGACGCTGGAGGTGCATGAATGGGGGCCGAGCAGCCAGCAGTTCCCCAGAAGGGCAGGACGAGTGGCGAGTGTGGCCGGACCGGACCGGCGCCGTGCTGTGCAGTGCTGAGCTGAGTTGAATGGGCGCAGCGCTGTGTCTCCGGCCATTAGCAAACAATGCGCGCGCCGGAAGGCAGGTCGCCGGCGTTTTTGTAACAGCCAGGCCAGCCGGCAGCCAGCCACCAGCGGAATGACAGCAGCGGCCACTCAATCGACCGGCCGCGGCGGAAACGGCAGGGACACCTCCCCCAAAATACAACAAACACCTACTGGCGTGATTCTGCTAAACCAGTGAGTCCCAAAGTGGCCTATATAGACCCCCAGGGGTCTATTCTAACCTGCAAGGGGTCCACGTCAATGGCAAATAATTTGGGGGCTATTTGTCGTAAATGAAGTCCATGATAGTGGTTCACATCTAGGAAGGTCGCAACCAAAATTCAGAATTATTCTCACAATGCTGAAGCTTGCTCCTGTTCACTTCATTGACTAAGGGAGATATTGGAGGAATTTCGTATTTTCGCTGTCCTGCTGCAGGCCTGCAGGCCCGTAAAGAGTTTTTGTTTTATTTATTTATTTATTTATTTATTTAGGGGTGGAGGAAATTATATGATTATGATGTATATGTTCTAACTTGAAGTATTTTATCCATTTCAGCAACTGTCCTCTCTTTACGCTTTTCTTTTAAAAAACTACATCGAGTTATTACTGTTTTTCCCTCTCTTTATGCTTTTCTTTTCAACAACATCGAGTTATTACTGTTTTTCCCATAGCCTTTTTTTCCTTATTTATTTTTACTCTGTCACTATGAGGCTCACAGATACTTTGTTAGCAGCTGATTATTATTCATTGCATAATCTCTGCACTTATCTTTGATTCTCCTACTAGCATGTAAATTCATTAAGCAACAATACTAAAATAGTATTAATTTTATCCCATTATATGAATATATCTATTATTACAATCTATTTGGTTCAAAACTGCTTCAAATTTCTGTAACCGACTTTTCTTCGTTTTATAGCCTTTACTGTATACCAATGCACTTGTTTGTCGGTAAAGGACCAGAAGAAAGGCACTCAAGCGCCCGAAACCGGTCGTCAGAAATAAATAATCATAAGCAACTGGTTGCTGCATTCTATTAATTTATAATATTCTAACTTGTAAACAATTTTTTATGCTCCACCCTTTTACAGTTAAAGTTATCAAACCTAGTAGCGCCATATCAGGCGCGAAAACACATTTTAAGTTAGGAATTCGTAAAAAAAAGAAAATAAAATAATTACATAAAAGGCAGGGGGTCTACACAGGGCAGAAAAATTTGGCAAGGGGTCTACAAGACAAAAAGTTTGGAAACCCCTGCGCTAAACTGTTCTCCTCAAATATTTCGGGAACCGTTTAAGATATCGTAATTCTCATTTGACTCTCAAGGCGACCACTTGGGAATAGGATTATGGAATTTTTTATATATATTTATGGTACGTGAAGTTCAGAACTTCAATAACAATCAGCCAGAGCCATTCGACGCAACTCTCAAAAAATCTCGAGAAAATCGACTTTGAAGTTTTGCAAATAAATTAACCCTTTAATGCGTGACTTTTTATTTGAAGCTATAAAAGCTACCACGAATAATGTATAGCACATATATACATACTTAATTACTTTACGCGATCAGGGCCAGTGGACCGCGCGATGATATAATGAAGGCTCTCCATTCACTGCGATTCTTTGCTGTCTGTTCCCAGTTCTTGCAGGCCTCAAGTTTTTGCAGGTCTTCTCTTATCCCGTCCATCCACCCCTTCCTTGGTCGTCCCAGTGGTCTTCTGCCTGTTGGTATCATCTCCATGGCTACCCTAGGCCATCGCTCCTCACTCATACGTACCACATGCCCTGCCCATTCTAATCTTCTACTTCTCATCAAGCCCACAATGTTCGGTTCACTATAGACTTGTTCTAATTCTATATTGTGCCCTCTCCTCCATTCTCCTGTTATGTTGTCTTTAACCGGTCCAAATATCTTCCTCAAGCATCTCCTTTCAAAAACTGCGAGCTTGTATAATTCCTGTTTTCTAGTGCTCCAGCATTGACACCCATATAGAATGACAGGAAGAATTAATGTTTTATACAACCTTAGTTTGAGGGCTCGTGATATGCTCCGAGAAGTCAAAATGTTGTGTATTGAGTGCAAGTATCTACTACGCACTTGAATTCTTGCCTTTATTTCCATTCCAGACGATGGATTTTCTGAAATTATGCTTCCAAGATATTTAAAATCATTTACTCTTTTGTAGGTGTTATTATCCACAGTTAATTCCTGGATACTGAGAAAAATAATGGAAAAATATTCCTTTAAATTATTAGGCACTACTAGCAACAAAAAGTTTATAGCTTGTCAGCTATATAGTGCTTCCATGATGAATCCGATGCAGTAAATGTCACTATTATTCCTCTCATCTTTCCAGAAAGTAACTCATAATGCAACAGTAGTCTGACTACTTTTACATGGCAAAGGAGGAATACTAAAGTAAACAGACGCCCATGTTAGGAGTAACTCAATGCAGCTAACTTTCGAAATGATTTAGTAGTACTCTCCAATTTATAATTTCTAGGACAAGCTACTAACATATGTAACACTATGTATACAAGTAGCTACAAATGGATTTGCGGTAAAATGTTGATCTGTATGAGAGATGATGGAAAAAATATGGTATGTAGTTCATCAGCTACACTATGCATTAAAGGGTTAAAACAGCTGCAGCGTCTGACGGTGTAGGTTACATCGTAGCACTCTGGACTTACAACCATAGGGTCTTTGGTTCGAATGCCGCCGTAACAATTCTTTTTTTTTTTCAGTACTTACTCAATTTTCATATATAATGTTAATTTTTACGAAAAATGCAAGTACTTTTGGTTGTTAGTAATTTTGTATATTCTATGAAAGGTTTTTAATAATGATGGTTTCAATAAAAAAAATTCAACAAGTTACATTTGTTACAGTATTGGCTTTACTATTAGTTGACTACGGTTGTCTTTGATCGTTCATTTTGTGAAGAGCTACGACGCTGTTTTTGGAAAGTCATCTCCATAGGTGTACCGGACGTCGTCGAGCCGCCTTCTCCGCAAGGGGAGTGGCGGGTTGTACGGCGTTCGCGTCGCTCGAGGCGGAAGGCCAATGTGGAGGCTGGACGTCCGTCCGCGCCCGTTCGTCCTGGGAGTGAAAGTGTGGCCACTCCTTCAGCAGGGTCCGAGCAGGTGCACGGGGGGAGGGGATTATTAGTTATTGGGAGCTCCAATGTCAGGCGCGTGATGGAGCCCCTTAGGCAGATAGCGTCCAGATCTGGAAGGAATTCCAACGTGCACTCGGTGTGTTTGCCGGGGGGCCTCATCCGAGATGTGGAGGCGGCCTTGCCGGCGGCTATCGAGGGTGCGGGGTGCAGTCGACTGCAAGTCGTAGCTCACGTCGGCACCAATGACGCTTGTCGCTTGGGTTCTGAGGACATCCTCAGGTCCTACGAGCGGCTGGCGGAATTGGTGAAGGCTGCTGCCTTCGCACGCGGGGTGCAAGCAGAGCTGTCGATTTGCAGCATTGTTCCCAGGGTTGATCGGGGTCCTTTGGTTTGGAGCCGAGTGGAGGGTCTGAACCAGAGGCTTCGCCGACTCTGTGACAGTCATGGCTGCAGATTTCTGGATCTGCGTTATCGGGTGGGGAATTGTAGGGTGCCCCTAGATAGATCAGGGGTGCACTACACTAAGGAAGCGGCTACTCGGGTAGCAGAGTACTTGTGGAGTGCACATGGGGGTTTTTTAGGCTAGGCGCTAACTCTGATGAGCACTCGCCTGTCAGCATTCAAACAGCGAATTCAGGCCACGTTCGGAACAAAAATTCGAACATAAAAATATTAGCAGCGAACTTACAGAGTATTAGAAACAAAGTTCCCGAATTTGCAGCGCTGCATGGAAGTTATTGCGCTCAGATAATTTTAGGCACCGAAAGCTGGCTAAATGATGATGTGGAAAGTTCAGAAATATTTAGCGAAGCGTGGAATGTATATCGGAAAGATAGATCTGATACAACCGGAGGAGGAGTGTTCATCGCTGTGGACAAAGATATTGTTTCTACTGAGATCGAGGTTGAAAGTAATTGTGAAGTTATCTGGGCACGCATAACAGGTCTAAAAGAAGTAAAGTTAATAGTTGGTTGTTTTTACCGGCCCCCCAGTGCTGCTGTAGCAGTTTTAGAATCATTCAAGGAAAGTCTACACCAGGTAGTGCATAGGTATCCGGGCCATGCAATATTAGTCGGAGGTGACTTCAACCTTAAGAGTATAGATTGGGACCTCGCTAGTTACATTTCAGGCGGTACGGACAAGCAGTCTTGCGAGCTACTTTTGGACACATTCTCCGAAAACTGTCTTGAGCAGTTAAATCGGCAACCCACGCGCAATGGAAATATTCTAGACCTTATAGCCACAAACAGGCCTGACCTCATTAACGATGTCTGTGTAGAGACAGGAATTAGTGATCATGATATCATCATAGCGTCGATGGTGACCAAAGTTCATAAACCAGTCAAGAAGGCTAGGAGCGTGTTTTTGTTGGGAAAAGCCGACAAGCAAATGTTACGATCGCACTTAGAAAATGAATGGGCATCGTTTAATTCTGGGACTATGGATGTAGAGGACTTGTGGACTAAATTTAAATGCATTGTTAATGAAGGGTTAGAGAAATATGTGCCAGTAAAGACGATTAAGGATGGAAAAGATCCACCGTGGTATAATAATAATGTTAGAAAGCTGCTGAGAAAGCAAAGGCTGTTGCACTCTCGATTCAAAAAAGAACACGCAAATGATGACAGGCAAAAGTTAGTAAAGATTCGTGCGTCTATAAAAAGATCGATGCGTGAAGCATACAATAATTATCACAACCATACCTTAGCAAAAGATCTTTCCGAGAACCCGAAAAAATTCTGGTCCTATGTAAAATCGATAAGCGGGTCAAAGCCCACTGTCCAGTCACTAGTTGATCATTCCGGGGCAGTAATAGAAGAAAGCAAACGGAAAGCTGAAGTTCTAAATTTAACCTTTAAGAAATCTTTCACGCAGGAGGACCGCACAAATATACCATCATTTGATCAACGTACTAATTCCGAAATGGGGGACATAACAATAGGTATTTCCGGTGTAGAGAAGCAGCTGAGAGAGCTAAATACGAAAAAGTCTGCTGGTCCGGATGGAATACCAGTTCGGTTTTACAAAGACTATTCTGCGGCATTGGCCCCCTACTTAGCTTGCATTTATAGCGAATCTTTAATTCAGCGCAAAGTTCCTAGTGATTGGAAAAAAGCGCAGGTGACTCCAGTGTATAAGAAAGGAAAGAGAACTGACCCATACAATTACAGGCCAATATCGTTGACATCAGTTTCATGTAGAATTTTGGAGCATATTCTCAGTTCGAACATAGTAAATTTCCTTGAAACGGAAAAGCTTCTTTCCATGAATCAGCACGGGTTTAGGAAACATCGTTCATGTGAAACTCAGCTTGCCCTTTTCTCACATGACATCTTGCGAGTCATGGACGAAGGGCAACAGGCGGATTGTGTTTTTCTCGACTTCAAAAAGGCGTTCGACACGGTGCCACACTGCAGACTGCTAACGAAGATACGAGCTTATGGAATAGGTTCACAGATTTGTGACTGACTGGAAGACTTCCTAAGTAATAGAACGCAGTACGTTGTTCTCGACGGCGAGTGTTCATCAGAGACGAGTGTATCGTCAGGCGTGCCCCAGGGGAGTGTGATAGGACCGCTATTATTTTCTATCTATATAAATGATCTGATGGACAGAGTAAGTTGTAATTTGCGGCTGTTTGCTGATGACGCTGTGGTGTATGGGAGGGTGTCGTCTGTAACTGACTGTAATAGCATACAGGTTGACTTAGACAAAATTTCTAGTTGGTGCGAAGAATGGCAGCTAGCTCTCAATGTAGAAAAATGTAAGGTGATGCGCATGAGTAGAAAAAACAATCCTATAATGTTCGAATACAGCATCAGTAGTGAGCTTCTTGATGCGGTCGCGTCGTTCAAATATCTAGGCGTAACATTGCAGAGCGATATGAAATGGAACGAGCATGTAAGGACAGTTGTGAGTAAGGCGGACAGCAGACTTCGGTTTATTGGGAGAATTTTGGGAAGATGTACTTCACCTGTAAAGGAGACCGCGTATAAAACGCTTGTACGACCACGTCTTGAGTATTGCTCAAGTATTTGGGACCCGCAGCAGATCGGTTTGAAGGAAGACATAGAGGCGGTTCAGAGGTGAGCAGCTAGATTTGTTACCGGTAGGTTCGACCAATGCGCGAGTGTCACGGAAATGCTCCGGCAACTCAATTGGGGATCGCTGGAAGAAAGACGACGTTCTTTTCGTGAATTTCTGTTAAGTAAATTTAGAGGGCCGGAATTTGAAGCTGAGTGTAGTACGATCTTGCTGCCGCCTACTTACATTTCGCGTAAAGATCACAAAGACAAGATAAGAGAAATTAGGGCTCGTACGGAGGCATATAGGCAATCTTTTTTTCCTCGTTCAATTTGGGAGTGGAATAGGAAAGGAAATGCCTAGTAGTGGTACAGTATACCCTCCGCCACGCACCTTACGGTGAATTGCGGAGTATGTATGTAGATGTAGATAATGATGGTTTCAATAAAAAAATTCCACAAGTTACATTTCTTACAGTATTGGCTTTACTATTAGTTGACTACGGTTGTCTTTGATCGTTCATTTTGTGAAGAGCTACGACGCTGTTTTTGGAAAGTCATCTCCATAGCTACTAATGGCTTTCGAAGCAGCTAACCTGCTCAACCATTGTTTTAGGTGACGACAAGGTGTTCAGCTCGTCTACATACACAAACAAAAACTGGCACAACACGCGGAATTAGAGATCCAATGTTCAAATTCATATGTATGTTAAGCTTATGGGACTTAGCTGCGGGGTCATCAATCCCTATACTTACAAACTACTTATCAAATACCTTATACTAAGGACGGCACAAATATCCATGCCCGAGGGGGGGATTCGAACCCCCGACCGCAGTGGCCGTGCAGACCGTGACTGTAGCGCCTCAGTCCCCTCGGCCACCGCGGCCGGCTCCTAATTTTACAAACTACTTATAAGCCACGTGATACTAAAGACAACACAAACATCCATCCCCGAAGAGGGGGGCCGCGGTATAGTAGCCGAGCGGTCTAAAGCACCTCGCTGTGAAGCGCGCGGTTGCTCGCCGTGGAGGTTCGAGTCCTCCCTGTGGCATGAGTGTGTGTGTTTGTCCGTAGGTTAGTTTACCTAGGTTTAAGTAGTTTGTAAGCTACGGACTGATGACTACGTAGTTTGGTCCGATAGATTTAAGGACATTTGAACATTTTTAACCGAAGGAGGATTCGAACCCCCGACGCGGAACGCCTCGCACATCGCAGTATAGCACCCCAATGCGCTCAGCCACTCCGTCGCGGCAATTAGAGATCCCAAAATGTTTTATATAACTGAATTTGGAATATTGTAAATTTGTTTACATCCTACATGAAGTAAACGTTATAGAATATAGAAAATTACGAATGAACAAAAATACGTGCATTTTTCGTAAAAATTTTGATTAGATATGAAAATTCTGCAAGTATTCGAACACAATGAAAAAAGAAGAAAACTGTCATATGCGAGATTCGAACCACTGACCCTGTGGTTGTAAGGCCAGAACGCTACCACCTACTTACATGGGCTTGCAAAACTTCAAAGTCGATTTTCTCAAAATTTTTTTTAGAGTTGCGTCGAACGGCTTTGGCTGATAGTTATTTAAGTTCTGAACTTCACGTACCATAAATATTAAAAAAATTCTACAATCCAATACACATGTGGTCTCTTTGGTTTATAAGATGAGTTCTAACGAAACACTCACTAAACGAAATAGAATCTCTTGGCATAGCTATATTAATTACATAGAAATATCAACTTCGTTTTTTTCTTTTTTTTCCAAATGGGACTATAGTAACATCTGCTGCTAGTACCGTAGATCTCAAAGATACGAATTCACCGGTGTTTCACACATCGAAATCCGTTAAGTAGTTTGGGAGAAATCACAGTTTTAGAGCCCAAAATTTATCTGTTTTGAACCGCAAACCAATTGCCGTATTATGCCCAGATAAGGAAATGAGTCACGCCTGATGAAGAGGAAAGAGTGTTGCATCGCCGTGATGCCGGATAAAACAGCTGGAAGGATAAGGAGCTTGCATTCTGTCTAGTTCACGGTTGACGAGTACTGCGTAGTTACGAAAAAAAAAAAAAAAAAAAAAAGTTTTTCCAAACCAAGATAAGTTACATATTCTACTTGTAATTTCTCTTAGTTTGCAAAAGACGTTCCTAGTTTTCCAAATTACCCAGCACTCGTCAACCGTGAACTCATTTCCTTATCTGGGTATAAAATTACGGCCTTCCGCAAAAGAGAGCAATTGGTTCGATATTCAAATCGTACCTGAAATAGTAACCGAGTATCAAGACCCCCAAACTCGCTAATATGCACTCGGGCCTTTGAAACGTATTTATTAAAAGGACTACGAGCTATAATGATAAATGAGATCGTGCCAGCCGCACAATTCAGAATAAGACGCTGTTTCTCTGTCTGTATCTTCTGAATCGCTGTCTGGCCATCAACCCGCCAGACTGCATTTACTCACAAACAGCGTCCATAGGTTCTAGTACCTTACAAAGGCAGGGCATCCCAGCCCTATTGTTGCTTTCAAAGTCGCCGTTTTGCTCTGAATCAAACCAGCTCCTTCCATTAAGTCCTTCCTGTACAGTTTACTGTATTCTACACGTACAGAGATATCTCCACAGTAACGCAGGGCTTTTATGCTTTTATCATCTGCTTTTCGCACGAGTGGCCGCCTTCAATATCTTTCATTAGGCAGTTTGGAGAGTGAATGAACCATTTTCTCTGCTGAAGCTCCATCAAAGACCTGCACGTATCATCCCTTTCTTTGTTAGCCCTAAACACAATGGGGTTCGCTGAAGCTTTGTTTTCCATCAGGGCCTCGTTATATTTGCTTCACTGTGGCTGCAGGCTACTCACCTGCAACATGTCATTCAGACCGTATGAGCCAATGAGGTCTGCGTGCGTGAACTTCAAACACACGACTGTGTGTAAAATAATAATTTCAGACTTGTGTGAACTCTATTGCATTCACTGTAACTGTGCAAGAATCGTGTATTCGTAACTTTCTTTCTTCATAGTTGTGCCATCTGCGTACTCACGATACACTCTGACGGTATTAAAGCCAACAGAGTTAACAAACCACACTGCTACATAAATATTGTCTCTAATGAACGACAATGCCAACTTTAGTCTTAGAGAAAGAAAGAAAAAGTTCAAATATTTGTAAATCGATGGGACTTAACTACTGTGGTTATCAGTGCCTAGGTTTACAAACTACTTGAACTAACCTAAGGACAAGACACACACCCATGTCCGAGGGAGGACTCGAATCTACGACGGGGAGCAACTGAGCACGGCCATTTCACCGCGGCTTAGACAAAGCCTGGTAACTGTACACGTGTGCTCTTTTTCTATGTACGCACATCTCCAGTTTGTGCAACACGACAACTAATTTATAAAAATTAATGTTAGTGTGTTCGTATTTTATGCGCGGCCGTACCGTTCAACCGATTGTGATGAAACTTTTTCAACAAATTGCTTGCACTTTCGCGATGGCCATAGGCACCATTAAATGACTGTTCGACAAATAGTTCAGGTGATATGACGTAATAATGAAATGCGCGAAAAAGTGCCGCATCATGCGACGTCTGCTTCTAAACCACTGTACCGATTTCAACCAAAATTTGGTATACATATTCCTTCCATGAGGTGACAATTGACGTAGGGGTAAGAACTGTTTACGACATGTAGTTCAGGAGATATGACATCATAAACAATTGTATGGTTGAAAAACTGTGGCATCATGCGGCATGCGAATAAAAGGACTGCATTCATCCTAAAATCTTCATGACATTTTTGATACTTGGCCTTCAAAACAAAACGAAGGTCACTGTCACATAAAATTTTGGATGGTGCATGACGAAGGGTACTTTACACATGGACTTTGTCAGATTCTACATTTGTATTCCGATCCTGAAGAAATGTTTAAATATGATTGAATAATTCAGTTTATCAGTGCAGTATTAATCAGATTACCTACAATCATTTCAATTAATTAACGTGACTAAACTTTTCAGATTTCGGCGAAGTTTCGAAGGAAATAAATTAGCTGAAAATTCTAGCAGCTCTCTCTGGAAGTTACGTTATATTTTTCAAGGTGAAAATCATCAAAGAAACATTTAAGACATAAATATTGTTCACACTTTGTGACTTTTATGGAAGTAATTAAAAGTAAGAATTTTTAAAAAAAAATATGCTTCAGTGGAAAGCACACTTCATTCAGATTTTCAGATGACGGTTTTTTGGCTGTTATCTTTGATGCATACCAAGAGTATCGAGTATCGAAGCTGTAACAGCTCATTTGGTTCAAATCCTGTAACAATGTTCAATTCCCCTTTAGAGGGTGTAGGGAGCGATGCATTCATTCATGCACTTGATGAGAGCATTCCATACATCATGGGTTATTGTGTTACCTACCACGGTCCATGATTCGAATGCTAGCGGTGTTGAGATTGGTCACCAATTCGTTCGTGACGAGCAACCAGCAACAGTGCTTTTGTGCGCCCGGCTTGTCTCTGTGGCAGTACTGCGGTGAAGGAGAGGCGGCCGGCATGTCGATGGCCGGCTCGGTTAGCATTTGGGCCACGTGCGCGGGGCTTTGCCCTCCGCGGCAGAAAGGCGATCCGCAGGCGCCGGCTGACAAATGACTGCCGCTCTCGGCAGCTCGTTAGGCGCCACCGACCGCCACCGGCACCGCCACCGGCCGCTGTCTGGCCGCCAGTCCTCCAGAGCTCCCTGCGATACAGTCAGTGTCTGCTAGTGCCCAAGCTAAAGTAGTCGCGCGTGGACTGACAGTCCGAATGTATTTTTACTTTCCTTTTCGTCTCTGTGCTCCTAAAAATCACACAAGTTCAGTACCTTCCTGCAATCAACACTAGTACGTTACTACATTGTTTCACGTGGATTAGAGCAGCAGTGGTGGAACGCTCAACAGTTGATGACTAATAGGCCCGCGCGACAATCGGCGTTACATATACACTCCTAGCCATTAAAATTGCTACACCACGAAGATGACGTGCTACAGACGCGAAATTTAACCGACATCAAGAAGATACTGTGATATGCAAATTATTTGCTTTTCAGAGCATTCACACAAGATGGCGCCGATGGCGACACCTACAACGTGCTGACATGAGCAAAGTTTCCAACCGATTTCTCATACACAAACAACAGTTGACCGGCGTTGCCTGGTGAAACGTTGTTGTGATGGCTCGTATAAGGAGGAGAAAGGCATACCATCACGTTTCCGACTTTGATAAAGGTCGGATTGTGGCCTATCGTGATTCCGGTTTATCGTATCGCGACATTACTACTCGCTTTGGTTGCGATCCAATGACTGTTAGCAAAATATGGAATCGGTGGGTTCAGGAGGGCAATACGGAACGCCGTACTGGATCCCAACGGCCTCGTATCACTAGCAGTCGAGATGACAGGCATCTTATCCTCATGTCTGTAACGGATCGTGCAGCCACGTTTCGATCCCTGACTCAACAGTTGGGAAGTTTGCAAGACAACAACCATCTGCACGAACAGTTCGACGACGTTTGCAACAACATGGACCATCAGCTCGGAGACCATGGCTGTGGTTACCCTTGACGCTGCATCACAGACAGGAGCTCCTGCGATGGTGTGCTCAACGACAAACCTGGGCGCACGAATGGCAAAACGTCATTTTTTTTGGATGAATTCAGGTTCTGACGACATCGCGGTGATCGCACATTGAAAGCATGTATTCGTCATCGCCATACTGGCATATCACCCGGCGTGATGGTATGGGATGCCATTAGTTACACGTCTCGTTCACCTCTTGTTCGCATCGACGGCACTCTGAACAGTGGCCGTTACATTTCAGATGTGTTACGACCCGTGGCTCTACCCTTCATTCGATCCCTGCGAAACCCTATATTTCAGCAGAATAATTCACGACCGCATGTTGCAGGTCCTGTACGGGCTTTTCTGGATACGGAAAATGTTCGACTGCTGCCCTGGCCAGCACATTCTCCAGATCTCTCACCAACTGAAAACGTCTGGTCAATGGTGGCCGAGCAACTGGCTCGTCACAATACGCCAGTCACTACTCTTGATGAACTGCGGTATCGTGTTGAAGCTGCATGGGCATCTGTACCTGTACACGCCATCCAAGCACTGTTGACTCAATGCCCAGGCGTAATAAGGCCGTTACAACTGCCAGAGGTGGTTGTTCTTGGTACTGATTTCTCAGGATCTATGCACCCAAATCGCGTGAAAATGTAATCACATGTCAGTTCTAGATTAATATATTTGTCTGCATTTCTTGTTGGTGTAGCAATTTTAATGGCCAATAGTGTAATTAGCGTTTTTCGTAAGCCATTATTCCCACGTTGAGTTTTTTCCCCAAGTATATGTAATAACGGGAGATACTTGGGGAAAAAACGGGAGAGTTGTTTTTTATTAGGTACATAGTATTTTAGGATCATCATATATATTTCATTTCTGTCTGTCTCTGTCTCTCTCTCGCTTGTTTTGTTTTCCGAACTGGAGCTATACCTTATATTGTCCATATTGGACTATGGTAAGGAACTACTACTGTTAATGACAATAAAAGTTCAAATAACTGCAATGATTGTACCTGCATTAACAAGAGGTTTTATTCATTTTATAGCAAAATGAAACCAGAATTAAGAATCAGGTGGATCTTGGAAGTATCAATGTAAACAAAAACCATTGTTCCACCTAAAGATGAGAGTGTAACCTCTCGAAATGCGTAGTGTAAATAATAAAATGAGTGACTGATGCAGATAATTCCTTCCTTTTATTGAACTGGATATACAGTAAAAACTCTGCAGAAGAATTCTGCCATATGCAAGATACTTTTTTGTAAAACTTCCTGGCAAATTAAAATTGTGTGCCGGAACAGAGATTCGAACCTGGGATCTTTATTTTTCGCGGGCAAGCGCTCTACCGACTGAGCTATCCCGACACGACTCACGGCCCTTCCTCACAACTTACTTCTGGCAGTACCTCGCTTCCTACTTTTCAAACTTCACAGTGATAGTTTCATTACATTTTTATTTTTTTTATTTTTTGTAGTTTTTCACTCAGAACCAGAAAGAACCAGAAAGGGTTTTATCTATACTATAACAGCTGTTGCAAATGAAGGAAATTATTCTCTCATTTTCGAGTAAGAAGGTGTCGTTTGTACTGAAAGTTCAAAGAGGAAAGAGTGTGATTGTATTGTACAAAACTCTAAAACTGTAGTATCCAGTATGCGTATGTTTGCGGCGCGTCAGTCACAGTCTGCACGGTCACTACGGACGGGGGTTCGAATCCCCCCTCGGGCATGGGTATTTGTGCCGTCCTTAGTATTAGCTAGTTCATGATTAGTTTGTAAGTTTAGGGACTGATGAGCCCGTAGTTAAGTCCCATAAGCTCTACAAACATTTGAACATGTGTATGTCATTGTATTTAGGACACAAGTATGCAATATTTGTTTTGCGAAATGCAACAGGTGTAGCGTATTAAGAAAACTATGATTCCAGTGAAATTGGACAGAATGTTCAACTCTGTCAAAGGTATTGACATAAAAAGTTTCAAGCCGCACACAGTAAATTGTATACTCTCCATTACTGTTTCGACTGTTCTTACTGAAATTATTTAATGCCACGCGAACCGTTAATTCCGCGCGCGACTGCCGGCGGTGTGAAAAGTCGCGCGATACTACAGGGTTAAGGACTCCGGGTGAACATTCGTGGTTAGGTTGAAGGAACACCTGTTTGCACCCGGCTCTACTTCAGCCCTAGGTAACCGTTTTTCAACAACGGATCACTCGGTTACTAGCATTACCGGCATGTCAAATCTTTCAGTGCTTCATAAGAAACGAAAAGGAAACGTCCTTAATGAGTCGCAAGAGCTTGAAATACATCGTGATTTCAAACAAACACCTACTCATACTGTCAAAATCCAGATCCAATTGAAGCACAAATCTATTCCGGCTAATTTTGACTACCTCGTTGTATAACTCGGCCCACTCTCTGGTTCTACGTCTTCTCTGCCTTCCCCGCCCAGCTTCGGAGCTTTTTTTCAAGGTGTAGTTACTGATGTGGCCCTCTTTTATATTACTGAATTTGTTTAACTTTCCAGTTGTCCCAGTGTTCGCTGTATGGATTTTTACAGCGCCTGGTTTAGAGCATTTACCAAATATTCATACTGTAGTCTTGCTGTATCAGTTTCTGTGTAATTTTCTTATATTTAAGTGCTGTGCCCGGTTCTTGGTACAACATGCGTCAGCCAAACGTTCTCAGCGTATGCTCGGCCCCCTGTCCACAGTGTCATCACGTGTGTTCTCGAGCCAGTTTCCTTCGGCCACGGCGCTGTCACGTTACACGACGACTCAACCAATGTTTTTGGTAAGATTCAATTTTCGTTTTTCGGTTTATCTCTCTTCCTCTCCACTTTTAACGGCTACAGTCAGTGCCTTACATTCGAGCCAATTCGTGCTTTTTCGTCAGAGCATAGGCGCTGCTGCCTCAACCAGCGCAAACTCGCATGTTATTAGCGATGTTTCCCCCCGCCCCTCCCTGTCCATAGATTGACTCAGAAGGTTCAGAATCGATTCTTTAAGCGATGAAAATACGTTGGAAAGACAGATAAAATGATCTGATATGAGAATGGAACCAAGAATGATCATTTAAACATTCAGTACTTTTTTCCACGAGCAGCTTTTTTTCTGCGGGTTCAATGAACATAGAACACGCGCCGAGACTACCGACGACGCACGGAGGTTGCGATAATGAAGCGCTTACCTCTAAGTGAGCGGTTAAGATGTTATCGTCGGGACAGGTTATGTGCTCTGACTGTTGTTTGTTTCTCTATGCAAGCTAATGATCGATCTACGTCATCGTCGGTTTCCTATTATCATCAGATTTCATCCACATACCTAATCCGTATATATACAATACTGGCCATTAAGATTGCTACACCAAGAACAAATGCGGATGATAAACGGATATACATTTGACAAATATATTATACTAGAACTGACATGTGATTACATTTCCAAACAATTTGGGTGCATAGATCCTGAGAAATCAGTACCCAGAACAACCACCTCTGGCCGTAATAACGCCCTTGATACGCCTGGGCAGGGAGAGCTTGGATGGGGTGTACAGGTACGGATGCCCATGCAGCTTAGACACGATACCACAGTTCATCAAGAGTAGTGACTAGTGTATTGTGACGAACCAGTTGCTCTGCCACCATTCACCAGACGTTTTCAATTGGTGACAGATCTGGAGAATGTGCTGGCCAGGGCAATAGTAGAACATTTTCCGTATCCAGATCCCAACAGGACTTGCAACATGCGGTCGTGCATTATCCTGCTGAACTGTAGGGTTTCGCAGAGATCGAATGAAGGGTAGAGCCACGGGTCGTAACACATCTGAAATGTAACGGCCACTGTTCAAATGGCCGTCGATGCGAACAAGAGGTGACCGAGACGTGTAACCAATGGCACCCCATACCATCACGCCGGGTGATACGCCAGTATGGCGAATACACGTTTCCAATGTGCGTTCACCGCGATGTCTCCGAACACGGATGCGACCATCATGATGCTGTAAACAAAACCTGGATTCATCTTTAAAAAAATGTCGTTTTGCCATTCGTGCACCTGGTTTATCGATGCGTGCAACATCGCAGGCGCTCCTGTCTGTGATGCAGCGTCAAGGGTAACCACAGCCATGGTCTCCGAGATGATAGTCCATGCTGCTGCAAACGTTGTCGAACTGTTCGTGCAGATTGTTGTTGTCTTGCAAACGCCTCCACCTGTTGACTCCGGGATCGAGACGTGGCTGCACGATTCGTTACAGCCATGCGGATAAGATACCTGTCATCTCAACTGCTAGTGATACGAGGCCGCTGGGACGCAGAACGCATTCCGTATTGCCCTCCTGAACTCACCGATTCCATGTTCTGCTAACAGTCATTGGATCGCGACCGACACGAGCAGCAATGTCGCGATACGATAAACCACAATCGCGATAGGCTACAATCTGACCTTTATCAGAAACGAGGTGGTACGCATTTCTCCTCCTTACACGAGGCATCACAACAACGTTTCACCAGGCAACGCCGGTCAACTGCTGTTTGTGTATGAGAAATCGGTTGGAATCTTTCCTCATGTCAGCACGTTGTAGGTGTCGCTACCGGCGCCAGCTTTCTGTTAATGCTCTGTAAAGCTAGTAATTTGCATATCACAGCATCTTCTTCCTGTCAGTTAAATTTCGCGTCTGTAGCACGCCATCTTCGTGGTGCAGTAATTTTAATGGCCAGTAGTGTTGATCATGAACATCGGAAAAGTAGTAAGCCATAAAAAGTTTATAAAGATTTGAAATTACGTATTGCAAGTCGCTAAGTGCTCTCATTGTCATATAGTTGACGAATAAAATCAAGCTATCACGCGCCACAAATTGGGGCAGTTTTGACTGTTTATGATGTGGTATCGTATGAACAATGTGTCTTAGCTAGTTTTTGCCACCATAGCAAATGATTCCTGAACATAGAGAATATTTGTACAAAATTTGGTTGAAATCGGCCCATTAATTTAGGCGCAGATGTAGAATATTATCGCATGATACGGTTGTTTTTCACGAATGTCATTGTTTATGATGTCATATCTCCTGGCGTATGTGTCGTAAGTGGTTCTTACAGCGATTGTTGCCTGATAGTTAGGAACATGTGTACCAAGTTTGTTGGTTTTTAGGGGATTAAATAGCTAGGTCATCAGTCGTACCAAGTTTGGTTGAACTCGGTAAAGTAGTTTAAAAGGAGATGTGGAACATACATACAAACATAATTTTATAATATGTATAGATATTAGAATGTTCTGTTTTAACCTAATATAATTATGTCAAGCTACGACATCTGTAACAGTGTGGACCCAAGATATATGTATACAGCAATCATATGTCTAGCGTTCATAACGATTAAAAGGGTTTACAATATTTTAATACTTGCGGACGCCTAAGCTCTTGGAAATGGATATTCTTTCAGCTCACCACTGTCGATCGATTGATAATATTTGCAGGGAGCAATTCAGAATGGGACAACTTACAGATCTAGATGAGGGAAACAAGTTGAAGCTAATTCAAAAAGATATTGAGAATAACAAAGGAAATCAGTCGCAAAAGCTTATTTATTCGCAGTAACACTATCTTTCTGAAATAATCTACCAACGTTAATGCTAAAATGAGAAATGACTTCGACGGGGACACCTCTGTATTATAATTACGTTTATTAGCAGCAAGTCTAAGAAAGTACTCCTCCTTGGTTAATGAGGCTAGACAACGTAAAGCAAATAAATGAAACGTGAGTAACTGGTGCTTGCTGTTCGCTTCAGAGGAATACATTAGTGAAGCCTCGCAGCCAGCAGTACGTATTCTACCGCCGTCTGCCTCCTAGAGCGGCGGTGGCAGCCGGTTACGTATCGGCCAGATCTTAATTAGAGCACTCTGAAGATCTACAACGCCACGAGTCGCCTCGCCTGTCCTTGACGTAACTCCCACACCAACATGAAAAACTGACTGCATCCGACCTCGTTTTGCTCATTCCCTTATATAAACATGCAGAACTCAGACAAACGGCATGACGAGTAGCTTCACGCCCCAACAAAATAAACAGATTCATTTTATACGCGGCATTTAAAACTGCCACGCTCAACGAGTTGACGTCAGGATTTCAGATGTAATTTTTATGTTGGACTCTCCGGTCCGAAGATGTTAACATGCAAGGAAGATGATGCCGTTTCCCGTTTCAATGTTTAGGTGCACCTTTTACATGGCATAGCAAATTTATCACAAAAAGTTTGATTTATTGACGATCTGTCCCGCGGATAACACGACAGTTGGACGTATTTCCTTTCACAAGGCGCTTTCAATTTGTATAAGGGCTGTATGTCTGAAATATTTTGGGATACAGTTAGTAGCAAAGAAGTAATAGATTAAAACTTCGTGCATGATGGGGCGGTTTTCCATGAACGTTACTGTTTATGTGCTCATATCTCATAAACGAAGAGTCGTACTGTGGCACAATTTAGAAAGTACACCCAACTACATGCGTGTATACTGTTTGTAAAATTTTCTGTCGCTACAATTTGTAGTGTAGAAATTATAAATTGTAACGCCATACCGAGAGCCATAGTTTTACTCGATAAACAGCGGAAAAGTAGTAAGCAAGAAACTTTTTTCCTTTCATCCTTTTACTATGGTTGCCAGCGAGAAAAACGTTAATAAAGGTTTGAAATTATGTTTAAAAGTTTGTTGCAAGTCGCTAAGCTCTGTCATTCTCATACAGTGTATTGTATTCTCGCCGCATTATATGGCATTTTTGCGATTTCTATTGGTTATGACGTAATAACTTTTGAACCGTGTGCCGTATGTGATTCTTAACCATGCAGCAATTGTTACCTCACGGTAAGGAATGTGTGTTCCAAATTTGGTTGAAATCGGTCCAATGGTTTAGGAGAAAATGAGCAGCATTGTCGTAAAATTCAGCAGTTTTTCGCGCATCTCATTGTTTATGACGTCATATCTCGCGAAGTATATATCGTACATGATTCTTACACTTACGGCGACCGTCCTCACAGATTGAAGCTTACGTGTACAAAATTTCATAAAGATTGGAACAAAACTGTAGATTTGTAAGCAAAACGTACAAATATACGGACACTGCTTTATATATCAGATGTGCACCTTATGACGTGAGGATTATGATGTGGCTAGAAGCTACGAAACCTGTATTGCCTCGCCGCGCGGTTCTAGGCTCCATGTCAGGGACTCCGCGGCCGCTCCCGTTGGAGGTTCGAGTCCTCCCTTGGGCACGGGTGTGTGTACTGTCCTTAGTGTAAGTTAGTTTAAGTAGTTTGTAAGACTAGGGACTGATGACCATAGCAGTTTGGTCCAACAGGTTTACAAACATCTGGCGTCACGTGGATGTTCAAATGTTTGTAAATCTATCGGACCAAACTGCGTGGTCATCAGTCAGTAGTTTACAAACTACTTCAACTAAGGTAAACTAACCTAAGGACAACACACACACACACCCATGCCTCAGGGAGAACCTCCGACGGCGAGCAACCGCGCGCTCCGTAGCGGGGCGCCTTAGACCGCTCGGCTACTCCACCGCGGCCACGTGGATGTAGTGCGGCACGAGATCAGCACACCGTTCTCCGCCGTTATTGGCTTTTAATAGCCTGGAGCTTCTACTTTTCATTCAAGTAGCTCGTCAGTTGGCATCACGACGTAGAGGGTACTCTGTTCCATTCTTCCTCCCTGGCAGTACCGGCAACTGAACACGGGTTCTCTGTATTGCAGTCTACCACACTGACAGAGGTGGATAGCTTTATAAAAAATTTGGCAGTGTTGAGAGGACTAAGGTCCACCCGTCAAAGTGGGGGCGATTATTCGGCAGCAGTACTGTGCTTGAGAATAAGAGGGCTTCAAATGATCAAAATGAAAAGACGTCATCACTTTAGCAGTAACAGTTGCACAAGTAGTGACTGCAAGGTCCACTATTACAACTCTGTAATGGATCATATTTACTTTATTGGACGAAGTCGGTCTTTGGCCTCACCAATCAACCTCCTCGGTGCATGTAATCTTCTTCAGACAGTCCCAGAGTACTCACATCCTAGTCTTACAGCGCAGTCGTGGTCTTCCCCTAAGTCTTTTGCCTCTGGTGTCTTCTTCCACTACCTGCCTGATCGTATGGACTACTCAACGCATTACATGTCCATACCACTTCAGTATTCTTTCTTTGATCACTGCCATGATGTCCATTGACTAGAATAACTCCTGCAATTCACGGTTCTTTCTTTTTCTCATCTCCATCCTTTACTGGTCCAAATCTCAGTATGAGGACGACATTCTCAAATGTAAGGAGTTTTCTTTCCATCTTTTGGATAGTAGTCTGGGTCTCTGCCCCATATAAGACTATGTATTATTGTCTTGTAGCTGCTGATGTTTGAGGATCTCGGTAGTAGCCAGGACTTTCGTAGCTTTCCCAGAGCAAACCTTTACCTGTTTCCTGCCTTGTATTCGTGCGGTAATTTCCTAGTCTATCTCGTTCCTTTCATTGAGAATTTCCCCAAGATATTTAAAGTATTTTATCCTTTCAAAGACTTTGTCATCCACATTTACAGGTCTGCCAACATTTTCTCTGCTAACTACGAGGTACTTGGTCTTAACCACATTGAACTTCAGACCTCATTGCCTCTTCTACTAATGCTCTTGTCATCCGAACCAGGTCATCCGCATAGGCCAGGGTGTTGATCCTTCTTCCCAACTCTATTCCTGTAATGAATGGCCAACAATTGATCAACAATACCTTTAAAGCAGGTGCCGAGTATAACAGTGTGTGCAACACAGCAAAGGTCACATCAGAGAGTTACAAACAGTGCAGATCGCTAGGTCAGTAGTGTGTGGGTAAGTTGATAGTTTGGGTCTGGCGGGAGGTATTCTAGGGTTTTCCGTGCAGTCATGGTGATCACTATGTCCATATGGTGTAGTGGTCACTGCTACTGCCAAGTAAGCAGGAGATCCGGGCTCGAATCTCCCCCCGGCACCTCCCAAAGATTTTTTAATTTTCTAATTTTTTATTGTTTTCATTTTTTAAACAGTTCGGCACCGGAAATTTGAAATAGTACACATTTAATAAATCACAACGTAACTATAATTTGCCGAGCACAGGTGAACGTGAAAATAGGTCGCCAACGTGATGCCGCCACTGAGAACCTGTGCTGCTGTTAATGTGAGCGGTTTTAATGCCGCCTCGACCTCCTTTGATGCTGCTGCTATTGTTTACTCCTATGCTGAAGTCAAGAGCCGATTGTTCATATGCGGCAACCCGCTGCTTAGCAGGTCAGCGGCGCCACTGAGTGGAATCTCATGAACAACAATAGTGTTATTTTAGTACATATTTACATATCGCTGTTTCGGAAGAACACTGAGGCAACTGCAAAATTCATAATTGCATCATTCAATTCAGAAATAGGTACTGCCTACAGTAGAACATTGTCAGAACTGTAGTTATACATAGTACCTCCAGCGGTACAGTGTTTAACCCTACGCTGCATAAATTTTTATTTTGGCGCAAAAAATATATATGGTAGAAAATGGTCACCTATGCATGGGAAAAATATTGAAAAAAAAATATAACTAATTTAATAATGTGAAAGTCATTTGTTGTCATTGTCATTGTCAACATCATGCTTTTAGACATGAGTCACTCTGCAGGAAAATATTGGTATCTAACATGCTTTCTACTCTGATTAGATGCCTGTAACATGTAACAGTTTGTAATTACATTAATGCTCAACAGTGAGTAAAATCCACTGTATAGCTCTTTGTTGTTCTCATCAATTCATGACTACGCTGCCTTCTATGGAGGAAACGATCAACTAAATGCTTAGAACAAACTACAATGTATACGATTTGCTTGGTGTTGCCATCTGTCAACAAGACATATGTCTGAAAAAGCAACAAAAATTTGTGTTGCTTAACGGCAACACCATGCAGTGAAAGGTTAACTACATTTCTGACAATGTTCCACGGTATACGCTACCTATTTCTGAGATGTCTGATGCAATAACATCGATTTATTGACTTTTGCAGATGAGTCATTGTTCTTTTGGAACAGCGATTATAGAGTCTCATGTTGATTAAAATGTAAAGACTTTGGCTAGTAAAATAGAAGCTGCTTAATTATTTTACGAGCTGATTATATACACTCTATTTCCACCACGTTGCTCCTCTTCCACTTTCAAATTAATGCGAACCTACTCATTTTATTTCTTGCACAATTGTTTTCGTAGTATAACTGACTTGATTAAAAAAAAGTGTAAAAATAAGTCTTAGATTAATAAATTCAATGGGCTTTATTTCTTAAAAAATGAGTGACCCCCACAGAACCAAATTCTAGCTGCGCCACTGCTTGGGTGCTCAAATGTTCACATGTTTGTAAATCTATCGGACCAAACTGCGTGGTCATCAGTCCGTATCTTACAAACTACTTAAACTAACTTAAGGACAACACGCAGGCACGCACGCACGCACGCACGCACACACACACACACACACACACACACACACACACATACACATGCCCCAGAGAGACTCGAGCCTCCGACGGCAAGCAACCGCTCGCTCCGCAGCGAGGCGCTTTAGACCGTTCGGCTGCTCCACCGCGGCTGCTTGGGTGCCTTTGAAAAAGTGCCTTAATTGATATAACTACCCGCCTACGCTATCTGAGGATAACCTTTTATCTGCAGGGCCCACAATGTTAGTGACGTCGTACATCGACATTTTAATAATAAGAATTATAAAATTTCAACACTGTATATTCACTGTTCGATATAGTTATTCTATAAGCTTATTTCGAATCCCCCCTCGGGCATGGATATTTGTGCCGTCCTTAGTATAAGGTGGCAGATAAGTAGTTTGTAAGTTTAGGGACTGATGACCCCGTAGTTAAGTCCCATAAGCTTAACAAACATTTGAACATTTAAGCTTATTTCGACTTAGAAGTCATCTTCAGGTGTTACTCCACATTCTGTTAAACTGTACATTTCGGTCTTATTGTGCCATGATTTCTTTTTTCATTTAATATTAATATCACGTAACTTATAACATTATGTTGTCATACGAGATGTATATGAAGTTACGCATTTTGACATTTATTTGTCAACTTCATAAACATCTAGTATCACAACATAATATTATACGTTATGAGATATTAATATTATACATAAAAAAAAGAAATCACGTCACAATAAGACCGATACTATCTGAGGATGTTAGAGTGTAGTGGGCAATGCGAAGCTGAGTTCCTGCAGAGCTTGTAAGCAGCGCGGCATCGGTCGGTCGCTGCCGACAGACTACAGAGAGAACAATCGGAGCGGCCTGTCAGGCCATTACGGCGCCGCAGACACGCCCCCTGCTTCATATGGAGCAAGCCGCAGGCGCAGGCACTGCTCGAGAGGAAGCCGCTCTGCGGAGGAATACAGCGGCAGCAAGGTAGGCCAGAATCTGCATACAGGCGAACGTTCACACTGAAACAACTGGAGGAAGACAACCTGCATGTTTTCAATACCCACAATGGACTTCATAATGTACAGACTTCATTGACTGTCTCCCCTTCTTATGGGTCAAATACTGATTACGTAATCAAGTTTCCTTACAAAATAGCTCGTCACCAATCTCAACCATGCAGAAAAAAAATTATCACAGCAGGTCAGAAAGAAAAAAAAATCTGGCTAGATTTTGAAACACGAATCTCTCTAAACCATGTCATAAAACTACACGAAGTTAACAAACGAATCATGGATTACTAATGACACTCGTGGTGACACACAAAAGTTCTCTGTTCATTCTCGAGTGATTTAGAGGACAAACATGAGCAGAGATGAATGACGGGCGAATTTCCGTCAGTGTAGCCCACTATTAAAACGAAAGCTCTTCGAAATTACACACGAAGTGATGAGTGCTATGGACAAGGGTTCCCAAATCGATTCCGTATTTCTTGATTTCCAGAAGGCTTTTGACACCGTACCTCACAAACGGCATTTAATCAAATTGCGTGGTTATGGTATATCGCCCCAAGTTTGTGACTGGCTGGGGGATTTCCTTTCAGATAGGACACAGTTTGTAGTAATCAGTGGTAAGGCATCGACTAAAACAGAGGTGATATCGGGCGTTCCACAGGGTAGTGTTACTGGTCCTCTGCTGTTCCTTATTTATATGAACGATTTAGGGGAAAATCGAAGTAGCTCTCTTAGGTTGTTTGCAGATAACGCTGTCATTTATCGTCTAGTAAAATCATCTGAATATCAAAACCAACTGCAGAACTATTTCAATAAGATATTTGTATGTTGTAAGAATTGACAGTTAACTCTAAATAATGAGAAGTGTGATGTCGTCCACATGAGTACGAAAAGAAATCCGTTAAACTTTGTTTACAAGATAAATCAATCAAAACTGAAGGCCGTAAACTCCACAAGATACCTGGAAATTACTATTACTTCAGACTTAAACTGGAAAGAATACGTAGATAATGCCGTGGGAAAGGCGAACCAGAGACTGCGTTTTATTGGTAGAACCCTTAAAAGATGCAACAGGACTACTAAAGAGACTGCATACACTACCCTTGTCCAACATTTTTTTTAAATTTTTTATTTATTTATCTATTTATTTATTTATTATTATTATTTTTTAGTATTGCTGCCCAGTGTATGATCCTTATCACGTGGGTTTGACGGAGTACATCGAAAAAGTCCAAAGAAGGACAGCTCGTTTTATATTGTCACGATACAGGGGAGACAGCGTTACGGAAATGATACAGGATCTGGGATGTGAATCATTACAACAACGGCGCTTATCGCTGCGGCGTGGGCCACTTACGAAACTCCAATCGCCAACATTCTCCTCCGAATGCGAAAATATATTGTTGACTGCCACTTACATAGGTAGAAATGATCATCAGGATAAAATACGAGAAATTAGAGCTCTAACGGAGAGATTCAGGTGTTCTTTCTTCCCTCGCGCAATTCGAGAATGGAATGGGAGACAAATAGTATAAAGGTGGTTCGGTGAACCCGCTGCCAGGCACTTAAATGTGATTTGCAGAGTATCCCATGTAGATGTACACAGTTATTGAATCTACCTGCTTATGAGAATCAAAAATTTTCAAATATTTATAAACCTAAGGGCCAAACTGCTATGGCCAGGAGTGCCTAGACTTGCAAAATAGTGTAGCTTACTTACACTAAAGACCCGAACACCCGGCGGTAACCGTCGCCCAGTCGGTAGGTTGCGGTCATTCCTCGCGTCATCAACAGGTGTGAAGATTGGCAGGTGGTTCTCGCTAGATCAATGTTTGTGGAAAGTTGGCAGTCGTGCAGCACGTGATGCCGGGTGCAGTTTATAATGTTTCGTCACATATACTCTACTCTCCAATTTACACTACAGATTAACCAGAATTATACGGATCGGTTGTTCAGTTAATGCGTTATGCTGAAATTTTGTTGATGGGTGTGATCTGCAGCTATTTGCCTACATTGTTGATCTGATAATGATTTACTTGCAGTACTGTAACTTCACACGCATCGCAACTGTCTTCTTCTGGTATTTTTTGTATCTGGTAGTGAGATCGATCGCAAGGTAAAGGGCTTGGTGCACGAGTAGGTACAGTGACTGCAGCAACACCGGATGTAAAATTACTCGACAATGAGAGGCCAGCCACAACGAGAAGAACAGGATTAAATCCAAATAGAAGACTCCAGGAACAACTCATTGTTCTTAAGCGGCGACTGAAATCAAGACGAAGTGTGTCTACCGTGTGTGCGTTTCGGAAGAGAGAGAGAGAGTGTGTGTGTGTGTGTGTGTGTGTGTGAGAGAGAGAGAGAGAGAGAGAGAGAGAGAGAGAGAGAGACAGAGACAGAGAGACGCACCTGCTGCTTTTTTTCGTCCGCCGGCATGTGTGCTGATCGTTTTTGCTTGTACGCCTTCCACGACCTCCACAAACCACATACGAGCTGCTCCCTTCCAACGTCAGCTCAACTTTCTCCATCGGCGCCTGGTGCCTAAAATGTTCATGGATTTACTGGTTTCACTGCATTATGCAATTTTTCTTTCCAAGTAATTCAATTTCTACATTTCTTGAGGAATTTTGTTGCACCAAAATTACCCTACAATAACCTGAAGACGAACATGGGTTTGAATATCCTATAAAGTTATATTTAATGTGAAAGTTCATCCTCCTTTTCTTTTTTGTCGCGAATCTTTCAGAAAACAGAAAGGTGGAAAAAGACAACAACCTCTACCTTTGTATCAACAACACAGGACGCTATCAACTACCTTACACAGTTGACTCCATTAATACTTTGTAAAGGCTGTACGTAGACATGTTATTATTTAATTATGACATGCCTTTGATACAGTGGCACTGAAACGGTAAACTTTCATAGCACGCAAGTTTAATACTTTCAGTTTTATTGTGGCTTTTGAATAAAAGAAACCTTTAACTACCTAAATGTATTTTCCCATGATTTCGTTACAGGAAATCATACTTAAAACGACACTTTTAAGGAGAGAGAGTCAGTTTACTGATACTTTGTAAAGGGTAACATTGATAATACAAACGATTGAAAAAAAGAAAAGATGAGTCTTTCAGTCTGGGTCGATTCGTGCATTTCAGTCACAGCCGAATAGTATCGAAGATAGTACTTCCACAAGAGCAAATGTATGAATAACTAAGAAAGCTTCCACTTACCACTCCATAATATTACTCGCAGAAGAGGAGCTGAGCTCGGCAGTGCCAGGGTAGCACGTACGCAATATCTGAATGATTAATGGTTTTTCATGCGATAAATATACTTTCAAAATACAATTAATCTCATACAAAAAGAAGCAAAGCCTATAAAATTTTTATTTGAATACTAACCTGAGCCGCGACGGCTCGTTTCATCTGTAGAGCGCCCCTTTGTTCGGTATTTTCTTGTCCGTGGCTGCGAAGTTTATAAAATTGTGTGTCCCTTATTCACATTACCGTCTGTGTAAGGGTTGATTATGAACTTTACGATATTTTGTGTGTACCTTTTATTAAATCATTTGTTTAGTGTAAAACCCAAGAAGTCCCTTAATACTTCGTAAGTTTAAAAGTTGACTTCGAAGTTTAAGAAATTATGTGTCCTTTTAATTATTATATCATCCATTCTCCGACGTTTAAAAGCATCAATTTAGTCTTGGGCTAAGAACAAGGCGCCTATATCCCCACCCCTTCCACTCTTCTGGTGACCCAAATTCGAGATCACAATATCTGCATTAAAAATTCGCGCAATCAACTTTATTCCGGAGTTCTCTGCGCCTTTTTTCTCTGCCACTATAGTTACAGTCTGACCACCCTTGGCAAATCGACTGACCTTAGATCAGTAATCCCTTCCCCTTCCCCCCATTTTACATTCCTTGTTGTGGCGCCGCTATTCGCCAAAACGCCGGCCGTGCATGCAAGACGCCGCCCCACTATAAGAAGAGCTCCTCTCGCGTACCGGCCAATAGGAAGAAGGGGCTCGCCTACAAGTCATGGGTAATTGTTTTCCGGGTCTATCCCGGAAATCCGGGATTTTTTTAATTACATACCCGGATAGTTCCGGGCTTGCGTACAGGCGCTTAGCCGTGTAAAATAATTTCGCAGAAAATCAGTAATTTTCAATAACGAAAAAAATGTTTTCAGTTTTTTGCTGTCTGTACAGCAGCAACGTGCGATAATTGTTTGAATGGTTTAGAGAACGAGAAAAGTGTCAGTCAATTTTGGAATGAAGTACTAAGTCTTCAAGTAAATGGATGTAAAAAATATCCAGTCTTATCGAAAATGATAAAAGCTGTACTGTCCTGTTTCCATGGACCATCTGTTGAAAGTACTTTCAACTTGATTGATGACATAATTACGGAGTCTAGAACTTTCTTGAATACTGATAGTTTGGATTCAATCCAGACAGTGAAATATTATCTACTATCAATGAATACGACCACATCTGAAATTTTTGGGTCTAACAATCCATCAAAGTAACCACTGGACAAACAGTTTGTTCAAAACTTAAAAGTTGGTCGTTTTACCAATCGACACTACACAAAGCCAAGTCATCAGATTCATCGAGGCCTAGTTCTAATGGAGAAAGTTCTACTCATGAGTTGCAGAATAAACCGTCCTGTTCTAAAATATATTGCTCTTCTGACAAAACTGATTTAAACTCTAAAAATGGAATTCGTGTTATGTACAATTTCTTCTTCATCGTCTGTGCGAGCTGCTTTCATTGATCCATAGCCTTATACAAACTTAGAAAATCATGGGAAACGAAAAAGTACAGATTTCTTAGAAATAAAAGGAAAACAAATGAAAATTGCAAACATTTTCAGAAAAAGTAATTTTCTTACAGCTTTCACCATGCTTCATTGTCAAAACAACACTGTAAGTATCCTAACTAATAAATCTACTAATTTTTTTATAAAAATTTTATTTGCTAAATTAAATTTAAGACCTTTTAACATGCTTGTAATTGTACTGTATAATTGAGTTTGAAAACCTAGTAGGCAAAGCTGAAATTTTACGTTATCTTGTACATATAAATGATAGTTAAAATTTCAGGGATTTTAATAAAGCACCACAATCACCCCTCCTGACAAGTGCCGGCGCACCACAGCAACGACAGACAGTACGGGACAGTCAAAATTACTACAAATTTCCGGGCTATTATGCCCTGGTCTTATGGATTTATTATGGAAACCCAACGTTTCGTCCCCGATTGCGGAGGACATATTCAAAGGGGATACTTGCACTTTCGAATGTCCGATGCGCACCCCGACTGAAGCCCAACTCCGTTTACGAGGGCTTCAGTCAGTAGCGAGCCAGAATGTGCATCGGACATTCAAAAGTCCTAGCACGAGGCAGTCCTACAGTTTGATCCAGGAGTCAACAGAAGAGCACCATCTACGACGAGTGACTATGTACAAACCAAAACTTTTGGCTTCGGACAATGAGAAATCGCTAGCTGTCAGCCAATGAGATGCTGCGTGTTTCTTAACCGGAGATTCGGGCGCTACGCGCCCTCGCGTGCTACATATAGGTTAAACAAGAAGCGCCTTAATCTGCGGTTAAGAAACACGCAGTATCTCATTAGCTGACAGCTAGCGATTTCTCATTGGCCGGAGCCAAATGTTTGGTCTGTTCATCTTCACTCGTCCATCTGCGAAGCCAGCAGTTTATCTTAGCGCAAGTCAGAACAACATTCCGTTGCCAGGACTCTTAGTGATACATAGCAGAACTGTTTCATACTTAGGAAGAACTTCGTACCATCAAAGTACGCCAAAGTTAAGTATTGATTTCTCCTGTCAATAAATCCTTTGTGGACCAATCAGTTCTTTTAGTTGCAGACCTATGTCCACATTCTTGCTAGTCACGGCCAACCTCCACAACCTACAGCGTAGCAGAGACGCAAAATCCCTGAAGGATGAAATTTCCTTGTATATAAGAGCCTGACCACTCCCTGCCCCCCTGTACAGCGCTTTTATGATATTTCTCTATAGATCCATTCTCTAATAGTTCGAGGGAAAAAGGAACAACTAAATCTTTCAGTTTTCAATCTGATTTATTTTATTCTGATGGTCATGTCTCCCTGTGTAGGTGAATGCAAAGAAAAAAAATTGTTCGCATTCGGCAGAGAAAGTTGGTAAAAGAAATTTCACGAATAGATCTTGCCGCAACGAATGACGCCTTTCTTTAAGTATTTCCAACCCAACTCGTGAAACAGTTCCCCTATATCTCTATAATACAAAACGAGCTGCCCTTCTCTGAACTTTCTCTAAATCGTCCGTCAGTTCCACTAGGTGGGAATCACACACTGCGCAGCAATACCCCAAAATAGACGCACAAGTGTGGTGTAGGCAGTTTCTTTAGTAGAACTGTTGCCTCGCCTTAGTGTTCTGTCAATGAAACGTAGTCTATCGTTCGACTTCCTTACTATATTTTCTATGTATTCTTTCTAATAGTTCGTAATTCTTAATTCTATATATTTAGTTCACACAACATTTTCATTTAGTAAGTTTCACACCTACCATTATTAAGGGTCAATTGGCAATTTTTGTAGCAAGCCATTTTATCTAAATCATTTTGCAGTTGGTTTTGAGTCAGTGGTAAATGCAGCGATGGGTGTCTTGCAGTCGGTGCACTCTGCTGCAGACGATGAGGCGCTTAGAACGCTCGGCCGTTCCACTACAGTTCGTAATGTGACAGAGCGATTCATCACTGCTTTGCGTACAATGGGCCTGTCATCACAGGTATTGTGTACAAAGATAGGAGGAATCTATCCCGTCCGTCCGTCGTCCCCTCCTATTCCTGTAATGACACATCCGCATGTTGTTCGATTGTTACACGAGACAGAATCAACGAATTGTCTAGAGCAGTGTTTTTCAACGTGAGGGGTCGCGACCCCCAAGGGGCTCGCCAAGTCTTGCTCCGGGGGTCGCCGTCAAAAGAAGCAAGTACTTGCGCCATAAAATAGCTAGCGGTTCTGTAATACAAAAACGTATGTCGAAGTGAAATTTATTTAATGTTAAAATTACGGAGTATCTTGTGTAACTTAAATTATGAATTGAAAAGATCATACATTGTTTTATAATGTAGTATGACAATTATGAATAAACGCAAAGCAAGAAAATCGTTTTTAGGAACCAATGACATGACAGAATAAGTAATTCTGAAAAATACGAAAAAACTATTTAACAAGAGGTTTGCAGCCAAGATCGCTTTCTTCATTTAATTACATAGCCGGTTTCGGCGTGCTAGACCTTTAATAATTTTTTACATGACATCACCGCTATTTCAACAATTTTTAACATAGCAGTGATGTCATGTAAAACATTACTAAAGGTCTGAAGATGATGTCTAGCAAGCCGAAACCGGTTATGTAATTAAATGAAGAAAGCTATCTTGACTGCAAACCTCTTATTAAACAATTCTAGATCGCCCCAGTAATGTGTTCCTTGTATAAAAACTATTTGTTTAAATATTGTCTATACAGTGGTACCTTTGTTAATGAGCATAATTCACTTCATAATCTTGTTTGAAACGCGAAACACTTATTAAACACAACGCAAGGGTTGGAACTTAAATAGTGGCAACTATTTATTCACGACCAATACAAAAGCGTTAAATGTTTGCACCTGTTCAAAGTAGTCACCAGCGTTGAATAGAACACGTTGCCAGCGAAGTAGAAGGTGTTTCTACCGTTAGCACAGCCTGTTCTTTTGATTGTGCGAATGGAGCGGTCTACTGCTTATCGAATCTCTGAAACAGTTCTGAAGCGAATGCCGCGAAGTGGTTCCTTACTCTTCGCAGTTACAAGGACTTTAGTTCGCAAAGTATGGTGGACGGCACAGTACTTCACAGTCCCATCGACCAAACAGGGCATCCACAGCTGCTTTGTAGGCGCCTGCACATTGTGCAAAAGGATGAGTGCGTTGCGCAGAAAGTGTTGCCGCTTCTCAGAAAACGAGCATCACCTGCGACCAGCTTTGCTAAGAAGCGGAAATACTTTATGTGCAACGTACTCGTCATTTTGCACGACAACGCAAGCGCATACAGCGCAACCTGTGGCTGCTGTGTTCGGACGATGGGACTGGGAAGTACTGCTCCATCCATAATAGTCCCAGGACTTATCCGGAGATCCAACAGGCAGTAGACCGCTGCATTCGCACCATCAACAGAACCAATCCTGCTAACGGTGTACTACACCTTCTACATCGCTGGCTACGGGCTGGTGATCACTTTGAAGGACAGTAACAGGTGCAAACATAGAAAGCTTTTGTGTCGGTTGTGAATAAATTATTGCCACTATTTAAGTTCCAATCCTCGTATATATTTCTGTCGGAAATCATGTAAAAATAGAATAATATGTCTCATTTCGAAAAATACACCAAAAAAATCTGAAGGACATTTGCTTAGTTCTATCAATAAACACGGACACTGTACATCGCATTTAAAATCAGTCATGCAAGGCTTGCTACAAATTTACTAAAAAGTCTCACCCTGTGCGGGAATTACATCATATAATGTACGAGTACTCATGGGCAGTAGACAATGTGTGGCATATGAAGGTTTAGGTCGTTCCGGAAAGCGTGCGCGGGTAGCGTAACGTTAACGCGACCGCTCGCGATAAGCGGGAAATTCTTGTTCGACTCCCGGCCCGACACAAATTTTCACATGTCACCATTACACCATACAGCTGATGATGATTAATATTCGGAATTGCGAATATATTTTTTGTATTTAAAAGAAAGCTATAGCGAACGGACGCGGTGGCCGAGCGTTCTGCGGCGCGTCAGTCTGGACGGCCACTACGATCGGGGGTTCGATTTCCCCCCCCCCCCCCCCTCGGGCGTGGAAATTTGTGTCGTCCTAGTTCGTAAGTAGTTCATAAGTAGTTTGTAAGTTTAGGGACTGATGACCCCGTAGTTAAGTCCCATAAGCTTAACAAACATTTGAAACATTTGAACATTTTTGAAAGCTTTAGCAAAATGAAGAAGATTAAATTTGTTTTCCTTGAGATACACAGTCTTATTAAGGTTCGCAAGGAGGGGAGGGTGTCGCCAGAATATTTTTATTTGGAAGAGGCTCACCAAAATATATTTACTTGGAAGGGGGTCACATATTCGAAAAGGATGAAAAACACTGGTCTAAAGGACAACCCGCATTCAGTGTAGTCTAGTATTCTTCTAGGAGACGTACGCTGCTTACACGAAAGAAGCTCAATAAACAATAATTCCAGTACGTCGACACAATCGTCTGGTTATACGGCGGTTTCAGGTGGCGTTAGTGGCGTCCGGATAGGCGCCTGCACTGAAATGATAATCAGGTGCATCTATCGTCGACGATAGCGTGCTACAAATTTCGCCTGATTTGGATCCTTGTTTGTTTGTATAGCTTATGGGACTTAACTACGGGGTCATCAGTCCCTAAACTTACAAACTACTTATGAACTAGCTAATCCTAAGGACGGCACAAATATCCATGCCCGATGGGGGATTCGAACCCCCCGACTGTAGTGGCCGTGCAGACCGTGACTGAAGCGCCTCAGTCCCCTCGGCCACCGCGGCCGGCGATTTGGATCCTTGTTCGCGATGTTGCAGTCTGGGTGGCCGGATGTGTATTTTTAGACTGTTTCATAAACAATATGTCCTAGACGAAACCGTGGAGTTAACGCTCGCGTGCCCGCTCGTGTGTGTGTAACTTGCACGACGAGTGTGACAGCGTAGGTCATCCGAGCGACGGCGACATAAGCTTGGACGCAGCGCGCTTCGGCGGCTGCGGCAGACAGCTCGCTGGCGCTTGAGGCCCGTGACGAGAGTACAGCGGTTAATGGGTCCAGCGGTAGCCGCCGTACAAGGCGGTAACCGGAGCCGCGCTATTCCGGGCGCTGGAGTGCATCCCATCCCGCGGCTATAATTATCTGCGGAACCCGCCGCCGGCGCTGGCACGGCGCCGCGCTTCCGGAACACCCTGTAGCGCCGCCAGTGCGTACAGGCGCCTCTGTCACCACCAGCTGCCGAGTCCTTCATCGCGACACGTGGCGCCTTCCTTCTACGTCTACATACACACTCCTCAAACCACCCAAAGGAGCGTGACGTACCGCAACTAGTCACTTGCTTTCCTGTTCCACTCCCAAATAGTGACCCTCGTTTCCAGAATGAAACTGAAACTTCCTGGAAGATTAAAATTGTGTGCTGGAACCGGGACTCGAACCTGGGACCTTTGCCTTTCGCGGGCAAGCGCTCTACCGACTGAGCTATCCCGTCACGACTCACGATGCCATCCCATAACTTTACTACTGCCAGTACCTCGCCTCCTACTTTCCAGACTTCACAGAAGCTCTCCTGCGAACCTTGCAAGACTAGCACTCCTGGAAGAAAGGATATGATGGAGACATGGCTTAGCCACAGCCTAAGGAATGTTTCCAGAATGGATAGCTCAGCCGGTAGAGCGCTTGCCCGCGAAAGGCAAAGGTCCTAGGTTCGAGTCCCGGTTCCGGCACACAATTTTAATCTTCCAGGAAGTTTCAGTGACCCTCCTTAACCAGACGACGCCGGCTGCAAACCCGGCAACTTGGGTCTTGGCCCCTGACTACCGACATGTCCCGAAGATGACGCACAACTCCACCATCTCGATTCTGGGTCCACTGTACATGCCATTCTCAAACTGGTCCAAACCCAAAAGCATAAACGATACCTTGAAAAGTCTGGCAAAGTTCTTGCCCCTGCTCTCATCCACGGCTACCACAGAATCCTCGGTATTTGACAGAAATGCTTGTTCGACATTTCTAAACTACCATACCAATATTAATTCGCAATTTGCGAGAATTTCCTACTTTAGCTGTTATTCTCTAGTTGGTCTATGATGTGCAACACATGAAATTTTTGCCGGACCGGGACTGGAACCCGGGTCTCCCGCTTATCGCGAGCGGGCGCCTTAACCACCTTGGCCACCCGAACACGTTCCCCGGCCAGACCCAAACTTCCATATGTTGCTCTTGCCTACTTCCACTTGGTGCTCGCACGCATTTAGCGTGATTCCCACGTCGTGGAGAGACATATTTAATACCATCTTTAGGCAGCCTAGGCTCTCATATATACAGTCATATTCCTGTTCTAAAGGAACACAGTTACCGATGGTCGGCAGCTATAAATGTTAATTATACCAATATTAATTCGCAATTTGCGAGAATTTCCGAATTTAGCTGTTATTCTTTAGTTGGTCTATGATACGAAACACATTAAAACTTTTGTCGGACCGGGACTCGAACCCGGGGAAGTAGGCAAGTGCAACATATGGAAGTTTGGATCTGGCCGGGGACATCATTTGGTTGCCCAAGTGGTAAAGGCGACCGCTCGCGATAAGCGAGAGACCCGGGTTCGAGTCCCGGACCGGCACAAATTTTCACGTGGTGCATATCATAGACCAACTAAAGAATAACAGCTAAAGTAGGAAATTCTCGCAAATTGCGAATTAATATTGGTATAATTATCATTTATAGCTGCGGACCATCGGCTACTCTGTTCCTTTAGAAAAGGAGTATCATTGTAATTACGTAGTACTTCATTGTTTTCATTTAGTTCTTCCTATTTTATTTCTCTACTTTTCACTTCCTTTTCGTTTTCGTATTACATTTAGAGTGACTTCCTCTCCGGCTAGGTGTCCATGACCTGAGGATATAGACCTTTGTGGTTATCTTTTTGCCTGCAGGTATGGAGACTCGCTAAGGGACATGTTTTCTGTCTCACTCGCTGGATGGAAGGATACCTCGAGCCCTTTATCTTACATGTTACAGCGTCACTATGTTTAACATTCTACTTTGTTGTTATTGGTAATCTCTTCATACCTCGTATTAAAGATACAGGTTGATAGCCCACCCCTAAAATTTGGGGAATTGCTGTCCTCGTCTCTGTTGACTGGTCAGCGAGTCCTTCGTTCTATGTTTTTCTTTTCCTTTTTCTTTACCGTTAGGGAAATGAATGTCCAAACTGTTTCAGAAGTTTCTCTTTTGTTTCAGAATCATATAAAAAAGTGAGTACCAAGAAAAAAAGGTGAGAAGGTCGAGAAAAAAAAACCGAACGAATAGTCTACAGTAAAATAAAAAGTAAATATAAAAACGAATACTTGTATGCATCTGTACGAGTCCTAATGCCACTGATCTTATCAAAACAAATGTTTGATAAGCGGGATCATCAGTCCGTAAACTTACAAGCTAATTATGAACTAGCTTATACTAAAGACGACACAAACCTCCATGCCCGAGGGGGGGGGGGATTCGAACCCCCGACGGCGGACGGCCGCGCGCACCGCATCACGGCGCTCCAGCACGCGCGGCTAATCCGCCGCGGCCTGATCTTATCTGTGAGGTCTTTACGCGAAATGTAGGTTTGCGGCACTAGAATCTATCTGCCCTCTTTATCGGAAAGACTGCTGCTTTCCCTCCAGCGAACCTAGCCGCCCGTCTGTAAACTGGTTCTATATCTTCCTTTAAGCCGATCTGGGGGGCATCCCAAACACTTGAGCAATACTCAAGATGGGTCGCACAAACGTTTTATATGCGGTCTCCTTTACAGACGAATCAGATCTCCTAAAAATTCGCCCAATAAACCGAAATCGGTCAACTTCCTTCCCCACTATCGTCCTTATATGCTCGTTCCATTTCATATCACTGTGCAGCGTTACGCCTTATTATTAGTAAAAACCCCGTTACATAGAAAATCTAATTGCTGTTTACAAAACTGCTTCAAAAGTATGATTACTTACGGGGCTTTGAAAATTGCGGGTGTTCCCCACACCCTGGCCCCGGAGTGTTCCAGTAATAAAGTTTGAAACGTTTGACAGTAGGATGAAAAAATGCGACCGATTAGAACCGACACCGTTATTTTAATATGCAGATGTATATTTCTGTAGTCCATCCACGTAAATTAAATAAAACAAGTTCTTTTTAACATACCTGTTTCGACCTTATTTACATCTTTTACTTCTCTTTCTTTCTGCGGCTAAGTCTATTTCAATTTGATTAAGACTTACAGCTTTTATGGATGCTGTCCTACATGTGATATTGCGTCTGGATGGCAGATTTTCTTACCGCGCGGGAATGTCCGTGCGCTCTAAGGCGCCTTGCTGCAGCGTGCGCGGCTGCTTCCCGTCGGAGTTTCGAGTCCTGCTTCTGACGTGTGTGTTTGTGGTCCTTAGCGTAAGTTGTGTAGGTTGTAGGAAGTACCAGCAGCCGGCCGCAGTGGCCGAGCGGTCTGCGACGTGCCAGTCACGGTCTGCACGGCCGGTGCGGTTTAGGGTATGAATCCCTCCTCGGGCATGGATGTTTGTGCCGTCTTTAGTATAAGGTAGTTCATAGGTAGTTTGTAAGTATAGGGACTACAACCCTGTCTTACTCTCTTCCCAACCTCAGCATTCTTTTCTTGCCCTTCGATTCTAATAACTGCTGTCTGTTTTGTATAGGTTGAATATAATTCTTCGCTCCCTATATTTTACTCCTGCTACCGTCAAAATTTGAAAGAGTGTCAAAAGCTGTCTCCAAATCGACAAACGTTAAAAACGTAGGTTTCCCTTTCCTTAATCTATCTTCTAAGATAAGTCGTAATGTGAGTATTGCCTTCCGTGTTCCCACATTTCTCCTAAATCCAAACTGATCTTCCCCGAGGTGGGATTCCACAAGTTTTTCCATTCGTCTGTAAATAATTCGTGTCAGTATTTTACAACCATGACTTGTTAAACTAATAGTTCTATAATTTTCACATTTGTTTGCACTTGCTTTCTTTGGGATTAGAATTACGATATTCTTCTTGAAATTCGGAGGGTATTTCCCCTGTCTCATACATCTTGCATACTAAGTTGAACAATTTCTACATGACTGGCTCTCTTAAGAATAATAGCACTTCAGACCAAACATCATCTACTTCAAGGGCCTTGTTTCGACTCAAGTCTTTCAGCGCTTTGTCAAATTCTTCTCACACTATCGAATCTCCTATCTCATCTTCCTCCGTCTTCCATTTCTATATTGCCTTCAAGTTTATTTCCTTTGTATAGATCCTCTATATATTCCCTCCACAGTTCAGCTTTCCCCTCTTTGCTTAGTACTGGTTTTCCGTCTGAGTTCTTGATATTCATACCGCTGTTTTTTTTTTTTTTTTTTTTTTTTTTTTTTTTTTTTTTTTTTTTTTTTTTTTTTTTGTCTCAAAATATCTCCTTTATTTTCCTGTAGGCGGTAGCTATCTTTGCCCTAGTTATGCATTCTTCTACGGTTCCGCATTTGTTCTCTAGTCATTCCTACTTATGTGATTTTAAATGGACACCCCATGTTGTCTCACCAGCAATATATAGCATTACAAATCTGACAAACAATGGCGTTGGTTGCCTGGCAATTCGCCAATTACATCCCGAGATATTGAGAAGCAAAGTTGACGCTTGAAATACGCGAAGGCGCGGCTAGTGCACTTTCTGAGACCTATGCGAGAACACCGTGCTGCTGTGTTAAAAAACACATATGCTTTAGTTTTAGAATGTTTCAAAATATTTACATTCATGAGCCCCTGCCTTACATTGTTGTTGTTGTTGTTGTGATCTTCAGTCCGCAGACTGGTTTGATGCAACTCTCCACGCTACCCTGTCCTGTGCAAGTCTCTTCATCTGAGAATACGTTCGGCAACCTACATACTTTTGAATCTGCTTACTATATTCGTCCCTCGGCCTCTCTCTACGATTTTTACCCCACACGCTTCCTTCTAATGCTAAGTTGACAATTCCTTGATGTCTTATAATGTGTCCAACCAATCTATCCCTTCTCGTAGTCAGTATATGCCACAAACTCCTTTTCTCCCCGATTCGGTTAAGCACCTCCTCATTAGTTACGTGATCTACCCATCTAGTTTTCATCATTAGTCTGTACCACCACATTTAGAACGCTTCTATCATCTTTTTGTCTGAACTGCTTATCGTCCACGTTTTACTCCCATACAATGCTACACTAAAGACAAATGCTTTCAGAAAGGACTTCCTTACATTTCAATTAATATTGGATGTTAACAAGTTTCGCTTCTTTAGAAACGCTTTCCTTCCCATAGCCATCCTGCATTTTATTTCTTTACTTCAGCCATCAGAGGTTATCTTCCTACCCAAATAACAAAATTCATCTACTACCTTTATTGTCTCATTACCTAATCTAATTCCTTCAGCATCGCCTGATTTTCTGACATTGCATTCCATTACCTTCGTTTTACTCTTGTTAATGTTCATCAATTGCTGTTCCAGATATTTTGCGGTCTCTGACAGAATTACTATGTCATCGGCAAACCGCAATGTTTTTATTTCTTCTCCCTGCACTTTAATGCCCTCTCCAAATTTATTCTTCCATTCCTTCACTGCCTGCTCAGTGTACAGACTGAACAACATTGATACCGGTGAAAGTGATTTTACGATAGTTGTTGTTGCAGAGATATTTTTGGTGGTGAAGTTAATTGAGACAGCCTGTATACACGCTGGCGAAGGAGCGAGTCAGCTGCGAATGGAGGCGGGGAAAGGAAGGGCACTGCCGAGAGCCGCGGATGACTCAGCCAGAACGGCGGAAAGCCGCGCTTGTCTCCCAACGCAGAAAAACTAGAAGGCCGCTCTCTCTGAGGCCAGCCGACACTCCAGCACGACAAGCGGCGCTTCTGCGCGCCTCTCTGCACACAGGCCCTGTTTGTGCTTTTCAACAACTTCCGCCTTCTCTGGGGTGAGGCACTCCACCGAGAGAAATCCTCCTTAGAGTCGGGCGCTTTCTCTCATTCAGTCCCCTATCCCAAAAATCTAACGGGTGTTGAGTTTGACATGTTTGATACCTACAAAAGTTACTGCCAACCAAGTGTCACTGCCACACTTCTCAGTGAAAAAACTGAGTTTCTGAAAATGCTGCCCTTCGGTCAATGCAAGGGAGTCTCTCATGTGAACGCTCTTGTATTCTTATGTTTCGGTTTGTATTTTTAGCTATGGAAGGATAGTTATGACTGTGCTGTAAAACTGTGTCATTTTATCTCTCAGACTCTGTGTGTGTGCCACAAATAATACTTTTTACAGTCGTAAAACACGAATTATCTACAGGAGAATGGAAAAGCTGGTAGAAGCTGACCTCGGAGAAGATCAGTTTGGTTTCAGGAGGAACGTAGGAACACGGGAGGCAATACTCACTTTACGACTTATCCTAGAAGATAAATTAAGGAAAGGCAAACCTACATTTTTAGCTTTTATAGATTTGGAGAAAGCTTTTGACAATGTTGATTGGAATACACTCTTTCAAATTCTGAAGTCAGCAGGGGTAAAATACAGAGAAAGGTGAGTCATTTCTCCGATGTTATGCAATTTGTACATAGAGCAGGCGGTGAAGGAAAGCAGAGAAAAATTTGGAATAGTGATTAATGTTCAGGGTGAAGAAATAAAAACATTGCGTTTTGCTGATGACATTGTAATTCTGTCGGAGACAGGAAAGGACCTGGAAGAGCAGTTGAATAGAATGGATAGTGTGTTGAAGAGAGTGTATAAAATGAACATTAATAAGAGCAAAACAAAGATAATGGAATGCAGTCTTAGAAAAATCAGGTGATGCTGAAAGAATAATATTAGGTAACGAAACAATGAAGGTGGTAGATCAGTTTTGTTACTTGGGTAGTAAAATAAAATATGACGGTCGCAATACAGAGGATATAAAATACAGAATGGCAATGGAAAGAAAAGCATTTTTGAAAAAGAGAAATTTGCTAACATCGAATATTAATTCAAGTGTAAGGATGTCTTTTCTGAAGGCATTTGTGTGGAGTGTTGCCTTGTACAGGAGTGAAACATGGACGATAAACAAGGCGGAGAGGAAGAGAATAGAGGCTTTTAAAATGTGGTGCTACAGAAGATTGTTGAAGATAGCTGGGTAGATCGCATAACTAATGAAGAGGTAGTGAACAGAATTGGTGAGAAAAGGAATTTCTAGCATACCTTGACTAAAAGAAGGGATCGCTTGGTAGGACACATTCTTACACATCGAGGAATTGTGAATTTAGCATTGGAGGGAAGTGTGTGGGGTAAAAATCGCAGAGGGTGACCAAGAGACGCATATAGTAAGCAGATTCAAATGGATGTTGGTTGCCGTTCTTATGAGGCTTGCTCAGGATGGAGTAGGGTGGAGAGCTGCATCAAACCATTCTGTGGACTGAAGACCATAACAATAACAACAAAAGACGGAATGACTACCACATTACACGTGAAATTGCGACTGCGGGCCGGCCGCGGTGGCCGAGGAGACTAAGGCGCTCCAGTCACGATCTGCACGGCCACTACGGTCGGGGGTTCGAATCCCCACTCGGGAATGGTTATTTGTGCCGTCCTAGTTGGTAAGTAGTGCATAAGTAGTTTGTAAGTTTAGGGACTGATGACCCCGTAGTTAAGTCCCATAGACTATACAAGCATTTGAACATTTGCGACTGCGGAAAATGGGCCACAACAATAATAAGTCATGTTATTTCTGCCTCTGCGATTTAACGTAAATTGCATGCTAACAATAAGGATAATATTGATTCGTAATGTCAGGACTGTAATAGGTGAAAGATTATTTATAATTCAAACTAATATTATTCAAATATTGCATATTGTAAATTTATTTATTTGTTAAAGGATGAAAGTGCAGCCCTCGGTCGCGAAGATAAGATTTTTTAACCACATTTCGGCAATTTCTGAGATTGCCTTCATCAGAAAAATTGAATTAATACAAGTCACATAATAAAAGTTACAAATCAGCGGCAAAGCTTACGTCACAAAATAAAAAAAATATACGAAGAGCTAGCCACTAGGGGCTGCACGCATGCTCGGAGGCATCAGACTCATTGCAGCTATGTTTAAAATTATATATTTGTTTTGACGACCGGTTTCAGCACGCTGCGGTACCAGCGAAACCGATCGTCAAAACAAATAAATTAAAAAAATTCGATCTTGGCATAATATTAATTTAAATTTAAAAGAATATCGCCTATGCCAAATATTAGCAAATCAAGATTATTTATAAGTGATTAGGCAATATTATTAAGAGACGCAAATTCCTAGGCAGAGCCTGTAGACACGAAAATATTAACAGATTCTTTCAAACGTACTGAAATCAGAAGCAACTGATATGTATTTTTAAAAATTATAAGTACAAAAATTTAGCCTTGCGATGTAAATGGCTAGGAAGAACGGCCGTGTTAACAGGGAATGAACGATCTCATAGGTAAGGCAAGTGACGATTGATTTATCGGCGGAATCCTGGCAAACAATGGTTTGTTGTATTGCCGATGAATTATATAATGATTATTGACACTAAAGAATCTGTTTTACAAGGGGCAAAAAGGAATGGTCACGGTTTTTGTTTGAGTCGCTGGAGACCTCCGTAGAAACGCAGTGGAAACTGGCCACCAATGAAACTAAGACTGCTGTTTCTAAAAACCGTTCTCAGAAATTCAGGAAATGCTTCTAAAGAACGAATCTTCAGTTTGCTACATTTCACTCTCGTAATGGTCGTGAAGATGAGATTAAACTCGTAACATCTGCTACGAAAAAAAAAAAAAAGAAAAAGAAAACAGCTGCTCTTCCAATGCTAGGCCTACTTCCGAAATTTGAACGGAATGTATTCTTAAGAAATGGACTATGAAATCTACTCTCGAATAACACTGATGTGCGATGTTGAGGCCGGATGTAATCATATGTTTCATTAAGGATCTAAACAACATTCGGTCCTTTGCTTGCATACAAAATGCGGTAGCCTCCTCGTGTCCTTGGCGAATTCTAAACAACTGAAATTGCATAAAAATACTATTTTGACTGGCATCACAACCTATTTCATGAAATTCATGTAGTTTTGTGAAATACATGTTGTTTTTCCGAACAGCAATTCCTGTATTATATAGCAGATGTGCCAGCAAAATTTGCAAAAATAGAGTTTTATTTATAGCCTAGTTATTTCGGATTGGCCAGAGGCCATCTTCGAGTCATTTAACAGGTTGAGAAGGTTCTCTGAAATGAAACTCGTATTTATCATTATCAGAATAATGTCTTCACTCTGAAACTAAGTGTGCGCTGATAGGAAACTTCCTGGCATATTAAAACTGCCTTTCGCGGGCAAGCGCTCTTTCAACTGATCTAGCCAGACATGCTTCGTGGTCCGTTCTCACAGTTTTACTTCCGCCAGTACCTGCCTCTTACATTCCAGGCTTCACAGAAGTTTTCCTGCGAACTTAGCAGGTCTACCACTCCTGGAAGAAAGGATATGGTGGACAATGGCTTAGCCACAGGATATTGCCAGAATGATTTTTTTTTTATTCTACAACGGAGTGCCCGCTGATATTAAACTTCGTGGCAGATCAGATAGTAGGAAGCGATTTACAGCCCTGAGGTTGAGCCGCTAAGCGTGCCAGGATAGTTCAGTTCTTAGAGCGCTTGCCCGCGAAAGGCAAGGTCTCAGGTTCGTATCCCGATCCTAGCACATAGTTTCAATTTCTTCGGTAATCACAGGGAGGTATAACGTGGGCAAGTGCATGAATAAAAGTGAAAAGGTTTTCATATGAACTCCAAAGTTGAGCAACAGCAACAATCTTGATGACATCTGCGCACCTTCGTCGAGGTCTTTACAACGTACCAGTAGGCGCCATTAATAAAAGGAAGGAAGACGGGTGAGGAAGGCAAGGAGCGACAATGGCTGAACCGAAATAATTCAGTGCCGAGAAGTGACAATTTGTTCCGGGCCGGGACTCGAACCCGGTCTCCCGCATTGGGCCAACGCACAACTAACCTATTTGGGTAGCCGAATACGCCTCCCACCCGCTCCAAATTCCCACAAGTCATAAGCACGGAAGTAGCTCCCTTATTGGCTATGTCCTCTTACACTCGCCATTCAGATTCGCACACGAGGTCGAACGAAATGTGCTGTATCTGTAATGAAGTAATCAACTATAACAGCGTCGTCGCATATAAATACGTCTATACATGGAATGGTGACTCTTATCGTTTTTCGAGCGTATCCGAAAGTACAGACGCCTCACAATCAGGACGGTGATCAGAAATTTCGGTTTTGTAAGGATGTTGCAGGGCAGGTCGGGAGTGAGACGAAACATATCGATGCATTGCGCCGTTACCGAAATATTTAACACTGAAGTCAGGTAGTCGCGCGTGCCGATTCGGGCAGCCTGCGATCGGCGCTGCTGGCTACCGCGCTCTGCAGGTAATTTCCTCAAAGCGTACTTGCGCGCGAAACCTCCTGACTGGCTGCTAAATTACCTATGAAAGGGCGCAAGTTTTTTCTTAACTTTTATGTATCAGAAGTACTCCTCAGCAGCATCGCTACAAGCGTTTCTGACATTATCTAGACACCATAGAGATGTAGGCCTACTTGTAACCGCCTGCGACTCCCGTTTACATGATTGACGTTGTGTAGCTTGACTAGCGCCTGCTCGTAGGCAAACAAATTGTAAGACACGTCGACATGGCTGCCTACTCCCAGGCGCTTGTGCAGCAGCAGGACTGAATGCGTGTCTAAATTGGTTACAGAAGCATTTGTCATGAGCTGAAGAAAGAGTGAGGCTCATGGTGTTGCTGCAGTGGGGATAGTTACAAATGTTCAAATGTTTGTAAAGCTAAGGAACCAAATTTCTGTCATTGGTTCCTAGACTTAATGCGATCGGCACACGGAGCGTGTATCTGAACGAGTTTGGCCGTGGCGAGTTTCTGACGTCACAAAGTGCGAACCGCACGTTGGCGAGGCTTTCCCTACGTGTCGGGCAGTATCAAGCATGCCAGAATTTCTTAAACTCCGTCTGAACGTTCGCCAGCTCTTTTCGGTGAAGATGAAGAGGCCATATTTGCCGTTGTATTTCATGGTGTTATAGACATAACTTAGGTCTTATGGATGTATGACATTTCAAAGCAAGTAAAAGTAACTAAGTAAATTGAGACTCTCGAAAACTGGTGATTAGAGGTACTATTTGTTGAAAACGTCTTATATGTGGTTAAAAAAATTTCGTATTACAGTAATCTGCCGTTTCTAGGCAAGGCGCAAATTACATGTCAGCAACATACATAGCTGCCAGTAGTGTATGCAACACGCCTAATGCCCTCGTCCGATGATACCCAGTTACCTTAGTGGTTGTAGCGCCGGCAGCAAAGTTGTGTCTCATGGCGTTGGTTCAAGATTTCTCGGATACTTTTCTTTCTTATATTCGGGTTTTCTGATAGACTCAGACTTTACTATAAAATTCATAGACGTGTACTGCATAATATTAGATGCTATGTAGATATAAGTACGCATCCTCTGAGGAGTGAGTTTGTTGGATTCGTTTTATGAACAGGACTGTTTGCACCAAACTTGGAGTAAAATACGCACTTAATTGTTTCACGTATTGTATTTTACACGTTCTTAACATTCTTCTACTGAATAGTAACAATGACCGTGAGAGAATGACCTTTAAGTTTTACTAAAAAGCGAGACCTTTGAAATAATGTTTGCCTCATTTGAAGGTCTTTTCTAATTTTATACCGTACAGTTTGTCAGGAAACTTTTATAATTCACTGCAATTATTGACATAACACGCAAGTTTTATAAGAGTCTTATGTTCATAGATATTTTGTTATTTACATAGGCCTATATCAGAGAACATAACGAACATTGCACAAATGCGGAAATAACCGATTTAAAGGAGGTAAAGCAGGAATTCCACTCTTTTGATTTCGAAAACAGTGTGATTCCAGAATCCGATCCGTCGACAACTGTCGCTGGAGCGTGCTGCGATCGCGTGTAGCTCGTTGACGCACACGCCTCGTATGCACAAGTCGCGCAGTCTCCGAGCGTTCAACCGCACGGTGGACTCGGCACGTTGACCACACACGCGGAGACACACGCACTGCGTGTTGACGGCTTTGCGAACTAAGAGCAAGACACACACACACGCCCAAGGGAGGACTCAAACTTCCGAAGGAGAGGGTTAGTGACACTGACAATATCTGGGTAGGATGAGAGAGGATAGGGGAGGAGTGATTGTGGTGCTGTAGATTTCCTATTTGCGCCAACGCATGCGATTAAATTTCATAATGAAGGCGCGTGACATAATGGTGATCAGTATGTCGGACGGAGACTGAGCTCCCTTGGTGGTATTCAAGAGCAGTAGGCTACCTGTTGGCTGGAAGATTAGTGTTTAACATTCTGTCGACAAGAATGAGTTCCCTTGGTGCTATTCAAATACAGTAGGTTATGTGCTGGCTGGAACATTAGTGTTTAAGATTCCGTCGACAAGACAGAGCTACCCTTGGTGCTATTCAAGTACAGTAGGTTATGTGCTGGCTGGAAGATTAGTGTTTAACATTCCGTTGACAAGACTGATGAGGTTTCATCCGCCCCGTACTCTCATGAACACGCATCTATTACATTCGCCTACACTCCACTAATGTGGTCACGTATCTGCAAGAAGAACACCGACAGTGACTGACACCCCCTCACCCCACCCCACCCCACTCCCGTTGGATATCCCGGCCAACAATGCTATATGACGTTCAAACTTTACCTAAATAATATTTGATAAAGTATTTATTGTGACAGTGATAAATTACTTGAACAAATGTGACCGCTCCCTTTATTTGCTCGTTTAGGCTCACAGCATTACAAAGTATTGAGGATAATTTAGTGGAGTGACTGACCTGCAGCTGTCTGAGGACCTCTGCGTGCGCGGCGTGCAGCTCCTCGGCCTCCCGCAGGTCTGCGCCCAGCTTGGTGAGGTCCGGCGTCGCCTCCAGCAGCTTCAGTTGCAGCCATTCCCCACTCTGCAAAACACAGAACGCACACCTCAACGTCTGAGCACTTGCAACAGCCGCAGCTACGGAGGGAGGGCGCCAACTGCGTCGCCAACACCGGGTGCTCGTGGCCAGTTGACTAAAGCAACACCACCTAGAAGACGAGGCCTTACAACAGCCCATGCCTACGTCACACTTAGAGGCCGCGGCCGCCATCTGACTGGCCGGCCGCTGCGCGGCGGTGGGCGTGACGCAGCGGTCAGCCAGTGAGGTGGCGGCCGCGGCCTCTAAGTGTGACGTAGGCACGGCCTGTTGTAAGGCCTCGTCTTCTAGGTGGTGTTGACCTAAAGCGACTTCCACAGCAGAACCGCACGTCTGAGCCGTGTGCCCAGCGACAGAAAAAATAGAACTAGACAGCAAACGCCGTGTGTCTGGCGGTGAAATACCCATCAGTAAGCGTGCGGCTGTCGAAAAGTTAAACCACAGCTTGTAACTAAGCATGGAGGTAAGAATAAACGGAGGCGCTCTGACGCCACAGCTGCGATCCTAAGGGTAGCCATCTTGATCCGACCAAAACACTGCTGTATTTACCTTGTTTGCGTATGGAAGGATTTTGGACTGTTTTGGTGACTTGTGTGATGTTTATGTGTACGATTCGTTCTGATTGTGGCGCGAAATCGAAGAAAATACAGTTTCATGTGTAAATTGCCTCCATAGCGCGATGACCTCTACACTACGAGTTTGAGAATTTGTATCTGGAGGCGTACGTGAGTAATTCCGTACAGGTGTGATGATCGCTGAGTCCCCAGTGGTGTAGACGTCAGCACAACTACAAAGGAAGAGACCCCGGTTTGGGTCCCGGCTGGATACGCATTTTCATTCGCAGATAATGACATTCATTCCGTGAATATGAGTAGATAATAACTGCAAGACATGTCCGAAAGAACACACGCCACATATATAGAACTACAAGACTGTTGTAATTCTACATCTACATCTACATGGGGTACTATGCAAATCACATTTAAGTGCCTGGCACAGGGTTCATCCATTATACTTCTTATCTCCCATTCTATTATCCAATAGCGCGCGGGAAGAAAGAATACCTGAATCTCTCCTTCGTGCTCTGATTTCTCGTATTTTATTCTGATGATCATTTCTACCTATGTAAGAGCGACCCAACAATATATTTTTGCATTCGAAGGAGAATGTCGGCGATTGGAGTTTCGTAAGTAGCCCCCGCCGCAGCGATAAGCGCCGTTGTTGTAATGATTCCCATCCCAGACCTTTATCATTTCCGTAACGCTGTCTCCCCTGTATCGTGACAATACAAAACGAGCTGCCCTTATTTGAACTCTTTCGATGTCCTCCGTCAAACCCACCTCGCCGGCCGCGGTGGCCGCGGGGACTGAGGCGCTTCAGTCACGGTCTGCACGGCCACTACGTCGGGGATTCGAATCCCCCCTCGGGCATGGATATTTGTGCTGTCCTTAGTATAAGGTAGTTCGTAAGTAGTTAAGTCCCATAAGCAATACAAACATTCGATTTTTTTATTTATTTATTTATTTATTTTATTTTTTTTTTTTTTTTTTATTTTTTTTTATTTTTTTTTTTTTTTGGGGGGTTTTGCCCCTAGTATATGTAACATATGACTAAAATCTCTTTGGGTTTTCAGTCAAATTTCGAGAAAGAGTTTCGTTGTAGGCATCTCGCATTGAAACCCTCGCTAAATTTCGAGCTTCTGTGTAGGATCGCCAATTGATGTAGTATGTGGTGAGTGCCGTTGAAGATGCTGAACCAGTAAATAATACGCAAGTATACAGGGAGCGGAGTCCGGCTGCCGGCCGGCCGCGTGCCTCTGGGGCGGTGTTCCGCTCCGCTGACTGCGCACGAGCCGGACCTGCTCTCGTCTGCCGCTACTGCTTCTACTGCTGCTGCTGCCGCATCGTCAACAGGCGGCGCGTGCCATCCGCCTCGCCGCATTACTCAGCTATCTCGCTGCATTTTTATCTAGCAACCTGCCGTACCTGATGCCTTCACTATGCTGTTTCCTGTCCCATTCATTGTACTCTGCCGAAGGATGCCGCGTCCCACTTCTTTCAACACTACGCTGCTGCTTATTGAAACCTGTCACGACCAGGCCGTATACAGTGACCGGACTCATTACTGCCGTTCTGCTGAGCGATGCCACGTCCAACTTTTTCATCAGTGCTGCACAAAACGCTGCTGTTTATTGGAATTTCTGAACAGAACGCCGTATACAGCGAACACAGAAATAATTCTGTCGAACTCTCAGATCTTTCATTTTCGTCAGTGTAAAACCCACAAAAATCACAATCTAATCGGTTGATTCAAAAGGTACTACCTTCTGTCCGTCGTAACACAAATTTTCCCCAACAAGCAAAGCTTTCCATCGCTCCCCTCTCAGGCGAGGGAATCATACAGGCCTCCTTGCCCGATTCAGGTGTTCCTGCGAATGTTATCACACCCAAAGACAACATGAAAACGTAATAGTTTGTCACATAAGCCGAAACGAATGAATCGCAATGACACAGTTTTCCCTGTGCACTGTTCAAACATATGTTTCAATTTTTTTTACTGCACCATGAAATCCTGCAGTATCCAAGGAAATCGAACATGTGCTGGAATTTCGGAGAGCGGAAGTTCATTATGTTCTTACCACATAAACGATATTCTGTAACGAATGAATATGATTATTGGCAAGACTACACAGGGAGAACTGACACGTCAATGACCCAACGAAATGTTATTAATTTTCCGGAAAAAATCTTTGGCTTCAGAGAGATTTGAAAACGCGTCTTCCGCTTTGCGATCAAACAGGAACACGACGCTATCGCTCTTCCATTTCGTCCCGGAGCTTGGACGTTCACTGTTACTATTTTCCTACATTCTGAACACCTTAAACCTCTTTTCGTGCTTGGCTGTGTTCAGTTTTGACGGGTTATCCACTGCGTCATCTAACCACTAAATCTGAGTGGGGTATGCTGGGGAGTTTCCTTTGCTAGAAAAATAAAAGGTCGTATGGCATGAATGGCTGGGAGACCCCGAAGAGCAGGTCCAGCCGCCTAATTGGGAAGTTTTCGGCTATCCTTCGCGCCTCCAGGCGCCTTTCCTTCGCTAAGTTTGAGAATTGTATGCAGAAATATAAGTGTAGGTGACTGTAATAAGTGCGTGTGTAGTGTCGTGTCGTGTTGGAGATGATGGGAAGGGAGAGGTTGAAACCCGGTGCCGGCACATTGCCCGCACCTCTCGAAATGCCAGTGTCCGTTGCCGTCACTGCGAAGATGTTTGCACATTGGTGCAAAGACTGAGGACTTCGCACCACCATCCTTCTGCCGCAAGGAAAAGGGACGTATCTGGATGGTTATCCATCCAAGCACTGGCCAAGCCCGATGGTGCTTAATTCGATCATAACTGGGGTAGGCTAGTAGCAGAAGTGGCGTCGAATTGAAAGACTTGCACCAGTCCATTGAGTCACTTGAAATAATAATAATAATAATAATTATTATTATTATTATATCAGGTTGTAAACCACTATGGAAGTACAAAAATGAGTTGCCAGTTACATCCGTTAAAACTTTTGCTCAGTCAGTATGTACAATGTTAAAAATGGACGCAACTGGCAACTAATTTTTTTACCTAGTTAGCGTGAGACAGTGATTTACAACCTGAAAAAGCTTTGATGTTTTAAGACATATTGGCACATTCGTTACTGCGTAATTACAAATATGTATACAATATAAATTGTCAGTAATCAATCGAAAATAGTCACCATGTTTCGATTTTTATGGTCTAGACCATTTTCAGATTTTATATAAATACATGTACAATAGACCAAATATTGTAGAACTGATTAGAACACTCGCCTAGTTTTCGCAAGACATGTCAGTCGAATCAATAAATGCCGATGGCCTTTGAAATCTATGGATTATACTCCCTGTGGAAGACGCCCAAGAGATGGAGGGATGGAATCCACGAGGACTTGCTGCTAATCGGAAGAGAGAATGATTGGGGTCGGAAGGCAGAGAATAGAAAGCAGTGGACGACGAACCTTGTAGCTGGGTGTGGTCCTCTGGGCCTGATCGCGTAAATTATGTAAGTAACTTTTTTTTTTTTTTTAATCTTACTAATCACACTATGACACCTCTGTCTTTCCTGACAATGTCAGATTTCACAAGTAATATTTTCGTAACACCTTGTATGTAAGTATCAATTAAATGTATGGTAGAAAACATTAACAATTTACCTTCTCAGTTTTTTCGTTGCACTTCTACTTCATTGGCATTGTCGTTCCGTACATTTGTGTTACTTTTAAATTCATTACAGCAACTGTAAGTGCAGTGCAGAATTAAGAGGAATAACGCCATCCAGACAATGACAGTGCTGGGCGTGTATTGTATTCCGCCGGCGCGCCGGGTATACAGGCCGTTAACTAGGCGCACGCCGTGTATACGCGCCTGGTGCGTGCGTGCGTGCGACACGCATACCTGAGCGGCCGCTTTGCATGTGTGGCGCGGCGCGGCGGCTGGTTCCGCGGCTGCGGGGAAAGCGCCCAGCAACGCCGCGCTGTCTCGTCTGCCAGCGAGCGAGCGGTGACCCATCCACACCTGGGCGTAACACCGTTCCTTCTTGTAGACGGTATAGCACCGCGTATTACTGCTCCAGAGGCAGTGTACCCCACAATTCAACACTGCTCCATATGAACCAGCGTAGATACAGTGACGAGATTCCACAGCGTGGTGGAGGAATGAAGTTCGAATGGAACACCGTGATACCGGAGTACTGAAATTCCTGCCAGATTCAAAATTGTGTATCAAACCAGCGCATGAACTTACGACCTTTTCTGACGCAAAAGTTTTAGTTTCGAGCTCCGATCCTGCACACAACTTTAATCTGGTAGGATGTTCCTTAATAAACCTCTGACAATAAAGTTCGGTGAATAGTTTTCTAACATTAACATAGATGAACAATGCATTTAAATAACTATCCTTCGAAATAGTCACCTCCTATAATTATGCACAGCTGAGCTCTGCGATATATGTTCCGCAAACTTGGCACGAAGTCTTCCTTTGGGATTGTGTTCAAAAGCAGTTTGGAATTCCTAGGTGATGTCTACACTGTACGACCCTCTTCAACCGTCGGCGGTCTCTGTCAGTCAACAGACGTGTGGTCGGCCTGTAAACTTTCGTGCCACTTCACTTTTCCAGTTCATTATCACATCAGAAAGAGTGAACCTAGGAATATTTAGGACTGTACAAATCTCGCGTACGAACTTCTCACACAAGTGCCACCCAATCACGTGACCATGTTCGAAGTCAGTGAGTACCGTGGAGCGCCCCATTCTGCTCTCTCACGATGTCTAATGGCTACTGAGGTCGCTGATATGGAGAACCTGACACTAGGTGGCAGTACAATCCATCTAATATGAAAACGTATGTTTTGGGTGTGACCGGATACTTTTCATCACATAGTGTAGAAGAGAACCGGACGATTAGGCCTACTCGGAGTTTATCCACACCGCTACTCCTCTCTCTCTCTCTCTCTCTCTCTCTCTCTCTCTCTCTCTCTCTCTCTCTCTCTCTGTGTGTGTGTGTATGTGTATGAGTGTGTAGCATTAAACGAGAGATTTGAAGTGATCTGCTCTTCAAAATTATTTTACATCCAAACGGTACCTGATTTTCTAACACCAACTTTATTTACTGTTACATTTTTTGGGAACGTGCCGTATTTCCACTATTGACGCACCCTGTTCAGCTTCATACAAAAATGCATGTTAGCTGGGTATTAGTAACGTTTGTAAGTATCGGAACGGAACTAACAAGGGAACTGTTTCAATTGCGTGAGTCTATTTGGGTGCAACTCATATGACTGGCTCCTTTCGGGACAGTGAATGCAGTGGTGAACATCCACTGTTTCGGAAATGCCACGCATTAATCCAAGTCTTCATACATATTCCGAAATAGACAACTACTGGTTATTTCCATGTCTTTCGCACTCTTAAACTTACGACCTCTTGTTTGCCTCTGTACGACCACTAATTTCTGTTATATTTTTGGTCTATTTGCGGCAGTAGAATCGTTCAGCAGTCGGCTTCAAATTACGGCTCCCTAAATTTCTTCAATGGTTCTTCTCGAAAAGAACTTCACTGTCCCTCCAGCGATGCCGAGTTTCCGAAGAATCTCTGTAACACTGGCGAATAGATCGAACTTATCAGTAACAAACCTAGCAGTCCGCCTCTGAATTGTTTCTACGTCTTCCTTTAAACCCATCTGGTCTGAATCCCAAACGCTTGAGCAATACGCAAGACAGGGTCAAAAAAGCGTCTCGTATACAGATGAACCCTATCTTACCAAAATCCTGCCAATACACCTTCTCCATTATTGCTCTGCAACATTACTACTAAATATTTAATCGACGCGACCGTTTCAAGAAGAAGACCAGCTTCTCGTACACAAGAGCATCATCAGCAAACAGCCGCAACTTGGTACACACTCTGTCCGTCAAATAGTGTATGTAGATAAAAAATAAGTTTTCGCAAAACTTGTTCAATAGTAGTTCACAAGACCCTTGTCTGTACACCTGTCTATACTCAGACAGTTAAAATAGATCCCAACTAGTAATCCATGGTCAAGGTATCTTACCACCATGTCAGTTTTGCAGGCAAATGACAGGGTTATTCTCTATATAACGAAGAAAATTTAAACAGTAATGGACGCATTTGCTTTCATTGTTTACGAAGAACAATGTTTTTATTCTTACTGAAATTGTGTTTTTCATTATGTAGATATTAACAGTGTCGTTTGCCTGCAAAAATTATATACGGCTCACCAATGAACCGCGTTATTGCTGGAAAACTTGACATTTCTGGTACAGTTGATGTTAACCACTGAATTCATTGTCCCAAAATGAGCCTGACATACGAGTTTCAGCAAAATAATTCAACAATGTTGAAACAAGGGAGGTAAATAAACTATGTAAGTATTCATGCTATTCGAATTGGTTCTAACAAAATTACGTCTACGCGTAGATATGTATGTAAATCATATTTAAGTGCCTGGCAGAGACAGGTCAACATACATCATTATACAAGTCGTACTCATTCCTTGCTTCATAATAGGCAAATGAGGAAGTCATGTATGGAATGTATCTGTAGACCTTATGATAAACGTTTCACCCGGAATACGAGCCACGCTGGCTTCAAGAAGGTAACAGAAACATTAAAAGCCAGTAAAGGGAGTGTCTGATCGTTGTTTGTCTCACACTATACTGCCTGTATATCATTCTGTAAGTGACACCTAGTCAATAAAAATTTTACACCAGTCTATATTTTTCCAGCAGATGACTTCTTCTAATTGGCTAAATCGTTCATTACATGTCTTGTGCCTTTGTATCAAATGGTGACTGTGACACATTTATTGCAAGTAAGTCCGTCAAACATACGATCCATATCTGACACATAAAAAGAGCAGCTGCTCAGACAAAGAATGTTACTGGCGAGATATGAGAGGACGGCTAATCAGGAGATGAAGGACAACATTCAGATAATCGCTCGGCTACCGCGCAGAGCCATCGGTCCCTGAGGTGAGTGAAGATTCAGTGCTGATCCCCGCTGACACACTTTTCAACAGCCGTTCCCACTACGTCCATGATCTCACCGAAAACACACACGCACGCACGCACACACAATCGCTAGGCGGTTCGTCCAGTCCTGGGAGGCTTTTCCCTGTGAATGTGTGCCAAGAGAGCGCTGACTGCCAACGACCAGAGGTAAATAACGTCTGCCGTTGCGTAAGTGCCGGCTCCATGACTCACTCTGAGCAAAGGGGTCTCTACACACACACAGTTGACAAAGACGTTCTCTAGCTGGTTGTACCACGTCACAGCCTTAATGATGACTGTTACTAAAACAACCAGGGTTTCGCCACGGTTATAGTGACCACCTTCAGGGGTTTACTGCATACTCATGAGCCTCTATGAGAGAAAGAGAGAGAGAGAGACAAGAGATGGAAACTCTCGATTTAAAATCTATTTTTGAACACTAGTTGGGGTGAGTGCAATATTAAACGACACTGTCGAGTAATCGGAACTTTAGCACTGCATAAATTCTTATTTTAAATGTACAATTGAATAGTTCCGTCATACAAAAATAAAAATTTACGCCCTCTTGCCGCAGCTGCCCGCTGTCGGATTTTCCTCCCTCGAGCATGGGTGTATTTGTTGTCCTTAGCATAAGTTACTTTAAGCAGTTTGTAAGCCTAGGGACAGATGACCAGAGTAGTTAAGTCCCATGGATATACAAACATTGGAACATTATAAATGTAATTATTTTAAATTAATTTTTATTTAAGTTATTTACATATATTCATAAAAAAATTTAAAAAATTATGGATTTATTTGGCATGTCACAAGAAGTTAGAAACAATGTTTTGATATTAAATAGGATTTACAAATGATATTTAAAGTGAATCCCTTTAACTCTTTAATGCATAGTGTAGCTGATCAGCTATATACCTTATTTTTTCCATCATCTCTCAAACTGATCGACACTTTTGCCACAAATTCATTTGTAGCTACTTATATACATAGTGCTACAAATGCTAGTAGCTCATCCTACAAATTATCAATTGCAGAGTGCTACTGGATCATTTTGACAGTTACCTGCTTTGAGTGACTCCTAACATGTGCGTTTGTTTAGATTAGTATTCCTGCTTTGCCATGTGAAAGTAGTCAATCACATTGTGAGTTACTTTCTGGAAAGATTTGAGGCACAACAGTGACATTTACTGCGTTGGGTATATCACGGAAGCACTATACAGCTGACCAGCTATGAACGGTTTGTAGCTAGTAGTGCATAATAGTTTTAAGGATTTTTTCAATATTTTTCTGGGTATATATGCGCTACACATTAATTGTGGTAGTTTTTATGGCTTCAAATAAAAAGTCATGCATTAAAGGGTTAAGATGCCGATAACTGGTACCTTAGCCTGTATGCCGTCACTGATGTGACTATAACCTGTTGGCCATCGTCTTAGGATGTTAGGTGGACGTTTGTTTAACGCTTTTCCCGACATTTCGCCAGTGCGAGTGGCCGTCGTTGCACTCTGCACTTCTGATAACGGCCTGGAGAGGGCAACGTGGAAGCTGAATTTACATTTGCGTTGAGTATGGAGACTTGGCGTAACGGCTATCACATGTGCCTAGTAAGCAGAACCCGGGTTCCTTCTCTTCGAAAAGTATGACACAGTATGTTCGCCAAGATTCTCGAAATAGGGGCAGTTGCGCCCAGGACCAGTAAGGCAAAGGCATGAAATGGCAGAAAGCCTCCTTCTTTGCCAGTAACCACAAGTGCACAAAGTGGACCAATCAGCCACGTCATTGCATTGTTTTCGTTCACTACCGCATTAATTTTTGTTCTCTGCTGTATTAGTTTTTATTGTTGGAAAAAAGGATACAGCAATGTGGCTGAGTGGTCTCTCCGTACTTTCTGTGGTTGCTAGCTTCCCGCCAGTTCATGTTTACTGGTCGTACTAGCAACTGCCCAGATTTCAGGAATTCTTCGCCACGTGCTGCATTTTGCATTTCAGAGATTTAGGCAGCGGCAGCAGCTACCTGACTTTTGTTAATTGCCTCTAATTTTGTCAGCCTGAAGAGTTTCCTTGTTACACAAGTACTGTAGTTGCAAATACAGTATATGTTTTCTAGAAGGGAGCAGCAATATTAATGTAAAGATAAGTTAGGTAATTATAATTAGACACCCTATGATATTTTGTATCAGTTTTGCTGGTCATATACACAGGATAATTTGCGCTGAAGCCCCTTTATACTTTATTGAGATCAACATTTATTTATTATTGACATTAAATCTAAAAATATGTGTTGTTGTGGTGGTCTCCAGTCCGCAGACTGGTTTGATTTAGCTATGCAAGATACCCTGTCCTGTGGAAGCCTCTTCATCTGAGAATACATACGGCAACATTCATCCTTTTGAATCAGCTTACTGTATTCGTCAAAATATAGCTAAAATGTATCTGTACAAAAATTATAAAATAAAATTTTTAAAAATGGCACGACATTAACACCACTAACACACCAAGCCCGTTACCGATACAGGTAAGTATGACAGTGTACCATGGCGAGGCCATTAACATAATTCAGATACAGTACCAGTGGCAGTCTGAGGGAGGGGTCGGTTGGGGAGGAAGACCGCCCTCCACATAACTGGAGAGCACTTTTTTCCTCCTAGACCAGTGTTTTTCAACCTTTTTGAGTTCGCGGCACCCCTTCCAATTAAAAAAAAATTCTGACCAACCCCGTCCCCATTCCGCCCTCACCGTAATCACAAGGATGTGTGTGAATTCATATAGAGTGAAATTTATATTTTTTTCTGTTGATAAAACATTCTTGTGAAAGGGGGTACACTATTCTACATTATAGGATGAAGGTTTTAGTCTATTTTCCGGATTGAAATACATCCTATTTTTACATTAATTTTTACAGAAAAAATTTATGTTGCATGACGAATGTTTCGCTTTGCAGATAAGTTTCGGAAGCGAATTATATTCGTTAAGCCGCAGTGTATAGCCAATTCCTAAAGAAGTTGTATGTGTTTTTTTTTAATATAAATTCTCAATATTACTTCTTGACTTTTGTTAATTTAGCTATTGATTGGTTCCTGAAAGCAGTATTCAGGCTTTCGTTTATTGATCGTTAACATGCCATATTTATTGTAAGAAAGTTTGTTCTATTCAAATTAGAAGTGCTGATAACAAGGAATTACGTTAAGTTTCGTAAAAAATAAATGTTTCTCTCTGGCAATTTTAGTATTTCGGAATGACCGAGTACCCAGACGTGCACTAATTTGGTTGTTTTATGGTGCACGTTCTTCCTCATTTGTCCGCGACCTCAAGAACAAGACTTTGCGACCCCCTGGGGACCGCGACCCACAGGTTGAAAAACACTGCTCTAGACCAACGAAGGCCTCTTGTTCTAGGGGACCTTTAAATCTCGAAAGCTATTTTTTTAGTAACACATGTATTTCTAAGTGGAAGAGGAACTAATTTTCTTCTGCCTCCCAGGGCTTCCGACAGCCTAAGTCCGCCACTGTACTTGTTTCTCTATATTTTCTATATGCGCCACTGTTACGGTGCATCTAAAATGTGTGATTGTGTTTTAGTGGTATACAAATATGTGACAGACTTGTGATTGAGAGGGCTTTGTGTAGAGCGATAGATTTTAATATTAATTCTTACTATTATTTATTGATTTCTATATTAAATTTACTCAGCTTGGATCCAAAAATTGTATTTAACATTATTCGCTTTGAAAATATTCTGTTTGTTATAGCTTGAACTAGATTTTATAGAATTACCTACAACCAGATCAAAATATCCTACTAATCACTCTAATATCAATACACATGTTTTAAGAGATATGTTTAACGACCTTTCCATTTGAAAATTGTTTGTGTTTTTTTTTTTTTTTTTTTTTTCATTATCTAAACTAATGTTCTGATTTTGTTACATATTTTTAAATGTAACATAAAAGTTTATTTAAAAAATCCCGGTCCTGGGAAAAATTGTAATTCTATGTTTCGCGATACACGCATGATCCAGAGAAGGGTTTCTTTATATGCCTATGTCTATTACGCGCTGCAGTATTAACTTAGATCTATGATGACCATCTTCAAAGCATTAATACACACAATTTTTCGCCGGCCGCGGTGGCCGAGGGGACTGAGGCGCTCCAGTCACGGTCTGCAGTGCACGGCCACTACGGTCGGAGGTTCGAATCCCCCCTCGGGCATGGATATTTCTGCCGTCCTTAGTATTAGCCAGTTTGTAAGTTTAGGGACTGATGACCCCGTAGTTAAGTCCCGTAAGCAGGGGATAGATTGGTAGGACACATTCTTAGACATCAAGGAATTGTGAATTTAACGTTGGAGGGAAGTGTGTGGGGTAAAAACCGCAGGGAAGAATTAAAAACATTGCGTTTTGCCGACGACATAGTAATTCTGTCAGATACAGCAAAGGACCTGGAAAAGCAATTGAACGAAATGGACAGTGTGCTGAAAGGTGCATATAAGATGAATGTTAACAAGGGAAAAACTAGGGTTATGGAGTGCAATCTAAGAAAATCAGGTGATGCTGAAGGAATTAGATTAGGTAACGAAGCAATAAAGGAGGTAGATGAGTTTTGTTACTTGGGCAGTAAAATAACAAAAGATGGTCGCAGTACAGAGGATATAAAATGCAGAATGGCAATGAGTGGAAAAGCGTTCTTGAAAAAGAGAAATTTGTTAACATCGAATATTGATTTAAGACAAGGAAGTCCTTTCTGAAGGCATTTGTATGAAGTGTTGCCTTGTATGGGAGTGAGACATGGACGATAAACAGTGCGGACAGGAAGAGGATTGAGGCTTTTGAAATATGGTGCTACAGAAGAATGCTAAAGATTAGGTGGGTGGATCGCGTAACTAATGAGGAGGTACTGAACAGAATTGGGGGAGAAAAGAAATTTCTGGCATACCTTGACTAAAAGAAGGGATAGATTGGTAGGACACATTCTTAGACATCAAGGAATTGTGAATTTAACGTTGGAGGGAAGTGTGTGGGGTAAAAACCGCAGAGGAAGACCAAGAGATGGATACAGTAAGCAGATTCTGACAGATGTAGGTCGTCGTTCGTATATGGAGATGAAGAGGCTTGCTCAGGATGGGGTATTGAGGAGAGCTGCATCCAACCAGTCTCCGAACTGAAGACCACAACAAAAACACGCTATACAAACGTACATACAATTTTTCAAATGTTTGTAAATCTATCGGACCGAACTGCGTGATCATCAGTCCGTACCTTACAAACTACTTAAACCTAGCTAAACTAACCTAAGGACAACACACACACACACACACCCATACCCCAGGGAGAACTCGAACCTTCGACGGTGAACAACCGCCCGCTCCGCAGCGAGGCGCCTTAGGCCGCTCGGCTACTCCACCGCGGCAGACAATTTTTCAATCATATAGTACTGACAGAAGGTCATAAGCTTTTTTGGATTATTTTCTTATGTTTGGACTATCTAACTGAAAGTTGTATGTACTCAGGTCTTGAATGTGGTCATCGCAGGTCACAATTATGCATAAAATTACTTCACCAATTTATTTTACAAACATCCGTAAGAGCTACAAAGAAGATAGGTTTTACGACACAGACTGTAGTGGCGGCGACAGTGTGCAGACAGCCGCGCTCGCAAGGCGCCGCACATAGGCCCAAAACAACCAGCACAGCCGTCTCATGGCGGTCGAGAAAGAACTGCGCCTACATGGCGTTTGGCTGAAACGTCAATCGTAAAATGATTTTAATTGGAGTGTAGTTATCGATGTAAAAAAGTTAAGGCACAAAGGAATACGATTTTTATCTGCCTGTAGGCATTGAATTAAGTCAATGAGCAAAATTTGTGACAAGGCGGGATTCGTACCAAGGTCTCCTGCTTCTAGTCAACTACGCCAACTGGACACAGTGATCACCACAGTGATCACATGCCTCCCAACGGATCCAAACCTTTAAAATGTTCAAATTTTTGTAAACCTAACTTAACTTATGCAAAGGACAACGCACAAACCCATGCGTGAAGAAGATCTCGAACTTCCAACCGCGCGCTCCACAGCAAGGCGCCTTAGATCGCTCGGCAACTCCTCCGCGGCCTACATCTTCAACTTGTCGACACGCTACTGTCTTAGTACCTAAGGCGAAGACGGATATGTCCCAAAATTCTTTATAAATAAAACCTTAAATGTTCGTTTGTTGAAAATTGTTACTCTTCAAAAGTTCTTGGAATGCTTTGAAATTTTGACACGAAGTTGCATTCTAATAGATGAGAGTTCTATTTTAAATACGACAAATAATTTATAATTATATAAGTAACTTTTCTGCATTTTTTCTTGTAATTACGATTCCCCATTATAAAATTTATAATAAAGCATATGTTTACCAAATTACGTACATAAAAAGCAAGCTCGTATTTCAATGCAACGTTGTGCCAAAATTTCGGATCATCAGGTCAAGAACTTTAGTATATATAAGATTTTGAAACTAATACTACACAAGGCTCTACGTTAGTCATGGATGAAAGAGGAGGCACATGAAACAGAAAGGTGGGTGTAGGAGATGGACAGGGAGGAAGTAGAGGTGCAAAGACAGAGGGGGAAGGAGAAGTAGATGAAAAAAGAAAGGGGCGGAAGGATGATATGGACAAAGAGAGGGCCGGGGAAAAAGGGCAAAAATAAGGGGAACAGGGAGCGTCGCCAATATAAAATTACACATATTAGAAAGGTGTGCTATCTCTTTTATTTCTTAGCCATTTAATCTGAAATAAGCCATACCAATACGTGACCTGATACAGCTACTACATCTTACATATTAAAAGAATCTACGAAAACTAAAGTCAGTCGGCCAGACCAAACTACCCGACCGATTTCCTTTATTTTTGCTTTAATAAAAGTCATTTATTCGTTGATTTGTCATCAAGCATCAGAATTAACTTTATTCAAATGCGGTATCCTTCTATTCTTGCAATGAATATTTTAATCGATTAGTTTTACGATATCTTCGGTTCTAATTTTTAACCTACCAACACTCAGCGGATCAAGCTCTTTCATTTGCGCCTTTAAACACTTGCATTGATTGATTCTGAAGAAACCTATGCATGGACATTCGACTTTACTTCCATTTTTCCCAACTTTTTGTCATTCCACTAACGGTGCGAAGTATTCGCACGGGTCCTCTAAGTATGTTTATAATACGAAGCGGCCTATGGTCTTTTCTTCCGTGCGGATGCATTGCAAGCTCGAACTCTTTGGAGAATCGGCGAAATGACGTGGCTTATGAGTAAAACGGGCAGGTACACTACGTCCGCAGTGAGTGGATCAGTTGAAAATTGGGAGTGGCGGGAGGCGTACTCGGGAGATCCGCGCAGACGTGGCGATGATTGTGTCCAGGTGCCGTAGTGGTCAACGCGACTGCCTAGTTAAGCTGGAGACCCCAGTTACACGTGTTTGTCCGTTTGGCCTAAAACAAATTTTCAACTTGGCCCATGGATTTAATTAAATGCCCCTGTCACCAAATGTCATAAATGTCTTTGTCTTGTCTCATAATGCCTGCAGTACCAAAACTGGTACAGGTCACAAAGAACAGCCACTACCTTTTATATTCTACAAGTGTGGTTTTGATCGATGTTCCGGTCATTCCTACATTTCCATGAGAACATGTAAATTCCCGACAATTTAAAGTGGATCCCTTTCGTGACGTAGTTCTGCTTCATGGTAATGTACGGAGTTTATCACGAATATTTAGTTTACATAAGGATTCGCAAACACTCAAGTGAAATTTTTGACAACTAAGAGGTTTCTTAGTCCTAAGTTTGACGCAGTCTGACCTCCTCCATCTAGGCTCATTCGACAGGTGGTAGGATTACGTAATGAGACCAACACCGATGAACGTGCCCGTTTTGGTGGTCCAGTTGTTTTATGTGGGTAGCCGTACTCACCTCCAAATCTTGGAACACGGAGCACTCGGCGGTCAGCGTTATTTTGTCACTATTCTCCTCCCTCATGCGCGTCTGTTCACAGACGCATTCGGCGCTGACTTATTTGTTATGGATGACAATTCACGACCGTATCGAATATATTGGAAGAGGGCTTGCAACAACAAGTTTATCGGCGCGTGGGCTCGCCTGTCGTTCCTCGTTCCTCCCACCGAGAACGAGTTGCAGCATGTTCACATGCACCAACCAGCACCCAACATTGTCTCACAATGCCTGACCAAAGGATCTTACTTACCTCATGGTCAGGTAGGGAGCACATTGCAGAACATGCATTACCGTCAGTGGTGGGAACATACCCTACGAAAAACATTGCGCCGCGGCGGATTAGCCGTCCACACTGGGGCGCCGTGCTGCGGTGCGCTCGGCCGTTCGTCGTCGGATGTTCGACTCCCCCATGGGTGTTTGTGTTGTCCTTAGGTTATTTTACCTTAGTTTAATTAGTTTGTAAGCTACAGACTACTGAGCAAGCAGTTGAATTCGATAGATTTACGAACATTTCAACAAAAACATTGTGCTGCCTTTGTTAATGTTCTCGAAACAATCATAAATCGCGATAAGTTAAATGCAATAATTGTCGTTAAGTAGAGTCTCAATTCAGTTCGTCTCACTGCAAATTTCTTTCAGATACCGACTACTACACTGTAGCGATTTCGAATGTTTGTAAACCTATTTAGTTCTTGTTTCTTGGTATGTAGGTATTTGATTTCTTGTTACAGCCAAATTATTTCAGCTTTGTCCTTTGCACGTTGCTCTTCAGGCGACATACAGTCAGCTTTTCTCAACACTACTACCAGAATTCAACTGCCCACTATCTTGTTTTCGCAACATAAACATTGAGTGAAGTGAAAGTGCGAAGTGCTTCTTCACGACGTGAAAACAACGCAAATTCATCAAAGTAAGTGACACAAACTTGTCATAAACACATAGACATTTTGTTATAGAAACAGTAAAATAAACCAAATCACAAAATCCCGATATTTACAAGTTAACCATTCACCCCATTAACTTCAGCCGGCCGCGGTGGCCGAGGTGACTGAGGCGCTCCAGTCACGGTCAGCACGGCCACTACGGTCGGGGGTTCGAATCCCCCCTCGGGCATGGATATTTGTGCCGTCCTAGTTCGTAAGTAGTTCATAAGTAGTTTGTAAGTTTAGGGACTGATGACCCCGTAGTTAAGTCCCATAAGCTTAACAAACATTTGAACATTTTTTTTTTTTTGAACATTAACTTCACACGTTTTGGTTTGCGATGACAAACTATCAGAAATATACGGAGATGTTTTGTGACATAAAGAACCACAAATACAACGACATGTGGTATTAAGGTAGGCCTAGTGTACCTACAAAAATAAGAAGCGATCTATATTGGTTTCACAATTATATGTAGTTGCTACACTGAATGTACATAAATAATAATCATTTCATTGTTCATTCGACAGACAGTTTATAATAAATATTTCACTGATCGAAACATGTTTGGGAAAAACTAAAAATAATTGTGTTTGCTCAAGGCAGATCATACCTAAAAAGCAAATTTGTTTCTAAAACTATTTGACCAAACTGCTATGATCATCAGTACGTAGACTTACGAAATACTTAAATTAACGTACACTAAGGACAACACACGCGCCTTGAGGGTGGACTTGAAACTCCGGCGGGAACGGCTGTCCAGTTAGTAGCATGGCGTCTTAAAACACGCAGCCATTCCGCGCAGCGTGTCGCAGTTTAATCGAGGTATGTTACTCGGGAGTGATACGTCGTGCGAAAGTTATTTTCGTCCTTGCACTCCAGATTTGGGGAAATATGTTGGGACATTTGAAATTACGACAGGGCACATGAGTAGAAAAATCTCACATACGATACAAGATACAATTCAGAGAACCAAAAGAAAGACACTTTTGAAGGCTATGCTTGTGAGGACTACTACCGTTTGAAGACAGATTTGCTGTCAAGGTTAGTATCTAGTTTTGAGGAAATGAAATAGACTTTTTTATTGTTCAGTGTAGAGAATTTACCACTCGACGGACACCGATGTGACTTTCTTATGAGTATACCGATATGCAAAAAACCATCGATTTGGACTTAGTGGAGTTTTCCACCTACAGACACTGTGACCGCAGCAATATAACTGGTTGCAAATGCCCCAACAGGAAGTATAAAAGAATATGAAGTAGTAGGCGGAAAGGAAGGAAGGTCGACGGCGTGAATAAATCTATCCTAGCAACTGTTGTCGGAATGGGTAGCGACTGTCTGACGCCCAAGACTTATAGGAAACACTGAAGGACAAGACCAGACAAGCGACAAATCTAAAAACAATATCAGAGTCTGGATAAGGAGCAACTGATTGGAAATTGTAGGTATTAGTCTGCAGTTCATAATATTGCCAACCGGGATAGAACATTTTCCATTCTACTTGTAACTGTGAGCTTATTTTCATTTAACTTTTGCAAATAGTGATAATTTTAAATGTTCACCTATCGCTTTGAACACGATAAGCTTATGACTTCCTTATCGTACCATAATTATGTATTAAGACTCGGCAGAAAATTGTTTGTACGCAGCTTGTAGATGGTCATCACACACCGTACTTATTGTGGTGCGTAATTGAAATAAATATAAAACCAAACTTTCCTACCTCATTGTGAGTTTTGTTGCTACTATCTCGTAACATATACACTAACCTATGTCTTTAGAGAAGCAGTTCCTTACCCCTGTTATCAGTTTATTTTTAGTGTAAGAACTATGGGACCAAACTTACACATTACTTAAACTTATGCTAAGTATTCAACACTATTTTTGAAAAGGATAGGTTGCTTACCACAGAGACGTCCAATGAGCAGCAGAAAGGCACATGTAACAGAATATGGCATTATTTCTTTCGACCGTTTAGCTATAATATTATATTATTTTTTACTTTCTGCGTTTCATCGGACGTCTCTGTGGTGAGTAAACAACCTATCCTTCTCAAAACATTTGTTCAATCCTTCCTGGAATTTCCATTGTTTGCTTATGCTAAGTATAGCGCGCGCGCGCACACACACACACGCACGTACACACACACACACACACACACACACACACACACACACGCACACACAAACACCAAGCCCAGGAGAGGACTCGAGTTTCCGACGGGAGCGCCTCAACCCGGTCTTTGCGACAATACGACTCAGGGCAAAGGACGAAAGCTTCTAATTTTTTATATATATTATGAAATACATAATTTTTAGTAAAATCTCGCATGTAGTTAAGTTCAGAGCATATTATTCAATTCTACAGAAGCAATTCCAATAAATAATAACTTCGTTGAGACACTGCGTTCAAAGACTTGTTGTGAGACACAGATTACTCCGACAAATATTAACCTGTATAAGTTATGGCCGATTTACCAAAACTATCCAGTTAAAATATCAGTAGTAAGTCGAAGGACGTACCTCCGTATTGTAAAGCGGTAGGAAACCAATGCCATGGCTAATTCTATGCAAAACAAATAAAATTGTTGAGTTCGCCAATGTGTGAAGTCTGGATACGAGACAATGTTCATCCTTTAGGACCACAGCTAATGCACAAGAATAACGCTTTTTATAAATAGTAGCAGCGTTGTCAGGGGCTACATGTCTAGAGGTACTGGCTTTGTTTTGCCGCTCTGGTGAGTCATCGTGGGACTCTCCTTGGCAGCAATACCAGAACAGTTACAACGTGCAGCACTTCTGGCCACTGATCTTTGTGTGTTGACCTAACGAAGCAAATATTGTTCTGGAAGTCATTAAACCCGACGTGTAAGTCGTTGTGTGTGCAGTGTGGAGTAATATATTCGCATCGTCTCGGGGTTGCAAGACTGCACGACAGAGAAATAAGACGTCTTGGCAGTTTTAAGAGTGGAATCTGCGTCAAACATCATAAATGATGGCGGAAACGGGGTTAGAACAGTTACAGTGGACCGTCGTTTATCTTGGCCAGGCAGAACTATACTTCATTCACATTATTGAAGAAACCCTTGTGCATTATTATTACAGTGATCGGATTTTTCGATAAAGAAGTTACAGAACCTTGCCCTAGAGGCATCCTTCGTTTCGATACGATTTGAACAATTTACACTATTCTCTCTTACTCCGTAACATTCTAATTTACTTATAAGGACACTGTGAGTTTCAGAGTCAAATACTCTTGAAAGATTAAAAATATACCAGCAGCTTGTAATTTGTTTAATGATTTAAGTATATTCTGCTATATGTCCCAATAGCCTCAAGTTTCAGAAATCCGGACGGCGACTTTGACAACTCGTAATTTTTAGTCGGATGGTTAAGAATGCTGGTAAAAGAAAAACTGGAGGAAAATGTAACTGTTTTTCTTTATCTCCTCTCTCATAAAAAGGTTTGACTTCAGCGTATTTCAACCTTACCGAAAATGTAAAAAAGTATTCATTGCACAAAAGCGTGTCATCAGAATAATTGCTGGAGCCACCCACGATCATCCTGCAGACATTTAAGGATTTAGGTATCCTCACAGTAACTTCACGGTATATATATATTCACTTATGAAATTTGTTGTTAATAATCCAACCCATTTCAAAAGCAATAGCAGTGTGCACAGCTATAACACCAGCAGAAAGGATGACCTTCACTATGTAGGGCTAAATCTGAGTTTGACACAGAAAGGGGTTAATTATGCTGCCACAAAAGTCTTTGGTCACCTACCAAGCAGCATCAGAAGCCTGACAGACAGCCAACTAGCATTTAAAATAAATTAAAAGAATTTCTGAATGACAACTCCTACTCACTGGATGCGTTTATAAATTTAAATTAGTAAATCTAATAAACATAATAAATAAATAAATAAAAAATTTAAAAATGGTGTCTTGCAATATTTTGTGGATGTAACGTCTTGAACAGATACCCTTCATTAACCTGACACGTTCCACATCATTATGAAGTGTCGTATTCATGATCTATAGAACAAGTATTAATCTAATCTAATCTACTGAAACGGTGAATATTGCGTGTTAAAACCGAATGCATTTGCTTATAAATATCCATGGAAATAATTGAGAACCAAAAAAAAAAAAAAAAAAAAAAAAAAAAAAAAAAAAAAAACCCTTGGTAATAAAAAATTATTTATTGACAACTGTAGATTTCTAAACAAACTGCAATTGTTTCGATGACCATTGAAGATGCCTCAAATAAAACGCAACTTTTTTGGGACCAAATAAAACAAAACATGTACGCAAATACGAACCTCGCTTTGATTGAAATCATGGACTCTAGTGATAATTTCAGCTCACGTTAGATTAGCATCTTATTGCTACAGACTCGCCGCTCTTGTCTGAAGCCTTAGCCAATTATTTCGAACTTGTCAATGGATCGTCCAAGTTTAGTGGCTGGCTCTTTTCTAACTTAAACGGATTCGTCATTCCTCTATGTTAACATCTGTCTTTTATTCATTTTTCTGTCTTTACACCTTACTCGTAATGAACATAGCAGTATGATGGGTCACAAAGATTCGTGTTGTGGTCGTCAGGGAACCCTTCTTCCCTACCTAAATGTCACTCAAATGTCGCCGGCCCTTGCTGAAGGTCAGGTACGGGGTCACAGGTCCCTGTCAGCCTGCAAGATTACGTCGAATGTCGTACCCTGCATTCGAACATCAACGATGAGCATGCCGAGTTCAGGACAAAGCAGAAGGCTCGTAAAAATGCGGCTTATGTATACTGCGCATGGCCCTTCGTAGAATACGCGATCGCACAGAAGTTGTCGACTGAATTCGGCGTGCAAACTTACACCCTTTACGAAATTGACGCGTGTAGGCTTTATTACTGAGCACATTTCCTCCCTTGTCCGAATACTAGTAATGTTTCTCTGACTGTAATACACACAGATGAACATTCTTTAAGACGCGTAAGAAAGTCGGCACTTACTGCAAGCAATGTCGCTCCTCGGAGCGCACTTACACTAACACCGAATATTACACTGTGGTCATCAGTCCCTAGACTTGCAAACTACTTAAACTTAAACCTATCCTAAGGATAACACACACACACACACACACACACACACACAAAACCATGCCGGAGGGAGGACAGGAAACTCCGAAGGGAGCAGCCGCGCAATCCCTGATATAGCACCTACAACCGCTAGAATATACTTTTACTAAATGAAAAGGAGAGTCTCAGAATATCTTAGAAAACTTGGTGAGTTGGTTGGCGGGAGCTGCGAAGCAGTAACACATGAAATGTTACTTGGTAAATTCAAGGTATGGAAACCAGGTATGACATATGATCATACCTCGCATCTTAAATCTACCCTTGCCTAGTACTTTCACAACACGCAAGTTCGGAAACACTTTTTTTTTTTTTTTTTTTTTTTTTTTTAATGTTCAAATGTTTTTAAATCTTATGGGACTTAACTATGGGGTCATCAGTCCCTAAACTTACAAAGTACTTATGAACTACTTACTAACTAGGACGGCACAAATATCCATGCCCGAGGGGGGATTCGAACCCCCGACAGTAGTAGCCGTGCAGACCGTGACTGAAGCGCCTCAGTCCCCTCGGCCACCGCGGCCGGCGGAAACACTCTAACCACCAATTTGTTTCTGTTATTTTATTACACCAAATACAACATATAAAGAAAAGATTCCAAGAACAAAATTTCTTGGCTCTGTGATGTGGCATATATTAGTAAGGTGTAAGATATTTAAAATACGAGTTTGAACTTAAAGACAGTATGGCTTCTTCGACTATGTACTGAAAACGGTAAACGGTAAAAGTTCACAAACTCGTTTTGACATTCGTATGAATGTTCCGTACCGAGACGGCTTAACACGTGTCGTCAAGTACCACATGTTAGTACAGGCATGGCCAACATTTCCGCCCGCGGGCGGACTACACAGTAGTTGACCCGCCCGCCGCGAGCGTGTGTCGCCATTGCCCCACATGCCGCTGTGCAAAGTACGCGAGGCAGGTGCGCGGCAAAGGACGCCCGCGGGCGGCGGCGCGGGCACGGCGGTGTTAGTGCGACAAATGTATACAACCTGTTGAAGAATTGCTGGAAGTATTGTTCAAAGAACGGTGTCTAATGAAAATAACCGAAAGCAAAGATTGATGACTTGCCATTGTTAGGAAGCAGGATTTAAATCTCTACGCGTCGGTTACGCTTTTTTAAATACTTTCAGCAGGTAAACTGTCACTGAGGAACCTAACCCCAAAAGACCAGAATTGTATCACCGCGCGATGATTTCCGCGCGGTCTGAGGCGCCATGTCACGTAAATATAAATACAATGTAAATATAAGTAATGTTAAGTAGACGCCCCAAGAAATTTGTATCAATTTTTCTGCTCATATCCAGAGAATAATTTGCGCTAAAGCCCCTTTTACTATACCAAGATCATTTTTTCTTATTGTTACAATAAATAATAAAGAAATATAGATATTTTATATTCATTATTTCGGGGGGAGGGGGTGCAGGCCCTCTGCCCAAACCCCTTATATATGTCCCCGGCGGTTTCGATGATCCGGTTTTGCGTCGACAGAAAATTATGAAAGGCCCAAAGCTAAAATAATGGTGTGATACAGACATCCTATTATTGACTCGTTTCTTCGCTGACGCGCCGCTTTGGCAACTGTCATGATCGTAAGCTGCGCCGCTCCATATTTCATACAGTCAGACAGTTGTGTTCGTTTTCCGTGTGTTTAATGAAAATAAATTAAAATTGTTTAAGCTGTTGTCTCTATGTGATGTACAGAAGTTATTTGTTTTCGTGGCATCCTTACCTGTTTCAATTTTGCATGGCAGAAAATTTTTCTTAGATACAATTTGGTCTGAGGAACGAAATTATGTAAAAGGAGATAATCTACCTGGCAGCAGCACTTCACTCCCTGCCTGAAGACCCCAAAATCTCACACTACACCCTGATCAGGCACCAGATCGTAGAAAGGAGACAAAACAGCGGACCCTGCCAAAATACGGGGGCAAAGGCTACGGAAGAAAAAAGAGAAAGCCATTACCGTACAAAGTGCCGCTCCAGCCGTGAGTGGGACCAACACTGTCTGAAATAGTCTTGTGTAGTTCGCAAACGAACTAGTTCGGAAGAGCGCTCCCACAGGCGAACTACGCAGATCCCTCGCCTCTTAGTTCGTCCGCTCCTTTTCCGAAGACTGACGGGAAACAGCGAGAGGACGCGAGAGCGCGCAGAATCGCGTGATTCCCTTATGCCAGTTACCTTCATTTCGAGCTGAGGCCGGCCGCGGTGGCCGAGGGGACTGAGGCGCTCCAGTCACGGTCTGCACGGCCACTACGGTCGGGGGTTCGAATCCCCCGACGGGCATGGATATTTGTGCCGTCCTTAGTCTTAGCTAGTTCGTAAGTAGTTTGTAAGCTTAGGGACTGATGACCCCGTAGTTAAGTCCCATAAGTTCTACAAATATTTCGAGCTGAGATGCAGCTCAGCTGTAGTTTCATAGTTCACTGACACAAGAAATCTATTTTAAAAATAAAGTACTACGAGTACTCTGTATGCAAAGTAGTTGAATACCATTGTATCACCCATTCGTGTAAATAACTGGTTTATTTGCCTAAGTACTTGATGTTAAATTTCCCAAAAAAAAGGGTAATAGCACACGCTTTGGCAACACTGATTCATTATATAAAAAAGGTCATAAAAAAGAGTTCTTTTAGTAGCGTTAGCAAAAGCCAAAAAGAGCGGACGAACTAGAAGGAGCGGACGAACTAGGAGCATCGGACGAACTAGGAGCAGTGGACGATTATGCCAAACGTATCTCGCTTCAGAGTTCGTTGGATTATTTTCCGAAGACCGACGGGCAATAGCGAGAGAGCACGTAGCAGCATTAAAAATCACGTGTTTGCCTTCTGCTGATGAGTCAGTTCTAGGTGAGCGTCTGCCTGCTTGATTACATAGTTCAGTGCTACAAAATTTCTGTTTTGATGTGTTCTGCATTCTGCAATATGTGGCTAATAACTTCTATAATGCCAAGATATAGAGATAACTCTAAACTTAAACACGAGAAATTATCCGCAAACTGTTTGTTATGGTTTGCTTGATATCGTTAGCAGCTCAAGCAGCAAGCGCATGAAGCAGCTAGGTGGGGGAACTTCCCCCTCCATCTGCACGCGCAGACCATGCTGCTCAGCCGTCACTGGGAACGGACGAACTAAAAGAGCGAACTAGTCTGCCGCGAACTAAAGTGACTGCTACCGATCGCGAACTATTATGCGCAAGTCTAGTCTGAAGAGAAGGCATTCGCACTGCCGTGCCACGTCACGCAGAGTAGGTCGCGATCGCGTATCTTAGTGGCTGGGCGATGGGCCACAGCTCACTGCCTCGCATCGGCCAGCCTGTGAGCTACGCGATCGCAACCTACTCCGCGTGACGCGGCACGGCAGCGCGCAGGCCTTCTCTCCAGACGGAGTTGGTGGGACACGTCGGTGAGGGAAGTAACTACCGCCTCTCTGCTGTCATTCAAACAACGCACTGTTGGTGATTCGCGAAGAAGAAACGGATGCTTCTGCGTCAGGATAAAGAAACAAAGATCATTTATTCTTATTGTTGACATTAAATAATGAAGAAATATTGATTTTTTATATTCATTATTTTGGGGGATGGGGGTGTAGGCCCTCTACCCAAACCCTTTATACACGTCCCCGGCGTTAGTGGCATAAACTGCCACTGTTCGTTTCGTGTTCCCTTCGTGTTTGAAGTAATGATTGACAGAAATATTACTTTTCTTTGATACTTTGTTAAGAGGTTTCAAAAAATATCTTCTGAACCTTAATAGAGAGTGGGAATCTTTCTTTTTTACTTCGAAAACTTCATTTTTTGCTATATTCTACCCTAATTTGCAGTACTCTGAAATAAGATTGTATTCCGCCTTGGAAACTGAATTCTAAAAAAAAAAAAAAAAAAAAAAAAAAAATAAAAAAATAAAAAAAAAATAAAAAAAAAAAAATGTTCAAATGTTTGTATAGCTTATGGGACTTAACTACTACGGGATCATCAGACTCTAAACTTACAAACTACTTATGAACTAACACTAGCCGCGGTGGAGTAGCCGAGCAGTCTAAAGCGTCTCGCTGCGGAGCGCGTGGTTGCTCGCCGTGGAGGTTCGAGTCCTCCCTGGGGCATGGGTGTGTGTGTTTGTCCGTAGGTTAGTTTACCTAGGTTTTAGAAGTTTGTAAGCTACGGACTGATAACTACGCAGTTTGGTCCGATAGATTTACAAACATTTGAACATTTGAGCTGACACTAACGACGGCACAAATATCCATGCCCGAGGGGGGGGATTCGAATCCCCGATCGTAGTGACCCGTGCAGACCGTGACTGGAGCGCCTCAGTCCCCTCGGCCATCGCGGCTGGCACTGAATTCTCATTTGACAGTACTTTCACTATACGTATTATGATTTATTCTTGTTATGTATTTATTTTGAGTGCGAATTGAGGAAAAGAACTCGATGTTGCCATAAAATAGATTTTTTGCTGGAAGAATCCAAGTAAAAGGGAACGGGATAAAAGTGTGATCCGAGCTGGTACTAGGAGGTCAAGTAACTGGTCAGTGGAAGCGACTGGCTCATAGATGATGTAGGAGCGACAGTGGGTTTCCTGCCAGCTGCTGTCCAACCAACAGACCGTGGGAAAGGGGCGAGGGAGCGCACGCTGACAACCGCAGGCTGTGCTGCTTGTTTACATGCGGCGGCGGCGGCGGCGTGGTTGGGCAAGGTAAGTGGCTGCAATTAACGCTCCGCTGAGCGCGCTGGCTGCTCGTGTGTGTGCAGTGGCGGGGGAGTTACTCTCTGCACCGACACCGAGAGTGAACGCCTGTACAAGAGGATGTCGGGAAAGTAGGTGAGCGGTGGATAGCGGAACAGCACGCTAGCTCCTGCTTCACTGCCGTACAACGGTTATGTTAACCTGCTCCTGTCCATATCCAACACGTAGATATCCTCTGTTTTTTTCTTTTTCTTTTTTTAATGAGTAGAAGTGTTCGCACGTTTCGGATGTATCGAGAAGGAGTAGCTTATAATGTGTTACAAGCGACTTAACTCTATTCGTCTTTCATGATTCTCACGTCATAATCGCAAGTTGTCTCTGAATTTATTCTGGCATTATTTGAGCTTCCCAACGTCGCTGTATCAATGTCTCCCAACAGGAATGAATCATTCATACAAATTCTAGGTTATTAGGATATGAACTGAAATGATCACATAGGGTGTTGCAGATAAAGCACTTGACAGACTTCGGTTCATTGGTAGAATACTGGGAAAATGCAGCCAGTCCCTAAAGAGACTATTTATAAAACAATTGTGTATCATAGAAGGGTAGGTCAAGACTGTCGGATAATGTATTTTCTTCAATATTTGTTCACTTCTGGTAAGTTATTAGGACAACATAATAGGTTTTCATTTTACATTCGTCGGGCACGGTGGTCTTGGAGTGAAGCGGTGCAGAATCAGAAACAAATTTTCAAATGTTTGTGAAGCTTATGCGACTTAACTGCAGGGTCATCAGTCCCTAAACTTACAAACTACTTATTAAATACCTTATACTAAAGACAGCACAAATATTCATGCCCGAGGGGGGAGGGGGGGTTCGAACCCCCGACAGGGAGAATCAGAAACCTCTGAAGTTGACAAGCATTCAGAAATGATGCATAAACGGTGTTTCAGTTGCAAGTGGTTGCAAAGTAGGAGACATGGTAAATAACTCGTGTGTAGCCAAGGAAGAGCAAATTTGAAATTTTATGGATAACGTTGAAGGTAGTCGGAACACGCGAAAAGAAAGCAGCAAAACCCCCTTTCTCCGGTGTGCAATTAACATAATTTGAAGAAAGTAACGTCTGTAGCCAGATATTTCTTGATGACTATTAAAATCGGCAGCTGTAGCAAACACATCTCCGCCAGCCTCTCAGGTGTTCAACTGTTTTAATAACTTTTGGGTGTGCTCATTTTTCTGCCCGTTCATACAACGCTACGACAAAGACAGAAACTAAAGAATCATCATCGTTGATATTACATGACAGAAAAGTCAACAGGGTTTTATTCTTCCTCAAAGAAAGTGGGGTCTACTACCATGATTAACGTATCCATTTTTCTGTTGTTGTTGCGTTGGGATATTTCGTAGACCGGTTGACTGTTTACATGCTTCCATCAGAGCGGATCGCAAGTTTTTCGCCGAGTCCTTCGCGTCCGTCTGCTTTAAGTCATTACTTACGGCACTTCGTCCATTCCCCTCCACTACTGGTGATTCTCCGATCAAACCACGCAACGACTGCCGATGTTGAAATCTCTTCTGAATCGATCGTAAATTTGGTCAGATGCTCCCGAGAGCCCTTGTCGCGTCGTTACTGCTGGCTATTGCTATGCAAATGCAAACACAACTGCTCCCGCCAAACCTCAGAAATAATCGCGGGATACAAATACAGTTGCAGTTACGCAACGGAAACTGGAAAATTATGCGACAGCAGTAAACAGCGTTTTCAATAAAGGGTAAGAATATCTACCATTTGTAGAGGGCTGGCGATTTCTTGAAGCATGCATTGGAACTGTGCGTTTCTAATGCTAATTATATGACTGTTTGTCAGACGTCAGCCGCAAATGGCGTCCTGCTTGCGACTCACAAGATACAAATTCTGCGTCAGGCATACTAAGCTGACAGATACATTCAGCTCGCATGAGCTGTCTGACAAGAAACGTGCGTGACCCTGAACACTTAGGAACGCACGACAATGTGCTCAGAATACCATTCGCACGCCCGAAAAACAGATGTGTGTCAGTCGCATGCAAAACTGTGCCTCTTACCACGAGTGCTATTTGAATCATCATCTACAGGGCAACTTCGGTAAGGCGAAGAAACAAAATATTAGTACAAAAGGCCAGAAAAACACAAACATATCAGTGTCGTGGCTTATTGTTTCATTTCCCTCTGGTTAAAACCATAAATTTTTCTACTGACCTGACTAGTAATTTCGTGTTGCTCACTGGTTTGGTTCAATTCTTTCAACTGGACGCCACTTCGGAGACTTGGGACTTCCTGACCTACCCGAGTTATCCAACCGGGGAAAGGGGACATACAGTTTAACGTGGAATGCGAACCACGTGTCGTTTCTGGCGACTCTTCACATCGCAGAGAGGTGAAAACTGTGTCAAAACTTTCCCGCCTTCAACATCTGCGCTCAATTGCCCGATATCAAGTGCCACACTAATCACATTTGATATTTTAATATGGTAACCTGCTTTTTGCCGAACATATTATAACATTTCTCCACTTTTCCTTGTCTCCATATCAAGGCTTCGTGAACATGTTGGTTCACGTTTCTAGGAGACATTTTCGTTTGGCTCTTGAAAACAGAAACAGATCCAGAGTTTGTTCGCTAATATACAACTCGTTGATTAAGTCACGTAGGTTGTACGCCTGTGTCTAGAGCTATGAACAAACTGCAACACACCAGTAGTAGACATTGTAGACATTTTGTGATGTAATCGATTTCGATTACTTTTCCAATCTTTTCTTTGTCCCCACTTCAGTCAATTACATCCTTTTTCACTACCTTCACACAGTCTTGAGTCTTCTGATGAGTATTAGAATCTTCGTGTACGTCCACACGCTCGACGGTGTGCCATATTCTGCCCTAGGTTTGTTGATAAAAGTAATCGAAGTTGTGAAATTTTGAGACCGTCCACTTTCGACACCAAGAGTGCACAAACGATCCACACGCTCTTGTGACGTTATATACTTTTTAAAAATTTTAATTATGACAGCATGTTTCTCTTGAACTGAGTTCCACAGTATGTTGTCATGAGTGTCTTGCAATTACATATAATAATAATAAAATAAATAAAAATAAAAAATCATATAGTTTTCCAAATAAATCAAGATTTATTGTTGAAACACAGCATATGTGTTACACGAAATGATTACATTTACAGATCAACAGCTCATGCGGTACATGGATACTAGGTCCATGCAGAAATTCCCATATCACACACCTTTGGTGTGCGTTATTTCCATGAAAAACGCCGAACTTTTCTGCTAGCGCCACTGGATGGTGGCATAGTATATCTGCACTAACCACCAGTGCTCCAGTTGCGTGAGTAGTACAGCTGCAGTACGTATTTGTCTCTTGGAGTGTTCGCAAGCGAGTTACTGTGCAGACTGTGTACAATGCAGTGATATCATGCACCTACGTATACGCCTATGATGCAATATGCTTGGCGAAAGTTAGGGTATGACATTGACATACCAACATCATCATTTGAAAATGTAATTAGTGTGACTTTTGTACTGGATTCCGTAAATGCAAAAGTGATTTGGAATGTTACTTTTGCGAAGTGTGCACATTATTCCCTCCCACTTTTTTTACAATCTAAATCCCGCATCTGTACTTTGAGGACTCATGCAAGCATTTTCAGGTATGTGGTACTGCTATATATGCGTGTTATGTGCAATTATAAGTACATAGGAGAAAGATTTTGACAATGTTAAATGGAATACACTCCTTCAAATTATTGAATCAGCAAGGGAAAAATATAGGGAACGGAAGGTTATTTATAACTTGGACATTAACCAAACAGCTGTTATTAGTAATTAAAATAAGATAGTCTAGATCGCAAGTTGTTGCGTTTATTACTAGCAACCGGTTTCGGTTCTACAGAACTATCTTCAGGCTGAGCAGCTGACGCCTGCTCGGGCCACCGTCCACAAACAAGGTGCCAAAGGCCGGAAGATGGTTCTGTAGAACCAGTAATAAACGCGATCTAGACTGTCTTATTTTAATTATTAAAAAGTTTTAAGATCGCTGTCCCAAAAAAAAAATACTTTCAAAAATTAGCTGTTATTAGAGTTCAAAGGCATGGGACAAAGTAGTTGGGAACGGAACAATACAGGGTTGTAGCCTTTCTTCATTGTTATTGAGAAAGCTGTGAAGGAAAGGAAGAGAAATTTGGAAAAGGAATTAACGTTCAGGTTGAAGACATTGTAATTTTGTTAGATACAGCAAAGAACCTTGAAGAGCAACTTATCGGAATGAACAGTGTTGAAAGGAGCGTATAAGATGAACATCAACAAGAGCAAAATAAGGGTAATGGGATGCAGTCTTAGAAGATCAGGCGATGCCGAAGAATATAGATTAGGTGAAAGATGAGTTTTGTTACTTCGGCAGTAAAGTATCATACGATGGTCGCATTACATTAAAGTGAAGAATGGCAATGAGGAGAAAAGCATTTTTGAAAAAGAAAAAATTACTAACGTCGAATATTAATTTAAGTGTAAGGAAGTCCTTTCTTAAGGCATTTGTTTGGAGTGTTGCCTTATACAGGAATGAAACTTGGACGATAAATAAATAGTTTAGACAGGAAGAGGATAGAGGCTTTTGGAAAGTGGTGCTACAGCAGAATGATGAAGATAAGGTGGGTAGATCACCTAATTAACGTAGAAATATTGAACATAACTGCTGAAAAAAGGAATTTTTTGCATACTTTGACTAAAAGAAGGGATCGATTGGTAGGACACATTCTTAGACATCAAGTAACCGTAAATTTAGAATTGGAAGGACGTACCCACGTACAGACACACACAGTCTATTTTATAAGATGTATATATTAATTTTTGCGGCAGTGTAATTTATTTAACCGAGAAAGGGTTTGAGGCTGTGTTTAAAGCTTATCCGAAATCGCTAAGCACGCTTATGAAAAAATTGAAGAGTGTAGTATAGATGATGCGCTCCATATTAAGCAAAAAAAGTTTATCTCGGCCCTCAGTGTCATCTGTAGAGATCGTCTGCAAACTTTGTTGCGAAGAAAGTCGGTAGTAAAGAGCTAATGCATTAAAACGCATGTTGGATGCCGCAGTTCATGAACATAACATAGGAATACTGTGTCATATGAAATTTGTTGGCTTTGAGTGTGCAGAATTAAGTGGATGTATCCTTCGTCTTAAAAACAAAAAGTTAAAAATAAATAAATAAAAAGCAAGTAAATCGCACAGAAGCACCTTGATAAGAAGGGATTCTTAGCCTTCCTCGCCGACAAAGTGCCGGAACTTGAATTCGGGGAAAGACGATTGAAATCCCTGCCCGTCTACACATTACGGTATACTGTCGTTTCCGTAAATAGCTTAGTTTAAATTCTGAGACGGTTTCTTTTGGAATGGACACGACCGAATTCCAAGACGAGCTCATGCTCGGTGCCTAATGACCCCGCCGCCGACAGAGCGTAAAACGTTAATCTTGCTTTCTTCCTTTTCTTTTTTCGGCCCTTCCGTTCGTTAGCCGTGTGAATGTGAACAAATTCGTTCTGGCCGCCGCCCAGGCTGACCACCAGAGCGAGGTGGCATTCCGTTAGAGCAGCTGAGGGCGACCGCCGGGTCACCTGTGGCGTAACGGGTGGTGAGGCGGAGAGTCCCGCAGCCAGCCAGTGAGGCGTGTGCAAGTAGCCCACCTGAAGAGTATCCAGTGGTAAGGGACCCAATTCTGTTCAAAAATGTGCAAATGTTTGTAGAGCTTATGGTACTTAACTTCGGGGTCATTAGTCCCTAAACTTACAAACTACTTACGAACTAGCTAATACTAAAGACGGCACAAACATCCACGCCCGAGGGGGGATTCGAACCCCCGACCGCAGCGACCGTGCAGACCGTGACTGGCACGCCGCAGACCACTCAGCTACCGCGGCCGGCCCCCAATTCTGTATGAGGTATACTGCAGGGCCTAGTGTGTCTGTATTACAAAGAGACCATCTCATCTACGAGTAAATTACACTAGTTCCGCCAGACCATAGCTGAATACAGCAAATAAACTACCAGAAACATCGCGTTCGTAACTATTAGAATAGCCAACCTCCAAATTCACTGTAACCACTGCAGATGACGGACTGTGTGATTTAAAATGGCAATTTATGTTGGTATACTATGCAACCGATATTGAGGACGTCCAGCTGATACTTCTCAGAGTACAGAGTTACTGAAAGAAGAAGAAGATAAAGCCAGTTACTTTTTAGCATTGGCCGTGCTGATGTGGTAAAGCATACATGCGGACTAACGGACAGCAGCTCTTTGTCCGTTAGTCCACACATTTGGTCCTCACATCCGTATGTATTCTTCCAAACGACGAACTTGACAAAGCATATAGGTTGCATGTATTTTATTAATGATGTTGCCTAATGGCAGACTAATTTAATAGTAAGAATGGGTTAATGTAGTCTAGAAACAAGTCGTACTGACAAACGTTTATATAAATGACAATGGCGCGTGATTTGGGACTATGACAAACAGTTTAACAATAAAGTCAAAACAGATTATACACAGAATTTTTAATTATTTATGACTAATTTAATACAAATAAACAATCTCTGAGACGGATTTTCGCCTCGAATATGTCAAAGACAATAATGATAAATCTGAAGTATAGCATTAAAATTTGTAATGCGGCCGGAAATCGAACCCGCACCTCCATGTTTACTAGGCAGACGCCTTACCGTTACAACACCACACCACTAACGATTAAGGCGCCTCGGAATAGTCTAAGTTCGATTTCCCTCCACGTCACAGACATGTCTGACATATTCGAGACCAAAATCCGTCTCAGGGATCGTTTATTTGTATTAAATTGATATTTACATCACCTTAACAGGATTGTTCCAATATGTCCATTGCCGAGGTGCTATTCCGCTGCATGGAGAGCCTTGGCGGTAGTAGCAATGATCTTTGGAACACAGAAGCTGAATTAAAGTTTGTGACGTGGAGGGAAATCGTACTTAGACTATTCCGAGGCGCCTTAATCGTTAGTGGTGTGGTGGTCTTACGGTAAAACGTCTGCCTAGTAAGCATGCAGGTCCGTTTTCGATTCCCGGCCGCATCACAAATTTTAATTTTATGCATCAGATTTATCATTATTTATGACTAGTTTCGGACAATTTTACCCCTGACGTGATCTGAAAAATGATAAAATGTTCGAAACTAGTCGTTAATAATAGAGATAATTTCTACGCAGTTTTGGCGGTTATTCGTAATTTTTCCGCCAGCACCAAGATCCTGGCGTCCAATTACACTTGGTTCAGACAATAATACTGCAACACCTCCATCTGATGATGAGCTTGTAGTGGCTTAGAAACTAGTTAATAAATAGTATGGTTTCATATTTCACTCATGTAAATCATCAGTTCAACCAGCAATTCTCGATAGCCCGTCAGCCTGACAAGTGTTGACACAATCACCCGCCGACGACCGCCGCAGTAGCCTCAACGATGTCTGCTTGTGTGTTTTGCCCTGTTTTAGTATGTGGGTCTCTTCTGCTCTGATGCGTGGCTTATTTCTATTATTCCTCCTCGAGGGGGGAAACGTCCTAGCATGTGTCTAAAGACCATCGATAACGTTGCGCTGTGGCCGTGATCATGTCCACAAAACCAGTCTACCTTTATGTTCTCTTTAACGAGACACGTATCAAACATTTGCTGGATCTCGACGTAATTCAAAACGGCCCCTGAAGTCAAGAGAGCTGTAAAAGTGGTCATGAATGAAATTTTCTTTCAAATAGAAATGGGTCTTACGTAGAGTTGCCATCCACGGCGAAATTTCGGGATCGTCACTGTTACGAACCTTCGTGTCCCGATAAGACCCAATTTACTTTTGCGTAATACCGTTACGAGAAATGTAGGTCTATGTATCTAAATAGCGTGACTCAGAGAATGGAAGTCTCAACATTTCCTGGAAGAAACGTGGATTTATTTCAGGAAAACGAAAATCCTGCACGCAGATGGCAGCTGCTAAAAATTAAGCGAGCTTCTTTTTTTTTTTTTTTTTTTTTTTTTTTTTTTTTTTTTTTTTTTTTTTTTTTTTTTCCGCACAGAACGCCACTGTGGAAAGACTGTTAAAGGAATCGACTGCTACCAGGGACTATGGAATCTGTCTTACAGTGTCAAGAAAGCTGACTTGCATGGAGTTTTATAATTAGATAAAATGGAAAAATAAAGACTTGCTGAAAAAAGTACTACTTCTGGCAAAACAAGTCCTACGTTATAAGTTATAAATAAAAAGCAATTACATTGAAAAATATATTACTTTATTTCTACAACCCCATCTCAAGGTGTGCCGACGAGGCACCATGTTGCGTACCACAGTTTTGCATCACGTTACTTATTTTCGTTTTTTGGTATCTTCTGTAACACTCAGGAAGAAACCAAGACACATCTGCTACAAACCTGAATTTTGACCGAAGTATCAGTTCTAACACGGACTGTATTCACATGCGTTTGTATGCTGTATTGGTATCTGAACAAAGTAACCTCCGTCATCACACACATACAGACACACACACACACACACACGCACACACACACACGCATACACGCCCATGGATGCGCCACCTAGCAAATTATGAGTTGACCTGCGGGAGATGCTGAATGTTCAAATGTTTGAAAACCTATTGGACCTAACTGCTATGGACACCAGTCCCAAGACTTCCAAACTACTTAAACTATTCAAAAATCCAGCTACTGGGATTGTGTTACAAAGGAAGCGATTGAAATAAAACTAGCGAATAACCTGCTCAATAGGGATGGAGGTTTTTGTTTGAATTTATAGGAAATCCTGCTCTCCCACTTGGCCAAAAACAGAGGGACCAAATTAATGCCAAGTCACCCACTGAAAACGTTTATTATTGATATTGTTGTTGGCTGTGTACTTGCGTGCTTGGAGTGTGTTTTCTGTTGTCATTGACAACCGAAATATTAAACGTCATTGCACATTGCTCCCTCGCTGCAGCATTACCTTGAGAACGGCAGGGTGGGCTCCTGACGAAATATCGGCCGACGCCGAGTTTCATACCTGGCTGCATACCAGCAAGTTTTCTGAATATACCAATCGTCGGGAGAAATTAAGGAATCATACTTAAACTACTTACACTAAAGGTAACACACACACACACACACACACACACACACACACATACATACAAACACACACACACGTCCGAGGGAAGATTCCAGATCCGTGTCATGATGCCTCAGGTCATGCGGCCATTCCAGCGTGTCGGAGAAGCTGAAAACCACAAGCAACCAGAGCATGGCAGGAGTGTGGGAACGCGGGAAAGTAGCTCCCAGCCAAAAGTCGTAATTAATTGCGTCAGCGCTTTCTCCTGCGAACAGCTGCGCCGTTCTCGGACCCGTTTCGGCAACTCTCGTAAACGAAGTGGTCTTATTGTCTGGCGTACTGAAAAAACGAATAGCTTATCGACTCTCATATATAATTTCCGTATAGATTCCATTTTTTCTCAGAAACATCTGTCACCATCCTACACAGTTGACAGATATATTCAAATTAGGTGTATTCCTGTCAAGAACAACGACGTTTCACAGTGTTGCGTTTCCCGAACTAGTTGAAGGGAATGGACTTTAATGAATAAAGAAAATGGACACCAATTTCGGTTGTTATTCAGCCAATCCTCCACCGTGTAATCCTCGTCTGTTGTATTGCCAAAGTAAGGACAACATTCTTCGTGACAAACAATTGTTTCTGCCCCCTCTATTTGTATTAAATTGGCAAAAGATGTGACTCGAGAGAGGTGAATACACAAGGCAAACATTGTATTCAATGTTCACTAAACTGCATGATTACGGGCAGCAATGCTGTTGACGTATGCTTTCGCAACACATTAAGAAAACCCGATTCTCCTACAAATATTGTACCGTCCACGACAGTGGACAGGACTATTATGTTCGAAAATGCCGCGTATGGGGTCCATACCTCGGGCTCTATTGATCAGAGGGATAAGTGGTTTTTTTTTTTATCCCTGAGCCTGCCTAATGGACAAACTGTATCTATCCAACAGTACAGTGTCAAAATTTCAGCATGAGACACGTCCTGCATGCCAGTGGACGAGAAACGGACAGAGCATTAATGGTGGGAGAGAAGCAGTGGCAGCGAAAAATATAAACGATAGAGACAGCAGCAGTGAGAATAAAACAGAGAGGAAACGAAAGAAATCTGTGGACCATACATAAGACTGGCGAACTTAAAATAACAAAAAATTCACTTCCCTCTGTTCCAACGTGTTAAAGTTTCCCACGTTACGAGTTACAAGCCTCAGCAAAGCGTGCACAACATGTGTAGGGAAGAAGTAAATTGTCACGGAAGAGACTGTTTGAAAGAAAGAGACAGTGATAATGAGAGAGAGAAAAAAATGGCAAGAAGGCAATGGCAAAAGATACTGAGGTGGCGGAGTAGGTGACAGTGGTAAGGAAGACAGACGAAAGGGATGAAGATAGTGACATTTGAGGAGAAAGTGCCACTGAGAGACATATACAGATACTAGCAGCAAGAGGAAGATGTGTATGAATACACAGAGAGATTGGGTAAAAAAAAAACCTTATGTTCTGTTACGACTACGAGTATGTTCGCATGTCAACATTTTTGGTGAGGAAGGTGGAATAAGGACTGAAGTAGTTGTTTCCCCAAATGTCTGTCAACAATCTTTGTTATTTTTTGTGCTCCGACATGATAATTATCATTATCAACTTAATATCGCTCACTCCACGAATGTAGATAAATCCTCAAGCATAGATTATGCCACGCAAAAGTAGCCGCGTGTTCTAAGGCATCAAGCTACAGACAGGGCGGCCGCTCACGTCGGAGGTTCGAGTCCCTCGGACATGTATGTATGTGTGTGTGTGTGTGTGTGTGTGTGTGTGTGTGTGTGTGTGTTATCCTTAGTATAAGTTTAAGTAGTTTGTAAGTCTAGGGACTGATGACCATAGCAGTTTGGTTCAATACGTTTTCAAATATTTGAACATTTGCATTGGTTGTCCCAAGTCATTATCACGATATTGCAGATTATTGCGCCGTGAATAAAACTCATGATCTTCAATATAATGATAATGAAACGATCGTATACTTCGGATAGCCCCATCGGACTTCGGCCGCCTATTGCAACTAATTTTATTGACGCTCACTTCGGCAACTTGCGTGTCAATAATTCAATGATTACGTATATTTTATTCTCCTTTATGTTATTGTGTTAGTGTCCGTTATCACAATTGCTATTCTACGTCGTCACTATGTGTACCTTCTGTCGGTACCATACCCATTGAAATCACTTTTTTTCTGGTTGAAAATGGAATTGATTTATGATGCTATGGGCAGACTCGGCTGCTAACCAATTACTGTACTTGCTTGAGCTTCATAATTATTGATCCCGAACACACTGGCAACACACTTGCGACACGTTAACTCGAGTTCTAACACATCATTAGAGGGTTTCATTTAGGAGGAAAGGATTAACGTCCCTTCGACATTGTGGTCATCAAAGACGGAGATCACGCTCGGATAGTTTTTGTTAGAAATGAGGAAGGAAATCAACTGTAACCTTTGCAGGCAAATCACGGAAACCTAAATTCGGATGGCTGGAGGCGGGTTTCAATCGCCGTCCTCCCGAATGCGACTCAGAAAGTAGAGACCCTATTATAGACGCACTGAAGGAATCGCGAATGATATGCTAATAGTCGAGTTTTTTCGTAGGTAACAGAATCAGATATGGTAAAGTTCAAAATTAACTTGAGAAGTGGGGAATGCTCATACATTATTATGGGGACACAATTATTCCACTTTTATTTCATGTTCAATTCAATTGTTTGTATAGCTTAAGGGACTTAACTAAGGGGCCATCAGTCCCTGAACTTACAAACTACTTATGAACTAACTAAGACTAAGGACGGCACAAATATCCATGCCCGAGGGGGGATTCGAACCCCCGACCGTAGTGGCCGTGCAGACCGTGACTGGAGCGCCTCAGTCCCCTCGGCCACCGCGGCCGGCTATTTCATGTTATTTCTATATATTTATCTTGAGTTTTGTTGTTATATTATTACTGTGTTATACTGAAAAAAATTTTAATACACTGGCACCGTCATGCTGCGCAAAAAGAAGTATTTTCATGAATTGCTACAGGAAACCAAAGAATAGTTCCCACAAAGTAAAAGATTAAATAAATATTTAAAATCTGGTATTGACCATACCTCTTAAAAGTCACGAGAAAGTGTCAAGGTACCATTCTTCTCGTGGAAGCACGAGGAAATCTGACGACGGGTTGAAACATTGTACCGCAGAATACGAATGCAATATGACATTCGTTGTTGGAATAAAGGCGTATGCATGTGCACTCCATATTCCGCTGATTTCTAATTTTGCCCTCACGTCCACTTCATCCTGCAAATGATTTACTCTCGTCCGAAGCTAGGTACGTAGTTCCGATGCGGAGACTCAAGTAAAGTATACATCAATGATCACCTACTTACTTCTCTAACACTGTCGTAAGAGAATTAGCTGTGGCAATGTTCGAATTCTTTGTATCCTAGGCAACCGTGAAACAGTGGTCCGTAGTGCTCCCAATGTCTCGCTCTCATTCAGAATCACCCACTTAAAGCACAAACTAAATTTGAGAATCGACATTATTTCAAGTATTTCTACAAATTTGTCTATTGTAGCTTGAGTTCTGCGCAGCGCTATTAAAAATGGTTCATTTAACGTAAAAAGTAACGTTTCGGTAAAAATAATTGAGTTTGTTTTGAGAATGTTGGCTATCATGTTTCTTTTAACACCTGCTTGGCCTTATCTTAATACATGTCACCCGTCAGATAAGGTAGGCGACTTAGTTCCGTTGCTTATCTTCACAACAACTGTTACACAATGTCAATGTTGTATGAGACTCACTGGTTAGGTTCTCCAGAGAAGAAAGCCGCTACTTCGAGAGTACTTGAGTTCTTTTCTAACCATTAAAATACTTCTTCCTCGTAGGAGTATAACTAGTGCTGCTGTAACTAGACTGCCTAAGAGACCAGAAGGTTTGATCATTTCTGCTGGTTGATAGTAGTTCTCGATAGCTTGGGATCGATCGGTTGACTTCGATGTGGGAATAAGGATATTTTTAGCATAATAGTGGCGATTACAAACTTTACGGTGTTAATCAATGGTGGAAGGACACGCTACATCTCCGAGGACAACGGTGACCTGTCCTTCAAATGAGAACATCAGTTTTAGCAGGATCCTTCAAGGGATATTGCCTCTGTGTTTGCACCTTCCCATAATATAAAGTTTTGATTTCCTATTCTGCGAAAAGAAAAGCTTTGTGGTGTTCTTTTAAGGGTGCTACTAAGACTATTTTGATGCTAGATATGCGAAAATTTAGATTTGGAGCCATGGCAGGAACTTTTTTTTTTTTTTTTTTTTTTTTTTTTTTAGTGTTTTGGGATGTTATGAATTCTGCCATCCATGGTGCAATAGGGGACGGCAAGTTATATCAAAATACTTGATTAGGAAAGCATTTTTAAAGCTAAATCTATGAAAATTTATATTTAGAAGTAGAAACAACCAATGCAGACCACCCAGTCTACGCGTGCGAAGCAGCGGGATTTAAGGTAGCAGCTTAATAAAATTACAAAACTTTAGTTTTTTGCTTAAGCATGTTTGCAGCGTTTTTGACGACGCCTGTAAAATTTTTACCTGAAGATGGCCTAATAAGCCGAAAACTAGTTCAAATGTTTGTATAGCTTATGGGAATTAACTACGGGGTCATCAGTCCCTAAACTTACAAACTACTTATGAACTAGCTAACACTAAGGACGGCACATATATCCATGCCCGAGGGGGGATTCGAACCACCGACCGTAGTGGTCGTGCAGACCGAGACTGGCGCGCCACAGTCCCATCGGCCACCGGGCCGGCCCGAAAACTAGTTCATAAATAAACATAAATTAGTAGAACAAAAAACAGATTGTTTCTTTTCAACACTAAATATAGGATAGTTTTACCAACACGTGATAGAAGAGTCCATTTATAATATCATTGTATTAATGAGCCACTTGTTGTGGAGGAATTTTCCAAGGAACTCAAAACAAGATGCTCGATTTACTTTAAATCTAATCAAAATTACTTTGGATTATTTTTAATCGACTAACTGGATCAAATGAATTATTTATTCCTAATACATTGTCACGCCACTTTTATAATCGTAATGGCGATGGTCTTATTTTACCTTTCATATATCGATTGGAGCTGCCTTTATCGTCCATCATCCGTAATCGAGTGCCAAGCACCACTGCTCATAGGTTCGTAACATGGCAGCTAGCTTAGCCACTAGCCAAAGTGAAGATATTACAGGATGTTTAATCACTGAAACTGAAATTTTACTTTCTTGAGTATTTTACTTTCCTGAGTATTCTCGTGAACGAAGCGATTGTGATTTTAGTTCCGCCGCAAATTGCTGACCGCCGTTTTCTAGGATACATTACACATCCGGAAGTTCGGTCATTGGTCCCTTAAAATCAGCATTTGCACATTTAAGGAGAGGAAGGAAATAACTGATCTTAACTGCCACTTGGGAAGCGAAATAAATGGCGCCCAGTAAAAATTTGAGTTGGGCCACGATCCAAAGTTGGGTTTCCCACTTGCAGGCAGCAGTCGGCTTAACCGCCGGCCGCGGTGGCCGAGGGGACTGAGGCGCTCCAGTCACGGTCAGCACGGCCACTACGGTCGGGGGTTCGAATCCCCCCTCGGGCGTGGATATTTGTGCCGTCCTAGTTCGTAAGTAGTTCATAAGTAGTTTGTAAGTTTAGGGACTGATCACCCCGTAGTTAAGTCCCATAAGCTTAACAAACATTTGAACATTTTGAATCGGCTTAACCACTGGTTTAGCTGCGCTCGCCTAACCATCCGTCTCAAATTGCCATGCCGTCCATCCCCTCTTATGCTCGCCATTTCGGATTCGCACACACGTCTGCGTTGAACTAATAATCCATACCCGTCGTCGTCTACCAATCTTTATATGTACTTCTACAGGACGACGGCGTTTGGTATTTTATTTTACCTCAGGTGTGGTAATAACGTTCGATCTCGTGTGGGAATCCAAATGGCTACACAGCTGCAGGAAACGATTTGTGTGAGTTCGCTGCGGATGGGAGGCGAGCACTGGTAGCCAAGAGGTGAAGGCGACGACTGACCCAAAGTAGGATATCCGGCTTCTGATTCCTGCCCGGCTCAAATTTTCACATTTCGTCATTGTTCTTCCTTATTCTCACTGTTGTTGTTGTGGTCTTCAGTCCGGAGACTGGTTTGATGCAGCTCTCCACAATACCCTATCCTGAGCAAGCCTCTTCATCTCCACATAAGAACGGCAACCTACATTTGTCTGAATCTGCTTACTGTATCCATCTCTTGGTCTTTCTCTGTGATTTTTACCCCACACACTTCCCTCCAACGCTAAATTCACAATTTCTTGATGTCTAAGAATGTGTCCTACCAATCTATCCCTTCTTTTAGTCAACGTATGCCAGAAATTTCTTTTCTCCCCAATTTTGTTCAGTAACTCCTCATTAGTAACGGATCCACCCACCTAATCTTCAGCATTCTTCTGTAGCACCATATTTCAAAAGCCTCAATCCTCTTCCTGTCCGCACTGTTTATCGTCCATGTCTCACTCCCATACAAGGCAACAGTCCATACAAATGCCTTCAGAAAGGACTTCCTTAGACTTAAATCAATATTCGATGTTAATAAATTTCTCTTTTTCAAGAACGATTTTCTACCCATTGCCATTCTGCATTTTATATCATCTGTACTGCGACCATCATTTGTTATTTTACTGCCCAAGTAACAACACTCATCTACCTCCTTTATTGCTTCGTTACCTAATCTAATTCCTTCAGCATCACCTGATTTTCTTAGATTGCACTCCATAACCCTAGTTTTTCCCTTGTTAACATTCATCTTATATGCACCTTTCAGCACACTGTCCATTTCGTTCAATTGCTCTTCCAGGTCCTTTGCTGTATCTGATAGAATTACTATGTCGTCGGCAAAACGCAATGTTTTTAATTCTTCGCCCTGAACTTTAATTCCTTCTCCAAATTTCTCCTTGCTTTCCTTTATAGCTTGCTCAATGTACAAATTGAACAATATTGGGGAAATGCTATTCTCACTAAGTCTCCAAATTCACGTATGGTGTCTGTTCTTTCTGGAATGTCCGGTAGTACACCGATCTATGTATTTAATTCAGCAGTCGACACAGCATATAGCAGCCCCACCATAATTACAGGCGATCACATTGAATATTATTCCGCATTACACTTTAAAACATTTCTGAAGTGTTTGTACTAGGACTGTTGATGAAAATTTAATATATCAATATTTTACACGAAAAATATCGATATATACAAGCAATGTTGGCCTTAACGACATACCAATTCATCGATAACTTGCCAATATTGAGTGCCGGTTTTTTTATTTTATATATATTTTTTCCACAATTTTCAATAAATATTAGAAATTGTTCTTTAAAATATAGTAGAACATTATTTTACTTTCACTGTGTCGAGCTTTCAACATATCCAATCCTGTTCTATGACTGTGTGAATTACGTATAGATGGCAGAAAAGAAGTCCGATTACAGTCGAGGGTGGCGGTGTGAATGGAATGAATTTCACTGTTATATGCAAATAGTGTGCTATTCCTCTACATCAGCCTTCTTCAGAGACAGTTGCTGAAAATGATACAGTTACTAAATTATAAATATGTTTTTGAAACGTAATATTCCTATAACAATACGGCATATTTACCTGCCAGATTCCAGGAATGAGGATATTCGATGGAGCGCTCGAAAGGTTTATGTCGCAACGATTGCACTGTGTAAAATATATTGAATTTTCCTACATCAGGGTGCAAAAAGGCTTATCTCGATTCTGAGACAATGACAAATTAAAACCGCGGCAGAGTGCCTGAGCGCATTGAGGCGCTATGCTCCGATACGCGAGGCCGCTCTCCGTCAGGGGTTCGAATCCTCCCTCGGGCTTGGATATTTGTGCTCTCTTTAGTTTAAGTTAGTTTATAAGTAAGCTTGTAAGTTTAGGAACTGATGACCCTGCAGTCGTCAAGTCCCATAAGCTTAACAAACATTTGAACATTTGACAAATTAAGAAAATGACCGGCTACCGGAATGAAACACTTCATGACACTGTATCATGTACACAGTTGTTAATTAACAAGTCGACCAAAAAGAGGTATAGTTTTTCTTTAAATTCTTGCATTAAGGGGAACAGGCAGGCTGCTAGCTTGTTATTGTACAGAATATCTAGTAATAAAACAGTACTTAAATGTACAGCTCTGAAACGAGCAGTATATTCAAGATGTGGAGCAGATATTTTTAGAAGCTGAAATGTCGCTACTTCTTTCGATATATAAATGGCCGATAAAGATATTTTAAAAATATGAACAGCCCTAGTTTTTATCTACAGCTACATACACACTCCGTAATCCACTCAAAGGAGCGTGGCGGTGGGTACTCAGTACAACTAATAATTACTTGCTTTTCTGTTTCACTTCCATATAGAACGAGGGAAAAACGAATGCTAGTATGCATCTGCATGAGCCTTAACATCTTTGATCTCTTTAGCCTTTGCGCGAATTGTAGATTGGCGGCAGCAGAAGAGTACTGCAGTACGCTTCAAATTCCGGCGCTCTAAATTTCTTCAATGGTGTTTCTTGAAAAGCATGTCGCTTTCCCTCCAAAGACTCCCATCTGAATGCCCGAAGCATTTCATAACACTCGCACATTGATCGAACGTACCAGTGACACACCTAGCCGCCCGGCTATGAACTGCTTCTATGTCTTCCCTTAAACCGATCTGGTGGGGATCCCAAACACTTGAGCAATACTAAAGACGAGGTCGTCCAAGTATTTTATATGCCGTCTCCTTTAACAGACAAATCACATCTTCCCAAAATAATCCCAATAAACCGAAGTCGACAGTCCGCCTTCTCCAAGAGTGTTCTTTTATGCTCGTTCCATTTCATGTCGCCCTGTAGTGTTACGCCTAGATATTTAACTTACGCGACTCGTTCAAGCAGCACACTACTAATTACGGGATTGTTTCTCCTACTCATCTGCATCACCTTACATTTCTTCTACATTTAGAGGAGTGTGCCTAGCACAGTGGACAAGTGCTTGGAGCATAGTGGACATTTAGAGGTAGCTGCCATTTCTCACACCACCTAGAAATTTGGTAGCTACCGTTCCTCACAGTCACACCGCCTAGAAATTTCCTCCAAGTCATCCTGCATCCAAAGGCCGTGTCCTATGTGGGCGACAAAAGCGAGCGAGCCGGCCGCGGTGGCCGAGAGGACTGAGGCGCGTCAGTCGCGGTCTGCACGGCCACTACGGTCGGGGGTTCGAATCCCCCCACGGGCATGGATATTTGTGCCGTCCTTAGTGTTAGCTAGTTCAGAAGTAGTTCCTAAGTTGTTTGTAAGTTTAGGGACTGATGACCCCGTAGTTAAGTCCCATAAGCTCTACAAACATTTGAACATTTTGATTTGAAAAGCGAGCGACAAATCTCAACCGCATGTATGGTTACGGGTCTGTCCTACGTGAGCGACATCTGCAGCGCCGCGCGTCAGACGCGACAACGAGCGACATTTGAATCTCAAACCTGCTTGAATCTTGTCGCTGTCGCACGCGCGACAAAGTGTCCAGTTCGTTGAGAATCGTCTGCTTGTCGAGGTTATAAAGGACGTCGCAAGAATTCTGCAATCTAATAATTCCTGAAGTTTATTAAACTGCAACTGTTTCGGTAATAACAGAATATAGAATTGCAGTTGTACACATAAGAAGTACATTAAGAAGTTTGGTTGGGATGAAGTGTCCTAAAATAACTATCTCGTAAATTTTCTTTTGGACTTTAAAGACGACTGAAGTTCAATTTTTAAATTGTTTCTAATATGACAGTATTTTGTTTTTACTCTAAGTGGTAGTTTGATTTACACAATGATGAACGTGTTTTGCACGATTGCATTTGTTTGCTTTTTAAGCATATGCAGTAATAACAAACATACTGCAGAGGGAGAGAGAGAGAGAGATAACGCTAAGATGTCAGACGAGATGTGTCTAAAATTACGTTTCTGAATAAAATATCTTGATATAATGTTTCAAGAGGAATTTAATGTGTTTGGTAGGCCTTCAGTGGGATACGTGTATTTGCAATAGAGATGAATATATTGGTATTAACTTGATAAGAAATTACAACTTGGTAGCCCACATCACTACCCCTATACAACGCCCACTGCTAGCAAGTCCGTCCAGAATTAAATGATTTACTGTCGTTTTACAATAAGATTTATTTTGTTCGTATTCAGTTGTTGGTGGTTTGTAGTTACTCTAAAGTATCTGGCCGCGGTGGAGTAGCCGAGCGGCCAAAAGCGTCTCGCTGCGGAGCGCGCTGTTGCTCGCCGTGGAGGTTCGAGTCCTCCCTGGGGCATGGGTGTGAGTGTTTGTCCTTAGGTTAGTTTACCTAGGTTTAAGTAGTTTGTAACCTACGGACTGATGACCATGCAGTTTGGTCCGATAGATTTACAAACATTTGAACTTTGAAAGTATCTGTACTTGTCGTTATATTTGGCTGGTGATCATCACTGTCTACTTTCGTATTTCAAGTTATGAATGTAATAGTCCACGTACATTCTTCACTTTGTAAATTTAATGCACAGAACTCTTTTTACGTCTTATTTCCTAGTGTAAATAAAACTTTATTGTCTTACTATGGAGCTATCGTTGTTCTACGGTTTACGGATGCCAAATATGAGAAAGAGCTGATCGGTTCTAGCCGCCATCTTGTAGCGAGAAGTTGTCGCTCACGTAGAACACCCGGCCAAGTCGCTGCTTGTAGCGGCGGTGTCGCGTAGCTGTATGTCGCGCGCTGTCGCTCGCTTTTGTCGCCCACGTAGGACACGGCCTAATACAGGGACGACACCTTCCAATACACTACAGCATCATCAGCAAACAGCCGCAGATTGCAACTCAGCTCTGACCGTGGGGTAATTTACACCGCCAGTAATCCAGCGGTAGTTGGCAGTGTATGCGGAAACACTGTAGTGCCAAGTGACTAGCGTCAATTGTCAAGCATCAGAAATAGAGAGGCATGCTGGGCGCTTAGACATCCCGGCAGCCTCAGAACACGTGCGTTATGTATTGGGGGACAACTGGCGGGTAGCGCTTCTGCGGGTGACTTGCGGTCGCAGTTGGTGCCATATACCAGGCGGCAAGAAGCTGCAGCCGGGAGATGAGAAGTCAGATGCACCACAAATACCGGCTGGCCGCCGTCCAGCGCTGCGGAAGCGGCGCGGCGCGGCGCGGCGTGGCGTGTCGTGTCGCAGTGCGCACGCATTTGGCTCGACCGCCGGCGCCACAGAGATGCTGGGCAGCTCTTCCCGTCGCGACAGCCGTCCCTATAAAACATGTAGCGCGTTCTGCTGCGCCCACGCCAGCCGGGAAACGGACGGCGTCCGCTGCAGCAGCACTCAAAACAAAAACTCATATTTACGAATTTACAACATGTCAGGCAGGAACAGTAACTTGGCTACATCTGCCTCTACAAACATACTCCGCAAAAAAAAAAAAGTGCATTCCACAAGTACTGTGTTACACGAATAGCAACTTCCCTAGTGTAGTGCACCCCTGATCTATCTAAGGGCGTCCTACAATTCCCCACCAGATAATGCATATCTAGAAATCTGCAGCCATGACTGTCACAGAGTCCATTCAACGCTGGGAACAATGCTACAAATTGACAGCTCTGCTTGTACCCAGCGTGTAATTTTGTCAAAGTTGAACGTGGCACTAGTTTCGTACCATAAGGTACAGTTTTAGACAAAATAATTGATTTCCAGCCGGCTGCCGGCTAATCCCGAGTTGTTCACTTAAGGTGGCCAACAAAGTCGATCGTCAAAAAAATGTTCAAATGTTTGTAGAACTTATGGGACTTAACTACGGGGTCAGCAGTCCCTAAGCTTACAAACTACTTATGAACTAGCTAAGACTAAGGACAGCACAAATATCCATGCCCGAGGGGGGATTCTAACCCCCGACCGTAGTGGCCGTGCAGACCGTGACTGGAGCGCCTCAGTCCCCTCGACCACTGCGGCCGGAGGTCGATCGTCCGTCAAGGTCCAGCGATATGGAGAAAATGACAACACTCTTAAGATGTAGATGCCTGGAGTAAGTCTTGTCACTTACTCGAGCAACTAGTGAGGTGTACGGGACCTTCGATTTGTGATAAATGTCGAACAGTTCGAATGTAAGTTGCGCAGCTCGAATCTGCTCCCTCCCAAAAAATTTTTAACCGAATTTCGACTGACTGCATATGTTATCGGGTTGAGGGAACCTCGAATATGATACACTTTACTTCCTAAGCCACCAACAATAGGGAAACTTCCTGAAATACTTGCACAAATGACCTCTGGGCAATATCAAGATCACAAGTATTTACGCTCGGAAGTCCCCTCGCCGACAGCGGTCAGCGACTGTCTACGAACACTGCCACACCTCAGGCACTTACCCACCAGGTGTCAGCGACACGGCGCTCTGAGTGTATTAGTCAATTGTTATTTCCTGACTTGAGGGTCTAGTACTTACACTACAGTTGGGTATTGGATTTTGGATCTATAAAATTGGTACTGTGTTTCGTGACTGATTTTTGGTACTTTTAGTTAGACCCTACACCGACTTCTGGACCTTGACTAGTGAATGCAAATGCCACACGACAGGTAAATGGTCGCAGTTCATCACGTGTGTCTGTTAACGAAACTTCTTGCATATGCTAAAAATTGCGTTCCACATCGATTTTTCTTAAAACATTTTGCTACGTGTTTTGCCCAAAAGTAGTCACTCAGCACAGTACAAAGGATCCGAGCTGCAAAATCCAATGCACAACTCGAATATAAGAACTAGAATTTCAAGTAAGGAAATAACGGTGAATAGACTAACAGCGCCGCGCCGCTGACACCTGTTCGGTAGGCGGCTGACAGGCGGTCGGTGCCGAGAGTCCGAGCCAGCAGCTGCGTGCATAAACAGTTGTGAACGCAGAGAGCCATGAGGTCATCTGTGGAATTATTTATGTGAGTTAGGAAGTAATTATATTCGAGATTCCCTCAGACATAACATAAGCAGTCGGACGAAATGTGAATAAAAAAATCTTTGAGAGTTAGTGAATTCAAGCTCGCCTTGTATTAAAACTGCGTGACAACACAAGGCCAAAATCTCCTACAGCTTCCTAGATGCTCGAATAGGTAACAAGAAATCCTTCAGACACTTCCGAAACCTACATGGTTGCCAGATCTTTCATATAGCAGGACAGATATTTTTTGAAAGACGATCGACTTTATTGACCATCTAAAGTGAACGACTAAGAGTTAGCCTCTACGGCACCCGATCGACTATCAATTTTTTGTGTTTAAGACTGTACTTCTTAAAGCCAGCCAATTAAAAATTTCAATTAACTATGCTTCTTTGGACAGCAATTATACATACAGGTAACACACCAAACAAGTCTCTTACACTGCCAAGCAAACGTCACACCAGACTAAAGGTCAGCCTCAGGGACGGAATAGGATTTTAATTTGGGAGGAGCTTGATCCAGTTGAACTAAGGGGGGGGGGGGCTTGTACAGTTGAGAATGGTTTTGGCAATGACGCAACGGCGAACCGAACTGTTCGGTGTTCTCCAGACAGAGAGCTTCAGACAGAGCTTGTTGCTACAACGTCAATTGAGCCATGAATTTTGAATCGGGTGCCGCTGTACGCGGTGCTGTTTTCTTTTTCTTTTATTCCCCCTAAGTAAAAGGAAGACAAGAGCTGATTGACAACCTCATACTGTCCATACCACGCAGGTGTGCAACTGTACTGCCCGTGCGAGGGGTCACAGACTATATTAGAGAACAACGAGAATGACTACTATTATTCTAGCCCCATGATGCTTTGTTCAAAACAAACGTCATGTAAACCTCGAGTAAAGAGTTGAGATAGGAAAATTTCGTACTGTATCACACACAAATGACAATCGTGACCAACCTATATCTATAAATGTGAATGTCTGTTAGGTGTACGTTTATCACGTCTCAACCACAAGACATAAAGAGCTAAAAATTTGTACAGTTACTAATGTCTACCCGGGGAAGGCTTTAGGCACGGTTTTATGGCGATCGGATAGCTATATATATATATATATATATATATATATATATATATATATATATATATATATGTGTGTGTGTGTGTGTGTGTGTGTGTGTGTGTGTGTGTGTGTGTGTGTGAATGTCTGTTCGGTGTATGCTTATCACGTCCGAATGACGGAACACGGAGACTTAAATATTTGTACAGTTACTAATTTATAACTCAGGCAGGTTTTAGGCACTGTTTTATAGCGATCTGATAGATATTTAGTAATTTGAAGAATAAAACGCGAAATGCGGAACAATAATTACTCTTTGAAAATATTTACTCTTTGAAAATGGTTTTATTGGTTGCATTGTTGCTTGAGGGTTGATAATGATAAAAGGGTGGAGTATATTGGGATGGAAAGTTATTGGTGTATATAAAATTCTACGTGTGTGTCCGTTAATATTTCGCTCTGCAGCGAAAACTACAGAACGCAAACGAATGGTCCGTGTGTAATTGTTGTCCGAAGTCTCCCGTTGCACACCATAGCAGTTCCATGCCGATAGCTATAAGGGGGTGGAAGATGTGGTGGTTGAAAGTCGTCAAATTATAAGAAAATTCGGACTGAAGGCCAGCGATGACGTTTGCGAGTCTATAGCAAGGAGGTTACATACAGTGAAACGTGATGCCACAGATCATATCTTTGGTCTATGCATGCTACAATGTCTTGAGCTCTTTCTCTGTAAGGATAAGCACATGAATAAGGAAATATAAGAATAAATAAAGAAAAACAGTAAAAAAGAAATTTCTTTTATACATCTCTTTAAAAAAATCGATTTGACGTTTTGCGGATTACATCAAGTGATCGATCTGTTATATTATTACAATCATTATTGTTGAATTTCGTTATTTGATCTACACTACTTACTTTACATAATTTTTTTTTATTTGAATGTTGATTAAAAACGTTTGTTTCTAAAGAAGGTATTGTATTTCATTTCATCCTTCAAAACCAGTCTCATAGCACACTAGCTAGCAAGCGGAGCTGCGGGTTTAAGCTAGTATCTGAATAAAATACGTTACCAAAAGTGTATTATATCTCACCTGATCCCCAAACCGTTTTGAGTAATTGAGAAACGTACCACGAACGCGTGTGAGGCGAATATCTACAGGTTAACAATGCGACAGTGACGTACAGTTTGGTTAAATAATAATCGCCATTTCCTTCCAGTACAAGTGTTCCCTGAAGAAGCTACGGAATCAACAGCAACCGAATTTCGAATAATAGGATTCGCACATCATAAGATTATAATTATGGTCTTGCCGTCATAACGCAAAGGATACTATCGCCTCTATTGTATCACACACAGAGGTGCGAAAACTAAAGTTTCACCCAGGAATTGTCGCGGTTGGCCGGAGGGCCCTGTGAAAGCACTTGGCCAGATGGTCTCGTCAAGGCGGACACCACACATGTCAGATAATTGCCTCCTAATGGCAGCTGCTAACGAGAGTAACAGCAGACGTCCGTGTCAAGGCGCGCCGCGGGATGGGGAAAAAAGTCTTCACTCACGTACAGAGGGACGAGGCTCAGCGCTAACACACACACATGCGACCGGACAGCGGCACAAACCCGCCTCCGGCTATTCTGATTTAGGTTTTGAGTGATTTCCCTAAATCACTCCAGGCAAACGCCGGAACAATTCCTTTCAAAGGGCACGATCGATTTTCTTCCTCATCCTTGACAAAAAGGAAGAAGAAAACGAACGGGCTTGTGCTCCGTTTGTAATGACCACAGTATCGACAGGACTTTTAAATCATATTCTTCCTTCTTTTCTCCCTCCTGTTTTCACAAGCATTTTCGAATTAATGAGCTTATTTTGCTATGAAGCAAATTTAAGTAACTTATAGGCTCACTTTCAGAAAGAAGAAAATGGTATCATACTGTGACGAACCAATCACGTTTAGTAAAGCCACGATGTGTACAGTACTAATCTTTACCGGCTATGACAGGCTGAAAAGACGAAACCCACTCCGAAGTCATAAGAATGGAGATGCAAAGAGATTATCCTATTTCAAAACTGGCGGATAGAGGAAGACATAGCATTGTATTTTCCAAAACACAGTATGACAATGTTAATGGAAAGAGGTTTTCTGAAGTAAAAATCTCTTCGTGCTTGTTATAGGATCATTACGAATTGTGTTCAAATGCAAAGGTACGAACATTCTACCAGCAAACTGGTTGAAATTTGAATATATCGCTTTGGTATAATGTAGTGTGACATCTCGGGACTCCTAAATCATTCGTGGCTATCTATGCCCTCAGCAGGGAAGGTGACGCTCAACCCTTTATTTATTTATTTATTTATTTTACGTCCGATACTTGTCGAATTTCGGGAGCACGGAAAACCCACCAGTGTCGTTTACTGTGAGACACTCTGTAGCCTACGCAAGTCCATCAAGAACAAACAGACTGGGCTGCACACGGAGAGAGTGATTCAGCTCCATGACAATGCGCGTCCACACGTCTCCAGGGTCACACAAAGTGTGCTGGCCAAGTTCAAGTGGGAGCAGCTTGAGCATCCACCATACAACCCGGACATGTCGCCTTGTGACTTCCATGTATTTGGACGGCTAATAAAACGTCCCAAAAGGAAGCACTTCAACTCGGTCGACTAACCGAAGGACACAGTAGAGACGTGGTTCTTGACACAGCCACAGGAATTCTGGGAACAGCGAATCCTTCGGCTCGTTAAGTAGAGAGATAGTTGTGCTCAGACTTCTGCTGATTACGTTTTAATAAAGACTTCAATTATAACCGCAGCGTCGTATCATACCTTCTCATTTGAAAGCACCTCGTACATTTTGCAGTCTATATGAATGACATGGTGGACAGTCAGGTTTTCCGAGACGTTCTTCGCAAATGATGATATTGTAGTGTACCGCAATGCTGGACGACGTGCAGAGGATCGACGCTTGATGTTGGGAGTGGCAGTTGAGTTTCAATATAAATATTGTACAACACTAAAAATATGTACACAGAAAAATACTTTATTCTGTAATTGGACGATTACAGAACAAGGAGTACGGGTACTGACATATTTGAAGTCTAAGGACCACATAAAAATTAAAGGAATCAGTCTACAAATACCATTGCCTGACCAATGGCTAAATATTTCTTGGATCCGTACCAGATAAGATGAGGAAATCCTGAAGATCCAAAGAAGAGCGTAGCGTTAAGTTACAGGTTCATTCAGCAAGCAGGAAGGTATTACGAAGATGACGCAAGAGAGGCGTTCTCCGTCGCAATGTGATTTACTGTTAAAGTTCCGAGAATTGGCAACCAATATAGTGTGTTTATTCTCCTATATATGATCACAAAAATATCACGGAATTGTTCTTCCTGGGAACCATTCAAGATTGAAACAGGGAAGGGGGAAGTAACAGCAGTAAAGGAAGTACATCCCCCTCCCTCCTACACACACACACACACAGAGTAAGGTAACTTTCGAAGTATGTCTGAGATGCATTTCAAACCATACAGGATTTAGTTGTTACAAACCCGTCATGGAGGTACGAACGCAAAATCAGGCACAAGTTTAACCATATCCTTGCTAGTGTCCAGAGATGATGCTGTGTTCCATTTACACAGTATGTGTATCAGCCACATACCATGGTCGAGCACAGGAAAGACCTCCGAAGCTTCGTGGTTTTTGCCCTATGTTTTTCAAGTAACAAATTTAGGATCCGCTCTTTTAAAAATAAACCAAATCCTAAACTTGGGCTTTTTCTTAAATTGTGAGAACATGCTGAAACTTCCATCTTTCAGCACGGCGGAGCAAGTTGTAAAGTCACTTAAAGAGATATCTGTGAACTGAGATACTTCTAAGATGGATCGGCATAAAAGCGGTGAAGGAATCTCACGTTACAACAAGGCTGTCTCATCTCACGGTATAGGATACTTTTTACGAAGTTTGTGAAAGTTTCTCAACATATACGTCCAGTGAACGTAGTTACTTCAGACATGCTCGCAGAAATGTAGAATGAATTTCACCGTTGTCTGGATATATTTCGTGTCTTCAATAGGGAGCACATTGAACCTTTATGAGAGGTATCTCCTGAGCGGAATTATATATGCATGACTGGAAAGCATTGGACTCAATAAACAATACACGCTACACTAATGAGTCCATAACGTTACTGCAGTAGAAGAGGGCATCAGTGAAACCTCTGCAACACGATGACTATACAATTACCAAGGGTGCCTTCATGAAAAAGATGTTAAGGAATTAAAACTGAAAGATAACAACCCCGTCCTAGCAACTGAGTGGGTAAAATTTCCCAGGTAATTGCAGACGGCGCTAAGAGATGGATACCAGCTCCTCTCTACTAAGACATCTGAGTTGTCTTCGTCATTCAACGTCATTTGTGTGCATATTTGAGGAGAAATGCTGCCGCAAGCAGTGAAGCGATGAAGGAGCCAAGAGGTAGGATGTCGCTTCCGCGTGAGAATTGTCAGCACAGCCGACAGCCTTCATTAGCGTAATGGAGTGGTGACCCACTGTGGCGTGCGGGTGGGGTGTCTCTAGGCCGCCGCGTTGCTGGCTAAATATACTCTGGAGGACAACACAATTATATATGCGGCGCGGGAGTGGCCGTGCGGTCTAAGGCGCTTTGCCACGGATTGCGCGGCCGCTCCCCCTTGGAAGTTCCACGTCCTCACTCGGGCATGACTGTGTGTGTGCGTGTGTGTGTGTGTGTGTGTGTTACTTTTAGCGTAATTTAGTTTAAGTACGAGGGTGACTTAGTAAATAAGTCGCAAACTGAAGTAAACGCATCAGTACAGCACGCAGTGTAGGGGTATTGCTCAGCCACTACGACACATCCGTCTTGTGGGTTGCAGCAGTTTTAGGAACCAAATAAAGGTGCAGCTCAAGAGCGTCACTTACAGGATTCAAACGCTGCCACAAAAATTCCAACCTCCAGGCTTTTAAAGCCTCCTCGAACGATCGGACGAGTGTTTAAATTTACAGGTGGATTCAGCTGAAAAGTAAAGAAATTTTCACGCTTGTAAACGCAGTAATGGCGTGTCAGCGAAAACGATGGTTCCAAACAGCTAACCTATTAGCCATTAGTAGCTAAGGAGATGACTTTCCAAAAACAGCGTCACAGCTGTTCACAAACTGAAAAATCAAAGACTACCGTCGACAGTTAATAGTGAAGCCAGTACTGTGAAAAATGTGACATGTTTTTGATAGAAACCATAATTATTAAGAACCTTTTATAAAATACAGAAAATTAGAGATAAACAAAAATACGTGCATTTTTCATAAAAATTATCATTAGATATTAAAATAGTGTAAGTATTCGAACGCAAAAGGGAAAAAACGGTTACGACAGGGTTCGAACCAGCGACCCTAAGATCGTAAGGCCAGAACGCTACTAGCGGAGCTACACCAACAGATGCTGCAGCTGGTTTCATTATTGCTACTTACAGTTCCTTGCAAGACCTCGAAGTCGATTTTCCCAAGAATTTTTAAGACTTGCTTCGAATGGCTTTGGCTGAATCTTATTCAGTTCAGAACTTTACGTACCATAAATATCACAAAATTCTAAAATCTGCTGTCCATGGCCAATCTTCCATGAGTGTGATACCAACTCTGCAACCGTTGTGGCAGGTGCTGGTATAACTGCAATGTGTCGGCTAAGTGCATCCCAGACACGCTCAACCGGGTATAAGTCCAGTGAACAATCTGACCGCTCCATTAGTTCCTTCAGCTTCAAGCTTGTTGTCAACCAGTGCAGTTACGTGGGGACGGACGTTATCGCCCACAGAATGAACCTAAATCCTATGGCACCAGCGTAGGGCACAACAAAAGTCTCGAAGGATGTCGTTCCTATCCCTCTCAGCAGTCAAACCGCCATTCTAGACGACATACAGGTCCGTACGTCCGCTAGTACTCACTCTTGCCCACACCATTCGTCCACGATCATGGTGTGGTGATGTTTCTTGCAGATAAGCAAGATTGTTCCTAGTTCCACATTAGGGAACTATGATTGTCCGGCTGTAAACAAAATCTTGACTCATCTGTGAACAGAACCCGGCGTCAGTCGTTACGACTCAAATTCTGATGTTCATCCGCCAAGTCCTGCGAGCTAAACGGTGTAGTTGTTTTAATGTGGCCAGCATTCCTGAAGGCGCTTTAGGACTGTTTGTGTTGATATTGCGCGTCCTATTGGTGCCTGGAAGATGTGTTGCAGCTGAGTCGCATTCAGCCTCCTGTCTCTTGCTGATGTTACCCGTGGACGATCTTGGCCACACCTCCTTTTAACGATTCCTGTTGTCTGAAATGGCGACCTGAAACGTACACTTGGAAACACTCCAATAGCTGCAGCCACTTGCCTCTCTGTCTGTCCCGTTTCCAAACTTCCTATGGCTCTCCATGCGACAGCTTCGGGTAAGTCACGTTGTTGTTGCATTGCACTATCTGCTCACTGCACTATCAACTTAATCTTTTCATTCTCCACTCCGAGGAGTGGAGCGGGCTGTTTGAGATCCGGCCCATAAAGAGTCGCGGTTCTATTCAGCCAATTATCAGACAAGCTGATAGCGGGGCAAAGGGGATATCCCAACTGGGAATAAGTGGGAGGGGCTTACCAGATCCGGCAAACGCCTTACAACCGAGGAAAACCTCCCGAAAACCTTGGTCGGAACCGAGAGATTGGGACCAATTTAATTTATCTCTGGGACGTTGCCCCAGACTACAAATGGATTATCGGGAGAGCACGTGTGCACTCACAACAATCAAGGATCGGACGCCCGAGTTACTCTCGTAAACTCGTAGAGATCAGCTCGACCAACAGTGGACAAGCTTTCACCCTAGAGGAACCGCACCCGTGAGCACGGTATCCTCTGTGTCCCGCCGCATTATCTGAACCCAACTGCTTGTGTAGTTGGTTTGGTAAGCAGAAGTCAACAGCAATCCCCCCCCCCTCTCTATTACCACTATCTCGGGTGCCGTAATATTGTCTATACACCCCTCATTGTTTTGACGAGTGTATCTTGCATCCGGACATGTTGACGAGTTTGTGTCGGTGGACGGAGTGTGGCAGAGAGCGCGTTAGGGACTGCCAGGTGGTCGGGCAGGAGGCACGGGCTGCCGCGGTGCCTCTGTGCTCTGGGCGCGTGCCAGCGCTTCCCAGAAGGTGCGGCCGCTGCGCACCTGGAATGTTGGCCTGCAGCCGCCGCCCGCACCACTCACCGGCTCTGCACTGACACCTTGTGAGACACTAGGTTCGTTCGAGTGGCCCAAACGCTGATAGTTCCTGATAGTTACTGGCGATTTGGAAGGCCTCCACTGCGCATGCGCGCTTTTTGACAGTTTCCAACTCCGAAGCCAACTCGAACGTTTATTTCACCTGTTTCGCAGTTTGGCCACCCATAGCGCTAGTTGGCATCTTTGCTCTCTACCAACGAGAATGCTAGATCGTTGCTCTCTACCGATGTTGAAAGTGAGGTTTTGACTGGCGATATGTTATGTATTTCTCAATTGAGAAAACTATTGAAGTCGTCATGAAACCTTTGCAATTTACCGTTAAACCAAAGTATAATAATAAAGATTAACAAGACACCTCAATGCGCTCGGCCGCTTTGCCGCGGCACACGTCTCCGGCCGTCTTGTTTTAACAGTTTTGTGCATGGCTGTGAATCAGCGACTGTTACAATACAATTAACCTTTTAAGGGAAGGCCTCAGTCGCAAAGTACGAATATAACGATAACCATGTTTCAATGCCGCTATGGGCACCTTCTTCAGACGAAGATTAATATGTTAAAACTGCTTGTCAAGATCTAAAATAATACAAAAATATCTCACATCATCAGATGTTTTTCGAATCACAGAAGATATGTTAGACTCGGAAAAGCGGTGAATAGCGGTAACCATGTTTCAATGCCGCTATGGGCACCTTCTTCAGACGAAGATTAATATGTTAAAACTGCTTGTCAAGATCTAAAATAATACAAAAATATCTCACATCATCAGATGTTTTTCGAATCACAGAAGATATGTTAGACTCGGAAAAGCGGTGAATAGCACGGTCGCCACTGGGGCACAACGGCCTGTGACAAGGACATTTATGGTTATTTTCGTTTGACGGTTGAAATTACTGCGTAGGTACTGTTGCAAAATATGTATATAACAATACCACTATGTAATGGAAAAAAATTCGAAGCAACGCTCAGTCATCCAATATTTATTATTAACAAGATCTTTATTACTAACATGAGGAACATAGCTTTCTATAAAAGATTTCGTACGATGCATGGCGGAGGGTACGTTGCAATAAGCTTAGAGACCACTTTTCTGATCACCACGATAATTAACACAGTTATATAATGGAAGAGGCAATCGACTGAGGAGTTTGAGGAGTAGGAGCAGCTCGATAGAGAGACGAGGAACGAGGCGGTGATTGGCAGAGAAAGGGAAAGGTGGAAATGCCAGTAACATGGGTAGGAGGAGATAAGCAGAGAGAGAGGGGATATGAAGAGACACACACACACTCACACACACAGAGAGAAAGACAGAGAGGTGAGGGGGGGGAGTGATGAATATGAACTTAAGACTGAAATAAATAAGTGTTGGGCTTCAGCTAATATTTGCCATCCCCCCCCCTCCCTGCCAAACTACCCCATCTTACTTTTAGCCAAACTCATATTTAAAAAATGAGAATAACAGTCACGTTTGTAAAATGTTATACAATTTATTTGATGGGGTGACCATTTTCGATCTCTTCATCAACAGCGAGACCAATCGTTCTGATGATGATCTCAGAAGAGATCGAAACTGGTCACCCCATCAAATAAACTGTATAACATTTTACAAACGTGACTGTTATTCTCATTTTTAAAAATTATAGCAGTTCGCTGTTTTTCCAAAAGAAAACTGTGAACTTACCAACTCTTTATCACTGCTGGAGGAATAGAGCCGGCCGCGGTGACCGAGGGGACCGAGGCGCTCCAGTCACGGTCTGCACGGCCACTACGGTCGGGGGTTCGAATCTCCCCTCGGGCATGGATATTTGTGCCGTCCTTAGTCTTAGCTAGTTCATAAGTAGTTTATAAGCTTAGGGACTGATGACCTGGTAGTTAAGTCCCATAGACTACACAAACATTTGAACACTTTGAAACGCGTCAGTACTGCGCGCTGTGTAGGGGTATTTCTCTACCACTACGACACATCCGTCTTGTGGGTTGCAGCAGTTTTAGGAACCAAATAAAGTTACAGCTTAAGAGCGTCACTTACAGGATTCAATCGCTGCCACAAAAATTCCAACCTCCAGGCTTTTAAAGCCTCCTCGAACTATGGGGCGAGTGTTTAAATTTACAGGTGGATTCAGCTGAAAAGTAAAGAAATTTTCACGCTTGTATACAGTATACAGTAATGGCGTGTCTAGTTCAGTTTGCGACCTATTTACTGCCTCATTCATAGTTTGTAAGTCTAGGGTCCCATGAACTTGCAGCATGGTAATTTACTTCTATAAAAATCTGAACATTACGAGAACATATATGATGATGTCAAGATACCACTCTCTAATCTCAAGTAATTGTGTTAGTGCTTCTACATCAACCTCGGTACTCAGTATACCACACTAAAGAGCCTGAAACGATCATCAAACCTCTGTCGTACTATTGATGAACCATTCCAATCTCGAATAGCACGCTGAAAGAAAGAACAATTAAATCTCTCCATTCGAGCTCTGATCTCTCTTATTTTGTTTTCATGATCAGTCAATATATTTTCGCATTCAGAGGAGAAAGTCGGCGTGGGAAATTCCGTAAATTTGTAACAATATAGGTCATGAATACTTTTCACATAATGTAATACCTGTATGAAATTAATTGAATGTTCCGTCGGTGCTTGGCAGAACATGATAATATTATCAACAAGGAAAAAATTTTGATGTTCTGCAAAGGCCAAACATTTGAACATTTTTGAGGAATAGAGATACTAGTGACTAAAGCTGAGCCCACTCAGATGGGGAGGGGTGAGTCCAGTGCCAGACAAAGGCAGAGGAATGCCTGGTGAGGGGCGGGACAGCCCCCGTTGTTTGGTTGACGGAGACGGATCGCGGCCGCGGCCGGCGGCGCCTTCTCATCTGGGGCCCTACCTGCCGGCCCCACCTGACACAAGCGCGAAGCGACGCCCGACCTTGCCGGCTGACTCACGTCTGGGAAAAGCTGCACCTCTTCGCTTCCTCAACATGGGCCGCCGAGCTCTACCGCTCATTGTACATGGACATCCATTGCTATTTAAAAATAGGGTGACAATAATCCAAAGATCGGAATCTAGGCTAGCGGCCGCGCGGAATGGCCGCGTGGTCTAAGGCGTCATGTTACGGGCTGGTCGGCCGTTCCCGTCGGACGTTTGAGTCCTTCCTCGGGCATGTATGTGCGTGTGTGGGTGTGGGTGTGTGTGTTTTGTCCTTAGTGTAAGTTAGATTAATCCCTTACTGCATACTGTACCAGATATGGCACACACCACTCGTATCTAAAAAAAAATGTTCAAATGTTTGTATAGTCTATGGGACTTAACTACGGGGTCATCAGTCCCTAAACTTACAAACTACTTATGAACTACTTACGAACTAGGACGGCACAAATATCCATGCCTGAGGGGGGATTCGAACCCCCGATCGTAGTGGCCGTGCAGACCGTGACTGGAGCGCCTCAGTCCCCTCGGCCACCGCGACCGGCCCACTCGTATCTGAGCATATATTTCCAAACTGCATGTTCGAAAAGATGAGGCACGCAGTCAAGAGCAGCTGTGCAAGTAGTGTGTGCCATTTGTTAAGAGGGTAAAAAACTACGTCCGATAGATTTACAAACATTTGAACATTTGATTTGAACTACGTGATATGAATCTTTGCTTTGTGTTGCGAGCGGTTTACGTCCAAATTTGGTCACACAAACAGTTGTATGAATTACACTAAACGGTTGATTTCAGTGTTTATATCATTTTCAGAGGGAAAAGGACATCCATGGACAATTATAAAGAGGTAAGTTTATATATTTGTGAATTAGAATACATCTAATATTGAAAAATACGTCTGTGACAAATATGGCACAACATTCAGCCTTGGAAGCATAGAGTAAAAGGTCAACTTTTGTCGATCTATCAGATCCTGTGCTTGGATATTATAGAATTGAAATCAGAGCAAAAAATGGTACCTGAAGGTATTCTTTCACCTAGTTGACTTGGCTTATGTGAACAGCTGGCTGCTATGAAGAAGAAGAAATACGGACTACATGCTCCTTGTTGATTTCAAAGTCGCAGTTGCAGAGGCCCTCTGCAAAACTGGGAAATCCTTATCCAAGAAAGAAGTAGGTCAAGCAATAAAATACAAAAACAGCTTGACAGTAAGAAGAAGAGAGTCCCTACAGCAGATTTTCCACAGCGTCAGGTGCGGCAGGATAGGATAGAATCACATGCATATCTGGCTGGAAAACCGTTGTCATTGCAAGTATCCAGAATGCAAGGGAAAACCCTATATAGTAGTGAGTAAGGAGAGAAATTGCTTCATCAAGTTTTATAATGAGTGGAGAAAAAAAGGAAACTGAATTAGAGTTATATTCTCAAAATCTGTGTTACAATGAATAGAAATTGTAATTGTTTTATATAAATACCGTTCTACTAGTACATCTATATAAATTATTGTATATTTTCCATGTTGTGCATCATCATCAGAAAACTGATATCACAAGGTATTAGTCATTTCTGCATGTTGTCCCATACATGGCACAAACCCTTAATTCCAAAATAAATGCCCCCACATGGGATTTAGAAATTTTTAAGTATTTTTTTATGAAATCAGGACATTTTACTTAACATGTCAAATTTCTTTTTCAGAAAAAAAAAATAATGCATTAAGCGGTTAAGTAGTTTATAAGACTAGGGACTGATTGAGCATATCAATTTAGTCCAATAGGTTTTAAAACAACATTTGAACATTCTGCATGCCAACAAATATCAGAATAATTCAACTGCGGCAAATAAATATTTCACTGTAATAATTAAGTACCAGGAATAAACAAGAGAAATTATTCTGAATTTCGTTAATTAATTTGAATATCTGATCATGATGTACGGCCTAAGTATGCGCAACATTATGAATATGTAGTACATTCCATGATTACAAAACTTAATAAATCCAAAATTTTCTCACCAGAAATGTTTCTCATAAAAATGCTGTTAGATTGAAAACGTCTACCGTAGAAGAGCTAGGTGGCCGCGTGCAATGAAATCTGAAGAGGAGATGGGTAGTAGCTCAATTACGTGACTTGAAATTACATCGGAATAAATTTACTCACGACAAATTCTGTTACTAAGTTTGGCCGAGGTGACAGGCGCTCCAGTCGCGGTCAGCACGGCCACTACGGTCGGGGGTTCGAATCCCCCCTCGGGCATGGATATTTGTGCCGTCCTAGTTGGTAAGTAGTTCATAAGTAGTTTGTAAGTTTAGGGACTGATGACGACGTAGTTAAGTCCCATAAGCTTTACAAACATTTGAACATTTGTTACCAAGTAGTTCGTACATATCTACACACCTGTCAAAATCATTAAGGTAAAGGTAAGAGATAAGGCAGACAACAATACGAAGAATGGTTTGGACACCGCAGTACTTTAATAGGCATGATCCGATTTGGAGGTGGTATGCTGTTGCGTTTCTCCGACCATCGAACTGATTTACCCAGCCTGTTATAGCGGGAGCTACAGTTTAACATTCGTTCCGAACCACGGTGCTACTCGATATGTTTCACATCAGCAACACTGCTAGAGGTGAAAGAAGTGAAAAGTGATAGATAAAAATCCTAGGACCTGGTGGAGATCGAACCCGGAACCTTTAGAGTTATAGTCTGGCATTATACCACTGTGTTAGTGACAAACATTGATTATTTAGAAATATTTTTGCCATTATAAAAGATCCTCTACTCCTCTGTTAAAATAAATACAATATTTAAAAAAAAAAGAAAAAAATGTATTTACAGTGAAAAAAATAACGTGGTTGGTTGGAATGCTGTTGACTCTCTCCGATAGAAAAAAAAGCATGTAGATTAACCTCTCGTAACATAGTAACTACAATGGTGCAGAAACCTCACGCCTCTGTTTCCAAATTATGTTGAGACTCAGTTCTGATTTTATAATTTCATCATAATCATTCACAATTAATTATAATCCTCTTCAAGTTAATAAAATATTGCTCTGTATCATAGCTTGACTCATATCGTCCAACATATTTTCCAAATCGCAGGCAACAACTTCTCTCTGCCTCAGCCAAACATAAGCGATTCTAACAGCTAATCGATATTTACTGTAGAAATTTCCAAACCTTGTAATACCACAGAGAACTCACAACATAAATATTTCAGAATTCTCTATAACCTATCTTAGTGCCATGTTGGCCATAGAATTTCTGATACCAAGAGTTTACTGCAAACTCATACAATACCCCAATTAAGCTCGAAGGCTGAACTACAGGCACTGTGTCTTAAATGAAGTACCTAGTAAAACAATACAGTGTTCTGCCCAGTAGCAAGTAACCTTGTAGTAATTGCTGCACATGGTGACCAGACAGTTAACGAATACAGTTACGGATAGTTATTAAAAAATGTATTTAGAAAATCCTCAGCCAGGTATTTGCAATAATCTCCCAGTTTAACTTCTGTCGCAGTGGTAACTCGCTGGTCTCATATTCGCGAGGATGGTGGTTCAAATCCACCTCTGGCCATCCAGATTTAGGTTGTCCGTGATTCCCTAAATCACTGCAGGCAAATACCGAGATGGTTCGTTTCAAACAGCACGGCCGATCTCCTTCCCCATCGTACCCAACACTCCGAACACGGGATCCATCTGACCACGCTATCGACCGAACGTTGAAGATTAAGCTTCCTAACTTCTCTCTTCCTACGTAATCCAAGTTGCCTGCCTTTAAGAAGTATCTCAAATGGATACATGTTGTTAAATCTAACATTACGTTATTCTCTGCTGTCTTTGCCGTCGTAACGACGCTACTGTTTTAGTCAATGGCGAGCATACTCAGCAGACCATGGGCGTTGTTGCTGGATGAATCTGTGCGTCTCTCTCTCAGTATCCAGGCTGCAGGAGGACAGACGCTCTTGTTGGCCCTGTTCACCAAGAACAGGGAAATTGTATAACTTTACGTTGAACCAGCACCTTTTCCTCGGCCTGTCCCTTTAAGTTCCACCAGGGCTGGCCTACACCCGTTAAACCCCCCTCCCAAATCGAGCCCGCTGTGTACCGTATACTAAATTATATAAAATTACACGTTCTTCGCCGGCTAAATTGCCTGTTCTCATTTAGAGACCTCCCGTGAGCGCCCACACTACAGTCTTGACCGCTCGTCAACCAATAAACTGTCCCTCAGGGGGGGTCACGACTTTTTCGTGAGGCCGGGTCCCGCTCCATGAGGCACTTACTTCTTTTCCACTGCTTCCCGTTCTTCTCCTTCCCTCTCCTCACGCATCCCCCCTCCGAGTCTTCTTTCCGTCCCCCGCAGGTTCAGGGGCTAACAGACCAAAGTTTTTCAGTGTCTATCTTAAGAGGCGACTAAAAGGCGTGACAGTACTTCATGGCATGCAAATTCTACTGACATATTTTATTCCTATTCCTCTTGTTCTTCGGGGATTTATTGGTTTTTATGGAATTATGTAGGAGGGATCGATGACATTTAATTGCCACTGCCTAGTGAGGTGGTGCAGTGGTCTCGCATTCGAGAGGATGGTGGTTCAAATCCACCTCTGGCCATTCGTAAATAATTCCTGGATGGTTCCTTCAAACTGCACGACCGATTTCCTACCCATCCTTAAGAAAACGATTCTAGCGTGATCTCCGCCTCTAAAGACGGACGTTAAACCCCGAGCATTCTTTTTTTTTTTTTTTTTTTTTTTTTTTAACGAAACCAATCAACACCAAACAACGTGTACACTGCGATTAAGTAACTTAGTAGTTACGAATTCCAGACAAAAATTTTATTTTCAAATATTTCTCAGTCTGAATCTTGTTGAAATTCGTGGAAAGCACCCTGACTGATATTTTCCTAGATTTGAATTCGAACTATTCGAAAAATCACATGCAACTGTGCTACAAGTTATTATTAAAACGATTGTCTGTGGCCGGGCTACTGCAGAGTGCAGGTTTTTAGCGGGCACGTCCTACCTTACCCTCAGCAAAGAACCCTGGTCTTGCGGTCGTCCCGAAGACACTGGAACGAAGTCAAGCACTCGCTTTACCCAGGAGTGAAACAGTTAACTCTATGACCGTAGTCTAGTGCTCTACCCGTTACACCACCGCGACACCTCTAAACGTCTATTAGTTATCTTGTTGAGCGCATACGGTATCAATCGTGTGACCAAGGGTTGGGATTTTTTCCAGTTTTAAGTTTATCAAATGTCAAATTCCTCTGTGGAGATTGAAGTAGCATGAAAACTGCCACGAAAATGGCAAGGAATTCTACAATCTACGTTTTACCCGCAAGTTCAACACGAGATACTTTTCAGTTGCTTGCCTTGAAGGCCTGCTCACATCGATGGGCTTAGCCTGACTAGTAGCATTCCAGCGAGGTAAAAGCGCGCATTCACATGCTAATCGTACCTGCTACTAACAACAGACACGACACGGTAGGCCTACGTGGATCCTCGAGGAGAACCGACAAGCCAAAGGAAGTGGAAGAGATTGAGCCACTAAGGAAAGGAAAACAACTGAATTCCCAAACGTAGGCGGAATCAAAACAAAAAATTCCCGACATATATAAGCTTGTAGATTCATATAATGATTACCAGTGGGCATAATCGCCACGTTAGTGAGTGCCTGCTTCGATTTTGGACTGTGAGAATTATTTTAGCAAATTTGTAAGAGTTTTTGGTATTACAGTAGTTAAATTAATTGTGCCACATGTACTTGTTACCCATCGGGCGGATGTTTTTCAAAGTCGTCACGAATATGAACGGCACTTAATTCGACGTTATGTTGGACCAGCGCATTATTCACTTAAGGAATTTATCATGTATGAACGTCGACAAAGCCCTGGATTGCGGTATGCTGACTCCATACCGCATCCTATGATTGCACTATTGTTTGTGGATGATACGGCAGTGAGGTGACTATTACGTGGTCTCCCAAGCCTGATCGCGGGTTTTTATTTCTTTTTGCGTTACATTATTTTATAAGTTTTATGGCATTCAAACAGTTTATTACTAATATTTTTATTTTATTAGTATATTAAAGCGTTCTTTCATCGTTATAGTGACTGAAATGTACCCTTCTGTAACACCTTGTGAGTGGTGAGTGACAGCAAGTTCCACTTGTGGAACGGGAGCAGTATAAAACAATATTTTCCACTACCTGCACCCCCCCCCAACACACACACACGCACGTCCCCACCGATGTCTGGATCTGTGCCTGCATAACATGACAGTGGCAGAAATTAGTGCTGCGACTCACTACTGGCAGAATTTTACTCTGTCGTTGTTATTTCAAAAAAATAACATCCATTTTATCCCCATACCTCATGCACAGCTCTATGAACTATTACTGGTTGATTACTCAATCGTCCAATAACTTTCGGACAACCTCTGTTCAAGTAGCAAAGTGAATGTATACGTGATTTACAGTTCAGAAAAATCCTTCTCGCACTGTATCACCTGTATGTGTCTTACGCTCCGTCGCAGAAGTGTTTCACTGTAGCATCCTATAGCGCAGCATCAGTTCCATTTACATTTTTCGCGTCTAGTACTATCATCAATGGTATGCATAAGTATTAATCCAGAGCACTACAGATGTCACAACTCAAATCATTCTACACTTGATGGCTCGCGGTTGATCTCCATTGTTTGTTTGTAAATGCAGTATTTCATAAGTAGGGGCAGCCAAAATGACATATTTGTGCGTTCTTCTCTTGGATAAACTACAAACGTTTAAGAAGTGAAAGGAGTTTTCTCGTACTAGGGTAATGACGCGGAAAGTTAGGAGCTATACAATGTCGCCGCAAAGCTGGACCCTGGGCTCGCAGAACGGACGCCAGACGTGGGAGGCAGCCGAAAGTCTTGTGTGTGAGGTCAGCGGACGTACCAATTGGCTGACCACCGCGCCACGCACGGGCCCTCAACGACCCCATTGTGCAGATCGAGTTGGCGGCGTCTGTCTTCGTCACGTGACTGCAGTTTCGCTGCCTCGAGATTGAGTACTCGGTATGCGCAGCTCTACTGGCAAACAACACGGTTAACTAGCCAAGACGTGTACGTCTTTTGTTGTACTATAACAGGAATATTTCTTATCCTGCAAAATAGGCAAAGGACGCAGCAGACAAGTTTTGATGAAAATCTGAGTCTTTCTTCGAAATAAACTTCTAACAATATTCTCACTTTTCTTTCGGCTTGTGCCTGGGTCGGCGTGTCTAATCAGATTAGAAGTGATTAGCTTTTTCTTTCTTTAAGGGGTGGTCGGATCGTATTCCTGACTCCATCACATTACAAACCTCCTCTCCTCCGTTACGTTTTATACGTTTGCAAGTGTACGAATGTTTCTCCAAATGTTTACGAAACGTATAGAGAGGCGGGACTTCGTAACAGCCCAGATTCACCAGATGGGATGTGGAAATCACCTAAAAGGCCCATCGAAGCAAGATTGACACCCTCGTGAGAAGACACATTTGTGAGAAGATGGAATGTGCAGACAGTTGTGAGAAATCCAGACAAAGAGGTAAAAGCACAGGCTACCTCGCAAGTTGCTACACTGGCCCTTCCGCCGTACCTGCCACCGCTTGGTTTAAGGCTAAAGAAAAGTGGCTTTCGTCCAATTATAAAACGCAGCTAATATTTTCTGTACCATGTATATGGCGTTTGCTTACATCTATTGCGATATAGAAGTCTTAAAAATTTATCATTGCAAGGCCGTTCGTTTTCTACACGCATTGCCGGCCGCAGTGGCCGAGCGGTCTACGGCGCGGCAGTCAGTCTGCACGGCCGCTAGGGCCGGGGGCTCGAATCCCCCCCTCGTGCATGGATGTTTGTGTCGTCTTTAGTATAAGGTAGTTCATAAGTAGTTTGTAGGTTTAGGGACTGATGACCCTGCAGTTAAGTCCCTTAAGCTTAATAAACATTTGAACATTTCTAGACGCTTGTGACAGCTCTTAGGAAAAGAAGAAGAGCTTTACGAATATCCAATAATTCTAAAATACAAGTAAACGTAAAAGCGAGTATATCTTCACACTGCCAAAATAGTTCCAGTAAATAACAAACATAAAAATTACGTAACGGAATATACTAGTATGGCATCACACTTCTGCTATAGATGTTCAATATATTGCCAGTTTGAGTCCATTCTTTAGCGCTGTCTGACCACCAGTTTACAGAATGAAATATCTTAACATTCAAGCTCTAAAATTTGAGCTAGAACATTTAAATGTACTTTTTATTCACTGCCATCACAAGTTTTTGGAAAGAAGAAACACTTTACAGATGTTGACATCTTTCTGGCAGATACAAAATGAGAAAGATAAACGTTTTTAAACTATTACAACTCACGTACCTTGGTGGCAAGCTGCAGGGACATTTAATTTGCTCTGTTCCAGGCTGTTACAAGTGTCACGTTAATGTATCTTTGTGAAAATGTGTTCAAGATAATTGCCTTGTTTCGTTCTACAAGGACAGGAACACATCCATTGAATCTGTTCATGCCTAACAAATTTTTCTCTGGGAATATTTGATAGTTGTTAGCCTGTTCAAATGTTTGTAAATTTATGGGACTTAAGTGCTTTGGTTATTAGTCCCTAGCCTTACATACTACTGAAACTAAGTTAATCTAACCTAAGGACAACACACATACACCGATGCCCTAGAGAGGACTCGAACCTCCTACGGCGAGCAACCGCTCGCTCCGCAGCAAGGCGCCTTAGATCGTTCGGCCGCTCCACCGCGGCTGTTAGCCTCTGTTCTGGAGAGCGTGGCTGAAAACCGTATCCTTTACGACTGTTCTGTAGACTAATGGCTTAGTAAGAAATGTACGCGAATGGATACGTGGAATACACTCAAACGCATCACCGCATTACCAACGTTTCTTTAGGCTGAGACCAAAACTTAATCAAAATATTTGCTGATTAAGGGAAAAGTCCTCGAAAATATGGAGAATACTAAAACAAATTAATTTAATTATCGATAAGAATGGAAAATAACCTGTTAGTGAGACGGACCCAAAATCTTTTCTGGACTACGTAAAAAAATTGTAATGAATAAGAAATTGACAAGGACGCTGACGTGCCTTTAAACACTAAAAAAATTGCGTAATGCACGTCATAACCACTGGAGATCCTGTAAATAAACTTAATGACGGTGAAGTTAACACGAAGTGTGTTAAACGTGCCGAAACACGAGTCACTCGGTACAGATGTTGCAACAACGACTGAAGATACCATAATTTCAGCCAAAGATTATAGGCTTCTGGACGAAGCTGTAAATTAACTAACTGAGAAAACATTTTGTAAGCGTCAGAAAGCAGACAAAAAGGTAGAAGAAACGAACATAGACTCAGTAAAATCGTGAGCGTTACACGGATGTGCGAAAAAACTGCACTATAGCATCGTCGTAAGTGGAAATCAATTGGATCTGCGTAACACCTTCAGGAGTCGCAGATATAGCAACCGAAAGCAACTGCTGAGTGGTTAAGAGATTCTTGTTGTTCCTGTAGACTACCTGCTACCTGCCTACCCGGGTCTTCTCACAAGTGTGACTCTTCACAAATGTGCCTCTCACAAGTGTTCCAACCCCATCGAGACTGACCGGCATACCGACCCACGTCGTAACTCTGCTGCGCGGGTCGGAACCGGGGACGACACATCTCCCCGTATCGGAAAGAGACGTTTTAAATATCGATCTGGAGAGTGATGTTTTTGTGCTGATATGAAACTTTGTGACAGATAAACTGTGTGCCCGAGTGGGATTCGAACCCCGTACCTTTGCCTTCGCGGGCAAGACCTCTACTGATGGAGCTACCTGTACGTGCCTCACGGCCCGTCCTCAGAACTTTAGTGCCGCCAGAACCTCGTACCATACCTTACAGTTTCACTCTGCCAGTAAGTTTCAGCAATATCGATATTTTTCACATTCACGAAGGCTGGCACACAGTAAAGTGCTATTTTCCTCGACCTTCTGTGGTAGCCCTGTTTGCTATTGTAGTCGCCTGTTTGTTTTATTTTATTTTATTTTTTATTTTTTATTTATTTATTTTTATTATTTCCTGTCTACAGCGGGAAGGGACGTTCGGCCTGATGATAATTGGCAGGCATTTTTAGTCAATCTTCCTACGTGTCAATCAATTTAGGGGGAAAGTCGCTAAATTTGAGGTATTTGACAAGCACAACAGCGACTAAAATTCGTGTTTGGGATTGGCGACCTTTTGGAAATACTATGGAAAAATATGAAGATTGTTTACAATTTTGGTCTGCTTTCCGTACTTCTGTAATATCAGTCGCTACAAAGGTGTAACGTTTTGAGTACGTAGCTTTGATTGTAAAGTCTCTTTTAACGGGCAGCGAGTAAAACTGATTAATGAATAAATGCGCTCAGTTTCTATTACGTGAAACATACTGTTCTCGATGTCCTCTTCCGAATAATGATTTGGTAGCAAAGAAGTTCTATACACACGTACTGATGTTTTCCAAATAAATATCGTTCGCTTGTTGTAGTACATAAGGAAATTCAAATGTTCAGATGTTTGTCAAGCTTAAGGGACTTAACTGCGGGGTCATCAGTCCCTAAACTAAACTACTTATGAACTACCTTATACTAAAGACGACACAAACATGCCCGGGGGAGGGAGGGGGGGGGGGGGGGGGTTCGGACCCCGACGGGGAACTGCCTCGTGCTTCGGAGCATAGCGCCTCAATGAACCCCGCCGCGTCGTACGTAGAGAATCGGGACGAGATGTATATTTCATTTAATTAACAGAAATCGAGCGGAATACATTGACGAATAATATTGCTAGGTGGCATTTACAACGATGTTTCACCGTGCGGGTATAGCCGAGCGGTCTGGAGCGCCACGTTTCTGATGGCGAAGCCTCCCACGCCGGAGGTTCCAACCACCACCGGGCATGGATGTGTGTGTTGTCCTTAGGTTAGTTTAACTTAGTTTAAGTTAAGTAGTTTGTAAGTTAGGGACTAATAACCACGCAGTTGAGTCCGATACATTTACTAACATTTAAAACGATGTTTCCTGTTAAAGCTTCATATTGTTGTTGTGATCTTCAGTCCGAAGATTTGTTCGATTCAGCTCTCCAACCTACTCTACCCGGAGCAAGCCCCTTCATCTCCTCACAAGACCTGCAACCTACATGAATTTTAATGTGCTTACTGTATTCATCTCTTGCTCTCTATCTGCGATTTTTACCTCACACTCTTCCCTCCATTGCTAAATTTACGATTCCTTGACGTCTAAGGATGTGTCCTACCAATCGATCCTTTCTTTTAGTCAAGGTATGCCAAATATTCCTTTTCTCCCCAATTCTGTTCAGTACCTCTTCATTACTTACGCGATCCACCCACCTAATAATAATAATAATTTCGTGTGGCTCATTAGCCTGGTGCAAGTCTTTCAATTGGACGCCACTTCGGCGACTTGGGTGTCCCTAGCCTACCCCAGTTATCCAACCGGGGAAAGGGGACCTACAGCTTAGCGTGGAATCCGAACTACCCACCTAATCTTCAGCATTCTTCTGTAACACCACATTTCAAAAGCCTCTATCCTCTTCCGGTCCACGCTGTTTATCGTCCATGTCTCGCTCCCATACAAGGTTACACTCCACTCAAATGCCTTCACAGAGGACTTCCTTACACTTACATTAATATTCGATGTTAACAAATTTCTCTTTTTCAAAAACGCTTTTCGTCCCATTGCCATTCTACATTTTATAGCTGGCCGCAGTGGCCGAGCGCTCTGCGGTGTGCTAGTCACGGGCTGCACGGCCGCTGCGGTCGGGGGTTCGAATCCCCCCTCGGACATGGATGTTTGTGCAGTCTTTAGTATAAGCTAGTTCATAAGTAGTTTCTAGGTTTAGGGACCGATGACCCCGTAGTTAAGTCCCATAAGCTGTATAAACATTTGAACATTTTATTTATTTTTTATTTATTAATGAATTATTTTTTTTGCACTTTATATCCTCTGTACTGCGATCATCATATGTTATTTTACTGCCTGAGTAACAAAACTCATTTACCACCTTTATTGTTTCGTTACCTAATCTAATATCTTCAGCACCGCCTGATTTTCTTCATTAGCCGTATTAAATAGATTCAATTATATTCATACTAATTTCAAATACGAACATGAAAGACGTAATATTATTGGCTGTCTGAACTCCACTGCTGATTGGTTGCGTTCGCTTCCGGTCAAAAAAAAAAAGATCTTCCAATGTTTGTCAAGCTTAAGGGACTTAACTACGGGGTCATCAGTCCCTAAACTTACAAACTACTTATGAACTAACTAAGACCAAGGACGGCACAAATATCCATGCTCGAGGGGGTATTCGAACCCCCGACCGTAGTGGTCGTGCAGACCTGACTGAAGCACCTCAGTCCCGTCGGTCGGCGCTTCCGGTCATTATTGCACCGCTAGCAACCCCTACTCGTCAACAGCAACCGTGTACACATGAATTGCATTTTCCCTTTATTTTAGGTGCTATTTGATTATCATTATCAGTTTCGTACAAATATAATAACTTTAAGTGAAATTTGATATTTTATTCATTTCTATGTTGGTTTTAAATCTGGGGTTTGTTGATTAAAAACGGCGACTTCGTAAATGGCTTTTGGGAACTTTCTGTATCACCGAGCTGACAACACTGGTGGCAAAGGGAGCAGACTGAGTTCGATTTAAGGGACAGAAATTCCCCATTATGGAAGCCAAGTTTTCTTTATTCGTTTACCATTCTCATTAGTGAAGACGTAGCCGCAAGACTTTTACTTCGGGTAACAAGCTGCCCACACAACTACAGCGACGGCCCATTACGGGCAGTGGTTTCCATCCCCGTTCGCTAATTGACGAGTTAGCCTTCAGGCCTCGTGGGATGTAGCCCTTTCAGACCCGAGGTTGTAGATGACGTGACATTAATATAGAGAGTGACGTTTAAGATCCAAAATATATACGGTAATTCATTACAAAAGAGAAAATAACTTTATTTTCAAAAATTTCCAGATGTTTTGTACCCACACAATTGTGTAGTTTGGGCCTTCACTACAATTTTTTATGATTTGCACTATCTTATAATAATATGCCTTTTCACATTCACGAAGGCAGGTACACAGTAAAGTGCTATTTTCCTCGACCTTCTGTGGTAGCCCTGTCTGCTATTGTAGTCGCCTGTTTTTTTTAATTTCCTGTCTGCAGCGGGAAGGGACGTTCGGGCTGATGATAATTGGCAGGCATTTTTTAGTCAATCCTCCTACGTGTCACAGTGTTGCCAATTTAGGGGGAAAGTCACTAAATTTGAGGTATTTGACAAGCACAACAGCGACTAAAATTCGTATTTGGGATTGGCGACCTTTTGGAAATACTATGGAAAAATATGAAGATTGTTACAATCATAATTCAGAAATTTTGGTCTGCTTTCGGTACTTCTGTAATATCAGTCGCTACAAGGGTGTAACGTTTTGAGTACGTAGCTTTGATTGTAAAGTCTCTATTAACGGGCAGCGATTAAAACTGATTACCGAATAAATGCTCTCAGTGTCTATTACGTAAAACATACTGTTCTCGATGTCCTCTTCCGAATAACGATTTGCATCTTTTGAGAAACATAAGTACACATCAATTTTTGAAATCTTTTTTCTTGTACGCCTGTTGCAACCGCTTCTGCGACATCATCTTGCAGATTTATAAGTCATCAACAACTGGCCAATGATCAAATTTGTCAAGTCGCTTGTCTGTGCAAGGTGAACCGTTTGTTCGGAAGTGTATTTACGTCTTGTTCATCTCCACCATGCTCTTTGTCAATGAATGGCATTCGATTTGGTAGTGAGACGAAGCATTCCCCACAACCATCCGAATTTCAAGAAGATCGTGTATGTCTTTTCGTCACATTTCATTAGCTTTAATGTCATGCCTGTACTAAAGCCCTGAATTCACACATGCCATGTCCAACTTTTTCATTGCATTTTGAAGCAGGTTTTTCTCCACAATCTTCACCTGAAGAGGACGATCCAGACGAACTTTCCCACAAGTTTTCGGCATTCTTCTTTGCAGTTGGGAACCAAATGGAGTCGAGGGTATCGTAATCACTGCTTAAATCTTCTACATCTGACAAGTTCAGTAAAAAGTGATTGCAGAATCACTCAAAGGCACTGAAATTGCACCTGTAATTTTTATATTTCGGGTCGTGATAATTACCAGATTGGGTGATATTTTGAAAGAAATGACATAACAACATCACAGGATCATATAAAATCAACTGGCTGTCAGATATATCTTCACATGTCAAAACAAATGATATCAACGCCTTGTCAACAAGTCTTTCTCATAAAAATCTGACATTAGACCCAACAGGCACAATTGAGCATGTGCTAATGTTTCAGATAATACGTCCAATAATTTAAAGAAATGAATAATTTAAGAGATATTTAGGTAAAATGATATATATACAGTAAATATATGTCATTAAAATGAACGAAACCAAATTTATATAACAATAATATAGACAAACCTTCGAACGTGAGCTTTCTTGCCGTCATTTGAAGTGTACTGGAAGTTCACCGACTGCTGTGGCACCCATTGTAGAAACATGGAGCTAAAACACGTTGTGCACGTTACCATAGTCCATCCACAATCGTATAATGCGGGCCTGAATTTCCTATCACGAATCACAGAGAAATAAAGCGAGCAAAACCCGACCCGCACAATTGTGCGTGCAGGGCTCAAGGGGTAGAAGTCGCGCTTTTTTCGTAGAAATTACTATATTAAAATTGTGTACACAACGAACTTCTCTTTCTTGCGGTCGCTGATCGCGTTTTTCCTTGTTGTTCGATGTAACGTTGGCTCAGCTTTTTATTTCTTTATTGTTTCAGAGAGGGCCCTCTGACCGGACGCGATGAGCCACGGTACCCTACCGGGACGACGTGAACTACACTGACAGATGCTGGAACTGTTATAAGTTCTCACATGTACTTGTAAAACTTCAAATCGATTTTCTCGAGAATTTTTTAGTTTCGTCGAATTGTTTTGGCTGTTACTTGACTTTTGAACTTGACGTACCATAAATATCAAAAAATTCTAAAATCCGATACCCATGTGGTCTTCTTATTAGCCGAATAAAGCCGCAGAAAGGATTTACGGTTGGTATACAAGTGCGGTAGAATAGTCCTGCCTGTGAATGACATTAGTTGGCGAATCGAGTCTAGGATTATTGCCTAGCCCAATGCAAATGTAGTCACACACGTGTTATGGCTTGCGCCAGCTGAGACGTTAACTGGGCCCAAAACTCACACGGCCGTCTCGCTGCTGTTGACACAAGTGCCGGTGGAGAGAACGCAGCGCCGTAAAAACGTCGAATGCTTCGTTTGTTTATTGTGGAGGTCGTCGTGCCTTATGACGTCTAAAGTTAGTATTCCCCCATCCGCCTGTAACCGGTCCGGAATACTTGGTTCCTGTTTGAGCAACTAAACAGCTGTGCAATGTCTCCAGTGCATTGGTTTTCAGAATGTAATCTGAAAACTCTAATCTAATCTCAGCGCCAAGGGGGAATTGAGTAGAGCAGAAGCGGGGAGTGAAAGCTCGGAAGAAGGGGTTGTCGTGACTCCCCTCAAAAATATTTTAGTAGAAGGATTTGTATTGTTCAGTATACCGATTAAAAAATTACGCGGCTTTCGGAAGCATATCAAGAGCCCCAAAATGGTAAGGAATATAGTGTTACAAACTAATTTACCCTCTGTTTGTGACTGACACGTTGCAGTGGTGAGGGTTACTGTAGTCGATGTGCAGCAAGTTTCGCAAGACGCTACACGTACCTACAAAAATAGCGATGGCGTTCCAAAAGGAACGACGATTGGGTAATTGGTGGCGCCTACCGCTCAACATGCTGAGGCATGAATCACAAAGTAATTTCGCCACTGTGGAGTGGCTGAGCGTTCCAAGGCGCCTAGTTGCGGAGCGCGCGGCTGCACGCCGTCGGAGGTTCAAGTCCTCCCTCGTGCGTGGGTGTATTTGTTGTCCTTAGCTAAGTTAGTTTAAGTAGTTTGTAAGCCTACGGACTGATGACCAGAGTAGTTAAGTCACAAAGATTTATGAACATTTCAAACAAAGTAATTTTAATATGTATGTATTTTAGCTGTTTACCCGTGGGTCTGAACACAGTGATCGTCAGCGTGCAGACAATTAATCTTGATAAAGAGAGCGAACTACGAATGACACGCGATCCCTGCCCCAACCACTCGATTCGCTGAAGCGTCATTTGCAGTTTTCGTTTTGATTACCTACCAGTGATTAGAATACTGGACTCTAATTAGGAAGAACAGCTGTTCAAATCCACCTCCGGCCATCCATATTTAGGTATTCTGATTTCTCTAAATCAGACAAATGCCGGGATGGTTCCTTTGAAAGAGCATTGCCGATTTCCTTCCCCAGCCTCAGCAAAAATCAATCCGAGCTTATGCTCCGGCTGTAATGACGATGTTGTCGACGGGATTCTCATCCTGTCTGATAAACCGTCTGTGTGAATTGAGAACATTAGAGGTCTGCATTTTCTGTGGAAAATGCGCCTCGGTTCTATATATTCTTATAACCAAATGCGTAATTTGGAACATACTGTACCGAACGCCTTTGAGAAATCTTGGAAGGCTAAATGTTCTTTATTATTATTGTTTTATTTTATTTTATTTATTTATTTATTTTTTTATTTTATTTTTATTTTTTTTTTTTTTTTTTTTTTTTTTTTTTTTTTTTTTTTTTTTTTTTTTTTTTGAAAACGTTTGTGTAACAAAGACACTAAATTGCTAGTCATTGGTCCCTAGACTTCCACGCTACTTAAACTAATATGCTGAAAACAATACACCCATGTCCGAGGTAGGACTAACTTCTGGAGGAAGCAGAAGTTACCTTTTATGTTATGTTGTGTGATAGGTTTTATCTAAGATGACCACTGTATTTTTAACATTTTTAGTTATACTGACTCCTGTTTGTCTCAACTAAATGTATTTTATTTGATACATTTTACCATTCGTTTTAACACCTTTTTATCCATGAAGATGGTCTATTGACCGAAACTGGTAGATATATAAGGGTTTTAATAAATAGACGATGGTTTTAAAAATGCATTTTATGAAACATTTCCAAGAATAAAAAAAGGTCAGTTGTCAGCTACCTATAAATCAGTAACAAGTGTGTGGTTCTTCATGGTTGTCGAATCGCGACCAAGATGAGACCAAATTACACAATGCCGAATGAGAACAGGAGAAAAGCTTATTTAGTTCCACAGTGGATTGAAGCAAATCATTCTCCTAACAACAGTTTAAATGTAGTATTGTGCCAAGTGTGTGAAAATCAAATTTAAAAATTTATCATTTTCAAGTTAGTGACTTGTTTTTTAGTTAATTAACATAAACTCTATTCATTTTATACTATTGTTAAAGGTGCCCTGTGATAAAAAAAAAATAATAATAAAAAAAAAATAAAATAAAAAAAACTCCAGATTACACAACATTTACAAACAGCTGCTCGTATAAATGCTGTTAATAATAATGTTCAAATGTTTGTTAAGCTTATGGGACTTAACTACGGGGTCATCAGTCCCTAAACTTACAAACTACTTACGAACTACCTTATACTAAGAACGGCAAAAAAATCCTTGCCCGAGAGGGGATTCGAACCCCCGACCGTAGTGGCCGTGCAGACCGTGACCGGAGCGTCTCATTCCCCGCGGCCACCGCGGCCGGCTAATAATAATGTTTCCAGACAACCTTACAAGCATCATTTACTGCAAGCAGAAGTGGAAATAATGGCAATGATAATTTTTAGAGAGACAGCTGCAAAGCTTTAGTTTCAGCCAACACCCCTTTGAAAAAGTTAAATATGTAGAATTTCGAACATTCCTAGAAAAGTTCCTGATGAATGTAATCCTACCATTTTATGTCCTTGAGGTCTACAAAACAGCCGCCACAGACATACCAGGAGAAATAGAATACTGTCGTCGCAACAAACGTGAGAAAACTGATCAAGGAATACAGATATAATGTTTCTTCGGGCTGTGAATAAGGTGCTACACGGAGAATCTGAACTTAATGGTTATTCTGTAAGTGATGACTTTCCGTACTGTCCTGTGACATCGTGTGAAGAAGAGGGAGATCTTTCTGTTCGTATAAAAACATTTTACGACAGAAGGAAACCATCTCTTCCCGGAAACTGTGAAAAATATTTATTTATTGCAATAAAAGCAACTAATGGTAAAATAAACTAAAAGGCAAACAGACAGTGACAAAGTCAGTTCATGAGCGAACCTAATGATGGCAACAGATTTGGTTGCAGAAATATTGTGCTAGTTTTACACTGCCGCACTCCCGTGAACTTTTACATTTGGAATTACGCTGGGAGAAAATAAAGAATCACATATTATTAACTTTGTTAGTTAATGGTTTAAGAATAAATGTAAAATTTGATTACTTTAGAGGGATTGAAAGATGTGAGAGAGTTGAAATATCATCATCATCATTAGAGACTGATTATGCCTTTCAGCGTTCAGTCTGGAGCGTAGTACCTCTAATAAAATTCCTCCATGATCCGCTATTTAATGCTAACATTGATGCCTCGTCTGATGTTATGCCTTTTACTTCAAAATCATTCTACACCGAATATAAGTACTTTCTTCTTGGTCTACCTCGACTCCTCTTACCCTGCGCTGCCGAGCTCATGAGTCTCTCTCCCATGCGTATAACATGACTCCACCATCTCAGTTTGTTCGCTCTAACTGCTTCATCTATGGTGTTCATTCCAAGTTTTTCTTTGATTTCCTCATTATGGACACCCTCCTGTCATTGTTCCCATCTATTAGTACCTGCAATCATTCTTGCTACTTTCATAAGAGTTGAAATAATGAACTTTATTTATTACGCATATTTTAAAGTTTTTAGAACATATTTACCAGATTTTTAATGCATACATGCATGCATATATTCATAATTTTCCGTGCATATACATACAACACTGCGCAGTTCTTATTCCACAGAGGCAGCGTGACTTAGAGAGCCGGATAACAAAGCCTCCAATTTCGGGCCGAGGTGTTCTGTGTCAAACAGCTGCCGCTGTTCGGAAATGAGGCCCGCGTTGCAGACTGAGGAACCGCGGAGATAACCTCTGCCGCTTTTGGAGCCTGAGCACGGCTCTTATCGGATACACCACTGCAGCCGGCCTATATTTAGATCGCACGTCTCCCCGAATACTATGCAGTACACGGATTCCATTCCAGCGAACCATTCACACTACAGCACGTTTTATGGACGTAATGTAAACAAATGTCTTCTTCCTTTTCCTTTACATCAGCGTCTTCCTTATTATTTCAGTCAATTCGGTTTCTCCCCGTGTATTCTCAATTAGTTTTAAAACCTTACCAAAATATATCTTTATCACCCTTGTAGATTTATAATGAACTCCAATAAGTTGTTTGTCACTTGGCAGTCTTATCTCTTCTGCGACTATTAGGCTAAATTTCCCTGTTACGGTACCCTCAGTGACTTCCCACCCTGTAGTTAAGATGAATCTCTAACAATATTTTATTTTTAGGTGTTCGTTCCATTTTCTTCTATAATCTGGAATTTTATCGTTTAGACAAAATAATTTTAGTTCTTTTCTAACATCTTGATTGCTTAGCCTTAGCCGGTCGCAGTGGTCGAGCGGTATGCGGAGCGCCAGTGACAGTTTGCACGGCCGCTACAGTCAGGGATCCGAATCCCACCTCTTTAGTGTAAGGTAGTTCATAAGTAGTTTGTAAGTTTAGGGACTGATAACCCCGCAGTTACGTTCCTTGAGCTTAACAAACATTTGAACATTTTGAATTTGAGCTTGGCCTTACTTCCATTGTGCAAACCTTTTAACTCTTCTCCTGAATTCTGCAATATACTGTACTACTAAAACAGTAATTCGGAACCCAGTACAGGAAATTACATTTTCATTGTTTAAAGTAAAGTACTGACTGAATATATTCTTTTAATTTCAGACATAATCTTCTAATGAAAAAGTATTATCTTCTGTTAATATTATACTGCAATAAGGCCAGTGTCGCGTTTAGAAACTGTCTCTTTGTCTTGAGACAGAGTAACTAACGGACTTCATCCATACAGTATTTGAGAATGAAAACACAAAGCGAATTCCAACTAACTCGACATATAATTCAAACATTTACGGAACAATTAATCGCTGACACCCACCACAAAACGATTCAAGATAAAAAGACTATCGGTTTCTACATTTCACTGTTGATTTACATCTGCGTAATATACACTCAGCGATCCACCGTAAGGTGCGTGGCGGAAGGTACACTGTGCCACTGCTACGTATTTCCTTCTCTACTCCACTTCCAAACAGAACACCAGAAAAAAAGAATGCCTTTGAACGAGCCGTGATTTTTCATACCTTCTCTTTGTGATCTTTACGCGAAATGCAAGTAGGCGGCAGCAATATCGTTCTGCAGTCAGCTTCAAATTCCGGCCCTCTAAATTTCCTCAACCAAATTTCTCGAAAAGAACGTCGTCTTTCCTCCAGCGATTCCCATTTGAGTTTCCTGATCATTTCTATGACACTCGTGCATTGGTCGAACCTACCAGTAACGAATCTAGCTGCTTCCATGTTTTCCTTTATATAGATCTGCTGCGGGTCTCAAACACTTGAGCAATACGCAAGACGTGGTCGTACAAGCGTTTTATACGAGGACTTCTTTACAGATGAAGTACATCTTCCCAAAATTCTCCCAATAAAGTCGGCTGTCCGCCTCACTCACAACTGTCCTTACATGTTCGTTCCAATTCATATCGCTCTGCAGTGTTACGCCTTAATATTAGAACGACGCGACTGTACAAGAAGCTCACTACTGATGCTGTATTCGGATTGTTTCTCCTACTAAAGGGTATAACCTTACATTTTTCTATATTTAGAGCTAGCTGCTATTCTTTACACAAACTAGAAATTTTGTCTAAGTCGTCCTGTACACTATTACAGTCAATTAATGACGACACCCTCCCATACACCACAGCATCATCAGCAGGCAGCCGCAAATTACAAGTACTCGACGTTGTTCGGAAGTCTACGTTATGTATGTTTCTGAAGCTCAATATTACAGCACAAACAGGTGTTTGCCTACAATTCATAAGCGACACGAAAGTCTCAAAAGATGTTTTGAGAGATTCTATAAATTACAGTAAGCAAAAGTATCCGTTTTCTAAAATCAAATAGAAACCGCAGGCTAGCAGAGAATAAGTTAAATGATTGTTTATTTCAGATGTGCCAAAGGCGAAACAAGAAAAATATAAGAAAAACTTGCAAAATGGCGATAAAAATGTTTTAATCTTATTTTATGGTTGTTGAGGACTAATTCTTCTGTAGCCAGTGACAAGACCAACACTTCAACAGATATGGAAAGACTACAATAATTTAAAGGTAATTGGAATACGCCATATGATTCCTTGAACGGATATCGAACTATTAAAAAAATTCTTTATTTGAATGAGGCCACATAGAAGCGAAATAACAGATGAAATACAACTTCTAACACAGTGAATAGTCCTGCAACATTAACGTTGATGAACAACGAACTACAGGCATTATAAATATGCACCGCTGAGTTCTGTAACACATGTCAAGAAATGTTCAAATGTTTGTAAAGTCTATGGGACTTAACTACGGGGTCATCAGTCCCTAAACTTACAAACTACTTATGAACTAGCTAATACTAAGGACGGCACAAATATCCATGCCCGAGGGGGGATTCGAACCCCCGACCGTAGTGGCCGTGCAGACCGTGACTGGAGCGCCTCAGTCCCCTCGGCCACTGCGGCCGGCTAACACATGTCCTGGAAACTTTCCACGAAGTCTTCGTTTGAGATGATCTTGAAAAGCCTCGTCTCGTTTCGTTGGATGTCAGGAATACCGTCAAATATCTTTTCCTTTCAAAGGGAGTGTGGAGCATTGATGTTCAAGTTGCACGACAACGCTAGGTCACGAGCAGCCAATATCGTCAAACAGTTGCTGGCAGAAAAGAGGGTGGTGCAACTTGAACATCCACCATACTCGTCGGGTCTCGATCCCACAGGCTTCTTCCTATCCCCTCGACTGAAACTCGCTGTGAAAGGAAAGAGGTTTGAAGATATACCTGACATTAAGCGGAACGGAACGAGGCTTTTGACGACTTTTTGCTAAGTTCCCAGGGCATGTACCGCAGAGCTCAGCGGTGTATATTTATGGGACGTGACTATTTGGAAGGACAGTAGGGTAACTGTAGTCCATAGTTCATCCATGTTAATGTTACAGGACTATTCACCAAACTTTATTGTCAGACGTTGCATTTGAACAACTGCGAGTGTTAAAATCAGTAATATAAATGGTATGTAAAATTTTCGCTGACTCTGTCATTTGAATAAAGGTATTTTTTAGATAAGTATTTTGCTTCTGTAATTTGAACCATTTGTATTTACATTTGAAAAAATACAAGTATCTGCATTTTGAACTTTAAATACATCAAGGAAAATTATTTTTAACTTCTCTGGTCAAGATGGAGAAACGCCGTCTTTAGGAGTATATTTAGCCAGCGTGGCGTCAGTTTCACAATAGGTTGTTTTCCATCGACTTTCAGCGAAAATCCATGTTTTTGCTGTTGTCTCTTGATGTGTTCTAAGAACTTGTCCACACCACAGTAGACGACTTTCCCTCAACGACAAGTGTCATTCCGTATCGCCCGACAATTTCATAAATGGTTACGTGGTTCTGAAGTGTCAGGTCAGATGTCGAGCGAAAGAGTTTGTTTCCCATTAGCAGGAAACGTTATTCCGCTTCTTTTGCTGCGAGTCGGAATGTGCTGTGCAAAGCAACTGGGCGGAAAGCAGAGCGGTGTATTTTCGAATTGGGTTCGTCAAGTATCTTGTCACAAGGTAAACAGTCACTGTCTGCCATTTCAGTCATTCATTACTCACACAAAAAAAATCAAAATTTCAAATGTTTGTTAAGCTTATGGGACTTAACTACGGGGTCATCAGTCACTAAACTTACAAACTACTTATGAACTACTTACGAACTAGGACGGCACAAATATCCATGCCCGAGGGGGGATTCGAACCCCCGACCGTAGTGGCCGTGCAGACCGTGACTGAAGCGCCTCAGCCCCTCGGCCACCGCGGCCGGCTTGCTCACACATTTTGCGATATTTCCAGGCATTTATTTTCCATAGGTAGGTTATTACATATATGTTGTGTTTTAATCCACATATATGTGGACGCTACTTTTAATCCTGCAGTTATTATGTATACATATATCTATAGTTCTTCCATATTTGTCCATATTGCCCTGCTAGTACCTGATCAGTAGATCATCACCGCCACCACCGCCATGCATGCAAGTGCTAATTTCTGATATAAGCTGACTATTATTACGAGAAAGACTAAACTTAAAGGATTGTGGTACAGAAGCAGCTATTTATTCAGGTAAGTCATGCTATCCGAAAGCAAAGCAATGGCAACAATTCCTCATCACAGCTTTTTATTATTATTATTTACTGAAATGAGCAAATTATGAAGCTCCTTTTCAGCTATTATTAAATCAATTCAAGACACTCTATCTCTGTTTATCTCAAGGACATTTATTTATGTATAGTCGTAGGTATAACAAAACGTATATCATGCAGACATTTTACAGTTGCATACGTAGTCTTGGCGCAGTGAGGTTCTACGGATAAGGTGCAAAGGAGTAAGTCATGGAGACCGGAATAATACATTTGAGTAAATACATAAAAATGACGACTTTATTTTTATTTCTAATATATGAACAAAAAGTGAAAAATTACCATCATTTTATCGAAACTTTATATCTGTGTGTTTCTTATACTGATTAAAATAAATAGGGCAATGCATAAATATAGTCACTGATTATTGCAGTGCTTTTGCTTTAACATTTTTGTCAATGTGCAGTAAATAGTTGGAAGCCTATGTGGGGGATAACAATGATGCACATGCGTAAGAGGAAACAATATTTTAGAAACGCACTCACCGCAGATGTCTTGCGTCTCAGCACAATTCAAGTAAGTACTTCAGATTTGACAAGCATCTTCAAGTCGTCGACTACTTACCTGTAAACAAAAGAAAATACGTCAAAAATATACACGCGACTTGCAAGTATTTGATAAGAGTCCTGGAACTGTATGACACAATTTGAAGTACAGAAACATTCTAAAAGATCCTTTCATGGCTGTATTGTCGCTTCGCAAACACCACCCTGCAGTCCAAGGAATACCTACATGCATTTAGTATGTTTGTGACATGAAAGAAATAAACGATAAATATAAATTTGTGTATGTGATATGGAATGAGAGTGAGGGTACAAATGATACATCTAAAAAAAGAAGAAAAAAAGTAATGTGGGACTCAGCTTGATGAAATCCAAACTTCTATTCTCCATTTTTCTCTAAATATCAGACAGTTATACAACAACAGTTAAGTTTTACTTGCAGACAGGTACATCAGCTCTATGGTTACAAACTTTCAGGTGAGACGGAGAGTATGTAGACGAAGGAAAATAGTTTTGCAGTGCTTGGTCGAAAACTCTTTCCTGAGGCGGTACTAACAACACAAAGCACGAGAAAAGGATGAGAGAACATGTTTATTATGGCTAGTACAGCAGAAACAAGCAAGAACAAAAAGAGACGATTATGGAATCTGAGAAGGAATTGGAATCATTAACATCGGACCATGACGCATTCAGGGAAAACTCCGGTTTTTGCTGCGTTTGCTGTTATCAGTAAGTACTTGCGGTCGGTAAACTGTGTATCATGTTAAGTACATCTCAGTTTCCGTACAAACAGGCCGTCAGGAAACGGAAAGTATAAATTGTTTGCTAATTCATCGATTTTGTTGTTGGTGGTGTGGTCTTTAGTCCGGAGACTGGTTTGATGCAGCTTTCCACCCTACTCTATCCTCAGCTAGCCTCTTCATCTCCTCACAAGAACGGCAACCCACATCCATTTGAATATGCTTACTGTATTCGTCTCTCGCTCTCCCTCTGCGATTTTTACCAAACACACTTCTCTCCAATACTGAATTTATGATTCCTTCATGTCTAAGAACCAATCGACCCCTTCTTTTAGTCAAGGTATGCTACAAATTTTTTTCTCCCCAATTCTTTTCAGAACATCCTTATTAGTTACGGCATTTACCCACCTAATCTTCAGGTACAAATTGGTGAGTCATTTAAAAATTTCCTTGGTTTCCAGAGCTTCAGTGTATTTATTCCACTCCTACGATAGTTCTTTTTCTCTCTCGGTCCATTGCCTTCTTCTGCAATCAATGTATGTCAGCTTTAGTTTCGCTGCATCACAGCTCAGTCGCTATGCTCCCATATCTTCTAAATAATCTCTCCTACCGTAATACAATTTTTCGGGTACATTGAGGGGAATAACAAGTAACTGTATGCGAAATGTGTTGCGAATAGAGTTAGCTGTAAAGACGTCATAAATCGAAACATCGTGAGGGATGGGCAGTTTTTTTTAACCATATTGTTTATTGTTGTTGTTGGTTTTTGGGAGGGACTAAACAGCGACGGTTATCAGTCTCTTATTGTTTATTACGACTGCGTGCATCACCGTGATATAGTTTTGAACGTGCCTTCAGTGTTATATGTGCATACCGCCGGTTAAGTGTCTCGCGAAAACAATTAGAAATGTAGAATCAATAAATTGTAACGTCATGCCGTAGATTTATAACATTAACTGTTGAAAAGTAGTAAGTGGTAAACTTCTTTCCTTTCACCATTTTGTCAGCGTTATCCGAAAGAACACACAGTATTTGTGATCCTGCAGCATTATCTGCCCACACTCAGAGGAATGTACAACGTTAGCTGCCCGTGAGTGTCGAAATAAATCAAAGGGGATAGATGAAAATTTGCGTCCAGCCGGGATTCGAATTCAGGTCCTCCTGTTTACTGGCCAGTCGTGAGTAGTTCCGTCCGTTGCGAACGTGTGTTAGTTTTTGTTAGTTGACCATCGTTCCGATTTTGGTTCATTTTTTAAATTAAGAGGCGCGTCCAGAAAGTAAGCTCCGTTTGGTAATAAAATGAAATTGTACACAGGTACAGAAGAAATTTTTATTGCACAAAATTCTACATTTCTTAAACTACTTTCCCACATAACTGCCGACATTTTGTAGGCATTGTCATAGCGTGCCACAAGTTTTTGCATGCATCCTTCACAGAAGGTTGCCACCTGTGTATTCAGCCATGTGGTAACAGCTTCTTATCATCGTTGAAGTGTTGACCACTAAGGACAGGTTTTAGGTGTAAGAAGAGATGAAAGTCGCTAGTAGAGAGGTCCGAGCTGTATGGAGGATGATCGAACATGTCCCATTGAAATTTCCGTAAGAATTATTTGCTCACATTCGGTGTGTGAGGTCAGGCATTATAGTGAAAAAAAAAAAAAAAAATCTTTTGACAGTAATCCTCTTCTTACACCTAAAATCTGTCCTTGGTAGACAACACTTAACGATGATCAGAAGCTGAAAGAACATGATACCACATTGTTGAATAACAGACGGCAACATTCTATGAAAAAAGCACACAAAACCTTTTGCCATACTATGACAATTGTCTACAAAATTTCGAAGCTATGTAGAAAAGTAGTTTAACAGTTGTAGATTTTTGTACAATCAATATTTTTTTCTGTATCTGTACCCGTTCGTTTTATATAACCAAACGTAACCTGCTTTCTGGACCCGCCTCGTATTTTTTTTTTTTTTATTTTTTTTTTATTATTATTGGAAAGAGCATTCAGCCCTCTCTCGGAACGCGCTGAATCATTTTCTGAAACGCGTCATGTAAAATAAAAATCAAAAGGAAATCTTGACCGATACCAGAAAAACGTACCTTACAAACAAACGCATTGTTTTTACAGTTATCAGTCTCACCGACACTTTCTGAGGGATAAAAGACGCTTTGATATGTATCAGGACAGGTAACGCAGTTAGGGGTTAACCATACCTAACCGTCGTTTTTACTGTCGCAGGCTGTCAGCGACCATTTCTAAGGTATAGAAGAGCTTGATAAGTGGCCCAGTTAGGGGTTAATAAACGGATTCACTTGTTGGCAGTGAGGGCTGTCGGCCGGCGGCGTGGGGTGTCCCTGGCCGGAGTACCTGCGCGGCGAGAATTAGCCGTGGCCCAGTGAATGTCAAGGCCGGGCCTGGCCGGCGCGGCGCACGCGGCCAACAAAGCCTTTGTTGAGCCCACAGCCCAGGTATGCCCCTCTTCCTCCAAGGACGGACGCCGCCACTCGCCTGCTCTCACAACTTCACGGTTCGCAACGGAACACCGCGTGCTTCCAATTCACACTTCACGTACACTTCTAGTACTGCAATTTTTTTTTTTCCAAACACTAGCAGGCTGTGTCCGTGGTTGCGTACAAATTCTAGAGAATTCTCACGTGAGAATAGCGCGGCGGAGTGGCCAAGCGCATTGAAGCGCTATGCTCCGATGCTCAAGGCCGAATCCCCCCTTGGGCATGGATGTTTGTGCTGTCTTTAGTATAAGTTAGTTTATATGTATTTTGTATGTTTAGAAACTGATGACCCTGCAGTTAAGTCCCTTAAGCTTCACAAACATTTTAACATTAGAACGTGAGAATATAAACAACTACCAGTCCCTCTTAACCCTCAGTCGGAGTCGTGAATGTTATATGCGATAAACTGTGCCGCGACCCCAGACTCTTATTGCAGTTTCAACACAATAATGAACGTAGATTATACCCACTGCTATTTAGTATTTATTGACACCACAATAACCTCACAAATCCTAAACATAAAATTGGCCTGCCTGGATATTAATATCTCGTTAGCACACCAGCTTCAAATTGCAATGTATATGTTAATTACTGAAAAAGAACTTTCAAACGTAAATTTGTCAATTCAGAGCAGTTCAGTTATGTCTTTAGTGTTCAAGACGCACTAGAAGGCTCCAAATATCCTGCCAGCTCCACATCATCAATGGAGCTTAATTTCCGGAAGATGGTCTAAAATAAGACCAAAACTAGTCGGACAAAAAAATCTCTTGCACTCTAGACTGTTCTTCATATATAAATTCCAAATGTAAGACAAACCAGAGATTAAACAGATAAGATTCAATTTGACGTAATTTTACAAAACATGATCATGAGTAGATTTTCATTCACCCGCATATTCGAAACAGATTGAGTGCTTGATGGATCCAAAAATATATCCTTTGCAGTTTATACAGGTCATTTTAGTCTTCTTGTCTAATGATTGATGACACAGGGAACACCTCTTCCGTTTCACTGGACCAACATTTCGCAGTGAAAAAGGCAATGGATTACTGAGAATACGTCCTCGTCTATTGAAGCACTCCCTGAACAGATCGTACGAGTGTGACTAGTTGTCTGTCGTTTCACGTGTCTACTTTGTCTATTGTCAAATTAGAGGAAGTGAATCGCCGACTTCACTCTTAGAGACAATTAGGTATTTTATGTCTACTGTATTTGTATTTGTATTTTGAACTAGCATTGTGACACTGTATTTCATTGTTTTCATGCATCTCATGCTCATATGTATAAACGTACGATTATAAAAGCCATTTACATAGTTCCAGAAGAGAAAAAAGACAAGGCTTAGTAGGACGGACGATATTGCGTTGCCTCTTCCTACTATAAGTGCGGCTATCATTACCAAAGTAAAAAAAAAAAAAAAAAAAAAAAAAAAAAAAAAAAAAAAAAAAAAAAAAAAAAAAAAAAAAAAGAGTCGGAATCACGAAGCGGCACAAAAATGGAACATGCTGGATTCAAATGAGGGACTATATATAATAAACCAGCTCAAGATTTTACGGAAGTCTTTTTATACATAGACCTGAATCTTAAATACTGTTAACATTTATTAGACGAACAGACTACGTTTCTCTGGGCAGAAGAGAGATTCATTTTCTCAAGTAATTGGCGACTTCGCGCCGTTCGTCAGCTGTGTTTCCCCGTCGGACGTCTGCGAACGCGCCAAGCCCCATTATACGCTTGAGAATAGGATCAAAGGTCTACAAGCAATCGTACACGTGCCTCTTATACAAGAGATCGCATCTGAACGGTAAGCTTGTGAGACTCATTTCCCGTGTAGAACGGGCTGAAGCCGAACGCGCAGGCGCTCTGAGCTACGGAGGCGGATAACGATCTCTACACGCAAGTTATTTAACTTACACACAAATATAAATATATCATTATGTACAGAATTGTATTTAGACACACGATCTTACTGACACCCACAGCAAATTAACCTTTACAACACTTCATGTTAATGTAAAGTACATGTAACTGTAATGCACCTAATGATGGTACCACGCTGCCGGAAAGCGTCGATTTAATTAAATATCAGTAAAAAGTGACCTATCAGTAGAACTTCATAAATTCCACCAACAAGTAAGTACACCAGAAAGCTAGTCCTCGAAACACTGAATGGTACATGGATAAATTATTCGGCAACCCACTGTAATATCAGTCTAGTAGTTCCTCAGTTGGCCTCACGAAGGCTGAGTGCACCCCGTTTACCAACAGCTTTTAACAGACCTGGACGGTTACCCATCCAAGTACTAGCCAAGACCGACGGCGCTTAACTTCGGTGATCTAACGGGAATCGGTGTGTCCCCTGCGGCGCGGCCGAGGGCTTAACAAACGTGTAAAGAGAACGTTATTTTAGTACCTGTTGTTTGGAAAAAAATTAATTTGTATTTAGTACAAATTCTTACAGAATACGCTTGAACAACACTACTTGATAAATGTATGTTTAAGAACTTACTTGTAGTACCAATTTATTTTGGCAACTTTCTCTCATTCTCGGCGCGATAATAAACGGTTATTAAAATTTTTATTTTTCAAGTCCCACAATAAAGAACGTTTTTGAACGGCAGAGATCAGATTTTCAGACGTGGTAAGCTGAAATGCACGGCGGAAACTGCGTACACTTCGCACTGACGTTGGACAATTTGACTGTTGGCCAGGATTTGAAATTTGCGCGGGGTTACCGCCTCGCGCCGCGTTCACTGCTGCTGCTGCAATGCTGACTCTTCAAAACCCACTAACAGTCGAGCATCATACTACTTTCTTCCACGTACGTCTCGCGAAAAAAAGACCCGCGGCAGTTAAACCTGATAAACTGCAGTCCCTAAAAAAGTTTTATCGACAGTCGTTCTTCCCACGTTTCTTTCGCGGATGTAATAGAGAGGAGGGAGACGATAGAGGGACCAGAGTAACCCCGCTTCACACGTCGTAAAAAAGCTTGCGGAGTCTAAAGTACGTCTGAAAAGTTCGGTTAATGGCCTCCGAAAATAAACAGGAGTTACAAAGAACCTTGACTGACCTTCAGAGTAATCGCCATTATTTACAACTTGCTTCTGACGCTGTTCTAAGGATGTTGGGAAACTTCCAGTAAACGTTTCTGGTGGAATCGATCTAAGCAGCGAGCCACGCGCCCTTTAGGAAAAATAAATGGGGAAAATAAAAATTCAGAGAATAAGAAGGGTGCTGAAGATCAGTCAGGTTGGGCGACGTCCGACAACACGTGGTCACTATGCTTCGAGCGATTCCACAAGAACCGTTTGCTCACAGCTGTAGAACCGAAGCCATAAATATGTAATGATTATCCGAAAGGACAGTAATGATGTTTTGCTTAGAGTTCTTTATATCTACATTTGTAATAAGCAGTCCATCTCACGGTGTACGGGGAGGGTACTTTGTATACCACTCTCATTTCCTCTTTTTACTGTTCCAGTCGCGTTTGATTCGTTGGTAAAAACGAGTTTCAGTAAGACTGCATGTGCACTCCAATATCTCCAATTTTATCCGCATTCTGATTTTGCTATATACATATAACAGGAAGAAATATACTGGTTGACTCATCGAGAAATGTACAAACAGATTCTACAGCAGCCCATACCGTGATACAGAACGCCACCCTTGCAGCGTCTACGACGGGAGTGGGTCGGTCATGGGTGAAGCTTTCTCGCTTGATATATGGATGTGTAAGGAAGCGTGCTGCTCTCGTTGTATCTCATCATGGAGTCCACACTGACGAATAATATCAAAGTATTGGTCGAAAGATTGATTTTAAGGTCGAGTTCCTAAGACTTCTTGCAATGAATCTCTGGCATGTCTTATCGACGATTAATATTGTGTGCCACTTCATATCATACGGAGGTAACTGCTTCCAGTCATTGTTTTCCAGTTGCATAAGCATACAATTAAGGATCTTTCTTTCTATGTATTTTGATGATACGCTGCAGAACCTCCTGCATTTCACTAACATCTTCTCAGTATATTACAGCGTAATCTGCAAAAACCCTCACGGAATTTTCAACGTTATCTTCGTGGTGTAACTAAATATGTGGGAAAGCTCCTGGCACTCGATAGAGATTGGCACAACAAATACAACACATCTCTTTCACATACGGTTTATTTGCTTTCGTTGCCATGTTACAGGCATTTATTGCGATGTACGTAACACAGACTATTTCACTATGAAAGGTGGTCATTTCTATTGATACAGAGTAATTTCCAACGTCAGTTCTCTCAAAAAAGTGCTCAAAATGGCTAACACGACCTATAACGCAGGCTTCTAGGCACCGCATCATTGACTGGTTTCCATATACCAGGCATCTGACGTATCTGCAGACACCCTTGCTCCATGCTCTCAATCAGCATTTCCATGTTACGAATAGGTGTGGCATTCACAGTGACCTTCAAATGATCCCATAAGTCTGACTGATCGAGTTCGGGAGAACGAGCAGGCTATATGGTATGGCTCCCTGATGCCCTAACCATTTGTCTGGGAATCGCTTTGTGGACGTGTTTACTTTGCTACGCAATGGACATAACGAAGCTTTGAATGCAAACCAAATGCTCACAGGCGTCAATACGGGCCTGTGCTACCTGCATAAATAACCAACTTGCATAGTGAAGTATCTGTGTGATATAAGAAGTGCCTCTAACAAGGAAACGAAACTAAATAAACCATATGGGTAGAGGACATATCCAGAAACTCCGGAAATTTCCCACATATTTAGATACACTCTGCATATATTGTGAAAACTAATGGTCCAATAACACTACACTGGCTTACACCAGAAATTACTTTTGGGTCACCACATTCTAAAACCATTTTCTTCACGCGCCTTGTAGATGCAAATAATTAATTTGTATTAACATAAGTTGCCATTCTTATTCAGAGATGGAGTTGGTTCCACTGGATAGGGTAGCATGGGAAGTTGAAATACTCAAATGTTTGTATACCTATTGTATCAAACCGCTAAGGTCATTAATCCCTAGACGTACAAACTACTTAGAGTAACTTACACTAAGGACAACACACACACACACACACACATACACACACACACACATATGCCCGAGACAGGAGATAAACCTTCGACGAGAACGCACCTCTCCCCCTGTCGGTAGCATGACGCCTTAGAACACGCGGCAATTCCGCGCGGCCGTGAAGAACTACATAAAACTAGTCTATGTACTGATGACCAAAACAACAAAAACGACAACTACATTAACACAGAAATATAAGAACCCACCGCTGATGGATTCCACACAAAACTTGTTTAGATCGAAGAAAAATAAACAACCTTTTGGGCAAGACATGGAGCTAAATTGTTTCTACTACGTACGTATAACTCCTGATCCCAGTTTACTACAGTTACTGAGAAGTACAGGCACCACACAGCTGCATAATCCAGCAAGACAAAAACAGGTATATGTGAGTAGGCAGTTATACTTTGTTAGCCGGCCGCGGTGGCCGAGGTGACTGAGGCGCTCCAGTCACGGTCAGCACGGCCACTACGGTCGGGGGTTCGAATCCCCCCTCGGGCATGGATATTTGTGCCGTCCTAGTTCGTAAGTAGTTCATAGGTAGTTTGTAAGTTTAGGGACTGATGACCCCGTAGTTAAGTCTCATAAGCCTTACAAACATTTGAACATTTTTTTATACTTTGTTCTGTCAGTTAGTATCCTGTGGAGCAGACAGTGTTTACTGGCAGCTAGGGAAATGTGTGAGCTGCGGCTCTGGGAAACATTCCTTTGTGGCGCACAAAGCACACGGCGAGCCAGTGGGCGGCCGGCGAGCACTGAAAGGGCCTAACGAGGGGAGCCGTAAAGATGTCATCGGCAGCCACCGGCGCATCAGTAAACAGCCCGCGCTGTCGAGCCACCTGGAACTCACCGAAGCCTAGCGCCGATATTATAGCTAGTCTACACGACGACACTAGGTTGCGACACTCGTTTCATGAAATGAGTTGCGCGCAACTGGTTTCTTGTATGTCTGTAGACACGGCGCCAATACTATACACTTCAGTTTCGTTGTTTTGTGAGTGCCGTAGTCGAGGTAGAATGAAAGTTTTGGTAGCTGTATGAGTTGTGCTGGAGCTATTGCTTCTCTGTGTGAAGTCATTGCATAAGACTAAACATAAAAAGAATACGGAACGTGTTTGGGTTTGTGACTAGGTTAAAAAAGATGTCAGCTCGCTTGCTTAGCGACCTTGCTGAAAGAAATTATGATCGAAGACCCTATAAGTTATTTTAATCAACTCAGAATGTCACCAGAGCAGTTTACGTCCCTTTTAAACAGAGTTAGTAATGCAATAAAAAAAAAGCAAGGTACCGTTATTCGTGAAGCATTGTTACCAGAACTGAAATTACTAATTGCATTACTTTTCTTGTCAAATAGATATTCGTCTCTACAGTACCTGTACCGTGTTCCCAAATACACAATTGTCATAATTCGTTTGTGAAGGTATTTGGAATTGTATGTAGTTTAGTCTGCGCGCAACTGGCTTCGTATATGTCTGTAGACACGGCGCCAATACTATACACTTTAGTTTCGTTGTTTTGTGAGTGCCGTAGTCGCCGTAGAATGAAAGTTTTGGTAGCTGTAAGAGTTGTGCCGGAGCTATTGCTTCTCTGTGTGAAGTCGTTGCATAAGACTGAACATAAAAAGATTTGTGACTGGGTTAAAAAAAAAAAAAAAAAGACGTCAGCTCGCTTGCTTAGCAACCTTGCTGAAAGAAATTATGATCGAAGACCCTATGAGTTATTTTAATCAACTCAGAATGTCACCAGAGCAGTTTACGTTCCTTTTAAACAGAGTTAGTAATGCAATAAAAAAAAGCAAGATACCGTTATGCGTGAAGCATTGTTACCAGAACTGAAATTACTAATTGCATTACTTTTCTTGTCAAATAGACATTCGTCTCTACAGTACCTGTACCGTGTTCCCAAATACACAATTTCCATAATTCGTTTGTGTAGGTATTTGGAATTGTATGTAGTTTAGTCTGCAATTCACTAATCGTCAACCCATCAATATTTAATTCCCGAATAATTGCTTCAAGAGCACTAACACGCCGCTGCTTATTCCTGAAATTTTCATCGTTAAAGTGGCACGAACACCTATGCATCGCATATATGTTCAAAAACCGAATTATTTCCTCCTTTCCCCCCTTTATGTTGTGTTTTGTTCTGTATTGGTTATCTCCTAACCTAAAAACACGCGCAATCAGTTTCGTCAAAGTTGGATGGAGCCGAAACTGTTTAGTTTCGGCAACGAGTTGCGCGAACGCCTGCCGCGCATGCGCACTGGCCAGTAGCGCAGTTTAATGAAACGTAGTGTCGTCGTGTAAACTAGCCTTTAACAGAACACACATAATTCTACAATTCAGCTATAGACTGCCTGCCACCTAGACGCATAACGGGTAATGTTACGCTTTAACGTCTGTGGAGAAATAGGAACGGTTGTCCGCTTCTGCGCTGCAGTGGATCCACACATGCGCAGTCGAGGGTGGTGTAATCTGCGAATGCGAAAAACGCATTATTTACAGGGGACTTTCTGCTAGTTCTTCTGTTAGTAGATGACACGTGTGCTCTACTGTAACCTTCGGATACGAACTGAACACATTTTTTCGGTAAGTTGGCCATTGTCACGACAATAGCTGTAAAACATAAATCTACGTAATTATTTGCGTTGGAGACTAAAGGGTTTAACTAAATATAGGTCTAAACATAACGTAATTTCACGCTTGCTGCACAAGAAAATGTTCAAAAGTTTGTTAATCTATGGGACTTAACTGCTGAGTTATTAGTCCCTAGCTTACAAACTACTTAAACTAACCTGAGGACAACACACACATCCATGCCCGAGGGAGGATTCGAACCTCCGACACGGGAGGCCTCGCGATCCGCAACGTGGCGCTCCAGACTGCTCGGCGCTGCACAAGAGTTACGTAAATATAATTATCTGCATGAACCAGCTTGACATAAAACGAACTATTTAGTTCATTACTCTGTACAATCATAAAGAAATTCCAAGAACCGTGGTGGAGTGGCCGAGCGTACTATCTTTGCTGCGGAGTACGCGGTTGCTGCACAAGTTTGCTGCACAAGAAAGAAATAAAACGAACAGCTTAGTTATTAACTCTCTATAATCGTAATTTTATGAAACCTACACTAGAGACCCAGTAATTGCTTAATACACGCGGACCTAAACATAACAAAAATAACACGTATAAATAAAAGTTTTACAAGAAAGTTATGTATCCCAAGCCGCGAATAAACGCCACGTAAAAAGCCCCCAATTCCGAATATGTATCCTCGAGGCACTCCTGCATACTAGGACACATTAGTCTGTTGTGTCATAGGTCGGACGGAGTCGTCGGCAGTGCCAGACCTATACGGGGCGTTTGTGCAGACTTACAGTATATACGGTAGGTGATGGCTGCTGTGGACCAGGTGGATCTCCTATGAGCTCCCATGCTCAGAACCGCACAAATACGTGTTATTTTCATGCAAAATGTTGCATTCTGCCACAATAGAGAGAACCAAAGTAACAAAATCAGAATTCCGTAAGAGGGATGTTATACCTAAAAAAAAAAAAAAAAAAAAAAAAAAAAAAAAAAAAAAAAAAAAAAATGAACCACATATCCTATATTCCTGATAGGTATTAAATTACTCATCAAAGTGCAGATGGGTGGAATTTCGATAAAGTGGTTTAAAAATAGTGAAAACCAATAGCGCTCACAACTCGCTAAAGCAATGTTTGAGCTTTTTTTTGACATAGTCACCATAAGAATTGAGACATACTGAGGGATCAACTTTTGTATTCCTCCGTCATGTCATATTGAGAACTGGTTGGCCGTTGCCGCCGGAGGTTCAAGTCCTCCCTCGGGGATAGGCGTGTGCTTAGTGTAAGTTGGTTTAAGTACTTTGTAAATCTAGGGACTGATGAGCGTAGCACTTTGCTCAAATAGGTTTACAAACATTTGAACATCTGAGAGGAACCAGTATGTAAGTCGTCTTCAGCTCTTCGTTGTTGTCAAAACGCTCTTCAGAGGAATTTCTAAGGTGCAAGAAAATGCGGAAATTAGCAAAATTAGGACTGTATGGCAGAAAAAACGATGGATACTGACAACACGATGCAGCTGTCCGGCCGGTATTTTATTGTCACGTCACAGATCTGTTTTCCCGGCTAAATGCGTCTACTTTAAATGGAACAACATCGGAAACTTATTTTGTGGTCCAAACTTTGCCTGTGTTTGCTTCCTAATATTTGGTAAGGATGATTGTTTCTGTCTTGAGCAAACACAATTTGTTTTTTATTTACCTAAACATGTTTCGGAGAAGTTTCTTCGTCATCACTGAACTTTTTTATTGGATCTGTTAAATGACATATATAAAGAGTTTTAATAGCACAATGATACCTTATCAAAAAGGAAAAATTCCCGATGTTATTTACTGAGTTACTACACGGTTAATAACTCAATAAATAATTTGCAAAACATCAGGAATTTTTATTTTTTGATGATGTTATGATGTTCTGTCAAGAACCGACAGAAAATCCAATTAATATTATGATACCTGATATCGTAATGTTAAAACTCTTTCTATCCCACTGATGATGGAGAACGTCTCCGAAACATCTATGGGCGAATAAAAAACACAAATTGTGTTTGGTCAAGGCAGAAACAATCATCATCTACATATATACTCCGCAATCCACTCCCAAATAGAACGAGGGAAAAAAATAATCTCTTTATGCCTCTGTACGAGCCCTAATTTTTCTTATCTTGACCTTGTGACCATTACGCGAAATTAAGTAAGCGGCAGCAATATCGTTTTGCAGTCAGCTTGAAATTCCGACCTCTAAATTTTCTCAACAAAATTTCTCGAAAATAACGTCATCTTTCCTCCAGTGATTCCCATTTGAAGTTCCAGAGCATTTCTGTGACGCTCGCGCATTAGTCGAACCAACCTGTAACGAACCAAGCTGCTCGCCTCTGAACTGCTTCCATGTCTTCCTTTAAACTGATCTGCTGCGGAACCCAAACACTTGAAAAATACTCAAGACGTGGTCGTACAAGCGTTTTATATGCGGTCTCCGTTACAGATGAAGTACATCTTCCCAAAATTCTCCCAATAAACCAAAATCGGCTGTCCGCCTTACTCACAACTGTCGCTCTGCAATGTTACGCCTAGATGTCTGAACGACGCGATTGCGTCAAGAAACTCACTATTAATGCTGTATTTGAACATTGCAGGATTGTTTTTCCTACTCATGTGAGTCACCTTACATTTTTCTACATTTAGAGCTAGCTGCCATACTTCACACCTACTAGATATTTTGTCTAAGTCACCCTGTATGCTATTACATCAATTAATGACGACACCCTCCCATACACCACAGCATCATTACCAAACAACTTCAATTACAAGTTACTCTGTCCATAAGATAATTTATATAGATAGAAAACAATAGCGGTCGTATCACACACCCCTGGTGCACGCCTGACGATATAGTTGTCTCTGATGGACAATCGCCATTGAGAACAACGTATTACGTTTTATTACTTACTTTCTGGATGCGCCTCGTATGTAACGTATCCATTGTTTCTAACATCCTTCTTGCTAAGATTTCCCATTTAAGTGTCACGTACGTTTCTGTTACGTTACCGTTCTGTTTGCGCCTAATTGAATTCGGTCTATGTCAAGCCTACTACATCCAGTGTTTGTTGCAAAATCGGAGTTTTTTTGTAACTCTGCATAATAAGAGGAGCCGATGGAGAACGTTGAAGAATGGCGTTCCTCAGGGTAGCGTACTGGCACCCCTGCTGTATAACATCTACACTAATGACCAACTGATCAGCACTGAAGTAAGAACGTTTATTTATGCAGATGACGCAGCAACTGCAGCTCAATGCAAAACCGTTGAGTAAGTGAAGATGTACTGAAAGCATCCCTCGAGGGCCTCGGTAGGTATTATAATGATAACCACCTAAAGCCAAATCGTGATGATGATTGGTGTTTTAGGGCGCTCAACAGCGAGGTTATCAGCGCCCGGCCAAATCGTGGAAAGACGCAGGTCTGTGCTTTCCACCCGAGAAACAAGGACGCCAGAAAAAAAAGTTAAAAATTACCTGGAGAGGCCAACAACTGTTTCACTATGATACTTCAAAATACTTGGAAGTAAAGTTGAACCGAAGTCTCACATCACTGCCGGGAAACCAAGATGAAAGTGTTTGCCCGGGACAGCATCAAACGTAACTCACTGGCTCCACCTGGGGCTCACAGCCATGTCGCACATCTGCCCTGGCATTGTGCTTCTCTGTAGCGGAGTATGCAGCACCAGTCTGGAGAAACTCAACACTGCCAGAGACGTGGATACGGCACTAATTGAGACTGGACGCATAGTGACTAGCTGCCTTTGACCAACTCCTGTCAAAAAAAAAAAAAAAAAAAAAAAAAAAAAAAAAAAAAAAAAAAAACCCACTTACGAAATTATTGACATAGCGCCTCTAGACATACGCAGAAGAATAGCTGTAGAAACAAAGAGACAGGAAACCGATCCCAGACACCCCATCTTCGGACATGAGCAAAAGAAACCAAAGGCTTAAGTCAAAGAGGAGCTTTGTGAGCAGAACATCAACTGCATTGAGGCCTGGAACTCAGAGAACAGACTTATGGCAGAATTCGTGAAACGAAAGGGCCGGAGCATTGGAGGGAAGTGTGAGGGGTAAAAATCGAAGAGGGAGACCAAGAGACGCATATAGTGAGCAGATTCAAATGGATGTGGGTTGCCGTTCTTATGAGGAGATGAAAAGGTTTGCTCAGGGTAGAGTAGGGTGGAGAGCTACATCAAACCAGTCTCCGGACTGAAGACCGTAACACACGAAGGGCCGGAGAGAACATCAAAGAGGAACCTGCCGAAGGATCTCATCTGCCGTATACAACATGGAAAGCACTAAACAGGCTGAGGAGAGGAGTGTCGCGCTTCAAGATGAATCTCAGAAAGTGGGACTTCACAAACGAAGATGAGATCTGTGAGTGTGGCGATGTGCAGGACCCACGTCATTTCCTGGTCTGCAGAAACCTGCCCAAATGATGAGGCAATCAAGAATTTTAGATCTTGCGGTCAATTTAGCAGAAACTAGCAGTGCCTTACAGAATTGGTCAGCTCTTTCAATATTTTATGTTTCTAGTTCGTAATTTGTTCATTTTAATTGTATATTTATTGAATTTTGGATTTCTGGATTGTAATTTGTTCACTGTAATTGTACACTGTAATCGTATATTTATTTAATCTTGACCCTAGATTGTAATTTGTAATTGTATATTTATTGATTGAAAGATATGTCTTAGTCCTGGACACGTAAAATAAATAAATAAGGACTCCATACACGATGCTGCTGATAGGCAGCCTCTAGCGTAAATCTGTCCTCGCGGAGCCTCGGGCCCGCGGCGGCAGGAGCTGTGCTCAGGCACCGGTTCGCCGGCGCAGCTGATGGAGTGCGCTTTTTGCTCTCGCGGCTTCAGACGCGCCGCTAGGCTCGGCAAATCGGCGCCTCCGAAGAACCGCCGCTCATGATGCCCGCTCTTTTTTCCCGCCATAACGAGCAGCACAGCGTACGACGGCGCAGCTGGCCGGGAAAAACCGACGCCAGCCGCCAACGCCGCAGTTCGAGTTCGTTTCTGCCATAACCGAATATCACGTCAGACAACTGTGGTCGCCTCACAACACGTGGACACCATTAGTCCAATATATAAAAATGATTGTTTGTGTGTTCGTATTTTATGCGCGGCCGTGCCGTTCAACCGATTGTGATGAAACTTGGCCAAGATATTGCCTGCACTTTCGCGATGGTCATAGGCACCATTCAATGACTGTACGACAAATAGTTCAGTAGACGTAATAAACAATGAAATACGCGTAGAAGTGCTGCATCATGCGACGTCTGCTTCTAAACCACTTCACCGATTTGAACCAAATTTGGTACACATATTGCTTCCATGAGGTAATAATTGACGTAGGGGTAATAACTGCTTACAACATTTAGTTCAGAAAATATGACGTCATAAACAATTATATGGTTGAAAACGTGTGGCATCATGCGACATGCGAATAAGGACAGTTTATTCATCCTAAAATCTTCATGACATTTTGGACACTTGACCTTCAAAACAAGAGGAAGGTCATTGTCACATAAAATTTCGGATGGTGCATGACGGAGGATACTTTAATATGAACTTCGTCAGATTCTACACTTGTATTCCGATCCTGAAGAATTTTTAAACATGATTGAACAATTCAGTTTATTATAGTAGTAATATATTCAGATTACCTACAATAATTTCAATTAATTAATGTGACAAAACAGTTAATTTTGAGATTTCGGCGAAGTTTCGAATGAAATAAAAGTCCTGAAAATTCTAGCAGCTCTCTCTGGAAGTTACGTTACTTTTTTCAAGGTGCTAAAACATTTAAAACATAAATATTGTTCACATCATACAATTATGGAATGGGAGCCACCAGGACAAGGTCGGATCCAGGACGGCCTCCTGCTGGGGAGGGGGGGGGGCGGTGAAAATTTTTCATAAAAAAATGTTTGTAGAGCTTATGGGACGTCCACCTATTGGGATAGTGTTATTAAGGAAGCTGTTGAAATTAAACTAACAAGCGACCTTATAAACAGAGATGGTGGTTTTTGTTTAAATTCTGCTTGGAATCCGTCACTGTCTCTCGTCAAAAACCAGAGGGACAAAATTAATGCTGACTCACCTGTTGATTAACAGTCAATATCGATATTTTTGATGTTTGGTCATCTTTAGTTGTGTTGATTCTGCAATGATTTGTACTGTGTGTGTTATCTTCCGTGTTCAACCTTTGCAAACCGAGGTATTAAATACGCTTGCACATTGCTTCCTTGAGTGCAGTTGTGCCTTGAGAAAGGCAGGGTGTCCCCCTGCCGAAATACCGGCGGTTGTCGACGACGTCACCCGGCAGCATACCCGTAAGTTGTTTGAACAAGATAAGGGAAATTAGGGCTCGTACAGTGCACTTGTTCGCCCACAGCTTGAATACTGCTCACCGGTGAGGGATCCGTACCAGGTGGGATTGATAGAGGAGGTAGAGAAGATGCAACGGAGAGCAGCGCGCTTCGTTACAGCATCATTTGGTAATCGTGAAAGCGTTGCGGAGATGATCGATAAACTCTAGTGGAAGACTCTGCAGGAGAGACGCTCTGTCGCTCGGTACGTACTTTTGTCGAAGTTTCGAGAACATACCTTAACCGAGGAGTCTAGCAGTATATTGCTTTCTCCTACGCATATCTCGCGAAGAGACCGTGAGGATAAAATCAGAGACATTAGAGCCCACACAGAGGCATACCGACTATCCTTTCCGCGAACAATACGTGACTGTAATAGGAGGGAAAATCGATAGTGCCGCGGTGGAGTAGCCGAGCGGTCTAAAGCGTCTCGCTGCGGAGCGCGCGGTTGCTCGCCGTGGAGGTTCGAGTCCTCCCTGAGGCATGGGTGTGTGTGTTTGTCCTTAGGTTTAAGTAGTTTATAAGCTACGGACTGATGACCACGCAGTTTGGTCCGATAGATTTACAAACATTTGAACATTTGAAAATCGATAGTGGTACTCAAGGTACCCTCCGCCACACACCGTCAGGTGGCTTGCGGAGTATGGTTGTAGATGTAGTTGTAGACATAGACATTCCCTCGTTCTATTTGGGAGTGAAATAGGAAAGGAAATGCCTAGTGGTGGTACAGTGTACCCTCCTCCACGCACCTTACGGTGGATTGCGGAGTGTGTTTGTAGATGTAGATCATATATCATAAATTTTACGTCAGGTAGACCTGCAGTATTAAATCCAGATATGTATGGTCACATAGGTACTGCCTAACTGTGCAGAGGAATATCTTGTAAACCCGCGCACATACTGTAGCGCGGCGCTCTGGAGAGGAGCAGGTGGAGGCAGGTGCGTGGGCGTCCTTGAGGCGGCAGGTGTGTGTCGGCCCTGGGCGGCTGGCAATTACCAGGTTGGCGCGTGCGCTCTGGGCCGCGTCAAGCCACCCCCTCTGACTGGCGGGCCCAGCGAGCGCCTGCGACAACGCGGGAGGAATGCGCCAGCCGCCACGTTTTTGTCCCGCGAGAGAAACGTGACGCGCCTCACACATACTGCCGCATCCTGCCTCATCCCCCCCCCCCCCCCATTGTCCTAGGACTGGCCACGAACATTACTCCCACAATTTTCGTGATAGTTCGGGAAATCTCGCGATTTATTCGGACTTTTCAGGGGTCTCCGATCTATACTCCGTTCACCGAAACGAGAGACAGATTGTAAACAGACTGGGGCGCTTTACCAGGGGTGGACAAAACAAGGGCCCTCGCTCAATGTCTCTACCTATGTATCAATCGATGTGATTCCATATTGTAATGGAATAGGGACTGCGGCTGTTGGTCGAGTTTTAATTCCAAATTATTAACTCATCAACAAAGAGCCGTGAAGTTTATGTTGTTTTATTTAACGACTGGGTTCGGTATTACATTAATTCTTTGTTATATTTTGTATGATATACGTGCCGCATGATGTTATTTTTACAAACACTGATTTGAGAAATAATCTGTATAGGGCCTGAAGATGGTATTAATGCAACACCAAACCGGTCGTTGAATAGAACAACGTAAACTTTACAGCTGTTGGTGGATAAGTTAAAAATTTTGAATTAAAACCTCTTATAAGGTGTAAAGCGGTTGTGTGTTTTGCTATATGGCAGTGATATTAGACGCCACATATATTCAAAATTCATTTTTTTAAATGATTCATAGGATGTCTGAAAATTGCCCAAATCTGTATTTTCGTTTACGACAGTAAGAAATATGTCAACAAAACAATAATTAATGTACTTTTCTTAGTATCAAACTCCTGTGAAAGTCATCAACACTTTCTGTAAGCTTCTGTCATGATGTTTGTTTGGAGGCTTCAAAAAATGTGTGGCCTTGTAATCACTTACCATACGATAAACTGAGGAACGACCAACACCGGTAGATGCAGCTGCTTTTATAACAATATCTGTCATTTTTTGTTCTGGACACAACAGCTCCGATTTCTTCTTTGAACGCTTCTAGCGTGGATTCGAAATGTGGTGAGATAATGAGTTTACACTTGTGCGATACAGATGAGAAAGAGAAAAAGAGATAGAATATGAAAGCTTAATACTTATGCTGCTATTCAGCAACTGGTCCTGTAATACGACATTTCTAGCCAGCCTCTAATGTACCCCTCATAACACACACAAACGCTTTACACCTGACACGGATGCGGCGACAGTGAGTGAACGGCCCTGTTTTGTCCAGCCCTGGTCACGCGTCTCTCGTTTCGGTGAACGGAGTATAGTGAATTATGTTGGTACTACCGCAACGACAGTGGAGGCGCGTCCTATGTGTTCACTGGTTCAGTGAAAGCCCTGAAAAAAGCTCGGCGTAGAAAAAAAGAAGTAAAGAAATTAATTAAAGGTGTTTTTAAACTATTATTCTTCGTTTCGTTCTTCTGTCACATCATTATATTCACATTCAAAGTATTTTTCTCGCATGAGAAACGTTATACGTCGCAGATACAGCATGTATAGAGTCGTAACGCGGCCGCTTAATATAGTCGACAGTGGCCGCTGCGTTGCAATGCGCATGCTCGGCTGAGGTTCAAATTCTCTTCTGAACCTCCTGGAGGCAGCATAAGGGCGCTCCCGCGACAGGGAGGGGCGAGGGGAAACGCCGCGTTTAACATTGGCGCTGGAGCTGGTGGAGACGCCAGCTCCTGGCTACTCGACTCTCGCGGTTGCGTACGAATGGTCCCGAAGCAAGACAAGGAGCTACTGCGCATCTCGCCTTGCACATCAACAAATTCTCTATTAAGGCAACATCCGCCCTTCATATTAGTTTTTGGCGCATTGAAGAGTCATCAAAACACTTCATGTTTGCTAAAATATCTTTTAACTATAAATTAAATAGGCATCAACTGTACGGAAAAGCCTTCAGAAGATACGATCGACTCGAACTAGCTAGAATAGCTGTATGGTTTGCGGGATCGCTGTGTGCTGTCGAAGATAGTGGGTTCGAGTCGGACTGCAAGCAGTTTTTTATACCCAATCTTCTTCTTAACAGATACGGGAACAATGACTTTTGTATTGTTACTTGCTGCATATACTTTGTTCGATTTTGCAAATGTGTCGCTATTTTGAGGGTAAATGACATTTATATTCTTTGTTGTAACAAATATTTAACTATTTGAAAAGACGCGGGGGAGAGCAGGCTTTGCGCATACTTAAGGTTAGGAGAGGGTGCTGTTTACAGTGTACAGTGTGTTTCTTCATCACAACAGATTCATTTTATTACAGTCACTTAACAGTGTAATCAGTTTCTTACATCTGAATGTTGTCTTGCTTTCAACAAAAACTGGTAACATAGTATTATTATACGTGAATAGGGATTAAACTGTACGTTTACGCCGCATTTGTTAATTCAATGCAGTCTCTCGTAAACATAATAAATGTAATATTATTTGGAGAAAAAAACATTCGTATTTGCCTGTTACTTTTTAAATATCAGTACAAATGTTGGTATATCGACACATAAAGGTACTGTAAAATCTTATTTCAATGTGTTTAAACACAATACGATGTTTTGCCGAGGTAGGATGTGGTGCTGTTTTCCCACGTGTTTCACGAAGTTGTCAAATTTTAATCAGACAAGTAGCTCGTTTGTAGTTTCTTGTGTACCCCAATCACCTATGCACCCGCGCCGTGCGCGTAATGTATCACGTGAATGTTCGAATAGGCTTCATACTGTAACGAACGCTGTGCTGTATCGGGAAATCTCGAGCTCGTTCGAACGAGAGTATGAAATAATGCACACTTAACCTTCAAAGTATCATCTATATAAAATTTCATGTGGTGCGTGGCAGAGGGTACTTATGTACCTCTTCAAAATCTACATTGTTATTCCGATCTTGATGAAATTTTGAACACTGACCTTCAGTAAGCCTTGACCTTGGTGCATGGTACACGGTACATTGCACTAAACTTTCGCCACGAAAGTTGATACACACATGTGACTTTTCATCGAGAGGCGGGGGCAGAGAAGACACAGGAAGATCATCCGGTCACACCTTAAAATTAACCACGCAAATTCCATAGTCAACCCTGTGCAAATGGGGAAAGGTCCAAGAAAGAGGGGAGGAGAAGATGAACAGAGAAGGCGGAGTTTAACAGAGACAGATATTAGGTCCTGGATTCGGAAGATAAACTTATTTTGTATATAAACATTTGTTTTATTGTTTTCTTATTTCACGTTTTGTAAATTGTTTCCTAACCTCGCCCCCCCCCCCCCCCCCCGCACCAGGGCTGACCAAAAGTACTAATTTCTCATCCCGCGTCATGACCCCGCTCCCCCCCCCCATCCCCATGTGGGCACCTGTGCGCTGACCTGTTGTTCGTTTTGAAGTTACTGACAGCATGTTAAAGAATAGTCTGAAAGTGTGTTGGAGACATCCTAAGTCTCACTTAAAATAGTGATCTGTAGCGTAGCCTTAAGAAGGTTTGATATAGGTCAAAATTACTAAAATTTTCCGGGCTATTATACCGTGGTGTAGTGGATTTATTGTGGAAACCCAACGTTTCGTCCCCGACTACGGAGGACATTCTCAACGGGGATCGTGGCACTTTTGAATGTTCGATACACACCCTGGTTCGCTACTAAGTTAGTCCACTAGACCACGGCTTAATAGCTCGGAAATTTTTAGTAATTTTGACCATTCCGCCCGTGAAAGTTTACATTTTACAATAGGTATAGGTTAAACCAGAAGGTTTATTTATTTTGTATGAGGACGAATCTCCGATTCCGAAACTTTGAGTAATAGTAATTGGAGTCTCAACCGTTCGATACACGGGGTGAATCTAGATTCGCGCACTCGGGCTTCGCAGCGCGATTCCTCAAATGCTAGCAATAAAAAAAAATGTCTCTCACATAATTTCGTACAGCGCATATGTCCGGCAGTAAATGGACGTCGAAGATTGACATGGGTGTGTGTTCCATACGTCAGTGTGTTTCAAAATTACACTACTACTTCAACAAACGTTTAGGTGATGTGGGAGGTGTCTTGAGGAACATCCCATGCCCGGAAACATTCAATGACGCTACAGAGCGTCGAAGTTGCTGGAGGGGATGTCTAGTGGCAGGAGCTGGTGCCTGTAACTTGGACTCTACGCCGGCCGCGGTGGCCGAGGTGACTGAGGCGCTCCAGTCACGGTCTTCACGGCCACTACGGTCGGGGGTTCGAATCCCCCCTCGGGCATGGATGTTTGTGCCGTCCTAGTTCGTAAGTAGTTCATAAGTAGTTTGTAAGTTTAGGGACTGATGACTCCGTAGTTAAGTCCCATAGACTATACAAACATTTTTTTTTTTTTTTTGGACTCTACGTAGCGTCGTTGAATGGCGTTTCCGGGCATGGGTTTCCATGCTCATTTTGTTTCTCAAGGCTCCTAATACATCCCTTACAAGTTTATTGGTGTAATCATGAAACGCTCTGACGTATGGAACACACAGCCATCTCAGTCTTTGACGTCCATTTACTGGCGGAAATATGCGCAGAATGAAATTTTGTGGGAGACATTTTTCATTGTTGGGAGGTGATGAATGGCGCTGGGAAGACCGAGTGTGCGAATTTAGATTCACCCTGTATATCGCTCAAAGCTTTGTGATGAGTGACCTCTGGTCGTGATACACAGGACCTTGGAGCTACACGGACTCTTCCAGACCTTGGTGTGGGTCGAGTAGACGGAGCGCGAGTGTGGGGCTGTTGGCACGCGCTGCGCCTCCCGCTGTGCCTGGCAGCCGCATTCCTTCAGCCGCCGGCACGGGCCGCGGCGGCAGGTAAGGTGAAACCGCGAGCCGCCAGCCGCCGCCCAACAGGTTTGTCCCGCGTGTGACCGGCCCGGCCAGGCCAGGCCGCGCCGTTTTGACGGCCCATTAACCGCCACCGTCCTGCCCCGCTCCTAACACCGCCAGCAGCCACACTGTCACAGATAACGCCAAGCACCCAAACTTCTTCCACTTACTTACACTCTTTCAGTGGCTATCGAGCTCGCTACCGCAATGTCCACATCCAGCCCGTTAGGTGCTCACCACAATGATAATACATGGTTTGATTTATCAGTGACGAAGCAGACCACCGACTTTCCACATCTGCATTCATACTCCACCAGTCACCTCGCGATCTGTGGCGAAAGGTACTTTGCGCACCATTGACACTTAGTCCTATTCCAGTCGCGTATGGTTCGCGGGAAAAATGAGTGACTGCATGTCTCCGTAGGAGCCCTATTCTCTCTGATCGTATCCTAGAGGTCGCTTCGCTTAGAGAGGGAGCAATATATTGGTTGACTCCAGTGGCGGACTAAGGCTGTCGGAGACCAAAACAAAATGAGGCCCCCCTAGAACTTGTAAATACATGTATTACTATAAAACAGTAACTTTTGCGTTTCGAAGTCCCTCCCAGGACGAGAGGTAAGGGCCAGTCTACAAAAATAGCTTTCGAGATTCGGAGGCTCCACAGCGAGCCGAACTAAAAATTAATAAATTAATAAAATAAATAAAATAAAGTTCTTTCGAGGTATTTGAGACTCCCCAAGACGAGAGGCCAGGGGCGGACCGCTCCCTCTCGTTCTCCCCCGCCGCCCCCTTAGTCCGCCACTGGTTGACTCTTCATCAAAACCGTACAGGTGGCGCAGTTGAAGCAGCTTGCAATCGTGAGGACGGTGCTTTCAAATCCACCTCCGGCCATCCAGATTTAGGTTTTCCGTGATTTACTTAAATCACTCTAGGCAAATTCCGGGATTGTTTCTTTCGAAAGGGCAATGCCGATTTCCTTGCCATTCCTTACCCAAAGCCTGAAAGCTGGAAAGTCTGAACTCTGTCCCTAATGGGACCTTAAACACCAAGCATCCTTCCTTATGAAACGTATGCTCTTGGAATTTTGACAAACCCTCGTGGCGCGATGCAGAACGTCTTTCTTTTAGCGTATGCCACTGAAGTTTCTTAATCACTGACGCTTTCACGCTTACTAAATGAGCCCTAACGAAGTGTGCTGCTCTTCATTCGATCACTTCAAAACTCAATTATGTTATGTAAAGTGATAAACAGGGAAAAGTGACGAATATATGGCGATCTCGTCTGGTCTATGAAAGTTCATTTTAAGCTCTTGAGCTAATCCGACGAAATAGACGAGAGTTCAAAGAGTATCACACACTGAGTAAGAAAGACTTAACGGAGAAGAAAAATAGTGTGTGACACGGCTTACCCACTAAAGAAAAATAAGGGGTATCTTTTAGGAATGTAATCAGAATCAGATATATTTTCCTCTCGTTTCCTTTATAATTCAGAGAAACAAGTGTCACTGCAATTTATAACTGAAAGAACCTTTATACAACTGATATGATTGTGGTGCAGTATATACGATCAGAAACACTTTTCTTCTCGGTGACACCTGGTATTCTTTTCATATGTCTTGAAAGACAAAGCAATATGAAACATTTTGCAAGTCACAGTTTCTCTGATTAACTGCATTTGCGCGCAAATTGTTTCTTTACTTAGGTCTTTATTCGTAGCTCTTCCATGGTTTTGTGCTAAGTTACTGACGGCGATTTTTTTTCTCTCTTTTTTCTTTGACGGCATCTGTGCTTCTGCGTTCAGTATTTTATTACATTGAATTCCTATTTTGATTCTGTCTCCATTTCTAAGGATAATTACCATCAGCAGCCATCATATTTGTTAGTAATTACTGAAGCTATGTTACTACTTTTGCAATTGTTTAATTTCTAAAAATTTATAGAATTCAGGTTGAGGAATACTGACAAGAGACGTTCCTAGCATTATCTATGGTTTGAGGACGCTGCGTTAGCGCAGAACATGCACAAATCCGAAAATAGTGTTTTCAATTTTTTTTACGCAGAAAGTAAAAGTGTTGCAAGGAAACCAAATACAGAGAAGGGTGTAGCTTATATTCGTCTGCATAAAACAATTTTTTTCGAGGCATATCGGATGACTCGAAATTTCACTTTGCAGCGCAAGTGAAACAGAGGCGCAGGAAAACTGTGCGCCTCGGACAACCGGACAGAGGCAACATCACCTAGACAGAAGGCCGCGGCGCTCTCGTGTGACGTCAGGCAGAGTAGGGTGCGCGCGCATAGGTGACTGGCTCGCTGCTTCGACATAGTGAGCCGTGCCCCAGCGGCTACTCAGTCAGCTATGCGCGCACAACCTACTCTGCCTGACGTCACACGAGAGCGCCTTCGCCTCGGTTGTGTTAAGTGTGCGCTGCCTGATTAGAAATATGCTTTGCAGACGGCTGGCCGCCTATCCTCTGCCTCTCCTCAGCCTGTGCTGCGTCAAGTGTGCGCCGGGTCTAAGGCATGCCAAATACGCTGAAGTTTGATCAAACAGTATTTAGAATAATTTATTCTGGGGACTAGCTAACAGACTTTTCAGTAGGCGATGTTCTTGAAATTCGTAAAAGATATGGCTTGATGGTGTGGGCCTCTACTTAAACCCAGCCTTTTCTGCGAACAACCTTAGACAGCAACATACGTCTTCAAGTATTCATACACATCAAGAGATCGAATTTTCCTCTCTCTTTTCGTTGAATGTTAGTTTTACCTGTAAGGATGTCATCTCCATAAATTCTGTTTTCTTAGTAGATTGCAATCCAATTCTGTGATGCCATAATATTTTCTCTAGCATGCAGCAGCGGTGCTGAAATGTATTGAAGGCTTAATAGAAATCAAGAAAAATGACACCGCTTCATTCGGGCATGGAACACGAACAAATCTTAAAATTTGGTACTACAGGAAGTGTCATTCACCAAACGTCTTACAGTAATTTGTGGAGTAGCAGAGTAGAAGTACGGTACACTAGTAACATGTATCAAAAGGAAACGAGTCTAAGTTACTAAAATGAAACCATTACACTGATTATGTCGTACTTACAGCAAACAAAATAACCAGCTGAAATTGTTTTTAAATACTGAAGCGCCCAGCGTATGAATACAAAAGAGCAGATGCTCCAGAGAAGATTCTCAGAGCAAAAGAACGTTCTCTGAATAAGTACTCAATTTCGTATGAATAAAAACTTCGAAGCCTATGCTCTGAGCAGGTAGTTCATTCTCGTTACCTCCCCTCCTTCTTGTGTAAGTTAAATCGTGTATTTCTTTAAACTAGCCCAATGAGGCAAATTATTAAGTGTAGAAATATGGATTAGGCATCAACGTGTTCAGGAAGAACTGTCTTATGTATACATATTAGTTTGTTGTGAAGGAGCATATTATTAAGACTAAATGTGAACTTTGTACAAAAATGTTTTCTCCTGACGATACAAAATAATCGGCACGCGAGAAACTTTTTAGTTAATGAAGTTGTGTTACCACAATTTGCGAACGAAATTTTAGGAATGCATCACATATTCATCTGTTTTAACGTGGAATGATGTCAAAGCTTTCTAACATGAGATACTTGTTGTTAAATATGACACCAAATGGTCTGCTCATAAGCGTTAGGCCATGCGATTTTGTTTCAAGAAACAGGCTGCTATGTATATAATTAATCAGTTATAATTTTCCTGTCGTGTTTACTTACTTCTAACATAACAGAAGTTGCGATTACGAAGTCATAAAACGCATATTAAATAGGCCAACCGGTTTGGATAAAAACAAATACTTCAGTAGGCCTACCAGGTATCGCAGCAATATTTATTTTGTGATAGAAACTGTGAAGTCTTGGGATGCACTTTATTTGGAATCAACATCTTAAGACTTTACTGATAGACCATATTTCAAAACAATATTATTTTGCTATGTAGCTGTTTACAATTGTAAATATACACTCCAACAAATGGGTAAAACATACAGCTGAATCCACTTGTGTTTCATTTCTATGTCGGTAATGAAAACATTCCTCTTACATCACTCTTGGCACTATATAAAATGCTTGAAGTGTCACACTCACGATTTTTCTGAAGGAAGCTATTCGTCAACAAGATGTTTTTATTTGCATTAACTTTTTAGATCCCCTCGTATTCCTTATATACTATGTTTAAAGGAACTTGTTTATGCCTTCTAAGTAACAAAAATGTTGTCATTTTTATTATAAACCATAGTGAAACGTAACCTTAACAGAAGTTACTCAGCACGAAGTATGCTAGAGAGCTCACTTCAGAAATCGGAGAATGTTCTCCGGTCGTGAGAAACTTCTTTAGTGTTATTCATATGAAATTGGAAAATGTTCTCTGCTGTGAGCAACATCTCCCACCCTGTTACGCTGAGAACGAACACAGCTGAAGTAAATTCTCCGACTCCCTTTATCCATGCGAACCTTAACATGTTCTCTGGAATTCAGAGTATTAAGTAGATACTTCGGTTTACTCATACGGCCCGTGGAATATGAGAACGTCTTGGTGAGAAAGGGGCAGTGGTTGGTTATTTGGAGACAATTACTTGTAAACACATCAGAGTTCCAACAAATTTAATATTTTGCTAATAAACTCCAGAAACACGATTAAGGTGAAGGAAGAATTACAACATTTTAGAGTTACACATTAAGGCAACAGCTCAGTTACATTCGCGGAAGAGTAGTGATACACGTTAGTCACGACCCAAGTGCACTCAGCTTATTTATAAACAAAGAAATACTAAAACCACATAGATTTCGTGAAATATGAGCATCATCCTTCTTTGAAGTAGTAAAAGTAGATTACATTGTCCCAAAATAGACCATAGTCTCACAGCGTGTGACAGTAATTTTGTCTCTGGTCGTTGATAAACAGCGCTAATTCTTGCTCTCGAGAGTTTACAGTCTGAAACACATGTCGCCGCTATAACATTTGCTACAAACACTGCCGTCTTTTCCACAAACATACCCCACATAAATAGGATGCCCCACTATTTCGCTCGCCTTCTTCCGTAAAACACAGCGTTTCTTCACTTGTCTCAACCAGGAAACCATGGCGCTAAAATTATTAATTAGTGATTTTGTCGAGAAAAGAAACTTCAAAACAAGAAGCAGAGAATTACAGCTAAAAATGTACATAATCGCCAAGTCGAAAGAAAGTCGCGAACTCAAAAAATATCACCGAACCAGCGGAGGATTTGTAAGCTGCAAGGAATGAAAATAAATACAAATACCATAATAAAGGCATTAAAAGGAAGAAAAAGTTGAACGAAAATTTGTTGGCAGAATATTAAAGAGTCCTGCTTGGCATGGATGTGTAAGTTCTTCTTAGCATAAGTTATCTTAAGCAGTTTGTAAGTCTGGGGACTGATGACCACTACTGTTTTGTTCCGTAGCTTTACAAACATTTGAACATTTTTGAAAAGTACGTAAACTACAAACAGCGCACTATATTGCTGCCTGCTGTAGTTACAATCTTTTCATGTAGATAATATACTTGCGTGTAATTAATTACTTAGCGGTTCAGACGTGTTAGCAGTTACTTAATAAACAACAATGATGGCGCTTTAACACTTACAAGCAATCAATGAGTTGAACGTTAGGAACATAGTGAAGCGAAGACCAAGAATAGTTGATCAAATATTACGCTATTACTTGTTGCTGAAACTATTATTAAAAGGATACTGGAAAGGCTAGTCTACACGACGACACTGGTTGCGACACTCGTTGCGTGAAATGAATTGCGTGCGGCTGGTTTCGTGTATGTCTGTAAACAATACTATACACTTCAGTTTCCTTGTTTTGTGAGTGCCGTAGTCGCCGTAAAATGAAAGTTTTGGTAGCTTTAAGAGTTGTGGCAGAGTTATTGCTTCTCTGTGTGAAGTCGCTGCATAAGGCTAAACATAAAAAGAATATGAAACTTGTTTGGGTTCGTGACTGCATTAAGAAAAGACGTCAGCTCGGTCGCTCAGTGACTTTGCTGAAAGAAATTGTGATTGAAGACCCTAGAAAAATTTTTAATCAAATTACAACGTCACCAGAGCAGTTCACGTTCCTTTTAAACAGAGTAAGTAATTCAATACAGAAACAAGATACTGTTATGCGTGAAGCATTATTACTAGAACTGAAACTATATTACGTTTCTTGTCAAGTAGATATTCGTCTCTACAGTACCTGTTCCGTGTTCCGAAATCCACAATTGCCATAGTTCGTTTGTGTAGGTATTTCGAATTGAATGTATTTTAATCTGCAATTCACTAATCATCAACACATCAATATTTAATTCAATAATAATTGCTTCAAGAGCACTAACATTCCGCTGCTTATTCCTGAAATTTTTATCGTTAAAATCGCAGAAACACCTATGTCGTTCCCCCCTTTTGTTGCATTTTGTTCTGTATTGGTTATAACCTAACCTAAAAACACGCGCAATCAGTTTCGCTAAAGTTGGAAGGCGCCGAAACTGTTTTTAGTTTCGCCAACGAGTTGCGCAAACTCGTGCCGCTCATGCGCACTGGCCAGTAGCGCAGTTTCATGAAACCTAGTGTCGTCATATAAACTAGCCTGAAGGCAAGAACGGAACAGTTGTGCCAAAATTAAGGATTGCTGACGATCAACAGTACTGAAATATTCACCCAAAGGTGAATTTGGTGGATTTGGAGTATGACAGAATTTTGGTACGGAGAGTCTCAAATTAATCTTACTGATCGCATGTGAAGGTCTTGTGAAACCGGCTACAAAATGCTGCTGTTGGCGCCGCATATCGAGTAAAACAAGACATGACGTGTTTATCCACGCTGAATGCTAAACGTGGTCGCATTACGTAAGAGCACACCGCTCTCTCCAACTGGTCTACCAAGGGCCGCTGGCTGTTGCCTGTCATCGGAGCTTTCGCATGACCCGCAGACGTGTAAATATGTTAATAAGTGTAATCGGTGCAACTTGCGTGTCACGACATGTATGATATAATGAAGGAAAAAAAAGGGCAGAGGATAAACACGTGAACATATGAATGCATTAATATTTAAATTTAGTGACCAAGCGAAAGCAATAGGTTAACGTTCTGTAGAAGGTTTAAATGTCTATCAGGTATTTCCGGTTAAAGTGTTTCTGACTCTGCATCGTCAATGACATGACGTTAATCCTCAATCTTCTTTCCTTCATCATTGGGCCCAAAGAAGGCACTCGACTGTAGGTCACTGCGATGGTGTCCTGATCGACAACGTTGTTTTACTCTCTTTATTCACACGCCGTCAAGGACGCGCACGCTTCACACCACTGCAGCTAATGTGGTGATCATAAACATCGCCAGTTGGGCACTCCTAGTCCTTGTCCCTTTACAACAAAACATCCCTACTCGATCTGAGGGAGAAAAAAGCACACTTGCAAGTTATCAGTCCAACAGTCGATCCCGTGTGAAAATCTGAATCCATATTCGTGATTGCAGCAGGCATTTCACTGAAACTGACAAATATTAAGATCGATCAAATAGCCATAAACCAAGTCAAAACTTTAAAATATTTTGGGAGTACGATCACTAAGATCTGAGATGCCATCATGCAATCAAAATCCGAATTGCTGTAGCAAAGGTGACATTCAATAGAAAGAGAAGATCATTATGTGGCAAGCTGGATAAACAGCTGAGGAAAAGACTTGGCAGGTGATTTCTTAGAAGTGTGGCACTCTATGGGGCAGAAACATGGACACTGAGACGAGAGAATGAAAAAAGGCTAGAAGCGTTTGAGCTGTGGGCTTAGAGGAGAATGGAGAGGATAATCTGGATGGAACGAATGAGCAACGAAAGAGTGTTGGGAAGGGTTGGTGAGAGGAAACTGCAGGCTATAATAGAAAGGAAGAAGAACTGGATGGGACATTTGTAGAGATTCTTTACTGCGCTGTTCTGCAACTTGATTAGCTTAAATTGTAAGTAGTAAATAATTATATATCATAATAGTTCTTCTGTTGCTTATGTTCATTGATTTTAATTTTTAGCCATATACAGGGTTTTCCATTATCTTGACCACCCAAAATATCTCTGGAGCAACAGCAGCTATTGTAAAACGAGTTTCACTTGTATCAATATAAGTCAGGGGATCATAAACGTAAATACTTTGAAACATTCTAAAACGAAAGCATGTGTGTCTTTAACACAAACTTTGTTTTTAAATGGGCACCCTATATTATTTCATCAGTAATCTATACCATAGGTCATCGATAGTGTGTCAGGACGTGCGCTAGCGCCGGCCGCGGTGGCCGAGGGGACTAAGGCGCTCCAGTCACGGTCTTCACGGCCACTACGGTCGGGGGTTCGAATCCCCCCTCGGGCATGGATATTTGTGCCGTCCTAGTTCGTAAGTAGGTCGTAAGTAGTTAGTAAGTTTAGGGACTGATGACCCCGTAGTTAAGTCCCATAAGCTTAACAAGCATTTGAGTGTGCGCTAGCCACGTGTCCCGCGTATTTAAGCCGTCAAGTAAGCTTTCCAATATCTCAAGATGTAATTGGCTTATTGCGATGCAATCAACTCCCTTTTATGTGATTTGTCATGCTATATATCAGTGCTTTTCGAATATGCGACCCCCTTTCCAAATAAAAATATTCTGGCGACCTCTCCTCGTGAGCCGTAACAGAACTATGTTAGCTCAGTGGAAACAAATCATATTTCTTTTGCTTCAGCTTTCTTTTAATTTGTTGGCGAAATTTTTTGTTCATATTTTTCGGAATGAAAAACAGTATCCCATTTTTACATAATTTTCGATAGAAAAATGATTTTGCTTGACGAGTGTTTAGCATTTCAGGCAAGACTCGAAGCGAATTATGCTCACTAAGAAAGGTCCCATTATATAGACAATTTCTAAAGTAGAAGATTTTTTTCAGAATAACTCACTATGTCATGTATTTTTTTACCTATCGTTTGTTTCCCGAAATCATATTATGAAACAATCTATGACCTTTCAGTTCATAATGAATGTTACACAAGGAACTTCGTAATTTTAACATTAAATAACTTTCACTTAGGCATACTTAAACCGTGGTTATCTTATGGTGCAAGTACTGTCTCCTGTCACTGCGACCCCTCCAAGCAAACCACTGCTATAGATTGCTGATGAAATAATATAGAGTGTCCATGTAAAAAGTTTGTGTTAAAATCTTGGGACAAAATTATTTCTGTTAGTGAAGTCAACAGAGGAACAAAAGCAACTGCCAAGCGATTTAGACAAAAATTCTACATGGTGCGAAAATTGGCAATTGACACTAAATAAAATGTTCAAATGCTTGTTAAGCTTAAGGGACTTAACTACGGGGTCATCAGTCCCTAAACTTACAAACTACTTATGAACTACCTACAACTAAGGACGGCACATATATCCATGCCCGAGGGGGGATTCGAACCCCCCGATCGTCGTGGCCATGTAGACCGTGACTGAAGCGCCTCAGTCCCCTCGACCACCGCGGCCGGCCACTAAATAAAGAAAAGTGTGAAGTAATACACATGTCCACTAAAAGAAATCCGCTGAACTTCAATTACGCGATAAATCAGTCAAACCTTAAGGTCGTAAATTCTACCAAATACTTAGGAGTTAGCCGGCCGCGGTGGCCGAAGTGACTGAGGCGCTCCAGTCACGGTCAGCACGGCCACTACGGTCGGGGGTTCGAATCCCCCCTCGGGAATGGATATTTGTGTCGTCCTAGTTCGTAAGTAGTTCATAAGTAGTTTGTAAGCTTAGGGACTGATGACCCCGTAGTTAAGTCCCATAAGTTCTACAAACATTTTGAACATTTTTGAACTTAGGAGTTACAATTACGAACAACTTTGACTGGAGAAAACACATAGAAAATATTGTGGGGAAGGCGAACCAAAGGTTACGTTTCATTGGCAGAACGCTTCGAAGATGCACCAGCTCCACCAAAGAGACTGCCTACATCACGTCTTCTCCAGGAGTACTGTTGCCCCTTGTGGGACCCTCACCAGGTGGGACTGACGGAAGACTTTGAGAAGGTCCAGAGAAGGGCAGCTCGTTTTATTTTATCACGTTACGGGGGGGGGGGGGGGAGCGTCACGGAAATGTTGCACGAATTGGGGTGGAAATTATTAAAAGAAAGACGTTATTCATTGCGATGTGATCTGTTTGCGAAGTTTCAATCGCCGACTTTTACTTCTGAATGTGAAAATATTTTTGCTAGCACCCACCTACTTAGGGAGACATGACCATCCCAATAAAATAATAGAAATCAGATCGAAAACGGAACGATTTAGGTGTTCTTTCTTCCCGCGCGCTATTAGAGAATGGAACGGTAGGGAAAAAGTTATGAAAGTGGTTAATTAACCCTCTGCCAGGCACTTGAATGTGATTTGCAGAGTATCTATGTATATGTAGATGCACCAGCTCCACCAACCAAAGAGACTGCCTACATCACGTCCTCTCCTGGAGTACTGTTGCCCCTTGTGGGACCCTCACCAGGTGGGACTGACGGAAGACATTGAGAAGGTTCAGAGAAGGGCAGCTCGTTTTGTTTTATCACGTTACGGGGGGGGGGGGGGGAAGCGTCACGGAAATGTTGCACGAATTGGGGTCGAAATCATTGAAAGAAGGACGTTATTCATTGCGACGTGATCTGTTTGCGAAGTTTCAATCGCCGACTTTTACTTCTGAATGTGAAAATATTTTGCTAGCACCCTCCTACTTAGGGAGACATGATCATCCCAATAAAATAAGAGAAATCAGATCGAAAACGGAACGATTTAGGTGTTCTTTCTTCCCGCGCGCTATTAGAGAATGGAACGATAGAGAAAAGTTATGAGATTGGTTAATGAACCCTCTGCCAGGAGCTTAAATGTGATTTGCAGAGTATTCACATAGATGTAGATGAAAGAAGATCGCCTATCCCTATTATGAGCAAACGAAGCGACAACATTTGGGCGTAACAAATGCCAGGCCGCCCCGCTGTGAAGGCAACGCCTGTGCAGCGGTGAGAATGCGTTGCGAAAGCGGGCGTCGGCTTTCGCTTGGGCCCCACGTGTAGCACTTGTAGCGCCCGCCGCCGCCGGGAGAAGTGTGGACTGTGGAGGCCCAGGGCAGGTGTGGCGTCGTTTTGCGGCGCGGTGATGCACAGCCTGCGTAATGCGTTCCCAGTGCGCATGCGCAGCCCCAGGTGACGGTGCTGCCGCCGCCGGCCACTTTCTCGCTTGCGTCACGCCTGCCGCCGCACAGCCTCCATCCGGCCCCTGCTGCCCACTGCGCCACCTGTGCAGCTTTCACGAGCGCCACACACTTACATCTCGCCTGCCAACATTATGTGCTTGTGTGTTATCACTAACTGTGTCGCTCCATCTATCCCTATCATCCTATTTACAATACGTTGGAAAAACTGGAAGATATCCACAATACTACAGAAATATAATTGATTCGTAATTCGTGTAGTCTATATATACAGTGTTACAAAAAGGTCCACCCCCATGAACCGCAGACACTGCCGAGGTGGGGTGGCTTGCGTGCCTCAATGATGGCCGGCCGCGGTGGCCGAGGGGACTGAGGCACTCCAGTCACGGTCTGCGCGGCCACTACGGTCGGAGATTCGAATCCCCCCTCGGGCATGGATATTTGTGCCGTCCTAGTTCGTAAATAGTTCATAAGTAGTTTGTAAGTTTAGGGACTGATGACCCCGTAGTTAAGTCCCTTAGACTATACAAACATTTGAACATTTGCCTCAACGATGCAGATAGCCGTACCGTAGGTGCAACCACAGCGGAGGGGTATCCGCGGAGAGGCCAGACAAACGTGTGGTTCCTGAAGAGGGGCAGCAGTCTTTTCAGTAGTTACAGGGGCAACAGTCTGGATGATTGACTGAGCTGGCCTTGTGACATCAGTTAATGTGGCTTTCCCACACAGCTACTGCGAACGGCTGAAAGCAAGGGGAAACTACAGCCGTTACTTTTCCCGAGGACATGCAGCTCTACTGTATGGAAATATGATGATGGCATCCTCTCGGGTAAAATATTCCGGAGGTAAAATAGTCCCCCATTCGGATCTCCGGGCGGGGGACTACTCAGGAGGATGTTGTCACCAGGAAAGAAAATACTGGCATTCTACGGATCGGAGCGTGGAATGTTAGATCCCTTAATGGGGTAGGAAAATTAGAAAATTTAAAAAGGGAAATGGATAGGTTGAAGTTAGATATAGTGGGGATTAGTGAAGTTCGGTGGCAGGATGAACAGGATTTCTGGTCAGGTGAGTACAGGATAATAAATACAAAATCAGTTGGGGGTATCACAGAAGTAGGACTGATAATGAATAAGAAAATAGGAATGCGGGTAAACTACTATGAGCAGCACAGTGATCGCATTATCATTGTCAAGATAGATACGAAGCCAACACCGACAACAGTAGCACAGGTTTATATGCCAACTAGCTCTGCCAATGATGAGGAGATCGAAGAAATATATGGGGAACTAACCGAAATTATTCAGACAGTTAAGGGAGAGGAAAACTTAATTGTGATGGGAGACTGGAATTCGGTAGTAGGAAAAGGAAGAGAAGGAAAAATAGTAGGTGAATATGGACTGGGAAGGAGGAATGAAAGAGGAAGTCGCCTGGTAGAATTTTGCACGGAACATGATTTAATTGTAACAAACACGTGGTTTAAGAATCACAAAAAAAAGTTGTATACGTGGAAGAGACCAGGAGACACCGGAAGGTATCAGATAGATTTTATAATGGTAAGACATAGATTCCGGAACCAGGTTATAAACTGCAGGACATACCCAGGGGCAGATATAGACTCTGACCATAACTTGTTAGTCATGAAATGTAGGCTGAAGCTGAAAAAACTGCAGAAAGGTAGGAAAATAAGGAGATGGGACTTAGATAAATTGAAGGAAAGTGAAGTTCTGGAGAATTTCAGAGGGAGATTTACGCAACAATTGACAGAAACAGGGGGAAATAAAACAGTAGAAGAGGAATGGGTAGCATTGAGAGATGAAATAGTGAAGGCAGCAGAGGACAAAATAGCTAGAAAGGCAAGACCTACAAAAAATCCTTGGATATCACAGGAAATACTAAATTTAATTGACGAAAGGAGAAAATATAAAAATGCAGGAAATGAAACAGGCAAAATGGAGTACAGACGACTAAACAATGAGATTGACAGGAAGTGCAAAATGGCTAAGCAGGAGTGGCTAGAAGCCAAATGCAAATCTGTAGAAGAATGTATAACAAGGGGAAAAGTAGACACCCCCTACAGGAAAATAAAAGAGACATTTGGGGACAAGAAAAGCAACTCTACGAATATCAAGAACTCAGATGGGAAACCAGTTCTCAGCAAAGAAGGGAAAGCTGAAAGGTGGAAAGAGTACATAGAGCAGCTCTACAAAGGAAATGAACTTAGAGACGATGTTGTAGGAAGGGAAGAGGAAGTAGATCAAGATGAAATAGGAGATACTATACTGAGAGATGAATTTGACAGAGCCTTGAAAGACCTAGGTCGGAACAAGCCCCAGGAGTAGATGACACACCCTCAGAGCTACTAAAGTCTCTGGGAGAGCCAGCCATGACAAGACTATTTGAACTGGTGTGTAGGATGTATGAGACAGGCGAAATGCCCTCAGACTTTAAGAAAAATGTAATAATCCCCATTCCAAGGAAATCAGGCGCAGACAGGTGTGAAAATTACAGAACCATCAGTTTGATAAGTCATGGTTGCAAAATATTAACACGAATTATCTACAGGAGAATGGAAAAGCTGCTAGAAGCTGACCTCGGGGAAGATCAGTTTGGATTCAGGAGGAACATAGGAACCCGGGAGGCAATACTCACTTTACGTCTTATCTTAGAAGATAGATTAAGGAAAGGCAAACCTACATTTTTAGCTTTTGTAGATTTGGAGAAAGCATTTGACAATGTTGACTGGAATACACTCTTTCAAATTCTGAAGTCAGCAGGGGTAAAATACAGGGAAAGGAGAGTTATTTACAACTTGTACAAAAGCCAGACCGCAGTTATTAGACTCGAACGGCATGAAAGGGAAGCATCAGTTGGGAAGGGAGTAAGACAGGGTTGTAGCCTTTCTCCGATGTTATTCAATTTGTACATCGAGCAGGCGGTGAAGGAAAGCAAGGAAAAATTTGGAATAGGGATTAAAGTTCAGGGTGAAGAAATAAAAACATTGCATTTTGCTGATGACATTGTAATTCTGTCAGAGACAGCAAAGGACCTGGAGGAACAGTTGAATGGAATGGACAATGTGTTGAAGAGAGCGTATAAAATGAACATTAACAAGAGCAAAACAAAAATAATGGAATGCGGTCTTAGAAAATCAGGCGATGTTGAAGGAAATAGATTAGGTAACGAAACAATGAAGGTGGTAGATGAGATTTGTTACTTGGGTAGTAAAATAACATGCGATGGTCGCAGTACAGAAGATATAAAATGCAGAATGGCAATGGGAAGAAAAGCATTTTTGAAAAAGTGAAAATTTGCTAACATCGATCAATTTGAGTGTAAGGAAGTCTTTTCTGAAGGCATTTGTGTGCAGTGTTGCCTTGTACAGGAGTGAAACATGGACGATAAACAGTGCGGACAGGAAGAGAATAGAGGCTTTTAAAATGTGGTGCTACAGAAGATTGTTGAAAATAGCTGGGTAGATCGCATAACTAATGAAGAGGTAGTGAACAGAATTGGTGAGAAAAGGAATTTTTGGCATACCCTGACTAAAAGAAGGGATCGCTTAGTAGGACACATTCTTAGACATCGGGGAATCGTAAATTTAGCATTGGAGGGAAGTGTGTGGGGTAAAAATCGCAGAGGGAGTCCAAGAGACGCGTATAGTAAGCAGATTCAAATGGATGTGGGTTGCCGTTCTTATGAGGAGATGAAAAGGCTTGCTCAGGATAGATTAGGGTGGAGAGCTGCATCAAACCAGTCTCCGGACTGAAGACCTTAACAACAACAACACAGAAAGATACGGCAAAACTTTCAGGAAACTTTCCTCACACACAAAGAAAGAAAATATATTATATGGACATGTGTCAGGAAACGCTTAATTTCCATGTTAGAGCTCATTTTAGTATTTCTCTTGAAAAGTAAATTGAAATAATTCTTGCAAACAATTGTCTAAATATCCTATTGTTTCGTTAGTATGTACTGTACTTCCTCGATTCTTGTCATCAACACAGATTTTCTGTGAACGTTTCGGCAGGAATTGTTGGTGATGTCTTGATTGGGCCTCATGTTCTTTCACTTACGCTCACTGGAGCACGTTATCATGATTTCATACGGGATACTCTACCTGTGCTGCTAGAACATGTGCTTTTGCAAGTACAACATGTGGTTCATGCACGATGGAGCTCCTGCACATTTTAGTCGACGTGTTCGTACGCTTCTCAACAGCAGATTCGGTGACCGATGGATTGGTAGAGGCGGACCAATTCCATGGCCTCCATGCTCTCCTGACCTCAACCCTCTTGACTTTCATTTATGGGAGCATTTGAAAGCTCTTGTCTACGCAACCCCGGTACCAAATGTAGAGACTCTTCGTTCTCGTATTGTGGACGGTTGTCATACAATACACCATTCTCCAGGGCTGCATAAGCTCATCAGGGATTCCATCCGACGGAGGGCGGATGCATGTATCCTCGTTAACGGAAGACATTTTGAACATTTTCTGTAACAAAGTGTTTGAAGTCACGTTGATTCGTTCTGTTGCTGTGTGTTTCAAAATGTTCAAATGTTTATTAAGCTTATGGGACTTAATTACGGGGTCATCAGTCTACTTACAAACTACTTACGAACTAGCTAACACAAAGGACGGCACAAATATCCATGCCCGAGAGGGGATTCGAACCCCCTATCGTAGTGGCCGTGCAGACCGTGACTGGAGCGCCTCAGTCCCCGCGGATTTGAAGAGAAGTAATAAAATGAGCTCTAACATGGAAATTAAGCGTTTCCGGACACATGTCCACATAACATATTTTGTTTCTTTGTGTGTGAGGAATGTCTCCTGAAAATTTGGCCGTACCTTTTTGTAACACCCTGTATATATATAAGAGAGTGAAAAGTGATGCTGGGTTCAATGCCGGATCTGCGATGTTTCTCAGCCACGGCGGAGCGGCCAAGCGCATTCAGGCGCCATGCTACGATGCGCGAGGCCGCTCCCCGTCGGGGGTTCGATTCCCCCCTCGGGCATGGATATTTGTGCCGTCCTTAGCATAAGGTAGTTTGTAAGTTTAGGGACTGATGACCCCACAGTTAAGTCCCTTAAGCTTAACAAACATTCAAACATTTGAATAAACGAAAATACCACGAAAAGTAAACACTGATCACGTGGAGACTACCCCAGCACCGTCCCACTAGAACCAGACAGTCTGCGCATGCGCGAATCTGGCAGCTTGAGCGCACCAGAAATATTTTTCCCGGTAGAATCTGGTAGCTTGCGGTTACTGCTTAAACTGCAGTTAGTCACTCGGCAAGTAGCCAGGAGCGGGAGAAGGTATTGCATGAACTCAATTTCAGCTCTGCGCATGCGCGAATAGCTCGCTGGCAGCTACTTAAACGAATGTTTCGTCATGGAGACCATTCGTCGCCCCGGTTTATGATACCAACTGCTTCTTAATGCTTTACTCTGAATCAGGTGGTAGCCTCGCTGAGCGTCAGACACGAAAGAAACTGGTTAAAAAGCCGTTTTAAAAGTAAGTACTTCGAAAACGGCCATGTCCAACCAGATGTTCTATCCGAAGTGGCAAACTCCATCAGTAGACAATCATTGCATAGGCATCAATATTGCTCTGTTAACTGTAGTTCCATGTGTGTATTAGCGGTGTTTATTATTGCGGTTTTGCTCAATTTCGAAAAGTTCTTTTTCTTCTTTTTATGTGTGTGTGTGTAAAAGGAAATGTTCGTCCAAACGAGACAGGAACACATACGCGATTTTGAGAATAGAGTAGGTGATAAGTGCTGTCATGTGGTTATCTCTTTTTTCTTACTTTACCAATGTTTCAAACACGTTATTTCTAATTTTTGTTCAAGACAAATCGTTGGTAAAATTGATTTTAGTGCAATTTTTGATGAGTCAGTTAATAATGGTTTTGATTTACTCATTCAGTAATTGTTTTTGTTCAAAGCCTTACAATTTTTCTGTCTTTACAGCTAATCTAACAAGTTCACCGATACTATTTGGTCTGGTTTCAAAAGCGAATAAATCTAGTTGTTAATATCAAAGTCGGTCAAGTCCAACTTTGAACCCATTTTCGCGACTATTACTGATTTTTTCCACGTTTTCACATAAAACAGAGTACACCTATTCTGCCTCTCTTCTAAAAATGTTCAGATGTTTGTATCGCTTATGGGACTTAACTACGGGGTCATCAGTCCCTAAGTTTACTTATGAACTAGCTTATACTAAGGACGGCACAAATATCCATGTCCGAGGGGGGATTCGAGCCCCGACCGTAGTGGCCGTGTAGACCGTGACTGGAGTTCCTCAGTCCCCTCGGCCACCGCGATCGGCACATCGAAAATGGACTTCGTCGTCTTTGGTATTAGGCTCCTCAAATATGACTTCATCTGCTGCATAGCTGTTACGGTTATAATAAGCATAAGCATTTTAATAGATTACAGTTAGATAGGTCCCAATATGTTTTATTTTTGAGTGGCTGATCATGTTTGCGACACTTCATGTTAAGGCACTGGTCTGATAATAGATTTAAAGTCCGAAACCGGTTGCCAAAATTAAAAAAAAAAATAAATAAATAAAAATAAAAACTTCATTTGAAACTGTGAAAGAAAGTCAAACAAACAAAACATTAAAATAGTGGCGTTTGACCATCGCTAACGTCCAATTTGCAGTTTGTAACGCCCTCTTGCTCAGGAATGATCTTTGATCCCGTTTCAGAGATGACAGACATTTACCCCAGGCATAACTGGACCAACTATCCCATTTGTTGGACCGGAACATGTCCTAACAATAAATCTTATGTACATAAAATCCAACCAGAGTGGTCGAATCAGAAGACAGCATAAAAGAATTTTGACTAAGGATAGAAAAAGAGAATAATACCGAAATCATGTTTAAATGAGAAGTTCTGTAATGTTAAATGCCTCTATATTTCAAGAACTTCGTCTCTTCCCTCAGTCTCCCCAAAATTCTTAAATCTTAAAATCCTATAAATTTCAATAAAGATTCTCTTAAAAATCGTCTCCCCCTCTCTCCGTGATTTCCATTTTACTTTCCTATCTGTGTAATAGTCTCATGTTCATGGAACCTACCAGTAACAAATCCTTTGAATTGCTACTATGTCTTCCTTTAAACCAATCTTGTCAGAATCCCAAACACTTGAGCAGTTTTCGAGAACGGGTCACACTAGTGTTTTGCACGCTGTGTACTTTACAAATGAACCACTTCTTCCCAGAATTCTCCAAATGAACCGAATCCGACTGTTCGCTTTCTCCTCAACTGTATATGCTCGTTCCATTTCTTAACGTTACGCCTTGATATTAGATCTACTCGACTGTGTCAAGTACACACTATTAATACTGTATTCGAAGATGTGGAATTTTTTTCCTAGTCATCTTGCATTTTTCTCAATTTTTTTACATGTTTTACGATTATTAATATAATATAATAGTTCTGTTTCAGGAATAACAACAATGAGTAGGTTAATACTTTATGTTCGTTCACATATCACAACTAGAAATCTTAACTAAATCTCCTCATCACCTTGTATACTTCTACAGTCACTCAACGATAACGCCTTCCCGTACACCGTTGCAGCATCAGTAAACAGCCGCAGATAGCTACGCAACCTGTCAATCATTTATGTCGATAGAAAGTAGTGGCGGTCCTATCACACTTCCCTGGGGCACCCCTGACGATACCCTCGACTCTGATAAACACTCGTTGTAGAGGACAAGGTACTGCGTTCCGTTACTTAAGAAGTCTTGGAGACACTCACATATCTGTGAACCTATTCCACACGCTCGTACTTCCAATAGTAGTCTGCGGCGAGGCACTGCGCAAATGCGAATATGCAGTCTGCCTGTTGCCCTTTCTCCTTGACTCGCAAGACATGAGAAAAGGGTACAGGGCAGACGTTTATAGACATCAGTAGGGAGTGTGTTCACCCTTCGCCTTAATGAAGTAGTGTTGCTGGCAACACTTTGAATGAGGCGGTAAGATGGCAGTCCGTTCTTCAGCGAGTGACAGACAAGGTAATGAAGTCTGGGCCCTGGAGCGACGCCGACGTTTTAACTGGCCCCAAAGGTGATCATCCGGGTCTGCAATTACAGCCAATTTCAGCAATGGTACTGTCCGCGAAACATTGACTGCGCTATTTTCTTTAAACTCTTGCTGTAAGGGAAATAGGCAGGCTGCTAGCTTGTTACTGTACAGAAAAATCGAACAATAAATCAACATTTAAATTTACAGCTCTAAAACCGGCAATATATTTTCAATGTGAAGGCGTTATTCTTATAGACCTATATATCGTTATTCCTTCGAAATAGATATATTTAAAAAAATTCGATGTATCGAGAGCCGATAATGATGTACACTTCTGGAAAATGAAAAAAGAACACCACGAATTCGCCGACCCAGCAGAGGGAAATGTTATTGACACATTCTTGAGGATGTATACAACACACGATCACAGAGCCATACGCAAGTGAGTACAGCCAGATCGTGCTCAATGTCGACGCTACTACCATATATACCCACCATTTGCAGCGAAGCAAGCTGAAATTATCCTGTAAAGACAATCGTGGGTGTGCCGAATGTACCCGGTGCCTTAGTTGGGCCAGATTTCGTGCCGGCCGTGCAGACCGCGCAAGACGACGTTTCATCCAGTTAAAAACATACTAAATGGCGAACAGATCTGGGGATTGTGCTAGCCACGGTAGTTGATGTACACCTCGAAAGTACGTTGGGTGGTACGGGACGTGTACTGTTCCGTTGGGAAAGCATATTGCCTTGTTGGCGCATGAAAGGTAGAAAGACGGGTTGAATGATGGTTTCAGTGTTATGTACACTGTTCAGTGTTTCCTCGACGATCACCAGAAGAGAACGGTCAGGGCAGGATATGGCTTCCCACACCATGATGCCGGATATCAGTCCAGTGTGCCTCTGTCGTATACACTCCAGATTTTAGCGCTGCTCTGCACGACACCACGCACACGTACGGCCATCTTTTACAACCAGCAGAATACACTCTTGTTGCTAAAGACGACACGTCTCTATTCGTTCTTCCATAAGGTGGGATGAACGATGATGGTGCGTGAGCGGAAGACGCACTTAACGACGCATATGATCGTGCACCATGGTGTGGGGAGAAATATTCTACATTGGCCATTCTCTTCTGATGATCGTTGACGAAACATTGAACAGAGCACGGTTGACTTAAATCATCATTCAACCCGTTTTGCTACCGTTCATGCACCAACGAGGCGATATGCTTTTCCAAAAGGAGAGTGCACGTCTTCATGTGTCAATGTGCTCTTCAAGGTGTACGTCAACTACCCTCGCTAGCACGATCCTCAGATCTTCCCCCCCCCCCCACCCAAAAAAAAAAAAAAAACAAAAAACAAAAAAAAAAAACAAAAACAAAAAAAAAAAGAGCGTGTTTTGGGGCGGATGAAACGTCATCTTGCGTGGTCTGCACGATCGACATGAAATCTGGCCCAACTGAAGCACCAGGTGGAAACTGCATAGCAGGCCATTCCGCAAGACTACATTCGGCACCTCAACGATCGTTTCCAATGGAAAGTTGCAGCTTGCATTGTGTAAAAGGAGTGTAGGCACGGTAGTAGCCTCGACATTGCTCACGTGTACTCACGTGCGTATGGCTGTGTCTGCGTGATCGTGTGTTGTATACATCCTCAAGAATTATTAAAAATTTCTCTGTGGTGGGTCGACGAATTCATGGTGTACTTTTTTCATTTTTCAGGAGTGTATATTGCCAATATTGTAAAAAAAAAATATTAAACATTTCTACTTACTGCAGCATCACTTACATCAAGGTGGTCAACAAAATCAGGAACTATCGTCGACCTCAAACTTTCGCGTTCTGAATTGTACCATTTGGCCAGACAGAATGCCTTTCAACAATGCCTTTCAACTATGGCAAGAAGTGTTTATACTGCCGTCTGAGATCAGTTCTACTCGATGGGAAGCTGGATTCGAGATGATGTTGCTTTAAATGGTGGCACCTTTGAGCGCTAATTTTTACAACCATTAAAACCCGAAATCAGCGGCTAATTTAATATGGTTCTTTCCCTACCGTACTGTATATGGGCATGTCGTTATTTCGCCTACCCGGTATTGCTAGTACTTAAAACGACCTGTCGGTGTAAGGTACGACTCGGTGTCAGAGTGGCAGAATGCCAGACTATATCTACGTATTTATTCGGCAAATAGCATTTAAATGCCTGACAGAGGGTTCATCGAACCGATTTTATAATTTTTCTCTGCCGTTCCATTATCTAAAAAAGGAATACTCAAATCTTTTCCTCCCATATTCGATTCGATCTATGTTATTATTATTATCTTGTCTCTATATATAGATGGGTGCCAACAAAGTATGTTCGCATTTCGGAAAAGATGGTCGGTAAAAGAAAATTCGCAAATATATCTCGCCACACCGAATAACGCCTTTCTTTTAATGATTTCAACCGAAGTCGTGCACCATTTCATTGACACTCTCTACCCGGTATCGCAATAATACAAAAAAATGTTCAAATGTTTGTAAATCTATCGCACCAAACTGAGTGCTCATCAGTCAGTAACTTACAAAGTACTTAAATTAAGGTAAAATAACCTGACAACACATACACCCATGCCCCAGGGAGGACTCGAACCTCCGACGGCGAGCAACCGCGCGCTCCGCAGCGAGGCTCCTTAGATCGCTCTGCCACTCCCCCGCGGCACGATAGTACAAAACGAGCTGCCCGTCTCTTAAACTACGGGTGCGAATCCAAAACAGGACGGACAAATGTGGTGTAGGTATTTATTAAATCTGTAAGTGTTCCGCCAATGAAACGTAGCTTGGGTTTGCCTTCCCCAAGACAATATCTGTGTGTACTTTCCAATTTAATTTATTTGTAACTGTAATTCGGTAGTATTTAGTTCAATTCTACGGCCTTTAGATTTGACTGATTTCTCGTATAAATGTAGTTTAACTGTTTTCTTTTAGAGCTCATGTGGTTTACTTGATACTTTTCATTATTAGGTCTTTTTTTGCCCCTCCCTCACCCCCCAGAGGATGCGAACTTAATTAGCTTTTGCCTTCAGTTTTGTACGCCATTTCAACGCTACACGATGAATGCAAAGCTCGCGTGTTCGACCACGGTTAAACCTTCATGTCCTTTCACCTCTGGCAGTGCTCTGATGTAGAAAATGCTGTTTGGCACTGTTGGTCGGAATCCACGTTAAACTGTATGTCCCCCTATGGATAAGTCAGTTCAGAAGTCGGTGAAAGGCAACGGAAGACTGCTTTCAAACAGGAGCACAAACAGTGTACAAACCAGTCTTCGGACTGCTTTAGCTCTTACGCTGTATTGCAGTTGTAATGGTTCAGGACTGGCTATGGTAGGCGGCCAACTTTTTCAAAACTGAATGAGGGACATTTCGAGCATGTGAAGGAGGACTAAGATCACGTGTTATTCTGAAACTAGGAAAGAAACTTAGGCGAGCAGAGTAGGCCTACTCACCTACTTTTAAAATAACATATTTGACACATTTTATTCTTAATTTTCAACCTTTGTTTACAGTCTACAAATATTTCTCTTGCCCCTATTTTGAATTTCAGAGTCTGACAATTTTTACATATTCTTTAACCGTTACGTTTTTCCGACAACTCAGTTGGCTGTACTACGTTTATTTGTTCCAGCTCTTAGATTATCGCGCTCCACGCATTTTGATAAGTAGCTTCCTCTGCCCATAGGATTATGTTTTGCAATAACCACGATTAAACTACTTTTGAAACCCATTTGAACTATTCTATTATAGAAGTTCTTTCGATGAAGTGCAGAGTTTCATTGTGCCTTACTACATGCAATGATCACTCACTTTCGTTACTGCATTTTCAGAAATTCACCACTGTTTTATTCGTGAAAGAAGTAAGATGAATGCTGATATTGTATTTGCGCGTCAGATAATAATACTGTGATAATATTCCATCATGTTTGCCACCTTGAGCACGGAAAAGTATACCATTACACTTATTGACACGTACTTAACAAGGCACAAAAATATGTCAAAGAAAGAAAAAAATAAGTTTTCCTATCACTAAATGCAGTACTAAATAAGAAATACCAAAAAGACGGAATTTGGAGAATAGCTTCAAATGAAACTGTTTATAAAGAAGTAGAACCAGTGATACGTACAATGAAAAAGAAACGGATCTCTTTCCTAGGACATTTGATGAGAACACCAGAAAATAGAATCAGCAGGAAGATAATTGAAAAAGTTATGGAACAGCAAGAGCAACATAAGATGGATCACAGAAATCAAGGAAGACATGATGGAACTACATATAACGATGGAAGATTTGAAAAACAAGACAGACACACTCAAGATACTTCAGGACAAACACTTCACACTACCAATAAAAATTAACAAACAGTGACCGGGAAGGGTGATTTCCCTTCTGGCGAATTTGTCATTTTGAAACAGTCGTATGATGTGTATCGTTTGTTTTCTTTTATATTTCATGTATGTATGAAGACTGTCATTTATTCGTAGATGATGCATTGTGAAGTTGACTTGCAATCAGTATGACATAGCGTGCCGTAAGCAAATAGTTTCGGCTTGTGCTCTTAGACTAACAGTTTTAAAATTACTGGAATTAGGGACGATTTTGCTATTTTGCAGGACATTTTAAGTAATCAACCCAATGCGGGACAACGAGTCCAAATGTGGTACTGTCCCGTAGAATCCGGGACGGTTGGCTCTGTAGTGTGCAGGTGTCGGCAAGTGGCTGGCTGTGGACCCGGGAGGGCCGACCACGTGTTTGTCGGGAGCGGGCAGCCAGTTATTATAGGGAGCGCTGTTGTGTAAACGCGCCATCAGATCTGGGGCCGACGCCACAGATAACATTCCTGTCCTGCCTTCGCCCGCCGGCTCTTTATTCGTGGAGGTCATCGTGACCGCCTACGAAGACCTCTAGTCGCTTCCACGAATTCACCCGGCGCCTTTAGTCCCAGTTTAGTGCTTACTTAACTGCCACGCACGAAATTCTTTCCATCTCTGGTGGTCTATAGAAAGACACAATCACAAGAACTGCCTCACTGATAGTTTTTTTCAATATAGTCATCCTAAAGTGGGAGGGACTGTTGCCAAGAAGACTGATATACAGAGTGTTCCAAAAAGAATGACCTGTTTTTAAATAGAATTATTTATTAGGAAGAGGGGCTTAACACCAACAAATTGCATAATAAATTTCTCATAAAAGACAGAAGTTTATAAAAATCCATCATAAATATTCTGTCATATATTGATTTTACTGTTGGAATTGTTGAGAGACTGTGTGAGCCACAGAGTCGTACTCCAGGCTGAGAAATAGAAACCATTGCAGATAACAGGCTAAAACAGACACGTATATCTTACGGGACGTAGGCACTAAAGAAATCTCCTAGCGAACTGCTGATGCCCTCAGCCACCGTCGCCGGCCGCGGTGGCCGCGGGGACTGAGGCGCTCCAGTCACGGTCTGCGCGGCCACTACGGTTGGGGGTTCGAATCCCCCCTCGGGCATGGATATTTGTGCCGTCCTTAGTATAATGTAGTTCGTAAGTAGTTTGTAAGTTTAGGGGCTGATGACCCCGTAGTTAAGTCCCATAAGCTTAACAAACATTCCAACATTCAGCCACCATCCCAGGGTGGAGGTTACCTTTCGGAGAAGATGGGCGTAACTTCATGTAGCGTCTAGACGCTGTGGTAAGATGTTACATTAGTACTTGGTGACCAACAGGCACGTTTTAATGTACGTAGCAAAGTTAATACCAGTCACTTGGGAACAGCAATGTCAGTGGTTTCACGAGGCTAGAGTAAGAGGGTAAAGAAGAAAAACTGCAAGTTAGCAGCTCCTCTGAGGCGTGGCCTAAGGCGGAGCCTAAGGCGTGGCCAACTGACGTAAAACATTGTTGTTGTTGTTGCCCATATTGGGTAGCGTCGTGACGTTTTACTTTCAACTGAACAATGTTGCTACCAAGAATGGATTTTGTTAGTGCACAAAAAAGCCACCTCCCGCCCGGGAAATGGCAGAATGGACAGGGCTGAAACGTGGTTCGCTAGAGGACTCAGAGAGAGGACAAGCCACAATTTAGATTGGTTGAACCAAGCAGCGGCCAATAGGAAATTGTTAACTGTCGGAAAGTGGGGAAAAGCGGTGCGCCCACACCGGCAGTTAAAACCCCCGGTTTTTGGATCAAGAAGGGAGTTCTCAGTCAGACGAGTCGGGCGCCAGCCCGTGACTATCGCCGTCGGCCTTGGGGTGCTCCATGACAGTCTGTTTCTCGTGGGGAGTGCGTCTGTCTAGGAGATGCTGCTAGGGAACGTAATTACTGGCTTCTATTGTGGCAAACGATTATTACTTGTTGTTTTTTCAAATAACTAACCCCAGTGTAGTAGACTTAGTATGGGATGCAATAAATTCAATGCAAGGTACCTAGGAGTTCCATAAAGTTTCCTAACGAAGTATCCTCTCGAGTCCCGAAATCCGCATCTCTAGTAGATGCCTATAATGTCTCTCTGCAATCACTCCTTTCCGCTCGGGATATGCAGACTGACCTTGCTACCTCTTCCCTCTTTCCTATGTAGGACACGAAAATTCAGTATGAACGGAAGACATCTAGCCGATAGCCAAACTGAGAGTAAGGTGTCTTCTGTTATTGAAGGTACAGCAGCTGATATTCTGGTTTTTACTTAATCAATGTCACGAGGTAAAAACAGACAAGGGTACAAACAGTACCATTGCATGCGGCGGAGTGGTTGAAATGTTCAAATGTTCAAATGTCTGTAAATCTATCGGATCAAACTGCGTGGTCATCCGTCCGTAGCTTACAAACTACTTAAACCTAGGTAAACTAACCTACGGACAAACACACATACACCCATGCCCCAGGGAGGACTCGAACCTCAACGGCGAGCAACCGCGCGTTCCGCAGCGAGGTGTTTCAGACCGCTCGGCTACTCCACCGCGGCGCAGTGGTTGATTTCTGTCCTTTCCGCAGAGGGGACGTATCCACTGCGGGGTGCAGTACTTCAGGTAGTTTTCCTACCAATATCGTACGTCACGGAATTTCGTGAAATACATCTTTTCATGCGTGCTTCCAATTAGACTTGCGCATAATAGTTCGCGTTCGGGAGCGCTCACTTTAGTTCGTTCTTTTAGTTCGTCCGCTCCCGGTGGCGGCTGAGCGGCGTGGTCTGCGCATGCAGGTGGAGGGGGAAGTTCCCCCACCTAGCTGCTTCATGCGCTTGCTGCTTGAGCCGCTAACGATATCACGCAAACCAAAAGAAACAGTTTGTGCATAATTTCCCGCGTTTACGTTTAGAGTTATCTCTATATCTTGGCATATTTATTACTCAGATATTGCGGAGTGCAAAATACTTCAAAACAGAAATTTTGTAGCACTGAAGTATGTTATCTAGCAGGCAGACGCTCACCTCGAAATGGCTATCATCAGCCGAAGGCAAACACTTAATTTTAATTCTGCTGCGCGCCCACTCGATATTGCCCGTCGGTCTTCGGAAAAGAAGCCAACGAACTAAGGAGCGAGATACGTTTGGCATATTAATTCGCGACCGGTAACGCATGTTTTAGTTCGCGACCGATTGCACATATTTTAGTTCGCGAACGTTGGCTCTCCTTTTAGTTCGCGACCGATCGCGCATATTTTAGTTCGCGACCGTTAGCTCTCCTTTTAGTTCGCAGCTCGACCGCTAAGTAGGTCGCTCTTTTTAGTTCGTCCGCTCTTTTTGGCTTTTGGTATCGCTACTAAAAGAGCTCTTTCTTTTGTTATGACAGCTTTTTTATATAATGATCAGTGTTGCCAAAGCGTGTGCTATTACCCGTATTTTTGGGCAATTAGACATTAAATACTTAAGCAAATAAACTAGTTATTTACACGAATGGGTGATACAACGGTATTCAACTACTTTGCACACAGAGTACTCGTAGTAAATATTATTTAGATACTGCTGAATACCTTAGAAGAAAATTTGTGGCAGTGAACTATGACACTACAGCTGAGCTGCATCTCAGCTCGAAATGACGGTAACTGGCAGAAGGAAATCACGCGATTCTGCGCGATTTCGCTTCCTCTCGCTGTTCCCCGTCAGTCTTCGGAAAAGGAGCGGACGAACTAAGAGGAGAGGGATATGCGAACTAGTTCGCGTAGTTCGCCTGCGGGAGCGCTCTTTCGAACTAGTTCGTTCGCGAACTACTTCCAATCACCCGTCAGCAGGCAGAGCGATTACCATATCCACCCTATTAGAAATGTCAAGATTGGTGCACTGTAATTAAATATTATCAAACAAATTGATTGTTAACTGTAAAAGAAACGTAACTTTGAATTAGCATCGCTGCTGCTGTTTAAATGTTATTACATGGTGTACAGGGTAGAAACTGCAACGTAGGAAATATGTGCGGCAGACGGCACAGGCGAGGTGCCGGCACGTGTTGCACGTGGCCCCGAACAGTGCTGGTGTGGCAGGTGGGACTATACGCCTGTAATTGCTTTCCCAGTCCCCTGCAGAGTCATCTCGCAGGCAATCAGCGTTACGACAACCGGAATAGTTCTGCCTCGCCCCCTCCCGGCTACACACAGGTATGACTCAGCCTTCTAAACGATATCTCCACGTCGGATTCTTACCGAGGCAATACAATATACGACACACAGCAATAAAGGTCGAACGATGCATTCTTATCGGTTCGACACCGGGGTCCCCACTGGGACTCGCGATACGACAACTAATAAGAAAGCACGATTCACGTCATGGCCCATAATCTCCGTGCCGTGCCACTTCCTACCCACGTACGTAATTTTGATTTTACCGTCACCTTAGTGATAGGACAGGTTCCTGTCTAAGAAATGAAGTCATAGCGCCTCTCCTGATCACGTTATCCGCCTGTTCATTATAGCCTTGTAAGGGTTTCCTAGCATTTCGCAACGATCTCTTTACAGGGAGTGACAGGGCTTTCAGAGCCGGACGGAGTGGATGTAATACAAATTCAGCCGCCACTAGTGTGCAGTACTGCAATACTACATATCTCTCTTTTGTGTTGGCAGGCGCAACAGAGAACGGCTGAACCATACCGACCACAATCCCAACAAAAGAAACCACGAAGTCGCAAGTGGTCAATTATGAGCAAGTCATTGAATAAGCATAATAAGGCACACTGTCATAAAGCAGCAACTTTGAGTTTCTTTAAGCGTTCAGTAGGCAGATTTGCGAGGTCAACGTTTTCCTCAATTTGACTGAGGTGCGGTTCCCTCTGAGGCGACGCGATACATGGTTGGAGCGAATTAATCAGTTTCACACTGGTATGGCAGCTATGCAATGTACTATGCAGTCGATTGAACAATGTGGGTAGGTCTACAGAATAGTTTCAAATGTTCAAATGTTTGTAAATATATCGGACCAAACTGCATGGTCATCAGTCCGTAGCTTAAGAACTACTTAAACCTATGTAAACTAACCTAAGGACAAACACACACACCCAGGCCCCAGGGAGGACTCGAACCTCCACGGCGAGCAACCGCGCGCTCCGCAGCGAGACGCTTTAGACCGTTCGGCTACTGCATCGCGGCCAGAATAGTTTCCAGCAACGTCAAGGTGCCCAAGGAAGGCGGTAGCTCTTTCATTGTTTCAAACACATTGTCTAACCTTACGCAGAGTTCACCACGCACTGCTACAAAATGCTCAAACGTTCGTAAACCTAATGGACGAAACTGGTATGGTAATCAGTCCCTAGACTTACAAACTAATTAAAATAAGTTATGCTAAGGTCCTCCGAGGGAGGACTCGAACCTCCGGCGGGGGCGGTCAGCCAGCCCGTAGTGTTGATGCCTTAGACCACGCGGCTACTCCCGCGCGGCCCACTGTTGAACCTTCGAAGTGAGTGATCTCACTTCAAATGCAGTATCGTTTCTTATCTATACTCCTTAGATAAAGACACCCTCTGCCATGCACTTAAATGTGACATGTAGAGTAATTACGTAGATTTAATTATGTAGCTGTAGCCAGCTATTGTACCTTAGTTAATTTGTAACATTTATTTACGTAAAACATTGAGTAAAGTACCATATTATGTAACAAAAACCCTTTCATTGTAGTACTTCAATGCCATTCACACACTTCCAAAACGACTTGAAATCACGAAATTCTGAATTACGTTCGTTGTGTTATTCACGCATCTTAGCAGGAGAAGTGGAAAGTTGAATATTTCCGCCCTACTTTACTAACGTAGCTGATGCTAGTTGCTTCAAAAAGTGGAAACTTGACTGCTGAATAAATTGTGATGCAGACTATAACCAAACTATGACACTTCAAGCACTGTATGGGTGTATGTGTAATTTCCTTTCATTTTCCGAGTTTTATTTATGCTAAACCAGAATAAAACTCTCAGCAGAAGAACGCATAATTGTAACATGGCAAGCTAAATATGTCGAAACTATTTTTTAAAAGAAGTATTGTAATCCTGGGCTTCAAGAAACACCTTACACAATTATTATACCAGGATTTTCAAATGAAATGGTACGAAACTCCTTGACAAACCAGTTTAAATGTGAAAATATCGCTTTAGGATAACGTAGTACGACATCTATGGACGCGAAGCATGCGTCGTCACCTCACCATAAAAAATGCAAGGTTGTGCCCTCATCAGGCAAGGTGCCGCTCACCGTCTTTTTTCGATCTTCGAGATCGGATACTCATCGAATTCCTCGAGCACGGAAAAACCATTAACAGTGACGTGTACTGTGAGACACTCCGTAGCCTACGCAAGTCCATCCAAAGCAAACGGTCTGCGCTGCTCACGGAGGGAGTGATTTTGCTCTTCGATGACGCGCGTCCATACGTATCCAGGGTCACAGCAAGTTTACTGGGTCATTTAAAGTGGGAGCAGATTGGGCATCCGCCCTACAGCCCGAACATGTCGTCCTGTGATTGCCATCTGTTTGGTCCGCTGAAAAACCATGTCAGATAAGCGACACAGTAGAGGACTGGATCTTCTCGCAGCCACAGGCATTTTGGGAACAGGTAATTCGTCGACTCTTTAAGCAGGGGGATAGTTGCGCTCAGAGTGGTGATTACTTTAGAATAAAGACTTCAATTATACCTACAGTGTCGTTTCGTACTTTTTAATTTGAACAACCCTTGTCAAATAAATCCATAGATTACACTAGTGGCCATTAAAATTGCTACACCAAGAAGAAATGCAGATGATAAACGGGTATTCATTGGACAAATATATTATACTAGGAACTGACATGTGATTACATTTTCACGCAATTTGGGTGCATACATCCTGTGAAATCAGTACCCAGAACAACCACCTCTGCTCATAATAACGGCCTTGATACGCCTGGGCATTGAGTCAAACAGAGCTTGGATGGCGTTACAGGCACAGATGCCCATGCAGCTACAACACGATACCACAGTTCATCAAGAGTAGTGACTGGTGTATTGTGACGAACCAGATGCTCGGCCACCATTGACCAGACGTTTCAATTGGTAAGAGATCTGGAGAATGTGCTGAACAGGGTAGCAGTCCAACATTTTTCGTATCCAGAAAGGCCCGTACAGGACCTGCAACATGCGGTCGTACATTATCCTGCTGAAATGTAGGGTTTCGCAGGGATCAAATGAAGGTTAGAGCCACGGGTCTAACACATCTGAAATGTAACGGCCACTGTTCAAAGTGCTGTCGATGCGATCAAGAGGTGACCGAGCCGTGTAACCAATGGCACCCCATACCATTACGCCGGGTGATACTCCAGTAGGGCGATGACGAATACACGCTTCCAATGTGCGTTTATTGCAATGTCGCCAAACACGGATGCGACCATCATTGTGCTGTAAACAGAACCTGAAATCATTCCGAAAAATAACGTTTTATCATTTGTGCATCCATGTTCGTCGTCGCAGGTGCTCCTGTCTGTGATGCAGCGTCATGGATAACCGCAGCCATGGTCTCCGAGCTGAGAGTCCATGCTGCTGCAAATGTCGTCGAGTTGTACGTGCAGATGGTTGTTGTCTTGCAAACGTCCCCATCTCAGGGATCGAGTCGTGGCTGCACGATGCTGTCATCTCGACTGATAGTGATGCCGTTGGGATCCAGCACGGCGTTCCGTATTGCCCTCCTAAACCCACCGATTCCATATTCTGCTTCCAATCATTGGATAGCGACCAACGCGAGCAGAAATGTAGCGATACGATAAACCGCAATCGCGTTAGGCTACAATCCGACTTTTACCAAGGTCAGAAATGTGATTGTACGCATTTTTCCTCCTTACACGTGGCATCTCAACAACGTTTCAGCAGGCAACGCCGGTCAACTGCTGTTTGTGTATGAGAAATCGGTTGGAAACTTTCCTCATGTCAACACGGTTTAGGTGTCGCCACCAGCACCAGCCTTGTGTGAATGATCTGATCTTTTGCATATCACAGCATCTTCTTCCTGTCGGTTAAATTTCGTGTCTGTAGCACGTCATCTTCGTGGTGTAGCAATTTTAATGGCCAGGAGTGTACATGGTGATATAGATTTTGTCACAGTTGATCTCCCATTGCAAAGGGCCGCTGGCAGGAAAAAGACAAAGCATATTCGGGCTCCAGTGAAGGATACTCGCTTAGCTTTCAAACGATCGGATTGGCTTTACTAGAATCTCGTTCGCCCTACTGGAGCAAGTGTTTTTTAGCTGACGCCACTTAAGCGACTTGCGTGTCAATGATGATGAAATGATGATGAGGAAGGCATAACACGTAGTCCCCGAGTGGAGAAAATCTCCGACTCGGTCGGTAATCGAACCCTCTGTTCACTGAAAGAGGCGAGACCGCTATTGTTCCCTGAAGAAAGCAATTAATGAATTAAGACTGGGCACGGCCGTGGGCCGCCTGTGACGGTGCTGCGCCGCATCATAAAGCAGTACAAAAGGAACAGCGCCGTGGGACAGGCGCGCCTCCGCCCTGCTGTGGCGCCACGGCGTCAGGCGTCAGCCGAGGCGTGGCGCGGCACGGCGGCGCGGCTCTCGCACGCAAAGCAGCCGGCGCGGCACTCAATTAGAAGCGGCAGCGCGCTGTGGCGACGCCTCGCACTTGCGCTCGCTTTTTCGCGCCCGCCGGCCGCTGTGGGTGGGCGGGGGCGCCGCTCTCGTTAGCACACAATGAGTCCCACCGACACTTCTGCTCGTTAGCGGCGCATCGTGTCACGCCACGTCACGATGAGTGGCGCCGGATCCGGGCTCCCGAGAGGCTACTGACAGCATTTAACAGTGAACAACACCAGTGACATGTAAACGGTTGGCAAGTGAGTCTAGATTTTTTAAAATTTTGACCAAATAAATCTTCAGTGAACAACTACATTTTCCTTATTCATATGCGACGCGTTTCGCCTGTTCTATGCATCACCGCGTTGGAGCAACACCACCTAGAGTGAAGGCTGCGGCGCTCTCGTTTGACGTCCGGCAGAGTAGGTTGCGCGCGCTTAGCTGACTGGGTAGCAGCTGGGGCACGGCTCACTACGCCGAAGCAGCGAGCCAGTCAGCTATACGCGCGCAACCTACTCTGCCTGACGTCACACGAGAGCAGCCGAGCGCATTGAGTCGCTGTGCTACGATACACGGGGTTCGAATCCCCCCTCGGGTATGAGTTTTTGTGTCGTCTTTAGTATTAGTTCATAAGTTATTTGTAATTTTAGGGACTGATGACCCAACACCACGTAGAGACAAGGCCTTACAACAGGCCGTGCCTACGTCACAGGCCGCGGCCGCCACCTGACTGGCCGGCCGCTGCGCGGCGGTGGGCATGTCCCAGCGGCCAGCCAGTGAGCTGGCGGCCGCGGCCTGTGACGTAGGCACGGCCTGTTGTAAGGCCTTGTCTCTACGTGGTGTTGGATGACCCCGCAGGTAAGTCCCTTAAGCTTGACAAACATTTGAAACTTCCTGGCAGATTAAAATTGCATGCCGGAACCGGGACTCGAACATGGGACCTTTGCCTTTCGCGGGCAAGCGCTCTACCGACTCAGCTATCCCGAAACGACTCACAATGCCGCCCCACCTGTGACAGTGACAGTGCCAGTGACAACGGCCGCGAAAGCCTACTCGAACTTCTTTAAAAAGCAGCAGTTGTGTTATAAAAGTATGTCAAGAATGTCAATATGTAAGACATACCTGTTACAGGGAAAGTTGAAGCTGGTTAAACTACTGGTCACATGACTACATTCACATTTGAGGGTGAGGTATGTGGTATATAACCTAAACTATGGCTTAACGAATTAAATATTTGTTACTAAGGTAGCAAGGAGTCAGACTTATTTAAAAATTCAAATAAAATACACCTTTAAAATAAATATGGTAGCGATTTCTTGAGAGTGGGAAAGGGCAGCAAAGTCACAGCTACAACTGTATCCGACTTAACCGCACAATGTTTACTTGTCTACGCAGTCTGCGGTCTCTTCAGGCACTCGGTGTCACGCCGGCAACTGAACAGCTCACAGTAGGCGCGCCTGTGTCCCACTTACAGTTTACACGAGTGAAGTAAACTATTTAATATGGGTGGCAGCCGTTACCGGATGTCGAAAAAGGTTTGCTACTTCGACAGAATTAGCTCCTACAATAAGTTCAGAGATTTGGAAAAAATATGTGCTTAGATAATTCAAATTCGTCCAATAAATTTTTATTTGTGGCCTTTCTAGCCACGGGAAGGAATTTGAGGTCTTCCAGGCTTGGGAGCAGATGGCGTGAAGATTTAAGATGCTCGCCAAAGGGGGATAATTTCTTTAACTAACCTTTTCTTATCACAAGATATTCGTTAAACCTAACAGCGAATGATCTTCATGTTTGACCGATATATTCGGCTGAACGTTCAGTACACCTAGTACTGTAAACTACTGATTTGAAGAAAAAAATCGTACTGCGTTGCTCATTATGAGGGAGTGAATACTGTAAGGGGGAGCCTTTTGGTTTATTCATTTTATTTTATGCGGAATTTAGTTTGAAATGTTCAAATGTTTGTAAATCTATCGGACCGAATTGCCTGGTCATCAGTCTGTAGCTTACAAACTACTTAAACTAAGGTAAACTAACCTAAGGACAACACACTCACCCATGCCCCAGGCAGGACTCAAACCTTCGACGGTGAGCAACCGCGCGGTCCACAGCGAGGCGCCTTATTAGACCACTCGGCTACTCCACCGCGGCAGGAATTTAGTACTCTTTTACCGATGTTTTCAAATGTTAAAATGTTTGTAAACATATTGGACCAAACTGCTATGGTCATCAGTCCCTAGGCTTACAAACTACTTAAACTTACGTAAGCTAAGGACAACACACACACACACACACACACACACAAGCTCCGGGAAGGACTCGAACTTCCGACGGCGAGCAACCGCGCGCTCCGCAGCAAGGCACCTTAGGACGCTCGGCCACTCCATTGCGGCTAGTGATATTTTCTTCACCTTCGTTTCCGCTTTGGTGTTTTCAAATGGTCATTACCTACTAAAAAGAATTAGTAATCTTAATATTCGAAATTAATATGGGGTCAATTCACCCTTGCATTTATGTCGGTTTCAACTGTCCTGGGCATGGTTTCATTGAGGTGTCTGTCTGAATGTCTGTGGAGAACAGGCCATTGTCCATCAAGTGTCAGACGCTCGGGTCTGGAACTATGTTGGTTTTGTAAGTCTTAAGAAAGCCGTTCTACTGGGTGCAACTCGATACTCTGGGCGGGCCACGCCTTTTTAGGAATGTCATTGTTCACAAACCACTGCAGCGCTGCTTATGACTGCACACAGTCATGCTGACACAAACATCGTCTCCCATTTGTTCGTACATCTCCTGCGTCGCTTACCATTGACTACACTAATGTGTAGCGCATTTTTCGAAGGTTTCTGTCCGGCTACCTGGTTTACTGTTTCGGATGCAGATGATGGATGGCATACAGTCACGAAAAAGGGAAAAAAAGTGCAACTGAAAAGACAGCAGATTGCCACAGGAGATAGATGTACTGATAATGGTTCCAATGTCGTCGGGCAACACATAGTCACTCGGAATGGCCGCATGGTCTAAGGCAGTGTTTCTCAACCCGTGGGTCGCGACCCCCAGGGGGTAGCCAAGTCTTGCTCAGTCGGTCGCCGTCACAGGAGGAAATACTTGCACCATGAAATAACTAGGGGTTCAGTGATACAAAATTAATGCGTAAGTGAAACATATTTAATCTTTAAACTACGGAGCTCCTTGTATATAATTCATTATGGACTGAATGGATTGTTCTATAATACAGTGTGTTCAAAAATGTTCAAATGTTTGTATAGTCTATGAGACTGAACTACGGGGTCATCAGTCCCTAATCTTACTAACTACTTATGAACTAACTAAGACTAAGGACGGCACAAATATCCATGCCCGAGGGGGGATTCGAACCCCTGACCGTAATGGCCGTGTAGACCGTGACTGAAGCGCCTTAGTCCCCTCGGCCGCCGCGGCCGGCACAGTGTGTTAATGATGAATAAAGTGCAAAGTCTGAAAACTGATTTCAGGAACCAATCGGTAGGTAAAAGAACTTGATACAATAAGTCATTCTGAAAAATCCGAGAAAAAAATCTACTTTTCAAATTGTCTATCCAGTGGGACCTTTCTTAATGAGCATAATTTGCTCCTGACAAGGGAACATCATCAACTCGACCTCATATTTTCTTGAGAAAAAAATACATGAGCTATCACGTGAAAATTTGGGCCATTATTCGGATACTACGCGGTTACGGCCTCCTCAAAGTACAGCTTTTAAACATTCGCCCGCTCGGGTAGGTCCTCACTCGGCCAGCTTCACTGCGGCCATGGAGGGAAGTCGTACTTAGACTCTTCCGAGGCGCCTTACACGTTAGTGGTGTGGTGGTCTAACGGTAAGACGTCTGCCTAGTAAGCATGGAGGTCCGGGTTCGATTCCTGGCCAGATCACAAATTTTAATTCATTGCTTCTCCTTTATCTGTATTACAAGCTCGTCCATCGTTTAATAAGGCTTTAGGTTGGAAGGGTGCACCACTAAGAAATGCGTTTCTCACAGACAGTGTTTTCCTACAAGAAACGTTCGACTCGCAACACTGCCGAGGCAAACGCGCACAGTTGTTCGACGCTCGCCCGTGTGAAGTCGAAAGCAGCGGCGTGACGTGGGGCGGTGACGGCGCGCCGTGGCCTTTGCCGTATTAGCATGCCGATATAGCTCAGCTCAGCTCAGCTCAGCCAGACGCGGCCGCGGCGCCCACGCTTTCGCGAGGACGGGCCGTCCCTGGCGAGGAGGTTGCGTCACCGGCGACTGGGCGCCATCCGGCCGCAGGTCGCGGACACTACCAACACCGCAGCAGCCGCGACTGCAGAATGGGCGAACCAAATATCAAATGTATGTAAAGCTATGGGACCAAGCTGCAGTGATCGTCAGTCGCTACACTTACAAAACACTTCAACTAACTTATGCTAAGGACAACACACACGCCTATTCCCGAGGGACGACTCGAACCTCCGACGGGAAGAATGCTTAAGACATTACTGAACAGAAAACTTCAGGAGTGTAATTAAATAAATACAGCAACCCCATTCTCGCGGAGTATCTGACCAGTGTAAATGTTTTGATAGGTGTGTATACCCTTTATTGTCTTCCTTTTTCACAAAACAGTAACATATACGTACTCTTTCAAGTTATGAAGCAAGCAGGAGTAAAATATAGGGAACGTAAGGTTATTTACAACTTGTACAAAAACCAGACAGCGGTTGTCAGAGTTGAAGGGCATGAAAGGGATGCAGTGGTTGGAAAGGGAGTAAGACAGGTTTGTAGTCTTTCTCCATTGTTATTCAATTTGTACATTGAGCAAGCTATAACGGAAAGCAAGGAGAAATATGGTGAAGGAATTAAAGTTCAGGGGGAAGAATTGAAAACATTGCGTTTTGCCGACGACATAATAATTCTGTCAGATACAGCAAAGGACCTGGAAGAGCAATTGAACGGAATGGACAGTGTGCTGAAAGGTGCATATAAGACGAACATTAACAGGAGCAAAACTAGGGTAATGGAGTGCAGTGTAAGAAAATCAGGTGATGCTGAAGGATTTAGATTGGGAAACGAAGCAATAAACGAGGTAGATGAGTTTTGTTACTTGGGCAGTAAAATAACAAATGATGGTCGCAGTACAGAGGATATAAAATGCAGAATGGCAATGGGTAGAAAAGCGTTCTTGAAAAAGAGAAATTTGTTAACATCGAATATTGATTTAAGCATAAGAAAGTCTTTTCTGAAGGCATTTGTATATAGTGTTGCCTTGTATGGGAGTGAGACATGGACGATAAACAGTGCGGACAGGAAGAGGATTGAGGCTTTTGAAATATGGTGCTACAGAAGAATGCTGAAGATTAGGTGGGTGGATCGCGTAACTAATGAGGAGGTACTGAAAAGAATTGGGGAGAAAAGAAATTTCTGGCATACCTTGACTAAAAGAAGGGATAGATTGGTATGACACATTCTTAGACATCAAGGAATTGTGAATTTAGCATTGGAGGGAAGTGTGTGGGGTAAAAATCGCAGAGGGAGACCAAGAGATGAATACAGTAAGCAGATTCAGACAGATGTAGGTTGCCGTTCTTATGTGGAGATGAAGAGGCTTGCTCAGGATAGGGTATTGTGGAGAGCTGCATCAAACCAGTCTCCGGACTGAAAACCACTACTACTACTATACGTACTATCCTAAGAATACAGAACCAATGACTTCTACAATGGTCAAAACAATTAGAGAAGCGTGTGATTCTTGAGTTTCTCCAGGCGTATTTGATAATCAAAATATCCACGGGTGTATTCCCGGTCTATATTGTCCAACGGGCACAATATTTCGGCGATCATACATGTCGCCATCATCAGATGAACTGACGGACTGAGCTCCTAAAAACTCGCCGGCACGGAGATCCGCACTCAGAGTGGCAGATTCAGCGGGCTCTCCGTCCAACCACTACAGCACAACCTGTCTAAACGGATGAAAACGTGAGGGAGGATGTAGGCATTGCGTTCATTCCATATACCGGTGCACTCTCGGAAAGGTCGCCCGCATTTTGAAGATACACCAGATTGGAACTGTCTTTTGTCCGCCGAATAAAATTCGTGCACTGGTGAGGAGCACTAAAGATGATCTCGGTTTGAGGAAGGCAGCGTGTACCAGATTCCGTGTCAGTGTGGCAAGTCATATATTGGACAGACGATGCGTACCGTGGAGGATCGATGCGTTGAACACCAGAGGCACAGACGATTGATGTATCCGAGCAAGTCGGCGGTCGCTGAACATTGTTTGTCGGAGAATCACGCGATGGAGTATGAAAGCACTAGGATTCTGGTACAGACGTCGAGATACTGGGACTGCGTCGTTAGAGAGGCCATTGAAATTCGCACAAGTGACGACGAGGCTACGACAGCGCAGCTGACTGGCTGGTGGTCATGAGACAGTGGGCCGTGCGCCAGGGGCTAGCCACTCGGCCAGTCAGCTACGCTATCGCAGCCTCCGCCCCCTAAACTTTGAACGGTTGTAGCTGCCAAACTAAACATTATAAAAATGTCATTCAAAATTCTTTGTACACAACTGGTGTCAAAAATTCCAGTGGATGATAGAAACAACCATTGTTACATTAAAAAACTGTTTGTTTCCATAAAAAAAAAATACTTTCTGTGTAATATTACAATCTGTTTGGTAGCAAAAAAAAAATACCGATGACGCCAGCAGTTTATTCGTTAGGTTTACAAACATTTGGACAAATGTTCAAATGTCTGTTAAGCTTATGGGACTTAACTACGGGGTCATCAGTCTCTAAACTTACAACCTTCTTATGAACTAACTAAGACTGAGGACGGCACAAATATCCATGCCCGAGGGGCATTCGAATCCCCGACCGTAGTGGCCGTGCGGACCGTGACTGGAGCGCCTCAGTCTCCTCGGCCACCGTGGCCGGCAAACATTTGGACAATTGATTTGGAAATCAAGGAAACCGTAAATAGCCAGAGACGAGTTTGAACGGCCTTCCACCCGAATACGGGTCCAGTATGCTAACCACTGCACCCGCTTGCTCGGCATGAATATTAGTCACCAGCAGTCGTTCTCAAGTTCATTAAGAGTCTATTACCCGCCATCCGATGAAATGAAATGATTATATGGCGTTTTTGGACGGGAGATCGCGTATGGGATTGTTCGGCCGCCTAGTGCAAGTGGTTTTTATTTTATTATTTTTTTCCGCCACATCGGCGGTTTGCGTGTTGATGATAATGAAAAGCCGGCTGCGGTGGCCGAGGGGACTGAGGCGCTCCAGTCACGGTCTGCCCGGCCACTACGGTCGGGGGTTCGAATCCCCCCTCGGGCATGGATATTTGTGCCGTTCTAGTTCGTAAGTAGTTCATAAGTAGTTTGTAAGTTTAGGGACTGATGACCCCGTAGTTAAGTCCCATAAACTATACAAACATTTGAAACATTTTTTGATAATGAAAAGATGATGAGAACAACACCACACCCAGTCCCCACCCGGGTGAAATCGAACCCGGTCCCCCTGCATGGTAGTCAGCGTCGCTGTCGACTGAGCTACGGGGGCAGATGCCATCCGTTGATTCAAGGAAGGCTGCTCCGCGATCCAGCCGCAGTGGAGTGTCTGAGCGTTCCAAGGTGCTTTGCTGCAGAGCTCGGAGCTGCTTGCCGTCGGAGTTTCTGGTCCTCCCTCGGGCATGGTGTGTATTTGTTGTCCTTAGCGTAAGTTACTTTAAGTAGTTTGTAAGCCTAGTGGCTGATAACCAGAGTAATTGAGTCCCGTAGATTTACAAACATTTGAACATTTGATCCGCGATCCAACACAAGTGGCTGAACTTCTCCTGCGGCAGTTCATGATGTAATGAGGCTGGGCAGATATAATCGGCGGCGGCGTAAGTGGGGCAAGCGGCGCGTCTGTTTGCCAGCGCGGCTCCAGGAATAGCGAGAGCAGACGGCTTTTCCGGTGGCCGTCAGCACCAGCACCAGCACAGGCCTGCCGGACAGGGGCGCGCTCGGCCGCTTGGACCGCCGCCAGCCCGCCCGCGCCTTCCATAAACTCACCACCGATGCTTTTACACCGCCTGACATCCCGTCCGGTCTACATTGTTTTAAATTCGGATCTGTCTTGTTTATCTAGACGCAACGGATTGAGCTTTTATTTACTGCTGCGGGCAACAGTTGATCCTAAAGACAAGGCGCGCCTGAACGCGTAATTATTCGCATCTCTCAAGCCACACAGGACACAGTACATTATAATTGACGGAAAGTCATCGACTAGAACACAGAACACAAGCGATATCTGTTGTTCCCCGGGGAAGTGTTACAGGGCCCCAGAGAAGTGTTATAGATTTTACAAACGATGTAGGAGACTTGAGTAGCTCTCTTGGACTGTTCACGGATGATGCTGTCATTTATCGGCTAGTAAAATCACCAGAAGATCAAAAGCAACTGCAAAATTATTTAGATAAGATACCTGCATGGTGGAAAAATTGGCAATTGACCCTTAATAATATGACCACTAAAATAAATCGGTTAAATATCATTTACACCATTAATCAAACCTACAGGCCGTCAATTCTACTAAATACATAGGAGTCACAATTACGAACAACTTAAATTGGAAAGCAGTCAACATTCCGAAGATTGGTTCGAACACCACAGTGCTTTACTAGGCATGGTCCTGTTTGGAGGTGGTATGCCATTGCCTTCCTCCGACCTTCCAACTGACTTACCCGGCCAGATATAGGAGGACGTACGGTTTAACGTAGGTTCCGAATAACGGTGCTAATCGGTATTTGTCACATGAGCAAGCCGGCCGCGGTGGCCGAGGTGACTGAGGCGCTCCAGTCACGGTCAGCACGGCCACTACGGTCGGGGGTTCAAATCCCCCCTTGGGCATGGATATTTGTGCCGTCCTAGTTCGTAAGTAGTTCATAAGTAGTTTGTAAGTTTAGGGACTGATGACCCCGTAGTTAAGTCCCATAAGCTTAACAAACATTTGAACATTTGAACATTCACATGAGCAATACTGCCAGAGGTGAAAGAAGTGGAAAGTGACAGATAAAAATCCTAGGGCCTGGCGGGGATCGAACCCGCAAGCTTTGGATTTGTAGCCTGGCCCTCTACCACTGTGCAACCGAGGCGCACTGGGAAAGAACTCATAGATTACGTTTCATTGACAGAAGATGCAACAGTTCTACTAAGAAATTGCTACACTATACTTGTGCGTCCTATTTTGGAATATTGCTGCGATTGTGGGAACCACACCAGGTGGGACTGACGGGCGATTTAGAGTAAATTCAGAGAATGACAGCTCGTTTTGTATTATCTCGATTTTGGGGGAAAGGGTGTCACGGAAATGATGCACGAGTTGGGTGGAAATCATTAAAAGAAAGGCATTATTTGTTTCGGCGAGATCTATTTGCGAACTTTCTTTCACCAACTTTCTCTTCAGAATTCGAACATATTTTGTTAGCATCCACCTACATAGGGAGACATGATCATCATCATGAGATAAGACAGCATCATAGCTCTTCACAAACTATACAAACAAAGACCGCCGTCGCCAACTAACAGTGAAGCTAATACTGTAAAAATTAACCATCATGATTAACAACCTTTTATAAAACATACAAAATTACTAATAAACAAAACTAGTGCATATTTTCTAAAAAATTACCATTAGATATTAAAATTGTATACTTACTAGCAAAAATTTTTAGAGCTGAATCGAATGGCTTTGGCTGATTGTTATTTGTGTTCTGAACTTCACGTACAATAAATATCAAAAAATTGTAAAATCCGATACCCATGTGGTCTCCGTTTTAGTGTCCCGCGTTTCTATAGTGCGCTCATGGCCCATCCCTACGATGGAGGACTCCAACCTACGGAGGGACCGGGCGAGCAGTGCATGGCATGGCGCCTAACACCGCGCGGCCGTCCCGCACGGCTTTAGCAACTACCAACGAAATATGCTTTCAAGTAATTTTTAAAGCATTTTTTGGAAACAGCGTTCTTAAATTTTTTTAGTTAATTAAAATATAACAGTGTAGATCGCAAGTTGCTGCGTTTTTCATTGAACACCGGTTTCAGTCCTACAGGACCATCTCCAGGCCTTTGGCACCTTGGTGAACACCTGCTCCGACCACCGTCACCGTCCACCAACTAGTTGCCAAAGGCCTGAAGATGATCCTGTAGGACTGAATCCGCTTGTCAATGAAAAACCGCAGCAACTTGCGATCTAGACTGTCGTACTTCAAATTGTTGTTGTTGTTGTTGTTGTTGTGGTCTTTAGTCCGGAGACTGGTTTGATGCAGCTCTCCATCAGTAGAGCTGCATGTCCTCGGGAAAAATAACGGCTGTAGTTTCCCTTTGCTTTCAGCCGTTCGCAGTAACTGTGTGGCAAAGCCACATTAGCTGATGTTACAAGGCCAGCTCAGTCAATCATCCAGACTGTTGCCCCTGTAACTACTGAAAAGGCTGCTGCCCCTCTTCAGGAACCACACGTTTGTCTGGCCTCTCCACAGATACCCATCCGCTGTGGTTGCACCTCCGGTACGGCTATCTGTATCGTTGAGGCACGCAAGCCACCCCACCTCGGCAATGTCTGTGGTTCATGGGAGTAGACTTCAAATTAAAAAAATAAATAAATTAATTAATTAAAGTGCCTTCTAAAGTTTTCGTCCCTTACATGGAGAACGCAGGAGTGCGATTATAAAAGACTTTGGAGTTCACTGGTTATTTCTGTTACTGGCAAGTAGAGTACATTCTCGCTCCTTATTACATAAACGGTACATCAGATGATCGGCGACTTATACAGCAATCTGCATCAAGTAGTGCTAGCGACGGTCTCGGGCGTCAATAGAAACGCTTTCTGACTGCCGGCACGAGAAATTCTCTGTGCGTTCCTAATGAACTGTCTCCACATTACGATGGGCTGTGCAGTTAAGCCCTGCGGAGATTACCGGTGTGTTTACGCCCTCAGCTCGGCTGATGAACACGGACGGCAGAGGTCTCGGCGCCGTCTCGGATGAGGAACGAGCCACGGAGGGCATCGGCGATTTCGCAACGCGGCGCCCGCCTGGGAACGCCGCCGGCCTTGACCCGCTGACCCGCGGGTCGCTGACCTCGCCCCGTCACTCCCACACGTGCCCAGCTGACGACTGGGGCGCCAAACGTCCAGCGCCCCCTACATTCTCATGTAAACCACTTGCGGTACACGCCCCGCATTTTAATTACGCCAACCGTTCTCGTCTCAGCCGGCCGCGGTGGCCGAGGGGGCTGAGGCGCTCCAGTCACGGTCTGCACGGCCACTACGGTCGGGGTTTCGAATCCCCCCCCTCGGGCATGGATATTTGTGCCGTCCTTAGGATAAGCTAGTTGATAAGTAGTTTATAAGTTTAGGGACTGATGACCCCGTAGTTAAGTCCCATAAGCTATACAAACATTTGAACATTTGATTTTTCTCGTCTCATCCGCCGTTCCTCCCCCAGAACAACTTTTCACAATGGGAACTACTTACCACAATAAATTTCCGTCGTTACTCACTACCATAATTAGTCCCATTTCCCTGTAATCGCACCGTCACTACCTTCACTGAGTAGCTCTTCTATATCAGCCCCAAATGCTCCCGCACAGTCGCGTTGGAATGGCCGAGCAATCTGTAAAGCGCCCAGTCGGAGGTTCGAGCCCTCTATCGGGTATGTGTATGTGTGTGTGTGTGTGTGTGTGTGTGTGTGTGTGTGTGTGTTGTCCTTAGTTTAAGTAGTTTGTAAGCCTAGGGTCTGATAACCACAATAGATGAGTCGCATAGATTTACAAACATTTGAACATTTTTGGCTCCCATACACTAAGAAGTTCATTTTCCAAAATCCTGTTCCGGAAAGTCGATCACTTCCAAATCAGTACAACGAAAGTCCGATAGTCCGGCACGTTAGAGACTGACCCGGTGCTGGATTGCCGAAAATGCCGGACTATCGGGCGGTATCTGTTACTGCTGCCATAGGCTAAGCCATACATAGAAAACAGCTGTGACACAGTGCATTTAACCATTTGTACTATAACCTCTCTGATTGTTCCAGTTTCAGTTTTTTTTTAATTTTATCGGGAAGCCAATTTTTGAGTTGTTAGCGATTGAAAAGCATATTTCGCCGCGACAGAGAGGCTAAGCGCATTGAGGTGGTCGAGGCCGTTCCCCGCCGGGGATTCGAATCCCCCCTCGGGCATTGATGTTTGTGTTGTCTTTTGTGTAAGGTAGTTCATAATTACTTTGTAAGTTTAGGGACTGATGACCTCGCAGTAAAGTCCCATAAGCTTACCAAAAATTTGAACATTTAAAAGCATATTTCATTAGTTCATACTTTTCTTTATGCCATCAATGATTGACAAACCAATTTTAAATTCAGTTATCAAAATATTTCTGTTCTCCCCTTTCTCCATGCGTTTGATGATTTCCATTTTCTGGTTGGTGGTCAGACTGAGTGTTTACAATTCACTCCTGATTTAGAGCTTGATGAAGGTTTGGGTTTCGAGAATATTCTCACTGCTTAAAAGTTAATTAAACTTCCACAAATCCTTACGATATATTGAAAAAAATATGCTGTCAATTCAGACAATGAAAAGACTCTCCGTACAGTACAGTAACAGCCGAGATCTGCTGAGTAAGGTCTGAATGCTTCCGATTCCAACAATGGTGGAACACTGCTGTGACCGGCCAAAGCAGGGGATCGCCTCATGTGAACAGTCGGTCGGTGACGTCAGTGTAACTGCAGCAGTAGCGGCTGCATCAAAGGGAAAACTAGTCCCCTTGGATCACACCACCTAAAAGACTATGGCTACTTCACACCTAAAGACCGCGAACACCAGCTCACTGGTTGGCCGCTGGGGCATGCCCACCGCCGCGTGGCGGCCGGGCAGTCAGCTGGCGTTCACGGCCTTTGTGACGTAGGTATGGCCAATTGTGAAGCCTTGTCTTCTAGGTGGTGTTGGTTGGATCCGCTTGCCGGACCATCGGGCGTTCCGGACTATCGGACTTCTACTTTACTTTTAAGCATAACATTACACTCGACAAAATTCACATTCATTCCTATATTCATGGACATGACTTTGTTACAGAATAATTTTCCCGTTTATAAGCTTTTTATTAACTACCACCAGTTTTAGAGGAATAAGGTAAAACAGTCGCCTATGTTACGATTGGTTTGAACACCACATCGCTTTACTAGACATGATCCTATTGAGGGTGGTATGCCATTGCCTTCCTCAGGCCTTTGAACCGACTTACCCAGACATTTAAAGGAAGACCTTCATTTTAACGAGATTTCCTAATCACGTTGCAATCGGAATTTTTCACATCAATTATTTTGTTGGATTGTTTTCAGGTGGCAGTCTACAGCCGCAATGGAAAAAAAATCGTTCTTGTGCCAGGAGATGTATAATATTTTTATTTTTTACACTCGACCGGTTTCGGCAGTTGCTGTCAAAACAGGAGATTAACAAAATATTGTACATTAATTATAACAAGATATCATATTTGCCAAATATGGCAACAGAAAAATTTCAATAAGAATTCAAATTCAAATGTTTGTATAGCTTATGGGACTTAACTGCGGGGTCATCAGTCCCTAAACTTACAAACTAATTATGAACTAACTAATACTAAGGACGGCACAAATATCCATGCCCAAGGAGGGATTCGAACCCCCGACCGTAGTGGTCGTGCAGATCCCGACTGAGCGCCTTAGTCCCCTTGGCCACCGGCGGCCGGCAATAAGAATTGCGACTGCTTCTTGAAAACTGTCCATTTTACATCTTGACTTTCAATACTTTATATAATGGGCAGTTTTCAAGTGGCAGTCGCATTTCTTATTGTAATTTTAATTTGGCATATTTGGCAAAAATGATATCTTGTTATAATTGATGTACAATATTTTCTTAATCTGTTGATGCCAGCAAAAGCCGAAACTGTCCAAGTGTAACAGAAATATTATACAGCTCTTGGCACAAGAATGATTTTTTGTCCACAAAATTCTGCTAGATGTGATTGAAGTCTAGAATGATACAAAAAATGAATATCTATAAAAATATTTTTTTATGTCAAATTTTCTCGAGTTAGCAGCAGAGTTGCAAATCAGACTTTTCGATGAGTTTGTTACTCTAGATCTTCAGTTAAAGTATTAGAGTGAATATGAAATTTGGCGAGATAGATTTTATTTTCACAAGGAAAAATGTTATTTGCAAGAAGCTTTTCACCTTGTTTCGTCCGTAGGTGCACAAAACACGCCTCTTCAAGAGATATATTAAGTTCCTGTTGTATTGGTCTCCTAATTTCGTCTTATATTCACACCGTTATCCTATATGCTCGTATGCTAATTATTACTACGAAGAATCCAGCGAAGAATCTGGGAGTGTATGCTTCATCGTTCGCCGTGTTGCAGTGCGCGCGACCGTCCGCCGTCGGGGGTTCGAATCCCCCCTCGGGCATGGATGTTTGTGTCGTCTTTAAAATAAGGTAGTTCATTAGTAGTTTGTAAGTTTAGGGACTGATGACCCCGCTGTTGAGTCCCTTAACCTTAACGAACATTTGAAAATTTCTTCATCGTTCGCTGTCTCTCTATGTTACTGCGTCGTCATGTTGTTTTCTACAAATCCAGCTCGTCTCCGATATAATTTCACAATAGGTTCCGTCAAGACCTAATTTCCGCTCATTTACTTATATTCATTTCCGCCCACAGAGCGAGGTGGCACAGTGATAATACACTGGACTCTCATTCCGGAGGACGGTGGTTCGAATCCGAAGATCCAGATTTTTTTTACGTGATTTCCCTAAATCTTTTCAGGCAAATACCGGGATGGTTCCTTGGAAAGGGCCCGGCCGATTTCCTTCTACTTCCTTACCAAATAATAATAATAATAATAATAATAATCCGAGCGTAGGTTCCTCCACTAATGACCACGCCGTCGACGGTACGTAAAACCCCCACCCTTCTAGTCAGTCTTCTCTGTTCCTATCCTATCATATTTGTTTTCATTGACTATTAGTAGTTTGTGGACTACTGACCACTGTCACGTCAGTTGAAATTCTTCGTTTGTTCTTGTCCTTAACAGTTCGTTGTTTACAACAATCTTACCTAAATTAGTATATAAAATTGAAACAAACAAGGTAAAGCCTAATCATTACGCATGTATCATTAAAGATTACGAAAACAAAAGAAATTTAAGCAGAAGATACAAACAACAAACGATAGAGCACATCCTTTTCCCTAAACACTGTAGGGAAAATTTAGAGAATCAGCCTTTACAGCTGCCTGGAAAACGATTATCGTATGTTTCGCTTTAGGACCGCGAAAACAAGAGTAATTATGGCTCGCAAGGAACACATAGACAGTAGTTTTCCCTCACTTCATTTGCGAGCTTGATACCAAAGGATATGTCTAGTAGCGGCCCGTGGTGCCATATGCCATTTGGTGGCTTGCGGAGGTTATGTAGATGTAGGATTTATAAATTCTCGTTCAAAAACCATAGCTTCAACAAACTGAAAGAAGCACATCATCATTTCCAGTAGATAGTTTGTATCAAATAAACAGCTTGTTTAGCACTACTGGGCAGATTCGAGCTCTAGCTCATTCTGAAATTCATAAATGTGTTGTTGCGGGACAAGCCAGACATTAAAGCGCGGGTAGACTCAGCACAGGCAGCTATTCCAGCTGTGACAGCGTTCATATCGGGGCTTCCTCAGCGTAGCTTTTACCAGTTAGTTTCCTACGTCTTCGATCTTCTGCGTGTTTACGGAAGCCGTGTCTTCTTTGGAACCGTGAGTGGTTTGGAAGAAGTCGTTAAAGTCAGTAACTCAGGCATCTTTCTCTCCCCTCCTCCCCCCCTCTCTCCATGTGTCTGTAACTTCAAAATAAGTAAACCTGTGAAATTATAACAAAATTATCCCCCCCCCCTTTTTTAAATGGGATGGTTCATTTTCCCACTCACCCCATATATTGTAGTTTTCAAAATGACAAGCCAAGATCGCACACTAACAATTTATTAAATGACGACCGGTTTCGGTGCACTGTGTCACCATCATCTGGTCACATATATGTTATAATCTGGTCATCTTGTTAAAAAAAAGCATATTTCGCCGCGACAGAGAGGCTAAGCGCATTGAGGTGGTATGGTCCGATGCGCGAGGCCGTTCCCCGTCGGGTGTTCGAATCCCCCCTCGGGCATGGATGTTTGTGTTGTCTTTTGTATAAGGTAGTTCATAAGAAGTTTCTAAGTTCAGGGACTGATGGCTTAAGCTTTACAAACATTTGAACATTTTTCGAAAGATAGAAGATAATTGCGGAGTTCATTAGCGATCAAGTGAGGACTGATTGCACGGGAGACGACGTAAAAAACGAAAATTAATGGCCTGCGACCCAGTTCTATAGTACAGAAAGCAAAAGTATATAATGACACTGTCTAATTCGCTACACATATTTATTTAGACAAATACTATTTACACGAAATATATTTATACAAAATATAAATATTTTAAATGTTTTGTTTGATGCAGATGCGATAGAGTACTAGCAAAATGGGAAAACAGGACACAGGTTCCTTACCAGCCACAAATGTACTGGTTCCACCTCTTGAATTTTTAAAAGTAGAAAACTACTTCAGACGCACACGTCACAAATGATGTCAGTCTTCCAAATCTCTAGCTGTTGCAATTACTGTAGGCCCACTTGCAATCATAGTGTATAAATAGATATTTATAATCAATATATGTAACCAAGAGTTCAGATTAATAACAAATATTCATCCGCCATTTGGATGCACTTTGACAGATTTTTGTCAAAGAAAATTTGATTGAGTAATATTGGTCCAATGGAAGACAAAATGTTTCACGGCATAAATATCTTTGACTTATAAACCCGACCACATTACCCGAAGGACGTTTAACATCATCTGGGAGGTTGTTAAAAATACAGCCATCTTCAGAAAAAAAGAACACTTTCGAACACTTGAGATAGGAAGTTCATATTCACAGGAATTGTTCATCAGCATGTTCTGAAGACATTATTAGCATTTCAGTCGGCTCGGTTAAGCGTGTGTTGTGTTCCGTAGTAGGCACAGGGTCCTCCTTGGGCCCTGAAAACTTGTCCTTGTGCGATTAATGCAATCGACGCGAATGGCGTCCTGTGGTTTAACATCCATGCTACATTCACCTGGTTGCAAAGTTCATCTATGATCTATCTGGGATTGGGTGGGCCGCGGTGGAGTAGCCGAGCGGTCTAAAGCGTCTCGCTGCGGAGCTCGCGTTTGCTCGCCGTGGAGGTTCGAGTCCTCCCTGGGGCATGGGTGTGTATGTTTGTCCTTAGGTTAGTTTACCTAGGTTTAAGTAGTTTGTAAGCTACGGACTAATGACCACGCAGTTTGGTCCGATAGGATTACAAACATTTGAACATTTTGGGATTGGGTGGCAGCGCTGCGCCCACCTTTTCAGCACAGCACACACCTTACCCATTGGCGACAAGAGTGGTGGTCTAGTGGGCCAGGGCAAAAGGCGATCATTCTGTTGATACCAATAAGGCACTTGTTGGCGCAGCGATACGTGGTCGTACGTTCCATTACTGAAAAATGGGATGTCACTCAAAAAAGGGAATGGCTGCGGTCACAGGATGTCTTTGGCGTAGGTCAAACCGACACTGTGTTTTACCGTTATATCACACAACACCCCACATCATAAGGCTTTGAGTCTTGTCTTGTGCGAATACAGTCACTGTGACACCACTTCCCCTGTCTGATGCAAACCAAAATGTCGCCATCATTTTCAAACAGAACCTGGATGCGGCTAAAAACACTATATAACACCATTCCTGTCCCCAGTGACGTCATTCCACACGCCAGGGCTTTTCAACTTTTTTGAAACCACGACCCCCTTTCCGAGTGAAAATGTCCAACGATCCCCAGACCCGTAATAAAGCAAAGTCAGCGATTCCAAAGGCAAAGTATTTAATTTTATTTCTTAGTTGTATCTAAGATCTCACGTAACAAATGAGGAGGTGCTTAACCGAATCGGGGAGAAAAGAAGTTTCTGGCGTATCCTTACTAAGAGAAGGGATAGACTGGTTGGACACATTGTGAGGCATCAAGGAATTGTCAACTTAGCATTAGAAGGAAGCGTATGGGGTAAAAATTGTAGAAGGAGACCGAGGGACGCATATAGTAAGCAGAATCAAAAGGATGTAGGTTGCCGAACGTATTCTCAGATGAAGAGATTTGCACAGGACCGGGTAGCGTGGAGAGCTGCATCAAACCAGTCTACGGACTGAAGACCACAACAACAACAACAACAACAATATCTAAGATCTGTCATGAATAATAAATTTCAATGCATAATATATGGCGACGTGTTGTCATGTGCAAGTATGAAATCATCAAAGCTAATGCATCACTTCTTAGTATTTCAAGGAGGCTCACAAACTCACATTCTACCCGTAGGTGTTGTCGCGCCGAGATACGAAAGTTGATCTTGAACCCGTGGCCTTTACGTTTCAAATACTACGCCTTTCGGCAGAACATCGATATTCAAGGTGTTTTTTTGTGATCGTAGGTGTAAAACATCTACGTACCTGATTCCTATATCTACTAATGAAACGCCCTTCGAAGTCATTGTACAAGTACCATCATGCTAGCTGCTATTATTTCAGAAAAGAGAAACCTTTGTAATGACAATTACTGAATTGTAGTGTGACGTGGTGGTAAAAAAAGAAATTAGAGAGGTCATCGATTAATGTTCCTGAACTAAAATAACAAATAATTCATACAACACTCTTCGTATTCTGGATATTAAACCTGTAAGAGGAGTTTAAAATAAATGATACAACTCATTAGTGAATGGATACACACAGAAGAAACTAGTCCTTTCATTTGCAAATCAAATGCAACTGTGATCCTGTGCACTGAAAAGTGGGTGAGCTGAGGCGCTTCATTACTTCTAGGCAAACGGGCTTTCCATTTAAGGATAGCATCTATCTGTAGACCTCGATCTTCACAAGCTGTCGAAGGAGAATGCTAATTACGTTTCAATGCATATAAGGCGCCATTCTTCGAGTGTTTGCAGTTGAGAATTTTTAACGTTTGTGGGACAGTCTCCTCCGAGTTAAGCACTCCTCTTTATATACTCTCCATGTCTGGAACTCCAACATTATACGTAAACCACACCCAACCACCCAAACACACACACAGAAACACTGTGCTTAAATTAACCTTATAAGCACTCTGGAGAAATTCTTTAAAGCTTATTTATCTAAATAACTAAATGTACATCTTGCCTCTACACGGTTAACTTAAAAAAAAAAAAAAAAAAAAAAAAAAAAAAAAAAAAAAAAAAAAAAAAAACGACAAACTTAGAGGAGGTGTAGGGGGACTTAATAGGTCAAGTACCAGAATGTCATCCTATGATCCTAACAGTACTAACTTAGTGTAGATACTGTGAAACAAATCGTGCTGCAGTGGAGCGGTCGAGCGCCTTGTTGCGAAGAGCCCGGTTGCTCGCCATCGGAGGTACGAGTCGTCCTTCGGGCGTGGGTGTGTTTGTTCTCGTAGGCCTAGGGACTAATAACCACAGAAGTTAAGTCCCATAGATTTACTAACAGTATGTGAAACAAATCTCATCTACTGCAAGCTCTTTGCTTTCCGTAAGGTGGGAGGAGGAACGATCGATGAAAGCAAAAAGATATTTTTTTTAATATTTAATTCAAAACATGTATGGTATGAAGTTAGTTTCTATACCTTTGAAAAGACTTCTCCATATTATAAAATACACAATTGATATAAGGTGCCAACAGCATCTGTAATCACATCGCCGCGGTGGAGTAGCCGAGTGGTCTAAGGCGCCTAGCTGCGGAGCACGCGGTTGCTCGTCGTCAGAGGTTCAAGTCCTCCTTTGGGTGTATATGTGTGTGTGTGTGTGTGTGTGTGTGTGTGTGTGTGTGTGTGTGTGTTGTCCTTAGGTTAGTTTACCTTAGTTTAAGCAGTTTGTAAGCTACGGACTGATGACCACGCAGTTTGGTCCGATAGATTTACAAACATATGAACATTTTGTAATCATCAAAAATCTATTCTTAGTTTTAATTGGAGCTCTACTTACGTTTCTTCCCCTCGAATGTTTGTTTCTGGAAAAGATTCCTACGGTTCTTGAGAGCTGCCAGGCATACAAAAAATTAAATGGGACCAAACTGGTCATCAGTTCATAAACTTACAAACTATTTATGCTAAGGACAACACATACACCCGAGGGAGGACTCGAACCTCTGACGGGGAACAACCGCGCCCTCCGCAGCAACGTGCCTAAGAGCGCAAGGCCACTCCCGCGCGACCAACCATAATCCTTTGAAAAGCTTAAGCAGCGAAACAGTGGGAACCTGCGCTATTGATACTCTCTTCCACAGATGTGCTGTTGGCGGGAACAGTTCATCCCGCTAGCTGCCAAATGCCCTTGTCTAGTTGTATACTACAAAAGTATCATCGTAGCGATGACGTCGAAGGTAAAAATACGGCAACTAGATGGAGATGGACATGAGCACCCACCATCTTAGTTTCTTCGAGTCAAAGCGACAGTGAAGCATAAGATAGGTAGTACGCATCCAGGATGGTGCACTGTGCAGCTCCAAATCGTTCTAATTGTTCAGAAAACGGTTCTCGTGTTTTCTGTTTCCAGCGAATCCGTGTATATCACACGGGTGATATACTATCGTCGTGACAAATGGACACCAACAAGGTCTATCTGAAGTGGGCTAATCATTTGTAGCTATACACCATTTCAGCGCGTTGTAAATGACACGTTTCAGTATGTTTTTTCAACGAAAAGCTGACGCTATGACTTTTTGTTGCAGACTTATTTATATATTGCCGATAACGAACAATACCTAGGCCTACATATAGTAAATAACAGTACTAATTACTTTTACATGATGCATATTAAACTTCCTGGCAGATTAAAATTGTGTGTAGGAAGCGGGACTCGAACCTAGACCTTTGCCTTTCGCGTTCATATTGTTTCTTACAGATTACAGTGGCTTATACGGCTCGTACTTTTAAACGAGGTTTGAAGCTACTGCGATGTAAAAATATGTACGAAGTTTTGTCAGCCTACGACAAAGCTATCTTGTTGTTTACTTGCAAAGTGTCTTACCTATCGATTATACCTTTTTTATTCGCCTACAGAAGTGAATTAGTTTTTAATGACATAATTGCTTTTGTCATACGCCGTGGTCTATATGTTGATATTGTAACTGGAATTGTTTTTAACGCCACGTTGTGTGTTATTAATTTATTAATGATCGCCGCGGCGGATTAGCCGTGCGCAGTGAGGCGCCGTGCTGCGGTGTGCGTAGCCGTTCGCCGTCGGGGGTTCGAGTGCCCCCTCGGGCATGTGTGTTTGTGTTATCCTTAGATTAGTTTACCTTAGTTTACGTAAGCTATGGACTAAGAACCTAGCAATTGAGTCCGATAGATTTACAAACATTTGAACATTTTTCTTAATGATCCAGTTTTTAGATTCATTTTGAAGACAGACAGTTTGAACAAAATAGTGCTGATGGTTCGAAACGACTGAAGTTGACAGCAGTACCAACCAATTTCAATGTTCCTAGGCATTCACGACGGTTAAGTGTTCGAAGATCAATTGGAAAACGGCATGCTTACAATGTCTAGGAACAGTCACAAAATAAAGTTCAGTTAAGTGCTGATAATAATATGTATGATCGCCTTTGACAACGAAATGTTATCGCAAGTTAGCTTAGCTTTGATAGTAAATCCGGCATTCGATAAAATTGAGCTGTTGTGCGAAAAAGTGCTTCTAATACACACACAGATAGTGACATCCCAGAAAATGTATTTAACGATTTTCAAAACATATTGAAATAATTTATTACGACCAGATTAATTATTAATCCAAATCTTTATTTGTTCTTGATGTGTGTATAAAAAATGAAAAAAGCGGTATTTCAAGGCAATAACAGCAAAAACTTCGCCTTTCAGAAGGCGGCGAAAGATGTTTTTACAGCAGAAGTTGACGTGCATGCCTGTCTGCACTGTGAGATCAAAAGTATTCGGACACCTGGCTGAAAATGACTTACAAGTCTGTGGCAGCCCCCCTCTCCCATCGGTAATGCTGGAATTCAGTATGGTGCTGGTCCTCTCTTAGCCTTGATGACAGCTTCCACTATCGCAGGGCAAGCATATGTTCAGTTACGTACTGGAAGGGTTTCTTGGGGAATGGTAGCCCATTCTTCACGTAGTGCTGCACTGAGGAGAGGTATCGATGTAGGTCGGTGAGGCCTGGCATGAAGTCGGCTTTCCAAAACTTTCCAAAGGTGTTTTATAGGATTCAAGTCAGGACACTGTACTGGCCACTCCATTACAGGGATGTTATTGTCGTATAAGCAATCCGTCACAGGCCGTGCATTATGAACAGGTACTCGATCGTGTTGAAAGATGCAATCTCCATCTCCGAATTGTTCTTCAATAGTGGAAAGCAAGAAGGTGCTTAAACCGACAGTATAGGCCCTTGCTGTGATAGTGGTGGAAGCCCCCTCAATGAAAAACACGACCATACCATAACACCCCCGCTCTGAATTTTGCTGCTGGCACTACACACGGTGGCAGATGACGTTCACCGGGCATTCTCCACATTCACACCCTGCCATCGGCTCGCAATATTGTGTGACGTGATTCGTCACTTCACACAACGTTTTTTCCACTGTTCATTAGTTCAATGTTTACGCTTATTACCCCAAGGGAGGCGTCGGTTGGCATTGACCTGCGTGATGAGTGGCTTATGGGCAGTGATATCCAAGTTTTCTCACTTCCCGCTTAACTTTCATAGCACCTGGAGTGGATCCTGATGCAGTTTGTAATTTCTGTTATCCCCTTCGACTTTCGGCTGTCAACAGAAGAGGTCGACCTGTACGTTTTAGTCCAGTGCGTGTCCCTTCTAGTTTCCACTTGACTATCAAATCAGAAGTGAACCTAAGAATATTTAGGAGTGTCAAATTCTCCCGTAAAGACTTCTGACACACGTGACAACCAATCCTCTGACCCAAAGGCGTAGTCACGATATGACTTCGGAAGGAGTTTTCAATGAATGGACACTGTAATAACATGTACTCTTAACAGAACTGGAAACGTTACCGATGGCCATGAATGTGTCTCTTCAGAGCTCCAAAAATATGGAAATTGTATGGGAAGAAATTACGACTGTATGGAGCATGCTAACGACATCCCAGCCTTTGAAAAATGTAGGCGGACTTTATCCTCATGCATAATAATGCCACTTTTTGACAGCTTTGTCAACATTTGGGGAGCGGTCTGAAACCCAGAAACCCCCTTCTGGCTTCGCCCATGATCTGACCACGTTCGAAATCCGTGAGTTCCGCGGAGCGCCCCATTCTGCTCTCTCACCATGTCTAGCGACTACCTGGCAGTAGGTGGAAGCACAACCCAACTAATATGAAAATGGTATGTGTTTAAGGGTGTCCAAATACTTTTGAGCACTTGGTGTATATCCAGGTGCCCTAGGTAAGAGAGAGAAAATAAAAAAGACCCTTGGTAGCGGCAGCTGCATCGGCTGTCAGCAGATCGTCGGTGCTAAAGGCAGCGAACGGGGCCGCGGTTGAGTAGCCGAGCGGTCTCAAGGCGCCTGGCGACGGAGCGCGAGGTTGCTCGCTGTCGGAGGTTCGAGTCGTCCCTGGGGCATGGAATTGTGTGTAGTCCTTAGGTTAGTTTACCATAGTTTAGGTAGTTTGTAAGCTACGGACTGATAACCACGTGTAGGTGGGCAGTCTTGTCGTGCCGCGGCCGGCGTGCGTACGAGGAGCCGTAATCCGACACGGCCATCGTAGCCTCGTGCGCAAGACCGGCGGCGGAATTAAATTTAGGAATGACCGCGGCACCGTCCGGTCGCGCTTTGTAACTGCACGCCCGCTTTGATTTGTGTCCGGATATTTCAGGAGCGCTGGAGGGCTAATTCGAGACCCCGGAGCTCGCGATTCGTTCCGAACGGCGGAGACGTGCTGACTGCTGACTGCTGTCTGCTGAAGTTTCGTTTGGCCCAACGTCAGTCACCGGCGGCCTCGTTTTCCATCGCAGCGAAACAAACACACAGAAAATAATTGCCGTTCGCTTTTGTTTATAGGGTAAACTTTATCGTTGTCCATCGGGAGTACACAAGAACTTCGTTTATCCAGATTAGATGGGATCGGATGGAATCCGGATTATCGGAAACATTACACTACATGGAAAAACTGTAATATGTACTGCAATATACTGTACCTACAAATTTGTATCCTGGCACAACAAGAGTTATTTTCGGCACTTAAACTCTATACAAACTGTAGCCAAATCACGTTTATTACTGAAATAGTGTGTAAGTTTCTTCAGCTTCCAATTGGTTGGCGTTTTACTGCAGAACGATCGCTTAGCCGTTTCATCAATATCATTATGGCTGGAGTTGTCTCCGGCAGACGTTCCAACTGTGCCGTTGCTTTCGGCTGACGTTCCAACTGTGCCGTTGCTTTCGTATAAGGGACTATTATTCCTTCCACTGGAACGCCACTTTCGTTGTTTACTAAACCACTACTGTCGTTAACTGTAGTAGAACAGGCCGCAATACACGTTTCGTCATTGGTCATCATCCTGCAACAACCATTCCTGTCATTCTGCAACACCATCATCTACAACAACCAGCCGCGGCGGAGCGGCCGAGCGCCTTGAGGCTGCGATGCGCGAGGCTGTTCCCCGTCGGGGGTTAAAATCCCCCCTCGGGCATGGATGTTTGTGCCGTCTTTAGGATAAGCTAGTTCATAAGTAGTTTGTAAGTTTAGGGACTGATGGCCCCGTAATTAAGTCCCATAAGCTTTACAAACATTTGATTTGTACAACAATCAGGAATGTTCGCTAATATTTCAATAAATTAAGAGGTGTTGACAGCTTCACTGACTTCCGTGCTGGAATCACGAGTAGCAGTCCATGACTTCCTTTCGCTTCGAAGGCCTTCACATAGACTCAAAACATGCAAAAGCACAATACTGGTAGGGACTAGATGAACACTGACCGCCGGCCGCGGTGGCCGAGGTGACTGAGGCGCTCCAGTCACGGTCAGCACGGCCACTACGGTCGGGGGTTCGAATCCCCCCTAGGGCATGGATATTTGTGCCGTCCTAGTTCGTAAGTAGTTCATAAGTAGTTTGTAAGTTTAGGGACTGATGACCCCGTAGTTAAGTCCCATAAGCTTAACAAACATTTGATTTTTTTTGAACACTGACCGCAGTTAAATGTAACTGAAAGCCTGGTACCGGATATCTTTTTGGTGTCTGAGGTGTCAACATACAATGCGCCATACTACAGTCATAACTCCATAAAGCATATTTTGGCCAAAAAAGAAAATGAAAAATAAACCTAAAACCTTTTTTACTATAAAAATGGAAATCGGTTTCTCGAGAAAAGATTCAGTAAATAAGATTACGCCTGGAAACGAATGGCCGGCCGCGGTGGCCGAGGGGACTAAGGCGCTCCAGTCACGGTCAGCACGGCCACTACGGTCGGGGGTTCGAATCCCCCCTCGGGCATGGATATTTGTGCCGTCTTTCGGATTAGCTAGTTCATAAGTAGTTTGTAAGTTTAGGGACTGATGACCCCGTAGTTAAGTCCCATAGACGCTACAAACATTTGAACATTTGAACATTTGGAAACGAATGCGGTATGCAGTTTCCGGAGAAGGTACTACATCCCCATGCTTACCCAAATAAGCCGAGTGTCAGCTCCGACTCTAACGACAACACTGTCGACGCCGCGTTAAACCCCTATGTTTCTTCCCTTGTCACTCGGCATATTGATACCTCGTGTCTGTCGAGAAACATGGTTAGGGTGCACAAAGCTTTTCTAAAGTTCCACAAAACAGTACGTAACGTAGATAAGGAGAGCGACGTATCAGATTTAATATACAGAGAGTAGTCGTACAAATACTGAGTTCAGAGACAAAAAAGTTGATTTGGTGCATCAGATGAAATTAAAACAGCGCGAAACACAATTCAAAAACGTAGGGAAACTTTTTGTGAATTCCTTGCATAGGAAAAAAAGATTAATGACTGATGCCTTCTCACATGTGACGAAATTTGAAATCTGGGACAATGTGAACAGGACGCAAATGTTCACCAGACGAAAGTAATAGCGATCGTGCCAACAGATACTGCAATAGCACCACTAATGTCACAGTATACAAGAAAACTGCCCAACTGCTTACTGAGTATGCTTCTTGTAGGAGAGTGTTATCATTAACTGATCGTAAATAGATACGGAAGGAATAGGGTAAAAAACTCAATTTCGTGTAATGAAGGCCTATCCGGATAGTTTTTTTTTTTTTTTTTTTTTTTTTTTTTTTTTTTTTTTTTTTTTTTTTTTTTTTTTTCCTTCAATAAGATGAATGACAAACGTCGTCGAGTTCGGCTATCCCGGCCCCGCTTCCTAGTACTGGATCGAACGTCGGCAGCGGTTCGAATCAGCCCGGTGGATTAACGGCTTTGGTCGGTGTGCCGGCACAGACAAAATGTTACTCTGTGGTGCCGGCCACTCTGGATGTGTCTTTTAGGCGGTTTTCCAAATCCCGCTAGGTGAATACCGGGCTGTTAGCCAATCCCGCCTCAGTTGCATGATTCACAAAAGTTTTGAAAACCGTGAAATACGACACGCAGACAATTGGGTACATATATTTCTTCCTCGGAGGTAATGCGGTGGCGGCAGGAGAGCAATCGGGCCATCCTGGAAGCTACCCGCGCCACCCTGCACATGCAAGACCAAAAGGGAAGAAAAATAATATTAATGTCTAACATCGGGAGGGCACAAAATAGCGCCGATACCTATTTCCAAATCGACCGGTTAATCTTCAGACTGTTGTTCGCGTTTAGATTAAATTTCTCATTGCATATAAGGGCGAACGGAATGTTTCCGTTCGAAGGCACTAACATCCGGAATAGGAATTTTAATCGGACAAAATCCCACAGACGTACCAGGTTGGAGATAAGCGTTCGGTAAAACAGCGTGTCCTGCTGTGTGAAGAAGTCCGCAGCTGCCTACTGCACATCCTCGTCCAACAGGAATCGTCGACCTTTCAAGGGCGAAGGGCTTTTTTACGGACCGGACGCGCGATAATAGCGGAGAGGCGAGATCAGGACTAGAGGGCTGGTGTTCGAGTGTGTCCCACTTGAGATGGCGTAATGGACTGGACTGGGCTGGCCTCCCAGGTCGACGGAGTCTTGTATCTCCGCAAGTCCAGCATGATGTGAGGGGCATCCACAAATATCCTCAGAGAATATAGTGATTATAGAACATTTAGTCTGATCTCACATGTGGCAAAGGTCATAACAAGGTACCTAAATAGACGGTTAGAACACAAAATTAAAGAAGTGATGGGAAAAGACCAGTTTGGCTTTAAGAAAGGAAAAGGGACCAGAGACGCCATTGGCATGATGAGGATATTTTCGGAGGGACAAGGATGTTATCTGTCGCCAAGTCTCTTCAACCTATAGAGAAATGCTGGCGAGAGACGCGCTGAAAGGATGCGAAAACTTCATAATAGGTGGACGTCTCATCAACACCATCAAGTATGCAGACGACCGTGTAGTACTCGCCAAAAATCAAAGACAGCTGCAACAAATGATGAACCGTTGAGTGGAAATGGGAAGAAAATACGACATGGAAATCAATAGCGAAAAATCAAAAGCGATGCGAATATCAAAACGTAAGAAACACTTGAAGATAATTGTTGACAATCGGGAACTGGAAAATGTGAATCAGTTCAAGTATCTGGGATGTTTTATCAGAACGGATGCCCACTGCACCAACGAAATCCGAGCAAGAATCGCCATGGCCAAAGCTGCTTTGAACAAGAATAGAACTCTGCTGACCAGCAAGTTGAGCTTGGAATTAAGGAAGAAACTGGTAAAGTGCTACATTTGGAGCATTGCACTGTATGGAGCAGTGACGTGGACCTTGAGAAAGGAGAAAAAAATACTTAAAGAGCTTTGAAATGTGGCGCTGGAGGAGAATGGAAAATATCAAATGGACAGATCGCATGAAAAATGATGATGTACTGAGAAGAATAGGGGAGAAGTATTCTGCATATAATTCTACAGAGAAAGGCCAACAGGATTGACACGTACTTAGACACGAATGACTCCTACGCGAAGTCATGGAAGGAAAAATAAGAGGAAATACAGGTCGAGAAAGAAGGAGGATTCAGTATCTGGACGACATGAAAGATGGAAGGAGATACAACAGACTGAAGGAAGAAGCTGAATACAGGGAACAATGGAATCAGAAATTCTCCGTACGAAGACATGGACCTGCCACTAGGCAGAATACTACATTATGACGTGACACCTGCCATCAGCGGATGAAAATCGATGTATGTCCAGGTGTAAATTTTTTGCGGCAGTGTAGTTTTCAACAAAACCGTGCGGGTCTCGCTGGGTATCGGCACTTGCTCGGGGTGTAGGGGCGCAGCACGTGTGTCGCGGCCACGCCCACAGACGGGCGGCGGCGGCCAGTGCTCCTGGCGCTCGAAATACCCGCGGCTCGCCAAACGGCAGGCAACAGCTGCCGGAGAGTTACTGCCCTGATGGCCGCGCCGCACAGCTAATAATACGGGCCTCAGCCGGCCGCCGACCACTCCCTTTGGTTTCGCATCGTCTCTCTAACTGCGTGTCCGACGCACTCCGCTGTGGTCCATCCCAGTGGTTCCCAATCTTTTGGCCCACTTTAGGTTACGGTAGTAACACTAAAATAAGGCTTTTGCAATCGCCTTTTGACAGCTTCGAAATTTAAATGAAAAAAAAAAAGAGCTTAACCGTTCATCTGACACGAATATTGAATAAACGAATTTGTAGAGAAGAAAATTCTCCACAACTTTACTCTCTCTCTCTCTCTCCCTTTTTTTCCGTATCTAACTTCGTTTCAGATATATTTGCCAAAATAACGGCTACTTGACGATGTCTGTCTGTCTGTTCGTAATGTGTTCCCACTTTTTAGGTCGAACCGTTCAACCGATCGGCGCCAAATTTTACAAACATAACTGATGACCGTCAGCGACCAGAACCTCGCTTTTCAAATATTCAGGGAAAAAAAGTTAGTGATGGTCTTTTGACAGCAGGAGATTTAATTGCAAATAAACCGTTCATCAGACACAAAAATTAAATAAACTAAAAGCATAAGAGAGAAAATTCTCTACATCTTTCCTCGCTTCTGTTTTTTTCATAACTCGCACCGTTACAGAGATGTAACCGTGTGTGTGTGTGTGTGTGTGTGTGTGTGTATTATTGCACAACAATTGATTTAGAATTATATGTAATATGGATGTCGCTCGAAAGCACAGTGGAAGAATCAAAAGGCCACAGGTTCTATCCCCGCTAATTCCTAGTACTTTAGTCTGTCACTTTCCACTTCTTTCAACTCTGGCAATGTTGCAGATGTGAAAAAATGTTGAATAGCACCGGTAAACAGGTTAGGTAAGTCAGTAAGTCAGTTCCAAGGTCAGAAGAAAGCAACGGATACCACCTCCAAACAGGAGCATGCCTAGTAAAGCAATGTGGTGTTCAAACAAATCTGCTATACCTCTTTGTTACCTTAGCAGATCTGGTCCTCCGTAAGCCAAAGCTAAAATTAACCATACGCAAAGTCTACACAACGCATTTTTACGTTCGCAAACTCATTAAAATTTTGCACTATAGTAATTTGATGTAGCACAGTAACTAAGCAAAATAACGAAGGAATGTATCATACTGTAAGAGTACCAACTACGTTGAACATCAGTCACTAGGCTTTCAAACTGCTTAAACTAACTTAACCCTTTCCTGCACATCAAATTAAATTTTCCGCAAAATCAGAAATTGTTCCACACAAAGTAACAAAAGAGATCACTAACGTTAATATGTAAATTTATTTTCAGAAATTTGTTTCACATAATTACAAAATTATGGGTGGTATTCTCACAATACCACTAAGACATTAAAAGGCGGAGAAACTAATAAAATAGTGGTATTATGAGATTACCACTGTGAAGCAAAGGGTTAAAGTAACTTACGCTAAGGACAACGCAATTGCTTCGCCAAATAAGACTTTTGGAACAGGAGAAACGAGTATGTATGTAGAAAACTAAATTTTCTCAAATATAGCAATTATTTTGTACAAATAAAAAGTTAAACTCAATGAGATTTGTGGTAGTTTTTAACCTTGGTGTTAATGAAACTTTCCATATCAACGTTGAAACTTGTTGTTTTAGTCGTAAATGGTTTACTATACAAAATTGTTTTTCCTTTTCTCGTAAAACATAAAACAAGGCATGTGGGAGTGGCCAAGCACTCTAAGGCGCCTTTCTGCGGAGTACGCTGTTGCTCCCCATCAGAGGTTCAAGTCCTCCTCGAGCATGTATATGTTTTTAGTTCTTATCATACGTTTTTTAAGTAGTTCGAAAGTCTAGCCAATGATGATCGCTGCAGTTTGGTCTCATAGCTTTACAAACATTTGAACATAAAACAAACTACAAAATGCATGCTCACACAGCAAAGTAGCTGTGGATCCCGTTAATTCGTTCAAAGCTCTGACGCATCATCTCCACGCGATAAGGGACAATGAAGTATTAATCAATGCGCCCTTGGTGAAATAAATACAAAGAAGAAACACAGAACAAAAGAAAAACTGCCACCATAAACACGTATAAACACATTCAACAACAAGCAAATAAGGTACGATCCTGCAGTCAGAGAATGTGTGAATCGTTGGAAGGTTACTCATATGATTACTAGTCGGAAATTTAATAGGACGCAGCATTGTCATATTATCCCAATTACGAAGGAATACTAGGACTGCGTTGTACTCAAATCGCCGTGGGTATGTTATAAACACATTGGTTTTCTAGTATGGATGCTGGGGCCTCAGCCGTATATATTGTAATGAAAACTATGCAAAACTTCACCATCAGCTGCATTTGTAGAGATAATCCCTGTTGATCCTCTGTATTGTTAGGTCCCATGAAAGTGCGACACAGTTGTTTTTGTAGTTTTTTGTAATGCAGCAAAATAGATTGCCCTATTTTAAGGGCCTGATAATGATGGCGTGCTCTATCGAAACTGGTTGCCAGTAAATGATAATATAAAAATACAGCTGATGGAGGTGTTTTTCATTGTTTTCGTTACATTGTTTTCTCGTATGGAATGCGCTTTTTACGTAACTTTTATCAGCTGAAAACTTTCCTCGTGAAATAAGCGTTCATATTTTTTCAGTTGCTGAGATATTTTACTCAGATATTTAGTCATCCGGCGACCTACTTGACCAATACGACCCACTAGTGGGTCTCGACCCACAGTTTCGCAGACACTCGTCTATTCCATTAAATCTCTGATTTCCAGCTGCGTCATCAAGCGATTCATAACCTTTCGGTTGAATATTATTCTCTCTAGTAGCAGTAACGCTGTCTACGCTTTGATTGAAAGAACAAGCAGCCGCTTTGTCACTAATAAATAGACTTTTATGTTGTCGGTTTGTGAGGCATGTGACAGAATTGGACAATGGCACGATCTTTGCCTTTCGGCACTGTAGTGTATCATTCCAAAATACTGCTGCTCACTTTAGTTGGAATATGGATGGACGGTGGGGATTTAACAACTTCTCGACGTGGAGGTAGGTAGAGATCGAGCGTTGGTTGTAATCACACGACTGTTCCACGACTGTCCCACAATACACTGCTCAAATCAATTAGGAGATCAGGTGAGATATCATACAAACACATATAAGGTAACTTACTTTATTCAGATACTGGTTACAATCGAAATTTGTGTGATACAGTACGATATTTTGCTGTCTCGACACTTCACATGGGGCTACATGGCATTTACTTACAGCGAGGCACCATAATAGTCAAAAACTCATTCTCGTTGCCCTCTAATATGGTGTATGATTACTTCGGACGGCCAGTATAGTTGCACACCAGCATGGCAAGGAGAGTATGAGGTTATCAATCAGCTCTTGAGGAATATTTGGCCATTCTTCCGTGAGTTCAATATCTAGCTCTGCAAAAGTCGTGGGAGGTACTAGTCTGGCTGAAATGCGCCTGCCTAGTGCATCACAGGCTCAATCAGGTTTAAGTCCGTTCAATTCCCTCAGCTTCAAGCATGTTGTCCACCAGTGCAGCTCTGTGGGAACGAGCGTTATCGTCCACCAGAAGGAAATCATTTGCTACAGCACCAGCGTAGGGCATAAGAAACGGTCAATGGATCTCGTCTGTATACCTCTGAGCAGTCAAAGCGCCAAAGTCCAATCCAGATGTTCTTCCGACCAGTTTCTGCGAGGTAAACGACGTCTGTTTTAATACGATGCACACCATAGGCTGCCACATTTCCGAAGGCGATTTCCGTCTGTTTTTGTTGATATTGCGTGTCCTGTTGCTGCCTGCAGGGTGCGCAGCTTAGTTGCATTCAGCGTCGTGTCTCGATGGGCTGTTAACCGGAGATAACAATCATCTCTTGCTGATGTTTCCCCTGCACGACCTTGGCTTTGCCTTCATTTGAAGATTGTTGTTGTCTGTAATAGCTCCTAGATACTGGAAATTTCACTTTGTAATTCTCCAATAGCTGCAGCCACCTCCCTCTGTTCCGCTTCCAACCTTCCTGTGGCTCTCCATACCATAGCTTCTGGTAGGTCATGTTGTTGTTACATTGTACTACTACCTGTTCCTACACTCTCTGAACCCAACTGCTTGTGTAATTCGTTTGGTAAAGCAACACAAGTCAACACCAACTCCCTCTGTAGCAACTTTCTGTTATTACCACTATCTCAGTTGCCGTAATGTTGGCTCCACTCCGTAGAACCGACAGACGTGGAACCATTTTCGTTCATTCTGCCGAGGACAATATTTCAGAACCTAGTTATCTCAACTGATCCCCAAATTGTTTTGATCAGTGTATAATTCCTGTTTCAGGGAAGCCATGTTCGATAGGATGTCAACGGCCCCACGCGACTATTGGACCAAACTGCAGTAGCTATCGATCCCTAAACTTATAAACTAACGCTAAGGACAATACATCCCATGCTCGAGGGAGGACTCGAAGCTCAGACGGGCATGGCGCCTTAGAGCACACGACTATTTCCGTGCGGCACTGATAGGAGCATGTACTCTGTTCACTGTACTGCAGTGTGATTTGACTGCGTCGTTGACAACAACAGAGTGAGGCATGTGGTAATGCATGGCTCACTTCAATAGCCCAGCAGACGTTCGACTTCGTGAGACCCAGCAAACGAGTTCACAATTTACCAAAGTACCTGCAGAGTCTAGTAATGAGGAACCCTGCATCATCACATCCCATCTCCTTGTTGGACGACGCTTGCGAAGAAAATAATTTTCTTCTACCTATCCGCAGTCGAACTGACTATCCCGAGGTTGTGGTCTACGGTGACAGGTCCTGCGTCAACGCCATAATGGAACAGTGTGATGCTGGCATAACGAAAAATTAAATACTTCTGGAAATGGAAATTATCATGACAAATATTTAGGTGCTTTACGTGACAAAAGCACTATTTCCCGAAAAATCTTCTCGCGTATTTAGGGGCTGAACGCCACGTTGTCTGGGCGTTGTGAGCAATCCGCACCATCTGCCTGGAACTTTCTCCAACGCACGGCACCGAGCTCCACTTATCAGCGACCAGCTAATCAACGCCACGAGGACGCTGAGGCGTCACGGTGTGTCCGTGTTGCGAAAGTATCAGATGCCGTGGCAGTTCCGGCGGTATACTTCTCTCTCAACGGTGCGATCACTCTGTATTTCCGGTACAATGTGCAATATACGCACTAAAAAATTATTTTGACAAGTCAGCGCACTGAAAAATAATGCAAAAGGAACAGGATACAATGGCAGTGCCGCGATGGAGTGGCCGAGCGTACATTACATTAATCTTCAGCAGGGCCTTGACGCCATACAAATTTTTTATGTTAACCCCCCTTCCACGATTCTGCAGATGATTTAATCGAAACGCGTCAATAAACGTTGACCACATTGTTATGTGTGGCTCTATAATTTTACACAGCGTCCTAATAGCACTGTTTATCAATTAACTGAGTCTACCCACAACTCTCAGACAGTTCTGCGCATGCGCGAATCTGGCGCCAGGAATAAATAAATAAATAAAAATAATCCGGCTAGAGTCAGCCAGTCTGTCATCGCTTATGCAGCAAACCCACACACCAAGTACCCAGAAGCAGGACAAGGCCCTGCTTATACGCACTTTCTGCTCTGCCCAGAATAAGCTGGCAGCTGCTTGAACGAAACTAAACTGTACGGATAATTACGCTAGCTGTGATGTCGAAACAAAACTAGCGTTCAATGTGTTATTTACACATCAAAAAATAATATCAATACTAATATAAAAAAATTAAAAATATTCACACAAGAACCTGGAAATGTAGGCTTGCCTTATTCATCAATATAATTACCGTTTACCTCTTGAGGCTTGTGAATGTACAATTCTGGACTTGCCCTAATGTTATCAAATTGTTTATATGCAAACCTAATTCGCCATCTACCAGTTTTCGGTCGCCAAAGGCGAGCTGGCGACCGTAAATTTAGCACCCTCAGTTAGACCAATGTCCTTAGACTCGAACGTCCTGAGACTAGGACCAAAATCCCATGCTGCTCAGGTAGTGCACTAGCCGCGCGTTTCGCTTATTTCAAGCGTCAACTTCCTTCGCTTCGCAATATTTCGGGATGTAAATTGGCGTATTGCAATGCAATCTACCCCGTTGTTTTCTGTGATTTGTCATTCTATAGACTGATGATGAAATAATGTAGGACGTCCATTTTAAAACATAAGTTTGTGTTTAAAAAAACGCACACATGCTATCGTTTTATAACGTTTCAGAATATTTACATTCATTAACGCCTGTCTTATATTGATACCGTTAAAAGTTGTTTTACAATAGCTATCGTTAATTCAGAGATATTTTGAGTGGTCAAGATAAATGGGACACCCTGTATAGTGTGACAAATGCTGAGGCTACAAAAAGAGAACAGAGACGTCAAAGACCGAACGGACAGTTCATAATTATGTGAAAAATAAAAAAATTCGAACGTCGCATCTCTCTTCGGTCTCCGGCGGCGCAGTCCAACAATATAACCAGAGAATCACGACGACACAGCGTTAGCAGCTCCCTGGGTCTTACACATCTTGAAAATGTTAAAATGTCTGTAAATCTAAGGGACTTAACTACATTGGTCATTAGTCCCTAGGCTTACAAACTACTTACACTAAATTAAAGTAACGTGATCATTGATAGTGGAAACGGGACAGCGGCTGGTCAAGAGCATGAAGGAACTGAGGTACCAACAGCCGTATGTATAATTAAAATATTTATTGTATCACAACCAGTTTCGGCATTCCACTATACCATCTTCAGCTCCCTACATCGGAGCATAATAAACATTAAGTAGGGATATCAAAACTGGATTAGTGGACTTCTGTCTCTTAGTGGGAACCAACAACAACTGTGACAACAAGGACTTGACTGTTGTTGTTGGTTCCCACTAAGAGACAGAAGTCCACGAATCCAGTTTTGATATCCCTACTTAATGGATATTATGCCCCAATGTAGGTTTCTGAAGATGGCATATTGGAATGTCGAAACTGGTTGTGATACAGTAAATATTTTATTATACATACGGCTGTTGGTACCTCAGTTCCTTCATAAAGTAACTTATGCTAAGGACAACATAAACACCCATGCCCGAGGAAAGACTCGAACCCCCCGACGGCGAACGGCCGCGCGCACCGCAGCTGAACGCCTTAGTGCGCTGGGCTATTCTCCGCGGCTACACATCTTACACGTGGATTTTACTGTTCTTATTTTGCTTCTTTTTTTGTGTTCACTTTTTGATAGGCTACCAATTGCGTCACTTTATGACTAAATATGAGGGTGGAGGGGGTACTGCCATGAGGAGTTTCCTAGTTTTCTTAGTGGGAACCAACAACAACAACAACTGTGACAACAAGGACTTGACTGTTCTTGTTGGTTCCCACTGAGAGACAGAAGTCCACGAATCCAGTTTGGATATCCCTCCTTAATGGATATTATGCTCCGATGTAGGGTCCTGAAGATGGCATAGTGGAATGTCGAAACTGGTTGTGATACAATAAATATTTTATTATACATACGGCTGTTGGTACCTCAGTTCCTTCATAAAGTAACTTATTTGTTCAGTTTTTGATAGGCTACCAATTGCGTCACTTTATGAGTAAATATGAGGTTGGAGGGGGCACTGTCATGAGGAGTTTTTATAGTCAGTAGCGAGGGCGCGGCGTGTCGCGGCTTCTCTACGAATCCTTCTTGCTCTGAATCATGGCGGAGTGTGGGCTGTGCCCACAGGGCTTACGCTTTACGCTTCTGCCGACGGGCGGCAAAGTCCGCCCACATGTGTCGGCGGCAGGGGCGGCTGGCCGGTGTATTTCGAGGGATTCGCTCACTGCCAGAAATAGGGCCGTCTGCCGGACAGTGGCCGCGGCCGCGGACCAAAACCACCCAACCACCCAGCAACACGCCGGCGCCCAGCCGCACGTCACACCGCCAAGCTCGCGGAGTACCAACATCCACTCCTCCCAGTCCATTCCTACATAAAGTGTGTGGAAAATTGGCCTCATCTACCTTTCCCCAGACCATGGTCACAGTCTTACATACACAGTCACGACACTCACGGTAAAAGTATAGACCTGCGGCATGGCCTAATGTACTTACGTGACGTAGTGCGCTAGTGTTGGCAACAGTCGCTATGGATATTGGGATGAATGGCGGCACACAATCCTTACAAGATGTGAAAATGAATGTGTTAATATCGCGTTTCTCTGATTTTATTATCGAATCACAGGATTGGAATGGCGAACATTGCACAATATAATACTACCCTTCTCCACATGCAATGTGTTTCTGTTCACATATAACACAGGCATACACATTTCAATTTACATAACAACTATCTCTAAAATGATTTTTTAAATTGCCATAATTTGGTAGAACGAAAGCAACAATTTAATTTGTACTCTTCGATTCCTGCCTAACCACATCGTTTAATATCATGACCTATTCGTAAAAATCATAACACTCGCAACAATTTAAACTGTACTCTTAGGTTCCTGCCTGACCACAACCTTGAAAATCGTGACATATTCGTAAAAATAATAATATTCGTCAATGTACCCTTGTCTATTCGTTCGTTCACTCGCATCAATTTAAGCTGTACTCTTTGGTTCCTGCCTAACCACAACCTTGAAAATCACATTTTCGTAAAAAGAATATTTTTCGATGTACTCCTGTCCAGTCAGTAAAAGTAATTGGCCTCGTAAAAGGAAGATTAAAACGCACTTCAGTACTGTTTCGTAAAGATCATATATTGCCAACCTAACGCTGCTACGGACGCACCGAGACGCTTCTCATGCCGCTGAGCGAGACTTTAGCCGACATTCAGTGCTGTGAAAGTTGATACCAACCGACAGTTGCTAGCGCTCCTAGCGGTGGGCTAGCCGCCGAGGGATTGACGTTTGTATATAATTATGTTTGTACGTAATTAACGAAATAGTTACTATACGTTCTGCGTTATAAGCATTAGTAAAACACCAAGAAACATGCGTAATACGGAAATTAATGTAAAAACAGCCGAATTTAACTGATTCAGTGGTATAAAGAACATCTTCGTCATGAACAAATACTTACGAATATTTTTATATTTGCAGCTTATTCCGCTGAAAGTAAATAAAATATAAATATAGTAGAAACATAAATTTCTATCACGGTCACAATGAGAAGCCGTTTTTTGACGCGTATCAAAGTCTAATAATTCGCACATTTTTACACCTCACTCGTCTTTCTTATATGCACATATAGTTTTTAGTGTAATTACATTAGCTTAAAAAGACATTTATTATTGTTCTTCCCTTTGTGGTTCAGCTGTAGTAACAATTGTGGAATTGGATTTTTCTTTGTTAGAAAACAGTTTAATTGCTTTTTTCCGTTTTATTGCCATGTCTGTGACGATTTTCCTTCAGCTATAGCTGTGGTGGCTGATTTGGTATGTTAAATACTGTAGTTACCGCATTCTATATACCTTTCCTACGTTCTACGCTCACTGATTTTCCTGAAACTGCAATGAGTAAATGTTAACGTTCCTCAGTAGAAGAACAACGTCTTTCTGCAAAAACGCAGGTCTTCTGGGGTTTCCAAGCCATTTTTTTAATTTTTAATAGAAAATGAAATTATTCAGTAAAAGTCTATAGTTTACAAGATTATTGTAAAAAAAACTGCCCTGTAATGTACCGTTTCGTACCTTGTAAGGGGTATAGGAAACTTAAGAAAGGCAAATGTGGAGCTATTATTACGTTATTACCTATTTTTGTGGTACTACATACGTTCCCTAATGTAAAAAGTAAGTTGAAATTAATATAAACGATGCTATTCGTACGCACCCAATATCGTATTCAGAAATGTAGCTTTCCGACCGCTTGGAGTGCTGCTGTCGCAGAGTATAACAAAAATCTGGAGTGTCGTGACTGTGCTTGTGTCCTCAGTCTTCTGTTTTAGTACGATACGCGTGAATGTTTCCAAATATTGAAATGTTTGTAAAGATATGTGAGGAAACTGCAGTGGTAATTAGTCCCTAGACTTACAAACTACTTACACCAACTTTGTGCTATGGACAACACATACATCCATGTCCAACGGAGGACTCGAACATCAGACGGGGATCAGACGCGCACTCTACAATAAGGCGCCTCGAGCGCACGGCCGCTCGCGGGCGACTCGTGTTTATTGCTGGAAATAATGCAATTGTCTTTTAGACAAGTATGCACTGTTTTCACCAATAAACACGAACACTACACATCATATTTAACCCTTTCGGACCCTCTGGCTACAAATGTGTACGTAACTTCTACGGCGTCTAAGATGGTTCAGAATCATTTTTTCTCAATGGAAAGAACATGTATACGACACCTGAGTGTTCAATCATTTCATCATGCACAATTACTGCCACTTACGGAAGATCACTGTAAAAATATTAAGAAGCGAGTGTTGCACTGCGCAGTAGTTTACGAATTTCAAAGAACACGGAAATTGTGGGTTACTTGTATTCCACTTTAGTACAATAGTTTGTACTACAAAATTAATTTATTTAGTCCGTAAAAGGCCATGTTTTTCAGTATACGCGGTGTTGTAGAATGAAAATGGGTGCATAAAATGGAACAAATCTTGCTTCAAAAATCATTGAAAATTTAACTTAAGTGTATTACAAACATTAAAAATAATGTCCTTGATAGAGAAAAAAATCAGGTCTGAAAGCGTTAAATGAGCCACAACAAGGGCAACGACACTTACAGTAACTGCATGTATGGGACTAACATAGTGAATTGTACGAGCACTCGTGGCAATGTGCGGCATATGGAAGTTTAGGTCCCTGCGGCGGGCGTACGTTGACTGCGTAGTGGTTAACCCCTGCATTCCCACATTATGAATTCAGCTATGTAAAAATTACACTCCTGGCCATTAAAATTGCTACACCACGAAGATGACGTGCTACACACGCGAAAATTAACCGACGGGAAGAAGATGCTCCGATATGCAAATGATTAGCTTTTCAGAGCATTCACACAAGGTTCGCGCTGGTCGAGACACCTGCAACGTGCTGACATGAGGAAAGTTTCCCACCGATTTCTCATACACAAACAGCGGTTTCCCGGCGTTGCCTGGTGAAACGTTGTTGTGATGCCTCGTGTAAGGAGGAGAAATGCGTACCATCACGTTTCCGACTGTGATTAAGGTCGGATTGTAGCCTACCTCGATTGCGGTTTATCGTATCGCGACATTGCTGCTCGCGTTGGTCGAGATCCAATGACTGTTAGCAGAATATGGAATCGGTGGGTTCAGGAGGGCAATACGGAACGTCGTGCTGGATCCCAAAGGCCTTGTATCACTAGCAGTCGAGATGACAGGCATCTTATCCGCATGGGTGTAACGGATCGTGCAGCCACGTCTCGATCTCTGAGTCAACAGATGGGGACGTTTGCAACAAAACAACCATTTGCACAAACAGTTCTACGACATTTGCAGCAGCATGGACTATCAGCTCGGAATCCATAGCTGCGGTTACCCTTGACGCTGCATCACAGACAGGAGCACCTGCGATGGTGTAGGCAACGACGAATCTGGGTGCAAGAATGGCAAAACATCATTTTTTGGATGAATCCAGGTTCTGTTTACAGTATCATGATGGTCGCATACGTGTTTGGCGACATCGTGATGAATGCACATTGGAAGCGTGTATTCGTCATCGCCATACTGGCGAATCACCCGGCGTGATAGTGTGGGGTGCCATTGGTTATACGTCTCGGTCACCTCTTGTTCGCATCGACGGCACTTTGAACAGTGGCCGTCACATTTCAGATGTGTTACGACCGGTAGCTCTACCCTTCATTCGATCCCTGCGAAACCCTATATTTCAGTAGGATAACGACCGTATGTTGCAAGTCGTGTTCGTGCCTTTCTGGACATGGAAAATGATCGACTGCTGCCCTGGCCAGCACATTCTCCAGATCTCTCACCAATTGAAAACGTCCGATCAATGGTGGCCGACCAACTGGGTCGTCACAATAGGCCAGTCACTACTCTTGATGAACTGTGGTATCCTTCTGAAGCTGCATGGGCATCTGTACCTGTACACGCCATCCAACTCAATGCCCAGGCGTATCAAGGCTGTTATTACGGCCAGAGGTGGTTGTTCTGGGTACTGATTTCTCAGGATCTATGCACCCAAATTACGTGAAAATGTAATCACATGTCAGTTATAGTATAATATATTTGTCCAATGAATACCCGTTTCTCATCTGCATTTCTTCTTGGTGTAGCAATTTTAATGGCCAGTAGTGTAAAATTCAGTGTTTTCTGTATTAATACAGTGCACTAAACATCAAAATACGTGTTTAAAAATTTTTGATCGAACTGTTGTTGTTTTATGTCATTATTTCAAGCGCAACACGGACGTTGGTATCGAGGTATTTTATTAATTGGGACGTTATTTTGTTGATAGTTAACACTGCTACCATAATCTAGCATAATCTTCGCCATAGCTTCAAAGACAATTCACTGCTGAAATAAAATAACATGAACCACTGTCTCGTTCACACTCACGGCCACATACGGACGACAACGCAACACAACCTCTAAGACGGATACGTTAATGCCTCAGAAGTGGCTGCACGCCGTACCAAGCGGCAAAATGTCGTACTAGAAGCATGATATTCATCAACAGCAAAAGAAGACTGATACACAAAATACGGTATAAATCAGATTTTAATACGTTGTTGTCCAGGAACAACTCGGGGAATGAGAGGGTTAAGGCGACCGTCGAGTTCGATACCCGGTCCGACACAAATTTTCAAACGACTCTATTAATATCAGACAGAAGATGCTGATTCATATTCACAAGTGGGCCACGAGCGGACTCTCTACGTGCGTCAATATCTTGCAGAAAATTATGTTTAAGCCCCACTGTGCAAACTATTATTATTAGTCATATTATTATGAGAATAATAATTAAAGCAATCAATGTCGCTTATGATATTTTATTGCGATGGCCGGTTTTGATCTACATGGATCATCCTCAAATCTTGTCCTTGGTGAGGAGCTGGCCCATATCTTCTGGAGCAATACTGCTTGTTCCACAAGAGATGCGCCAGCTGCTCACCAAGGACAATATCGAAACCGATCATCACAATAAAATGTCATGTGCGATCATGACTGCTTAATTTATTATTTTATAAAACCTTTGTACATCGCTGTTATTTCCGTAGGAGCAATGTTCCATAAAATATTATTACACTTCGACCGACAATGGCCAAGATAGCTCAGTCGGTAGACCACTTGTCCGCGAAGGCAAAGGGCTGAGGTTCGCATCACGGTTTGCCAAACAGTTTTAATCTGCCAGTAAGTTTCATTATTACTGTTGTTTCTTTTTCACGCTTTCGTCAAGGACGAAAATTATGATATCTGTTAGCACGGCCATTCCCACGCGTCCTATACGTTGTTTGCATGTTATTTGAAATACTGCATTTTTGTGTGCCTCGCTTTGCATTCTGCCACAGTTCTGTGCTTTCAGCTGTACTTTTACAGTCAGGCAGGGCTGGAAACTTCATAGGCTTCCTTTTGAACCACGAAATGTAGCGAGAATGATATTTAGAATCTTTAACGAAATACAATTGTTATGACAAAAAAATCTTTTGTCGGACTATCGTTCTGGTTTTTGTCGTTTAAAATGCGAGACGTACAGATTGTAGTATTTGTTACACTTTAGCAATACGTGAAACAGTTCAAACCGCTTCTTTAATAATTTCCGATCCGCAATACCAGTACTTTACTTAATTTGATGCAGTACAGTAACTGTAGTGAATCACGAAAAGAAATCCTGCACTTCATCAAGTGAACATATTAGACGATACAATGTGTAAAAATTGCATTTTTTACGCCGAACAGTCTTCTGACAATGGTACGGTAAGTATTTTATAGCAAGCATCAAATCCGCTTGTATACAACTGAGCACAATACGCGCAAGCGTCCGTCAAATATACAACACTATATCCAGACACTGAAATTAGATATCATTCTGCTTTCTGTCTTAAATAAAATTTCGATACTATAGTAAAATTTTGATACCTTACTTACATTTGATTTGGTGCTACGTATAAGCTAAAGTCAACCACACACAAAGTCCGCAGCAAGGCGCCTTGGAGCGCTCGGTCATTCAACTGCGGCTAACAATGATTGCAAAATTGCAAACGAAATAGTTATTTCATGACTCCTGATTGAAGGGTAGATATGTCCGTGCCGTAAAAACTATTAGAAAGTAAAGAATAAAAAAGGGTAGACTATGGTTCATGGACATTTGACCTGATTGTACGTGCTACTTCTAAAAACAGCCCAATTTTACACAGTACCGAATGATATACTGTCCAACCCACTTCCTGGGCTTTCGTCATGTATTTCTACAATGTTTCGTGAAAATTCTTTTGGTTCAAAATATTCAAATGTTTGGAAATCTATAGGACTTCTTTCGTTATCAGTCCATATACTTACAAACTCTTTAAACTAAGTTAAACTAACGTAAGGGCAAGACGCGCGCACACACACACATATGCCCGAGGGAGGAACCTCCGTCGGCGAGCGACCATGCGCTCCATAGCAAGGCGTCTTTGAGCGCTCGGCCACTCCACCACGCGTTCCGCAGAAAATTCTTTTGGACCGAGTTGGATTTCTCTCGACCGCGGCAGCAACTGCCGCTTACTGGCCAATACTACCGTTACACGGTGACAATATACTGTACGATGTATTGTGCGAGCTCCGATAATTTTGAAGCTCACTACTGAGGAGCATGATGGGCTCCTTACGAGGTAATGTTTTGTGGACAACAGCTTTTAGAAAAGGACTGTCCTCCCCTGGAGCCCTGATGAGAATCTGATCGAGCGCCTATGGGAGGAGTTAGAACGTCTTCGCTCTAGATCCCAGCGTTCAACATCACTACTTTCACCACTCCCGCCTCCTGAGAAAGAATGCACCGTCACTCCTCCACAGACATTCAGATACTCAACTGAAAAAAAAAAAAAAAAAAAAACTCCAGTGTAGTTCAAATCGTCACAAAGGCGAAGGATGGACACGCCCAATATCATTGTTCACTAAGACACTAATTTAGTTCGGTTATTGTATGTTACTCGTTTCAAAGAGACAAGTGTTTCTTGCGCAACGTCGAAAAGTTAGCCGCGATTACCTTTTCTCTGTCAACATTGTCCCCGTGGATGGTTTGTAGCTTAAGAAACAGTTAATGAGCACCGTTTCCTTTTGGCAGAGCACTAGTCTGCACACGTCCACGGCAGTTGCTCAGCGGGGTCAGGTATGTGTGTAGACGCAGTACGTTGACCGCAAAGCCACCAAGGCCACTGGTGTTGCAGTTGGCCCTTGCTTATGACCTCGCACCACTCCAAACAAGTTTCGTCCACTTCAAACGGCGAAAATCATGTCTTGCAAATGAAACTACGTTATATGCGCACCTGCGCTGCTAGAGTCCTTTTCTCCATCTTTCTACTGAGGATGAAAGGAGTTAAACACAAATTATTAAATTAGCACTAAGCATCTCAGGTAAACATTTCCAAATGTCCCCTAATACGGCAGGAAATCACAACAGTCACATTTAAAATGATTTCCAATCCATGGTGCAACAGCAATCAGTTAGAATAAATATTCCTTCAAACCGTCTTGATTGCAAATTTGTTATTAGTTAATGACGCGTTTCGTCCTTTAGCAGGGCATCTTCAGACTATCTGCATGACAGAATTTACACAAAATTACAAGGCGGAACTACAAACGGTTATAATGGTACATGGGCTTATTTTGTGTTAAGAAACTGTAATTCGTTGTTACCCGAACACTTGTAGGGCTACAAGGAAATCCAAAAAACATTCCAGGAAAATAGAAACACCGCAACAACAACTTACGGTGTCACACCACGGAGAGCGCATTGTAAGCTTTGTTTACCATTTATACTGTCTTCTTAACACAAAATAAGCCCATGTACCATAATAACCGTTTGTAATTCCGCCTTTTATTTTTGTGTAAATTCTGTCAAGCAGATAATCTGAAAATGCCCTGCTAAAGGGCGAAACGCGTCATTAACTAATAAAAAATTTGCAATCAAGACGGTTTGAAGGAATACAGTGACATTTTGCTTTGAGTTGCAGATCTTTGATATTCAAGATCAAGAGACGGAAGTTTGTGGTACCTGAAGTGATGGATACAGAACACGACCCCCCCCAACCCCCCCCCCGCCCCCCCCCCCAAAAAAAATACATCGGAGAGATTTTGAGTGACAAGTAAATCGCTATTATGTAATTTATCAATACTAACACACACAAAACCTCTACACATTTCGTTGCTTCAGATTTCCAGTTTTCATTTCCCTAGAGGCTTGAGCTAAACGTTCCTGAGTTAAATATGCATGGTGAACTTCCAAGTACTCTGTGACGCAATATCACATAGGTAATAAATGTAGGCAATCGTCATAATATATGACTATCTGACCAAGGGAGAACAGAAGAATTGAGTATGTCATGGCTATCTATTTAGTTTTGCAATATTTCAGTAGTAGACATGAAGAATGTAGTTATATGTAGAACCATACAAATGATAAAGTAATTAACAGCAATAATAACAATGCTACTATTAATTACCCTGCGGCATTAAAATAAATAAATAAAATAAAAATGTTCAAATGTTTGTTAACTTTATGGGACTAAATTTACAAACTACTTATGAACTAACTTATATTAAAGACAGCAGAAACATCCATGTCCGAGGGAGGGATTCGAACCCCCGTCTAGGAACGGCCTCGCGCATTGGAGCATAGCGCCTCAGAGCGCTTGGTCACTCCGCCGAAGCCATCTCAAACTCATTATCTGATAAACAACAAGTCAGAGGCAAGGGTGTGACCCTTTTCAGCTCTCTCTCTCTCTCTCTCTCTCTCTATCACGCACACACATCTATATTAATTTTCGATCCGGTTAAAACGACCTTCGTTATCTGTGCTATTTGCTAAATTGTTCTCAGTAGTTCATAGTATCACGTCCGCTCTACTTTCCCCTGTAGAAAGACATATAGATCAATAATTACGAAAGTAAAATGCCTTCACAATTTGGGCTATATCAAATAAATGTTAATAATTAGGCTTCTTGCATTACCTTGTCGGTCATTCAGCGAACATCGCTGTAGATATTTTAGGAAAAATTGTGCGCATTGCCCGAAGCAATTTAATTACCGTTCAAATAAAAGATGTTTTTGCAGTAATATAGTATCGTCCATCAGTACCCTGTTTACTGCATAACGGAGGCACTTTACAAGATCGTAACTTGCAAAAGTATCGTCGCTACATATCACGCTTGCTACTTTATTATTTCTTGGATACAAGTTTGGAATGTTGTTGATAGATTCCACTGTACAGCGGAAACTGAAATTTGTTCAATTTACTGACGTAAACTTTCTGTACAGAGAATTGTTTTGGCACACTAGTGATTGATTGTTGATTGATTTTTTTTTGTTTTTTTTGTTTTTTTTTTTTTTTTTTTTTGTTTTTGTTTTTGGAAAACACGGAACAAAATCCGTGGCTTGCCTGCAACGTAAGTTACAGAGATCAGTGTATTGCTATTCATACTACACGGTAAAAGATATCACGAACAGAAAATTCTTCTCACAATAATACCGACTGAATATTCTAATGAGCCTTCAGAGCCAACTTTGGATGTATTCAGACCTCATTAATTTTTACAATGTAGCGTAGAGCGTGAACTCGACACAAATTTATTCATCAAATCTTCGCAGAAATGGCTTTACCTGCCATCTGGGGCCAACTTAATGTCTAGTGACATTTTTTTGCCTTACTGCTGAACTGTCCAGTGTACTGCACCTTTTGGTATGTTTTGTGGCAATTCACCTACTCAGCAGGATGGCCACAGCACACACCTGAATCGTATTATAGTTAATATTTATGTATGATTTTGTTAAATATTAGAATATTGTAGACGGAAAAGTAGGTTTGTACGTTGAACAGGTACCATTATAATTAACAAAAAAACTGTGATTGCTAATAGCCTCCGAAAAAAACCTTTTTTCTATAAGTATTATATGCTAATGTCACTGACGAAATAATCTTATCAGTATAGTCGCACAGTAGAATCATTCGTAGGAAAGGAACTTCGTCGACATCGTAATCCGTTCTTTAGTGTTATCTATTTTCTCTAGATTAAGTTTACAGCAGTTATCTACATGCGAGACAATTTTCAATTTCATTCCTTAATCCGCGCTATTTTTGCCACTTGACGGCGTATTCTTTCGTAACGTTGTCAAATAAAGAGTTTGCGCATTTCGCACGAAGCGCAATCTGCATTCTATCCACAACATTACCCTAGTAAAAACGTAGCATAAGAAACTTTATTTGGCCATGTATTAAGTTCTTTTCCCTATGCAATGACTTCTCATTACAGTATACGCTTTCGTCTAAATTGACCGTTCAGTGCAAACGCCAACAGTAACAATGTGTAAACCATGCTTACGGATCGGTAACTGGATCGTCCCACATGCACCTAGATGAAGCTAGAAAATTATGGAAAGCATAATTGCAATTTCATTTTCTTATTGCCCTTTTGCTTGAACACATTTCTTATATTGAGAATCATTTTATATGAACCCGTTGGTCCTCGCAGAAGAGTTGTTTTCCTACAACAATAAGTACGTTATTGGTGAAGAGGTATGGAGTAATCCTTCAACATTATTGTGCATTATGTATACAAGCACTACTATAAGAACTATTCGGGAAAGTAGCTGACTCCACAAATTGTATTTAAGGTCTTCTATAGAAGACACTACGACCGTGTTGTTATATAGTGAACAGTTTTTGATACATTAAAGAAACCAAATCAATTTTTATTCTTTGCGCCATGCAACTCACATTGTTTTAAATGAATACTTCACATTTTGTGTTTACTATCACACTATTCAGATTCGCACACATAAAAACAACTTTGGTTGGAGGAGCAACTACGTACGTCTTCTCTTTACACCATAAAAGCAACCACATATTCCGCATTCACAATTCATGCTCTACACAAACAATTTTTTTCTCTTCTTCCAGAAGCAACAGAAAAACAACACGGCAATTTACTACTAGCAACGTATAGTTGTCTTAGTTTTACAGCAACATGTGTCAGGACCGTAGCCACAAAGTAAAACGTTACTTTCAGTGAAAGTGGAACACACTCGAAAGCCGCCGCGTCGTTATCCACTGTTATTTTGGAGAAAGTACTTTGCGCACAAAACCTGAGAAATTCTCGAAGATTTTTAGTATTTACAACATGATGTTAATGTCCGTGTCAGAGTTATGAGTAATATTTCATTAGCGCTTAAGTCTTGTGTCGGTAACTAATTGAAGTGAGCTGCAAAAACTATCTGAAGGTACATGGACAAAGAGCATTCAGGGTTTGCACGTCGACAGAAAGAGCGTTGCCGCACGCTGGCGGAGAGTTGGCGCCTCGATTAAGCAGCAGGTGGCAGCAATGCGCGGCTCGCACGTGGCCGCGCGCGGTGGGCGTGTCCACTTGCACGCACTTACTTGCAGCAGTGCGATGACGAGCCGCGTGTCTCCGCTCTGCAGCGAGATCGTGCTGATGGTGGTGGTGGGGACCGCCGCCGAGGGTGCCGCCGCCTCCGAGTCCGACGCCGCCCCCGGCTTCACCGCCACTTCCGCTTCTGCCATGTCGCAAAGTCGATCGCCCTTCCTTTCGCTGTCAGCTACGATCACGATCGACGCCGCACATCGCCGCGCGGCGCGTGTATCCTCCTAGGCCACACTTGATATGCAATCTTTGCCAGCCGAACTCGTACTGAGCGCGCGAAGGGCACAACACGCGGCGCAGCGGTTGGCGGCTGGCGGAGCCTCACGAAGTTCGCCGGGACTTGCCGAACGCCGCGCGGAGTCCGCCAACAATGAAGCTGCGGGGTTCTGCGAGGCGTTGACGTACAGCGCCGTTCCCTCGCTTTCGTCAGTCCAAGAAAAGCGAGAAATACGGTTCTTGGCAGTCGAAATCTCCACGGAGAATGGCTTTCAACTACAATTTGAACACCGATATTCAAAACGAGGTCATCTAAGGTTCGTTCCAGCAACTGCCAGACGGCTAATTTCAAGCGCTAAGAAACAGATATTACTGCTCATGCGCAGCTACTGTGACGTAAAAACCCTTGTTTGATACTTGCACTGCTGGAACGCATTTTGCACTGCTTCTGGCTGCAAGCGAAGGTGAGTTTAAAGAAATAATTAAAATACTTTCCTTCCTAATAACCAAGAAGTGTAAACGAGAAATATCTGATCTCAAGTGGGATTGCAGTGACTTCGAAATAATGAAAAAACACGCCACAAACATACACGTATCACGTGATGGCTACCCCCTCTCTAACTCAGCCCTTTCTGCACATACGCAAATTGGCAGCTTGACCGCGCCTGAAATAATTTTCCGGGTAGCGTCTGGCTGCTTGCGGCAACTGCTGGAACACCAAACAGCCACTCTCCAAGTAGTCAGAACCAGGAGAAGGCGCTGCTGGAACACAATTTCAGCGTTGCGCATGCGCGTCAAGCAGTCTGGCAGCTGCAGGAACGAACCTCTAGCTTTACAGTTGTCACTCCGCAGGCATAATTTTGATTTAATGAACTCTGCAGGCAGTTATTCGGTGCCGCTGCTGCTAAACCTACGTAAGACTGCAATGACAAACATAGAGTTGAGTTCGACTCCTTTCTCTGTTGTAAAAAGGGTTTTCCGCACTGAAACAGGGTTAGCAAAGTAAAAAAAAAAAGCGACTAATAGCTGTTCCAAATAATACTCATGCTCTCTTATGAAATGAAGTAACAAGACATTTGATGATTCAGAACCGAGCACTGGATGTGGGCGTTTAAACTTTCAGCTTGACTGTTTCCCCCGTGAAATCCGGAAGAAGCACGCTGAGGCAACACCAGCTAGAGCCAAGGCCTCACAACAGCCCGTGCTACAGGCCGCGACCGCCAGCTTACTGGCTGCCCGCTGCGAGGCAGTGGGCGTGCCCCAGCGGCCAGCCATTCAGCTAGCGGCCGCGGGACGGTCAATATGATGTAGCACGGGCTGTTGTGAGGACTTGTCTCTAGGTGCCGTTCACTGAGGTTTCACCTCTCTCTCTTGCTTTCATTTCACACATTTAATTTTTTTTTCTTGTTACGTGGCAGTCTTCTACAAAATGCAATTGTAAAAATATGAAGAACAGATGAACGCGTTAGCAAATCTTCATAGTCTTCTCATTAATCGGACGTCGCGTATCGTACGGAGTCAAGTCTGTAACTGGCTGTACAGTCTCATTGGTCGAATAGCCACTAACGTCTACGAACTTTTAGAAGTAAAGCTAAAAGTAACATAATCCATCAAAGATTTTTTTTTTTTTTTTGCGATAATGATTATTAACACCTGTTCAATTATATCAACTGACCTAGATGACACCAAAGCAGATTTGCAACAGATAGCTAAATATATCAACCATGGTCTAAATCAATAATGGCACAAATTTTGAAGAGATGCAGCAGACATGAGCGTGGCATAGCGTAAAGTACCGGTGAGTTGGAATCTTTATTATTATATAGTAGCGGCAGTGAAAAACTACAGGACACTGCATAAAAAACTATTGCTGTCGGCCGCAGTGGCCGAGCGGCCTGCGGCGCGCCAGTCACCGTCTGCACGGCCGCTACGGTCGGTGGTTCAGATCCCCCCTCGGGCATGGATGTCTGTGTCGTCTTTAGTATAAGGTAGTTCATCAGTAGTTTGTAAGTTTAGGGACTGATGACCCCGCAGTTAAGTCCCTTAAGCTTAACAATCATTTGAACATTTGAACTATTGCTGTTTCTTCTTGGCGTCACGGCGTCGAGACAAGAGTATTATATAAAAGCTACACAAATGCAATATATTTTTATAAAGGAAAGGGAAAATTTGATAGCGGAGTCATTTATATTACCAAACTGGAAATAAACCATTTATTGGATTTAAAACGAGACTAGTTAATCATGAAATTGAAAGAAGAAATCTTTGAGGACAAAACATTGACGAATTGCTCGAATTGATGGGAGCATGGGTGTTCTATAAGACTGCAGCTCACCCCCTCCCTCATAACTGCTCATATTTTCTTATTGAAAAGGGGGTAATATATATATATATATAGAGAGAGAGAGAGAGAGAGACAGACAGACTGGGTAGTAAGACTTAATCCCAAAAATCGTATTTGGTATTATTGTAGATTTACAAGACAGCTTTAAATATTCTAGAAAATTCGGAGACGGCACGGTGACAAAAATTTTCTGTGATTTTAACGACCTCCCCCCGCCATTATCTTAATATACATATAAAAATGGAGGTGTTTGTGCTTATATTTCCCTATATTTCACTCTTCAGTCAAAACTACACATCGCAAACGAATAGTGTTTGTATGTGGTAGTAGGTATCAGTCTCCCATTGTGCACTACTTGGTAGAGGGTTGATAACGATAAGGGGGTGGAAGATACGGGAGTTGAAAGTTACCGACTTATATAAAATTCTACGTATGGGGGGTGTCAGTATTTTACTGCTAAGCAAAAACTACACAAAGGAGACGAACTATTTCTCTGTGTTTTTGTAGTGCAAAGTCTACTGTTGTATACCATAGCATTTCCGTGTCGATAGCTACAAGAGAGTGGAAGACCAGAGACCAGCGATGACTTTTGATACTATAATAGCAAAGAGGTTATATACAGCGAAACGTATTGCACATTATTCAGATGTTTTTCTGCAACAAGCGTACGAATAAAGGAATATAAGGACATATTGCAGTTTGGAAAGTAAAACTACCAAGAAAGATGCCAAAGCGTAAGAAATAAATTTCGCATTCTCGATCAGTTTCTAAAAGACAGAAAACGGCGTGGGAAGGAAAGAAGTAATCTTAGGGCTTAACGTCACGTCGACAGTGTCGTCATTAGAGACACTAGTTACGCTCGGAATTTTGGGTAAGGATGGGGAAGGAAATCGGCCGTGCCCTTTGAAAGGAACCATCCCGGCATTTGACTGGAGTGATTTAGGGAAATCACGGAAAACCTAAATCTGGATGGCCGGAGATAGATTTGAACCACTATCCTTCCGAATACGAGTTCAGTGTGTTACCACTGCGCCACCTCGCTCCGTATAAACGGCGCTGAAAAGTGAATCTACAGACGATAGAAACTTGAAATTTGTTCACGTTGTTTATCTTAAACTGGAGGCATCAGCGATTTTTCGATATTCCCATACCTAAGGGGGTGAAATAGAGGATGAACGGTTTTTTGAAAATATGTTGCTATTAAGGCAATTTTGAAGTAAGAAATACAAAATTTAGGATTTAAATTTTTGATTGGAATATTAAAAACACGTGTTTAGATATTTTTGGAAATTCAACCATTAAGCAGGTGAAATAAGGGAGAAATTTTTAAGGGTGTTACTAAGACTATTTTGATGTTAGAAAAGCGAAAATTTGGATTTGGGACCATGGTTAGAATTTAAAACCAAGTGTTTCGGGATGTTTTGAATTCTGCCATCAAAAGTGCAATAGGAAGTTGCAAGTTGTATCCTCCAATCAGGCCAAATGTCTGAAAATATTCCGATCTGGTTGGATAGTGGCTAAAGGCGGGCAGTTGGTTATAAATCTGAATATTTTGATATTGTGAAGAACATAAACACAGAAGTATTTTCTGGGAGCGTCTGAGAGTGATCTAAAGTATGAGAATACAGGTGAAATATTCATGTAATCATTAACCTATAATTTGCTCTGTTAGTTCTTGTAGGCTGTAACGCTGACGGCCGTTGAAATAGGCGTTCACCATTTCAAATGTTACATACGTTATTATTTCTATAAATTTCCCGTAATCATTTTAGCGCTGTTCATTTCCCTGTTACATACATGGGTCGAACGTTTTTTAACTTCCACAGTGAAAGAGTCATTCGCGACGAACAGATGAAACATGGTATGAAGGAATGATGTAGCTTCTTTTATTTTACTACATTTATATTGCGAGTAGATACTCAATTCGAAGTTAAAAATAATTTCTTTAAAACATAATATCTGCACTAACAGTATTCTAACTTGATAAAGAAACATTTATAAATGACTCGTACATTAGCAGAAGTTACTTTTTTGTGAAATGAAGTACCATATCACAGCGAAATGGCATATCACCCCTACTGAACAATTTATTTCTGGAATAAGTAATGAGAAAACAACCAAACTAAAGTTATAACTACTGGCAGAGTCTCCAGCGTATCCTTGTTACGCAACAATGTAAAGTACAGCTAAAAGTGGGCGTGTCATTCACGATTACTACATACTTTAACGCTCTATAAAAAGCTCATTTTTAGCAATTTTTACATTTTTTCCGCAGATACACATTCTTTACATCGTAAATCTATAATTTTTCTAACAAAAAAATGTTTATAAACATTTGAACAATTGTCGTTCCATCTGGACAGAGCATGGAACAATCCTGCTCATGTGCAGAAAACATTACCATATCATGGAGGTGGGCGAATGGTGTGGGTAGGAGTCTGTTTTGGCGGACCTCTATGTTGTTCAGAACGGCGCTTGCCGGCCGCGGTGGCCGAGGGGACTGAGGCGCTCCAGTCACAGTCTGTACGGCCACTACGGTCGGGGGTTCTAATCCCCCCTCGGGCATGGATATTTGTACCGTCCTTAGTCTTAGCTAGTTCATAAGTAGTTTGTAAGCTTAGGGACTGACGACCCCGTAGTTAAGTCCCATAAGCTCTACAAACATTTGAACATTGATTCTCGTTGCCCGCTAAGCAAGTCAGTCAAGTCATTAGGTCATATTCCGGGTTTGAACTCACGCTTGCCTGTGCTTTCGGTTTTCATTATTCTTACCTGCATTAAACTACTCGAGTAATTATGTGTTATTTTACGATATCCATCAACAAACACACCATAATGGCGTTCTGGATCGTTGTGTGAAGTAGATTTGCTACCCGCGCAACCGATATACCCAGATAATTACATTTTTTGCAATTCCGAACGTTTGCAGTTCCGTACGTTTCCAGTGAGCTATAATACCTTTTACTAGAGACTGCATCAGCGAGAGCATTGCACGGAACAGGTATAGAAAGACTGTAACTACTTCTTCCCGAGCGTGGTGGCGCAGTGGTAACACATTGGACACGTTTTCGGAAGGATGGTGGTTCAAATCCATCTCCGGCCATCCAGATTCAGGTTCTCCGTGATTTCCCTAAATCACTCCAGGCAAATGCCGGGATGGTTCCTTTCAAAGGGCACGGCCGATTTCCTTCCCTCATCCTTACCCAAAAATCCGAGCGTGAGCTCCGTCTCTAATGACCAAGTTGTCGACGGGACGTTAAACCCTAAGATTCATCCTCCTCCTCTACTTCTTCAGAAAGGTAATCCACGAAAGATTTATCTTTTGCCATCAGATCAGTTTCTATGAGTCTTCGTGCATGAGAGTAGATAAGAAAGGCGGGGCGTGCGCCAAAATTCAAGATGGCGGCCGGAAAATCCATTCCCCTCTGCCGCCTCTGGGGAAAACCCCGACGCCGCCTCCGGCGCCGCCGCCAGACTGGCGGTACCTCCGACAGGTCCAGACCTGTCCAACCCCCCCAGACTGACGCCACCCGCAGCCGCCTCCGAGCAGCCGAAGTACTCCCCACACCCCTCCAACCCCAAATCAAATGTTTGTTAAGCTTATGGGACTTAACTACGGGGTCATCAGTCCCTAAACTTACAAACTACTTATGAACTACTTACGAACTAGGACGGCACAAATATCCATGCCCGAGGGGGGATTCGAACCCCCGACCGTAGTGGCCTTGCAGACCGTGACTGAAGCGCCTCGGTCCCCTCGGCCACCGCGGCCGGCTCCCTCCAACCCCAGCAGACGCTTAATTGTCCGACCTCCACTCCCGATTAATCACTATATAAATACGCTAACACGAAAATTGTGGTACAAATTACTAATTTATTCGTACAGGAAGGCCAATGCAAGTTACATAAATCGAAAGATTGTTTGTCAGAGATTTCGCGAATATAAATATTGTGTGCATTTAGCCATTAAAAGTGGTAAAAGGAAGTAGAAATTTTCCTATCTACAGCTTGAATCAAGTTCTACATTCTCAAACAATCAGCTCACTGATTGGCTTTTCGCCTCGGCCAAAGACGCACTAATGCAGCTCATTTGTAGTATTAAAATAACGTATTAAAATAAGTGAATATCGAAACATGGAGTGCTCCCAACTCACTTTCTTGTTCCGTTCAAATGCTTCATTTGCGCAGTGATTAAGAGTGGTTAAAGGAAATGGATTTTTCATATGAATGCCGATATAAAGGACGATGCGCCGGGAGAGGCATCTAGCGGTGCTCGGGTGGAACTATGAAGTCTAGAACGCCGATATAAATGATGATGCGCCGGGAGAGGTATGTAGCGGTGCACAGGTGGAACTACGAAGTCGACATGTTGTCAGCTCTGGAATTCTGAATATCGCAGTATTGAAATAACATTATTTCTTGGCGTTGTATAAATATACGAACATCGAAATTGTAGTTCCATTTCAAATATTAGGCTAATGAAAGTTATATAATTCGAAAATGGCATGAGAAGTATAACTTTCCGTTTTTATTTGTTGTTATTGTGTCAGGCATTTTCCTTAACTCGTAAAAGATACCGTTTCATACCTCCCAGTGCCGGTTAAATTTTACCAAACATCCCAGCGGCCTCCTATGATAATATTGGCAACAGATGCTGAATAATGAGCATCCTGTGAGTCTTCATTTTAGCCAATCACTTGACAACGCTGATGTTTTCTCATGGAATCTTCGCTTTACGAGGGCAAATATTTTTACTGAGCGGACGAGGGTACATACAAGAACCTGTCAACCATAAAGTAGGAACAGCATTATTTGTTTACTTCATGGTGTGTACGATACACTAATCGAATCATTCTATGTGGTTCGAACAAATGGGCAAAGATTTTCTATCGTGTTGATGATGTTGCCAACATAATCACGCGAGGCCGCCGACATGATATGTAAAATGTTACCCCCAGTGACCATTGTAAACATAATCGGTCGATTTTCGACCACAGGCAATACCAGTTTTATTAAATTTGCATATCACATTAACCGCCCGCCGCCGCCGCCGCCGCCCCCGCCAGACCGACGCCCCCACCCCGAGATATTCGTACTTACACAGTCTAATCATGTTTCGTAAATGTTTAAGAGTGTGGAGCGTAAAATTAGCTACATCTTAAAAAAGAGAAAGCGCATAACTACGACAGCGAATGGTCAATCAATGGTTACTTAAGCGACCGAAATAGATCCGACGCTCACAAGCATAGCGCGAGTCACCAGTCGCAACCCCCGATAAATTTTTGCATATCAAATTAATTTTAAACGCCCGCCCGCGCCCCTGCCCTCGCTCCCACCGCCACAGTCACAGACAGTCCTAAAGATTACCGCCCCAGCACCCCCGAAAATAATTTTAGAGGATCCAATTATTGCGTACTTCTGACAGTACAATTACTTGGAATAACACAAGAGTTTCTTAAACAAATTGACCCTGCCAGCCACCAGGCCATCTACCACCGATCCCAATTATTCAAGTGCGACACCCTGTGTTGTAATTAGAGGTCTGCATTTAGCGATCATGCTTGCTCGAGCACATAGTTCCGTGACAGTCCGGTAGATGTCAATGTAACCGCTTCGCCCGCTGCTTGCAACTCATTTGATTTTCCTCATGCTTGCAAGCATCGATGCTTGCGTTGCTCGCTGTCTTCTATGTTACGCGGATGCAGTTCATTCGCCTGCTGAAAGACCATGGCGCGTGAAGGCGAGACTAAGGACAGCGTAAAAGCGAAAATTGATTCGAAAGAATATATCCTCAGTTCGAAAAATAGAGGTCGTAGTAGTGTCTGGGAAACATTTTGATTAGTAAATAAGAAGGGTGCGCCTCGGTTGTACAGTGGTAGCGGATCTGTGGAAATGGATCAAGTTTAAATCGGCAGGATTGCTGTCTCTGAGTGTCAACGACATCAACACGAAGAAACTGGTGTACATGGATGTAAAGGCTTTCCCAGTGTCCAAGACCAGAACTCTAACTTGGTTCATATATTCGTTCATCAATTACGCCCTTGCGGGTGGTGGATCTGTGAGCGACATTCGACAATACATCCTCCGAGCAAAAAGAGAAATCCTCAACGATCCATGGAAAAGAGAAAAATTTTCGCCGTTCATTCACTTTTTGTAAGACAACTTGTTTCACAAAAATATAACTATTTGTAAATAAAGTATTTCTTAAAAAAAAAAAAAAAAAAAAAAAAAAAAAAAAAAAATATGTGCTAGACTACAAATCCAAAGGTCTCGGGTTCGATCCCCGCCAGGTCCTAGGATTTTTATCTGTCACTTTCCACTCCTTTTACCTCTGGCAGTATTGCTCATGTGAAAAATACCGAGTAGCACCGTGGTTCGGAACCCACGTTAAACTGTAGGTCCCCCTACAACTGGCTGGGTAAGTTAGTTCGAAAGGTCGGAGGAAAGCAACGGCATACCACCTCCAAACAGGACCATGCCTAGTAAAGCACTGTGTTGTTCAAACCAATGATAAGGAGGGAAATTATGTTGGCTACGTTTATTGTGGCAAGTGTTCTGCCCTCCTATCTTTTAGAAACACACCTGAAGGCACATGTCTGCGGAACACAACAAGAACAAGGACGTTCTGAAACATTACCAGCTTCAGTTAAAGACTCTGTCACTAAAAAATTTGTCGAACTGTGTGCCAGGGATATTCGTCCATTTACAATGATTTCAGGAAATGTATTTCGTACTTTTTGTCAGGAGCTTTTAAATATTGGTTCGGAATTTGGACAGGTGGACGTCTCCAACATTCTGCCTCACCCTACGACAATAGCACGAAACATAGAAAGGCAAGCCGATGAAAAACGGCAAATTTTAGGCCCAGCGTTGTCCAGGCAAATGCATGAGCTGGAACAGTCGATTTGTAGACCGATCCGTATCGAAACATATGTTACGTGTCTGTTACTGCGCACTTTCTTGATGATCAGTGGACATTAAGGAACATAGTTTTGGTAACAACTCATTTTTCTGACAAGAAGAAATCCGGGGAATATATTAAGAACCACACTGAGGAAGCATTTTTTTAAATTTAGGAGTAAATCCGCAGCACGTTAATAAGATTTCTTTTGTAACGGACTGAGGTGCTAAGGCATTGGAATCCTTTCCGCATTACACATGCATTTCATATCTTTTGAACACTGTGCTAAAACACATTTTCGATGAGGACTATCTAAAAAATTTATGCTGCCGAAAACACTGTCCGTTTCATGAAGAAAACGGATGATGCCAATGCACTACCAACTAGCTTGAAACAAGAAATGGATACGTGATGGAACAACTTGTTCAGAATGTTAAGCAGTGTGATCAAATCCGGGAAATACTTGCCGCCTCTGTTAAACTTTGCGGTTACGACAATGAGATTGCAAAAACACTCGAGACATTTCTGCAGTCATTCAAAGATGCCACAGAAGTGCTAGAAGGAGAGACAATTCAGTTTGTATTGTTATGGGTCCATAAACTGAAGACCACTGCAATAGACAGCCTTGTGATACAGAGGTAAGTTTTTTGAAATTACTGTACTACAATTTCCTTGTTTGTTAATTGCTGCGTGTGCAGAAAATGCTGATAGTATTTAACTACAAAAGCCACTTTCAGTGTTATTGGTATTGGTCAGAATATACACTTCCTGCGTTACGTTAACTGTAGATACTACGAATGCTGAAAGAGCGTTTCTCCGCCTCATGGAGGAAAAGGTTGAGATTTAGACGTTGCACAGAATAGCAACATTTCTTTGGCCACCGTTCCGACAGTTATAAATGATATCCGAAGCTGAGAAGAAGCAAACGTTACATGCTGCGCGAAAAATTTTCGGTGAAATATCGGTTCCAGGTAAGCTATAAGACAGTTGCAACGTGGCAGTAATATCTTACTTTTCTGTGATATATAACTGTGACTTATTTATGGAGGACCATCTAGAGATGGTCACCCACGCTCGCCAGCGGAAAAGATGAAGTCTTTCTTTTCGGAGTGGCTAGACTGTGGCCTGCCTGATAATCAGTCCACAGATGCGGTGGCGTTGTACTTAAAATGGAATGGATGTTGGAGACGACGATGATCCGCTTGAGTCGTGGAAATGTAACAGCAGTCTCTTTCGAATCTAGCTGTTTTAGCGAAAAGAGTATTTTGCGTTCCGTCCTCAAACTCGACTAGTGAAAGATATTTCAGTGCTGCAGGGAATCTTAATATCCGACAAAAGGAGCAGACTTGATTCAAAGCGGGTCCATGATATCCTGACCATTGTTATTATAATGCTAATAATGAATAATATGGAGACAGTTTTATTTGTTATGTTTGTAATTTATTATGTGGAAATACTGACTTTTCTAAACATGAATCAATGAAGTATATAATATTAGGAAAGAAACTTAAATGGCACGCCGTCTTGATCAGTGACTTAACTCTGTAAAACTTGAGATCAGCAACATTTTTCTTGCAATGACGAATATTATGGACCATAGTCCAACATAAATTATAGGGTAAGTTTTCGCGCCATTTGTCTGTCTCGTAGTGTCTCGTTGTGTCGCGTTGTAGAGTAGCAGGTTTCTACAGCTCCTCCTGTCTTTTCCAAGAATACAACGCTTTGCGGTAAGAGATATAATTTTTTTCCTTTGAAAGAGGTAAGTGAAGCTACTTAGTCTAACGCGCTCTTATAAATCATCTAGTTAAGGGTGACTGGATTCGCTGCCAAAAATGCAATGTTTGGTACTACGAAGTATGCGTTGGTGCGTGACAGAAAAAGTGCTTTTTATGTGGAAGATGCCCGTAATCAAAATTGTACGAGGAAGTAATCATAATTGCACCTAGTGTGGTATATTTTAGATCCATTTTTCTCAATTCCGTAACCTTTTTTTGTGTTTATACCGACATTTGTAACTGTATAATATTTGTGTTACATATTCATTAAACATCCAAGAACAAGTGCCATAGTTAAAATTATTCCTTTTCTCAATTTATTTTCAGTTATAATTACATTTGTCCGAAATGATCGAAATTGTACCACCTTACCTTACCCTACTATTCTCCTCAAGTGAACAATGGTAAACTAAAACCTTTCACTCTGCAGCGGGGTGTGCGCTGATATGAAACTTCCTGGCAGGTTAAAATTCCGTGTCGGAACCGGACTCGTACCTGAGACCGTCTCAGGTTCGAGTCCCTGTTCCGGCATGCACTTTTAATCTGCCAGGAAGTTTCATATCAGAGCACACTCCACTGCATAGTGTAAGTTTCATTCTGGAAACATCACTTAGACTGTGGCTAAGCCATGTCTCCACCATATTCTTTCTTCTAGGAGTGCTAGTTTTACAAGTTTCGCTGGAGAACTTCTGTGAAGTTTGGGAAGTAGGAGGTGAGGTACTGACAGAATTGAAGTTATGGGGCGGCGCCGCGAGTCGTGTCGGGATAGCTGACTGGTGCCCGGCGCCGTGGCTCAGCGCGCCCGGTCAGGGTTGCTAAACGCTCTTTGTAATAAAAAAGCTGAGCCAACCATTCACCGAACAACCACAAACGAACTGAACGAACGACCGCGAACCTTAGATCGACAAGATGTAATAAATAAAAATAAAAAAGAAACTGGTAGAGCGCTTGCCCGCGAAAGGGAAAGGTCTCAGGTTCGAGTCCCGGTTCCAGCACGCAATTTTAACCTGCCAGGAAGTTTTATTTTAAAAACTGACAGTTTTAAAATCGTGTCACTCTTCTTGCCGGGGTGCGATATGTAATTTTTTATTCCCATAACGTCCTCATTATGAAAGTTTATAGTCTTTCTCATAGACTTTCGTGTTTCGTAACCCTGCTAGAATGCAAGAGTACTGCATAAATAAAGTGATACGGGTGTACTTGCATTATGTGGTTGGAATATAACAGAAGCGTGCGGACACACACAGCTGCAGTGTGGGCCGCAAACACAGCTCGTCGGCCGCAGCCCCACAGCACTATAAGGCTGTGTTCACAGTGGCACCGACAGACCGTCGTCAGACGCCATCGACCGCTTTCGACTGAAAACATCGACCGAAGGGGTGGTCACATTGCATCCGATATAGTTTGTCACTTGGTCCGCTTAAAGCAGAAAGTTAAGTTAGGTTTGAATGTATTCTATGTCTGAAGTATATTAGATTTTAATTCCCTGGGGTGCAATGGATCCCACCGACATTGTTATGCTTCGAAATTAGTGCTTTTGTTATTAATTTATTGCATACGAATGAGCTACACCTGCCTGGAAAGAAGAAAGTGGGGAAGATTGTGTACTGTCCTCAGTTATTGCTACTCCGCCGGCCGCGGTGGCCGAGGGGACTGAGGCGCTCCAGTCACGGTCTGCACGGCCACTACGGTCGGGGGTACACCGGAAAACTGCGACAAATGCAGATGTGCCTTCGAAAAAAAAAAAAGTCCCCCCTCGGGCATGGATATTTGGAAAAAAAAATCCCACTCCTGACACAGATGTTGTTGCTTCGCAGCACCATCCTAAAGCTCATCAACAGCTCGGAAAAAAAAAAAAAAAAAAAAAAAAAAAAAAAAAAAAAAAAATCCCCCCTCGGGCATGCATATTTGTGCCGTCCTTAGTCTTAGCTAGTTCATAAGTAGTTTGTAAGCTTAGGGACTGACGACCCCGTAGTTGAACATTTTGAATGTAGGTATGTGTTTATGTTCTACATCTCCTCAAAGTACTGGACAGATTTTAACCAAACTTGGTAAACATAAGTGCTACAAACATTTGAACATTTATTGCTACTCCCAGACAATCGTTACGAATTTGTGAGGTAACACCAGTTAGGGAAGTTTATTGCTTATCACAACGAATTTCGAGATATATTTGCATCTTCGAGTGCATTTGTTTACATAAGTACGGTACTTTATGATTTCCTGATGCAGTGCAGTTGTTTCACTTAGGTTAGCTACTGAAGTTCGGAAAATCGGACAGAATAAGTATTGAGGTGTGTGTTTTATCCTAATGTTAGAAACCATAACTTTTTGTATCTGCTTAAAGGTATTGTGTCTCTTCCATTACTAAGGATATGCAACATAATAATCGTGACTTAGGCCGCCTACCTGTGTACAAAAACCAGTGTAAGTGACGATTTTTGTGTTGTAATATCCAGTTTAATGGAACAGACACAATACCTGAAAGTATAGACAGACGTACTATTTAGAATGTAAAAAAGTTGCCAAGATTTTATTATGTATGCTACGATTTCCCTCGTTACAGTCACCTCAAAAAGACTACATCTGTGCAAGAGATGCATAAAATCACATATGGAAACGTCACGATGTAGTTATGTAAACAAAGACACAAAGCGAGAAAAATTCTCAAAATGCGTTGTGCTAAGCATAAAAATACATAATGGATGCAGCTTTTCAGTACTGTATTTAAATCCGTGAAGAACACAGTTATAGGCCAGAAACATCCGATTATGATGAACGAAATGAAGTTGTGGTACATTGAACATCAATGACTGCCATTCAATATATTTGTGAAACACAAGTGTGAAATTAAGATTCATTTTTAACACAGAAACCACTGAAAAGCTCCAAACTTAGGGGTTTTCCCCCTAAATTTAGGGAGGAAAATTATAAATAGGGGGATATTTAGGGGGATAAAAATTCTAGGGAGTTTCTTAAGGGGATAAGTGCTTCAGGGATTAGTGTGGTTTTGTGGTAAATTTTAAGGGGCTTTCCCGTTCCTAGACGGAATAGGTAGCAGTCGGTAGACATCGAACCCTAAATCATTTAACTGAAAGTTACAATTGCCTCCCCAACAGATTTTTTTATTTATTTATTTTTGTCGCTCAAAATACAACTTATACTATTTGGTGGATTTTAGGGGGATTTCACATACGATTTAGGGGGAAACTGTGCTTCAGGATTGGCAACGCTGACTGTAAACATATTGTTAATTCGACAACTCTTGATTGCAATGTGTTGTTGTTGTGGTCTTCAGTCCGGAGACTGGTTTGATGCAGCTCTCCACAATACCCTATCCTGAGCAAGCCTCTTCATCTCCACATAAGAACGGCAACCTACATCTGTCTGAATCTGCTTACTGTATCCATCACTTGGTCTTCCTCTGAGATTTTTACACCACACACTTCCCTCTAATGCTAAATTTACAATTCCTTGATGTCTAAGAATTTGTCCTACCAATCTATTCCTTCTTTTAGTCAAGGTATGCCAGAAATTTCTTTTCTCCCCAATTCTGTTCAGTACCTCCTCATTAGTTACGCGATCCACCCACCTAATCTTCAGCATTCTTCTGTAGCACCATATTTCAAAAGCCTCTATCCTCTTCCTGTCCGCACTGTTTATCGTCCATGTCTCACTCCCAGACAAGGCAACACTCCATACAAATGCCTTCAGAAAGGACTTGCTTAGGCTTAAATCAATATTCGATGTTAACACACTTCTCTTTTTCAAAAACGCTTTTCTACCCATTGTCATTCTGCATTTTATATCCTCTGTACTGCGACCATCATTTGTTATTTTACTGCCCAAGTAACAAAACTCATCTACCTCCTTTATTGCTTCGTTTCCCAATCTAATTCCTCCTATACTAGGGGGTGCCGTTATATATGTTGCAATGTATCTTAGCCTAAATAAATGAAAATGGAACGCAAGAAACAATATTAACAGTCTTAAGCAATAAAGAATAATATACAAATTAATACAAAGAGGAAACCCATGTTTTATTAGACCACATTCAGACAGTGGTAACCAAACTAAATTATTACCTTCATACAGGCCTACCTTTGCAGACCGAGCATACTATCATCACCTTCAATTTCTATATTACTGCCAAAATCATGTAGCAAATCTGGATATAAATTACCATCACTTTGTCCTGCCTCTAACCCAATAACCAAACTACGGATCATCAATCTGCATCAACCAGATGCCATAGCCATCTAAGAGAGAGAGAGAGAGAGAGAGAGAGAGAGAGAGAGAGAGAGAGAGAGAGAGAGAGAGAGAGACAGAGAGCAAGTGAGAAAGAGCTAACTTGTTCGTAAGTTTTCCTGATGAATATGCTGCTTGAAAGTCTCTCGGGCATGTAGCCAATTTGATTGATCATTATAGAAAGCTATTTTGAACGGTTTAACGGGCCATCTTTATCATGTCATTCCAGCTGACTGACATCCTATACTAGCGGATGCCGTTATATATAGGGGGGAGACGACCGGTATTTATACCGCACACGCTGGTCCAAGATGTTAGGCAGAAGAAATAACGTGGTGATGATGGCGCGATACATCGTCAAGAAATCGTTTTACAACGGTCGCATGTCCGAGACTCTGAAACAAAAAAATAATCGATTTGAAAGGAGGAGAGAAGCCTAGTGTGTGGGATATGCCACATTCTACCCCACCTCACAATCAAAACAGTATAATTTTTCGTTACGTCCAAAAATACGGCTCTCATTCGCTACAATGAAACAACCAACTGATAGTGAGAGGCGCTGTTGTGTTGGCTGACGGATAGAGGAAGTATTATAGCAACTGTGTGAGGCTGGGGTCGAATATACCCGAAGTTCAAGGTTTCTGCTTAAAATTCCAAGTGTTGTATACATACAGGGTGTCCAGAAAAGGGCTCCCTAGTTTCAAAATTAAATATTTCGAAAACAAAGATCGATAGAGGAATGCAGTAAACGGTATGTTTATTGTGAAAGCTGTAAGAAGTTTATACAGCAGTTTGAAATAATAGTTACAAAAGCTGCTAACAAATGGCGCTGTACAGCTCATCTCAGCATACATGAGTGAAATAATCGTATGAAAACACTCTTTGCAAACAATCACATCACAATGTTTTCAAAATGTTTACCATTGGCTCTACAGAGGTGGCGCAAACGAAGAATGAAATTCGCCATCACATTTCGTTGTGTCTCAACCGAAATGGATTCACATGCCACATTGATCGCCGATTCAAGCTCGTCCAGCGTGGCGGGATGCTTCGGGTAGACCATGTCTGAGACCATGTCTTTCACTGTGCCCCACAAAAAAAGTTACAGGCAGTAAAATCCGGCGAATATGGAGGCCAATCCATGCCTGCTCCAATAAATTTTGGGATATTCCAAAGCAATGACTCGATTCCCGAAGTATTCCTCAAGAAATCGAAACACTTGTTCAGTCCGATGTGGTCGGGCTCCATCTTGCATAAATAATTCAGTACCTACCTGGTCGATCCTCTAACGCTTGCTGTGTGTCGACAAATTGTTCAAAAATTGCAACGTAACGTGCACCAGTGACCGTTTTTCGAATGAAAAAAGAGCCAATAATGCCTCTGGTGCATACTGCAGCCCACACAGTAACTTCAGGAGAATACAGGGGTTTCGCTACACACCAATATGGCTTTTCGGAACCCCAGAATCGCCAGTTCTGCTTATTCACGTATCCATTCAGGTGGAAGTGTGCTTCATCTGTAAACCAGATGCAGCCAACATCAAATCCTTCACTATCAATCATTGTAAACATCTGATTAGCAAAGGCAACCCTTTGTTGCACAGCTCGTATGGATATGGCCTGGTGCGTGTGAATTTTGAATGGAAACGTGTAGGCTCTTTCTCAGTATTTTCTGCGTGCTGGAACGCTTCAAACATAGTCTCAGATGCAATTCTATGGACGGATGACATTGGATTTCGCTGAATAATTTCAGAAACTGTGGCGATCTTTTCAGGCGTAACTGCGGTTCGCTTGCGGCCAACATGCCCCACTAGATCATCAGTTACGCTGCCTGTTCGTAGAAATTTTGCGAATAGGGTTGCCAGATTGAACTCGAGGTAGGCCCGGAGACCAGACGTGCCCCTCTCCCCCTTGGCCAATGACTCCCCTCCCCCCAACTGCGACCAACTCCCCCCCCCCCCCCAACCAGGATTACACGTGAATACTAAAAAAAAAAAAAAAAAAAAAAAAAAAAAAAGACCTAATCATCTCCTCCCTCCCAGCAAATATCCCCCTCCCCCCCCCCCACCCACCCATTGCTAGGGATGGCCTTCAATGCCGCAGCTGACCGGCCAGGCCGCCAGTTGCTGTGGATCAACAGATCAACAATCGGCACACTTCAATCGGCAAGTCAGCAGAAGTGGCGGCAGCATCAAAGCTGCTCACATCAACAGCTACGCCTTCGAAGAGTTGCCGCTTGCGGCTCCGCGCACTGTGAAGGATCGCGCGCCACCAAGGAGAGCTTCTCACTGGCTCCATGTGAAGGTGACAGTTACCGTCTGCACCCAGTTACGACCACTTGCTGCCGCGTAAAGAAGTAAACTTGAGAGCATAAAATCATTAAACGTAATAGTGCTGTCATTTCTATATTCGAATAAACCAGTTTTCCGAACACAGACTTTCCCCAATTAGTTCGGATAATCGACGTTCTAATGTAATATCAATTACACATTATACACCGAAGTACAGGATATCAACAACGATCGCGAATTGTATCACCGACAATGCTAAACTACGTACGGCGAGAGTTGAGCTGCCGGCCGCGGTAGCCGAGGGGACTGAGGCACTTCAGTCACGGTCTGCACGGCCACTACGGTCGGGGGTTCGAATCCCCCCTCGGGCATGGATGTTTGTGCCGTCCTTAGTTGTAGGTAGTTCATAAATAGTTTGTAAGTTTAGGGGCTGATGACCCCGTAGTTAAGTCCCTTATGCTTAACAAACATTTGAACATTTGAGAGTTGAGCTCTGACAGCCAGTAGCGCAGTTGCCACGGTGCGCGAGGCTTCTCCCGCCAGAGGTTCGAATCCCCCCTAGGGCATGGATGTTGTGTCCTTAGTTTAAGTTACGTTAAGTTCGATGTAGATCGTCGCTACACGTCATACTACTGAAGAGCGTCGTAAAAAAAAAAAAAAAGTTAAGATTGAAGGTTACATACACGCCCGGAGATGAGAGTCATTGGCCCGTAGACCCGGAGAATTCATTCCAAACCCGGGCACTCCGGGCGGCGCCCGGAGATCTGGCAACCCTATTTGCGAAGACCGTAGGAATGGTTTTCGCATCGGGTCCTTTTGGAACATTAAACCGTGCTTGAAAACTTCGCCTTGTTGCCCTAGGACTCTCTTCTAACCTGTGGTACTCTAGCACCAGAAAAACGAGTTGTTCAATGGAGTACATGGTTTTCATTTCTTACTTCGGTACACTAACCTCCTAGGCTCCTTTCACGTTTCAATAGTGTAACTGATCGCTCTGGGCTTCGGATCACTATTTATACTAGCCAATACGTATGGCGATTACGGCGCCATCTGTTAGCAGCTTTCGTAACCATTATTTCAAACTGCTGTATAAACTTCTTACAGCTTGCACAATAAACATGCCGTTTACTGCATTCCTCTATCGATCTTTGTTTTCGAGATATTTAATTTTGAAATCAGGGAGTCCTTTTCTAGACACCCTGTATATTTACTTGATCACTGTTTGAATTTTTGAATGCCATTTTTTAATGACTTTCCCCTTCTGTTACCAGCAATGTTAATATACTCTAAAGCTTTCCTCATGCCGGGGTTGTTACAAAAGCTGAACATTATTTTTCAAAGTTAAATATGTTTCTTAAAATATGCTTATTTCTACGAGTCACGAATTGTTGCGTGGCCTGATGTATGAAAGTATAAATACTAGGTAAGAGGTAGCGCAAATGATCACATGCTAATTTGAATATAGAGATTCTATAACAAAACTCATCTTTCAGCATTTACGCTTGTCAAGTAATATCTGCGACTTGTTGTAATCACAGACAATATATTAATATATGACTACCACCTTGGCCTAACATTGAAATATTCGTTTTTTGTTCTATGGATTTGGAAGCTAATTTTCGTTTACGGTTATTTAATTCTAATCCCTGTACTTTCATTAGGTCTGCAACAGGAAGAAGTGCAAAATAATGTTGACTATCTGTTTGCTTTGCAGTATCCTTTCTGAATAAGAGATTTATCTAAGTCTGCAAATTTATTTCCGTTGGAAATACGCAGTTACTGGAGATTTATCAAAAGACGGTTTTTATGACAAACGGCTGCAACTGCACGCACTGGCGGTAAGACGTTTTTATATACTTCCATATTTTTAACGTCCGCAATGGCAAAGAGATTGCTACACCGATATTGTTAGAGGGGAAACCACATCGCTCAATAGGGGCAAACTGCTGTTTGATGTATGGCATGAATAAATAGCGGGAAAATGTTAAGAACGGCCTATATATTTTCACTAATGTTTCAAAACAAGACTTTTTAAGATTATCAAACTTTTTGACTGTAGTGTAGGAGAGCGACCGGGGTAACGGAATAACAGTGTGAGTGACAACTACTTGTCCACGGACAGCTACCATAGCTACCATTAGCAACAACCAATTAGTTCAAAATTGATTTACCGCCACAGTAGTAAAGCATCTAATAACGACCAATGCTGCATTATTAATCAGAGAATGGGCATAATTGAAGACCGGGATAGCACCCGTCGGCTTTGGCCATGACGTCAATTTAATTAAAACGTGGAGCTCTTGTAGGTTTATGGGTTAACGTAAATTGACCAATTTGTTTTGTAGAAAATAATGACACATTCGAAACAAAAGAAAAATGATCAATGTTGTGGGTCGTACAATTCAACATGCTGACGGGTAAAACTTTATGACGCTTCTCGCCGGACACCAGTGCTTATGTTCAGTGTTGGCAATAGATGAACAATGAAGTGGAGAACTGCGTTAATATTTTTCACAAGCTACAGAGTAAATGTTACTGCCGCTCGTTTCACTCGCATCAAAATTACTACTGTACCTGATCTATGGTTGATGATGATGTATAGGAAAATAACAATTGTGATACCACTAAAATGCCTCTCTTAAAAATGTACTGCGAGTGCTAATGACTTCTGATATTTTCAGTAGAGCATTTTTTTCGTTTTTTTGGATAGGCTACATAAACTAATGCATATTTGAAAACTTCTTTTTTAATCCATTTTCGAGCCCAAACTGTATGTTTGAACTTATGTATTATAGAATTTATTCTTCTGTCTTTTACCAATACACTGTCATTCACTCACTGTGTTCATTATTTACATCTTTGACAAATTTCTGATAGTTAATTATGATTCTATATTGAATTTCTTCATGTAATTCCACCTTCTTTAGTTCTCATGGAATTTCAGAAATGGTAAATTGTTCATCATAGGTCCTATCCTGAAATGAAAGAGATTCTACCCAAGTATCCTGTCTAAACCTTCAGTAAAGCGTTGTTGTCACTCACCCAACTTATACGTCATCTTAGTCCATTCAATGCCACTCTCATTTCCAGCCCATTACAACAGAACTGTATTTCTGTGGAACACCCAGGTGCAAGAATGGCTCAGTTCACCCATCCAGTGTCCTTCTAGTTCTGTCACAGGCTTATTCTACCCTGTTGAGGGCAACCATGTCACATATCAGTTCTTCTGCAGTTATTGCACAGCTTTTTGTTTTCATATGAATATTGATCCTCTTTCAACTATGATGAATGGCCAGTATAAGATCATGGCCAAGAACAAAGTTAACTGCGCGCAGGTACAAAATGCAGCTGAACACAGTGGTTGCTTTACAAACAGGACCATCTAGATCCTTCCTTTTGCTACCAGTTTTTATGAACTGTGCAGATTTATCACATCCTTTGCTGCCATAACCCTTCTTGTCTCAATCTTTGTTAACTTACTACTAATGTCTTAACATATGTTAACCAGAATATTACTACTATTTGAAATCCAAGTTTCAAATATTTTGTGAACTTGTTTCTATTCATTCTACATAAATGACAATGAAATCTAAACTGCTGTGTCTTTATACCTGTGTTTCATTTTTTTCTGTTACCTTTATGATATTGTTTCATTTCTGCCTCAGCCAAAATTCATTGTTACATCTTGTTTGTAAAATTTTTAACTAGGCTAATTAGTATTTTTTGTTTTTATGTATTATAATTTTAGGTGACACACAAGAGGGCTGTATTTTTGCCTACTTTCATAGAGATTTTTTGTTAAGGTTAAGCAGTCAACAATCTGAAGATTGGTTTGAACACCACAGTGCTTTACTAAGCATGGTCCTGTTTGGAGGTGGTATGCCGTTGCCTTCCTCTGACATTCGAACTGAGTTACCCAGCGAGTTATAGGGGGACCTACAGTTTAACGTGGGTTCCAAACCACGGTGCTACTCGGTATTTTTCACATGAGCAATACTGCTACAGGTGAAATTTTATCTTTTTCAAGTTGGTTATCTTTTTATTTTTCTAATGTTTACTTAAATCAGCATCCTCATTTATTCTGCAAGTTCAGTAATACTGTATAACCTAAATACTTGAGTTTGTCCATTTGTGAGATTTTCCTGAACGTGATGAAAGCTAGATTTTTTATTCAGCAAAAATATTTTTTTTTAGTTTCATCCCAATCATGGTCTCATACCAGTAAACAGTGGTGTAAAAGTTGTACAATGAAATTCTGTACCATACAGTTTACTCACTCTTCATCCAAGAAAATTGTCCAGCTTACATTTCAGTTTTTAAACAAAAGGCATTAATTCTTTAATGTACCTAAGTTTATAATAAATGCATTATTTTCTTCTTATTCTGGTCCACATAAGTTCATATTAACATAACTTAATTGTTTGTAGTTTCAAAGTTGAAATGAAGCCACATCATTATTATTTTCAAAAGATATTGCCTTGACCAGATGAAGGACCCACAGAGGCAGTAGATTTTTGATACTAAGAGTATATTCAGTTAAAAAAAAAAGGATCAAAACACACAATGGGAAGTCCAGATACATTATTGCAAAGAGTTGTAAAACATGAGCTAGGTTATGAACAAGTTCAGAAAGCATAATTATACAATTTGTACTTCAGTTGGGAAAAGGCAGCCTGTCATTCTGTTGATGGTAACAGATGGTCAAGTCTCCATAATAAAAGGAGGGAAGATTAGGGTCCCTGTCATGTTCAAAGTTACTATCCAGAATTCACCTTGAATAAGTTAGGTAAATCATGAAACCTAAATCTAAATGGCCTGTAGGGGATTTGTACAGTTGTCTTAAAAATACAAGCACAGTTTGCTAACTACTTCATATCAAGTCATCATTTCAGATTAAAATATATAAGGGATCAGAAGCAAAGGGGCAGAAGGGACATATCTAAATATATAAGTGCCTCTGTAGCACAGTAAAGCATGTAAAATTGTTGAGGCAAATGGGTACTCCAACTCTATGCTGCTCCCTGGTGGATGGAAAAAAACCCCACTTGTTGAAGTGTGTTACAAAGTTGCTAGTGCCACAGAAATGAGAAATGCCTCTGAGTAAATCACGTGGATCATCTATTTCTGTGTTCCTGTTTTATATCACATTGTAATGGTTTATTGTAAAGCTACTCGATAAACATTATTTTCCATGTTGAAATATGAAACCTGCCACAGAAATGAGAAATGCCTCTGAGTAAATCACGTGAATCATCTATTTCTGTGTTCCTGTTTTATATCACATTGTAATGGTTTATTGTAAAGCTACTCGATAAACATTATTTTCCATGTTGAAATATGAAACCTATTGGTGAAGAGAGAGATAGAGCTACATTTGAGGCAAGCAGAAGTGATAAAAAAATCCTAAACAGCACACAAAACAAGTAACCCAAAATTCACATACTTTGACTTGCAAAAGGTGTTACAAACTCTTGCCCTAACCTGTACCAAAGTGTATTATAGTTGTCAATTATGGAATTACAACAGAGTTGAATCTGAAGGGGGGGGGGGGTATAGGGCTGCAGCCTGCCCCAGAACTGCATATTTTTCCTTTTAATCTCAATGTTACAATCTGTGTACACAATCTTGCAACAGGAAACATCTAAATATATGTTGGCTTAAAGATGAAGGATCAAGAATGTCCAAGGAAATAGTCATATATATATATATAATAATGGAAAGTCCAGGTTGGAATTAATAATATAGTAAGGACAGTTTACAACTCACCACAAAGACGTGGCGATGAGCTGCGACAGGCACATACAAAAGACACATACACTCAATTACATAAAAGAATTGCCCCCACCTAGTATTAAATACATTGATGATTTCAGTGATAATGGGGGTCAAAATAAGAACAGAACACATTAAAGTTTTGGTTATGTTATCACCCACACAAATATCAGTACAGAGGATCATTAATTTATTATTTTCACACTCATATGGAGAATGATCAAAATTTTTGAAAAATTAAGAAAAGGAAAAATAATATGTCCTACAGCATTCATAATTGTTCCTATTGATTGGATTGCTACTGCCATTAAAGCAAGAAAAAAGTTCACAATCATCCAGTTAAAAATTATGATTTTTTTAATGAAAGAAATGAATTCCCCAGTGAAAGACTTAGTAAAAGTTTTCCAAAGGATGGTTTGGTACCATTCTGAAAAAGTGTCACTATGTATCCTCTGCTGCCATCTGGCATTCAGTGACGAATTTGAGTTTCCTCAAACTTCATCTTGTCACCTCTGTATAAACAATCTTCTAAGATTAAGCTTGCCAAATACAAAAATATTTTGGACTTGCTTTCAGTGATTCTGCCTATGCACATGAATTACATGCTGATTTGCACAGGAAGGAAACAATGAACATCACGAACGATGATGTGGTCGTGGAACTTGAACCAGGTGATGCGAAAATCTTTCTGGAACCATGTCATGAATAGAACTTTCTGAAATATTATGAGTAGATTCACTCACATTTTTTGCCACTACTGCAAATGCTGTTTCAAGAAAATGCATTATGTTCATGTCTTATATTGAATTTTTCGGTAAAACTTTACAACACTTGTTGCAGGGCTCCAGTGCTTATGTTGGCAACAGATGAACAATGAAGTGTTGAATTGCGTTAATATTCTTCACAAGTTACAGAGTAAATGTTATTTATTGTTTATACCTGCTCTATGGTTGACAGGTTCTTGTATGTACCCTTGTCCGTTCAGAAAAAAATAATTTTCGTTTTAATTGAAGTTGTCAAGATAAAACATTTATTGGTCATCTGAGTTGCCACCATTACCATTGTACCAACATAACCACTGCAGCCTGGCGAGAAGTGTTGTATATCTTAATAACGTGTTTATGATAAATAAGACAAGGGAAGCTGGCTACACAGAGAAAAATGTTTTCCAGTAGTAGAATACTGAGTTTTCTCACATTCTTTCTTGTTTGGTTGCTCTTTTGTATGACACAAAAGGTATGGTGTCAAAGTAAATGTTAAGTTATTGATCTAAGTAGCAATTTAGTGATAACTGAGGTGCTAACAAGCAATAATGAAGCATCATACAGAACAAATAAATAACATCCTTCTTAATTCAAAATATTCTGGAGTCAAAGGGATACGAGTGGATACACACTTTTATGAACTGTGGTATGAATTTGATCATTTCTAATAACCTGTTATTCTTCACTGCAAACAGAAAATGCTACAAAGTATTTTAATGTCTACGAAACACAAAAAGAATTTGAAATTCCATTTTGTATTCTCAAGACATTTCTGAAACTGTTTGAACTATAGTATTCTCAAAATTATTATACATGTAATTATATTGGTTTGCTTCTAGCCCTCTCATATATAACAAGAGACAATTAAGTGGGAACATCTTCAAAGAAGTTATGTTATATGTTCAGTGTGTGATATTGTAAAGCAATCTCCTAACATAATTTTTTTGAACAGCCATGTATGTGTTACGACCAGATGCTTGCATTGGGCTTACACAGCTCACCCGGGATGACAGCCATGACTTCTGGGTGGGCTTCTTGCTATCCGGTCAGCCGGTTTATCTACCCAAGGCTGAGTTCACTTAGCCCTCATGAAGCTTGGCTGCTCAGAAAGACATACACACCTGTGTCATGCTGCAATGTTGTGGGTACATAAGAAAATCTCTGTGGTCCATTTGCACGGACATTTTAACTCTCCTAGTATTTAACCTCTGGACTATTAATTAACTGATGGCTGTAATACCAGGAACCAGATGAATCCTTAAATTTCCCACAATGTTTGCTATTGGCAAATAATGGGTATTCTGTACTTCTGAATAAATCCATCTATACCATTCAATACCTTCATTAACTTGAAGTAGTTATATTTTGGAATACTGTTTGAGGAAATAGCTAGTGTTTCGTAGTTTTCAGGGTCACATACAGAAGTTAGGTGTTCATCTCATGGCAGAAGTTCATCAAATCTCATACTGTATGAAGTTTATCTTTTTGTTGTCAGCAACATTTTTTTCCCTCACAGCAAAGCCGGCCTTCACACATTTGTTTAACTAGAACTAATTTAAAAAAAATCAACAGCTTAAGTATGTTCCTTTGGGGGTCAAACAAAAACCTTTCTGTTGTGAATGAGTGTTTTGAATAGTTCATCAGAAAACATACAGTTGGGAAATGTGTTTAAGTTCCAATAAAAATGAGCAGTTCAATACCCCACACAATTTCCTAGAGCAAATGCATCCTTCTTGACATGAAAATATTGATAACACAATCACACATACATTTGAAATAAGTATCATATACAGCATTTGAAAGACTGTCCCTATTCTGTGTAGTAATAAAATTGTATTCACTCTGTTGGACGACAAAATAGTTTTGAACATTGAAACAAGCTACTTACAGAAACTTCAATTAAGTTACAGAAACAATACAAATATTTATCATGCACAATAAGCTGTGATCCTAATACTGTCAAATAAAATGGCAAGAAAAAAGAAGTTTTAGTTTTCTCCAACAGACCATGTGCACACCTACCATCATCCATATTACTTCAAAAAGGGGTCCACTACTCAGGAACACACATCTTCAATAATTTACCAGCAACCATAAAAAAAATTAGCTACAAATAAAGATGAGTTTAAGAGGAGCCTAAAAGACTGCATAGTAGCCATTACCTTGTACACAACTGATGAATTTCTAAATAGAACCAAATGATGTATGTATCTGTATTCAGTATTATTATATTTTCAGCTTGGTGGGAGGGGGGATTGACATGTTCCACATCTATGAGGATCTCCTCATCATGTATCTCTGGAATGAACAACTAATCTGATTTAACACAGCACCTGAGGGCTCCATAACCAAACACTGTTAGTGTACTATTTTCTGTTACTTTTCTATGGGTGAGGAAGCATGTCTCTTGCACTTGCAGTGCGATATTACACTCCTATTTATAGTAGTGTCTGTGCAACATCTTGAAAGCATTCTCTTGCAACATTATAGAGAAGTACAGGTTTCCTCTTCCAGTTTCAGAGAAATTGCCTTTTTTCTCTTACTCACCAATGAGTGCACAATTGAATCCACAAGCAGAGGTCCTGTTCTCATTTGCTGCACAGATAAGCAACAGTATGATGCCCACTTCGTGGCTACATGCACTAGAAGTGTAAAATGTTGGAGCTGGATGTCTTATATGGTTGCAGGAACCTTAAAACAAATCCAATAAAAGTTCAATTCAGCATGCTATGAACATTTCCTTGAAAATGAAATCATTTCTGGAGCTCGACTTTGGCACCCTCAAGGACGTCTCATTTACCAACATGATAATCATCTATCACACACCAGCATTAGGATTCAGAACTGGTTCCAAAGGAGAGAGAGAATATTATTCAATGCCTACCATGGCATCACTTGATCTCAATCCTATAGAAAACGTATGGATAAACTCAAGAAGACTGTGCAGGTTAATTGACCAGACCCTCCACCAAGACCTGTGGATATCTTGTGGAATTTGGTTTATTCTTCATTGGAGAGAATTGCCATGGATGAGGCCTTTTTCTGCAGCCTTGTAGATTCTATGTCTCGAAGGCCCCGGGCTGTACTTGATGCCAATGGTATGTGGACAAAATACTGAAGATAAATGTAGCCTACAGTATATTATTTTAATTTTAAAGGGAGTTCATACTAATATCAACCTCCAAGAAAGATGATTAACACCCTCCAAGTTATTTTTTTCTTTTTCTATGGGAAGTCGAATATTATCTTCCAATGAAGATTATTTTTGGATATAAAATGACAAACTATAATTTGTTGTCTACTTAAGAGAATACCGAAAAAAGTAAAACCAATATAACGTAATAACAAAAAGTTAGTACAGCAAGAAAGATTTGCACTGCAATAATAATAATAATAATAATAATAATAAAATAAAGGTAAAAGTCTTGGTGGCATCCAATCTGATGCATAACCAGGAAGGCCGGCACTGTATCAATAAGCTACCTGTCCTTTCTCGTTACCATAATAGCTAATATTAAACTGGAAATAAAAGATAATGGAAGGCACTGCCACTCATGCACACAAGGACTTGGGAAATAATGCCTATCTGCTGATACATTTATCTTAGCTTAAAACTATAGATTCACCATGTGGCAGTGAAAATAATTACAAATACATGCATCCATTTTCAAAATTTTTACTGTGGCTATCATTTGTCTTGCCATTTAAATATTAGGCTATTACAAAATGCAATATGTTTAAGAATGTGGAATCTAGAAAAGTATATAATTGCACATTTTATAATGGGGGGAAAATATTGGGAGGCGAAGGATGGTGGTCATGTTCGTGTCATTTTTTTAATTTTATTTCTTGCTTCCTCTACCTGCTTGCTTGCCCCTCATACTGCATTTATAAGCTCCAACTCTTTCCGCCCATCTAGTATCTACATGCTCCATAAGGCCACATTGCATCGATCCCACCACTGCCTTGCAATGTTCCTCTTCTCCTTCCCCTTCTCTCTCCCACCCCCTCCCACATGAATGCAGAGCGAATCTGAGAATGCAGCAGCCAGGGATGACAGTTGTATGTCTATGAAGTGTGCCTGTGTGATTGTTTGAAGATAGTATATGCTACTTTTCTGATGAAGGCTATTCACAAAAGGTAAGTTGAGGCTGTTTTATTATTTTTTAAATGTGGCTAACATGGGTTCTCATATGTCTCTGGAGTAAGTTTGCATACTACTCCTATTATATTATTGAGTTCCACCCTGCACTTCCCAGTGTTGGTTACATTGACTATATATCATGTGGCCCAAAAATACTGGTCTTCTTCCAATATAGCCCAAGTGAATAAACTAAAAGGTTGGACAAGTCTGGTCTAGCTACTGGATAGGCTGAATGTTGAACTGTGGTTTTCCTAGCCACTGAGGCATTTGTGAAGAAGAAATACCGATTGAAAAAGAAAGCAGTAGCTCACTCAATTCAAGTTTAGGATCATATAAGTGTCCTCAAAGCCTTGGGAAAGCTGTAAAAAGAATAGAATCAAACTTGCTAGTGAGTCCCAGAAAAAAAAAGAGTAATTCTGAAAAAAGTAATCCAGAATCATATGCCAGAATCGGCAAATAAACTGTTTTCAGAGCTAGTTGTCAAAGAAATTAAACACAGCAAACCCAGGATCACTGAGGAAATAAAGCGAACTATTCAAGATTTTTATCTTATTAATAATATTAGTGTGCAATTAACAGGGACACAAGAACTAAGCAGGCAAATGTGAGGTTTACCAGAAGAGGTACATGATGCTTACCATTAAAGAGACATACTGAGACTTCTAAGAAGGAACAAAAATTTCCATAAAGAAGTGTTTCTTTATTTCTGTTACTACTACCTTTTTGTTTAATGTTATCTCCCTCAAAGATGTGAAATATAATTTTGGAATTCAGGTCATTGGACGTGTCCCGTCCGTCACATAACATTTATTGCTTCAGAAACTTAAGTTTATTAATGTTCATACATATTACATAGCACATGTTAATTTTTGGTGTTTGAAGTTCATGTACATGTTACTTATAGTTTCATGTTTATACATAAATCATAGAAATAATGCAGTGTTTTGCAAGCTGCAACACTTGAGACTCATTTTTTGTCCCGTCCATCACACCATTATTTTTCCACATTGCAGACAAAAATAATGATGGACTACTGAAATTTCCCATTAATCTTCTGTAATAAATAATGAATGTTTAGATTCCAGAGAGAAACCACAGAATTCAATAAAGAAAAAAGTTTTATTTTGATATTTCTGCATCTGAATGTCCCGTCTGTCACTCATGGAATGCCTGCATTGCTCATTGTGTTTCTCAAGCAGTTCTTCACTCGTTTCATTGTTGTAAATAACCTCTTAGCTTTGCATGTTGATACTGTAAGGGACACAAGTAGGCTACACACAAAAGATATAGTATGTTTGGGTAGTGGTTCTTGTTACAAGCATCAATAACCAACATAAGTCTTGTAGGGAGGAGAGATTTTTCCTGACAACCCCATTTCTTACACCATAATGTGTACTCTGCTTCAAGTTCGGTTTGAAATATCCTATTCTCAAAGTAAACTTTCAGTTGGGTAACTTATTTACATTCTCATGATGGCAGTTAATGGGTAACAAAATTTCAACTGAAGATAAGAAATCCTTGTTTCGATGAAATATCTTCTCCAGATTTACAGTGAGTCCATCTAATTCTGGCAAAAATGCTGCTCTTGTATAATACACTTCATGAGAGTCGTCTGGATGGTCCTTTCTTTCTGTTTGCTTCTTTACCTGTCTAGGTGCATCAATAATAGATTCAAATACCTCTTTAGCTGTGGTTGATGATTTTTCAAATAACTTCCGAAATTCACTCTCAAATATATCATCAGAACGAAGGTCTTTCAATTTCCAAAGAACTTCATCACTAAATTTAAGAGCTGAGGACAAAGTGTGTTGCAGATTTTGAAGATACGTCAAAAACTTTAATGTAAAGCTGAAAATATTTTTGGTAACTAGCAAAGCTTCCTCTTTCCATAGCAGCTAAAAGTGTTGATGCAGTAATTGAAACAATAATTTTGGCAGAAACATTCTCCACACAAATCAGTTTATGGAAAAAAGGTAACAAAATCTTCCCATAGTACAGGAAGGTCGAATTCTTCTTCTTTTACTTATTTATATATAATGAAAACTGCTGCTGTCCAGACACATTAAGTGTTTCATCTCCAATAACAGAAAACACTCAGCACTGTTGATGTCTTTTACTAATTACTCTTGAATCAATTTATAATACTTACGTAAGTGGCATTCCATGAGCTGTTTTAAAGGTTTTTTTTATTTTTTTATGCTTTGTCATATTTTTAATAATATCAAATTAAAGCTCAAAATTTTCCATATTTCTTATTGGGAATTCCAGGCATAATGGGTCCTCTATTGTTATGGATGAGAGTCAGTTTTTCCCTTTTCTTCTTGTTATAAACTTATCCATTATTGGCAGCAGTTACATTAATTCCACTCCAAGTAAGAACTGTAGTGCTGAACATAGCACTACTGGAGTAAGGCCAACAATGAACAACAGCTAAAGGAGGGCTGGGCAATAGCTGATGCTGTTAACGATAATTAAAATCTATAGATAGCTTTGTTAACTGTCAATAGTGCATATCCATTTTTCATCGTATGACTGATAATAACAATATCATTCAGTTTTACTACACGGTAGCTAGGTCGTGTCTTTTTTCATTTAGTCCCTTTGGAGGTTAGAGTCCCCCATCGGGCATGGGTGTGTGTGTGTTGTCCATAGCATAAGTTTGAGTAGTATTTTATCGTTTAGGTGATAGGGGAGGTCGGGACACACAAGACCCCCCGTTTGGCTATGATCTTGGGTGTGCTAGGTTAGTCACTGCAGTCATGGTGGTGTTTTTTAGGGGCCTGATCAGTGCAACTGCCTAGTAAGCACGAGATGTGGGTGCGATTTCTGCCTAAACACAAATTTTCAACTTTCCGTTTGGAATTACTTAAATTCTGTGTCTTTTATGTGAGCTTGAATAAATTCATGTAGTTTTTATTTTATTTTTTAATGGACACAAGCCCTTTTGAAGTGAAGTAACAATACAGCAGAGAAATGCATATTAATGTAATTTTTTGTTGTTACATTTTTTAATAATTGCCTTGATTTGTAACTGTAAGAGACCATATTATTTTGGACATACACAAGAAAGTCATGTCAAAAAGTAACTAGTGAAAGAAGTAAAAATGGGCAGAGGGAGGGAGGTAAGTAAAATTGATGGTAAGCATATTTTGTGTGGGACAAGGAATCTATGACTTTGTTCAAGGACGTTGTAAGAATTTACTAAATGATTTTGAGTACCAGCAGAAAATTTCAAACCTTACAGTCAGACTTGAATCCTGTATGCTAAGCACCAAACTAATGGGAATATATCTTCAGCTACAAAGTTTCACTAGTTATTCCAGCTGGAAATCTTCATAAGAACTGGACATGCATGTCAAAATCTATATGATGACATTTTTATCTTTATTCCGTCCATGTCACTACAATAAGAAGGTAAGATAAAGTAGTAATCAATACAAAGATTGCTTTGAACACCACAGTGCTAGGCATAGTCCTGTAGGTATGCCTTTGCCTTACTTCACCCTATGAACTGACTTATGCAGCCAGTTATAGTGTGACTTACAGTTAAATGTGGTGAAACTCTTAATAATAATATAGCCAAAGGTAAAAGTAGCGCTAAGTGCCAGATAAAAAGTCCTAAGATTGAACAGGAATTGAACCTGCAGCCTTTGAATTTGTGATGCAGCACCATACCACTTTGCCACTGAGTCACAATGCTGCTGAAACTTAGCTGGTCAAACTACAGGGGGTGGACAAAATAAAGTGAACAACTAACATAGATACAATATTTATTTTTTAGTTAGGAGTGGGTCCACCATTGGGTTTGAGAACAGCTGCAAACTTTGAGGAACAGATTTACAAAGTTTGCCACAGAATGTTATCCAGTCTTGTACCAAAATATTTGTCAATTACTTCAGTGATGTTGGACATGTAAATTTGGCTCCCACACTCTGCTTTAAAACATTGCCTTAGTGGCCCCTGTGCCCTATGATTGTTTATTTGATTTGTAGCAGTGGTTCTAACTTGCAACAAGATTTAGTATTCTGTATGGCGTCTGTTTATCACTTTCTTTTGTCCACCCCGGCATATGTGAATGTATAGCGTCCCACTTTTCTGTGAAATTTTGAAGGAATTTTAATGCACCACTTGCTTTCTGTGGATTACGCTGTCACTTGTGCTACATTCCGTATTACTTAATGTGATAATCATTTTGAATTTCACTTTCTTTTTATCTTTTACAACTAATCAGCATTTTCAATATATTAGAATACAATAATAGAGGATAGATAGCAACTCATCCTAGAGAGAATTGCTGATCTGCAGATAGCCACATAAATAGACAGTCAGAGTCACACAACTAAATATTCGGTCATGGCCTTCATCAGAAAAAGAAACAAATACATTCACACACTCACTTGGACATACTCAAGTCTTGAGTTGTGTTATGTTTGGCTATGGCCAAAAATTTAGTTGAGAGATTGTGATTATGATTGTCTATTTCACATGCCTGTCTGCAGCTCAGCGATCAACTTTACAGTGAGTTGCTATCTATCCCCTGGTATTGATCTTTTGGCATAGATTTTCCATTATATAACAATACAGTTTTCTTGACAATTTATACAGAAGTTTATTTACGTTCACTGTATACCATTAAATTGTTTCTCTACAATCAATAAAATTTTGTTTACTTGACACTTGTTATATGATAACAGTAATACCTGAGTCTTTGTGTTGTAGTATCAGCCCAACACAGTTTAAGTTTGGTATGCTGGTAAATTTTGCAGTTTTATGTGACTTTCGTGATCAAGTGTATCCCTTTCAGGCCCTGTACGCACAATTGTGTGGTTCCGGTTTTGCTCACTTTATTTCTTTGTGTTTCAGATGGATGGATTGTGGTAATGTGTGCAATGTGTTTTAGTTCCATGTTTCTATATGGTGTGTTACCAGCAGTTGGCAAACTTCCAGTACACTTACAATGACAGCAAGGAAGACTTATTGTCAAGGTGCTGATATCCTTGTTGTGACATGTGAAGCTATCATATCTGACAGCCAGTTGATTTTATATCATCCTGTGATATTATGTCATTACTTTCAAAGGCATGTTATTGTAATATGGTGCAGAACATAAAAATTTTAAGTGAAAGCCCAAAACAGACAATTGTGTGGATATAAAATGTTTGAAAAAATGTTCTTCTCTTTTTTTTTTTGATGAATTGCTGTATGTATTCTGTATCTTAAACACCCCTTTCTATATTAACATCATGTCACTTACAACCTTGGGTCTGAAAGGGGTATCTTGGTAACTGGTGTCCAATTAGAGACCTGTAGTATCAACAGAAAAAATGGATAGGAAATTCCAGATGAGGAAGCTTTAAGGAATGTAGTGTACATGAAAAAGAAGATGGTTGTCATAATAGCTGATCTTACCTTTAGCTGCTGTTATTTCTGTGACCAGATCACCAGAAAAGTACAGAAAACATGGCAACTAGTGGGACTAAAACAATTTATATTTCAGGTATTAGTTCTCACTTCAACACAAATCACTGTTAACATGTTATGTGAATTAGTAAGTCAGATGTGTAAGTCATACACTTTAAAATGTTTTGTATTTAATATATGCAGTGGAATATCAGTGGCATCAGGTGCAGTAAAATACTCATTTTTAGGGACTACTGATAAGTGGAGATTATTTACCACAATTATTGAAAGGATTATAGAAATAGACTACCATGTTTCACTTAAAAGAATTCTGAAAGATAGTAAGCTCTCATCCATAAACACTATGTTCTATTGTTATTTCTTAGACAATACAAAATAAATAGCCTATAGGCACGGAAGGGCTATTCATGGAGTGGAAAAAATTAAGTAGCGTGCATTGTTATTTATTTTTATTGGGAGCCTGTGGAAAATTATATCTATGGCAAATAAAACACCAACAAAAGAAAGAGTAATATGTAATGTGTATATTTATTCACTTTCAAATGCTACAACACTACAAAACACACAATATTCACATTACATTCATGCCTCTCTATACCACAAACAACATACACATAAAACTAATATGTTTCATATAATCAACAATGCAATATATAACTTTATAACATATATTAACAAACAAAAAGTCAAAAACATAACAAAATGATTTGAGCAGAAACCGGAAGAATTATTTTATTATTACTCTGAAGATTGACGATTAATAAAGGCTTAATAAAATGTGAAAGTTAGTGTAGCAATGCCACAGAGATGCAGGGCTTGCTTGATTTGCTAACTAACATCACAGTATTTTGCACACACAAATTCAAACAAACACATTTCAAATCTTCGCAGTTGTCATATTTGAAAATTAAAGAGAAAATTAGTGGTAAAATGCAAGAAATCATATCGTACAAAGTATTGTTTTGTTAATCACCAAAAACATACAAAACATTCACCAGATATATATTTTCACACACCATGCTATGAATTACAGAGGTATTAATGCATATGTAAGTTTTATTATGTTTAGAATACAAAAATAATAAACCACAGGAAAATAAAAATAGATATACTGTTCATAGGTCAGTCATTTGACACAAATGTTTCACAGTTTGTTGCACAGAGTACGGTGAAGTATTAAAAAAAAAAAAAAAAAAAAAAAAAAAAAAAAAAAAAAAAAAAAAAAAAATGTAACAAAGAAAGCTCAAAGTTTTGGGGGTAATACTGCTATGTTCCTTCTTGTATGGTTATTTGTCATGCTAACTTTTGAAACTTAGTTTTATGTTGCACAGTGCTCTTTATAGTACTAAAGTAAAAGTATCCTTAACTGCAAGATGCACATTACTAACCACTTAGTGTAGAGCAAGTATTAATAACATGACATGTCCTATAAACAAATGTATTTTTAAGTGATATTTGAGTAAGGAGCCAAAAATGGTTAATGTGCTGTCTTTATAGTAGAAGAAAGTAAAAAATTGGTTCTGCATGAAATTCAAACTTGGAAGAAACTGTTATTAGAATTAGAAGTGAACACTTCATAGTTAATTTTTGGCTTTTTTATGTAATTAAGTAGAACTAGAACTAAGATATCTGGTTATAGTAAATATACAACATGTAATATACACAAAGGAATGTATTTTCACAAACACTTTAATTGGTACTTTATTTTTTCAGCACATGTGCACATTTTCATAAAGAATGTGACTGTTTGTACTCAGGTAGAAAGTCTGGAAATGAAGATTAATGGAATGCTTTAACAAGCAGTTAAATGCCAATTGTAGCAGACCAGAAGTTGACATCCTTGAGTGTTGAAACTGGTCATCTTGAAGGCATTTCATGGTTATCTCAAGAAACTAATGCAAGAACTGCTGAAATTAACATAAATCTGGAGTGATTGTGTGAATGTATGTGCATCTTCTTCTGATGAAGGCAGTGACCTAAAATTTAAGTTGTATGAATTTGATTGTCTGTTCTATATTTCTGCCTGTAGTTTTTGCTATTGTCTTTAGGGTTTGTTGCTGTCTATCCTCTGTTACTGACATTGCAACCTGGACTTTCCATTGTTAGATAAATATTATACAATTTTTTTTTTTTTAGGACAGAGTGAAGTATGAGTATCTATCTGTGGGACTGATACATAGGACAACATTCATATCTTGAAAGAAAATTTCTTTGTCAGGGGATTGTGCAACATACGAGATGCTATTTAATGTAGAATACATTTCATTAATATTTAGAATAGTCCAACAAAACAAAGAAGAAGAGTGGACGGAATATATTTGTATATATATATATGTGTGTTGGGCCAGGTGAGTGTAAAGGGCAAAACATTGATTGCGCCTTGTTTCTTTCTTATTTTTACCTATCACTTGTGCCTGGAATCAGTTGCAATTCAACATTTTGAGAATGCCCCAGGATCACACTTTGTTACCCACTTGTTCTTTGGTGAACAATAATAACTAAAACTTCACCTATATTTTAATACATGTCATCACTGTTCATATAGTTCTTATTTAGCTGAGCAGTTAGTGAATATGCCGTTCATGTTCACCAATTGTTTACTATCCATTTTAACAACATAATTGCAGAAAAAAGCGTATCTACTTGCAGTTAATTAGAATCTGGGATACTTGACAAATACTGAAATTAATAACTTCATATAGACATATAAATTTGTACATGCATGTTTTTATAATACAAATAAGTTATCCTTGCAGTGGTAATGGCAGCTGGTTGCTGGTAAAAATTTGTCCTTCTTATGAATTACTCTAATGTAACATCAAAAATCTTACAGACATTACATTGTTATGTATATGAGTATGTCAATACAAAGTAAGGTTCAGCCACAGAATAAATTTGTCCATCTGCATTAAGGAAACAATCTTGTATTCCTCATATTACAGCCCTGATGGTAAATGTTATTCATATGAAAGCTTTATGCTGTTTTTTTACTTTACAAATTAAATATAGTTTGAATAAAAGCTTTCATTTGTATTATTTTGAAAGTACTGGTAATCATATTATCTTCAGTATATTATTCATGATGATATTTTTATTCAAAAATTGGAAATACAGGTGTAATGGACTAACCTGAAAAATCACAGTTATAAAGGACTCATAACCTGCTGAAAAAGAGCACTTGAAAACAGACTGTCAGAACCTGTTTTGATTCCTTTTGATCATCACATAATTACATGATGATCAGAGAATGAGCTATCAACACAAAGGTAAGTTAAAGAACGTCAAATAGTGCTGTGATGTGGGGATGTCAATGACTGTGGATATATCTGGTGTGTGTGTGTGTGTGTTTGTGTGTGTGTGTGTGTGTGTGTGTGTGTGTACGGATTACTGGTACTGTCTTTTATTTCTTCTATCTTTCTTCTTCTCCTTATAAAAGTAAAAGTTTTTCTCTGTTTTAATTGCATTTTATGGTATTATAATAAATCTGTGAATTCTTTGAAGGTTTTTTCTTTTCTCTTCATCATATATTTTTATATATGAGAGTAAAGATAAAATTAATGGAAAGCTTGAAACATCCTGTGAGAGATCACTAAAAATTTGAACATGTTTTTATTTTCTTTCCTTTAAAATGCCATGAAACATCTTTGAGAAAAATCTTTACACACATCTCAGTATTGAGGTCGGCCCTCATTAATAACTAATCACTACACCTGAGTGCCAAAGAGATTCTTGGTACTGTGTAGGATTTCTCTGTGATTGAAAAAGTCCACTGTGTCTTCATAGAGGAGTTCCTTAGGACTGATGACTGAGTTATCTGTTTTTCCCAATATATATATAATAGTACAGGGAAAGAGAACATGGAGGTAATTAAGGTTCAGGCATTATTGCAAATAAGAAAATTTAAATCAATACTATATACTGAAGTAATAAAATACAAGACAAGAGGACTGGTTGGTGATATAAAATGCATACAATGCAGCTTAGAAGTTATAGCACAGAAAGTATATGATATGGCTGCTTTACAGGTGGCTTTGCCTCTGTAGCATGTGATATACTTGTGACAGGAGTAGAGTTGGAGCTGGGTATATCAGACAGATTTTTGTGTCAAGGGGTTCAGAACTGATGTATCATAAGGATGAACCAGAATATCTAATAGATTTGTGGGCAGTAGAATACTCAACACCTGTCCATCCAAATCACTAGCCACAAACTGTGACCAAGAGCAGAACTGACTACTCCTTGATGGATAATGCTGCTGAGTACATCCTCAATTTAAGTGACTGTTTCAGAATTCATGCTTCCTGGAAACACCTATCCGACACTAAATTTTCTGAACTGCTGATGGGAATTGTTTTGCAACACATTCTTCAATGATATAATCCTCTCTGATAGCTCTGCCCCACATCTAATTCAAGTCCTGTCCCAAACATACTTCAAAACCTGTCCATAACCCTAACTTTCAAACTTTCATCTTGCAATCAAACTCTCATCCTTGCTGTCTCCTTTTTTTTCTTTTTTCCTCCCAATAGCCTTGTGCAAGTTTGATAACTCCAGTGCTACAGGCAGACTGAGCTCACCAGTGACACATACCTATTCTGTGCACCTGCTACTTCCCTACACACTGACATCATTCACCATTCTTTAACACTCTATCCATGTGTCTCTAATGACCATGTTGTTGACAGGATGTTAAAATGCTACTCTCCCTTCCTTCTTACACTTCATCCCATTTCATATCTTCCTTGCCTTGTTCATTACATTTTTGATTCAGTTCCCTCATACAAGTTGGGCTGTGGTGTCTTGGCAATGTAGTGTGTGTGTGTGTGTGTGTGTGTGTGTGTGAGAGAGAGAGAGAGAGAGAGAGAGAGAGAGAGAGAGGGGGGGGGGGGGAGGGAGGGAGTGAATGAGGGCAAGCAACATTCTGTATGGTATATATCCACCAGGCTGTTTTCAACTATATACCTTACTGAGTTGTTACCTTTACTCCTCCATTATTCACATTCCATCAAGAACTTTCCAACCATATTTAAATAATTAAACTTCATATGGAGAAATCATTCTTAAGTGAAAGGTTGATACTGTGGGAAACAGACAGATGAATGCTGGAAATTACCAGAAGAGACCTAAAAGCTAGCAAATTGAACTGGAAATGTACTTATATGAAATGTGTAATTATGAGAAACAGAAATCGAGATCAGTGTGAGATGTAGCGAAGCAAATTGATTTTAGATGGGCCAAGAAAGTTTTTCACAATGTAGGCCCTATAGTGATGAATGTACACAGTGTAAACTAAATTAAATTTTATGCATTAAAAGTCAGATGATGATTTGATGTCTGAAATATTGAAATTTTGACATAGATAAGAACAGTGGTTCTCTTTCTACAGCATTTTGAAACTCGAACTTAAATTATGGACACAGTGTACAATAAACAAGTAACTCTTGTCAAAATGAAACCTCCCACAACTTCATAGCTGAGGCATTTTTTTAAAGTAAAGCTATGACATAATTATTAAACTTTTAATCATCAGAGGTTCAGTTTTCTGAAAGTTATCTGTCCTATCTGAGGCAAGATGTTCTTCCTCCATAGCTGTGATTTCATTTGCTCCTAGGTAGTTGGGAGCCATTTCTTTGTCTCTTATCTCCTGAATTGTGTTCCATAAATTGCTGAGCTATCTGGTATACAGTAAGACAGTCTCCAGAAGTAAAGGCAAAATTTTTCATAGGGTGAAAAACTATTAAAATTGGATCTTTCCTTTATGGAGCAAAATGATATTAGTAATAACTGTAATCTTAAATGTGTACTGTAGACCAACTCTTTGCTTAAATCATTTACCAGTCTTTTGCAGAGATTCATATCTGCATTACAAACAAAATTAACCAAATTATCAAACAGAGCTCCATCTGTCATAAGCTAACAAAGAGAAAATTGAAAATCAATTTATAGTGTCTTTACCTATTCTGTAAACTTGCTTATTAGTTAAATAACATAACAACACATGTATTGAATGTATCAATAAAGATTTGAGACATGCATTCTGCAAACATTTTTCATAGCCCCAATGTTTGGTCTGAATCTTCTGATGGTATCAGAGAATGCTCTTCAATGCATGCCTAGCAATTGTGGGGTGATAGCCTTTATCAGGAGAGCTTACCTCTTTGAGTCCTTCTTCCAATTTAATTTCCTCTTCAGTTTTTTCCTCAAAATCTTGTTTCTTCTGCTGCATATTCAGAGGTGGAGCACTATCAAGAGTCTCCTTAGTGATGGAAGATGCTCCTTTATCTGCTTTTGGTTCTCCACTATCAGTGATCTCGTGGGTCATATGATACGAGGTTATTCCAAAGGATGGGCTGTGAGAGAGCTTCAGGGTTCTGGTCTCCGTCACTTCATGGATAATCACTCCTTGTCTTTCCTGTAATAGGCAATGGAGGAATCTTTAATTTTTATGATTTATCAAATTACTCATTCAACAATCTTTTTATAGACAACCAGTTATTACCCAATATATCACTCTCCAAGAATTAGGTTTCAAGATTGTATTAGAGAAACTATATTTTTATTTTCATTTGAGTCAATCACACAGTCTAAAGTTAGATCACTGGAAGACTTTATTTAATAAAATTTTGTGCTGTAAAATACAGATCTCCATAACACCTTCAAGAAATAACTTTTGTCTTTAGTACTTTCCTTGCTTGTAAAATTTGTACATTAAGTTGTAGAGAAGAAATATTTAGGAAATATAGATCCTACACATTTCCCAGAATAAAACAGTGAGGTTTATTCAGATCTTAGGAAAGGCAGTTAGCTACATTCAGTATACAACTACATTCATGGCCTACGTATCACCATAGTTCTAAAAGGAAACTGATGTAATTGCTTTCATTAACTTATGACTAAGTAATGTTCATATAATTAAATTAAGAAAGTTATATATACTCAATTATTTTGAAGAAAGAGAGTAGCTGGCCAGTCTTACCACAGTTCAGAGTTGCAATCAGTTACATAAAAAAAAGAGAAAATAAACATACAGCATAAGCTTTGGAAGTTAATTCCTTCATCAAGTAGGACAGGGGAGGGAAGAGAAAGAGGATAAAAGGAAAGGGTTACTCACAACCTAGGCTGTGAAGTAATATTCAATAACATTTATTGTGAAAATATGAGAGGGACAACGTGTCACAATCTAATAAGAAGTGTTTGTGTGTGGGGTCTAGAAGAAGATGTGGAAAACTGGATATTAGTCTTAATTATGTAGTAAAAATGTTAAATTGCTAAAGAAACAACAGCTGTGTAACAAAATTGATTCTTGTGAAATTATATAAATTATGAATGACATGGCAGGGAAATGTTTGCAATACAAATCTTAAATACACTCCTGGCCATTAAATTTGGTACACCATGAAGATGTCATGCTACAGACTTGAAATTTAACCAACAGGAAGAAGATGCTGTGATACACAAATGATTAGCTTTTCAGAGCATTCACACAAGGTTGACACAGGTGGCGACACCTACAACATGCTGACACGAGGGAAGTTTCCAACCGATTTCTCATACACAAGCAGCAGTTGACCAGCTTTGCCTGATGAAATGTTGTTGTGCTGCCTCGTGTAAGGAGGAGAAATGCATACCATCATATTTATGACTTTGATTAAGGTCAGTTTGTAGCCTATCACGATTGCGGTTTATCGTATCGCGACATTGCTGCTCGCATTGGTCACAATCCAATGACTGTTAGCAGAATATGGAATCGGTGGGTTCAGGAGGACAATACGGAACACCGTGCTGGATCCCAATGGCCTTATATTACTAGCATTCGAGATGACAGGCATCTTATCTGCATTGCTGTAATAGATCATGCAGCCACATCTCGATCCCTGAGTGAACAGGTGGGGACATTTGCAAGACAACAACCATCTGCACGAACAGTTTGATGACGTTTGAAGCAGCATGGACTATCAGCTCAGAGACCATGGCTGCGGTTATTCTTAACGCTGCATCACAGACAGGAGCACCTGTGATGGTGTATGCAATGATGAACCTGTGTGCATGAATGGCAAAATGTCATTTTTTCAGATAAATCCAGGTTCTGTTTGGAGCATCATGATGGTCGCATCCATGTTTGGCGACATCGCGGTGAACGCACGTGGGAAGCATGTATTTGTCATCGCCATACTGGCGTATCACCCGGCATGATGGTATAGGGTGCCATTGGTTACACTTCTTGGTCACATCTTGTTCACGTCAATGGCACTTCGAACAGTGACCATTACATTTCAGATGTGTTACAACCCGTGGCTCTACCCTTCATTCGACCCTACGAAACCCTACATATCAACAGGATAATGCATGCCCACATGTTGCAAGTCCTGTATTAGCCTTTCTGTATATGGAAAATGTTTGACTGCTGCCCTGGCGAGTACATTCTCTAGATCTCTCATCAATTGAAAAATCTGGTCAGTGGTGGCCGAGCAATTGGCTCATCACAATACGCCAGTCACTACTCTTGATGAAATGTGGTATTGTGTTGAAGCTGCATGGGCATCTGTATGTGTTCACGCCATCCAAGCTCTGTTTAACTCAACACCCAGGCATATCAAGGCTGTTATTACGGCCAGAGGTGATTGTTCTGGGTACTGATTTATTAGGAGCTATGCATCCAAAAGGCAAAAATGTAATCAAATGTCAGTTCTAGTATAATATATTTTTCCAATGAATACCCGTTTATCATCTGCATTTCTTACTGGTGTAGTAATTTTAATATCCAGTAGTGTATTTATAACTTGAATAATCATACTTGCATCAAAGTGCATGATATTAATATGTATGAAACTACAGTGTGTGAAAATAAAATTCTTCAGGGGCCTGTATCTCGGGTTCTAATAATTACAGGGATAAAGGGTCAAGTGTTACGGATTGCTCTTGTCCTATCAATAGAAAGGACATATTGTAACTTTCCTACCATACAGGGTCTAAATTTAAATATTATGCACTTCCTGCAGCCGAGCCAAAATTGAGCAAATCTGTTGTATTTTGTACATTCGTGTAGTCAAGGGTGGACGTTATACACACTTTGTTTGCACCATTTATTCAGAGGTGGTTCCTGAGAAAACCATGGTTTTAGTGTACCAAAACTATGAATTGTGGGGACCATCATTTCTGTACTTTCTGTTCCTCAGACATTGACATTTTTACTACTGTCAAATCGGGTGATTTCGGACAGTTTTGTGATTATTTTCACTGTAATTTTCGTAGTTTTTGTCAGATTTCATTGTTTTTTATGGAAGTAGTAGGGTATAGGTATAAACAATAAAACTCTTAGAATCTCAGAATGTGCATCTTCTATTGCCTGAGACAGACAAATAAAGTGTACAAAATCATCCCATGAACTGGGGTGATTTTGGACACATGTGTATTTTCAATCTTTGTCCACTGTTTCAAAGTGTATGGGATGATTTTGGACACAAATTGATTTTTTAATTCTACTTTCTTTCTATTTGATTTTAGTGACTTTTAACATATTTTAAGGACGTCCATCATTAAATTAAGGGATAAGGGCTGAGATAAGGAATTTTATTTAGTAAAGGCTTTTATATATCTTAATTTAGCACACTGAATATCTCGAACTGCTTTCTTTAAAATTTCTGGGTCATAATTACACCGATCTTGAACAGTTTTCTTACTTTTATGTGTTCTTGGCATTGTCCGAAATCGCCCCACAATATAAAAAATATCGAAAAACCCCTGTTACTTTGTCATGAGTTTTGTGTGAAGTTTCAAACTAATACAAAACTTCTCAAAGTGCTGCAGCCTACTGATCTCGTTGGTAACTGACGCTACAATACTTTCCAGCCAGTCGCAACAACAGAAAGTTTCCACTCTATAACATAGCGAGAACTTTCAACAATGGGACTGCCCGACTGATTATTGCATTGGCAAACAATTGATCCAAACGCGAGAGTGTGGGAGGCAGGAATTACAGTCTCATGCATAAAATAAGCAGAACGCGGAGGTGGAAATTAGGGCTAATTCGTTTCTATGCAACGGGAAAGAGAAGATAAACCATATCATTCGGAATCACCCTGGTGTCTGAAATCACCACATTTGTCCGTATATCTTCTTATGATATTTTTTTATCTACAACCATAACAAATGTGCAGATGTTCAAAATTAATGTACTATTGCACAAAATAACAAAAACCATTGTAGTCCCATAGGCTGCTAAAATCTAAATAACTAACCATAGCAAAAGGCTCAAAATTTAACACATATTACTTTTACTGAGGACATGCAGCTTTACTATATGGGTACTTGATGATGGCATCCTCTTGGGTAAAATATTCTGGAGGTAAAATAGTCCTTCATTTGAATCTCTGGGTGGAAACTGCTCAAAAGAATTTCAAAAGCAAGAAAAACAAAAGAGCCAGTCTTTGCATTGGAATGTGAAATATTCCATCTCTTGATTGGGTTGGTACATTAGAAAATTTAAAGAGATATGTGGCTTAGTGGCTAGGTTGATGTTAGATATGGTGGGGATTAGTGAAGTTCAATGGCAGGATGAACAGAATGTTTGCTCAGGTGAGTACAGGCTTATTAATACAATACCAGTTGGGTTAATTCAGGAGTAGGTCTAATAAAAAAAATATAGATGCAAGTAAGTTACTATGAACAGAATAGTGACACATTATCTATGATGCAAACTATTTCTCTTGAGTACTTGAACATTTTTACTTTTGAAATTTTATATGCATTTAACATTCCCCTGTATAGGATAATAGTAATTTTCTATCCAAATACAATTTTGTATTTAACAACTTAGTAATTGGATAGGTCATAACTCGCCGCAAAGACATGACGATGAGCGGTGACAGGCACACAAAAGAGACACACACATACAACACTTTCAGCTGCCGGCCATGGCCTTCTTCAGAATTAGGAACATTCACGCAATCACACAGGCACACAACACAGTCACACAACCGTCAGCTCCGGCTGCCGCACTTCAAATCACACTCTGCGGCGTGGAGATAGGAGAGGGGAGGGGCCATAGGAAGGTAGCATGACGGTGGTGGGTATGGATACAGCACAGCCTTCCTGAGTATGTATGTATTAGGTGGGAGAAACGAGATGCAGCTTAGGGATGGAGCAGGAAAGTAGGTGAGTGGAGAAAATAAAATAAAATGAATGCATGTCCCCCCCCCCCCCCACAGACACACAGCACTCAAAATAGGAGAGGTTTAGGATAGAGATGTGGAAACTATAGGGTGTGGAAAAAAGGGAAGTTATCGTTGAGGCCTGGATAATTTCGGAACTGGAGAATGTACTGTAGGGATAACTCCCATCTGTCCAGAAAAGCTGGTGGTAGGTGGTAGGATCCAATGGCCCAAGTTGTGAAGCAGCCATTGAAATCAAGCATATGCTCCCCTGTATGTTGTGCCACAGGGTGGTGTACCTTGCTTTGGCCACAGTTTGGTGGCGTCCGTTCATTATAATGGACATCTGGCTAGTCATCATGCCAATATAGAAAGCTGCACAGTGATTGCAGCACAGCTGGTAAATTACATGGCTGCTCTCACAGTTGTCCCAGCCTTTGATAGGCTAGGGTAAGCCTGTGACAGGACTGGAATAAGAAGTGCTGGGTGGGTGGATTGGACAGGACTTGCAAGGGGGTCTTTAACAGGGATATAATCCCTGTGGCAGCGGGCTGCATTTTGGGGTGGGCTAGGGATGGACTAGGATGTCATGGAGGTTGGGAGGGTGACAGAACACCACTTTAGGAGGGGTGGGAAGGATCTTGGGCTGGAGTCTGGGCATGAAGATAGAAAATCAAAACCTTGGCGAAGGATGGAATTTAGTTATTTGAGTCCAGGGTAGTACTGGGTGACAAGGGGAGCACTCTTTTGTGGTTGGTTACTGGTGGTGGAGGGAGGATTTGGGATGTGTGGGGATATGGCACAGGAGATCTGTTTGTGGGCTAGGTCAGTGGGGTAGTTTGTCTGTGAAAGCCTTGTGGGTAAAATGAATGAAAATTGTTTTTGATTGTGTAAATAACAATTTATCTAAATCTAATTTTTATCTTTTCAGCAAACATTCTTAAGTAGTAACTGAACTGGGTAGTGAATATTAGAATTCTAAGTTCTCTTTTAAGTTCTTTAAATAGACATCTTCAAGAAAATTTATTATATATTTTACGTACCGTATACTATTTGTTTGAAACTGAATAACATATGTCTTTCTAGGATTAATACTTAATTATTTGTTATGAATTCGTTGTAAGTCTGTTCACTTAGGCTTGGTTGAATTTGGACCTTTACTTAATTTGATTGTGTTGTAAGTAAACATAGGTCTTAGGAATACACACATACTTCGGCTACTGTGATACTGCGATCATTGCTGCCTGTCGTGAGGATAACAGAAATATTCAGTTTTTAAATATAATTAGATACTTCATATATATTTTAATTTGTTTTCTGTTTTATTCTCACCTAATTCACCAATAAAATAAATATCAAACAACAGTAACTGTACAAAATAAATTTACTGGATTTTCACACAAATCCTTCCTGTTGTCATCACTACTTAACTCAAAAATCTCCAATTCAGTTTCTGGAAAATTTGAATTGTTTCCTGCTGATACAACATATCTGGAAAATATTTGACTTACTTTTTTATACAAAGGCTAAAACTACTTGTAACTCCATTTCTTGTCAGCAAGTGATACCCTTTTAGTCTGAACTGGTATGTCCCACACATTTACACAATATTTCAATTGACTGTAAAAGTATTTTGTTGGCAATCTCTTTCTGTACAATAAAGGTAGAGCTCAAAATTGCATTTTCTATCTGGGCATAAAATCTTGGAATTCACTGCCTAAGGAGAGTAAAATGAGTTCTAAAACAGAGTTACTTAAAACTACTCAGTTAACTTAGTGGGGGTTTTAGAGGGAAAAACCCACAAGTGATTAATGTTAAACTGATCATTACCATTATTGGGGTATCCAGGAATTTTGTGGGTGGAGGGATAATGAAACATGTTCAGCAGCTATTTCATGCAAATGAAAAAGTCCAAACTTTTGTAAAATGTAAGTGTTAAATATCCTCAGAGTCTCTCATAGTGGCTTTCATAAATAAGATATTCTCAGTTAACAAGCCACGTGAATTTGCAGGTGATATGAGTCCAGCATGGCTTCCCATGAATGACAATAAAACAGGATGTACAATATTGTTGATATACTGCTGGGCTGTAAGGTTGCTGCCAATGACAACTGAAAGGATGTTGATGTGAAACAAAATGGCATCTAAGACAATCATTCCTTGTTCTGGGGTATGAGAGGCCAACAGTCATGTCGGTATCCGACCAGTGTTTATTATTTATTATTAGCCCTCGAGACAGATATCAGGCTGCATAAGGCTTCATCTATATTTATATGTATATACATGTTATTCATGTTGAGGTATGGTACAGATTGAATTTCCATTAGCAACTAACAAAGAATATAAATTATAAATTCACACCCCAACCAAGTAGGTACAAATATGGTGATACAATAAAAACAACTCAATATAATGCTAAAGACAGAAACATAAATTTTCCTCCCTTTCACATAAACAATCTATTAGGCACTTCGATTTGAAAAGCTGTCCAAAGCTCCACAAGGCTAGAGAATAAAGTCATGATGCACTTGAACAATCTACAGTACTGAGCAATTGTATGAGAAGCTATCTACGTTACATTAGTGAGCTTACAGATAATATCTAGCATAACTTAAGTAGACATAAAAATAGGAAAAAATCTCAGCATTTCACCCAACTAACAAAATTTACATTGCAGGTGAACTTATGTCACTATTTTCAAATTCCTCTACAGAGTAGGCCTTTTCTTTCAGCCAGGATTTTATAACTTTTCTGAACCTACTGGTTTTCAACTGCCTTATTGCACTGAGTAATTGATGAAACCAAAGAAGAAGAAGAAGATACAAAAATAGGCTGACAGATATTTATTTGAACTATGTTCCTGCAATTTTGAGTGTGCTGCCTTAATTAAATTATCTCTTGATTCAATGAAGAAAAATAGTAACAGTTAGGTAACAGTGAGTGCTATGTACCATTACTGTTCATTTCCATTGCTAATATGAATCAATTGTAAATACAGTGAATGTTATGAAACATGCATAGTTTTGAGAAATGTGATTAATTACCAGTGAGTATGCTACGTGTCTACCCTCCATGAACCACAGACATTGCTGAACTGGGATGGCTTGCATGTGTCAATGATACAGATAGCCAGACCGTAGGTGCAACCACAGTGGGTGGTATCTGTAGAGAGACCAGACAAACATGTGGTTCCGGAAGAGGGGCAGCAGTATTTTCAGAAGTTACAGGGGCAACAGTCTCGATGATTGACAGTGCTGGCCTTGTAATATCAGCAAACTTGTCTTTGCCATACAGTTACTGCGAATAGCCAAAAGCAAGTGGAAACTACAGCTGTTACTTTTTCTGAGGACTTGTAGCTGTAAAGTATGAATGTATGATGATGGCCTCCTCTTGGGTAAAATATTCCAAAGGTAAAATAGTTCCCCATTTGGATCTCCGGGTGGGGACTACTCAGGAGAATGCTGTCATCAGGAAAGACGACACTGGCATTCTACAGATTGGAGTGTGGGATGTTAGGATCCCTTAATTGGGTAGGAAGGTTAGAAAATTTAAAAAGGAAAATGGATAGGTTGAAGTTATAGTGCTCATTGGTGAAGTTTGAAGGAAAGATGAACAGTCTTTCTGATCAGTTGAATACAGGGTTATAAATACAAAATCAGTTGGGTATATCACAGGAGTAGGTCTAATAATGAATAAGAAAATAGGGTTGTGGGTAAACTTCTATGAACAGTACAGGATCATATTGTCATAGCCAATCTAGATACGAAGTCAACACTGACCACTATAGTACTAGTTTATATGTCAACTAGCTCTGCCGATGATGAGATTGCAAAAAATATATGATGAGGTAAGAGAAGTTATTCAGACAGTTAAAGTTGATGAAAACTTCATTATCACGGGGGACTGAAACTTGCTACTAGAAAAAGGAAGGGAATGAAAATTATTAGGTGAATGTGAACTGGCAAAAATGAGTGAAAGAGGAAGCCACCTTGTAGAATTCTGCCTGGAACGTGATTTAATCATAACAAATGGGTGGTTTAACAATCACGAAAGACAGTTCTATATGTGTAAGAGACCAGGAGACACATGAAGGTACCAAATAGATTTCGGAACCAGATTTTAAACTGTAAGACATATACTGGGCTGATTTAGACTCTGACCGTATCTTATTGGTTATGAACTGCACACTGAAACTGAAGAAACTGCAGAAAAGTACAAAAATAAGGAGATGGGACCTGGATAAACTGAAGGAACCTGAGGTACTAGTAGTTTTAGGAGGAGCTTAAGGCATCAATTGACAGAAACAATGGGAAATAACACAATAAAAGGAATACGTGTAGCATTGAGAGATGAAATAGTGAATGCAGCAGAAGACCAAATACGTAGGAAGACCAGAACTATAAAAAATCCTTGGATATCCCAGGACACATTGAAATAATTGAAAAAAGGAGAAAATGTAATAATGCAGTAAGTGAAGCAGATAAAATGGAGTAATGATGACTAGAAAATGAGATTGACAGAAAGTGCAGAATGACTAAGCAGGACTGGCTAGAGGGCAAATGCAAATCTATAGAAGAATATATAACTTGGGAAAAATGGATCCTGCCTACAGGAAAATGAAAGACATTTGGAGACAAGAATAGCAGCTGTATTAATATCAAGAACTGAGTTGGAAAACCAGTTTTGAGCAAAGAGGGGAAAGCTGAAAGATGGAAAGAATATGTAGAGAGGTCTCTACGAAGAAAACAAACTTTAAGTAAAGGGAAGAGGAAGTAGGATACATTATACTGAGAGCAGAATTTGACAGAACGCTCAAGGACCTAAGTCAAAACATGGCCCCTGGAATAGATGACATTCCCTGAGAGCTATCCAAGACAAGCCTGATAGCCATCCAAGACAAGAATGTTTCACCTTGTGTTTAAAATCTGTAAGACAATCGAAATACCCTCAGACTTAAAAAACGTAATAACTTCTATTCCAAAGAAAGGAGGCACAGACAGGTGTGAAAATACAAGAAAAATCAGTTTAATAAGTCATGATTGCAGAATTTTAACACAAATTATTTACAGAAGAATGGAAAAGCCAGTAGAAGTAGACCTTGGAAAAGATCAGTTTAGATTTAGGAGAAATGTAGAAACATGAGAGGCAATAATCACACTGTGACTTATCTTAGAAGATAGGCTAAGGAAAGACAAACCTACATTTCTAGTTTTTGAAGATATGGATAACACTTCTGACTTTGTTGTTGATTGGAATACTTTCTCACAAATTGTGAACACAGCAGGGATAAAATATAACGAACGGAAGGTTATTTTAAAACTACTACAAAAACAACTGGTGCAAAAACCAGACAGCAGTTGTAATAGTTGAAGGGCATGAAAGGGAAGCATTGGTTGGGAATGGAGTAAGAGAGAGCTGTAACCATTTCCAATTGTCATTCAATCTGTAGATTCAGCATGCTGTGAAGGAAATAAAGGTGAAATTTGGAGAAGGTATTAAAGATCAAGGTGAGAGGCAGCAAAGGACTTGGAAGAGGAATTGAATGGAATGGACATTATCTTGAAACGATCATATAAGATGAACATTAACAAGAGCAAAACAAGGCTAATGGAGTGTCGTGTAAGAAAATTTGGCAATGCTGAAGGAATTAGATTAAGTTAACATGTCACTAGAGTTTTATTTCTTGGGCAGTAAAATAACATATGAGATTTGCAGTACAGAGAATATAAAATGCAGAATGGAAATGGGGAGAAAAGCGTTCTGAAAAAGAGGAATTCTTTAACATTGAATATCAATGTAAGTGTTAGGAAGTCTTTTCTGAAGGCATTTGTGTGGAGTGTTGCCTCTTACGGGAAAGAAAAATTGATAAGTACTTCAGGATGATATAGAAGCTTTTGAAAAGTGATTCTACAGAAAAATGTAAAGATTAGGTGGGTAGATCATGTAACTAATGAGGAGGTACTGAACAGAATTGGAAACAGATGGAATTTCTGATATACCTTGACTAAAAGATGGGCTTGTCTGGTCGGACACATTCTTAGACATCAAGGAATTGTGAATTTAGCTTTGGAAGGAAGTGTGTGGGGTAAAAATCACAGAGGAAAACAAAGAGATGAATATAATAACCAGATGCAAATATATTATATGGGTTGCCATTCTTATGAGGAGACGAAGAGGCTTTCTAAGCATAGAATAGGATGGAGAGCTGCATAACACCAGTCTCTGGACTTAAGGCAACAACAACAACAACAACAACAACAACAATGCTAAGTATGTGTGGGAAATTTTTTAAAGGACATAAAGTTCATGGGTGCCATGAAGCTTTCATGTTGTAGTGGAATTTAGATTCATTTGCATAGAACATACCTAGAACAGTAGATATGTGAAAATAGTCAACAACATACAAGTTTTGGACAGGCTAAGCAAGTTGCTTGGATGACAAATTCTTTCATCAGAACTATTGGTTTGACTGTCGTCAAGTGACTGAAATTTCAGTTGTGCTATTTGTTGCTCCACAAGCATAATCAAAAGTGTTGATCAGCAACTGGCCAGCCTTGACAAAATTTGTTGTTTTTTCTGTAAATCATTGTTTTCTCATTTCATGGTATAAGTAGAGAGCAAGACAAAGAGATAATGCTCTAATGATGTGGCTTATTGACATTATTGTTACAGAATGTAGAGCATGCAGCTAAAAGCCTGCTGGAATTAATCATAATTTGGTTTGTGTTACGTCATCCCACAATGTGACAAAATGAAAGGTATGTACTCTGTTAGACTGGCTCAAAAGGGAGAAATGGAAGACTTTGAAGAGGATATAATGGGAACATGGGCTCAGGTATGTCATTAGGAGTGTTATTGTCTAGTATAAATGTCATAATAGCAGTGACCCAAAATTGATTCTGCATATCAATGGAAGTTCGTGATATTTACCCTAGAACTGTAAATTCAATTGCACGAACCAGTCGTCTGATATCTGTGTCAGCAAATGCTTACATTGCATCTCGGGTCTTAATGTAAGACAGTGGTCTTAATTTTCTCAGGTTTTGTTGTTACTCAGAAATCATTGTCACCAAAACAAAACATATAATTTAAATGAGACATTGAGCCACGGAGCGGGAATGTGTGTTCAAAAGTGTCACCATGTTTTGTTAGGTGTCAAGGAATATTATCTAATCTCTTTACTTTCAAAGCAAGTTTGAGTTGAAGGAATAGAAGAAGTTTGGGGGAGTGAGATTCAGTGAGTATGATGGATGTTCAAGTTGCATGACAATGCTTGCCCACACACAGCCAACATTGTCAAACAGTTGCTAGAGGAAAAAAAAAAAAATTATATATATATAATAAAAAAAGGTGGTGCAACTCACCATATCTCAATCCTCCATACTTCTCCCTATTCCCTTGACACAAACTCGCTTTGAAAGGAAATAGATTTGACAATGTTCCTGACATCCAACAAACTTGATGAGGCTTTTGAACACCAATTCAAAGGAAGACTGAAACTTCCTGGCAGATTAAAATTGTGTGCCGGAACCGGGATTCAAACCTGGGACCTTTGCCTTTCGCGGGCAAGCGTTCTACCGACTGAGCTACCCCGACACAACTCACGATGCTGCCTCACAACTTTACTTCCGCCAGTACCTCGCCTCCTACTTTCCGAACTTCACAGAAGCTCTCTTGCAAACACGCAAGACTAGCACTCCTGGAAGAAAGGATATGGTGGAGAAATGGCTTAGCCACAGCCTAAGGGATGTTTCCAAGTTCGAGTCCCGGTTCCGGCACACAATTTTAATCTGCCAGGAAGTTTCATATCAGCGCACACTCCGCTGCAGAGTGAAAGTTTCATTCTGGAAACATCCCTTAGGCTGTGGCTAAGCCATGTCTCCACCATATCCTTTCTTCCAGGAGTGCTAGTCTTGCGTGTTTGCAAGAGAGCTTCTGTGAAGTTCGGAAAGTAGGAGGCGAGGTACTGGCGGAAGTAAAGTTGTGAGGCGGCATCGTGAGTCGTGTCAGGGTAGCTCAGTCGGTAGAGCGCTTGCCCGCGAAAGGCAAAGGTCCCAGGTTCGAGTCCCGGTTCCGGCACACAATTTTAATCTGCCAGGAAGTTCCATATCAGTGCACACTCTGCTGCAGAGTGAAAGTTTCATTCTCAAAGGAAGACTGTCTGCAAAGTTTCCAGGACTTGTATCATAGAGATCAATTGGTGCATAGTTATGGGAGGTGACTATTTTGAAGGACAGTAAGGTAACTGTAGTTCATCATTCATTTGCATTAATTTTACTGGACTATTCACCAAACTTTATTGTCAGTTACATTGTGTGTGTGTGTGTGTGTTTTCTATTTTGGAAAATGTTTACACTCTGAAAGCTTAAATAAGTAGCAGTATTTTCATTGTGCCTATATATGTGACTCAAAACATCCTCCATATTGTAAGCATTCTATCATTTGGAACATTGTTATATTGTTGTTGTAGCACCAGGGCTTTCCATTCTTTGAGTAGGAGAGACTGGGGACAGAAGTTACAGGGGATGAAAGTAACATTCTCCCCCTCCTCCATCATTCCATGTATATACAAAAATCAGGTGACTGAAAAAATTCATGTCCTTGAAGGTTCCACTCTGTCTACCAGTCATTTGCCATTATTGGAGAGGTACCTTTGAGTATAAAGATGGATAGATAGATAGATAGGTAGAGAGAAATGTGTGATAAGGGACAAAAATAACATTGCTGATATGGATACTGTTGCATTTCATCTCCGTCACTGAAAAAGTAGTAATATAGACATAGATATAGTGGGGATTAGTGAAGTGGCAGGATGAACAGGATTTCTGGTCAGGTGAGTACAGGATTATAAATACAAAATCAGTTGGGGGTATCACAGGAGTAGGACTGATAATGAATAAGAAAATAGTAATGTGAGTTAAGTACTATGAGCAGCACAGTGATCACATTATCATTGTCAAGATAGATACGAAGCCAACACCGACAACAGTAGTACAGGTTTGTATGCCAACTAGCTCTGCCGATGATGAGGAGACTGAAGAAATGTGTGAGGAGTTAAAGGAAATTATTCAGACAATTAAGGGAGAGGAAAACTTAATTGTGACGGGAGACTGGAATTCGGTAGTAGGAAAAGGAGGAGAAGGAAAAATAGTAGGTTAATATGGACTGGGCAGAAGAAATGAAAGAGGAAGTCGCTTGGTAGAATTTTGCATGGAACATGATTTAATCATAACAAACACCTGGTTTAAGAATCAAAAAAGAAGGTTGTATATGTGGAAGAGACCAGGAGACACCGGAAGGTATCAGATAGATTTTATAATGGTGAAACATAGATTCCGGAACCAGTTTTTAAACTGTAAGACATACCCAGGAGCTGATATAGACTCTGACCATAAATTATTGGTCATGAACTGTACGCTGAAACTGAAAAAACTACAGAAAGGTAGGAAAATAAGGAGATGGGACTTGGATGAATTAAGGAACCCTGAATTTCTTAAGAATTTCAGAGGGAGCTTTAGACAACAATTGAGAGAAACGGGGGAAAATAAAACAGTAGAGGAGGAATGGTAGCGCTGAGAGATGAAATAGTGAAGGCAGCAGAGGTCAAAATAGGTAGGAAGGTAAGACCTACAAAAAAATCCTTGGATATCACAGGAAATACTAAAGTTAATTGATGAAAGGAGAAAATATAAAAATGCCGTAAATGAAACACGCAAAATGGAGTACAGACGATAAAAAATGAGATTGACAGGAAGTGCAAAATGGCTAAGCAGGAGTGGCTAGAAGCCAAATGCTAATCTGTAGAAGAATGTATAAGAAGGGGAAAAGTAGATACTGCCTACAGGAAAATAAGAGAGACATTTGGGAACAAGAAAAACAGCTCGACAAATATCAAGAACTCAGATGGAAAACCAGTTCTCAGCAAAGAAGGGAAAGCAGAAAGGTGGAAAGAGTACATAGAGGAGTTCTACAAAGGAAATGAACTTAGAGACAATGTTGTAGGAAGGGAAGAGGAAGTAGGTCAAGATGAAATAGGAGATATTATACTGAGAGATGAATGTGACAGAGCCCTAATAGACCTAGGTCGGAACAAGGCCCCGGGAGTAGATGATATTCTGGCTGAACTGCTGATGTCGTTACGAGAGCCAGTAATGAAAAAATTGTATCACCTGGTATGCAAGATGTATGAGACAGGTGAAATACCCTCAGACTTTAAGAAAAATAAATAATCCCCATTCCAAAGAAATAAGGTGCAGGTAGATGTGAAAATTACAGAACCAACAGTCTGATAAGTCATGGTTGCAAAATTTTAACACGAATTATCTACAGGAGACTGGAAAAACTGGTAGAAGCTGACCTCGGGGACAATCAGTTTGGATTTAGGAGGAACGTAGGAACCCGGGAGGCAATACTCACTTTACAACTTATCATAGAAGATAGATTAAGGAAATGCAAACCTACATTTTTAGCTTTTGTAGATTTAAAGAAAGCTTTTGACAATGTCGACTGGAATACACTCTTTCAAATTCTGAAGCCAGCAGGGGTAAAATACAGGGAAAGGAGAATTATTTACAACTTGTACAAAAGCCAGACCGCAGTTATTAGACTCGAAGGGCATGAAAGGGAAGCATTAGTTGGGAAGGGAGTAAGACAGGGTTGTAGCCTTTCTCCAATGTTATTCAATTTGTACATTGAGCAGGCTGTGAAGGAGAGCAAGGAAAAATTTGCAATAGGGATTAAAGTTCAGGGTGAAGAAATAAAAATATTGTGTTTTACTGATGACATTGTAATTCTGTCAGAGACAGCAAAGGACCTGGAAGAGCAGTTGAACGGAATGGACAATGTGTTGAAGAGAGCGTATAAAATGAACATTAACAAGAGCAAAACAAAGATAATGGAATTCAGTCTTAGAAAATCAGGCAATGCTGAAGGAATTAGATTAGGTAATGAAACAATGAAGGTGGTAGATGAATTTTGTTACTTGGATAGTAAAATAACATATGACTGTCACAGTACAGAGGATATATAATGCAGAATGGTAATGGGAAGAAAAGCATTTTTGAAAAAGAGAAATTTGCTAACATCAAATATTAATTTAAGTGTAAGGAAGTCTTTTCTGAAGGCATTTGTGTGGAGTGTTGCCTTGTATGGGAGTGAAACATGGACGATAAGCAGTGAGGACAGGAAGAGAATAGAGGCTTTTGAAATGTGGTGCTACAGATAATGCTGAAGATAAGGTGGGTAGATCGCATAACTAATGAAGAGGTAGTGAACAGAATTGGTGAGAAAAGGAATTTCTGGCATACCTTGACTAAAAGAAGGGATCGCTTGGTAGGACACATTCTTAGACATCGAGGAATTGTAAATTTAGCATTGGAGGGAAGTGTGTGGGGTAAAAAACGCAGAGGGAGACCAAGAGACACATATAGTAAGCAGATTCAAGTAGATGTGGGTTGCCGTTCTTATGAGGAGATGAATAGGCTTGCTCAGGATAGAGTTGGGTGGAGAGCTGCATCAAACCAGTCTCTGGACTGAAGACCATAACAACAACAATAGGCTTAGATGTCCTGTTCTTTTTTTTTTATCTTTAGCATCACTAAATTACCTGCTATTTGGAGACATTGCTACAGTGTGTTACTCAACAGAACCATTATTTACTTAGTTATTTCCTTATGTGCAATTATGCCAGGAATGTGAAGATTAACTGCTACATATGTGTATCAAATTGTGGCAGATGATGTTGCAAATTAAACAAAAGTGTTATAGCAATGTAACACATATACTGATACTTTAAAATCAGTATCTTGTATACTAATTATATGTAATTTTAGGGAAACTGAATTTAATTATGTTGGAAAACCCTTTAGAACACACATAGTATTACATTTTGTTTCATATATTTATAGGAAGCTAATAAAAACATGCAAAAAGTTACTTTTGTCTGTGGTCTACATAATTTATGTTGGTGAATGGGTACTGGCAATGTCATAGTTTATAAAATATTGTTTTCCAGAGTGCTATTATACTTGAGGTATAATAGCAATCCCTTGGGAGTACAATCTCTAGTGAACATCACTTGAAAGTGTTATACCGACTGCCAAGACTGCTTGTGTTGAAACATTTTGTTTTTCTTCATTACCAGTTTCAGCAGAAGTAGCTTCTATCCTCACATGATCTCACTTCATAAAACTAGGTGTAATTGTCATCACTGATGACACATAGTTTTATCAAGTGTGAGTATTTGAGGATGGCAGCTAGTTCTGCCGAAATCGGTAATGAAGTAAAATAAATTGTTTGGTAGTCATTATAAAAAGTTGCACCAGATCACCCCAAGTTATATAATTTGAAAGTGTTGTGTTAACAATTTGTTGTTGTTGTGGTCTTCAGTCCGGAGACTGGTTTGATGCAGCTCTCCACAATACCCTATCCTGAGCAAGCCTCTTCATCTCCACATAAGAACAGCAACCTACATCTGTCTGAATCTGCTTACTGTATCCATCTCTTGGTCTTCCTCTGCGATTTTTACCCCACACACTTCCCTCTAATGCTAAATTCACAATGCCTTGATGTCTAAGAATGTGTCCCACCAATCTATCCCTTCTTTTAGTCAAGGTATGCCAGAAATTTCTTTTCTCCCCAATTCTGTTCAGTACCTCCTCATTAGTTACGCGATCCACCCACCTAATCTTCAGCATTCTTCTGTAGCACCATATTTCAAAAGCGTCAATCCTCTTCCTGTCCGCACTGTTTATCGTCCATGTCTCACTCCCATACAAGGCAACACTCCATACAAATGCTCTCAGAAAGGACTTCCTTAGTCTTAAATCAATATTCGATGTTAACAAATTTCTCTTTTTCAAGAACGCTTTTCTACCCATTGCCATTCTGCATTTTATATCCTCTGTACTGCGACCATCATTTGTTATTTTACTGCCCAAGTAACACAACTCATGTACCTCCTTTATTGCTTCGTTTCCCAATCTAATTCCTTCAGCATCACCTGATTTTCTTAGACTGCACTCCATTACCCTAGTTTTGCTCTTGTTAATGTTCATCTTATATGCACCTTTCAGCACACTGTCCATTCCGTTCAATTGCTCTTCCAGGTCCTTTGCTGTATCTGACAGAATTACTATGTCGTCGGCAAAACACAATGTTTTCAATTCTTCCCCCTGAACTTTTATTCCTTCACCAAATTTTTCCTTGCTTTCCTTTATAGCTTGCTCAATGTACAAATTGAATAACATTGGAGAAAGGCTACAACCCTGTCTCACTCCCTTCCCAACCACTGCATCCCTTTCATGCCCTTCAACTCTGACAACCACTGTCTGGTTTTTGTACAAGTTGTAAATAACCTTACGCTCCCTATATTTTACTCCTGCTTGCTTCAGAACTTGAAAGAGTATATTCCAATCAACATTGTCAAAGGCCTTCTCCAAATCTACAAAAGCTAGAAATGTAGGTTTGCCTTTTCTTAATCTATCTTCTAGGATAAGCCGTAAAGTGAGTATTGCCTCCCGAGTTCCTACATTTCTCCTGAACCCAAACTGATCTTCCCCGAGGTCGGCTTCTATCAGCTTTTCCATCCTTCTGTATATAATTCGCGTTAATATTTTGCAGCCATGACTTATTAAACTGATGGTTCTGTAGTTTTCACACCTGTCTGCACCTGCTTTCTTTGGAATGGGGATTATAACATTTTTCTTAAAGTCTGAGGGTACTTCGCCTGTCTCATACATCTTACACACAAGGTGAAACAGGTTTGTCATGGCTGGTTCTCCCAGAGACTTCAGTAGCTCTGAGGGAATATCATCTACTCCAGGGGCCTTGTTTCGACTTAGGTCTTTCAGGGCTCTGTCAAAGTCTCCTCTCAGTACAGTATCTCCTATTTCATCTTCATCTACATCCTCTTCCCTTCCTACCATATTGTCTCGAAGTTCATTTCCTTTGTAGAGCCCCTCTATATACTCTTTCCACCTTTCAGCTTTCCCTTCTTTGCTGAGAACTGGTTTTCCATCAGTGTCCTTGATATTCATAGAGCTGTTTTTCATATCTCCAAATGTTTCTTTTACTTTCCTGTAGGCTGTATCTATTTTTCCCCTATTTATACATTCTTCTACATCCTTGCATATGCCTTCTAGCCATTCCTGCTTAGCCATTTTGCACTTCCTGTCAATCTCATTTCTTAGTCGTCTGTACTCCATTTTGCCCGTTTCATTTACTGCATTTTTATATTTTCTCCTTTCATCGATTAAATTTAGTATTTCCTGTGATATCCAAGGATTTTTTGTAGGTCTTGCCTTCTTACCTATTTTGCCCTCTGCTACTTTCACTATTTCATCTCTCAATTTTACCCATTCCTCCTCTACTGTTTTATTTTCCCTTGTTTCTGTCAATTGTTGCCTAAAGTTATGGTCAGAGTCTATATCTGCCCCTGGGTATGTTTTACAGTTTAAAACCTGGTTCCGAAATCTATGTCTTACCATTACAAAATCTATCTGGTATCTCCCGGTGTCTCCTGGTCTCTTCCACGTATACAACCTTCTTTTGTGATTCTTGAACCAGGTGTTTGTTATAACTAAATTATGTTCTGTGCAAAATTCTACCAGGCGGCTTCCTCTTTCATTCCTTTTGCCCAGACCATATTCACCTACTATCTTCCCTTCCCTTCCTTGTCCTACTACCGAATTCCAGTCTCCCATAACAATTAAGTTTTCCTCTCCCTTAATTGTCTGAATAATTTCCTTTAGCTCCTCATATATTTCTTCGATTTCCTCATCATCGGCAGAGCTAGTTGGCATATAAACCTGTACTACTGTTGTCGGTGTTGGCTTCGTATCTATCTTGACAATGATAATGCGATCACTGTGCTGGTCATAGTAGTTTACCCGCATTCCTATTTTCTTATTCATTATCAGTCCTACTCCTGTGATACCCCCAATTGATTTTGTATTTATAATCCTGTACTCGCCGGACCAGAAATCCTGTTCATCCTGCCACCGAACTTCACTAATCCCGACTATATCTAACTGCAACCTATCCATTTCCCTTTTTAAATTTTCTAATTTTCCTACTCTATTAAGGGATCTAACATTCCACGCTCCGACCCGTAGCATGCCAGTATTGTCTTTCCTGGTGATCACATCCTCCTGAGTAGTCCCCGCCCGGAGATCCGAATGGGGGACTATTTTACCTCCGGAATATTTTACCCGAGAGGATGCCATCATCATATGTTCATACAGTAGAGCTGCATGTCCTCGGGAAAGGTAACAGCTGTAGTTTCCCCTTGCTTTCAGCCGTTCGCAGTAGCTGTGTGGCAAAGCCACATTAGCTGATGTTACAAGGCCAGCTCAGTCAATCATCCAGACTGTTGCCCCTGTAACTAATGAAAAGGCTGCTGCCCCTCTTCAGGAACCACACGTTTGTCTGGCCTCTCCACAGATACCCCTCCGCTGTGGTTGCACCTACGGTACGGCTATCTGTATCGTTGAGGCACGCAAGCCACCCCACCTCGGCAATGTCTGTGGTTCATGGGAGTGGGTTAACAATTATACTGGACTAATAATATCCACTAATGATTCATATGTTTAAGATGTTGGACAAGGTACAGTGAATAAGAAAGAAGCATGACTTCGAACTGGAAAGAGTATGAATGCTGTGAGAGCTTTAAATGTCTTTTGTCTGTGGTGACAGAGTAATTATATGAGATAAGAAATATGTGTAAGGATTGCACCTGGTAGTAGGTGTTACTTTGTTCTGATTAAAGTACCAGTATTTAAAGCAAGAAGCCTTAGTAGGAAACTGATGCTGACTGTGTACCACATGATAGTGAGACCTGTGGTGATGTATGATTTGGAGACTTTGATTATGATGCAAAATGATGAGGAGTTGTTGCAGAAATGGGAAAAGAAGAACTTAGAAAAATCTATGGGGCAGTGAATGATAGGGGTTTTAGGTGAATCAGAAGTAATAATGAGGCCAGAGAGTTGTAGAAAAAGCTAGATATTATGGCAGAAATAAAGAGTAATATACTAATTAGTTGGGACATGAGAAAAGAATGGTGAAGAATAGCAGTCAAGAAAGTTTTAAAAGGAAAACCAGATGGATGCCATATAACAGGCAGACCAAGTACCAGATGGCTAGACAATGTGGAAGAGGTTTGAGAAGGATGGGAGTTACAAGATGGAGAGGCAATGCAGCCAACAGAGAAGAGTGGGTGGAGATTGTCCAGGAGGACAAGGCCCTACACAGGCTGTAGTGCATAGGTATAAGTAATGATTCATCTTGTGCATCGGGACAATAACAGAAAATCAGTGACTCGGAAGTGCAGAGATCAACCTTCTGTGGGAAGGCAGAAATGGACATTGCTGACATCAAAGATATAATCAACCCTTGGATCCCCCTGTGTCTTTATCCATGCCTCTAAAAAATATTAGTACACCATCAGCAGCTATGCCTTAAAGGATGGCTGGTTTCACAATAATATCCAGGTAGACTGTTTTACAATAGATTGCAAGCTGTCAGATTCTATCAGTTCTCATCACCCTCTTACACTAATTGCTTTCTTTAATAAGAGTGGACACCTAGCGAAACATCCTGCATGATTTGTAACTCCTAAGGTGTTCATCTTTGATGTTGATGTTCCAAATGTTTCTAATCACTATGGTATGAAATTTTTCATTAAATATTCATAGTGTAAGTTACATATTTGTCTTAAAAATTTGTTGGTTGCTCAGTACTGTCAATATCGTGAATTTAATACAACCTTCTATGGGAAGTATGATCTCTACACCTCCTTGACACTCATTTGCAGTCGCCCTCCTGATTAAATGCTGAGTTATTAATAGCTAATATTTTTTTTGCCACAATTGTTAACGAAGCATTTTCAGATGGGCCTTACCTATAGATTGAACCTGTAACCTCATATTCCAGGGGTGCCTTAACAGATTAGTATTTTTGGACTGTTGAGTACCTGATAGTGATGACATAGAAAAGAATTGAAGGTACCATAATATGAATCTTGCTGCCAATCATATGCTTGAAGATAGACACAAGCTATCTTGTGAAAGCTAGCTTATAATTATTCAAGAATCAGCTTTAAATAATGAATTAAGGAATATTTTACAAAACTCTATGTATTGCTTCTGTAGCATGGGCGGCTTAAGGGCCAGCAGGGCCTGGCCCCAGCTGAAGTTCTGTGACGCAACCTTGTAATAAGTACTGTTTTCAGCATTATATCAACCATTTTGAGTAGGGCAGAATTTTGGTGTAGAACAAGTAACAGAATGGAGTCAATCTGGCCATGTTTCCACAGTTCTGTCATAGAGACTCTCTCTGAATACTGCAGTCACAGTGACAAGCTCTTTCCCTCGCCCATGCAAGGGATAGGGCTACATCGGTTGGGCCTGGTTCATGCATTCCCCCTACTTGCCCACATCAGTGACCGCGCCTGCCTTTTGCCCCTACTTGCCCACCTGTCTGCACGTCAAAACAAGGTTTAGAGCCAGCCGCCTAGGGCGTGAAGCCCGAATTTGAAAGTATTGGATACAGTTTTGCGAGCAGCTGTTAAACTGATGTTCCTCATACTGCATTTTAATAGCTCTCAAACACAACTCTTTTGGCCATTAGCCTTCGTCAGAAAACACAGACACTATTGTATCGTTCATACAATCACACAGGCACACCTCAGACATAAAACTGCCATCTCCAATACATATGCTCCAAATTCGAAGTGTACGGGTTTGAGATGGCGGTTTGCCGTTGTGATTATAGTATCACAAGAGTTATGGCCAAATGATAAGGTGTGTGTGTGTGTGTGTGTGTGTGTGTGTGTGTGTGTGTGTGTGTGTGTGTCGAGAGCATACATGTGTACGCGCACATTCGTACTGGTCCACTAGCTTACCTGGTTTTGTGTTAACTTTTGTAGTTGTTGGTGACCCATTTTATTTACAAAAAGAACCCTATATGGCTTAGATCATAGTCGCAATTTGTTTTTATTTAGTGTATTAGATACAAGTTTCAGTGCGCAGTGCCATACTCAGCCCTTTCCCTATCCCAAAGTCGTCACGTTCACTTTCCCAGTAGGTGTGTAAAATTCTTGGGAAGCCAGGATGACAACTGTGTTCGCTAAGGATGGTACTGTGCACTGAAACCTGTGGTCAGGCGTTAGTAGACTAAATAAAAAACAAACTGTGTCTATAGACTGAAAGACATATTCTTACGATCGTAGTGCTGGCTGTTACAACCTCTGTATGTCAAGAATATGTAATATTTCAGGAAGTACGGCAAGTTAGTTGTTTGGAGCTAGATAAGTTTGAATCGTAGTATCATAGTTCCCCTAGCTGCCATCCTGATGGTTCACTTCCTAATAAAAAATTCTATAGTACCTACAGTATTTTGTCGTTTTTGTTTCGAACTGTAATTAACCATTTTTAATAATTTTTAGAGATTACATGAGAAATAATGTGAAATGATTCCTTTCTAAAGTTTAACCTTCTGTCTGGGCTTTGCCAGCAATAGTGATCATGACGCCGCTGTCCTATGGATGTGAAATACAGTAGCAACCAACTGTTTGGACGAATGTGCTTGAGCAACCATTCTTTCCACAACTCGTACGTGAATAGAATGATAAAAAGCTCTGTGACTCATGCGATGGAAAAAGCAGCCTACTGGTACATTCGGTCAAACACTTCATTTATTTGCAAAGATGGATGCAGGTGTAGAATTAAATTACGATGGATATAGAAGTCATGCATTGTGCAGAGTTCTCCTTTGTGTTTTTTGTGACCTTATTTTTTTTGGCCTGTCTTGAGGTTAGATAATCTTAAAAATATTCTTCGTTTCAATAGTATCCTGCAAAACTCGATGTTATTCAGGGGAAATCAGTTCAAAATGTTCAAATGTTTGTAGAACTTATGGGACTTAACTACGGGGTCAACAGTCCCTAAGCTTACAAACTACTTACGAACTAGCTAAGACTAAGGACGGCACAAATATCCATGCCCGAGGGGGGATTCGAACCCCCGACCGTAGTGGCCTTGCAGACCGTGACTGGAGCGCCTCAGTCCCCTCGGCCACCGCGGCCGGAGGGAAATCAGTAATTATACAGTTAGTGAAGAATGAAACTCATATACGCAAGAATCTTTTTGCCAAGGAGAGGAGGTTTCACTGATAGTGTAGTGTCTACTATGCATGTCATCTGCCCTCGTTGCACAGTACTAATAGTACGATAAAGAGTTGTTAGCAAAACTGAAAGTCACACATTATGCAACAAATTTTATTCTTCCTTGTGTGGTTTGAGAGTCAATGCAAGTCGTTCATGCATGAGCTGTGGAGGGATATTGTGATGTTTTAGTTGTAAACATGGCGGAAGTGAAAGGGAAATGCGTGTAGAGTGCGGAATTGCGATCTTTGTATCTGTTTATCGTCGGTGTTAAAAGAGAGATCGTTTAGTGATATGCTGTGTGCACCACTTCTCTTAAAATTTGCTAGGTCAAGGGGTTGCACGTCGAAATTACAAAGGGCATTCGAAAAGATACGAACCGGTGGCATAACTAAAGAAACCAGCAAGATCGGCCTTAACCATCCAGCGCCCCGTTCGAGTCGCCCACTTGGCGCCCTTTATTATAAAACAGCGATCTTGGTAGTGCTTTGCAACAGGTATTTGAATGTTTTCTAGAAATCTTCTTAAATGATTAATTACGTCATCTTATAACATGATTTTTCATTGTGAATTTGAGGATTTTATAAAATAACTAGAAGAAACTAAAGACCTGTGTTCGATTCCCTGTCTGGCACAAATTTTCATGTGTTACAGATCTATTGTTCATACCTAAAAGGACAACTGAAGTTAGAAAATTTAGCAATTTGTGAAATTTGCGATCACTTCATGCATTTATTTGTGTGCAGGTCATTTTGATGATATTTTAGTTCACTGTTAATAATCATGCACTGCAACTGGAAACGTGTAATGTTTTATTATGTACAGATTAGTGAGCTGATGTTTACATTTGCAAAACAGATGTTCATGGTATGACACGCCAACGATTTGTATATAAACTCTTTTTCTAATGTATTTGCTGAAGGTGCAAATGTCATGTTTGACTCCAGTTTTAATATTTACACTAGTGGTGCGGTAGTTAAATATACAGGGTGTTCCATTTATCTCGTGGCTACACGCGCAGGTTGTGTTTTTCCCCCTTTACGAATGAATGACGCATCTCCCTGCTAATAACGCACTGCGCGTCTTTTCCGTCACTGTTGTTGAAACAGTGAAACGATGGATGTTGAATGAGACTGATCAATATTTTATTTTCGAAAAGTTTGTGATTGTGTACTGTAATACTGGTTTTATAGTACCAGTTTTATTTTAGGGGCCAAATTTATTTATTTATTTAGCCATGTGTTATCCTACGTGACGCTCCTGGATTTCGGTGCCCTGGGTGACTGCCCGGGTTGCCCCACCCTAAAGCCGGCACTGGAAACCAGTATGTGTATGTTAGAAGTATTGACCCTAGCTCTTGAGACACTTGTTCCGCAATGACACAATGTGGAGAATGGCTGTCTCATAAAATTTCCGGGGCTGTGATGTGAACCAGTTTCGCACGTGCAGCTGGATGTCGTCATCCGACCACGGAGGCTATGGCGGTCCTGGACAATGAGTACATCAACCAGCTGGACGATGTCATTGATAATGCAGTTTGGTGCTGCAGAGTGTGCATCATTGGCTAATGACACCTGAAGCACGTGTGTTACGCCTTGACCCTTGGAAGGGACATACAGTGTTTACCGTACACTTGTGACATTTGTCGATGAATGTGCGTTCCACCTACTCCTTCTGCTGTCAGAAAACGAACATCTCTTTGCATTTATTTTGACGCCTCCATGTCAATGTTTACGATGCGACTGGCAGTGTTGGACGATTGATGCATTCTGCTGATAGCTTTGAATAGTTATGTGATGTGCACGCATGTCCTCTAGCGACGGGCTGTGAACTTACACCTCATTACACACGCCACGATATTACCCTCCTATCACCGATCTGCACATTTCAGATTCTGGCTCATTTCTTATTGAACGCCGCTTATATTTCAAAACTATTTCGATCCTTAATATTCATGTGCCAAGTCTAAATGAGAGGGTATTGTGATAGATGTGATTAGCAGTACATTGTTCAAATGTTTGTTAAGCTTATGGGACTTAACTACGGGGTCATCAGTCCCTAAACTTACAAACTACTTGTGAACTACTTACGAATTAGGACGGCACAAATATCCATGCCCGAGGGGGGACTCGAACCCCCGACTGTAGTGGCTGTGCTGACCGTGACTGGAGCGCCTCAGTCACCTCGGCCACCGTGGCCGGCAGTACATTGTTCTCGACGGCGAGTGTTCATCAGAGACGAATGTATCGTCAGGCGTGCCCCAGGGGAGTGTGATAGGACCTCTATTATTTTCTATCTATATAAATGATCTGATGGACAGAGTAAGTTGTAATTTGCGGCTGTTTGCTGATGATGCTGCGGTGTGTGGGAGGGTGTCGTCTGTAACTGACTGTAATAGCATATAGGATGACTTACACAAAATTTCTAGTTGGGGCGAGGAATGGCAGCTAGCTCTCAATGTAGAAAAATTTAAGGTGATGCGCATGAGTAGAAAAAGCAATCCCATAATGTTCGAATACAGCATTAGTAGTGAGCTTCTTGATGCTGTCGCGTCGTTCAAATATCTAGGCGTAACATTGCAGTGCGATATGAAATGGAACGAACATGTAAGGACAGTTGTGAGTAAGGCGGACAGCCGACTTCGGTTTATTGGGAGAATTTTGGGAAGATGTACTTCATCTGTAAAGGAGACCGCGTATAAAACGCTTGTACGACCACGTCTTGAGTATTGCTCAAGTATTTGGGACCCGCAGCAGATCGGTTTGAAGGAAGACATAGAGGCGGTTCAGAGGCGAGCAGCTAGATTTGTTAACGGTAGGTTCGACCAATGTGCGAGTGTCACGGAAATGCTCCGGCAACTCAATTGGGGATCGCTGGAAGAAAGACGACGTTCTTTTCGTGAATTTCTGTTTAGTAAATTTAGAAGGCTGGAATTTGAAGCTGAGTGTAGTACGATCTTGCTGCCGCCTACTTACATTTCGCGTAGTGATCACAAAGACAAGATAAGAGAAGTTGGGGTTCGTACGGAGGCATATAGGCATTCTTTTTTTCCTCGTTCAATTTGGGAGTGGAATAGGAAATGAAGTGCCTAGTAGTGGTACAGTGTACCCTCCGCCACGCATCTTACGGTGAATTGCGGAGTATGCAGATGTAGCCCATTAACAATGCCAGAATTGGAAAAGTGGTTGAATCTGAATTGTATTACTATGTACACAGACGCTACCAATCACTATTGGGGAAAAATTGTTGGCTCGATAAGTTATGTTAATCGGTTACAAAAAAAAGTAAAACAGACGAGGTAAATTTGTTACTATTATGTTGTATAATCGGTAGATGGTGCTTATTGTGTGACAATATGCGTGGCTGACCTCGACAGAGGTGGTGACGAGCTGGTGCGGCTGTTCCTCGGGCTGGTCCTCCTCCCACCAGGAGGAGGGCGAGGCGGCGCCGCCGCCGCTGGCGCTGGCGCACTCGGACGCCGTGTGGAAGGAGGAGCTGCGCGTGCACGTGCACTCGGAGGCCGTCAGGAAGTCGTCGTCCGAACGGTCGCCGCCCGCGCCTCCGCTGCCGCTGCCGCCCGCGTCGCCCGAGCCCCAGTTCTGCAACAACACCTCATCACACTAGCGCCGGCTTATCACGAGCAGCAGCTGCGGCACGACTGAGCGCAGTAACTCGAAAGTTTTGAATCGAGTTGTATACGCGGTAGTGGGTATTAAAATGAAACAGAACTACAGTGTGACAGACTACTTAGGACAGTACATTTAAGGAATTTAAGATCAGCAAGACCAAGACTTGAAATGACCACAAACAGAGGGAACAAGTTCAAACATCTACAGTGATCAAAACAATTTCGGGATCAGTTGAGATGTCTAGGTTCTGAACTACTGTCATCGGCAGAATGAACTAAAATGGTTCGTCGTTTTTCTGTCGGTTATGTGGAGTGGAAACAACAACATTACGGCAGTTGAGATAACAGTAATAACAAAAAGGTGCTGCAGAAGCGTTCGAGTTGACTTGTGTTTGCCAAATACGAGCAGTTGTGTTCAGATAGTGTAGTGAGCAGGTAGTGCACTGCAACAACAATGTGTTTTACCCAAAGCAGTGGCATAAAATTTTTGTAATTCCTAGGAACTTACCTAAGTTGTTCATCAGTCCCTAGGCTTACAAATTACGTAAAGTAACTTATACTAAGGAAAACACACCCACCCATACCCGAAGGAGGACTCGAACCTCCGACGGCGCTCCACCTCGCTCCGACCTCGCTCCACCGCAAGGCGCCTTAGAACGCTCGGCCACTCAACCGTGGCTAGGCTATGGCATTGAGACCCATAGAAAGGTTGGAAGTGGGGAAGCAACAGAGGGAGGTGGCTTCAGCCACAGAGTAACATATCTGTGCTGCAACTATTGGAGTGTAATTTCCAGGATCTGGACGCGATTTCAGATAACAGGAACCCTGAAAAGAAGGCAAGGCCAATGTCGTCCATGGGTAACATCAGCAAGAGATGACCGTTAACAACCCGTCGAGACAGGAGGCTGAATGCAACTCAGCTGTAACGCATCCTACATGCAGCAACAGGACGTGCAATATCAACACAAACAGTCCGAAATCGCCTTCAGGAATGTGGCCTCTACGCACGGAGACCTATGTGGTGTGTCCCGTCAAAACCATGACACCGTTTAGTTCGCATAAACTGGGTGGAGGAACATTAGCATCGGAGTCCTAACGTATGGCTCCGGGGTCTGTTCACAGATGAGTCAACATTTTGTTTTCAGCCGCACAGTCGTCGTTCCCTCGTCTGGAGAGAACGTGGAACTCTGAACAATACTGCTTATGTGCAGAAACCATCAACATATTATCGTAGTGGACGAATGGTGTGGGCAGGAGTACGGATCTGCATGCCATTCAGAATGGCGCTTTGACTGTTAAGAGAGATAGAGATGAGATCCTTCGAGCTTTTATTGTACCATACTTTGGTGCCGTAGGAAATGGGTTCCTTATGGTGGGCGATACGTTCGTTCCCATAGAGCTACACTTGTGGATAACATGTCTGAAGCTGTGGGCATTGAATTAATGGAGTGGACAGCTTGTTTTCCGGACATGAAGCCGCTTCAGCATGTCTGTGGTAAACTTGGAAGACGAATTGTAGCAAGACAGTACCTCCCACAACGGTTGCAGATCTGGATATTGCACCCATGAAACAATGGATATCCCTCAATATCATATAGATAACCTCATAATGTGCATGCCGCGCAGGTGTGCACCTGTTCTGGCCGTCCGAACTGATCACTCAATTTTAGAAGGCAACGAGAATGACTTTTTCACGATTATGGTAGTTCCATGATGTCTCGCTCTAAGTAAACGCCATATAAACCTCAAGTAAAGGTTGAGGTAGCAAAATATCATAGTGTATCACACATTAATTACAATTGTAACCAATATATGAATAAAATTCGTTGAGCGCGTCATTACGTAAGCTAGAGAGCAGGTCTCGAACCCCATCCCTTTGCAGTTCCTAGAGGTATTGATATCGCGAGGACGGCGTGTTGCAGTTACCGCCATTTTAGTGACACGTGCTTCCAATTACCTTGAGAATAGTCTGTCTTCGTCAGAGGTTCGAGTTGAGTTAAAGTAGTTTGTAAGTCTAGGGACTGATGAGCACTGCAGTTTGGTCCCATAGCGTTACAAACATTTGAACAGCCTGTTGTAGCCATCCGCAACGAACTTGTGATGTTTCGGGCTTCGAGTTACTCCGCAATTGCCATAGTTGCGATAATGTTATCGTCCCTTTTGCATAGCCAGATTCGGGCGCAGCAAAACCGTTATGTAAATTGATATTTACCTAGGTCCGACTCCAGTTTCTGTAATCGGTCCGTAACCCGTGTCAGGTTTCTTCAATTTCATTTATGAGCGCTCTTTGAGGAGTGATCTTTGTTCCGATGTAATGTGTAAATCGTTGTATTTGTGGCCGCGGTGGAGTAGCCGAGCGGTCTAAAGCGTCTCGCTGCGGAGCGCGCGGTTGCTCGCCGTGGAGGTTCGAGTCCTCCCTGGGGCATGGGTGTGTGTGTTGTCCTTAGGTTAGTTTACCTAGGTTTAAATAGTTTGTAAGCTGCGGACTGATGACCACGCAGTTTGGTCCGATAGATTTACAAACAACAAATGTTGTATTTGTGACTTTTCTACAGCAAGTCTATTTCTCTCCCAGCGGCTTCATTCACTGAATGGTGAATTATGAAAACTTGCGACAGGACTACGTCCAATATTTGTGCTTTATTCAGAAAATATTTTTCGACCGACTCTCCCGACTGTCATTGTCTGTAGCTTCCCTTTCTGTCCCATTCTTTAAATTAATTCTTTACTAGGCGACGAAACACCTGCTATAAGAAACGAAGTCCGATTGCTTGGGACAGAAGATCTACAGGTGAGTGATCTGCTCAGGAACAATGTTTACCGAGCTTCTTTCAAAGTTAATTCTCCCATCTTTTATTGATTCAGACTCTTAAGAGAAGAGATTGCAGCTATAGTTACTTTCAAGAACACGTTCAGGCTACAGGCTGATGCCGCCAAGACGGAAGTAGGTCGGTGTGGTCAGACGTCACGTACTAGGCATTCGGGAGAGCCCTCCTCGAAGTAAAGGGCGCGGTGACGCACCGTCGCGAATGGGAGTGCAGCTGGCGGTTCTGAGAAGGGAGCGGTTTGCGGCGATGACGGCTGCGCCTGGGCCTGTGATCGCGGCCGCGCCAGATGCTCCGCGCGGCGCGGCTGCAGGTGTGAGCCACCGCCGCTGCTGCCGCTGCCGCGTGTATTTCAGGCGCGCCTGGTTCCGCCCACGCTATCCGCCGCGCAGAGCCGCTCTGCACGACACGAGGGTCAAGGCAGGCCGGCGACACGCCACTACTTCTGTTTTCCACAAGACACGAAAAACCGTGTCCAAATGCTCTGCCAATAAAATAGCAACACTGCAAAAGTGGCAATACAACAAACGTCAAATTGGTATGAACACGAGTACATGCTTAGGTACGAAAAGATTAAAGTTTCAGCACGACCGTACACAGTGGGTAGCAGTACAGTCAGCTAAATTTTGTATATAACATTACGCACCGGATACTATATTCAGAAACGCCCACTTCTGGGTGATCGAAAAGTCAATATAAACAGTGGCGCCTGGTGATATTGTGCTAATGTGCTGCAGCACACTGTGAATATATTACTAAAATTATGCCATTTTTCTCTTCGAAAGCAAGCGAGAAATCGCTGCAAAATTACATCCTTTCTCTTGGAATGCGACCCAGATATCACAATAAAATTATGCCAATTCCCTTCCAATACGTATTACAATGCTAGTAATAAGGATGAAAACGCATTCTGGAGCGCTCTCGCCGCGATAACTGGAAACCAGCTCCGTGTGCTGAAGTGGGATTCAGCCGCGCTGGTACGTGCACACAGAGGCGGCGCAGTCGTCTATTCGCTAGTGCGCATGCGCAGACGTGACGTCAGGCCTGGCGACACAGGTGTGCTGAGACCGACTGCAGCACCAGATCAATATTTCTCTTCGCGCTGCGTGTAACGGTCGCGGAAGAATAGTATATGACGAATATTGCGGCATACAGAGTCAAATAGCGCGTTGTCTCTCAAACCTACTTGTGTGAGGCTCGTATTCAGATACCTCTGAGCAGTTTCATTGGTCACTTGTGTAGAACGCAGATGACGTGGTGGGAATATTGCTAAGCTCCTTTATTTCCATTGTCAGTAACGCTTTTTATTTTACTATATTTTGTTTCCTGTTTATTTTTGTAATATTGTAGCACACTGGTCAAATTTTGTACCAGCCGCCACTGAATATAAATTTGAAAACTTAATCACATTCCATTCCATGATGGTGGTGGCGGCTGGTGCAGCAACAGTTTTGGGTAATTAAATAATTCTCAGTCTCTGTTGCAGTATTCTTTATTACTCCAATTACGCGTTTCGCGCTGTTAGCGCATCGTCAGACTGGAAACAGACAAATGTTTTATTACAGTCCGTGTACGTGGCGGGCAGCGAATCTAATGTGGCTAAGGTGAGTAAATTTTGAAAAGTCAGACTTACTTAGGCGGAGATGGAACAACAGAACTATCTAAAGCTGTGCTGGAGGTAGCTTAACAATTTGTGTTCTGTCATTGGGCCCCTGAAAAGAGGTAAACGTACAAAGTACCTAACGGATATTTGAAGTAGAATAACTAGGGGCTAAAGGGGTACAGTATGGAAATTAACAGAATGTTTTTTATATGGTAAAACTCACCATAGCAGCAGACGAGTTATGTTTCGCAGTTATTAACAGTACTACCGTTGTAAATGTGGACCTGCCGCGACAGCGACTCCTCTGCTGCTATGGTGAGTTTTACCATATAAAAAGCATTCTGTTAATTTCCATATTGTACCCCTTTAGCCCCTAGTTATTCTACTTCAAATAGCCGTTAGGTACTTTGGGCCCCTGAAAAGAGGTAAACGTACAATGACAGAACACAAATTGTTAAGCTACCTCCAGCACAGCTTTAGATAGTTCTGTTGTTCCATCTCCGCCTAAGTAAGTGTGACTTTTCAAAATTTACTCACCTTAGCCACATTAGATTCGCTGCCGCCACGTACATGGACTGTAATAAAACATTTGTCTGTTTCCAGTCTGACGATGCGCTAACAGCGCGAAACGCGTAATTGGAGTAATAAAGAATACTGCAACAGAGACTGAGAATTATTTAATTAATAAATCACATCACGGAATAATGTAGATAGATAGATAAAAATTGACACACATGCTTGGTATGACATGGGGATTTATTAGAGCTGTAATGAGAGAATCAGATGCACCAGCAGTCGCAGCATGTCGACGTTACCTGTAAAGGCGCTTAATGAAGCTGTATTATCAGAATCGGGAATGTGCTGGTTCAGCGTTACGATCCTGCCGCCATAGGAAGGGGATTCGAACGGGTAAAGGTCCGTTCACAAATGCAGCCGTGGCGAGAACGAGTTCGAAGACACTGGTTGTTTAGACGTTAGACCCAGTAGTGGCCGACCGAGCACAAGGCGTAATGCCACTGCGACAGTTCAGGAAGAAGTGGAGGCTGTAGCGGGTTCGTCTATACACGGGGAAGTCAGCGCTCCTGCAGACTCACGTCGCATCGGCATTCCATACACTACTGATTGGTTAGCACTTAGGCGTACCCTCCAATGTCATCCTTACAAAATCCATCGGCATCATGAACTGTTACCTGGAGATTTAGTGAAGCGGAGGGCATTTGCGGTGTGGGCTTTTCAAAAGATGGCGGAAGATGACGATTGGTTGAGTAACGTGTTGTGGACCGACAAAGTTCATTTCACGCTCAGAGGGTCTGTCAACGCCCACAACTGCAGAATTGGGCTGGATTTAACACATCTGGCGTTATCGGGCCTTTTTTCTTCGAGGAACTGCTACCATGACGGTTAAGGGAACGCCGATATGTTACAGAATCGCACCATCCCCAGCCTGGCTGGTAAACACCTGCTGGAACGTACGATTTTTATGCAGGATGGCGCTCCACCTCATATTGCTAGACGCGTGAAAGACCTCTTGCGCGCGTCATTTGGCCATGATCGTGTACTCAGCCGCCACTTTCGTCATGCTTGGCCTCCCAGACCTCAGTCCGTGCGTTGACTTTGGGGTTACCTGAAGTCGCAAGTATATCGTGATAGACCGACATCTCTAGGGATGCTGGAAGACAACATCCGACGCCAATGTCATAATAACTCTGGACATGCTTTACAGTGCTGTTCACAACATTATTCCTCGACTACAGCTACTGTTGAAGAATGATGGTGAACGTACTGAGTATTTGCTGTAAAGAACATCATCTTTGCTTTGTCTTAATTTGTTATGCTAATTATTGCTTTTCTGATCAGATGAAGCGCCATCTGTCGGACATTTTTAAAATTTTTTGTTGTAATAGAACCCCATGTCATTCCAAGCATGTGTGTCAATTTTTATCTCTCTATCTACATTATTTCGTGGTTTATTAAGTTTTCAAATTTATACTTTTTGATGACCCGGTATATTGATCGTTAGGACATCGTTTTGTTCATCACATATTGAGGAGCGTCTCAGTTCACGTATCGGAGTTTAGTCGTACATCACGATGGACGTAATCGTGTGTGTAAGTGCCAAGTAGGACAAATGTTGTCTCTTGTATTCCTCGCCGGGGTTCAGTGCCTATCATGATTGTAAGGGATGCCACTGAGTACACCCGATGTTCGTACGGTAGATAATTTATAAAGCAGCTGTTACATTTCCGGCATCTTAAGACCAACTGGTGTGCAGTGCATACAGAATAACGCCTACTACCCATGCTGTCTTGGCCTATCTTGGCATAGAGCGAGTTCAGCTGTTGTCCTGCCCAGCAAGTTTACCATATCTGTCAGCCGTTTAGAAAAAAACTGTTATTTTGTTGTCGAGGCACGGCTGGTAGGATAAATTTTTTTCCATAAACAATATATCAATTAGTGCCCCCCTCCATTTTTTTTTTTTTTCGTTCTTGCACTTTCAAACGTTCCAGTTTTCGCTGCTAATAGTTTTGCATTGCATACAGAGTTTTACTTGGGTGTACTTGGTGTCCCTGTAAAGAAGCTAATTGTGATACGACCTCTACATAAATCTTAATGGTTGTGGCGCCGCTGTGAGATTTGCGCCAAATTTGCGTGGGCCTTAAATCGGCACAGACCGAAAGATCCGCGTGTAACCACTCATCAGTTCCGATGATTGACAACGCACAATTTCTTTCTTGTATTGATGCATCATTCATCAGAGTTCTTTGTACTCTATGCTCAGGAAAGTTAAAGACTTTGTACTAAATTTCACACCTCGTCTACCTCTAAATCATCGACAAATTTGATCAGTTTTAACCGACTTCAAAAAAGGAGATGGTTTTCAATTCGACTGTATTTTTTTCCTTCATACCATGTTATACACATACAGTAAGTAAAATTTCATTTTATGCTGTGCCTTTAACTGAGCTGTTTTAATGGGCTACAGTGAAGGTTTCTCCTGATGTGTTTTTAAGATAGGTTTCATCGTCTATTGCATATTTTGCGTATTATTGAATTAAACGGTCATCAAGTATTTGCAGCATTGCGTCGGAAGTGTGTGCCGTTAGCTTGTCGTTTCCTAGCTATTGCCTGTTACGCTAAAGTGCCCCCACCGGTTAAATTTGCTTAATCGTTTGAACTGGACAGACAATGGTAAGGGAAGTTCAGATTGAAACGAGGCTAATTACATCATATAAGATTTTATGTGATTGATTGATGACTAAATCTTGACTATTAAATCAGCGGCACTAAGTGTAATGCAATACTTGCTCATTTATTAAGGGTATAAGCTGCACTAGAGAAAAAATACTGCAGTTAGAAATGCACCCCGAGGTACCATAAAGTCTACTGTCCTTACTGCTGACGTGTAATTTTTGCTAATTCACATACCGTGAAATAATACTGGGCAACTTCCACTTTGTCTGTGAAAACCACTTTTATGGAAACGCTCGACATGACCGTTTATAGGACACACTTTAGGGATGTGCACCTCGTTTATTGGTTGGCGCTTTTTTGTCATAGCTTTCCTAACTGGCGATTATCCGAAAAAAATTGGTTCGACTGCATGTGCTGTACCAAGCTTTGGTCGTATTGGTTTTTGTCTGAATTCTATATTTATGTGGTTTTAATTTCGTTAATTATTTCCATTTTTGCTGTGGTGGAATCATGTATATTTCGTACCTTTCTTGATTTATTTAAATTTGTTTAGTTAGTAATTGGTGGAAAATGTGTGATTAATATTTGTGACTTTTTAGCAGTGATTGTTTACTTGTCATTATTTTAAAACGTTTGATCCAATGTTCGTACGGAGTGGTTGCAAGGGATTTCATTTAAGTATAATCCGATAGCAACAGAAATCACAAAATTACATTTCCTATGTGAGCTGTGCATGATGGTTCGAATACCACTTTAAGCTATGTATATCCTATAACTTTCTGGGGAAGTCAGCTCTAAGGTCGGAGGAAGATGACGGTATCCAACTTCCAGTATTTCTACAGGATCATCCCTAGTAGAGCACTGCTGTTCTTCAAAACAATCTTTGGATTAATGACTGCTTTACTATATGATATAAACGATTTTTCACATGCCTCTTATCTGTATTTTCTTTGATCCGCCCCCTCCGAAACTTCAGGTATAGGTACAATACGATTGGGGAACAAAAGGCAACTCTAAAACCAGCGGATAGAACATTTTAACACGCATAATTTGCAATTCATTATAAACGTTTATAAATACCTACTTTGTAATTAATAAGCTAAAAGGAGACATAATTTGTACTTAATTATTAGTGAGACGATTTTGTTGTTGGTTGGCATTAAAATTAATTTTACGTTGTTTCTGTATGTGGAAAATGACGGTGGCTGATATGTTGATAGTTTTCAAGTGCCTTTATTTGGAAATGGAAGTTTGTTAGAAGTGGCTTATGAACGAAAGGTGTGGGGGAATGGTTCGGTGACTTCATAGGATTGGAAATAGAGGCACATGTGCAGGTAGGATATCTGAGAGCATATGAATACGTGTGAAGTGTTTCTTAGGAGCATGGATTTTTTGAATAAAAAGTAATACTAGGAAGAAAAGATCTACAGGTTTTCATATAACTGATAGATATCAAGACGCGTTTCAAAGGCACGGAGTGATTGATAGCACACGTTTGACAGAGAGAGAGAGAGAGAGAGAGAGAGAGAGAGAGAGAGAGAGAGAGAGTCAGTACAAGGGACATTAGGTAAAAAAAGAAAAAAAAAATAAGAACATGCTACAATTACAGAATCATGAGTTTTTCGATTAGCGGGAAATGAACTTTTCTAAATTATTGTAGTGTCCGCACTGGAGAAATTACAACAGGCCAAAAAGCAGGGCAGCAAAGACCTGGAATTATTAGCAGGATACTGAAGTGACTGAAATTTGACGCTGCAGTAACACATATAACGGAGACGCTGATTAGAATTACTAATCTACATAGGATGGTTATTTTTCGGTGTCAAGTGAATGATTATCCCACTAGTCATTTTGAGTATTCGAATTCTGAGGAAGAATGATTAGGGTTTAAAGTCTCGTCGAGATTGTGGTCATTAGAGTCGGTCTGAATTTTTTTTTAAGGATGGTGAAGGAAATCGACCGTGCCCTTTCAAAGGTACGATCCCAGCATTTGCCTGGAGCGACGTTGGAAAATCACGGAGAACCTAAATCAGGATGAAATTATATATATATATATATTTGACGACGTTACAGCGTTAAATGAATGAAATAAACCGTTTCTGTCGATCAGTTATGGCTTCACTGTACTAGGTTTAGATGAAATACTAAAGTGCAGCGAATGAAAATTTGTGCCCGGCCGGGATTCGAACCCGGGATGTCCCGCTTACTAGGCCGACGCGTTGGCAACTCCGCCACCAAGGACACAGTGACGAGACCCACTGCATAGGACTCTTCCCTGCACGTCTCCCGCCTCACCCAAATCTCCATTCGCCACGCTGTCTCTTTCCTATACTATGGAGATTTTGGTGTGGCGGGAGACGTGCAAGGATGAGTCCTCTGCAGTGGGGCTGGTCACTGTGTCCTGGTGGCGGAATGGCCACCCCGTTGGCCTCGTAAGCAGGAGATCCCGGGTTCGAATCCCGGCCGGGCACAAATTTTCATTCGCCGCACTTTGGTATTTCATCGAAACCTAGTACAGTCTAGCCATAACCTATCGCATATTGCGATTTATTTAACTAAATCAGTATAGACGAAGGCGGATTTGAACTGCCGTCCTCTGGAATGCGAGTCGGTGTGTTAGCAGTGCGTCATCTCAGTCTGTTTGGGGAGCGAGTGTGCGGTACCTCTGAGTAGGGATGGCGGTTATCGCTGCAACAACCGGTTTTCGGTTATATCGGTTCTTTTCATCTCCAATTTAACCGCACCGTGAAAATTGTTCAAGATAACCGGTTTTTTTAAATAACCGGTTTTCGGTTTTTATTGCTATTATTTCCAGTAGAGTTCGAACGAAACATATTTTGCGGCCGAAACAGAAACCGTAATCGTCGGTTCCTCTAGTTTCGGCCGAAACCGAAACTTACGAAATTTAGTTAATATTTAGGTAAATTTACGTTATGATAAATCACTAGTCTTTCCATATTTTGCAAGATCCCCTCCCAATACTATGCCTTCTTGTGTGTGTGTAAGCCTAACCAGGAGTCCGTAGAAGACGATATACGAAGCATACAGATTTACTGGCCTAGTATTTCCATCCGGCAGTTGCGAATATTGAGCCAAGCACTCCGTAAGTTGGACTTGTGAGCCAGCGCATACGAATATCTCGTTATATACACTATATATAAGTTACAGTCAGTAAATGAACTTCAATCAGTGCTGCAGAAGTATTTCGAAAAATAAAGTCACAGTTCCTACTAACAGTATGATTGTCAGTGTAAATTTACGCAGATTGAACTAGGAAAGCTCTGTACCACATGATCAAAGAATGTCCAAATGGGTGTAAGTTCTTATGAGACCTAAATGCGTAGGTCATCGGTCCCTAGACTTATAAACTATTTGATTAACTTAAACTAACTTACACTAAGGACAACATATACATCCATGACCGAGGGAGGAGGGAGGACTCTAACCTCCGACTTTAGCAGCCGCACAGTCCGTGACATGGAACCTCAGACGGCACGGCTACCTCGCGACGCACCACATGATCAATGTTACCTAAACCCATATTGGTTATTAAAAAAGCTCTCGCTTTCAAGGAATCACATTAATAAAACTTTTTAGCATAACAATTTGATAATACATTAAAAGTTAGTATTCCAAGCTTAGAGTACATCACTTACATAATAGGTATATGAATCGAATTTACCTTCTCTTCCAAGGAACAGTTTTGATGCTTTCTCCTTAAATGACATAGCATGTTTGTAGTACCTACATCCGTTTACAGCTTTTTAAAGCAAATGGAGCATTGTATCTCACTGCTCCCGTACTTCGTGAAGTACTTCCATACTCGGGATGGTGCCATTTAAGACACAACCGATGTCTGGCGACGACAGCAAGGAACTGCCGCATCTACAGACGGAGGCAAGTCTCGTACACTGCCGGTGCACTGCGTCGTCTAATAGGCCACAATAGCTGCACCAGTTCTTAAGTTCTTATGCCGCGCGTTTCTGACTGCCGGGATTGTTCTTAAAGTAACACTGATAACTTTTCTTAGTTTCTGCGATGACCTAATATTTCACAGCAGTGGAAATTTTAGGAATAGCCCTAAATATTAGTCTCTACTTGTTTAAATTTTTTAAAATTATTTACAAAAACCCTTTTTGAACCACTACTACAGGAAGTAGTAGTATCGGTTTTTTTACCCGGTTCTTGGCAATAACTAAAATTAAACCGGTTACAACCGACATCAAATAAATACCGAAAAAAACGGTTATTCAAAACTAAAATACCGGTATCGGTTTTAACCGGTCGGTTTTTCCCATCCCTACCTCTGAGTCGATGATGCGGCGCACGCTGACGTCCCCGGCGCAGAGCGCGGCGTCGAGGCGCTCGGCCAGCTCGGCCACCTCGGCCAGGCGCTCAGAGATGGCGTCGACGGCGGTCGCGTTGCCGCCGGGGCCCTCCTGCTGGCGCTGCTCCTCCTCTTCTTCGTCCTCCCTGCGGGCACACGGCGTACACCATTGCAATAAGCAAAACATCTCACCTTCCTCCTGTGCTTTTAGACTGATCAAAACAATTGGGGGATGAGTTGACATAGCTAGGTTCTGAAGTATTGTCATCGGCAGAATGAACTAAAATGAAACTTCCTGGCAGATTAAAATTGTGTGCCGGAACCGGAACTCGAACCTGGGACCTTTGCCTTTCGCGAGCAAGCGCTCTACCGACTGAGCTATCCCGACACGACTCCGATGCCGCCTCACAACTTTACTTCCGCGCCGGCCGCGGTGGCCGAGGGGGACTGAGGCGCTTCAGTCACGGTCTGCGCGGCCACTACGGTCGGGGGTTCGAATCCTCACTCGGGCATGGATATTTGTGCCGTCCATAGTTGTAGGTAGTTCGTAAGTAGTTTGTCAGTTTAGGGACTGATGACCCCGTAGTTAAGTCCCTTAAGCTTAACAAACATTTGAACATTTTTTACTTCCGCCAGTACATCGCCTCCTACTTTCCAAACTTCACAGAAGCTCTCCTGCGAAACATGCAAGACTAGCACTCCTGGAAGAAAGGATATGGTGGAGACATGGCTTAGCCACAGCATAAGGGATGTTTCCAGAATGAAACTTTTCACTTTGTAGCGGAGTGTGCGCTGATATGAAACTTCCTGGCGAGATACTGGCGGAAGTAAAGTTGTGAGGCGGTATCGTCAGTCATGTCGGGATCGCTCAGTCTGTAGAGCGCTTGCCCGCGAAAGGCAATGGTCCCAGGTTCGAGTCCCGGTTCCGGCAGATAATTTTAATCTGCCAGGAAGTTTCATATCAGCGCACACTGCGCTGCAGAGTGAAAAGTTTCAGTCTGAAATAAAATGGTTCAATATCTTTCTGTTGGTTTTCCGGAGTGTATACAACAACATTACGTCAACCGAGACAGTGGTAGTGACAGTTTCTGCAGAGACCATTAGTGTTGACTCGTGTTTACTCTACCAAACGAATTACACAAGCAGGTGGGTTCAGATAGTGTATTGAGCAGGTAGTGGAATGCAACAGCAACTACTACGTAACTTACCGGAAGCTATGGCATGGAGAGCCCTAGGAAGGTTGGATGTGGAACAGACACAAAGGGAGATAGGTGCAGCTATTGGAGTGTTCCAAAGTGTAATTTCAGACAACAGGAACCATCAAAAGAAGGCAAAGCCAAGGTAGTCCACGGGCAACATCAGCAAGAGATGGCCGTTATCTCCGGTTAACACCCCAACGAGACAGCTGCAACGCACCCTTCAGGCAGCAACAGGATGCGCAATATCGACACAAACAGTCCGGAATCACATTAGGAAAATTTTCAAACGTTTGTAATTCCATCGGACCAAACTGCGTGGTCATCAGTCCGTAGTATACAAATTACTTAAACTAAACTAACCTAAGGACAACACACATACCCATGCCCCAGGGGGGGACTCTAACCTCCACGGCGAGCAACCGCGCGCTCCGCAGCGAGATGCTTAAGACCGCTCGGCTACTCCACCGCGGCAATCACATTCGGAAATGTGGCCTCTTCGCACGGAGGCCTATGCTGTGTGTCCCATTGAAACAATGCCCGCATGGACTGGGCGGAGGATCATCAGAATTGATGTCGTAACGAATGGCGCTGGGCTCTGTTAACAGATGAGTCAACATTTTGTGTTCAGTCGAACGATCATAAAGTATTAAAGTGTCTGTTAAGATTATGTGACTTAACTGCCGGGTCATCAATCCCCAAAATTACAAACTACTCATGCAATAACGTATACTAAAACAGCACAAACTTCCATGCCCGAGGGAGGATTCGAACCGCCGACGGGGAACGGCGTCGCGCATCGGAGCATAGCGCCTCAATGCGCTGGGCCGGAAAATCATCGTTCTCTCATATTGAGAGAACGTGAAACTCGAAACAATCACCAAATTATGATGGTGGAAGAATGGTCTGGATAGGAGTCAGTATTGGCGGACGTATGGGTTGTATGCAGTTCAAAACACGCTTTCACTGCCCAGAGGTGTAGAGACGAGATCTTTCCACCCTTTTTTGTGCCTTACCTTGGTTCCATAGGAGAGGAGTTACTTCTGGTGGATGACAATGCTCGTCCCCATAGAGCTGAACTGGTGGACAACATGCTTGAAGCTAAGGGAGTTTGAACGAATGGAGCGGCCAGCTTGTTTACCTACTTAAATTTAAAAAAAAAAAAAAAAAAAAAAAAAAAAAAAAAAAAAAAAAAAAAAAAGCCGCGGTGGAGTAGCCGAGCGGTCTAAAGCGTCTCGCAGCGGAGCGCGCGGTTGCTCGCCGTGGAGGTTCGAGTCCTCCCTGGGGCATGGGTGTGTGTGATGTCTTTAGGTTAGTTTACCTAGGTTTAAGTAGTTTGTAAGATAGGGACTGATGACCACGCAGTTTGGTCCGATAGATTTACAAACATTTTTTTGAACATTGAAAAAAAAATGCAATGACCGCAACGAAACAGTGAACTGTGCAATTATAAGAGACTTAAATGTAAAGGTGAATATAAAAATTTTGATATAAGGTGTACGGTATACAATTCTTTTAGTTTTCAATACCATCTGTGATAATCGATTGTCATAGAGTGGCGAATTCTAGACTTTACTTCCTTCTGATTTTCTGGCTAGATCTGTTCTGAGGCGCACGAGTGTAAGGTGCGTATCTTCGATTGTTAAAATACATGTATGAATGATATTTCTAGTTTCATTGTATATGTAGTCAACCCTGTGTCATAATTAGTGTGAAATTAAATTAATACAAAATGTTCAAGACCGTCAAAGACTACGTATCGCACCCACAATGGGCCGCCATTGTATTAAGAATTATATTGTTTACGTTTAATTATGCTTTATCTTTCAGGGAATGAGGATATAATGGTAGTGAAGGTGTTTTTACATTAACTTACATATTATCCGAGTAGACAATTGCTTCAATTCCATGAAAAATATTAACTTTGACATAACTTACGATATATAGACTCTGGGGGGAGGGTTACTATATGTTTCAGTTTCAGTACTTATATATAAATCAGCTGACTTCAGTAACATGTTAATGACTTTGCAAACATCAAGCTTATTTTGCTCTCCACTGCTGAGGTCCGACCACATATTTTAAATGTTATCATTGAAATTTCATGTTGGAGAATCTTGTGTCATCACGTCTTCATTACGCTATTGACCCGCAGTACAGTTCTAAAATACTTTTCCTTGCAATACAATTTCTTTTGAACTGTCTTAATTTATATTTGAAGTACATTAATTAGCACACGTCTGGAGAGAGAAAATAACTGGAAAATTTTATAAATAACCGAAAGTCTGGAATGCAATACTGTGGAACTGTAGTCAGTTATCTCTCCTTCGACGGCCCTTACTACACACGCTACGGCTTTACCTTCGTTACATCGGTCTCATGATCTCAGTTGAACATTGAGGTACATTGACTCATACTTTCGAACCCCTTTGAATCTTTTAGACCTGATTGTATTTATCAGCTGCTATCTTGTTAGTTGATTCATATATTGTTAAACCAGGGTCGCCCCTGACAAGACTGAATATCCCCCTTCCAATTTTTTCTAAAAGGAGAAACAGCACTAAAAGTTAGAAAGTGCGCTCTTTGAGAGTTACGCCCCTAGCAGCTGCCCACCTTTCGCTAATCATCGATATTTCGACAGGACGCTCCTTCATTTTCAAGCCACGGATTTAACGAGAGTTCGCAGTAGAAGGATGATGATGTTTCCGGGTGGCATTTCTGGCCGTTAGACGCCAGCTGGGATCGTGTTTGGCCTGCCTCGTGGAAGTCTTTAGGTGATTTGGGCGATTTGCGCGTCGATGATGATGAAATGATGATAACACCCAATGTCCGACAGGGAATCGAACCCGGTCCCCCTGCGTGGTTATCTAGCACGCTGTCCATTGGTCTGTGGAGGTGGATGCAGTAGAAGGAAATTTTAAACACTTGGTTGTAGGGGCTACGGTGCGCTGACAAAAAGCATAATACGACATATACAGAAAGACAAGACACACACAGTAAGCAAATATCGCTACCATACAAACAAAGACGACGAATGTCAGAAATTACCGATAGTGAACAATAATTTCCAGCGCGTGAGTACGTTTCTTTATTTGCTTTCCTCTGGTGCTTGACTACGGCGACAACAGGATTCCAAGCAGAATGTTTAGAAAAAATTGTGGCGGGGTATATTCAGTCTTGCCCAGGGGCGACCCTGTTTTAACAATATATTAATCAAACAACAAGATAGCAGTTGGTAAATAAATCAGGTCTAAAGGATTTAAAGGTAAGACTCGTTGATTGTCCTACCGTCGAAGTTGTTCCCCGGGAAAGGAATCGACTGAGCTTTTTTGAATGAACTGTATCAATATTTGTGTTGATATTTATCAGACTCATGGCAAATAAAAATATGGATCGCCAAACTCAGAGTAATGCGGTCAGTGCTACTTGTGTGTACTTCAGGAAATATAGTAGTTCATTATTCTGTATCAGTTCTGTATTATTGCTAGCTACTGGAACCTCTAAACCAAATTTTAGGCAGCAGGTGGCAATCACTCTACTTCGTCCCTTAAATTGGGTCAGTTGAAGACCGAACACCACCCGTCCTCATTGACCCGCGACGTTAGCGGTCTTGTATAACTCGTGACATTGATCAGGTTTCTTCTGTTACGAATGTGAAATTACTTTTTGCTATACAAATTGATGAATTTACGTTCACCCATCCACCTACCCGAGCCCCATGTTTTAATTAAAACACACTAATCACTGGGGACATTGATCATTCTCAGTGGCATCTTCTTGGCAGTCCCGAGCAGACTCCAGTGGTAACGCACTGGACTGGTATTCGGAAGGGCGGTGGTTCAAATCCAGGTTTAGGTTTTCCGTGATTTCCCTAAATCACTCCAGGCAAATGCCGGGATGATTCCTTTCAAAGGGCACGCCCGATTTCCTTCCTCGTCCTTACCCAAAATCTCCGAGCGTTAGCTCCGTCTCTAATGACCAAGCTGTCGATGGGACGTTAAACCCTAAGCTTCCTTCCTTCTTGGCAGAACACCATGGCAAAGGAGAATTTCTTTGTGTATGATGGAAAGTTTTCCTTTTTGAGTATTGATTTGTGTTTTGGAATGTCGCGCCGGTCGCGGTGGCCGAGGGGACTGAGGCGCTCCAGTCACGGTCTGCACGGCCACTACGGTCGGGGGTTCGAATCCCCCCTCGGGCATGGATATTTGTGCCGTCCTAGTTCGTAAGTAGTTCATAAGTAGTTTGTAAGTTTAGGGACTAATGACCCTGTAGTTAAGTCCCATAAGCTTAACAAACATTTGAACATTTGGAATGTCGCTTTCCGCATTTTTTCCGTTTATTATAGAGCCGCCAATGACGTCATTGGTCAACGTCTACCGGTGGTATCCTGGTCTTCAATATGCCCCGTAATTAACATTAAATTTCCAGTAGTAGGCACTGTTGCTTGCCCGACTTCCGCAGCCAACAGCAGCAGCAGTAGCAGCAGCGGCAGCGAGTGCGTTGATATCTGGAGGCGTGGCGGCGTCGCCGGGCTCGTGTATTTCGGTCACAACGGCGGTTATCTGACACAATGATGGACGACGCCCGGGCGGCGGGGCGCGGCTTGGCGCTCGGATAAAACCGGCGGCGGTCGGTCATTAGGAGGCGTGTCGGCTCCTTTCTACCTGACCTCTCGGGCCTCCCGTCGATTGCTGCACCTCCACCCGACAGGCCGGTCGTTAATATGCTGGTAGCTCCGCCGTAACCGTTGGAATCTAACAGTGTCTGCTATTAGTTGCCATTGAAATGTAAAGTGGCGTTCCTCCTTAGCTGCATCGTATGTCATCAGCATATTCGTTACAACCACTATTATCGGCATCTACACAATAAAAATCGTCGAAATGTACTTCATCATTGACATTGACATCATCTCATCATCACCCAGTTCTCTATGAACTATTACAGACCAAAGAAGGCAGGAACTTTAGGGTTTAATGTCCCACCGTAAGCGTGCTATTAGTGACGGAGCTCTCGCTCAGATTTTTTGCGTGAGGTTGGAGGAGGAAACCGGTCGTGCCCTTTCATAGGCTCGGCATTTTTCTGGAGTGATAAAAAATACAGAAAACCTAAATCTGCAAGGCCGAAAATAGATTTGAACCACCGCTCTCCCGAGTGCGAGACCAATGTGTTGACACTGCGTTACGTCGCTCGGTCAACTCAGAGCAGACATCATTAATCTAATAATCATAATCTATGCCGCCATGTCACGGGCGCGGCTGCTCCCTTCGGAGGTTCAAGTTGTCCCTCTGGCATTTGTGTGTGTGTGTGTGTTTTAGCATAAGTTAGTAAAAGTGGTTTATAAATCTAGGGACTGATGATCTCAGCAGTTTGGTCCCTTAGGTTTAAAAACGTCTGAATATTTTTTTCCATATATATCTGATGCTACCTTTCCTAACACGCATTAAAATCTCCAGCTGTCTTCTCATAATAAATGTAAATCGAAATTGAAGTACTACGAACTTCTTTCCTGCATAACGATCAGGTGCTATGGTAAAAATGCCACGCTAAAGTAAGAGTTTCGTGGAGTCGCATTCTAGAAACGCCCATGTTTAAATGGTTCGTTTTCAGTAACACGCGCATATAGGGCAGGTACAGTGCCACAACTGCTTGGTCGACGACATTTTCAGACATGGGAATCAAAATGTCGTTGTAACGAATTCTATAAATGTGTTGACTGAGTCTCTTATTTACTTTGTCGTTCACTGCATATCAATTACAAACATTTACACCGCTGCTGTTATAGAGAATTTAATTCAGTTCAACGGCAAAGTTGAATATTTGTGTCGCACCGGGACTCTAATCCACATTTCCCATGGGCCAGCGCTCAGCTTATCCACTAGCCTACCCAAATTCTCAACTTATCGCCCCCCTGTCCATTATTCCTTTTGCTTGCAGCTTAACCTGTAGACCCACAAGGAATACGTTTTGATTGTGCAACCACAATGAAATTGTCATTTGCGTGTTTGAGGCATTTATAACAATCACAGATCCGCGCGGGAGTAGCCGAGCGGTCAGGAGCGCCACGTTGCGGATCGCGCGGCCTCCTGCGTTGGAGGTTCGAATCCTCCCTCGGGCATGGATGTTTGTGTTGTGTTTAGTATAAGGTATTTCATAAGTGGTAAGTTTACTGACTGATGATCCCATAGTTAGGTCCCATAAGCTTTACAAACATTTGAACATTTTTGAACAATCACAGTTGCGTGTGTTCCTTAGGACGTGTGCGGAAGCAATACCTGCCTTCGGAAGCTACCCATAACGATAGATCACCAATGTTAAAATGTAAATTTTAATTTCGTGACTTCACGTTTTCGAAAAGAACGGGAAAACTGTTGTAAATTAGTCGAGGCTACAACGACTTCGACAATGTTCATCCACCTAGGGTTAAGAGATGAATTCTGGGTAAGATGTCAGTTGGTTCGACACATAGAATAGATTTACCTCAGACTGCAGTTTTAAAAAAATCTTAGTTTTTATTGTAACAAGATCAATTTTAAGGCTTGTAGTTTCGTTGTCGACAACTGCCCTGCAGTAACATGCTCTATCAAGTCACAGCATTACTTAACCAAGTGACACATTCAAGAAGCCTCGAAATCGACAAGTTTTCGATGTTGGCAGTTCTGACTCAGGGATCTCTATTACTTAGTTTCTCAAACAGAACGCATATATTGATGTTGATGCAGCTTTTGAGTACGTAGCAAATATAGCACACAGCTCGGAGGCAGCGAATGTCATCGAGACGTCGCTCCTACAACCGTAAGTAGTTTTTTATTGGACTATCGTGGTGAACAGTATATAACAGCAGTGGTTGAGAGTTCAAAGTTCTACTACTCAGTTTCTTCGTTTGGAGTAGTAACTGCTACAAGACAGCACTACTTCAAATGGCATCGCAAGATAGTCGCAACTAATGAACAGTAATACGTTAAATTGAAACATTTCTACTGCAGTGAAGCGTGACCTTTTTTTGAACGTTTCCATATGCGCTAGTACTGTGTGGCAGACCAAATGGGAACACGGAAAGTGCATTTTGCAGGCAATGCACTTCAAAGATGTTCAAATGTTCGTAATTCTAAGGGTCCAAACTACTCTGGTCATCGGTCCCTAGACTTACAAACTACGTAAACTATCCTAAACTAAGGACAACATAAACAACCAAGGCCATAGGATGATTCGAACCTCCGAGGCGAGCTTCCGCGCGATCCTTAACATGACGCTCCAGATCGCACGGTCATTTCAGCGTGGCAGTAATGCTTAGATTAGATTAGTTTTTCGTTCCGTAGATCCATGTTGAGGAGATCCTCGTGGATGTGGAACATAACACTAATAATATAAATACAGATACATACATTTTAAGGTTTTTTTTCTTTTAGCTGATAATATAATAAAACTAAAATAGTATGAGTACATGCATCATTTGGTACAATTTATAAATTCACTAATGGAGTAGAAGGAGTTGGCCACTAGAAAGTCTTTTAGGTTCTTCTTAAACTGATCTTTATTTGTAGCTAACTTTTTTATACTTGATGGTAAATTATTGAAAATGTGTGTTCGTGAGTAATGGACCCCTTTTTGAACTAAAGTAAGAGCTTTTATGTCCTTGTGTAGATCATTTTTATTCCTAGTATTGTATGTATGAACTGAGCTGTTTGTTGGGAAAAGGGATATATTATTTATGACAAATTTCATTAAGGAATAAATATACTGAGAGGCAGTAGTTAATATATCCAGTTGTTTGAAGAGACTTCTACAGGACGTCCGTGAATTTACTCCACAAATAATACGTATTACACGTTTTTGGAGTCTGAAGACTTTTGACTGACTTGCCGACTTACCAACTAAGCTGCTATCAATAATGAACTGAGTCCCCTACATATATTCATTCGTGCCCTTAGTTGTTATCTACAGAGCTCCTGGGCGGGCTAGGACTCAGTAGAAAAGGTAACAAGGAGAAATCGATTAGCTACACCCAGTATTTGTCCCCAGAAAGGAATTTTCAGTATGCAGCGGAGTTTGAGCTGCTCAGAAACTTACTGGCAAATTGAAAGGTAAAGTACCGGTAAAGAGTCCCTATCCAGTATAATTTTAATGTACCAAGAAATTTCCAGTAGTACATTTCTTGAATAAAACAAAACTGGATAGTAAGTGCAAAATTAATAGGGTTTGTGGAAGTTGGATGTGGAAGTGTGTCCAATTTGTATAGAAGTATACTTCATTTGGGCCTCTGAATATGTGTTTATACAGAGTAACGTTGAGCTTATGTTGTTATGAACTATCATTTCAGTAAAAGTGAATTGGTGAAAAGCTATGGCGGCCCGTAGATTCTCTTGTCCCATGGTGCTTAAGGTGTCGCCGAGTATAACGCCCCCATCTGGCAAGCACATCTTACAGTAACCGTGACGAAACTATTCCACGAGGTACATATAAGAGGTTGCGTATTAACTCATGATTAAGGAGTTGAACCATGATTAAAAATAGTCGGCACCACTTAAATATGTGAAGAATGGAGTCACAGTTAAGATCCAAAATCTTGATAATACACTCATGGTCGACGTTTGTACGGTTTAAAACCGTGCACAAATATGTAAGAGTTGACAACTATTTGCCAATGCATCCAAGCAACCTACTCGTCGTACTGAGAACAGTAAGAACATGTATTAATCCTTGCGGTTCGTATTATTACTAAATATCTCATTTGCAAAACACCAGTTACCCCTTAAAAGAGCGCACTGGGTGCTTTGTATTACTGTTAACAGAACGTAGGCGACCCTCCTGCTATGAAGCAAATTACTGTGAAGTCTATGTGGACTGCTCAAAGTGCCAAAAGGATTTGTAATACGTAGTAAGAACAGTTGTCAGTAAGATTGTAACTGAGAGTTGGGCGATGAGTGGCACACTTTGCCATTGGCAATGTTTCAAATCCGACAGGAATTGCGGTTATCGTTGTATATATGTCCATCTCGACCGTTTCTGAATGAGTTTTGAGAACTGCATAAAATAGTCATCTTGTATTGGGTTCCTCGCAAAAAAACTAATGTTTACAGCTGCACGAAAAGTCTACAAAACAGTTCAGAAAGTGAACACTAGATGACTCGATTGACGTACCGTTTACTGAGAGAATGTTAAAAGTCGGAAGTGGTTCTTTGAGACATTAAGGCTGTGTTTCGCGATAAAACTTGACGCCAGTTATTCAGGTTCTGTGAGTCACAAGCCGGCCGCGGTGGCCGAGGTGACTAAGGCGCTCCAGTCACGGTCAGCACGGCCACTACGGTCGGGGGTTCTAATCCCCCCTCGGGCGTGGATATTTGTGCCGTCTTTAGTCTTAGCTAGTTCATAAGTAGTTTGTAAGCTTAGGGGCTGATGACCCCGTAGTTAAGTCCCATAAGTTGTACAAACATTTGAACATTTGTTGTGAGTCACAATGTTTATTTCACAATTCTTACTGAGCAATTGTTACCCTTTCTTGTACATCCTTATGCTTTATACACAACAACCATGTTCATATGGTTGCATATGTTCCTTGTTTGACGAAATGCGGGTATCATTTTATACTCGACTGTCCCGATTAAAACTACGATCCAAATCCCACATAAAAGTTGGAGCCTATTTTGAAAACCGGATGAAAGTATTAACCGACATCCTCATAGTTTCGTAGCTCTACGGAATGTAATCTAAACTGAGTGACGCTGTATATAGCCTTTGCCAACTGTAACTACAGGCCTGAGCTCAGACGAATGTGCCGTCAGTAGATTAGATCCCTATAGCGTCAGACGTGATGTGATTACGATTAAGCACGCTGTATTGAAGACGAGAGAGGACTAATTTCAGTGTGACTCAGTCAGTTAAATGTTTTCTGCTGTCTAGAAGACCTCTTTCGTTTTCAGTACAGCGTGTAAGTCGTAACGACGTCATGTGTGGTGCTATCGGGAACCGTGACCGAGCGCATTGAGACGCTATGCTCCGATGCGCGAGGCTGTTCCTAGTCGGGCGTTCGAATCCCCCCTTGGGCCTTGATATTTGTGCTGTCCTTAGTATAAGTTAGTTCATAAGTAGTTTGTAAGTTTAGGGAATGATGACCAAGCAGTTAATTTCCATAAGCTTAACAAATATTTGAATATTTTTTGCTATCGGGGTCTGCTCGATTGAAGGCGATGAGGCTTGCATTTATCGATGGCCACGGATAAAGCATACCCGAAGAAAATTGTGAAATCTCATCCCTGCCAAACAGGTCACTATTAAGGCTATAGGGGCGGTTGCATGGTAATAGCTCGATGTTTTCTGGAAGTAACAAATGTTTTGTGGACTCTGCGTAAATAGTAACGATGTACAAGCAAAGTTTCTTTTATTGTAACACCATCTCTTTGACAGCCTTAAAATTTTTCAACTTGCCATCGTAATGAGGCGAATGCTCCTTGTGGCAGCTACATGACAAGGCACCAACAACACGTTAGTCGTCGGCTTGCGGCCTGAGCGAGGGTGAGAGTGTTCGCTCCTCGGCATGTGTTCCCTCGCTGTTCCCCCTTTGAGAGGGGCCGCGTCCCAGCTCGGTGACAGCTGTGCGGCGACCGCCTGAGAGCGGAAGAGTGACGGACGCGAGGCGGCGCGGCGGGACGCTTCTAAAAATGCCACGCGCGGAGCGGCGCGCCGCGGCTCGGGAACTGCGCCAGCCAGCACTGCGCTCTCCGCCGTAAACAAATACACCAGCAAGCCGCTCTTACCGCACCGCCGCGCCGGCGCCGCTTGCCGTCTTGGCTCCTTGCTCACTGCGACCAGTTTTCTGTTCTCGGCGCGTTCACAGCTCTGGTGTCTCTGCAACGCTCCTACTTCAGTCACAATATAGAATCGTTTCCCAACTTCCTCTGATGCACGCCCACAGTAAGAGGCAAGGCTTGACCGTATCGAATGTACTGCCCAGAACGTCACATTTTTTTTCATTTATTTCCAAAGAGTAACTGCAATTTATCAACATCATACAGACATATTCATATATATATATATACCACTCCCATGAACCACAGACATTGCCGAGGTGGGGTGGCTTGCGTGCCTCAACGATACAGATAGCCGTACCGTAGGTGCAACCACAGCGGAGGGGTATCTGTGGAGAGGCCAGACAAACGTGTGGTTCCTGAAGAGGGGCAGCAGCCTTTTCAGTAGTTACAGGGGCAACAGTCTGGATGATTGATTGAGCTGGCCTTGTAACATCAGCTAATGTGGCTTTGCCACACAGCTACTGCGAACGGCTGAAAGCAAGGGGAAACTACAGCCGCTATTTTTCCCGAGGACGTGCAGCTCTACTGTATGAACATATGATGATGGCATCCTCTCGGGTAAAATATTCCGGAGGTAAAATAGTCCCCCATTCGGATCTCCGGGCGGGGACTACTCAGGAGGATGTGATCATCAGGAAAAACAATACTGGCATTCTACGGGTCGGAGCGTGGAATGTTAGATCCCTTAATCGAGTAGGAAAATTAGAAAATTTAAAAAGGGAAATGGATAGGTTGAAGTTAGATATAGTGGGGATTAGTGAAGTTCGGTGGCAGGATGAACAGGATTTCTGGTCAGGTGAGTACAGGATTATAAATACAAAATCAGTTGGGGGTATCACAGGAGTAGGATTGATAATGAATAAGAAAATAGGAATGCGGGTAAACTACTATGACCAGCACAGCGATCGCATTATCATTGTCAAGCTAGATACGAAGCCAACACCGACAACAGTAGTACAGGTTTATATGCCAACTAGCTCTGCCGATGATGAGGAGATCGAAGAAATATATGAGGAGCTAAAGGAAATTATTCAGACAATTAAGGGAGAGGAAAACTTAATTGTTATGGGAGACTGGAATTCGGTAGTAGGACAAGGAAGGGAAGGGAAGATAGTGGGTGAATATGGTCTGGGCAAAAGGAATGAAAGAGGAAGCCGCTTGGTAGAATTTTGCACAGAACATAATTTAGTTATAACAAACACCTGGTTTAACAATCACAAAAGAAGGTTGTATACGTGGAAGAGACCAGGAGACACCGGGAGATACCAGATAGATTTTATAATGGTAAGACATAGATTTCGGAACCAGGTTTTGAAGTGTAGGACATACCCAGGAGCAGACATAGACTCTGACCATAACTTGTTGGTTATGAACTGTAGGCTGAAACTGAAGAAACTACAGAAAGGTAGGAAAATAAGGAGATGGGACCTAGATAAATTGAAGGAACCTGAAGTTCTTAAGAATTTCAGAGGGAGCTTCAGGCAACAATTGACAGATACAGGGGAAAATAAAACAGTTGAGGAGGAATGGGTAAAATTGAGAGATGAAATAGTGAAGGCAGCAGAGGACAAAATAGGTAGGAAGGCAAGACCTACAAAGAATCCTTGGATATCACAGGAGATACTAAATTTAATCGATGAAAGGAGAAAGTATAAAAATGCAGTAAATGAAACAGGCAAAATGGAGTACAGACGACTAAGAAATGAGATTGACAGGAAGTGCAAAATGGCTAAGCAGGAATGGCTAGAAGCCAAATGCAGATCTGTAGACGAATGTATAAATAGGGGAAAAATAGATACAGCCTACCGGAAAATAAAAGAAACATTTGGCGATAAGAAAAACAGCTCTATGAATATCAAGGACACTGATGGAAAACCAGTTCTCAGCAAAGAAGGGAAAGCTGAAAGGTGGAAAGAGTATATAGAGGGGCTCTACAAAGGAAATGAACTTCGAGACACTATTGTAGGAAGGGAAGAGGATGTAGATGATGATGAAATAGGAGATACTATACTGAGAGATGAATTTGACAGAGCACTGAAAGATCTAAGTCGAAACAAGGCCCCTGGAGTAGATGATATCCCGTCAGAGCTACTGAAGTCTCTGGGAGAGCCAGCCATGACAAAACTGTTTGAACTGGTGTCTAGGATGTATGAGACAGGTGAAATACCCTCAGACTTTAAGAAAAATGTTATAATCCCCATACCTAAGAAAGCAGGTGCAGACAGGTGTGAAAACTACAGAACCATCAGTTTAATAAGTCATGGTTGCAAAATATTAACACGAATTATATACAGAAGGATGGAAAAGCTGGTAGAAGCCGATCTCGGGGAAGATCAGTTTGGGTTCAGGAGAAATGTAGGAACACGGGAGGCAATACTCACTTTACGGCTTATCCTAGAAGATAGATTAAGAAAAGACAAACCAACATTTCTAGCTTTTGTAGATTTGGAGAAGGCTTTTGACAATGTTGATTGGAATAAACTCTTTCAAGTTCTGAAGCAAGCAGGAGTAAAATATAGGGAACGTAAGGTTATTTACAACTTGTACAAAAACCAGACAGCGGTTGTCAGAGTTGAAGGGCATGAAAGGGATGCAGTGGTTGGAAAGGGAGTAAGACAGGGTTGTAGCCTTTCCCCAATGTTGTTCAATTTGTACATTGAGCAAGCTATAAAGGAAAGCAAGGAGAAATTTGGTGAAGGAATAAAAGTTCAGGGTGAAGAATTAAAAACATTGCGTTTTGCCGACGACATAGTAATTCTGTCAGATACAGCAAAGGACCTGGAAGAGCAATTGAATGGAATGGACAGTGTGCTGAAAGGTGCATATAAGATGAACATTAACAAGAGTAAAACTAGGGTAATGGAGTGCAGTGTAAGAAAATCAGGTGATGCTGAAGGAATTAGATTAGGTAACGAAACAATAAAGGAGGTAGATGAGTTTTGTTACTTGGGCAGTAAAATAACAAATGATGGTCGCAGTACAGATGATATAAAATGCAGAATGGCAATGGGTAGAAAGGCGTTTTTGGAAAAGAGAAATTTGTTAACATCGAATATTGATTTAAGCCTAAGGAAGTCCTTTCTGAAGGCATTTGTATGGAGTGTTGCCTTGTATGGGAGTGAAACATGGACGGTAAGCAGTGTGGACAGAAAGAGGATAGAGGCTTTTGAAATGTGGTGCTACAGAAGAATGCTGAAGATTAGGTGGGTGGATCGCGTAACTAATGAGGAGGTACTGAACCGAATTGGGGAGAAAAGAAATTTCTGGCATACCTTGACTAAAAGAAGGGATAGGTTGGTAGGACACATTCTTAGACATCAAGGAATTGTGAATTTATCGTTGGAGGGAAGTGTGTGGGGTAAAAATCGCAGAGGGAGACCAAGAGACGCGTATAGTAAGCAGATTCAAGTGGATGTGGGTTGTCGTTCTTATGAGGAGATGAAAAGGCTTGCTCAGGATAGAGTAGGGTGGAGAGCTGCATCAAACCAGTCTCTGGACTGAAGACCACAACAACAACATATATATATATATGCGGCGTCTGTTCTTTCGAACATGTCCGATTAGCCGTGCGTACTGGGGCGCCGTGCTGCGGTGCGCGCGGACGTTCGCCGTCGGAGATTCGAGTCCCCCCTCGGGCATGGGTGTTTGTGTTGTCCTTGGGTTAGTTTACCTTAGTTTAAGTAGTTTGTAAGCTACGGACTAATAACCAAGCAGCTGAGTCCGATAGATTTACAATCATTTGAACATTTTTTAAACATGTTCGAAAGAAATCACTTTTGATCATGCAGTTATTATCTAGTCATATTCACGGAATGCATGACATTAACTGCGAGTGGGTAAAGTTGAAAATGTGTAACCAGCCGAGACTCGAACCCGGGTCTCCTACTTTCTAAGCAGTTGCGCGCTGACCTCTGCACCAGTGGGGACACAGCGATCAGCACGGATGTCGGACACTTCCCACGCTGGACATTTGCCACACCTGACCCTTCGCCAGGTAGTCGGATTAGCGGCCCCTCAGGCAAGGGACGCCCTTCCCTGTACTCCTGCTGTTTGCATCCAAACCTCCGTCTCCGATCTTACACGATAAAGCCAAAACGAAAGAGATATTTTTGTTCGATATCTCGCTGAAATGTACAACTTCTTTTCAATATTCCGAAATCGAAATATTTGTAACTTTTGGCAAACGAAAGCAATGCCGTCGACTATGTCAGCGTGTAGTTAGTTCTTCCAACCACAAATATAGATCCATTATCCCTCCGTTTGTACGGTAGCTTTCTTCTACACTTACTGATTGCGATAGAAACAATCCATCGCCATGGAATGAACATGAACGATATAAAGATAGTTCGAATGTTCACTTATTTTTCAAGTTTGATCACTGCATTTGTACATATATTAATTGGTGAGGGGGGGGGAGGAGGGGGGCGGGCACCCGCCCGACCTTTCGGAGCAGGTAAAAGTGTGGCAAGTGTCCGGCGTGGCAAGTGTCCGGATACCATCAGCACACCTGCACGGAATTACTCAAGTACGCCTCCCGGCAGATAAAAATTCTCAACTTTAGCCTGCCCACCAGAACTCAAACTCGTAGTTATTGTAAACTAATTCCCGTAAAGAGTAAGGACCTAGGAAAGCCTCCGCACCGAAGTAAGAATCATTGCCCGTCATCGGGAACCAGAATAGGAGCCTGCACAGCGAAGCATCAAAGCGACGATTGAAGACAGCGCTGGATTTATATCATTGGACCGAAGAGGATTTGTGACATCAGAAAGTTTCACGGTAATGACAGAAGAACACATTCAAATGGCAAATAAAATACACAAAAAATACTGGTAGTCTTATCCGAATACACCTTTGTGTGCGACGATGAGTTGATTCGATTCGAAGACGTCGATGAAGGAGGTGAATATGCAGAAGGAAAGGACGAAGTAAAGGATGAAAGAAGATCCAGAATCCGTTCCACTGGATTACAAAATAATGGCGGTTAATCTTGCTAAACACATCCAAAGTGGAAGCTGAAGAGTCTGCAAACGGAAGGTGCATCTCACTTGAAGCATATGCGAGATTTTAAAATTTGGGAAGGTAATATTAAAAAGGCTGGAACTCGTAACGACAAATATCACACAATTGATTTTGGGCGTATGATCGCTTCGTAGAAGCACGGAGCTGTGACCAGCAAGTCACCACCAGAAACTTGCAACAATGGGCAATGCTGCTGCGAGTCAACTTCCAGATTTGGAATTCAAAGCTTCAGCAACGTGGGTCACGGAGTTTAAATCCGACAGAGAAAGATTACAAAATTTGTATCGGAAAGAGAGACTGCTACTACTGAAGAAACCCTTGCTGTGGCAGAGAATTTTAGACGCCAGATTCGAGCTCTTATCCCAAAATAGGACAAGAGCTTTGTTATCAACACCGATCAGACAAGTAAGCAATACGTTTTATTTGTCTATGTCAAGCACAAGGCACTTTGGAATGTTACTTATTATAGGTTTACATTTGTATCTTCTCTTTCCACAGGCTGCCAGTATCAGTCGACGTATGACCGAACCCCTAGAACACCAAGGGTCAAAAGTGGTGTGCGTGAAATATAATTGTATGAGAAAAGCCAAATATGCTATGAGCCTTTCTGGAAAACTATTGCCACGTGTTTACATATGCCTGCAGGAGAGTACTGGCTATTTTGGACCGAGGGTTCAACAATCAGTAGATTAGTACGCGGCAAAATATAAAAAAAGGTTATCATCACTTCTTCAAAACCCGGTAAACTGACAACAGACTTGTACAAAAAATATCCAACTGATGTAATGAAGTCCTACGTGCAGGAGAATAAATGTCTTCTGTTGATTGACTCGTGGGAAGGACAAACAAATCCACAAATATATGACGAACTGTTCCAAGATGAAGACGGATTGCTAACATGTAGTGCCAAAGTTATTCCCCCCCCCCCCTCCCCCCAAATGTACGCCACTAGTGCAACCATGCGATGTATATTTTTATCGTCAGGTAAAGAATTTAATAACAGAATTTCAAAACTGCACTTACCTAATCGAGAAAGCAGAAGAAATCACTTCTCAAGAAGCTTGCATCAAACTACATTCCATTATACATCACCAGCTGTCCTCGCAAGAATTCAGCGACATGCTGCGTTACGCGTGATTTGCTGCTGGACTGTGCTTTGAAAGAAGCTGTTTTCAGAATGTCAATTAAGTTTTTTTTTCTGTGGAGACATTAAAAATTTAACTGCAAAAGGGAGGCGTTCATACCATGCTCAAGATGCGGTCAAAATTATTGCTTCCTCTGTTTCTTTGATGAATATCACCACGGTACATGTAATTGATCAATTGCAAAAGAATGGAAGTATCGATTTACATACACCACGTCCCCAAGTTTGCGTAAACTACAGCCCCTTTTTAAATGTTTGTATTCCCGAATTTCATGTCTTTTCTTTTTTTGTTTATATGTATTAATCAAATAACATATTATGAATTTGCGGTTAATTGTGGCGTTAGTCTACATCTACATCAACATCAATACTCTGCAAACCATATGCACATGCGCGCGAGCGCGCGCGCGCGCGCGCGCGCGCGCGCGCGCGCACACACACACACACACACACACACACACACCCACCCACCCACCCACCCACACACACACACACACACACACACACACATACACCCGCGCGCGCCCGAGGGAGGACTCAAACCCCGACGACGAGCAACCGTGCGCTCCGCAGTAACGCGCCTTAGACCGCTCGGCCACTCCACGACGGTTTATCTCCTTAAGATACGTATAGTGTACACACATTTAAGTGTACTGGATGTTGTTTGTGACAAAGCGTATGAGGATTTCTCCGTCGACTTCCGGTAGATGTCTGTAGCAGTGGTATCATATTGTTAGTACCATTCGAAAAATGCGTCTGAACGGGCGCCAATAATAATATTTTCCCTTGAAGTAAAGACGAATAAATTAGCAAGCTGTCATGTATTTTTACTTCGCCACTTTTATCTGACTTGCGAAGTCTTCAGTTCCGCGTTGTTGGTTCTTGCAAGATTAAACTGGAAACGATCCAGATCATTATAAGTGTCGTCTTGTCGTCTCGAGAAGTTGTTTATTTAGTTCCCGCCTGGGAGATGTACCGCTGTGATATCTCGTATGTTTGTCAACGAAGAATTTGTAGTTATATTAGGCTGAAAATCCAGTCATCTACTGGTCCAACGTCTCCTCGCCTTCTCACTCCACCCCCTCTCTCGGTCCACTCCTTTATTATGTGCCCATCCCCCCGTCGTCATTCAACCCCACTCTAAAAGTATTTCTGTCAAGACAGTAAGTAATATTGTTATGTTTAGTTGAAATAGATCAAGGGGGTTAAGAGATCTTGAATGTATATGGTAGTGACATACGCTGTATCCACAAGAATCTGATACTCTGCTATATTTACTCCACACACTCCAGAGAGGATGTTAAATTTATCTGTGGTATTCAGCCCTGCAAACTGATAACTAATTTCGCCTTACAGTTTAGTTTTCATGCATCTTGATGTTTATGCCGTTATGTATCTCAAATTTTAGGTCGCAAAATTACATACTTTTACTGTTCCATTCAGTGATCTATGTGGATAGGAACAGGAAAATTTATTGAAAAAAAAAAAATAATAATCAAAACGTCGTTCACGATGCAGTCTTTCGAACATCTCAGTGTTAATGACATCATATCTTCTGATCTATCAGACGTTCTGTGATATAATTTTGCAAGTGTAGTCGGTGATTACGTGAATACTGTTTGTAAAATGTGTGCTAAAGAAGTAATACTTCAAAACGTTATCCCTGACGCTACAGTGTAGCGCTTACTACGTTGTCACGTCTATGCAGCAATAGACCGCATTGGCTTATGAGATGTGAAACTTACATACCGACACACATTTTGTTCATACGTTACAGCACGGTGGGTAGTAATAAAACCTTATGTATGAAAATACATTTGTAAGGCAACTTCCAAGGTTGTCTGTGAAAGTGTATCAACATCGTGATATACAAAACACAAAAAGTAATGACAGTATACAACTACGATTTAGACAATTATTCGTATCATCTGCCTGTATTTTGTTTCTCTCGTTCCAATTTACTCTTCATATTACTAACGACACGATTTATGAAATGCACCACTCGCTAAACACAATTCTAGTTCTTGTGACAGGCGGAGTTAACTGGTTAGAAGATGCCATTGCCGTAGTGATAACATCAAGTATGAAGGGATATAGCTAGCCTTCAACATTGTTCACGTTCTCTACAGCTAACATAGTGCCTCAGCTTTCTACTATAGGTCGCATGGAAGTCCACGTGAAAGTCCTACAGCATAATACTGATCTCAGTGGCTTGCTTTCGTGCCACCGTACGTTCTGAGGAATTGTTCGCCTTCATGAGAGTCGAGACGCAACTATCGATATGATCTTACAAGGAACCTGGTTCATCTAACCAGACAATACCTTTCTATTGACCCAGAATACAGTTTCAACGATCCCATGCACAGTATAGATGCAATTGACAAATTCGTTGGATCAGCAAGGCAACACATAAGCATCGTCCTCAGTGGAGCTACATGGTCAATAGTGTTCACTAAAAGACGGAGTTTGAAACACTTGTGCTCGGATCAATACTGTACTCTGTCGTAAAACCTACCGCAGACGACCGACAGCCTCCTGTTAGGCTCGCGTAGCCGGCAAAACTTGCGAAAAATGGTATAGTCAGCTAAGCTGAAGTGTGCACACGTTCGACATACTTCCTCTACGCCTCGTGTTGGTATGTGTGTCTATGAGCTGCCCGTGATATTTTGAGATGGTCGTGTGGCCAACAAGAGTCTCATTATCTGTCTCTGAAAGAAAGTCTGTGGGTCTAGCTTGGTCTTAAACGCCGGCCGCGGTGGCCGAGCAGTCAGCGGCGTGCCAGTCACGGTCTGCACGGCAGCTGCGGTCGGGGGTTCGAATCCACCCCTCGGGCATGGATGTTTGTGCCGTCTTTAGTATAAGCTAGTTCATAAGTAGTTTGTAGGTTTAGGGACTGATGACCCTGTATTTAAGTCCCATAAGCTCTACAAACATTTGAACATTTTTGGTCTTCAACTGTGTCCCAGTGGAAGTATCCAAGACATCAGGGGTACGTTAACAATAGCTGTGGGTTAGTTTGTCTCAAGACAGGATACCTGAATCATGCATGCATCCAGAACAGAAGCGGTTCTGTGTGACAGTGATGAGTGGCATCATAGTGCAAAGCTCTTTGTGAATTTGACTCGATATTTTTATCTCTAAAACAACAGCGCATATCCTCTCAGACCGTGAAGATACATTTTGTTTACCCTTCTTCCGTGTGCTTTACATTTGGCCAGGTAGTGGTAGGACTTAATGATATGCTGCACATTAGTTGCACTCTTTCTTTCAATGTCACATTGGGAACTTACAAGGAAAGTACTTGGGCTCCAACAAAAACATATACACCAAAATCGTATGAGAGATAATGTAAAGGTCCCTTATTACACCCGTCTGTAATGACCAAGCTGTCGATGGGACGTTAAACCCTAAGCTTACTTCCTCCTTCCTTATTACACTAGTGATACTCCCGCATCTGCAAAACTCTGCAATCGTCCGTTAGAGGCGTCTCCGTGTGCCATGCCACATTGCACTTTGACCTGTCGGTTCGCCAGTAGGGACGGTGCAGTGTGCCTCCGAAGTTGCGTTTTGTGACGTTATTTGTGTGGTGAAGCGTTAGATGGGGTGGCGATTGGTAATCAATTCTGCTAATGTATTGCGATTAATTGAGATGGAGTTACGTAGAACCCATCTTCGTGAAGATGGTATTAGTGTAGAAGATGAATCATTCGCATGCTTTCTCGTATCTGTTATGGTACAGAAATATGAACGTAAGTTAAATACTGTAACACTAACACATAATGATGATAATAGGGATGATAATGACGAACAAATATTGCAAGCGGTAGTGCTACGATAAGTGCAGGAAGAGGCGATGGAAGCAGTGGCAGTGAATACCAACAGTCTTCCGAGAAGAAGGTTAAAGTTGCTACTATCATCACGACTTTTGATGACAATACTGTAGAGAACATGTACGATGATTATTACTTAAGTTATAGTTAAGATCTGCATTACGTATGGCGTCTACAGTAACATCTACAGTGCTATCTAGAGCATGATTACAGAGTTTTGCATAAAAACGACACCAGCACGTTGAGGTGTACGTAGAGATCCTGTAAGCAAACGTTTATGCAGATATGTTTGTTCGATCCCATGTACTTCCCTTGTTGGTTGGAAAACGCTATTTGGTTTACTGAAATCACACTAGGTCACTGTTACTCTCCTGTTATCCGTTTCCTGACACTCAAGTCATTGCCTTGAACTGCTCTACACACACAATCATCATCTGTGTCTTTGATTTCCTTATTACATTGTGATATTTTATTTTCGACATATTCGTTATACTTCATTTTCGTAATAATGTAATTGATTCGCAGTCCAAAATGTGACAGGATGCCTGAGTGTTTGTGAGGCCAGGAATGTATGCATGCTGCCATGTGAACACGGTCGTTTAAATAATAATAATAATAAAATGTTCAAATGTTTGTAGAGCTTATAGGACTTAACTACGGGGTCATCAGTCCCTAAACTTACAAACTACTTATGAACGAACTGATACTAAGGCCGCCACAAATATCCATGCCTGAGGGGGGGATTCGAACCCCCGACCGTAGTGGCCGTGCAGACTGTGACTGGAGCGGCTCAGTCCCCTCGGCCACCGCGGCCGGCTCGTTTAAATCCTTCAAGATGGAAGTACTATAAAGATTTAGTAGGAAATCAAATACTTGGTCAGTGGGAATACGGAAATAAATATCCTAGTACATGGTAGCGTGGAGAGCTGCATCAAACTAGTCTGCGGACTGAAGAACACAACAGTACATGGTCACTGTAACGTGAATGAGTATTTCATTGAACTTACAGTCACCTGGACATTTTTAGAGGTGTCGGTATAAGCGATAGCACGTTCGTCTTGTAATGTTACGCATATTAACTTGTAATTTTTGGCTCTGTACAGTAGCAAATGTCTTGAAAGGCATAATGACTTTTAACCATACTCATGCTCATCAGAGGAACAACACTGAAAAAGTAAATTAAGTATATAACTCTCCACTATTGGCAAATATATCAAACGAAATTAATGAATATTCAAAAACACCAATATACATTTCACTTATCAAATGAGCCACACAATAACAATAACATACCATCACATAAACCAAAAATTCCGGTGTACTTAAGCTCGGGTACATATTAAATTCATAGCAAAAACTATGAGTAGTTCTTCATAAGGAAGACATGGATCAACTTCTCTATTACTTACAAAGAACATATAAGATAGACTGACAACAACACACACACTTTTTTTAACACTGTTACAACGAACAACACATAACAGATCAATTAGAAACAGCATTTGAATCTTGCACATCCCACCGATAGGAGCAATAATAAACATTTTCGAAGAAACAGAAATCATTTTATACGCACGAAATTAACGATAATTAATTCTTAATGGACAAGTCGACCTCAAAAGCAAACAATAAATCGAGAACTTTGCTATTATTTTCAACCAAAATCAAGGGGAAAATATATGTTTTCGAGTATTCAACCACAGAATATAAAATAAAACACCATAGATATCTATTTATCTACAACATCTGTGGTAGCAGCGGCAGAATAGCCGTACGCACTGAGGCGTCCTGCTACGGTGCGCGTGGACGTTCCATGTCGGAGGTTAGAGTCCTCCCTCGGGCATGGGTGTTTGTGCTGTTCTTAGGATAAGTTAAAGTAGTCTGTAAGTGTATGGACCGATAACCACTGCAGTTAGATCGCATAACTTTACAAACATTTGAATATCTTTGGTATCACTGTCAACAATCATATCGATAATGAAAAGGAAAAAAAGGTATATAAGTTCGGAATACTGAAATAGCAACGATATGGTAAACATCATACGAAAACGGCGATAAAAAGCGATATTGTATGGAAATGACAGAAAACCTGACGATGGATGTTTAGGATTACCTGTTCGGCTGACTACCGCCGGTGAGGTGGGCGCACTATCAGCCCGCCGAACCACAGTCTATCACAGACATTCGCGAAACTCTCTAGGAAAAAAATTGCAGCTGAAGCGATACTAGCTCTCCAAGCGGCCAGTTGGGAATAACAGTGGAATGGCATGATGCAGAATGAGAAGTTGCCGTTTTTAATGCAATTACTTTCATATTTACTTGTCACTGAACGTTGCTGTGAACTTTCTAATACAAATACGAAAACATCATTCAAATAATATCACTACTTCTGTTAAAGGCAGTCTATAATTCAACAAACTGTCAGTGCAGTGTATTTCATATAGTTCACAATACCCGAGTCATATTAATATCGTCTGAAACCTTTTGGAAGCAGAAATTTAATTGCAACTTGATGTGCTGAAGTATATAAAAGGAACTGATTATGATTATGTTCTCGGAGCGTACTGACATATTACATGAGTTTTGTTTTAGCGAATTTCGGACATTGCAATGTTTTCAAAAGTACACACGATTTTTACGTTGAAGGGGACTAGATTCTACATCGTGGTTTAAACCATCTTTTCACCTCGTCCTTGCTTCTGTGCCTTTCGTGTAGCTATCACAATTTTTAGCTACTTGGCAGGTATCAAACGGAATATCTCCAAGAATGTGACGTGCAAACATTAACAGCTTATATATGGACATATTATTTATTTGTAGCTACGTATTCACTTTATCAAACTAGTACGTAACCGAAAAAATATGTTAGTATACAGGGTTAACATTTTTGTGAAGCTGAGGTACGAACATATGCAGTCATTCATACATCACTTTTATTGAGAAGTAATATTATGAAACAGTGGTCAAGTATTTGCGGTTCTCATTAACAGCAGAAGTTTGGACGTGAATGAATTGTTAAAGATTTACTTTACTTCTACGCCTAAAAGTATAACTAACCACAGTAAACGAACACCTGTTATTCATAACAGTATTCTGTTACTTCTGAGCATCCTTTGCAAATGAGAGATTTCCGAATTATATTTTTGACAGTTGCTACAATTTATAGCGCCACAAAAGCTCTAAATACAAAGTTATTTTGAAAATGCTACTTCAGTCCAAATACACATTCATTACTCAACCGTTTCGCGGTGTGTTTCTACGACCCGGCCGCTTGGCAGCGCTGCAGATGCGAAGTTGCAGAAAATCACCGGGAGTTTCGCGAGTCTTATGTTCGACTCTGGCCGAACGGTCTCCCAAATTGCTCTCCAGCTCCTCCAAGCAGTCAGCGTGTCCGAAAATTGGTCAACACCAGGAGGGGGTGGGGGAGTTTAAGACGGTTGAGCAGCTCAGCTGTGAGCGAATAACGTTCCAGAGTGGCACAAGTTTAAAAAGTATGGCTACTCGGAAATTCAATAATAAATCACAGTATCACAATGAAGCAAATATGAAAACTTTTTCATTCCCAAAAAAAGACACACATCCAGAGAAACAATAATAATTTCAATACTTCAGTATTACAAAAGTTAATATTTACAGTGATTTAATATTTTCTTAATGGACATTAAAATTATCAACTTCCAAATGCATGAAGCGATTTCTTGGTAGATTGTCTCGGAGAATACCATCGCAAAAACTACATTTGTGTTAATTGAGATATTACGATTTTTATGTATTTTCGCAGCGCTGACCGTCCAAAATCATGACGGAAGTGTTGGCGGTTGGAGGCGCGCAGTGCCCCTCTGATGCCGCCACTGGCCACGTGTTGAGCCCGTCTCGGTCGCCCACGTGCCCTGCCGCCGCGCTCTCGAGCGCAGGCAGGCCCCGATATATCCGGCCCTCGACGTCCGGCTGACATCCGGCGGGGAGAGAATAAACAGGGAGACCCGGACCCGGCCTCTGAGAGCCCGCCTGCTCCAGCCATCGTCGGCTTCCCGAGCAGCCAGCCAGACCGGCTAATGGCTGTGGTGACAGCATTTATTTTACCCGCGATGATTTGAAAAAGAACTGGCCGATTTCACAAATATCACTGAAGGACAACTGCAATCAGGCACACTTGTGATTTACTTCACGTAAACGCGAGGCATTGTTGCTTCTAGATCTTCTACATCTACATACATACTCCGCAATTCACCGTAAGGTGCGTGGCGGAGGATACACTGTACCACTACTAGGAATTTCCTTTCCTATTCCACTCCCAAATGGAACGAGGAGAAAAACAATGCCTATATGCCTCCGTACGAGCCCTAATTTCTCTTATCTTTGTGATCTTTACGCGAAATGTAAGTCGGCGGCAGCATGATCGTACTACACTCAGCTTCAAATTCCGGCCCTCTAAATTTACTTAACAGAAATTCACGAAAAGAACGTCGTCTTTCTTCCAGCGATCCCCAATTGAGTTGCCGGAGCATTTCCGTGACACTCGCGCATTGGTCGAACCTACTGGTAACAAATCTAGCTGCTCGCCTCTGAACCGCCTCTATGTCTTCCTTCAAACCGATCTGCTGCGGGTCCCAAATACTTGAGCAATACTCAAGACGTGGTCGTACAAGCGTTTTATACGCGGTCTCCTTTACAGATGAAGTACATCTTCCCAAAATTCTCCCAATAAACCGAAGTCGGCTGTCCGCCTTACTCACAACTGTCCTTACATGTTCGTTCCATTTCATATCGCTCTGCAATGCTACGCCTAGATATTTGAACGACGTGGCAGCGTCAAGAAGCTCACTACTAATGCTGTATTCGAACATTATAGAATTGTTTTCTGTACTCATGCGCATCACCTTACATTTTTCTACATTGAGAGCTAGCTGCCATTCTTCGCACCACCTAGAAATTTTGTCTAAGTCATCCTGTATGCTATTACAGTCAGTTACAGACGACATCCTCCCATACACCACAGCATCATCAGCAAAGAGCCGCAAATTACAACTTACTCTGTCCATCAGATCATTTATATAGATAGAAAATAATAGCGGTCCTATCACACTCCCCTGGGGCACGCCTGACGATACACTCGTTATCTTATAGTAGATAGGTTACAGCATGGCAAACCTGCTTTTGTAACATTTGAAGATTCAGACAGTTTTCGCAGAGTTGCCTGGACTACATTCTCTGAAAGTTTGAACACAGCAAACTTTTAGAGAAACCAGAATGCGGGTATAATGAGTGGATTACATAAAAATGAAGCTGTGGTCCAGAAGGCAGTGTGACAGTGCTGTAATATCTCCCACATGTTATTAAATCTGCAAACTGAGTGAGAGTAAAGATAAAAACGAAGAAAGAAAGAAGATTACAGTTTAACGTCCTGCCAAGTGCGACCTCATTAGCATAGCTCGGATTATTTTGTTGAAGATGGGGTAGGAAATCGGCCGTGCTCTATCTAACGAACGATCGTGTCATTCACTTGAAGCGGCGTCATTTGTCTGGAGTGATTTAGGGAAATCATGGAAAAAACCTGAATCAAGATGGCCGGAGGCGGATTTGAATCCCTTTCCCCCCCTAATGGACGCGTCGGTAGAGCCGTGCGCAGTGAGGCGCCGTGCTGCAGAGCGAGCGGCCGTTCGCCATCGGGGGTTCGAGTTCTCCCTTGGGCATGGGTGTAAAGTAGTATGTAAGTCTAGGAACTGATAAGCATAGAAGTTTGGTCCAATAGGTTTACAAGCATTTTAACATTTTTGAATCAGAATCTGAGAACTTAATTTAAGAAGTTTATAAGCTAGGGTCTAATACTCAAGCAGTTAAGTCCGATAGAGTTACAAACATTTGAACCTCTCGAATTGCCAAAATTTCACTGTAAGTTATTATTTATTTCACTATTGCGAATTCATGTATTTCACTATTGCGAATTCGTCTGTGGAACCATAAGCTTTAACATGATAACATTATGTTATCACATTAGCTTTGCTCTCCACACGATATTTTAGGTTTGTATTTCTTCAAATGTAGGTCTTTTCCGTAAAAAAATCATAATGGTTGACGAGTTTGCTGTTAATAATACGACAAAATGAAGAAATTTACATGAAGTATTTATGCTTTGATCACTTACTGATGCCAATGTCGCGTGCGAGGAGAAATATGTTTCTGACAGTTTCACAAGGGCATGCATCTAACCACAGAGTTGAAATTAAGAAATGATTGTCACTAATCATGTAAACAGCGAACGACATACGAACAAAACTTCAGCTTGTCAACTTGGAAATAATCAATATAGCTGCCCCGATAGGATAAGTGCTGGTATGGTGCTTGTCTTTGAGACTCATACATTTGAACTTTGGTAACGGTATTTTCTTTTCCTTCAGATTATGACATAAAATGGTCAGATGCTTGTTAACCTATTGGACCAAACTGCTATGATCATCAATACCTAGACTTAAAAACTACTTAACACCTATGCCCGATAGAGAACTCGAACCTCCGGCGGAGACGGCCGCCCAGTCCGTAGCATGACGCCTTAAAAATGTTCAAATGTTTGTATAGCTTATGGGACTTAACTACGGGGTCATCAGTCCCTAAACTTACAAACTAGTTATGAACTAACTAATACTAAGGACGGCGCAAATATCCATGCCCGAGGGGGGATTCGAACCCCCGACCGTATTTGCCGTGCAGACCGTGACTGGAGCGCCTCAGTCCCCTCGGCCACCGCGGCCGGCATGACGCCTTAGACCACGCGACCGTTCTGCGCGGCAGATTCTGATTTTGTAGGTTTCTCTCCAGTCCACTGATAGGATCAAGAGTTTTCTAGTGTAATCAGGATGGTATAAAGTTCCTTTGATTTGTGAGGGATGTGTGGCCGTTTACGTCATCTCAAAAGTCGAAGCGAAACTATCGAATCTTAGGAAGATTACTGCATGTGTAACAGTACGTTGACCTAGATACGCCGATGAATGTGTCTCTTTGTGACTGTGATTTAGTTACGTCATGTAGCAAAATCGTATGTTTTTATAGCGGGTGAAAATCGTCTGTACACACAGCGGGTGGGGATACAGAATCAGTAGGTTACTTCATCAATATCGTGACGAGAAGAGACTGAACGTGACGATTACAAGATTACTTGAGTGAGAATGGGAGACATTTCAATTTTTTCCAACGATTATGTGTGTGTGTGTGTGTGTGTGTGTGTGTGTGTGTTAATGTGTGCGCGCGCGTGTGTGAGTGCATGTATTTTTGTTGTGGTGGAAAATAAGTGAGTAAGGAGAGAGCGTCGGTTGTTGCCGCACATCCCCGCTCCTGCTGTTGCAGTCGATGTCATCATAGCGTCTCCCAAGCGTGCCAGATGCAACGAGATGCTACTCCGCCGAGCCTGCGCGGCCGGCTTATTCGGTAGGGCGTGCGCAGTGGTTGCTCCGCGCGCCTCAGTTGCGTAAACCGCAGCCGCAACTGCGTGGCCAGGCGGCGTCTGACGTCACTGACAAGGAAAGCCGCCTCCAACTCTCAGAGTAGCCGCATTGCAGACCACAGACCAACACACACAGATGCAGCGATAATAGAAATGCGAATTACGAACTGGTCCACAACCCGGAGCATATATCTCGCACCAAATGGCTAGCTAGTTTGGAGGACAGCGGAATGCTAGTGTATTGCATATAGTGTAACATTGATGAAGCCTTCTTTGTTATTCATTTGCTTATATTCGTTCTCCGGGGAGGAGAACGTTCGTTCGTACGTGCGTTGCACTGCTCTAGTAGTCATTTCAGTTCGACACATGCAATCGTACACACGTCACTATGTTCATAAATGTAGATAACCTCAGAACGGCACGTGTACTTTTACAAAACGAATATATAAATATACCATGTCTAAGACTGATGCTGGTACTAACTTTAGCGTTTTATTGGTCGTAGACCAATAGTTACATGTTTCCCTCTCCTCTTCATAACAAGCGTGGTGCCGGAATGGAAAGATGATTACCTTCCAAAGGGGAGAAGAAATAGGGAAAAGAGAGAAATGTATATATTGGGCAGTGAAATAATTCATTGCCGATGAGGGATTCGAAAGCCTTTACCTTTGGCTATCCGGAGCACGCGTCTCGTCCGATCGAAATACGCCGCGGCGGAGTGGACGAGCGCATTGAGGCGCTATGCTGCGATGCGTGAGGTCGTTCCCCGACGGGGGTTTGAATTCCCTCTCGGGCATGGATGTTTGTGCCGTCTTTAGTATAAGGTAGTTCATAAGTAGTTTGTAAGTTTAAGGACTGATGACTCCGCAGTTAAGTCCCATAAGCTTTACAAACAAGCATGCAAATACTCACAAGTCGCACGCTACGGAAGTTCTCAGTGCTCAGTGCTCGCCATCCTGATTCCCTCATGAGGTGAAACTATTTTTACGCATATGCGGTAAAGAAATGAGCCTTGACGCCATCTTCCCATTAACATACATTTATCTACTGGTGTGGTCTAGGTATATATGCCCGAAAGATCAGGTGCCACACCAATATATAAGTGGAAAGACAGTTGTGAACAGACGGTCTGTGCGTGTCCCTTAGACGTTTGCAAGTGGTCAGCGCACTTCTGCTGTAAGGTTAATGCTGAAAATTAAGATGACCATGTATTCTGTGATAAGTATACATGTATTAGACTCGAGTAGTTTAGGATATAATTGCAAAAATGCAAATCCCACGGAACTAATTCTGAAGTTCAGTAGTTATATATTTTCTGATTTTAGCATAAGCAACTGTAGAAAAAGTACATTGGTTTGCAAAGGAATTACTCAGAAGTTCCACGAGAGGCATGGCACTGCCAGTCAGTACATCATGAAACTTCAAAGGGGTTCTCCAGGTCGGCCGCGGTGGCCGAGGGGACTGAGGCGCGTCAGTCACGGTCTGCACGGCCACTACGGTCGGGGGTTCCAATCCCCCTTCGGGCATGGATATTTGTGCCGTCATTAGTGTTAACTAGTTCATAAGTTTAGGGACTGATGACCCCGTAGTTAAGTCCCATAAGCTATACAAACATTTGAACATTTTGGGTTCTCCAGCTAAACTTGCGTGGCTGTTACTCGTAGGGGAAACGATACTACAGAGGCATTACCTTGAAACACCCTGGCAGATGTTTCCAGAATACCAGAATAAATTTTCACTCTGCTGTGGAGTGTCCGCTTATGTGAAATTTTCTGTTATATTAAAACCGTTTGTCGCATTGGGACTCAAAACTCGACGCCTTTGCCTTTCGCGGGAAACTAGTCTACCATTTGAGTACAATTCTTATTATAGATTAGTGTTCTGTCTGTTCTTTCGCTCAAATATCTCAGAAAAGGACAGACACCACACCACTCTATAATAAGTATTTACACGCGAAGACGGTGTTTCGTTCATTTACTTCAGTGCAGATGCGGTCATTCTTTCGACCTCGCATGGGAATCTGTTATGGCGAATGTAAGAGGGCATGGATGATTGGGGCACTACAGCCGTAGCGTGCGACTTTTGGAAGTTTAGGACGGACGGAAGGCGAGAACGGAAAGCCAAGTGGTTAAGGCGACCACAGGCCCGCAGCAGGAGACTAGGGTTCTATTTCCGGTGCGGCTCACATTTTCACTTGTCGCTATTGTATAATTTCAATGCCCCAATGTAGTCAATCTCAATCCTTTCCTTCCTAATCCTTCCTTCCCCTCCTTAATTTGAGAACAATTCGCGGCAATGTGGAAATTCTTTCCAAAAACATCCCTCGCACTATGTCTAAGCCATGAGTCCGCAATGTTCATCCTTAGAGTCGTGTTGATTCCATTAGCGAACTACTGCGAAGTGTGGAAGATGAAGAGGTATTGGTGTAGATAAAGCTATAAGAACGGTTCGTGAGGCGTGATTGGAGAGTTTAATTGATAGAGAAATTGCCCGTGAAAGGCAAGATAGTAGACTCGAGTCGAGTTCGGTTCATAGTTTTAAACTGCAAGGAAAGTTCTTTCCTCTGGTCAGAAATCGATAGTCACAGGTTCAGCTCACCTATAACTCAGCCTGAGGAAACCGAATGTCGTTAAAAACGCTTCCTTGTCTTCTTTGGTATAAATAATAGCAACAATTGTTACTCGTACTGTGTTTCGTTACTTGTCTTTTGCCGTATTGGGGACCATCTACTTCAATAGCTTTGCTCAGCGTTTTCGAGTTTAAAAGACACATGGATCATCTGATCGTAGAGTAGGACATTACTGCAGTTTTGATATACTTGTGTCATTAGATACGGTTACGTCAGCAACATAGGGCCATCGTACAGCGGTCGTGTAAACTTCGGACGACCGAGCTGGCCGTGTAGTACCTGGGATAGATATGTTCTCGGTGAGACATAGTGCCAGAGCGTTTGCGTTTCTACTGTTTCTTCATATGTATCAGTTCTCAATTCTGGTTTCGGCTCTCACTCTCTCACACTTTAACACGGGCTGCTGTAGCATCAGGTCACAAGACACTGCAGTCGGTATTCGGTTCAAATCCCCGTCCATTTAGATTTTAGTTGATGATTAGTACTAGTAATACTTTGCTCTAGTGCCATCTACAATTGCCATGATTTGTGACAGTAATTAGTGCATTAGTGTATTAGCCGCGGTGTAGTGGCTGAGCGCATTGAGACGCAATGCTCCGATGCGCGACGCCGTTCCCCGTCGGGGATTCGAATCCCCCCTCGGGCGTAGATGTTTGTGTTGTCTTTAGCATAAGGTAGTTTATAAGTAGTTTGTAAGTTTAGGGACTGATGACCAGACAGTTAAGTCCCTTAAGCTTAACAAACGTCTGAACATTAATTAGTGAATTATCCTGAAAATAGCAACTAATTCTATGACCCACATCAAGGAATCCGCTAGAAAAATGGTTCAGGCATTATTTTTAACGGAACTCAGTGGAATCGTCCCATAATCAAATATGTATTTTGCCACTTAATTAACTAAATACGAATACAAACTGTCTGGGTCTCATTTGGTTCCTGATGTCTTCTTAGAGGGGTTGGACAAGTGTTTAACCATTGCGAGACTGGAATCTGTATTGTATTAGGGATGGAAATGGGCTATGTTTTAGGTGCTTATATATTTTTGTCTCCCCCTTGTAGCTTTGCAGCACTGTGTCGTGTTGTTAGGTAGTTGAAATATAGCTACGGCCACACATTGCTAGTGAACTGTACAATGCGTTTTACTTTATGATACAACTCAGAATCGTACCTATAAAGTATTGTCAATGTTTTCAACCTACAAGTGATTGAAAACGCTTCTTGAGTATTCTACGGCTTACTGTAATTATTTCCTCAGATGTACAAACAGTGAATTCCTGTATAAGCGTGCAGTCTACGGCTAAACGCGACACATCGCGTAAGGTATGCGGGTAGTTCTCTCCATCACAGTCTCAGGGAAACTTCGCCAGTAACAGTATATCGAGGGCAGCTGAGCTTGACAGGCCAGAAGCTCATAATTATAACAAGCATAAACAAACTTCTATTTGTTTGACAGCAGCTGCCCCGTCCACGCTCGCTCAAAGTCACGAGACGAGATGGTTGCAGACACTATGTTCAGATGCAACGCAACTCAGGAAGACGAAAATAGAATTCCGGAAACAGAAATGCGCTGCATATAAGAGGACTTATTTAACCCAGTCCAGATATCGAATGTTCCGAGGATTATTTATTCATCATGAATGGTATCTGCAGATACAGGCAACACATATTACTCTCGCAGAGATCAAAAGCTTCATGGAAAAAGTAAGAGGTGAAGAGGTGGATGAGCAGCTATAAATTAAGTGCGAGGACCTTTGTAATTTCTTAGATAGCGAAAACTGATCCGATGAGAGTACACGATAAAAGAAACGAAAACGCAGCAGTAAGGATAGGTCCTCGAACAAGCCATTTGCGAACTAATTCCGAATGTAGAAGCTACCAATAACCACAAAAGAATTATTGTCTTAATTAGCGAGGTGGTATTTTTAGTGTAAATTAACCGATACAATGCACATTTAATTGGGTTCAAATTTTACGGATGGCCTACCTCAACGAGAAATGCAATACTTCGTGTTCACTTTACGAGGTGCATGCTATCCTTGTATTCATCTTGTAAAGCGTGGCAAGACCATACAACTTTCATTTGCAGTCCTGCAACACAGTCAACGAAAGTGCTATACGCTTTACTTTTAAGATGTCATAGACAGAAAAAGCCAGAAGGTGAGAGTCGAGTGATGTTGCAGGCTAAAGGATAGTTCCTTTTCGAGCCACAATACTGACGTGTTGGATTTCGTCTTAATAACCAACAAAATGCACCGGTTTCTGGTGTCTCATCATGTACAACATACCCAACCATGTCCACGAGTGAAATTTGAGCACAATATATGATATTGAAACCTGTCGCGGCTCATGTCCAGAAGTCCACAGTTATCTAGAAAAACAATAGTGTTTGAGCACCTGTTTACTATGTGGATTTTATATCTCCCTTACAAAGTGAACGATTTTCAAGAAACTCCACTCAGTGGAAGAGGGGTTAAAAGAAGTAATCCAACATACTGTACATTACTCGGTACATTATGAAATCTTGACAGTGAAAGGTGGTTTTTCAAAAACTTTGGTGCCTTAAAGCGTCTTTTAGAACGTGGCAAATCCAACACAAGTGGTGGTACAGCAGATAGCCTCGCCGCTTTACAGATTTACGCCCCGTCTTCAAAATCCTTATTGTTTTTGTTTTGGGTTTTTGTTTTTCATTTCTTTACTATTTGTCTGATAGTGAATGAATTAAACAAGAAACAACACAATGATTGAAAGAGAAAATTTTATGATATCGTTTTCGGAGAAATTTCCTGTACTGTGTCTTGTCAATATTATGGTTCATGATGTTCAAGCCGCGGCACAATAGCCGTGCGCACTAAGGCGCTCAGCTGCGGTGCGCGGTGCCGTTCGCTGTCGGGGGTTCGAGTCCTCCCTTGGGCTTGTGTTGCTCTTAGCATAAGTTACTTTAAGTTAGTGTAAGTAGTTTGTAAGCTTAGGGACTAACGATAAACGTAGTTAATTCCCTTAGATTTACAAACAAACAAACATGATGTTGCCGACTTTTTTTTCTAGTCAACCATATCTATAAATGTGAGTGTGGAAAATCTGCCTTCGAGATTTCTATGTATGGAATGTTTTTACGGTTAGTCACTTACAAAACTAAGCATCTAATCTTCCTTAAGATTAAAAAACATAAAAATAAAATATAAGGAATAATGTAACAAATATTGGAATGGCTGTAATAATGTTATAAAAATTAATAAAAGAATGAAATACATGAATATGCATAGTTCAAAATATTTTTAGCTCTGAAAATACATACAAACGAAAGTTCTATGGAATTCCACAGAGGGACGAAATGGCATTTATGAAGTAACACGTCTTTGATTTCTTGACAAACCCCAACAAATCACTTCATTCGATTTCAAACAGAACCTAACATCAATTTTCTTCCGGCATATCGAGAAATTTCATGTCCTTGATTTGGCTCCTACTGATAACATTTTCGATTATAGTAATTTTTTGAGGAAATATGATTGTACTCTAGATTCCGTTTTCGGGCTCGCTTCTATTTCTTGTTTCACATCATTTCTGCTGTTTACTGCCGCCGCCCGGAATGCCCGTGTGGTATAAGGCGCCATGCCACGGACTGGGCGGACGTTTCCGCCCGACGTTCGATCCTCCCTCGAGCATGGGTGTGCGTGTTGTCCTTAGTGTACGTTAGTTTAGGTAGTTTGTAGCTCTAGGGATGACCAGAGTAGTTTGGACCCTTAGAATTACTTGCAAAATTAGTAATTTTTCGACTTTATTCATATCTAGATTACTAGTTTCGAAGAATGTCATATGTGAAAACCTTGTAATGTTGTTATTTCACCTGACGATGACTGAGATTCATAGATACTAGTAATCCAGATGTAAATGAATTTTAAAAATAACGAATTTTATGAACAGCTATCTTATGATTCTTATGATCAAATGAATACAGATCGCTTTCGCCGGCCGAAGGGAATGCGGCGCGTCAGTCACGGTCTGTACGGCTACTACGGGCGGGGGTTCGAATCCCCCCCTCGGGCATGGATATTTGTACCGTCCTTAGTGTTAGCTACTTCATAAGTAGTTTGTAAGTTTAGGAACTGATGACGTTGTAGCTAAGTCCCATAAGCTATACAAACATTTGAAACATTTTTGAGATCGCTTTCCTTCCTCGACAATGTTGGTTAATTTCAACAGATTAATTAGTCGCACAATCGTTTCCAGTCGGTTTAATTTGATAATTCAGAAAATGTATCATTATTATACGCTGTATATATTTCATCTAATAACGATGAAATGTTCTTTTCCTTTAAATGAAGGAAGAAGATAGTCAGTTGGTTAGGCCCAACTCTATTACTTTTTTTCACTCATGACAAAATTATTTAGTCCCCATTAATCGTTTTAAAAATCGAATAGCAAGTGAAGTTGCAATCACGGCTCAAATGTGCTAGACTGTTTACAGAGAAAGAATACCTATTGTGGAAGTTGTAATTTGACAGAGAAAGTAGCTATTTCAGAATTGATAGAGGAGTGGTTCAAAGACCATCCGGTGCCGCTATTGTGAGTCTACAGGAGTGTAGATTTGGGTTCCAATGCAGACGTCGCATAGTGTTGTGTGTGGCGCCACTGTGAGAGTAGGGAGAGGGGTGTCCACGCTCTCCGCCGCTCGCTCGTACTTTTAGAAGTGCGGGGGCCGCTGTTGCGTCGCCGGCGATAATCGCAACTATTCATAGGGCGCCTTGGAGCGCTGACAAATATTCCACTTTCCCGCTGGCTGCCGCCGCTGCTGTGTGTACGCGAGGAGCACACTATCTCAAAATCTCCAGCCACTAACTTCTCTACCTGTCTATATACATATCTGTGAAGTACAAACCATTGTGCCATTAGTAGGGATCTCTGTCATGCAAATCCTTACGGTAATAATATTTTCGTCGTTATACACAAATGTTCAAATGTTTGTAAATCAATGGGACTTAACTAATGTGTAGTCCCTACGCTAACAAACTACTGTAACTAACTTAAAACTAACCTAAGGGCAGCACTCACATACAAGCCAGGAGGAGGACTCGAACTTCCGACGAGGAGCAACCGCGTGCTCCGCAGCAAGGAACTTATCGCTGTAAACGCGGGGTAGGTGCGTAGGGGCTTGTATAATATTCGTAGAACACGAATTAACGTTAGTCGTAGAAACATTTTAAATAGGGTTTCACGGCATAGTTTGCGTCTATCCAGAAGAGTCACACGTTCAGTTAATTTAATCTCTTCCATGGGTTGAACGAATAAAACCATTCACCCCCGTTATAGATCGCTACACTTAAACATTGAAGGTGCGCACAATTGTTTTATAAGCACTTTGCAGACTTATTCTGTGAATGAAACGAAGTCTGCCACTTGTGTTCGTCCATTTCATATCGATATAATCTGGTAAAAACCTATACCTAGGTACAATTGCATCCATTGAGAAATTGCACCTATGACTTACTATAATCGTAGGATACTCTATTTCCGTATTTATATAATCGCAAATTGCGAAATTTTCCGACTTTGCTGCTATTCTGAAGATGGACTGTCATTGTGTGACACTTTACATTTCTGAAGAACTACCAACCTTTCCACTATTTTTAATTCTTACCAAGATCTGTTTGTATATTTGTGCATCTTTCTTCTAATACCTCATTATGGCTCATTGCATCATCAGCGAAACATCTGAGGGTATTTTTAACATTATCAAGTAGGTCATTAATGTACAACATGAACTATGGGGATCACAGAACACTTCCCTGTGCTGCAAATGAAGTTACTTTTACATCTGTATACTCTTTAACCAAGAAAAAAATGCTGCGTCCCTCCTTATAACAAATCCTCAACCAGTCACCAATTTCCCATGAATTTCTTTATCATCACACTTGCAAAAAGCACTGGTGACAGGTGCTGAGGCAAATGACTTTCGCCACGGCGGAGTGGCCAAGCACATTGCGGCGCTATGCTCCGATGCGCGAGGCCGTTCCCCTTCGGGGGGTTACCCCCTTCGGGCATGGATGCTTGTGCTGCCTTTAGTTACGTTAGTTCATAAGTACTTTGTAAGTTTAAGGACTGATGACTCCGCAGTTAAGTCCCATAAGCTTAAAAGCATTTGAACATTTTGAAATGCCTGTCGAAAGTCAAGAAATACTGCAACTATTTGAGTGTTTTGACCTATGACTTACAGGATGTCATGTTAGAAAATACCCTTGTTTACATGATCAAGTTTTTCGAAATCCATGCTAGTTGGAACTGAAGAAATGGTCCGCTATTAACGTTGAGTTAGTGAATGCTCTTAAGATTGTACAATGAATAAGTCAGAGGACTTCTGTGACACATTAATCACGAATGTGGAGCAATGATAGGTCTACTAGCGAGACTTAAGAGATATGTTTTTTCTTCGTACCAGTGACTCAGAAACGGAGTACATCGAAAAATATGGGAAGATATGAATAAGCGATAAAGATGTTTGCTAAGTAAGAAACACTACTTAACAGAAACATTCGTTAGTTGTCCATCATCGAAAAAAAACACCACTTCAATATTTCTTTTTTCAGCTAATGTCTTCAAATGTTCAAATGTTTGTAGAGCCTATGGGACTTAACTACGGGGTCACCAGTCCCTAAACTTACAAACTACTTATGAACTACTTACAACTAAGGACGGCACAAATATCCATGCCCGAGGGGGGATTCGAACCCCCGACCGTAGTGGCCGTGCGGACCGTGACTGGAGCGCCTCAATCCCCCCCCCCCCCTAATGTCTTCGTTGAGTACGAGTTATGACATTACAGATCACGACACTATTATCGATTGCCATTGGAGTTACGGCCACGAAATCACTAGCAGTTAACAATTCCTAGATTCTCCTCAGAGGCCACGCAAATTATGAAGGGTTGTCACGCGTGTCTACTGTAACTGGATAATCTGTAGTTACGTAGCCAACACATATGGATTGTGAGACAGTACATTGTCAGGACACTGTACATACATTCAGAAGAGAGTGTCTTGCTGCTGTTCAGTGTCCTCGCCGCGCATTGTATTCCAGCAATGCTTTACGTGCACGTGATATCACCGACGAAAGAGAACTTTTAAACATCATTCAGTGTCTAGGACTAAAACTTTTCCAACACCCCCAGAACACTCTTATCACATCTGTCCACACCTCAAACGTGAAACTTTGAGCATTACTTTCTTCAAGTGTAAATGAGTATCACCTTTTTTTGCCATGATGATCAATCTGACCCATCATAGCTTGTCCTCAGAATACATGTTTCCTTTATAGGCACGGACAGTACGTCATGTCTATTAGTATCTACACCGTGATTATATTTGACCTCGTTAATTGGGTTACTCGTTCTCTGTACCCTAGAATTGTGGAGACACTAAAGTTCGGATTATGAAATAACGAAAAAGATGCAAGCTAGTGGTGTGGAATGATCCTTTACTGTTTCCTTCTTTATCTAACATAGATAATTAATCGCCTTCTATTCCTTTCACACCTTTCCAATCAATTTTCTGAAACTTTTCAAATGATTGAGGACCTCTCACCTTCATATCCTACCTTTCTTTGTAAATTCTTCAATCTGTAATTGATAACAAGTTAATTATAACTAGAGTTCACATCTGGCCCTGGAAATGTCTCATAGTTTCAAACTCTGTCTTATCAGTATAGAATCGAAGTTATTGTTATGCCGTGTGCAATATTGTTTCACTGCCTTTCCCAGTTCTAGTATTTTTTTCTTGACTTTATTCTTCTGTTATCGAATCCTTATCATGCATCATAACTAATTTTTCCGCTTCCTTAAGTTTCTTATTTAATCATATATTCTTTCAATGCATTCTTCATCTATGGAGCTATTTAGTATATGAACTTACATTGCCGTCTTGAGCACTGGTTTCGTGTCTGTCTTGTTTACGAATACGCATTCACTATGTTGTTCATAGAACTTTATTTGCATTGATATTTTACTATTCATTTCTAGGCCAATTGCTGCATTTACCCCTATCTGTTTTTGTATTTATAACCATGTACTCACCTGACTGGAAGTAATTTTCTTCTAGCACTGATGTTCATTAATTCTCACTGTATCTTACTTGAACCTCTCATTTTCTTTTTTTAAATTTTCGGACTTATGTAAACATTAACAATACACACTTCGACTCCTTAGAATGCCAGTTGCTATTACTGCTGACGTGCTGTAAATTACTATCAATAAATCAATGAGGTAATCTATTGCGGGGCAGTTTACTGCGAAGTGGATACTTGTTCACCATGTTTCTTCCCTTACAATATCCCCTTAATTAATTAATTTCTTATTTATTGTTTTTTTCCTATGTTTGACTTTTTATTTTTCCTTATTATTTTTATCGTATTAAGTCCCCCCTCTTCCTCCCCACACTCTTCTACACCTCCCTTTCATCCTTTCCCACCCCTTTCCTTCATTGTATCCAATGCCGCATCTCACATTCTCGCCTATCAGAACCTTTACAATCCCTCATACTTACCCGGCATCATGCCCCCTCCATTCCCCACCTCACTCACAGTCAAGATGCACATGGCGCTAGAGTGGCCAGAGAAGGTGGTTGTGTATGTATAGTAATCTGTGTGATTGTGTGAATTATGCGTTTCTTTTTCCGATGAAAGGCCGAAAATTTAATTGTGTGAATGTGATTGTCTATTTTTCGAGCCTGACAGCAGCTCAGCGAGCGGCTTTTAGGTGAGTTGTTATCTATCCTCCATTACTGATTATCTATACATAGAACTACTCGAATTTAGTCTTCTTGTCACAGACGTGCAAATCGTATGAAATAACTTCAAACAAGTTGCGTGTTAAATTAATATTACAGTGAATTAGTAGACGACTTATAATTTGTATAGTGCAACTATATTTTGAAAGAATGTAAATAAGTACTTTTAATTTGTACTTAAAATTCATTCCTTTCTTGTCTGGTAGGAAAATAACCAGACTACGTCAGGCGTTAGACTAATTTTTGTCGCGGGAAGATAAAGCACTATTGGGAAATATGTTCATACCGTTAGGAAGAGAACTGAGTGCGAACTGGACAATTCTTAAGAAACTATGAGGTTCACATCTGTCAGAAAAAAGTCGCACTGACGTGTTTTACGGCCCACTTTAGATTTGTAGTTTTATAAGTTTGTGCAAACATTTTGGACCAAAATAATAATCTAAATAATAAAAAAATTAATTAATAAGAGTGTCTGAAACACTTTTAGGGAAAAAATTACTTAGTTGCGGGTTTTGAACCACCGTCGTTTAGCATCATAGTCCAAGGCTTTACCCACTACGCTACAGCTATTAAGCAGAATATGAGTCCTTTAATGTCATACTATTGTTGGCCGTTGTTAACTGATGCTAATATGGCATTTGTAGACACTAGATTATCGTACGAAGATCTATGTGTTTTTTTTTTAATTCTCCAGTGCGCCATTGCTTTGAAATGACAACGTAAGTTACAATAAGAAAATCATCAAATACGCAACGCAAGATAACACAGAGTGCTGCGCGAGGAATGTCACGTGACATCTCTGAACGGCTGGTTTTCGTTAATTCAGTAAAGGGTGTCAAATCTCCGTTATTTTTGCATATATGTCTCAAACGATACGAGATATGAAAAAAAACGTAAGGGAGCTAAGTTGTAGAGAATTTTCTCTTCTACCAATTAGGTTATTCAATTTTTGTGTCAGATGAACGGTTCGTTTGCAATTACAATTATATTACAAACGGCTGTTTTTTTGGTATTACTACCGTATTTTTTGTCCGAAAAATTTGAAAAAGGGAGGTTCTGGTCTCTGGAGGCCTACAATCATGTCTGTAAAATTTGGTGCTGATCGGTTGAACGGTTCGTTCAAAAAAATGTTCAAATGTTTGTAGAACTTATGGGACTTAACTATGGGGTCATCAGTCCCTAAGGTTACAAACTACCTATGAGCTAGCTGAGACTAAGGACGGCACAAATATCCATGCCCGAGGGGGGATTCGAACCCCCGACCGTAGTGGCCGTGCAGACCGAGACTGGAGCACCTTAGTCCCCTCGGCCACCGCGGTCGGCTGAACGGTTCGTCTTAAAAACAGGGAACACGTTACGGACAGACAGACATACATCTCAAAATCGCCGTTATTTTTACAAAAAATGAAACACCACACACACACATACACAAGAGAGCAAAGTTGTAGATAATTTTCCCCTCTACAAATTCGGTTATTCAATTTTTGTATCAGATGAATAGTTAAGCCGTTATTTTCATTTAAATTTCGAGCTGTCAAAAGACGATCGCAAAGGCCCACTTTTAGTGTTACTACCGTAACCTAAAGTGGGCCAAAAGTGTGAAAAGATGGAGAAAAGTGCTGGTATCGAAGGAAACTGCTAATCAGCAGTAGCTGACAGCAAAAGACAGCAGGGTGACAGCAAAATGAAGCAAGCCGGCGACCAGCAAATGTAGCGAGCAGCAGAGCGCGGGGAATGTCCCGTGCGCTGCGGCGGCAGCACGTGGCGTCTGGCGCGTTAAAGGCCAGCGGAACCTGTCCTGTCCCGTCGCGCAGGCGGCTGGCGGCTGGCGGCCGGCCAAAAATTATATCAGAATCGCATCCGGCCAATGATCTCTCCTTGCCGGCGTGCCGCACCTGCGCGGCCATCTCTCACCGAAGGCACGCCGAGGGCAAAGCCGCAAAGAACTACTGTGTTGTCTAGCGGCAGCACTACTCTAATAGCTCTCCATTATTAACTCGCATTTTTATTTGAGTCGAGGGGCCTTAAACGGAAATGCTCCAGCTTACGTTTTCGCATGAGCCCTTGTCATGACCATTCAGAGAATCCGTACGATTGAGTAGAAAACATTCTAGTGGATTCATCTTGAGGTTTGAAAAGCTCTTCAATCTCCGTGTTTGCTTACAAAATAAATTTGCTTTATACGTAAAGTCCGCCTTGAGCAAACACAAATGTTTTTTGATTTCTCCCATACATGTTTCGCTGGCGATGCAGCGTCATCCGTGGGATGTTTAATTCGTATTGTCTGTCAAAATTAAGAAGAAACGATGTATATTAGTCTCTCAGTTATCTGTAGCTTTTACTGTTAACGTACAAAAGTAACAATCATTTCATTGTTAATTTGACAGACAATACAAATTAAACATCCCACTGATGATGCTGCAACGCCAGCGAAACATGTATGGGAGAAATAAAAAAAAACCATTTGTGTTTGCTCAAGGCGGACCGTACTAAGTGTGTTTGCCTATGTAACTTATGAAATAATAGGTGTTGGGAAATTTTAATGCGGTAGGTCAACACAAGAAGTGTTACAATTTATGCGGAGCTATCAACATAGTTTATTGTATCATTTTCCAAAGAGTTACAGTTAAATGGAACAATAGTTTTTTCTATCGTCAATTGGAATCGTTGAAACCAGCTGCGTCCAAATCAGTTTAAACTACATTCCTATCACTGTTAGTTTGGGAACTACAGCCCTTCAAAGTTTCAGGGGCAGATACCACACGCTGTACGTAATACATGGCTGTGTGGTGGGTGATAAATGTTATGGCGGTGGGAAGTTGATTTACACGAGATGTTCAAATGTGTGTCCATGTTCCTCAATGCATAATGCAATGCGCCGTCGAAAGGATCAGCGGACGAGATGTAACATCGCCGGTGTGACGGAGCGACATGCGTCCTCGATGCGCCGTTTTAGATCATCTGGGGATGTGGGCTCAGTGACATAAAAACACGATCCTTTAGATATCCACAGAAAAAGAAATCTACTGGTGTTAAATCGGGTGACCTTGCGGGCCATGAATGAGGACCATGCGCCCCAACCACCTTCCTGCAAACCTGTTGTTTAGTTCTTCCACAACAGCACGCACAGAATGGGCTGGATGACCATCGTGCTGCATCCACATATGGACTCTCGTGTGTAGACACACATGTTCAAGGATACCACCAAAACTGTCGGCTATAAAAGCGCGATATAACTCATCTGTCAGTGTACCTGGGAAGTAGTATGGACCGATGATTTCATCCCCAAGGATTCCACACCACACGTTAATAGACCACCTACGTTGACAGTCGACAGGTCGTACCCACCGAGCATTGCCTGCCGCCCAGTAGTGCATGTTATGACGATTCACTGCAGCATAATTTGTGAACGTGGACTCATCAGAGAACATAACACTTTGTAAAGACTCCAGAGTGAAATTACGCACGGCCCACTCACAGAATGTCACTCTTGCACGGAAATCGTTCCCATGCAGCTCCTGGGTTAGTGACAGGCGGTGCGGGTGAAACCAGTGGCTGTGTACTATACGCCACACATATGTGAGACTGACACCAGCGACTGCAGCAATGGCTCGTAAGCTGACATGAGGACCGTGGTGTAGTGCAGCTAAAACAAACACCTCCGTCTCCTCACTTTCTTGCAGGTCTTCGTCTGTTTCTGCGGCGCATTATCAAGCTGCCTGTTTCCCGAAGTCGTTGTTCGGCACGTAAGAACGTAATGGCTGCCGGGGCTTATCGCCTAGGACATCTCACGGCATACGCCGTGGCTGCTTCAGTGGCATCGTGTCGGCACTCGCCGAGCATCAGCAACATGTCAACGTACTCGTTGTTCGTGTATGCCATCATCATCCGATGTCAGTAACTGTTGTACATTGAGCCCCGGTTGTTTGTGTGGCTCCAACTGTCGGGTATACGGCTGTGTGTGGCGACAGTCGACAGTCTAACAGCGCATCGAGGAAGTTTCTCGCTCCGTGACACCGGTGACGTTACAACTCGGCCGCACCACATTTAGAAGGCGCATTGCATTATGCACAGCGTTTGTGGTATCTGCCCCTGAAACTTTGAAGGGTTGTAGCTCCCAAACTAACAGTGATAGGAATGTAGTTTAAATTGATTTGGACGCAGCTGGTTTCAACGAATCCAATGCACGATAGAAAAAACTATTGTTCCATTTAAAAAATTATATCTGTGCTGTAACTCTTTGGAAAATGATACAATAAACTATGTTCATAGCTCTGCAGAAAGTGTAACATTTCTTGTGTTGACCTACCGCATTAGAACTTCCCGTCACCTTCCACACACCTTCCACACACTTAGTGAAACACCCTGTATATAGGGGGTGGACAAAATAATATGCACACCATGCGGTGTAGGGCATTCCATGCAAGATGACACCACTGCGTACATGAACAATAATAATTTCGTGTGTCTCACGAATGAGATCGGAGTGCACAATTCGACGTACGAAGTCGTGGACGTTACGTTGCAGTATGTTATACGTTTTGTTTTGCGATGGTGAGCACAAAAGAACAGAGAAATGAGTCAGATTTACAAAGAGGCCAGCACGATAGCGGGCATTTAGTGGGAGTATCTATGACGAAAACGGCTGCACTGTTTCATGTTTTACTGCCGTCCTCGATAATGACAGCATAAACAAACAAGGTAAACATCAGTGGCGACGAGGAGTAGTAGACGAAAACCAAAGTTAACTGACGAAGATCACAAGCATTAAGGACGTTTGTGACTAGAAAACATAAAAATGCCACAGCAAAAGCGACTGCAAAACTCAACACTCACTTGAGTATTACTGCTTCGATAAAAACTGTGCGCTGGAGCTTAAAATTCATAGAATAGCTGCAGTTACTAACGCCTTAATAACTTAAGTGCCGGCCGCGGTGGTCGAGGGGACTGAGGCGCTCCAGTCACGGTCTGCACGGCCACTACGGTCGGGGGTTCGAATCCCGCCTCGGGCATGGATATTTGTACCGTCCTTAGCATTAGTTAGTTCATAAGTAGTTTGTACGTTTAGGGACTGATGACCCCGTAGTTAAGTCCCATAAGCTATACAAACATTTGAAACATTTTTTAACTTCGGTCACGCTAAAACTGCGAAGGAACTGCGTAACTGTGTTTACGTATTGAAAATCCCAAAAGAAACTTACGATACAGCATGCCTATTTCGTACAATCAAGTATGGGAAAGTTTTCGTCATGAATTGGTTATTGATATCGTGGTATTCAGTTGTTTTTATCATTACTTCTACAGGTTCGATGACTGACTGAATAGCTCTTCATCCTCGACAGCAAACATATTGCCAACAAACACTGCCATATTCCAAAATGATAAAGCGACAACAAAAAAACGGTTATGAAATGCTTTGTACAGCGTAACAATATCATCAAACATTCTCTATGAACAGTAAAATAGCCATACCTCAAGATAAATAAATCGTTATAGGGAGTTCTATAGCAGGAAGTGAGAATCAGATTTACAGCTAAAAATCATTGTAGCTACCGCCACGGATTGTTGTTGTGGTTATGGTATTAATATTAAATGTGGAACTTATAAAATATTTAAACCGCGCTCACTGGTCGAAGAAAGACAATAATCTTTAGTTCTGTATAGTTTTAATACTTGTAAGTACAATAATGTGTGCTTTTTCAAGTGTGTGATTATAGCGCTCCCAGGTCCGACTGCGAATCGTAAAAGCATTTGAATGATGTAGTTGTATCTGCAAGCATCACTGCTCAGAGGCTGAAATGCGAAGTGCCTGTGACTTATTTGTATGGAATTGTGAATGAAACACCTAGAGGGCTGTATAAATATTGTATTAATTATGTTAAATTGTGTTATGTAGAATGTTTCTAGCCATAAAAGCATTTACTCAAATATCATGAAGATCAAAAGTCAAAGAGGAAATAACTTTCCCTAAGAGTATTCCTACCCATATTTACACTTAAAATCAATAAATATCTGGATTGATACACTATCTAAAGTCGCTTATGCACTTGTCCAGCTATCTCCATACCAAATTTCATCACAATCGATTGAGTGAGCCGGCCGCGGTGGCCGAGGGGACTGAGGCGCTCCAGTCACGGTCTTCACGGCTACTACGGTCGGGGGTTCGAATCCCCCCTCGGGCATGGATATTTGTGCCGTCCTAGTTCGTAAGTAGTTCATAAGTAGTTTGTAAGTTTAGGGACTGATGACCCCGTAGTTAAGTCCCATAGACTATACAAACATTTGATTTTTTTCGATTGAGTGATGTAGTCGTGAAAGCGTAACAGAGAGTTACTTTCGCATTTGTAATATTACTAGTATGTATGTAATAGACTTTTTGTAATTTTTTTTCGTGCTTTCTGTTCTGACAGTTGCATATGGCGTGGTGATTGGTAGTAATACTTAATGCAGGCTTTAGATAACGTTTACATTCTGCGCTTCATTGTTCTATGCACCATTAAATTCGAGTTGTTCTCCTGTCATTCACAGACGCATTACGTAAAGAATGGCTGCCCATTTGGCTCAGTGTCAGCTGTTACTAGTCTCTATGTATTTTCGCAGAGTAAGCTCACGTGAATATGTTGACAGTGATTCATGTGTCGGGTGGGGGAAGCTCGGCCATCCCCTTCATGTTAATCGAGGGGAGAGCGTACGGGTTTTACCTTATATCTCAACGTCATTACGAATGCAAACACACACACTTCGCTCAGGAAAGCTGCCATTGTGGGAAATCAAGAAAATCTTTTCGATTGGATGGATGGATGCACCCTTAGAGACCTTATAGCCAAAAATTCCATACGACTTTTTCTTTCATAGAATAAATTCATATCAATGACGTGTTGTTGACCTGTATGTTGGACGAAGTGAATCATGGTATGGAGACCAATTCTTAATTTTTTGAGAAATAATAGTCGTCTTTCATCATCGTCTGACTAACAGCTTTTCTGTTACACATTTTAGAAAGTAAAATGAGTCCGCGGCCAGTTGTGAATCCCTCTTTTTGTAAATTCTATCTTTTTCTTAGACAAGTGTCATGTTGAAAACACACATGAGTATTAATGCATTCTAGGTCAAGAATTTTTAACTGAGACATTTTAGGGAAAGACTGCACTTAATTCTTGTATTACACAAACAAATTGAAGCCTGTCATTTGCTTTAAGTGATCGTGCCTTGATATCCCCGGTAGCGTGCCTCTCAGGTATTTTGCCTAATGTGGACAAGTGCAGTCAGCGATTATTACTGTTTTGGGTAGGGATAGGGAGTGAGGGTGCACATAGTTTTTCACCTTTCGTATCTTCAGAACTACTTACTAATCTTTGCACCAGGAAGATGTCGTGTCAGAATCCTACTAAGATTTTTATTGGAAAACATTCCTTCGTAAACAAAAGATCTTAGGTAAGAGCTAAAACTATCCATCAAGTTATTCATACGTCACACGAACGGGACTGTATCACTTGAGCACACCTGAAATTACTTCTGTGCTAGTATAAGACATCTACATAAATATTCCGTTGATCGCATTTAAGTGCATGGCGGAGGGTTCCTCGAACCACAAACACAAACCCATGTCCGAGGGAGGACTCGAACCTTCCCCGAGGGCGACTGCAGAATTTGCGTGATTTGACATCTAACGACCTTCAGTAACGTTAGACGGGAAATACGTACATTTACTTAGATACGTTGAAAACGGTCTCCTTGCGAATCACATCCAAGTCTCTTGATTCCTACGTGGAGTCTCAATGATAATATATTAACAAAAAAGTAAAATACCATCGCCTTTTAGGTACATGAATATATAGGCACCTCAGAACTACTAACATGTTTCCCAACAGACATTGACATAGTTGCACCTTAATGTCTCAGGTGACCTTGTGCGGAAGTAGAGGGGGTATATAAGGATGGTGTCATGGAATAAATGTATGGTAAGCGGGGACGCCAAAAGTTATATAATAACACAGGATTACGCCCTGATAACATTTCGGAGAAGGGAGGAGGAAGTCTAAAGAGCCGTTAAATGTTTGAAATGTTTGTAAATTTATGGGACTTAACTGTCTGATTATTAGTCCCTAGGCTTACAAACTACTTAAACTAAGTTAAACTAAATTAAGGACAACACTCGCACACCCATGCCCGATGGAGGACTCGAGTCATCACGACGAATGGCCGCGCGCACCGCAACAAGGCGCCTCAGTGCGCACGGCTGTTCCGCCGCGGCTAAGGAGCCCTTACGCCCCCAATATGTATTGTTCGCTTTAGTAGCGTCACAGTATACAAGAGAGATTTTACCCGCAGTCCATAATATTTGCAGGTTTTGCATCGATGTGTATCTAAGCTACGCCGAACGAGGCGGCGTAGTGGAAGGACAGGAGATACGGGAAAATGACGGTTCAAATCACTGTTGGTCATTAGATTTTTCGCGCTTTCCTTAACCCGCTTAAGGCGAATGCCACGACGGCTGCATAAAAAGGGTAGGGTCAGTTTTCTTCATAATAAATTATCAATTACAGGTTTTGCTCCATTCCTGATGATCTCATCGTAGACGACACTTAAAACCGTAATCTTTGTTCCTTCCTCATCTAGAAGTGGTCGTTTCCTAGGAACACTGTGATATTAACATATTTCGCAGGAACTTGAGTGAGATGTAACAATCACTGACCTACACACAAGCAAGCACACTTGATATTGAGTCTAGGTGAGGGTGGTTGAAGTACTGACCGGCTTCTATGCTTGTTATGAGGCCGTCAGGTGGGGTGACATCGTCGCAGATCTTATAAGTGACGTAAATGATAGTATGAGTTTCGTTTTATATAGTACTGTTAAAAATTCCAAGTGGTAGAATGAACGGCTACCATCGCGATCGTAATTGAGGCCAATCCTCTCCTATTAGCTGTATGTCCTACAACTACTTTTATAGTTCCTTGTTTCATTCTCGGATAAAGAATGATTCTGTAAACCCTGGCTTAATCTTGAATTTTTCAGATTTTCGTGTTATAGTCATATGTGGGACGACATAATAGGTTTATCAACTCTTTTGTACGCTCACGGAATTACCACAGTAAACTTCAGAAATCGTATGTAGCGACTGCAGCTACAGTTTGTTCGGCATCTATGTAACACGGTAGCGACTATTAAACGATCTCCTGGCGCAGCACGTTGCTCTTCGATTGACCTTCCCTGTGCCGTCTTGCTTGCACTTACAGCTCGCCATTCCAGACCTGACTAAAAAGAAATGTTCAAATGTTTGTAGAGCTTATGGGACTTAACTAAGGGGTCATCAGTCCCTAAACTTACAAACACTTATGGACTAGCTAATACTAAAGACGGCACAAATATCCTTGCCCGAGGGGGGATTCGAACCCCAGACCGTAGTGGCCGTGCAGAGTGTGACTGGCGCGCCGCAGACCGCTCAGCTACTGCGGCCGGAGAGACCTGCCTGTAACGTTACTTTAAACAACTAGACCTCTTGTATCATGACACTGTCTCAACACGGCAACCTGACGAACGAAGCCAGCCGTGAAGCAATACACGTGTATTGATACGGCTGTAGCGGCTCTTTTTAACCTTAATATTCTGTTTCCTTTATTATTCCAACCTTATAAGAGTATCAGACACAAGCAAGACAGATGTCTGATGAAATGTTTTGAAATACATTTCTTTTGCGGATGAAGTACATCACTCTAAGAGTCTCCCAACGAATATGTGCCTGAAATTTCCGTTTCGTAGTTTTATGTGACTATTTCAGTTTACATCGTTTCTCAGACTGTTACGTATTTTAAGGTAGTTACAATTCACAGTGATGTACCGCAGCGTAATCGAACCGTATAGAATCTCTTCGCCTATTTAGGGTCACTTACTCTTCGTCTGCTTTTACGTTTTACCACTTCTCTACGGGGTAGGTCAGAGTTTCGGATTTGCTAGTATGAATGATGCTGTGGACAGATGTGCTTCTAAACGCCAGCACCACCCCCCCACCCCCACTCCATTCACTCTCCGGGTAGGCAACTGTTTACCGTGCATCAAAAATGTTCAAATGTTTGTAAATCTATCGGACCAAACTGCGTGGTCATCAGTCCGTAGCTTACAAACTACTTAAACCTACGTAAACTAATCTAAGGACACACACACACACACACACACACACATACATGCCCCAGGGAGGACTCGAACCTCCACGGCGAGCAACCGCGCGCTCCGCGTGTTTTTTTAGGTGATTGCGTAGGTGTTCCTGGGGAACGTGAGTACCAATCCAATATTTACATAATTTTAGGTGGAGAATTGCCTAAAAACGACATCCAGACTGGCAGGCTAACGAGAGCTCGTCATTAATCAGCTAGGCGGATTCGGTAAGGGGCTGGTTCTCCTCCCTGCGTAGGGCTCTATTGGTGTGGCCCCTATTCTCACTATGTTACATCTGATTATGACGTTCAAGCTTTACTGTCAGTTTCTGGAGGAGCCACTGCTGTTCTACTGGTCTTCCTGCATTTCGCTACTGCCTTCTAAATGTTCAAATGTTCGTAGAACTTATGGGACTTAACTACGGGGTCCTCAGTCCCTAAGCTTACAAACTACTTATGAACTAGCTAACACTAAAAACGGGACAAATATCCATGCCCGAGGGGGGAATTCGAACCCCCGACTGTAGTGGTCGTGCAGACCGTGACTGAAGCGCCTCAGTCCCCTCGGCCACCGCGGCCGACGATACTGCCTTCTGTCGTCGCAAGTGAACTATAGACGACACCATAGTTGGAAACAGCCTCACGGAGTTTCCGACGTTATCCACTATGTAATTTGTGGCTATCGAAGACTGTAACACTCCCGAAATTTTCTGAACATCTATCGACGTTTGCCACCAAGAACGAGGTTGTCATTCTGGCGAGTATGTAGTGGAGGAGGGACGTACCTGTCAGCCATGGCGGCGAGAGGGTCGTGCGGCTGGGTCGGCGTTCGGCCCTCGACTGGCGGCAGCGCGACTGGGGGACGCCGCCTCTGGCATCGCGCCCTGCCGCTTACCTCCCCACCACGCCGCACGCACCCCGCGCGCTTCCTCGCGTACGGAAACAACACACCACTCGTCCCACACCTACCGACGTGCTAGTCTCCACACCAAAGTATCTGCACTATTATCCGGGCACCCTCCAAACCATATCTTTCATTTTAGCTGCATTGTGCGGCCACGTACTGCCAGTTACTCTATATCAGCGATCTCAGTAGTAGGAAGGAAGGAAGTCTGGAGTTTAACGTCCCGTCGACAGGGTGGTTATTAGAGACGGAGCTTACGCTCGTAGTGTTTGGGTGAGGATGTGAAAGGAAATCGGCCGTGCCCTTTCAAAGGAACCATCCCGGCATTTGCCTGGAGTGATTTAGGGAAATCACGGAAAACCTAAATCTGGATGGCTGGAGTTGGATTTGAACCACCGTCTTTCCGAATGCGAATCCAGTGTGTTACCACTGCGCCGCCTCTCTCGATGGTCTCAGTAGTCATCGCGAGAGAGCATAAATGGGGCACTCAGAGGAACTCACGGACTTAGTAGGTGATTGGGTGCCACTTGTATTAGAAAAAAAAGTTCAAATGTCTGTAAATCTATCGGATCAAACTGCGTGGTCATCAGTCCGTAGCTTATAAACTACTTACACCTAAGTAAACTAACCTAAGGATAACACACACACACACCCATGCCCTAGGGAGGCAAAGAGGCGCCTTAGACCTCTCGGACTGGTGTTAGAAGTCCGTACGCGAGACTTCTACATTCCTAAACGTTCCTGCGTCACTGTTTCTGATGTGATAGTGAAGTGGAAGAGTGAAGGGAGACGTACAGCACCAAAGCGTACAGACCGACCTCGTCTGTTCACTGACAGAGACCGCCGACAGTTGAAGAGGGTGGTACCGTGTAAGAGGCAGGCATCTATCCAGACCATCACACAGGAATTCCATATTGCATTATGATCCACTCCAAGTAACATGACATTTTGGCGGGAGGTGAGAAAACTTTGATTTCTTGGTCGAGGGCTGCCCCACATCACACAGGCCAATGCCACACGACGCATCACTTGGTGTCAGTAACGTAAACATTGGACTATTGAGCAGTGGAAAAACGTTGTGTGGAGTGACCAATCACGGTACGCAATATGGCGATCCGATGGCAGGGCGTGAGTATGACGAATGCCCGGTGAACGTCATCTGCCAGCGTATGTAGCACCAAGAGTAAAATTCGAAGGCGGTGATGTTGTGGTGTAGTCGTGTTTCTATGGAGGGGGCTTACACCCCTTGTTGTTTTGCGTAACACGCAGGCCTACATTGATGTTTTAAGCACCTTCTTGCTTCCCACTGCTGAAGAGCAATTTGGAGATGGCGACTGCATCTTTCTACAAGATCGAGCACCTGTTCATAATGCACGGCCAGTGGCGGAGTGGTTACACGACAATAGCATGCCTGTAATGGACTGGCCTGCATACGCCTGACTTGAATCCTGAAGAACGCCTTTGGGATGTTTTGAAAGCAGACTTCGTGCCAGGCCTCACCGATCTACATCGGTACCTCTCCTCAGTGTAGCACTTCGTAAAGAATGGTCTGCCGTTCCCCAAGAAACCTTCCAGCACCTGATGGAACACATGCTTGTGAGAGTGGAAGCTGTCATTAGGGCTAAGGACGGACCAACAGTATATTGAATTCCAGCGTTACCGATGTAGGGCGCCACGAACTTGTGTCATTTTTAGCCAGATGTGGCTACTTCTGATTACACAGTGTATACAGAGATGCACCTGTAGATCGCGACCCTCAAGGGCGTCGCAAAATCTTGTTCGTGGGGAGGGGTACGGGTGCAGTTGCACCACAAAAGCAGAAGCGTAATAAAAGTGAATATTTTACATTAATATTACATTAATTCTAAGTTTAATAAAAAAATTAATGATGAATAAACGCAAAGCCTGTGAAATTCTCATGAATCAATGGATAGCTAAATGAACAAGCTGCAGTAAGTAATTTTGAGAAATTCGAAAAAAAAGGAAGCGAACTATTTCTTTAAAAATTAAATACAAAGTGGGACCTTATTTAACGAGTATCATTCGCTTTTGGATTTAACACTAGTTATGGAAATATATTTCTCTGTTGAAAAGCATATAGAGATAGAATAATATGTTCCATTACGAAAACTACACTAGATATTCATTCTATAAAATACCATACCATACATATTTTTATAACAAAGTTGTATCAATTTAGTGAATTACAGTCATTGCCTTTGAGATGACACAATTAGTAGCATTATGACTTCGGGGAGTGGGATCACCAGAATATTCTTTGTAAGAAGTCGCGTGTTTAAAAAAGCAAGAAACGCTGCCTTAAGAAATCTTACTCCTTATGTATAAAAATTTTTTCAAACGTCTAACTACAGTTGTGTTAAATATTTATGTTAAAACATGTACGAGTTCTGTTCAAAGCATTTCAGCACATTCGTGATTTCGCAGCAAAATGCGGTTCATCCCCGTCTACACCTGTGTTGAATCTGTGTCTGACGGAAGTTTAAATATTGTATGTCTGACAGTTTCTGTTCAGTGCTGTACTGAATAGAACGTTGGTCGCGAATTTCGAGACACTGATTTAAAGGAGAAACTCAAAAAAATACAGACATAAACCAAATAATGCATGAGATTTGCGGTGATGAATGCTTTAGCCGTAATCGATGTTGCAAACTGTTTAAAAATTGCCCGTCGGAAGTTAAAGATGACCCTCGTTCAGGACGCCCTTCGAGTCTACCGTCTACGTTCATGTCAAGAATGTCAACGCAATTATGTGTGCCAACCAAAGACTGCCGCAGAGATTGCAGAAGGTAACACTTCAGTTGGCTCATGTGAGAAGGATACGGCCTGAAACGTGGCGCGACAACTCATGGTTCTTGCATTGCGATAGGCAGTTACGCACCCGCATATTCATCCCTGTTGGCGCGTGACTGCGGCGTTGTCACGGGTAGTGCCCGCTCCCGCCGAAGGCTCGAGACCTCCCTCGGCATATTATGTGTGTGTGTGTGTGTGTGTGTGTGTGTGTGTGTGTGTGATGTCCTTAGCATAAGTTAGTTTGAGTTTGATGACCTAAACAGTTTGGTCCCTTAGTTACAGAAACATGGAACTATTAACTTCGATGCGTGACTTTTATATAAAAAACGAAATCACTGCACCGCCTCTCCCTCCGTTCTCTCCGGCCCTGGCCCTGCACATTTTTTTGTTTCCAGTGTTAAACCCGGCTGAAAGAATTGAGATATGTAAAGATAGACGAGATAATAGAAAATTCGCAAACGGCCCTTTGTGCGATCGAGCAAGAGGTTTGCAAACACTGCTTCCGGAAGTGGAAACGGCAGTGTATCTGCTGTGACGAATACTGTTTCAAATGGGACCATGAACAATACGCAAAAGATGAGCGCAGAAAACTGCTGTGGACAAAGTTGTGGTACTTTTTGAACAGGCCTTGTAAACGAGAAAAATTTAGAAAAGGTTTGAAATTACGCTCAAATTTTGTTGACAGTCTCGAAGTGTTCACTGTATGAAACACCGAATGAATGTTGTGTGGGTAATTTGCAGTCCATTTTAAACAGAAGCTAGTTTTTCGTGCACCTCAATGTCATAGGAGTATATCCCATGAACCATGTGTCGTACAATGATGTAATTTTGCAGGTACTTTCAATGGTATGTATGTAAACTGTCTGATTACGATACAGGGAGGTGAACCCCAAACTGGTTTGGAATATACGCGTTGAGTACAGCAAACCCTGTACATGGTAGGGCAAGTAAAAGAATCTGAAGCTCCCTGCAACTTTTCGTATTGATTCCATGTTTTGAAAATGTCACAGTAGGGCGAAATTAGATAACTCCTACTAATATATGTGATTTATTTCAGAATGACGTCTTTGATAACTTTTCGTCAACATAAAATGACCTATTTCCTAAACATGGCGAATTAAAGAATTTTTGACGTGTTTCATGGACCGGCATGAGCGTGTATTAAAATACACGTGGAAGAAAGACCAGTGTTTATAAATTGTACGCTATCCATATGAAATCGGACGAAAAATGAGAAAATTGACCCCGTATTTTGAAAATAATTTCTAAATGTGCCAATTAATGTAAAAGCAAGCAACTGTCATGGAGTTATCCCTCAAATGATTACTATTTTTCGAGTTAAAATGTGGTGACGTTAGCGTTATTTTCGGAACTCAAGAACCTCATACCAGTTTTCAGTGAGACACTGTTCATTTTGAAGCTGACTATCTGAAATTGATGCAGGTATATAACAAGAACATGACATTGTTTAATTAATTGTTATAAACCTTTTTTCATTTATGAAAATACGCCGGCCGCGGTGGCCGAGGGGCGCCGGGCGCCGTGGCTCAGCGCGCCTGGTCAGAGGACTGAACGCCCTCTGTAATAAAAAAGCTCAGCCAAAATCACATCGAACAAGAACAAAGAAACACGATCAGCGTCCGCAATGAACAGAACTACCCATTGAGGGGACGGGTGGTTGGGGGGGAGGGGGCGGGGAAGGGACTGAGGCGCTCCAGTCACGGTCTGCACGGCCACTATGGTCGGGGGTTCGAATCCCCCCTCGGGCATGGATATTTGTGCCGTCCTTAGGATAAGGTAGTTGTTAAGTAGTTTGTAAGTTTAGGGACTGATGACCCCGTAGTTAAGTCCCATAAGCTATTCGAACATTTGTTAAAATACGTGCGTTTTTCATAAGGATTAAATTTAGATACGCTTGAAATTAATTTTATTACACCTTGATCCGTTTTAAGTATTATACAGTCGCTTAAATTCAACGTGAAAAAAATTAAGTAAAAAAATTACGCAAGCTCGTGCTGCACTTATAATCTAGACTACGGCGGGCTGCCGTCCGCCACTCAACAGGGGAAAACGCAGCTGGGCATGGTCAACAGCGTCCTTAACGAAATGTTCAAATGTTTGTATAGGTTATGGGACTTAACTGCGGGGTCATCAGTCCCTAAACTTACAAACTACTTATGAACTAGCTAATACTAAGGACGGCACAAATATTCATGCCCGAGGGGGATTCGAACCCCCGACCGTAGTGGCCGTGCAGACCGTGACTGGAGCGCCTCAGTCCCCTCGGCCACCGCGGCCGGCCGTCCTTAACGCACTGACTGGTTGCATATAACACGGCGTACCGCAGGCGGTGAAATACAGTGTAGTGCAGCCGGCAAATTTTGCGCATACAAATTATTGATTATTTATTATATCGGCGTGGACATGCCCGAAAGAACAGACACCACACCGATATAATACGTATTTACACGCAAAGACGGCGTTAGCTTCAATTACTTCACCGCAGATGCGGTCCATACGTTCGACCTCGCACGGTAATCCGTAATGGCGAGTGTAAGAGGGCATGAACGATAGGGGCGCTGCAGCCATAGCGTGCGACTTGTGGGAATTTGAGACGGATCGGAGGCGAGCACGGATAGCCAAGTGGTCATGGCGACCCCTGGCCCGAAGTGGGAGACCCGTGTTCGATTCCCGGCCCGGCTCACATTTTCACTTGTCACAATTGTTTCATTTCAATGCCCTAAAGAAACCACTGTCAATCCTTTCCTTTCTAATCCTCCTTCCTTCCTCTCGTTTATCAATAATTTGCAAATGCAATTTGGCTGCGAAGCTGGCGTGATGTCTGTTCTTTCGGACATGTCCGACAAAACAGACACCAAACAGATATAAAATTTTCGCAGTTTCTAGATACATTTAATATTTTTATATAGATTGTGTTCAATACACCATAAAACTGTTTACTGATAGTGTTTTTAAATCAAATGTTGAACAATATGACATACATTTTATTCCATTTAAAAATGTATTTTATAGGCAGAAGTTGACAAATGAAAAGTAATTGAAATTTAAATTCTAAAAATATCGTATGGTTGCCACATGAATCTCTTAATAGAGTCTTCATTTTGTAATTTATTTCAAAATTTTATTTCGAATAGTTTCGGAGGTATGAGTATCATAATCGTAGGGTTTCATGTAGAGTTGGCTACTGAGTTGATGTCTCGACTCAGTGAACCAAGTTAGCGAACTGTTCGAGTGAGTCGAAACTTGAATCGGCACTGTTTCGAAACAACGAATCTTGTGATTCACGTATCGGACGCTAGGTACCGTTAGCATGGGTTTTGCTGTCCGTCTGCCTGGGTGAGTTCGACGCAGCGCCCAGGCGTTCAACGGGTTTGAAGTTGTTCCTGTAACGCACCACGCGAGATCTTGAATTATGCTACTGGTACCCTTGAACTGAGGTTTGAAGACTGGGATAACACCAAGAAAACTTGTCAAGTCCTTCGGTGTTTTGAGGTAGTTTCGCGTGAACTAAGTGTTGTTATGCATGTTGCTACAGCTGTGCCAGGTGAACGCATCTTTTCGAAACAAGGACAAATAATTTCAGTGAGAAGATACCGCATTCTCAGTAAGATGTCAAAAATAACGTTTTTTTTTTTAATTTAAATTTAAAGAAACTGTAACTGATTCTCTTTTATTTGACGAAGATGAATCTGATTATTAGAATACCAGCTGGACATTGAAAAATTTTAGTTCAGTTTTGTGGTTTCGTCACGTAAATTGTGAAATGTGTTTCCTTGTGTTAATACTTGTAGTAATATCTGTTGATTGCATTAAATATGTTTTAGGAACAAATCTTAAATATTTTGTTTATATTGATTGGTTAGAAAAGTTATTCATTTCTGGATTCCTGGATGCATGTAGATATTTGAACCATGATCTTCCTTGTTTTATTTAAACTTAATTATGGAATTTAAGGTTGGAAAAAGCTTAATGACTTTGGAATTTGAATATTACTATTTTGTGCTTCCTTTGTTATAATATTTGTTTATATGAAAATACGAGTAACTTAGGAAATGTTTACGCTTTAACATGATAGTAAATTCGTAGTAGCAAACAAATCCTGTGCCGTTCAATTAAGTCTAGTGAATAACGTATTAAAACCGTGTTGATATTCCATAGATGTTTCGTATTTGCTGTGTCGCCCTACTGCAGCTTTCTCCGCACACGTGAATCAGCGGAGGTAGCAGGACGCAGGGCTGCGGCACAAGCGTTCTGAATGCCGAAGTAGTGAGTCGACTCTCTAGACTCAGAAACAGTGAAATGATTCGAACTGCCCATCACTAATTTCATGAATTGACGTTCTTTTCTCTATTAAAAAACATTTGCGTATTATAGCTGCGAGTTTGTCAAAGATATTAACTTAGCGTCTACTTTCTATGACAGAAAAATGATACCGTACAAAGGATGCAGGGTTTCCTACTGTCCGATGTGAAACGGAATGACCCATATGTGCCATTGTCGCAGTGGACCATTAGAAGATTTTCATTAATGTGAACGAATTTATTTACAAGACGCTTTCTTTTTAAAAATATAAACATTAATTTCCAATGCAATACAAAATATGTAAGTTACGCTATATTTACATGAACCAGCTCGGTTAGAAAATTAATACTTGAACTTATTTTCCAAGGTAGTGAGTAGATTTCCATTACTAATGCCGTTTGTTGCGGAGGTCTGATATATTTTTAACATTCTATGTAATTATTGAATACCTTTACTGTTGGTAGCGAAATAACCGTTTGGAACTCAGTAATATTGGTCAAATGAGAGTCCCTAACCAGAAAGACTGGCATGTATTATCAGCTTGTTTTCTATTATTGCGCTATAGGATAGAGAGTGTCACGAAAATGACGCACAAGTTGGCTTGGAAATCATTAAAAGAGAGGCGTTATTTGTTGAGGCGAGATCTATCTGCGAAATTTCTTTCACCTACATTTATTTTTATCGCCCACCTACGTGGTTCGACATGATCATCGTAATAAAATAGGAGAAATCAAATTGAAAACAGAAAGATTTAGGTGTTCCTTTTTCCCGCAAGCTATTAGAGAATGTAACTATAGAGAAATATAATAAAAGTGGTTCGATGAACCCTCTGCCTTGCACTTCATTGTGACTTGCAGAGTATCCATGTAGATGCAGATGTACTCGTTATCTCGTCATTCTGCTGTGACTATCATTCTCGTCGCTTCTTATTTGATTAGTACCGTAAGATCTCAGTGATTTTACGGAGTAATCACGAACGTCAGACAAGATCTCAGTTATGTTTGGTGTGGCAGGTGGATCAAAAAAAAAAGTTTGTCCGTACCAAACCGACCTCTGCCTATTGTGAGCTTTCACCGAGTTATCAAAGCCTCAGCTTCACCATTGCATTCTCTACCAAAACTACCTATGTAGATAATTGTTGTTGTTATGGTCTTCAGTCCGGAGACTGGTTCGATGCAGCTCTCCACCCTACTCTATCCTGAGCAAGCCTTTTCATCTCCTCATAAGAACGGCAACCCACATCCACTTGAATCTGCTTACTATACGTGTCTCTTGGTCTCCCTCTGCGATTTTTACCCCACACACTTCCCTCCAATGCTAAATTTACGATTCCTCGATGTCTAAGAATGTGTCCTACCAAGCGGTCCCTTCTTTTAGCCAGGGTATGCCAAAAATTCATTTTCTCACCAATTGTGTTCAGTACTTCTTCATTGGTTATGCGATCTACCCACCTAATCTTCAGCATTCTTCTGTAACACCACATTTCAAAAGCCTCTATCCTCTTCCTGTCCGCGCTGCTTATCGTCCATGTTTCACTCCCGTACAAGGCAACACTCCACACAAATGCCTTCAGAAAAGACTTCCTTACACTTGAATTAATATTTGATGTTAGCAGATTTCTCTTTTTCAAAAATGCTTTTATTTCCATTGCCATTCTGCATTTTATATCCTCTGTACTGCGACCATCACATGTTATTTTACTACCCAAGTAACAAAACTCATCTACCACCTTCATTGTTTCGTTACCTAATCTAATTCCTTCAGCATCACCCGATTTTCTAAGACCGAATTCCATTATTTTAGTTTTGCTCTTGTTAATGTTCATTTTATACGTTTTCTTCAACACACTGTCCATTCCATTCAACTGCTCTTCCAGGGCCTTTGCTGTCTCTGACAGAATTACAATGTCATCAGCAAAACGCAATGTTTTTATTTCTTCCCCCTGTACTTTAATCTCTATTCCAAATTCTTCCTTGCTTTCCTTCACCGCCTGCTCGATGTACAAATTGAATAACATCGGAGAAAGGCTACAACCCTGTCTTACTCCCTTCCCAACTGATGCTTCCCTTTCATGCCCTTCAAGCCTAATAACTGCGGTCTGGCTTTTGTACAAGTTATAAATAACTCTCCTTTCCCTATATTTTACCCTGCTGACTTCAGAATTTGAAACAGTGTATTCCAGTCAACATTGTCAAATGCTTTCTCCAAATCTACAAAAGCTAAAAATGTAGGTTTGCCTTTCCTTAATATATCTTCTAGGATAAGACGTAAAGTGAGTATTGCCTCCCGGGTTCCTATGTTCCCCCTGAATCCAAACTCATCTTCCCCGAGGTCAGCTTCTACCAGCTTTTCCATTCTCCTGTAGATAATTCGTGTTAAAATTTTGCAACCATGACTTATCAAACTGATGGTTCTGTAATTTTCACACTTGTCTGCGCCTGATTTCTTTGGAATGGGGATTATTATATTTTTCTTAAAGTCTGAGGGTATTTCGCCTGTCTCATAAATCCTACACACCAGTTCAAATAGTCTTGTCATGGCTGGCTCTCCCAGAGACTTTAGTAGCTCTGAGGGTATGTCATCTACTCCTGGGGCCTTGTTCCGACCTAGGTCTTTCAAGGCTCTGTCAAATTCATCTCTCAGTATAGCATCTCCTATTTCATCTTGATCTACTTCCTCTTCTCTTCCTACAACATCGCCTCTAACTTCATTTCCTTTGTAGAGCTATTCTATGTATTCTTTCCACCTTTCAGCTTTCCCTTCTTTGCTGAGAACTGGTTTCCCATCTGAGTTCTTGATATTTGTAGAGTTGCATATCTTGTCCCCAAATGTCTCTTTTATTTTCCTGTAGGCGGTATCTACTTTTCCCCTTCTTATACATTCTTCTACAGATTTGCATTTGGCTTCTAGCCACTCCTGCTTAGCCATTTTGCACTTCCTGTCAATCTCATTTTTTAGTCGTCTGTACTCCATTTTGCCTGTTTCATTTACTGCATTTTTATATTTTCTCCTTTCATCAATTAAATTCAGTATTTCCTGTGATATACAAGGATTTTTTGTAGGTCTTGCCTTTCTACCTATTTTGTCCTCTGCTACCTTAACTATTTCATCTCTTAATTTTACCCATTCCTCCTCTACTGTTTTATTTCCCCCTGTTTCTGTCAATTGTTGACTAAAGCTCCCTCTGAAATTCTCCAGAACTTCACTTTCCTTCAATTTATCCAAGTCCCATCTCCTTATTTTCCTACCTTTCAGCAGTTTTTTCAGTTTCAGCCTACACTTCATGACTAACAAGTTATGGTCAGAGTCTACATCTGCCCCTGGGTACGTATTGCAGTTTATAAGCTGGTTCCGGAATCTATGTCTTACCATTATAAAATCTATCTGATACATTCCGGTGTCTCCTGGTCTCTTCCATGTATACAACCTTCTTTTGTGATTCTTAAACCAGGTGTTTGTTACGATTAAATCATGTTCCGTGCAAAATTCTACCAGGCGACTTCCTCTTTCATTCCTCCTGCCCAGTCCATATTCACCTACTATTTTGCCTTCTCTTCCTTTTCCTACTACCGAATTCCAGTCTACCATCACAATTAAGTTTTCCTCTCCCTTAACTGTCTGAATAATTTCCTTTAGCTCCTCATATATTTCTTCAATCTCCTCATCATCGACAGAGCTAGTTGGCATATAAACCTGTACTACTGTTGTCGGTGTTGGCTTCGTATCTATCTTTGCAATGATAATGCGATCACTGTGCTGCTAGTCCTACTCCTGTGATACCCCCAACTGATTTTGTATTTATAATCCTATAGTCACCTGACCAGAAATCCTGTTCATCCTGCCACCGAACTTCACTAATGCCCACTATATCTAACTTCAACCTATCCATTTCCCTTTTTAAATTTTCTAATTTTCCTACTTGATTAAGGGATCTAACATTCCACGCTCCGACCCGTAGAATGCCAGTATTGTCTTTCCTGATGATCACATCCTCCTGAGTAGTCCCCTCCCGGAGATCCGAATGGGGGACTATTTTACCTCCGGAATATTTTACCCGAGAGGATGCCATCATCATATGTTCATACAGTAGAGCTGCCTGTCCTCGGGAAAAATAACGGCTGTAGTTTCCCCTTGCTTTCAGCCGTTCGCAGTAGCTGTGTGGCAAAGCCACATTAGCTGATGTTACAAGGCCAGCTCAGTCAATCATCCAGACTGTTGCCCCTGTAACTACTGAAAAGGCTGCTGCCCCTCTTCAGGAACCACACGTTTGTCTGGCCTCTCCACAGATACCCCTCCGCTGTGGTTGCACCTACGGTACGGTTATCTGCATCGTTGAGGCACGCAAGCCACCCCACCTCGGCAATATCTGTGGTTCATAGGGATGGGTAGATAATTAGTGAGTCAAAATTGTTCCAAAATAGACAGATGTGAAATCCGAACCCTTGCCATTCGTGTTTTTAAGCTTTAAACATACTGCTACCTCCGATCTGTTTCTAAAATTGTAATACTTAGATATGTAATATAAAATCTGTACATCGCTGCGACCACTGATAAAAATCTAAATAAGTAAAACAATCGCAGTCAGTCGGTCAGTTGGTTACAAAACCAGAAGCGTTGGAAGTGTGAGGCAGTTGGAGTGGTCTCGTTCCGTACCTGTGGCTCTGGTTTGGCAACGCGCCATGACTCCTCCTGCTTCAGTTTTATAGCATTTGCCAACACATCTAAGCCAGTAGAGATCCTCTTTAATGAGACAGCACGACAAGAGCCTTAAAGGACCACAGGAACATAAGGATGTTTACGATATTATGAAAGCAATAGACGACAGTGTAGTTGCTTGTTTATGAACATTGTCAGTGAAAATTGCTCTATCGTGAGGCAAATAAATGGCGGGGTAACATGATATTAAAAAGAAGGTATAACTAATTACAGTAATCATGGGTTGGTGTCACTTGAGCAGACTGAATGGCAGAGTGAGTAGCTCTGTCAGGGGTTCATGCAAGGACTCATAAAGACTTGCTAAACGCTGAATATTGTCAACAGAAAAGAGTGCATGACAGATCATGTTGTATTGCTGAACATGATGAGTGCATGTGACTGAATTATGGAACTATAACGAGCCGAACTGTAGTAGAGCATGAAGGGTGTTATTCAACGACAGTGTGAAATTTATGAAATGTTAGCTGGATCAAACCGAACCTACGAAAGAGACAAGCTGGACGAAAGAGCTGGTAGTAATCAAATGTTTAAATGTTTGTATAGTTCATGGGACTTAACTACAGGGTCATCAGTCCCTAAACTTACAAACTACTTATCAACTAACTTACACTAAAGACAACACAAACATCCATGCCCGAGGGGGCATTCAAACCCCCGACCGTAGTGGCCGTGCAAACTGTGACTAGAGCGCCTCAGTCCCCTCGGCCACCGCGGCCGGTCTGGTAGTATTACTGTCGTAAAGAACTCCATGGCAACCAGTAAGTTTGTTGCAAATTCCGAAAGTAAATTTAGTAATAGTATACTTTAAATCACTTGCCCCAGAAGCCGAATTCGCTTGAAGCTTCAGGAGAAACGGATACTTATTTTTTCGTTTCTCTGTTAAGTGCTGCACTTTAGAGTAGCTTTTACACCAAGCGTCTTTGTTGATTTATTGGGTATTTCCCAATCAGTTTTCCTTTGCAGTTTTCACTCTCTACAGCTGTCTCTAGTGCCATGAAATTCAATCCCTTAGGTAGCTATACACGTCCTGTAGGTTTTAAATTAATGAAATGCAGCAACCAGTTGCTTGTGGTTATTTATTTTCAACTTTAACGACCGGTTTCGGGCACTTGAGTGCATGTACATTCATTAAGCAACAGTATAAAAATGTAAGTGTTAATTCTATCCCATTATATGAACTTATCTGTATTACAATCTATTTGGTTCGAAACTGCTTCAAATTTCTGTAACCGCCTTTTGTACGTTCTATAGCCTTTACTGTATACTAATGCACTTATTTGTCTGTATAGAGACCAGAAGAAGGGCACTCAAGCGCCCGAAACCGGTCGTTAAAGTTTAATATAAATAACCACAAGCAACTGGTTGCTGCATTTCATTAATTTATAATCTGAACAGTTGCTGAAATGGATAAAATACTTTTCCTGTAGGTTTGTTCGTTCTTTGAGTGTGTGGTTATCATATATTTCTTCTCTTGCACAATCGGCAAGGAAGCAATATATTTTCAATGCACTCAATTTTCAGCATCAACAACACATCTGAAAGCTTCACTCCAGACATACATTCCCCTCGGGGCTGACGACTGTTTGGCGAGTATGTGCGTGGCGAGCACTGCTGTTGCGGCTCGTACTTGCTTTCCAGTGCTGCGTTATTACCTATCCTATTCATTTTCCTCCCTGTCCTCACTTCTTCCCTCCTCCGTATTGTCGCTCCTTGGGGGTTCGGGGGGGGGGGGGGTGCGGTAAGGTTGACATGAGGTTTTTTCTCGACGTCGTAAGAGGCGACTAAAAGCAGACTGTTACATAATCACAGTACTTCCTGGAATTCAAATGTCATTGATTTTACTGTTGTCCCCTTTGTAGTTTCTAAGAAAATTAAATAAGAGGGGTAGATGACCTAGTGATTTAGTACCTTTAATCACTAACCCAAACAACCAGACATACAGCCTCTATCACAATTCAAGATCTGTTTTCGCTACTAGTAGAATCATTAGGAAGCTATTGCACTGTGCTTCAGAAGGTGCAGTTTTCCTCAAACGTTCAAATGTTTGCAAACCTATTGCAATAAACTGCTTTGATCATCAGTCCCTAGACTTACAAACCACTTAAAGTAACTTACACTAAGGACCACTCACACACATCCATGCTCGAAGGAAGACTCAAACCTTCGACGGGAACGGCCGTACTGTCCGTAGCGTGACGCCTTAGACCACGCGGCCATTCCGCGCGGCTGCTGTTTTCCTACTTCGCTGAAAAGTGACTTCCAGTTTTGATGTCTACTTTCTCGTTACATTCGCCTTTCTGTGGTTGGCTCTGTCATATAACGAAGGTTTTCACGCCTGCATGGCTTGGTGAGTGTTCTGGGTTGTACTGTCGCGGTTTATCCAATTGATGTTTCGGACAGAGCGGCACAGTAGAAGTTTACATGTGATCGGTTGATATAATCACACCCGTAGATAAAACTGGACTGTCAATGGTCGCCTGCAAAAGATAAAACTATCGATTCTGTAGAGCTACTTCATATTTCACTATGTCTTTAGTGCACAGACCAATCCGTAATTATCTCAATGATGGTGACTACGAAAACCAATTTACCAGAGCATTGAAGCCACTACTTACCGTCAGCAAAGAACCTAAATGAGTTAGCTTGCCTCTTGCAGAAATACTAAAAAGAATTGTTATACAGGTGTGGCGGCACTCCGCTTGGAATGTGCAGTAGAAGACATCGTTAAGACTATGTTTGCGATGACTGCGTATCCAAACGTGATCATTTCAACAATTGTTGAAGTGTGAGATGAAAGTGAATACATTTTCCATTGTAATGTTTAAACACATTTCAGTATTCGGTAACATAAATTGACAATTAATGTAAATGACATTTGTTATTGCTGCGACACATTTATTGTAAACTCCCCTTCTTGACGTAAATTCCGCAACCACCGCGGGTAATTACCCCAGGCTGTGGAGAATCGTGCACATCGCAGATTTGTGTTAATTATTGTTGAGCGTCATAATACTTCTTTTTTATGTACATATTGATTAGTATGCTAAACTTAAGCAGCCATACATACAACTGGTTCAGGTTACGTATTTATGAATGTGTGAAAATAATAGTTTTTCTAGTGCACAGTATTCCCCAGCTATGCCTTATCTTTTACATCATTATAAAGTCATATTGATTTCAAACGAGCAGGCGGACTGAAATACGATGGGAGTTAAACATACAACAATAAAAAGGTGAAACGAGTAAGGGGATTAGTGAAGGACGTGTTACTAAATGGAAGATTTTCCTGTCGGCCTCTTTCTTGAGTGAACTCCATTGCGATAGTCATACGCTTGATGTGTCAGAAGAAGGCAAGTTGTTTGTCTAATGTATCCGCTGCAGGGTTGGATCATCTTGTACGAATAACTACAAGGACAGGAACGGGGATAACGAGGATGTGCGTCAAATCAAAAATTCTCCAGTTTTAATAATCTGCCTCTCTGTTAGTTGGAAGTGTCTCCTGGAGAGCTTCGGAAAGCATTAAGTATGTTCCCGTCAAAGATTTATCCAACGCACAGAATCTGAGCCCTTATTGCCGCTGGTAGCTGGGGTGATCTTACATAGTCTTACAGATCATTTGTAATTGAAATTATCGCTCTAGATCTACTTTCATTTCAGACTGAATGAGCACGTTTACTATCGTTCACAAAGAGAAATAAACAAGCGGATTGACTATCAATGCGAGTGTTTTTCTAGCTGAAAGAGTTTCTAAGTGTAAATTAAGTTACGATAAAGAACTATTAGCAGGATCAGTAGAAATGACTAGCAACTAAATGGAATGAAAGTTTCGAAAGATGAAGTAGAAATAATGAGTTGAGGGGACTGCGGCAAATAGATGGCGAAGTTACTTTTGATGGCTGCGGCAAGAAAGATAGATTTCAAATGTTTGTATAGCTTATGGGACTAAACTTATAAACTACTTAAGAACTAGCTAACACTACGGACGGCACAAATATCCATGCCCGAGGGGGGATTCGAACCCCTGACCATAGTGGCCGTGGAGACCCACACTGGCGCGCCGCAAGTACCCTCGGCCACCGCGGCCGGCAAGAAAGATAGGCAACCTTATGTACTGCAAGGCAATAAATCATTAACCTCAATACGACTCATACATTATCGTACAATTGCATCTAGGACGCAGAACAGTGCGATGTCAACAATGAGAAATTTAAAATTTTAACTATAACTTGCTAAAACACCGGGCGCTTTGCTTGGCTCAGTCTGTTATGAAATCAATCGAGAAGAAAATAATTCTTGCGAACATATAAATACCGAGATAGTACATCAATCAAATCAGTATTCTGCTTAGGGTTTCTTTGACAGTCAGGAATGGGAGTTAGAAAAAAAGCATGTTTTATCTAGAAATCATAATTGTACAGCTAGTAGATTCATGAAGTTTCTTTGTTTGACCGTTTTCTGCACAAACATATAGATGAGACGGTTTACGGACTTTGGAGTATGTCAAGTATAATTCCGCTTAATAAAAGGAATTGTTTTCTACTTTCTATTCATCTGTTTCCCATTCCCTCTCAATACTCCTCTCTTTCTATCCAACCTCCTCCTCCCCTTGTCCAGACCCCGTCTCTGTCCATTTCTCCCTTACCTTCTTTCAGTCTTTCATATACTCCTCCATCTCAGTGTCCATTTCCTCTTTTATTCGTCGTAGTTATTCAAGATGAAGAAATTAAAAGTAAGGACCTTATATCAAATTTGGTGGTATCGGCACAAAATTAGCACGAAACTACTGTTACTTAAAAGTAAATAAAATAACGACACCTATAAACAGCGTTATTTAAAGACTATACTCTGGGCTACAATGTTTTAAATTCTACTGCTCAAATGTTCGTTCACATAACCGCGACACCATTAGAATTATATAGTTTTCATTATCCTCCTTGTAAAATTAACATTGGAAATCGATACTTCAGATTTCGTGTTCACCCATTAATGTAACAAAGATAATGTTAAGAGAAGGTGAGCAGGAGGAAGAAGAATGGCAAGAATATGCTAAAAATGTCGTGTTCAAATAAAGCAGGCCGTGAAGAGCTGTGCAGAATCATCCAGTGAAATCGTAGGAAAATTCCTAAGCGAATAATGTCTACGGTCGCAAATCATTACCATGACGCTCAAAATTATACAATTGACAATGGAAGGAAGGGAAGGTATATTTTCTGGGGTGAAATAAAGCCGAAGATTTCAGTTTTTTGCGCAATATGACATTCAGACATCTTTATCAAGCGCACCAAGTGATGATCTTGGATTTGTTAACTGCCTGTAACTGAACATGGCTGTGGAGAGTCACAACTGAAAATGCGAGGAAGTGAAAACTGAAGATGTTAAACATTGTGTGTGCTCACACATGAATGAATACAATGGAACAAAACAGAAAAACAGAAAGGATAAATCAAGCGACTTGTAACACAGCCAACAAGTAAAACGAAAATGACTCATCATCCACCATAGTACAGTATTTAAAACTGCTCGTGTGATCATACGACCACTGAAAATTCTTTGAGAGAGGAAGAGCTTTGAGGCTTTTGTACCGACCTGCTCAAGGTGAAGCAGTGCATCGCTACTGTAAACAGTTTGTACAGGATCGGAGGGAGCAGCGGTGCCTGGTGGAAGGCCCGTAAACAGTTTACCGCATGCGTCTGTTCCTGCGGTGAGGAAACGCTCTACTCTGAGAGGGAGGAATGTCTCACACACACCGCACGAAGGCGACTGGACGGCACGAAGACTTCTCATTCGTTAAATAGAGCGTAACTACTGCAGTGCCACTAATATTAAGTACAACTAAAAGGCTGCAAGTTTCTGCGCGTGGCGCGGTGGAGTGGCCGAGCGGTGTAATGCGTCTTGCTATGAGCGCACGGTTGTTAGCGGTCGGAGGTTCGAGTCCTCCCTCGGGCGTTTGTGTGTGTTTTTCCCTCAGCATAAGTTAGTTTAAGTAGTTTGTAAGCCAAGTGGCAGATAAACGCAGTAGTTAAGTCCTTTATATTTTCAAACATTTAAATTTGAAAGTTTCTGCGCAATTTTGAAAATTGTAGTTTCTTTTTTTCCTTTCTAGATGGTTGTAATGTCTGATATTCTTTGTAACGCACGTTTGAAACAACATTTCAGAATGTACTCTTATTTGCAGGTAGAACGGCTTATGTCAAACATGTAGCATCGTAAAAACGCTCAGTAATAAAAATGATAGGTAGCATTGGAGCAAAAGGAAGGCTATATCAAAAGGCAAAACCAGGCCGCATTCGCAGCGAATAAAATGCTTTTAATCGTTACGTTTATTTTAACCTCTTTGGAGAGTTAATTCGCGGACGGGCTTTGCTCTCTAGTGGTGGGTGGACACGGACGTCACAGCAGGGCTGCTTCCTCGTAGACTGTCCGTGCGCTAGCGCGGCGAAACTGCAACTGGGGGGAAACAGCCTGCTTGAAAGCAGCGACCTGTCATAACATCCACACCATGCAACTTATTATAAGGCCCTATTTTCCGATTTATGTCTTTCATGATCTTTTCTGCATACTTTGGCGATTACTTTCTCATACATTTCTCCACGCATTTTTTAAATTTTTGTAACAATTATTATTTCCGTTCTCAAAATATAATTTCGAGTAAGCAGGTTTTTAAGACTTTTCTGTTGAGCAATTTTGAAGTGTCATTTATTTCTCTTCCTAATGATTATCAAAATTCAACGATAACACGTTTTATGTAATTATTTTCAGATTTCCTCACAGATCCTTCTGCACCTTCTATATATGATATAATTTATAATTTCAGATTTATGAGCAAAAATGCTTTCTGATTTTCTATCTTTTCCATATATGATGAGAACTGCTTACCAGTCGACATTAGACAAAACAGTCATTACATTTATAAAATAATCATTTGAAAAAGAGCTCTTTGGTTGCGGAATGGTAAAATTAGTACTTTACCATGGTTTCGATTCAAAATGTTCAAATGTTTGTAATTCTATGGGACCAAACTACGTTGGTCATCAGTCCCTAGACTTACAAACTACTTAAACTAAGTTAAACTAACCTAAGGACAAACACACACATCCATGGCCGAGGGAGGATTCGAACCTCCGACGCGGGAGACCTCGCGATCCACAACGTGGCGCTCCAGACCACTCGGCTACTCCCGCGCGGCATTTCGGCTTCACTAGGGGCTCATCATCAGAAGTAAAACAGTTTTTTACATATGAATGTGTAGTCAGCAGATGGTCTTAAGCGATAGGGCTCACGTTAAAACTTAAAAATGTTTGCACATTGCAAAATTTTTAAAAACAAGTAAGACAACGCGCCGCTAAGGACTGCGGCGGATTAGCTGTGCGTAGTGGAGTTCAAAAAATGTTCAAATGTTTGTATACCTTATGGGACTTAACTACGGGGTCATAAGTCCCTAAACTTACAAACTACTTATGAACTAGCTAATACTAAAGATGGCACAAATATCCATGCTCGAGGGGGGATTCGAACCCCCCACCGTAGTGGCCGTTCAGACCGTGACTGGAGCGCCTCAGTCCCCTCGGCCACAGCGGCCGGCTACTGGAGTTCGAGTCCCCCTCGTGGGAATGGGTGTTTGTGTTGTCCTTAGGTTAGTTTACCTCAGTTGAAGTAGTTTGTAAGCTAAGGACTATTAACCAAGCAGTTGAGTCCGATAGAATTTTTGAGACTGGCGCTAATAATTTTACCAAAACTTCCGCAACCGAAGAACTGTTTTTTAAGTGATTATTTAATATTTTGACGGACGGTTTCTGTCTTTAACAGCCATGTTTAAAAAATCATTAAATTTATTATAATCAAAACAATTTTACTTTAAACTAACTGAAGACTCGGCGTCGCCCGTGTGCTTATTTATTCCAGTCGTTTATTCTCTCCTTCCCTTTTCTCTCTCTGTCGGCTTTCTCTTTCCTTTTATCTGCGTTCATCTCCTCCACTCCGATCTCCTGTCCCTCTCTCTGCCCACCTTCCCCTTTTTCTGCTGATCCTCTCCTCGTCTCTCTATTGAACTCCCCCACCTCCTCAGTCCAGTGCTTCCTCCATCTGCGAAACATTATATAATTCTTTTAACTTTCATGGTGATCAGTGAAGTGGTGTCTTAAGTTGATGGCAAGATACCTTCCACCATGCACCGTATGAAATCTTAGGCCAACGCTGAAGTTAATCATGTGTCCTAGTTTAAGTGTACAAAATTTCATCAATATCAGAATAAAACCATAGATTTTGTTGAAGTTCGTAAGTAAAGTACCCTCCGCCAGGCACCATACAAAATTTTATGTTGACAGTATATTTCCTCTTTTTGTCAAGTGTACAAAATTTACATACTTACATTGGTAAGTATGTAAATGATACAGAGTTTAAATAGTCGATGACAGAATTCCACAAGAGTGCATTCTATTCATGTTTAGTGTTGTTACCATGTTTTGCAGGTCATACATTAGGGGCGGGTAGAGTGATCACTGTGAAGAATACGGAGATGCCACTTACTCATGTGAAAATTGTTGTTGGTACCTGACAAAAGTCTGAAAACGGTCTCATTGTGGTCTCCATTTGACTAGATAGTGGGGTCGTACAATGGGACATTCGGGTGTGATTTCGCCTGGTGTTTGACCTGCATGGCACCTTGAGTGCAGGCATACTCTTCATCAAGGTGGCTGTCGACTACGTCTGAGTACCACAACCAAGATTCTGTTTGCTGTGTATCAAGCACACTTTAAGCCCTTGGCGTCTCCGCCTGGCATCTGAGAATAAATAATGGAGTGCATGCAGCATTCTCTGTCATCCTGTACCATTGGTCTGAGATTAGCAGCACTCGGGTTATGGAATTACCGTCCTATACCTACGTTGCCAGAATCACCATAACGCAAAGATTAAGTTTGGATGGCGCTGTGACTGGTAAGCGTGGACAACTGATGAATGGAGTCGCATTGTGTTCAGCCGTGAATCGCGGTTAGGCTTTTGAGAGGTACTGCGGTAGTAATCGTAGACTCATTTTGTGGAGTACTATCGTTCATGACGTAAGGTTGCGGCTGGCAGTGATTAGGGGAACTCCGATGGTACAACGGTATGTGACGGACATCCTGAAGTCTGCTATGCTGTGCCTCATGCCATAGTGTCGAGGTCAATGTTAGTCCACACGTGAAACGATTCTCAGTGAACTTTCTGATATTGAGGTACCTCTATGACTGTCAATAATCCCATAACAGTGCCAAATAAAACATGGGTGGGTCATTTCTTATCTCAACTTCGTCTCGGTGTCAGTGTGCAAGATATCAAGGGCAAAGTACAAGATCTGTGGACCAGCTGGACTCAGGAGAAGGTACAACAGTTTTATAAAACCTTTCTCAACCGAATCCTTCCATACATTTCGGCGCAGTGGAGTGCAAAACCGCACTCGTTACTGGAATCGTACTCCCAAATTCTTTAAATACAACAAATTACATGAAACTCTTTATTGGCAACGTGCACAGCGATGTTTGAGCTATTTTTCGACACAGTCACCAAAAATACAGTAAATTGTGCTAAGAACTTCGTTTTAACAATGGAAAATCCAATAGGAATGTGAATAACGGAGGTTAGATAACAACCCACCGTAAAGAGGCCCGCTGAGCTGCTGACAAACACGAAAACAGATAATCACATTCACACAACTTAAATTTTCGGACGTGGCTTTCGTCAGAAAAAGAGACACATACATTCACGTAATCACTCAGACAACTATATACACACAACCATCGTGTCCGGGCAATCCAGCGACTGTGAGTGAGGTGGGGAGGGGAGGCGGAAGGATGTAGGGTGAAGGTAGGGATGTAAAGTTCCACGGCACATGATGGATTGTAAAGGCTCTGATAGGCGCGAATTTGAATTGCGGCAATGAATACACTGAAGGGAACGGGCGGGAAAGGTTAAAAGGAAGGTGTAGAGGACTCTAAGGGGGAGGGGGAGCAGAGGGATTTAAAATGATAAGAATAATGAGGAAAAATAAAAATTGTAAAAAAAGGAAAAATAAAGTTAGGAAAAATAAAAGTAAGGGATGTTAGGCATAGGGTGCAGGGATGGGAAGTTAGGTTGAGACCAGGATGGCCGGCCGCGGTGGCCGAGGGGACTGAGGCGCTCCAGTCACGGTCTGCACGGCCACTACGGTCGGGGGTTCGAATCCCCCCTCGGGCATGGATATTTGTGCCGTCCTTAGTCTTAGTTAGTTCATAAGTAGTTTGTAAGTTTAGGGACTGATGACCTCGTAGTTAAGTCCCATAAGCTATACAAATATTTGAAACATTTTGAGGCCAGGATGGTTGCGGGATGTAGAATGCGTTGAAGAGACAACTCCCATATGCGCAGTTCAGAAGAGCTTGTGGTGGAGGGGAGGATCCAGATGGCTCGGGTAGTGAAGCAGCCATTGAAATGCATAGTGCTGTGCTCAACTGCATGCTGTGCCATAGGGTGGTCCATATTGCTTTTTGCCACAGTCTGACGTTTTTTTATGATAACTCTTCATTGCGCCAATGTTTTGCAAAAGCAACACGCGAGATACAGCAGGAAAATCGTCCAACAGGAAATGCAACATGGCTTCTCCTGTGGAGACGTCGTAAGGGATCACAGTAGCGTGACTAAAGACATTTGTCGCTAGTCTGAACCTTCGCCGTTGCTGTCGCTAGGCGATTATTAGATCTAGGTATCTGATCTAAAATTGGGTATCTATTTGCCGCTCCCCCCTCCCCTAGATCCTGGCTGGCACAGAAAGGGCAAAGTGGCGACGCCGCTATGTATGCTCCCCCTCTTCAGCGCTGACCATTTCGGTCGGCCGCCTTGCTCCCTGCACAGTGCTCACCTGTCGCTGGCGGCGAGCGGCTCTCGCAGCCTGGTGCGCAGCAGGCGGCCGAGGCGCACCATGCGGCCCACCTCGAGCAGCAGCTTCTCGCGGGACGCCAGCAGCCGCTGCGCCCGCGCCCGCCGGCACGCGACCGCCGCCTCCTCCTGCGCCGCCGGCGCCGCGCCGGACGCCTCCGCTATCAGCTCCCTCAGCTGCTCACAGTGCTGGAAATGTTGCGAGCGATGAGCAATGAGGAGCACCAACACACACACACACACACACACACACACACACACACACACACACACATAAAGACGAAAAATTCCTAGCAGGAAAAATTATATATAAAAAATAGACGAAGATTACTCACCAGGCGAAGGAGCACAGGTGTGACAGCATCACAAATAAATAAATGAATACACACACACACACACACACACACACAAACGCAAGCTTTCGCAACCCAGTTGCTTCTTCAGGCAGAAGGGAAGGAGAGGGAAAAGGAAATGATGAAGGTTTTAAGGAAGGGGGTAAGGAGCCATTCCAATCCCGGGAGAGGAAAGACTTACCTTGGGGGAAGAAAAGGAAGGTGAACAAATACACACACCCATACATTTACACAGACGTAAACACACCTAGGCACGTATGTCTGTAGCTACGTATGTCTGCCTAGGTGTGTTTGCATCTGTGTAAATGTATGGGTGTATGTGTATTTGTTCACATTCCTTTTCTCTCCCCAGGGTAAGTCTTTCCTCTCCCGGGATTGGAATGGCTCCTTACCCCCTTCCTTAAAAACCTCATCATTTCCTTTTCCCTCTTCTTCCCTTCTGCCTGAAGAAGCAACTGGGTTGCGAAAGCTTGCGTTTGTGTGTGTGTGTGTGTGTGTGTGTGTGTGTGTGTGTGTGTGTGTATTCAATTATTTATTTGTGGTGCTGTCACACCTGTGCTCCTTCGCCTGGTGAGTAATCTTCGTCTATTTTATATATATATAACTTCTGCATAACGGACACCAGCGGGGAAAATAAAATTGTCCGCTTTTAAGAAGTGTCTGCTGTTAAGAAAAAGAATAAAATACAGACGAGTTAAGCACTGTTTATCAGAAATGATCGGTACGGTGGCCGGTTAGGATAACGAAAATCTCGGATAAACCGAAGTCGCCCCGTTTTCACACGTGCAGGAGACCAAATTGCATCAATTCCGCGAAGTATGATCGTAAAACTTGCGAATGCCACGCCGCTTCTTGAACTGATCCAGCCAGCCATCATTTCGAGGACCTCTCGCTCTTTTCCTTCAATCAGTTCATAAAGAGTCATCGCTTTTTGACGAAGTAGAGGATCCGAAACTAGCACGCATACATTTGCTAGGTTATCATTTCCATACCACGACTTTAGAATGTCCTTTTTGTTTCTTAAAATTCACTGACATCGTGGCCATATTTATAACAATGAGCTTTTCCTTTTCGTAGTCATTGATGATCTCGACCTTTTTCTTTAAGCGTTAACCGTTTCTGTTTCTACGACATTTTAGCACTACAGTACGTACATAAACTCACTTCCTTGAAGACAAAGTACTGTATGCATTTGTAACTTACAAAAAGTTCAAATGATGTTGTCGTTTAGTTTACAACTGTCTCTTTCTTTCACGCTGTCCATTATTTGGAAGATTTGATTGTTGTTGGGGGACATATTACAGTGTCCGTGTCCGTTATTGAGAATGTCCGCTATTCGGAATAATTTTAGCATAAGGGCTAATGTTGTTTTGCAGGGGAATTTTAAAATGTCCGCTATTGAGAGGAGTCCTCTATTTGGAAGTGTCCGTTAAGAGAAGTTTCACTTTATATTTACACTTGGGAAAACAATTAGGAGATCAGTTGTCTACGTTCTGAATGTCTTTCAACAACATTACGGCAACCGAAATAGTGGGAATAACAGAAAGTTGCTGTTTCGGAGGTTGCTGTTAACTTGTGTTTACTCTGCCAAACAAATTATACAAGCAGTTCGGTTCAGATGTGTAGTTTTTTTTATTCGTGTCAGAAGCATCATTTATACATGAGTATAAAAGATTTAACAGACATAAATTATTCAATTATCTACATATGAAATACGAAACTATAAACAACAAACATAAACATTATATATATTTCGCCCAAAGCGGGCTACTTCGACAACGTTTGGGGTTACCAACAACTCTAAAGTAGACTTGCGCTAATAGTTCGCGATCGGGAGCGCTCACTTTAGTTCGCGGCTCCGGCTCTGCCGCGAACTAGTTCGTTCTTTTAGTTCGTCTGCTCCCAGTGACGGCTGAGCGGCGTGGTCTGCGCATGCAGGTGGAAGGAGTTCCCCCACCTAGCTGCTTCATGCGCTTGCTGCTTGAGCCGCTAACAATATCACGCAAACCGAAACAGTTTGTGAATAAATTCTAGCGTTTAAGTTTAGTTATCTCTATATCTTCGCATTATGAAACTTATCAGTCAGATATTGCAGAGTGCAGAATGCTCCAAAACAGAAATTTTGAGGCACTGAACTATGAAATCTAGCAGGCAGACGCTCACCTCGAAATGGCTCTCATCAGCAGAAGGCAAACACGTGATTTTTAATTCTGCTGCGCGCCTTCTCGCTATTGCCCGTCGGTCTTCGGAAAAGAATCCAACGAACTAAGAAGCGATATACGTTTGGCATAATAGTTCGCGACCGATCGCGCATATTTTAGTTCGCGACCGACCGCGCATATTTTAGTTCACGACCGGTAGCTCTCCTTTTAGTTCGCAGCTCGGCCGCGAAGTAGGTCGCTCTTTTTAGTTCGTCCACTCTTTTTGGCTTTTGCTACCGCTACTAAAAATAGTTCTTTCTTTTGTTATGACAGCTTTTCTATGTGATGATCAGTGTTCCCCAAGCGTTTGCTATTACCCGTATTTTTGGGCAATTAGACATCAAATACTTAAGGAAATAAACCAGTTATTTAATCCGAATGGGTAATGCAATGGTATTCAACTACTTAGCATACAGAGTACTCGTAGTATTTTATTTTTTAAATGGATTTATTTATTTATTTAATAGGTCATTGAAGAAACATTCCAAACAAAATATGCTAAATGCGTCTATTTTCGTGAATAAAAATGCACTTTTATAAATTTAGACACTGCTGAATATATTAGCAAAGGAAAATTTGTGGCTGTGAACTATGAAACTACAGTTGAGCTGCATCTCAGCTCGAAATGACGGTAAATGGCAGGAGGGAATCACGAGATTCCGCGCGCTCTCGCGTCCTCTCGCTGTTCCCCGTCACTCTTCGGAAAAGAATCCAACGAACTAAGAAGCCAGATACGTTTACCATAATAGTTCGCGACCGGTAAGGCATGTTTTAGTTCGCGACCTATCGCGCATATCTTAGTTCGCGTAGTTCGCCTGTGGGAGCGCTCTTCCGAGCTAGTTCGTTCGCAAACTACACAAGACCACTCTAAACAGAAGGTGAAAATAGAAAAGTTTCCAAATTTTAGTGAAATCCTTTGTCTACAGATAAATAATTACTGAATCCTTTCACACGCCTTTCAGTAGTGCTCGAAATCGTGTATACCAGCTGAGGTGCTAACTGAAAATACAAAATTGAATATTTGACATAGAATATTGTTGTTGTTGTGGTATTCAGTCCGCAGACTGGTTTGATGCAGCTACCCACGCTACCCTGTCCTGTACAAGTCTCTTCATCTGACAATAAGTTAGGCAACCTACATCCTTTTGAATCTGCTTACTGTATTCGTCCCTCGCTGTCCCTCTACGATATTTACCCGACACACTTCCTTCTAATGGTGACAATTCCCTGATGTGTCAGAATGTGTCCCACCAATCTATCCCTTCTCTTAGTCAGATGTGCCAGAAACTCCTTTTCTCCCCAATGCTGTTAAGCACCTCCTCATTAGTTACGTGATCTGCGCATCTAATTTTCATTATTCTTCTGAAGCACCACGTTTTAAAAGCTTCTATCATCTTTTTCTATGAGCTCCTTATAGTCCACGTTTCACTCCCATACAATGCTACACTCCAGACAAATGCTTTCAGAAACCACTACCTAACATTTAAATTAATATTGGATGTTAACAAGTTTCGCTTCTTTATAAAGGCTTTTCTTTCCATAGCCATTCTGCAATTAATATCTTCTTTACTTCGGCCATCAGAAGTTATCTTGCTACCCAAATAACAAAACTCATCTACTACTTTTATTGTCTCATTGCCTAATCTAATTACTTCAGAATCGTCTGGAATCTTATAGTTTTAAATTCTGCGGAGCATAGTTCTGAGTACAGACGCGTCAATCGGAACCGATCGATCGCCGTATCGTCTTGAGCGAATTCATTTGCGTGCAGTGTGGTGGGATGGGGATCTGCAAATCACTCTCTTGACTCGTCGGTTTAGTAGGCCTGGTTCTATTACTTGTGGTTAAAATAGATCCTCTGCTGTCATCACGAGTCTGTATTCACCGTGAATCAGTCCTCCCATCAATGATGAATCTCCAGTAGTACTGAAAGTTAAACCCGGGATATCTGCGTGGCTTGATGACGATTCACGTACGAAAATGGACAGTTTTTGTCTGTTCGGTTACATGTTGTTGTTGTGACTGCGTAGGCTTTCCCGGCGTAATGCTTCATAATATTCTTGTCGGGTTTGCTGCCGGATCAAAACGTCATCTTGACACGATATTTCGGCGGTCCACCTGGCCGCCATCCTCAGGTGACAGTGCTGGTACACCGACTCGCGAGTCTCGGCGAGTCGGTGTACCAGCACTGTCACCTGAGGATGGCGGCCAGGTGGACCGCCGAAATATCGTGTCAAGATGACGTTTTGATCCGGCAGCAAACCCGACAAGAATATTATGTATACATGTTGTTGTTGTTTTAAGGGGACTAAACAGCTAGGTCATCAGTCCCGCTCGGTTACATGGATCCTGTGGTCTAGACATATTTCTATCTTCCGTGTCCGAAGTTGTAAAAACATTACAATAATTTTTCATTTTCAAAAATTATTCAATAATTTCTATTAGGTATCAAGAAGGAGAACGTGCACTTTCAGTCTATACTTTATTTGCTGTACTTGGTCAAATGACAGCAGACAAAGGAAATTTCCCAGTCAGTATGCAGGGGGCTAATTATGATGGAAAGTTTCCTTTTCTTGAGGATCCTTCTGTAGTAACCATGGACATTAACACATCCTTCTTTTCTGGCTGACCAAGCATAGTGAAATCGGGAATATGACTCCACAAACAGAGTGGACAAAAAAAAAAAAAAAAAAAAAAAAAAAAAAAAATAGTGCTGTATTGAAGGCAACATGCATGTCTGAGAAAGGCTCACAAAACAAATACGATCAAGAGTGCCAATTGCACATAGAGTACATGGACTGCCTAAAGTATGCAAAAGGATATGTCACATGCTCAGTTCTCAGCACATCAACATACTAAGCAGCTAAGTATTGTAAGAATTAGCTGTGGCCATATGTGCAGAATTTTACGCGTCACATCCGCAATTCAGAGGCATTCATACAGCTTCACAAGTAACTACATATCACGGAATCCGATATAATTGTATATTTTGATGTAGTCTGCCTATCAAGGTACCACTGGATGATTCAGAAAATTTTGTTGGTGGTCTGATATACCAGGTATTTACTAACTTTTAACATGTTGTCTGTATGAGGGCCCCTTATTACTAGTGGCTGTCAGTCTAAATACAAACCCACATGCTTTTTCAGGTATGTGGCAGGTATCTGTCCTGGTTTTATAGTACGGAAAGTTACATCACCACGTTTACATACATCACATCTTCCGGAAGACAAAAACGGAATTTCGTAAACTGTTTTTCGCTGTCACGTTAAAATGTTAAAGCAGGACTCGCCAAAGGCTGCACACTGTGCAGAGGTGCGGAAGTGCTGCACAGGAGCGCACATGTGAGGCAGCTAGCAACAACGACATCTGTCTTTATATAGACACGAGTACATAGTGAACGGCAACTGCTCCACTTCCTGGTTTATGCGGTACAAGCAAGAGCGCAACACACCCAGTCTCGGTTACCCCTGGCGACCGCTGTGAGTAAAACATGCTCTACACGAGCAGAGACAGCGGCGGAGTGCTCGCCGTGACTTTGAAGTAGCACACGGGAAGCATAACAGCATGTGTGCAGAATTTCTGGCCGCTCCTGTCATCCTATGTTAAAGTCTGAAGCGGTTTTCTTAGCCCACACAAATATGATGCACGATAAACTGCTGCTTCCATCCCTAATTTGATCAGCACAATCGCTATTTTTCTTTACTTAAACACACAGGCTGAAGATCACTCTGATATTAATATTTCTCTTTCGCGGAGAAAATTCCTAATTTGAAGACGCAATCTGACAAACGAAGCTCGTTGAAAAAGCGGTTGCGTTTACATGGCACGAAAATTGATTGTGTATCTGGAAAACCGCTTTTTTAAAACATATTTCCTAAATCGATTTTGGAGCGTTTACGTGACCAACCAAAAGCGGAACTGGGAAATCGGTTTACGTAATCCGATCTTGGGAGCCCATGTAAACTGGGATAATGAGTTGTGGGAACATCTTAACCCAGCCACCAAAGTATAAAGTGAATTTTGGAACCGGGAAACTGCACGGAATGGCCGCGTGGTTTAAGGCGTCATGCTGCATACTGGGTGGCCATTCCCGGAGGAGATTCGTGTGCTCACCCTGGCATGGGTGTGTGTGGTGACCTGAGTGTAAGTTAAAGTAGTTTGTAAGTCTATGGACGGATGACCATAACAGTTTAGTACAATATGTTTATAAACATTTGAACATTTGATTTTGGAACCGGTCTACTGCCATTTCTGGATATGCTGATCAAGGGGAGAAGATGAGTCATTAGGTCACAGTTTGTATCTCAAACCAATACATGTTGATTTATACCTGTCACCACACAGAATAGAAGGATGAGTTCCAAAGACACTGTTACACAGGACACACACATATTCAGTTCAGAATAGTTTACGAAAATCAGGTATTTGTAATACACAACAAATTGGGATGTGGACAGTTAACATAAGAAAGTAAGAACACCGGAGATAAACCTGGACGAGACAGGTATCTAAATCAGCCATTGCCGAGCATTGTCTGGAACTTAATCATCCATTGTGCTACGAGAGAGTCAATAGAGATAAAGTTTGAACCACGAAGAGAGAAGCAAAATAGAAACAGTGAACAGTCCAAGCACAAGATGTGCAATGTAGAGGAAGCGACCTGAGCTACGTCGTCGAGGTTATGTGATCATAGTGTGGGACTGCGACGCAGAACATACGTGTTCGTATGTTCGTCGCGCTCTCCATTTTTATTTTTTTTTTTCTCCCAAATTATCAGCTGTCCGTCCCGTCATTGACATGATTGTACAGTGTACTTAATATTGTGCGGCGTTGTGGTGAAACATCCGTGCCGTACAATTTCTCTATTAAAAGTCGAAGAAAAGAGGCTCTTGAATGGGAACCGCAAATATTTGATGACAAGGTGACAAGTCAACGGAATTCTCCACAGGAAAACACGTCTGATCATAAACTGAGATTTGTAACATTATATGCATCACAGAATAGTTTTCGCTTATATGACGAAACTGCTGTGGTTATTAGTCCCTAGGCTGACAAACTACTTAGACTAAGTTGTAAGGACAACAAACTCAGTCATGCCACAGGGAGGATTCGAACCTCAGACGGCGAGCAACCGCGCGCTCGGCAGCGACGCGCCTTTGACCGGTCGGCTACTCCACCGAGGCTGTCGCTTATCGCCGTACGTAACTTGTTGGCGGGTGAGAAATGCCTCCTTATACGATTTATGTGTTAATGTGGATGTGATAACTCCCAAAGAAATGATGAAAACGTAATAGTTTATCCCAAGCAACAGGTCCTGGAATTTCAGGTAGTAACATCACTGGGTACATAAATGTTTGAATGGTACATGTCAGAGGGTACCTTGCAGAAAACTTTGCCGAGAGAGGGAAAGGTGGAAACGAACATAGAGATGGGAAAGGAAGAGGTGGATGCAGAGGAACAGAGACGGGGGGGGGGGGGAGGGGATGTGGACTACGAGAGTGTAGGGTAAATAAACACCCGAGCAACGCCGGGTTTCCAGTTAGTAGCAGATAAAGAACAAATAATTAAAAAAAAAAAAAAAAAAAAAAAAAAAAAAAAAAAAAAAAAAAGGAAACAGAAAAAACGTAGAAATAGAGGAGGAAAGCCTAGAATGTTTTGGAACTTCGTGGTGGATTAAAACGGGTGCTGGAACCGGGATTCAAACCTGAGACCTTAGACTTCCGCGGGCAAGCGCTCTAGCGACTGAGCTATCCCGGCACGCTTCATGGGCAGTACTCACAGCTTTACTTCCGTCAGTACCTTACCTCCTACTTTCCAAACAGTTTTCCTGCGAACCTTGCAGGACTGGAAGGAAGGATACTCCTGGAGGAAAGTATATGGTGGAGAGATGGCATAGCCACAGCCTAGGGGATGTTTCCAGAAAGATATTTTCACTCTGCAGCGGAGTTTGAACTGATGAACTTCCAGGCGGATTCGTATCTGGGACCTTTGCTTTTCGCGGGCAAGCGCTCTACCAACTGAGTTACCCTAGAACGCTTCATGGTCCGTCCTCACATCGAAAGTTCCGTCCGTACCTCGTCTGCTACTTCCCATATCCTTTCTTCCAGGAGCGATAGCCTGCAAGGTTCGCAGGGGAACTTCTGTGAAGTTTGGAAAATAGGAGGCGAGGCACTGGCGGAAGTAGAGTGGTGAGGGTGGATTATGAAGCGTGCCGGGGTAGCTCAGATTGTAGAGCGCTTGCCCGCGAAATGCAAAGGTGACAGGTTCGAAACCAGGTTCCGGCACACAGCTTTAATCCGCAAGTAAATTTCACGTCAAGAAGTTCCGATGTCTACAACTACCGCTCCATCTCACTTCTGACAGCCTTACCAAAAATTTTGGAAAAGTTATATATTCTGGAGTTGCTTCACATATTAGTAAAAATAAAGTTCTAACAAAATGTCAGTTTGGTTTTCAAAAAAAGATTTTCAACTGAAAACCTTCACTGATGAAATATTAAATGTTTTGAATAACCGGACATCACCAGTTGGTATTTTTTGTGATCTCTCAAAGGCTTTTGATTGTGTAAATCATGGGATTCTTTTAGATAACTTTAAGTATTGTGGTATGAGTCGGACAGTGCACAAATGGTTTAAATCAAACTTAACCGGAAGAGTGCAGAAAGTTGAAATAAGCAGATCACACGATACAGATGAAAAAATTTATTCCTCTAATTGGGTAGTTATAAAAAATGGGGCCCCACAAGGTTCGGTCTTGGGTCCCTTTATATTCTTAATATATATTAATGACTTGCTATTCTACATTCACGAAGATGCTAAGCTAGTACTTTTTGCTGATGATACAAGTATAGCTATCACACCTGAAAACAGGAATTAACTGATGAAATTGTGAATGATATCTTTCAGAAAGTTATTAAGTGGTTCTCTATAAATGGCCTCTCAATAAACTTTGATAAAAAGCTGTATATACAGTTTCATGCAGGAAATGGCATGACACTATTAATAAATTTAGACTTTGAACATAAATCTGTAGCTAAGGTAGAATATTCAAAATTTTTAGGTGTTTGCATTGACGAGGGACTGAATTGGAAGGAACATATTGAAGATCTCCTGAAACGTCTGAGTTCAGCTACTTATGCTATCAGAGTCATTGCAAAATTTGGTGATATACATCTCAGTAAATTAGCTTACTACGTCCATTTTCATTTATTGCTTTCATATGGGATCATATTCTGGGGCAATTCAACATTGAGTAATAAAGTATTCATTGCACAAAAACATGTAATCAGAATAATTGCTGGAGCCCACCCAAGAGCATCCTGCAGGCATTTATGTAGGGATCTAGGGATCTTCACTGTAGCTTCACATACATGTATTCTCTCATGAAATTTGTTATTAACAATCCGACCCAATTCAAAAGTAATAGCAGTGTGCATGGTTACAACACTAGCAGAAAGGGTGTTATTCACTATTCAAGGTTAAATCTAACTTTGGCTCAGAGAGGGGTGAATTATGCTGCTACAAAAGTCACTTACCAAGTAGCATCTAAAGTCTGACAGATAGCCAACTAGTAATTAAAAACAAATTAAAGGAATTTCTGAATGGCAACTCTTTCTACAATGTAGATGAATTAAAAAAAATTAAAAACAATAAAATAAAATAAAAGAAATACAAATAAAAAATAAAAAACAACAAAAATGTAATAAAAAACCTTAAAATATTGATTGTGAAGTGTAGACAACATTTACTAGACTGACACGTTCCACATCATTACGAAATGTGGTATATATGATCTATGGAACAAGTATTACTCTAATCTAATGTCAGCGTACACTCCGCTGCAATGTGAAAATATCATTCCAGAACGTTTTGTTTCCTTGTAGATGCCTTTGCGTAAGAACAGACATTGGGTCGGCGGGTCGGCGCACCTGGTCGACGCTGCGGTGGAAGACGGCGGAGACGCGCAGGCGCGTCATGTGCTCCTGGGCGGCGGCGTCGAGGCGGCGCCACGTGGCGTCCAGCGCGCCGCACAGCTGCTCGTTCGGCTCCGTCGCCAGGCGGCAGCACTGCCGCAGCGCCAGCGCCGCCTGCACCAGCTGACGCCCGTACTCGTACGACCCCTGTGCGAACAGGCGCCACAACTGCATCACGTCTGTGTGAAGCAGCGAAGACACTGTTCAGGTTAAACATCGTCCCCAGTAATCCATCTCTATCCCTAGAGAAACATTATTCAACTCCTCCATGAACCGGCAGTAGGCAGAAATTGTAAGCCATTTAAGATTGCACCAACACCACACTTTTTCGATGTACTTACCACGCAATAGATACAATTAGTTTGTAAAGAAAACTCTGAAGCCTTTATTGTCTGCAATGGCATGGTAATACATTTGCTGAGAAGTGCCATCGGATGTCATTAACTGCTCTGGCAGTAACCTTGTTTCTCGCTTGTTTACTATATCGCCGATCATTTAGTGTTAAGACTCGTTGATGTCCTTCAGTTGTCACATTTCTGTTAGCTTTGCGGTGGCCGAAGGGACTGCGGCGCGCCAGTCACGGTCTGCAAGGTCAGTACGGTCGGGGGTTCGAATCCCCCCTCGGGCATGGATATTTGTGCCGTCCTTACTGTTAGCTAGTTCATACGTAGTTTGTAAGTTTAGGGACTGATGACCCCGTAGTTAAGTCCCATAATCTATACAAACATTTGAACATTTTTGTTAGCTTTGCAACCTATAAACCCACTTTCCCTTATTAGTCATCCTTTGCTATGTATCATGGGTCATAAAGGAACACTACCTTAGATTAAGGAAACGCAGACCTAAGTTTGCTCACGTTGGGTACCCAAAATTCTTACTGAACAACACAGAAAACAACAGATGTGCAGTGCACTTCAGATTATGACATGCTACAGCGAAGAAGGGGATGTTTTCCCTCTCGGGTAGTCACGGGGGATGAAACTTGGATATCGTACGACACCCCTGAAACAGAACGGCACCAATGGAATGGAGGCACACTTCATCCCCAACGAAGGTTAAGCCTAAGCAACTCTTGACACCTCGAAAAGTCATGAGCACCGTTTTTTGTGGACAGAAAAGGCATTTTGCTGATTGATTTCTTATCACGAGGCCAAACAATCAATACACATGGTTACTGCGAGACCATTAAGAAAATGCGCCGCGCAATACAGAACAAGCACCTAGGATTGCTGTCAAGAGGTGTTTTGTTTGATCATCATCCCTACAAAATCAAATGTTTCTAACTCTATCGGACCAATCTGCGTGGTCATCAGTCCGTAGCTTACAAACTACTTAAACTAAGGTAAACTAACCTAAGGAAAACACATACACCCATGCCCCAGGGAGGACTCGAACCTCCGACGGCGAGCAACCGTGCGCTCCGCAGCGGGGCGTAGACCACTCGGCTATTCCACCGCACCTCCTCCGTACAGTCCGGACCTCGCTCGTAGCGAGTTGCATCTCTTCTTACACTTAAAAAATGTCCGTGGTGGTCAACACTTCAACGATGATGACGAGCTGAAAGAACATGTTACCACAAGGTTAAATACATAAGCGGCAACCTTATATGAAGAAGGCATACAGATAATTGTGCCACGCTATGACAAGTGCCTACAAAATTTCGGAAGCTATGTAGAAAAGCCGCGGTGGAGTAGCCGAGTGGTCTAAGGCGCCTTGGTACGGAGCACACGGTTGCTCGGTTGCTCGCCGTCGGAGGCTCGAGTCCACCCTGGGTCATGGGTGTATGTGTTGTCCTTAGGTTAGTTTAAGTAGTTTGTAAGCTACGAATTGATGACCACGCAGTTTGGTGCGGTAGATTTACAAACATTTGAACATTATGTAGAAAAGTAGTTTAACAGTTGTAGATTTTTTTACAATAAATTGTTTTTCTGTGTCTGTACATGTTTGTTTTATACAACGAAACGGAACTTACTTTGTGGACATTCATCGTATTTTGATTTTAGAATCCAGCAGCTAAATTACAGAGATTATAAAGAATTACAAATGCGAGAAAGTGTACAAAGACAAATGCCCCTTCAATCGTACGACGTAAATAGGAGTTAAATTGGAGTTTGCTAATTAGTCAGTCACTAGTAACATATGTGGCCATTAACCCGCTACACCTGTAGTTGGGTCAGCGTAAGTTAATCCCTGACAGCTTGCATTGCTATTGCAAGATTTCAACAATAAAGTACAAACTGCGTAAGACCAAAGCACCAACATGGAGTTGTCATGTAGACACATAGGAAATTGCATGACACGATTGGTGAAAGTAGGTGCGCGAAGGTGTTGCGACCGTCTTACTGGAACTGTCGAGAATCAACTTACACCGACTCAACTACAGCGCCCTAAAATACCACTCGTATACTACCTGCGGTATGTTGTCGCAGAATACATGGACCTGTTCTAGTCTGAACATTGAATGCAGCCTGTTTCAGGTGCCTTACTTTTATTTACAGAAGTCTGGTAGAGGAAGAATAGTTGTTTGTCGGTATAGTGGATTATCCTTCAGAAGATGATCATAAGCAGCTAATACGGAACTCTGAACCGAACCTGACAGGTGTCTATCCAGTACATAATTTTAACCTGCCAGGAGGTATACCTAGTGCAAGGCCTCAACAGCCTGCGAACAACGGACAAATTGAGGAGCGCCTCGACGGTCATTATGGTGGTAAACTTCGCCGAGAACTTTAAATGTGCTTAACACTCTTTTGATTAGAGTCTATATTCATTTGAGTTACGTCGCGGAACCTATATCTCATTTAAATATATAAGTACAGAAGAGCTTCAGACTCTTTGAATATACATCAACAATCGGTTGTTTGTAAATTTATTACACATACGGCGTAGAAATCGGCCAACAGCGTTTATTCTTCCTAATTAAAACGAAATATAAAACTTAGCTTTTTAGCGTTCTAAGTGCAGCATATGAACGAAATTTATCGTTATAAACTTTTTTGGCACTTTATCGGTATATTTTACATCGGTGAAACTTTTGTATAAACATAATGGAAGAGTTTCACAACACTTAACGTCTTTGCTTCAGTGCCTGCTGTATTCCCAAATATTTATAGATATTTTATAGCATCAAAAAATTAAACAGGGCTGCCTGAAACAACTAATGTTAAAAATCGACTGTGAAAATGAAATATCCCATCAGATATGTCACTGTAAAATAGCGTCTTACCTTGTCAATGTAGCAACCAGCAACTATCAAATTCTTTTAAGAACACCAAGTATGCCATAACTTTCTTAACTAAGCGCATCAAACATTAGCATTAGGGTATGTAGCACGAATATTAGTATTTTAACGCTGTAAGCCAAACACCTTACAGTAGCGTGAACTGCTCATAAGTCAGCAGCTATCGTCATACGTTTCAACTTCACAATGTGCTTCCAGTGTGGCTATGTGTCATTCTTATATGGAAACACAGACAGTTCTGCAAACCCCTTTCAGTCGAACATATATGTAAAGCAGATGACCTTTAAATTATGTGTTACAAGTTGCTAATATTGGTCAGTCGTGAAGGAAGTGTCTGGTCATGAGCATCAGGTAGAAGATATAACGTCAGTGCGTAGTAGGAATGTTTCTGTTACTGACAAGTTAGATATATGTGCAATATTCAATAATCACTTTCTGAATATAGTAGAGGAACTAAACAAAACTCTAGTTTCTACAGGTAATCATATAACGTTTTTAGAAAATGCGTTTCCGAGGCTGTTACCTGAAATGATCCTTCATGATACTTCCATAGGTGAGATTGAGTCAATAATTAAATCACTAAAGACTAAGGACTCTTGTGGATATGATGGGGTATCTAGCAGAATTCTAAAGTACTGTTCTCCATATGTTAGCCCAGTACTAAGCCATATTTGTAATTTTTCCTTTCAGAATGGTCAGTTTCCTAACAGATTAAAGTACTCAGTAGTGAAACCGCTTTATAAAAAAGGAGAAAGGGAAAATGTAGACAACTATAGACTTATTTCTATGCCATCGGTTTTTTCCAAAGTTATTGAAAAGGCTGTATATTCAAGATTAATTGATCATTTCAGTTCACATAATTTCCTGTCAAACGTACAGTTTGGTTTTAGAAGTGGTTTAACGACTGAAAACGCTATATTTTCGTTTCTCTGTGAGGCACTTGATGGGTTAAATAAGAGGCTACGGACATTAGGCGTCTTCTTTGATTTAACAAAAGCGTTTGATTGTGTTGATCACAAAATATTGTTGCAGAAGTTGGAACATTATGGAATACGGGGAGTAGCCCACAACTGGTTCACCTCTTACTTTAATAATAGACAACAGAAGGTAATTCTCCGCAGTGTAGAAAATGGCTATGACGTGCAATCCCAATGGGGCACAATTAAGTATGGGGTGCCCCAAGGGTCTGTTTTGGGACCATTGCTGTTTCTTATTTATATAAATGATATGCCATCGAGTATAACAGGTGATTGTAAAATATTTTTGTTTGCTGATGATACCAGCTTGGTAGTGAAGGATGTTGCTCGTAATATTGACACAGTATCAAATAATGCAGTTCAAGAGATAATTTCATGGCTAGTAGAAAACAAGTTGATGTTAAATCACAGTAAAACTCAGTTTTTACAATTTCTAACACATAATTTGACGAAATCTGACATTATGATTACACATAATGGGCATGTGATAAGTGAGACTGAACAGTTCAAATTTCTAGGTGTTCATATAGACAGTAAGCTGTCATGGAAAGCCCATGTTCAGGATCTTGTTCCAAAACTAAATTCTGCTATATTTACCATTATCTGAGATAAGTGATTTTTCAACACGAAAAGTAGTCTATTTCGCTTACTTTCACTCACTTATGACGTACGGCATTGTTTTTTGGGGTAACTCGCCTGATGCAAAAAGGATATTTCTGGCTCAAAAACGGGCGGTTCGAGCAATATCTGGTGTAAGTTCGCGAACGTCATGTCGACCCCTTTTCAGTAGTCTGGGAATTTTGACTCTGGCGTCACAATACGTTTTTTCTTTAATGTCTTTTGTTGTTAATAATATCAGCTTATTCCCACGAGTTAGTAGCTTTCACTCGGTGAATACTAGACAGATGTCTAATCTACATTTGCACCACACCACCTTAACACTTGTGCAGAAAGGGGTGCAGTATTCTGCGGCATCCATTTTCAATAAGCTGCCACAAGAACTAAAGAATCTTAGCACTAATCCACATGCTTTCAAATCTAAATTGAAGAGTTACCTCGTGGCTCACTCCTTTTATTCTGTCGAGGAGCTGCTAGAAAAGTTAAACAATTAAGCTAATTCATTTTTCCTTTATTGATTCTTTTCACTTTGTCTTAAGATTGTCGTGTGCAAAGGACTACTTAAAATTTTTCTATTACCATTCTTGTGTAACAATGTATTGACTTGTTCCATGACCATGGAGTCTTACTCCTCAAGTGGGTCCTATGGAACATAAAAAACAAATAAATAATAAATAATAAACAAAAATTCGAACTGCATTGAGGCAACTCATCTCTTGATCGAAATAGTTATTTTACACTATCATAAAATGAAACTTTTTGAACTTTCTGTCCACCAGTACTGCCTAAACTAGCTCGTTTCTAAAAAGCTACTAGTATTGTAAAAACCCGTCATTTATTTCATTCAGAATCCTATATTGTCTTAACTATGAGCCTGTTAAGCAAGAGTAACTATTTCTGAACACAATTAGTAGGGCCACTTGTATTCCTGAGAAGTATAAATGGGAAGACAGTATTAATTCTTTTTATTATTTCTTAAATCGATTTATTCAGTAAAACGCTGAGCAGCTCTTCACCATCGTGCTTTACGTATACTGCAATAGTAAAATAACATAGACGTGACTACCAACTGACAAGGAAAGTACTTGGGCTCGAACAAACACATATATACCAAAATGGTATGAGAATTAATGTAAAGATCCCTTATTGCACCAGTGATACTCCCGCATCTGCAAAGCTCTGCAGTCGTCCGTTAGAGGCCTCTGCGTGTGCCATGCCGCATTGCACTTTGACCTGTCGGTTCGCCAGTAGGGACGGTGCAGTGTGCCTCCGAAGTTGCGTTTTGTGACGTTATTTATGTGGTGAAGCGTCAGATGGGGCGGCGATTGCTAATCAGTCCCGCTAATGTATTGTGATCAGTTGAGATGAAGTTACGAAGAACCCTTCTTCGTGAAAATGGTATTAGTGTAGATGATGAATCATTTTCATGCTTTCTCGTATCTGTTATGGTACAGAAATATGAGCATAAGTTAGATACTGTTGTTACAAACTCATAATAATGATAATAGTGATGATAATGACGAACAACTCATTGCAAGCGGTAGTGCTACGGTAAATGCGGGAAGAGGCGATGGAAGCAGTGGCAGTGAACAGCAACAGTCTTTCGGGAAGATGGTTAAAGTTGCAACTATCATCACGGCTTTTGATGACACTTCGCTAGAGAACATGTACGATGATTATTACATTAAGTTATAGTTAAGATATCTGCATTACCTATGGCGTCTACAATTACATCTACAGTGCTATCTAGAGCATGGTTTCAGAGCTTTGCAGAAAAACGACACCCACCAGCACATTAAGGTGTACGTAGAGACCCTGTAACCAAACGTTCATACAGATATGTTAGTCGGAGCCCATGTACTTTCCTTGTCAGTAAATATAGCGCAGTAGCTATATAACACACGATTTATCTACTAACAACGCTCGCATTTATCTGACGCTTCCCAATATCATGGCGGCCGACCGAGGGTTCAAATTATCCCGCGACAGCAGCGGCGTTAGTGAGTCTAGTTATTTTTTACGAGGTCTTTGACCTGGTGCGACAGAGCGCAACTGCAGCCACAGTGCGAGAGGCGTACCTTGGCGGTGTGCTGGAAGTCCTGGTGGCGCTCCTTCTGGCGCTGAATCTCGGCGACGGAGCAGCCGACCTGGTCGCGCATGGCGGCGCCCAGCTGTCGCAGCCAGGCGGCGGCCTGCGCCGCGTCGGCCTCGTAGCAGCGCACGAGCGCGGCCTGGCGCAGCAGCAGGCGGTGGCGCGCCACGCGCTCGCGCAGCGCGCCCGCGCGCCCGCTCACCTGCTGCAGCAGCCGCTGCGCGCGCCCCACGTCGGCCGCGCGCTCCACCGCCAGGTGCCGGCCCAGCGCGTCCTTCACCGGCATCACCAGCAGGTCCGACAGACGCTCGCCCTCGCGCACGCATTCGCGCTCCACCTCACCTGCCACACACACGCGCCCTCGCTTTATTTACCTCTCCTCGCCTCATTAGGGCTTGACCCAGGGGCGGCTCGTGCTTCACTGCCAATGGGGCCCGGCGCCACCCGTTTGTGGTGTTTTAGCAATATACAGTATGTGAATAAAAGTATCCAGACACCTGGCTGAAAATGACTTAAAATTTTGATGCGCCCTCCGTCGGTAATGCATGAATTCAATATGATGTTGGCCAGTGGCCAGTGGCCGGGGGGGGGGGGGGGACTGCCGGGCTGCAGACTTCCAGACCCTCCTCGAACCCCCCCCCCCCTCAGAACATGCTGTAGCCCCCTCCAGACCTTCCTCGAACCCTCCCCAGACCATGCTGCAGCCTACCCCCCAGACCCTCCTTGAAGCTACCCAGACCATGCTTAGGCAATAGAAAGGTGCAATACTGCATGGATATTGGCGAACTTTTTTTAGAAATCAAGTCAGTTCGGATTGATCTCAGCCCCCACTAGACCACGATCCTGGATCCTGGATACGCCACTGGTGTTGGCCTAGCCTTAGCCTTGACGACAGCTTCCACTCTAGCAGGCATACGTTCAGTCAGATACAGGAAGGTTTTTTGAGGAATGGCAGCCCATTCTTCATGGAGTGCTGCACTAAATAGTTCGTTGAGGTCTGGCACCAAGTCGGCGTTCCAAAACGTCCCAAAGCAGTTCTATACGATTCAAGTCAGGACTCCCTGTGCAGGTCAGTCCATTAAAGGGGTATTATTGCTGTGTCACCACTTCGCCACAGGACGTGCATTATCCTCGCTCATGTTGAAAAATGCAATCGCCATGCCTGAATAGCTCTTCAACAGTGGGAAGCAAGAAGGTGCTTGAAACATCAACCATGGCCTGTACTGTCACAGTGCCACGCAATGCAACAAGGGGTGCAAGCCTCCTCCATGTGAAGCACGATCACACTACTGTCCCGAATTTACTTTTGGCACTACACACACTAGCACATGACGTTCACTTGACATTCGCCATACATACACCCTGCCATCAGATGGTCACATAGTGTACAGTGATTCGTCACTCCGCTGATTAGTTGTCCAATGTTTACGCTTCTTATACCAAGCGAGACGTTGTTTGGCATTGACCTGCATGATCTGTGCTTAATGGCAGCCTCTCGAGCATGAAAACTAAGTTTTCTCATCTCAGATGTTCAAATGTTTGTATAGTCTATGGGACTTAACTACGGGGTCATCAGTCCCTAAACTTACAAACTACTTATGAACTACTTACGAACTAGGACGGCACAAATATCCATGCCCGAGGGGGGATTCGAACCCCCGACCGTAGTGGCCGTGCAGACCGTGACTGAAGCGCCTTAGTCCCTTCGGCCACCGCGGCCGGCTTTTCTCATTCCCCGCCAGTCATAGAACTTGGAGTGGATCCTGGATAGATACCTGCCTATTAAAGTGCACGAACCCTCTTCGCCACGGCGAATTATCCATGCGCACTGGAGCGCCGTGCTGCGGTGCGCGCGGCCATTCGCCATCGGGGGTTCGAGTCCCCCCTTGGGCATGGGTGTTTTGTGTTGTCCTTACCTTAGTTTAAGTAGTTTGTAAGCTACGGACTAATATCCAAGCAGTTGAGTCCGATAGATTTACAAACATTTGAATTTTTTTGAACCCTCTTCAACTGCCGGCGATCTCTGTCAGTCAACAGACAAGATTGGCCTGTGCGATTTTGTGTTGTACGTGTCCCTTCTCGTTTTCACTTGAATATTACATGGCAAACAGTGGACCTAGAAGATATTTAGGAATGTAGAATTCTCACGTGCATATTTTTGACACAAGTTACACCCAATTATCGAACCGCGTTAGAAGTCCGTAAGCTCTGCGGATCGGCCCACGTCCCATTCTGCTCTCTTACGATGTATAATAACTACTGACGTTGCTAATATGGAGCACTTAACATTAGGTGGCAGCACAATGCAGCTAATATAAAAAACATATTTTTGGGGGTGTCCGGATACTTTTGAACACATGGTGTATCAAATAGTTTGAGTATGATAGAATTGTTTGTGTAGAACAAGTGACAAACTGATCAGGCCCCGTTTCCATAGTTCCATCGCAGAGACACATAATGTGACTCTGAGCTGCCAGTATCTCGACAACGGTTTTCCGCGACTGTCCTCTCCCCCTTCCACCCAGTGCATCATGCTTGTGACGAGCCTGTTTTCCAATGTCCATCGGCCATCAGATTGTCCTGTACTTCTTCCACACCCATGGCACTGAAAACTGCAATCACACTGAAATCAGCAAGCTCTTTATCTTGCTCCACTTTGTCCCTTGCCTAAGCAAAGGTAACGTCCATGTCAGACAGGTACGGTTCACGCATTCCATCTCGCTTGCTTGCACTCCAGCGAACATAGCTGTGTCTGGCCACTCCTTGCTCACCTGTCCACAAGTCATCAAAAGCCACCTTTGGCCCAAAGCCCGAATTTGAAAGTATTTGAAAAATCTCGTGAGTGGTTGTCAAACTGATTTTAAAGCCGCAATTTACTTATTTACTTGTCATTGTCAGTTTCTCTATGATGATAATTTTTAAAGAATGATACAAAAATTCCTCACCTTCTCTAGCACAGAATTTAATCTGTCGTTAATGTGATGTAGTATTTCTCCTATAAACCTACACAGCTGCTGATGTAGTGTGTCTCCGACAAACCTATGCAGCTGCTTATGAAGGAAAAGTAGCTTACAGGATGGTTAAAGTAGAAGGGAGTATAACTGGGAACAATATCATCTAGGGACTAAAGACCAAGCAGTTAAGAACAACTCCAGCTGGGACAGATTACGTAGGAAATAGATATTTTGAGAAACCAACCGATTCTAGTACCTCAGGGATAAGTTCCCAATAATATAGTACTTTTCAACCTCTTCCTTCACCGCTGGTTTTAGTTATGAATGTCTGGAGTGAACAGAGAAAAAGTTTGGTAACAGAAAACCTTCATACTAGTTTGAAGCAGCAATGAAATGTGTCATTACTCCTTTATGCAAAAATTAAAATTGTGGTTTTCTCTTTGCCCCTCTACTTCTTGTCTAATTAATATCCTGTTGTTTTTAGAGAACATAAGATAAACCGTGACTTAATGAGAATATGAATAAGTTCAACTTTCAATGCTGTTAACATCATAATCTTATTGTAGTTTCAATACTTTCCTTAACAGCAATAACAACACCGTGACTCCATTTATGACACCATATAGTCATATACCACGAAAATAATTATCTGCTATAGAAAAGAAAAGATATTAGTGAAACACAGCAATATCCCTCTACAACTTCTAACCTGCTGTTTCTCACAAAAACAGCTAACTTCCAAATTACACTGCATTTTACGCGGGCAATGAAATAGACCTTGTTGAATGTGTTAATGTGATCACAGGTTTCCGTTTCGAATCTTTTTCCTTTGTTGTAGAAGTAATTCTTACCTCATCTATAAAGATCGAGCGAGGTGGTACTTTGGTAACAAACTGTACACGCATTCAGGAGGATGGTGGTTCAAATCTACCTTCGGCCATTCAGATTTAGGTATTCTGTGATTTTCCTAAATAACTCCAGGCAAATGCCTGGATGATTCCTTTTAAAGGTCACGGCTCATTTCCTTCCCCATCCTTACTCACACAATCCGAGCGTGAGCTTCATAATGACCATGGTGTCGACAGGACGTTAAACCCTTCTTTTATAAAGTTTCACATTAGAACTGAAAATGACTGAAACAATTGCCATGCCACTCATGTTGTGACAAATTAATTAATACGAAATAAAGGTAATAGAACTTAAACCTTTATCATATTGTCAACTAATCACATAGTGGCACTAGAGAAGAAAATAATTGCATCTGTTAGCTACAGGGAATCCCAAACTATTTACAGTCACAGAAGGTGAGGTAAATCGCTGCAAGCGCCTTCCAGAGTGCCTTTGCAGATCCTTGTCCATACGACATGACCCAATACTTGTTGTCGCCTTGCTTTTGGCGATTGGAGTACAATGCCACTGTAGTCAAAAGTGCATGAGAAATGGCCGACTCAACAACATTCCGAGTATTCATGATATCGGCCAACTGTTACTCAAGACTCTTTCGTGATGTTTTTTGAAAGGAACATTCATGGCGAGTGACTCTTATGGTGTGAAAGAAAGGTCACACATAATTAATTAATCAGTCGATCTTTCAGCATAAATAGCAGATTTTCGAGAATTTGGTAGAATAATTAGCTGCTAAGGCTCATGTGAAGTATTTTTACTACTGAATTTGGCCCACTCATTACTCTGGTTGCCAAGAGAATGAGTCATTTGCACTAAACGCCTTACCCAGGCCAGCCCAGCCACTGCCTCAGCCACAGATGGAGACATATACACCATTCGTCACGTCCCCACCCCCTCCCACGTGTGAATTTAGGCAGTACCATGACTCTTGCAAAGTCAACTCACCCTCACACTTACTGTCTGGTAAATGAAATGCGCTACAACACACCCATAAGAGTCTCTTGCCAGTGTCTTATTTATTGCAAAGTAATACTCTTGGAAAATTTACCCCAAAATAATAAATGATGCAATACGCATATTATTGATGGTTTTGCATGTTGTTTTACTGTTGGAAAAATATTAATTTGTAATAGGATAACTCTGGTAAAGAGACAGCAAAAATTTATAGAGTATATTTGTGTAAACAAAATGATACTAATGTTCTATATTTAAATTTCCAAAGGTAGCCTACCGAAAGCCTTTTGTTATTAATGGCAGGTGCTGGACATAACAGCAATAACTTTCTCGATTAATAAGTGTTATTCATGTGAATAAATTCAGCAGAAGTGTGACTTATTAAGTTTACCATAATACAAATGGCATTCCCAACAAAAAAGTGTTAAAATTTATGAGTATATGAATACAGATTTGATGTCAAAGGTAACATAAAACTGTACAATTCAGCGCCTTCAACCAGAGATGGATACCTTTGCTTCCACTGAAATCACTGCTTCAATAACAAAGCCGTGTTCTACATTCTTTTCCATTGGTGATCAACTGTCAGTGAAACTACTCACACTGTATTTTTTTATACTACACAAATACCATCAGTCTCAAGCAGAACAGCAATACACACACACACACACACACACACACACACACACTCACACACACCAATATCCTTACTGTATAAATGAATACTCTGTCACCCAAAAACTCGCAGGTTTCTATTTAAATCTGTCCTCAAAATGGGATGTGAAACAAGCAATTAAGAAGACATACATTCGACATATCAAATAAAACCCTCGTGGATGGGTATGAGTGTTAAAGCGTCGACCCCGGATCGAATCAGCCCGTTGGATTAACAGCGAAGGCCCTAGTGCCAGCCAGCCTGGTTGTGATTTTTAAGCAATGCCGCATGAGTGGGAAAATATTGCTACTTGATGGTTAGTACTGTAGTTTCAGGTTGGATCATTTTGATGAATGTGGGGAGGTAGAGAATTAAAGTTGAAGAAACTGTTGAAGATAGCATGTTCTGTGGTAGTCACACATCCAATTTAAACTGACATATGAGTCACTGATACCGGCGAATAGTAAATCATGCTCAGATACTGCTTACAAGCATTTTTATTTCACTAAAACTTTTACAATCTTATATGTCTGTAGCAGTCGTGATGGAAGTTCCATGAATATTTCTCAGAGTAAGTGTAACTTAACTATAGTTCTGGAGTAAGCATGTTCCTAAAGTTTTGAAGAACACTCAAAACTAAGGAAGTTACCCTGCATGTATGTACAGTGTTTACACCTGATCCACGAGTACACCAATTCACTATTTCTGATCTGAAGGTAATAGAGTTTATAGAAGGATGAAAAACAATCCCTCATAGGTTAGATGGGTAATCGATTTTAGAATAGCTATCAAAATTAGCCGAGAGTTATTTGCATCCGTGTTTGAGTCAATGTTTGCTTTGTAGTTGACATACAGCTAAGTTTCTGTTAAATATACTTATGCACATCAAATATATTCTACATGTAAATAATGGTAATAAACATAAACTTCACTGGTACCAGTGAATGAGAGGTTAACTTTTGAAATCATAAAGCAACTGAAAAGAGTTCGAATATGCGATTTCATCGAAAACTGACCGTGGGATTACGTTGATAAAACAGTCTACATAAGTACTGCCAGTTTTTATTGTCCAGTGGATATAATATTTACGATCAGAAATGCCGTTATCATTAGGTACTCTACACCTCTACACGTTAGTAAACATGCGCTCCTTATCTCAGATGTAGAGTGTCTCTCCCAGGAAGGTGTGAGAACAGTATTACTGGGAAACGGTTACTCGGCATGGTAGATCAGACGCGTTTTCCACGTTTTCACTAAGGCGTAAAATGTTAATAAGGACGGAAGTTACGTAGAACGAGGCAGTCATTGCCTGTGTACTGTATACTGGTGGGCTATTGCGAAAAGTTATCCGCATCCTGAAAATAGTGCGAGTATAACCTCTGTTTTGCACATCTAAACTTTGGGGAATATGAAAGATGACGTTGACGTACGGCCAGGTGTACCAGATTCTGTGGTTTAGTGGCACAAACTTTGCGAGCCATCGAACAATGCTGGCGATAACACCACCGACACACTCGGATACTATATCCTATCAAACAGGTGGGTAACCGAGAGTCATACTGGAGGACAAATGCATCTAAATTTTAGCAGAAAAGTCAAAATACTGGCAGGGCGCCGTTACAAAAGTAATACAAATACGCACCAGGAGCGGTATTATCACCTGGGACTGTGTCTGTAGTCTCAACAAGGTTTTAAAATAAACACTGGGCCTAATTAATACGTAGACTGCCACGAGGCCATGGGTAGGCAATGGATCGTCTTGCATGACGCCTCGTGCCCGCCAGTGGCCACTAGTTCCATACTGTTTAGTTCGGCATATCTTTGGATGGTGTGTCTGTTGTAAATCACAGTCAGGTGCAGATTATTAATTAAATGTATGTGCATGAACATAGTCTGTGAATTAATGTGCTCTGGGGATAGTGAGGAATCTCACCTTGACCACTGGTATGACTTCTTACATTTCTACTTCACGTGGATTGCTTGCTGACCATTTCCATCACCATTAACAAAACATCTCTGATGTGTTTTTATCGCTGCAGTTGTGCCCGCAAATACATTTTAGGTAACGCCCAAGTAGGGGAATTGAAATAAAAATATAATTATTCTTTTTTACGTTTCCACTGTCGGCCGTCCCTTTGATTGAGCTAAAATTGATTTGCTCATATTATATGAGCCAAAGAAACTGGTATAGGCAAACGTATGAAAACACAAGGAGATGTAAACACTCAGTGGAGGATGCTGCGGTCGGCAACGCCTGTGGAAGACAACAGGTGTCTGACGTAGGCTTTAGGTCAGTTACTGCTGTTACAATGGCAGGTTATCACGATTTAAGTGAGTTTGAACGTGATTTTGTAGTCGGAAATCGAAAGATGGGGGACAGCATCTCCGAGGTAGCGATGAAATGCGAATTTTCCCGTCTGACCATTTCACGAGTGCACCGCAAATATCGGGAATCTGTTAAAAACATCAAATTTTCGATATCGCTGCGACCGGATAAAGATTGGCAAGATCGCAATGAACGACGACTATAGAGAATCGTTCAGTGTTACAGAAGTGCCACCCTATCGCAAATTCCTGCGGATTTCAATACTGGGCCATTAACAAGTGCCAGAGTGCGAACCATCATAGATATGGTCTTTTGGAGCTGAAGGACCACTCGTGTACACTTGTTGAATGCACGACACAAAGCTTTACGCGTCGCCTGGATCCTTTAACTGTTCGTGACTCGAAACATGTTGCCTGGTTTGAACAGTCTCATTTCCAATTTTACCGAGCGGATGGACGTGTACGAGTGTGGGGACAACCGCATGAATCTATGGACCTTGCATGTCAGAAGGGGACTGTGGGGCATGTGATGTTGAAGTGATATGGGACCCCTGCTACGCCTAGATACGACTCTGACATGTGACACGTATTACGCTTCATGACTGATCATATGCATCAGTTTATGTCAGTTGTGCATTCTGATGGACTTGAGCAATTCCAGCAGGACAGTGCGACACTCCACGTCCAGGATTGTTGCAGAGTGCCTCCGGGAACACTCTTCTGAGTTTAAACACCTTCGCTGGCCATCAAACTCTCCAAACATGAACATTATTGAGTGGGATGTCTTGCAATGTGCTGTTCAGACATTAGTCAAGACTATGCCACGTTGTGCTGCGGCACTTCTGTGTATTCTTGGGCGTTTTACTCGATATTAGGCAGACGACCAGTTTCTGTGACTGTTCAGTGTAGTACATCTTACTGTTTACCAAAAATATATAGAGAAAAAGGATTATATTTAATAAGATTTAGTAACAAAATTTCCGTTGAAAGTGCAGTTGCAAAAAATTATTATCCTTATCCTTATTATTATTATTATTAATGATAAATAAATAAATAAATCATCACAGACATATGGACATCCGAAAAGTTACCAGACGAATGGAAATGTGCACTGATCCACCCACTGCACAAAAAGGGTGACCTCACAGATGTAAACAATTACAGGGGCATCTCACTACTACAAGTCACATACATAGTATTCTCAGCGCGCCTACTCCAAAGGACACAGGACCGGCTGGAGCACAAGATTGGCGAGTACCAAGCGGGCTTCCACCCTGGTCGCTCCTGTGCAGAACAAATCTTCAATCTGAAGACTACACTGAAAATCAAAGCCCTCAGGAATACTCCAATCATATGCACCTTCGTTGACTTCAAGAAGGCATATGACTCCGTCGACCGCCAGTCATTGTTCAACATCCTACACGAGATTTGAATGGCAAGACACTACGACTGATCAAATAAACAATGACAGACACGACATCTAAGGTGAAATTCAAAGGAGAAATCTCCGAACCTTTCCAAATCAAGACAGGCGTTATCCAAGGCGAGGGTTTTCACCGCTCCTCTTCAACATAGTGCTCGATAAAGTCATCAAGGAGTGAGAGAAGGAGCTGAAAACACAAGGGCACTGGAAGCCAGTGTGACTTGGACGACCAAAGGACAAGGTAGAGGTTGGCAGTCTAGCCTTCGCGGATGATCTGGCGTTACTCACGCATATGGAAACTACAGCAATCAGACAGATATACACAAAGAGTGCGCGGAAAAAGTAGGATTACAAATCTCCTTACAAAAAACTGAGTTCTTCTGCACGAAGCTAAACATACCAAATTTGAACACAAAGTATGGCAAGATTAACAGGGTTGCACACTAAAGTGTGAAGTGATCGAACCTACAGGATAAGAGAAAATTGCGCAGAATACTAGAGTACTGAAAATGAAGAGAGCTTTATACAAAACTCAGGATATCTATAATATGAAATGTCTTTCCACCAAAATTCGTCAGTACAACACCGTAATCAAACAGGAGGTGCTATATGCCAGTGAGACACTGATGCTACACACAAAGACCTACCTTGAGAACATCCTCACACAGGAAAGAAAAATGATTAGGAAAATTATTGAACCAAAAATTACAGACGAAGGCTACAGACTTCACTCCAGGGATACGACAGAGAAGTTCTCTAACATCGCAGCGGACATCAGAAAGAGGCCACTAAAATTTTATGGACACGTCAGCAGACTTCCACAGACCAGATTCACCAACAGAATTCTCAGGTACATCCAGGGCCTCAAGACCACTACACCCTGGGTGATAAAAGTCAAAATTGATCTGGAAAGGGTACATATAGATTCAGAAGACATTATAGACAAAGTCGTCTTTAGACACAAAGTGTATAAGTGGGAAGTGATGTCATAGAAAACAGCACCTGAAGCCCAACGACCAAAATGGTCTGAAGATAGGAAGAAAGCCTTTAGTGAAAGAATGAAGGAATACTGGAAGAACAGGAAGAACAAGTAGTCACGAATGTTTCGCGTGGTTTGATAAAAGGCCTGTAACAGGTGTAATAATAATAATAAATAAATAAATAAATAAAAGCAAGATGATGTACGTAATTTCCTGTAGAATGTCAGCCGAGAAATACACATTCTGCACATTATTGACCTACATCCTGTACTAAACAGACTGTAACATGGCGTCATCACTGGTCTGGTGACAGTCAGAGTGTGAAAGAGAAGTTACGCAGGAAACAAAATGTCCTGGGCTTCAGAGCAGACAGAGTGCCTACACCGACACTGCCACAGGTTGGGCGTCACCTGGGACATCGTTGGTCATGGACTGTGATACATCCACCTAATTGGCCGTCGACATGAACTACTGAGTACAGACATGTACCGAACAGTCCCCAGAGATTCTATGAGCACGCCCGGAGATTGGTTATTGAGTACACCTTGCTGTGTCTAATAGCCGAAATATTGAGCCTATTGGATCCTGTGAACTGGCAGTACACTCGAGGACCGTGCGATCAATTAATATGTCAGGAGAAACTAAGGGATCAGTGAATATATACAGTACTGTTGCAAGTAATTGCTACACTTGAATTGTCCGTGTGACAGTCTATTTGTGCCATCTGATGATTGCAGAAAATTGCTAGTTTCTAAACTATTATTAACGTCAGAATGGGAAAGACAGCTGTCAAAGCCAACATGCTTGCAAGGTATAGCAACATTCCAGCTACATATTATACATCGAAATGGTTTAACAAATGATGAACAAGAGCGGTCAAACTTACTGAAAATTATTACTGATCGTTAGGTGTTGTGGTCGTCTTACACATATGAAGGAGAGAGTTTTCTCAAGGAACGACACCTGAGTCGAGTGAATGAATTAATTGATGAGGGGAAATAACTAGGTAATGCACAGGAAGCTAGAGTTGGCCGGCCGCGGTGGCCGCGGTGACTGAGGCGCTCCAGTCACGGTCAGCATGGCTACTACGGTCGGGGGTTCGAATCCCCCCTCGGGCATGGATATTTGTGCCGTCTTTAGTCTTAGCTAGTTCATAAGTAGTTTGTAAGCTTAGGGACAGATGACCCCGTAGTTAAGTCCCATAAGTTGTACAAACATTTGATTTTTTTTGCTAGAGTTGGGCAGGCAGTATACGTGCCTGAAACGGCACCAACAGGTGGGAAGACAGAGTGTAGTGAGTGGTGAGCTGGCGGTGGCTTGTTTACCCAGGGCCTCGCTGTCCTCGTGCAGCTGGCGGAGAGCCTCCTCAGCGTGTTCCAGGCGGCGCTCCAGCTCGCTGTCGCTGCGCTCCAGTGACAGCAGCAGCTCGTCAGACCGCTCCAGGTACTGCAACAGAATATTAACCCTCGTCCTCTTATGTCTAACTATTGGGAAACTAGTGATTAGGTAATAGATTGTAAAAAAGATTACATGGAAAACCACTTCTCAGAAAAGAAGGGAAAGCTGAAAAGTGGAAAGAGTGTATAGAGGGGCTCTACAGAGGAAATGAACTTAGATACGATATTATAGGAAGGGAAGAGGAAGTAGATGAAAATGAAATAGGAGATACTATACTGAGTGAAGAGTTTGACAGAGCATTGAAAGACCCAAGTCGAAACAAGGCCCCTGGCATGGACGACATTCCCTCAGAACTACTGAAGCCTCTGGGAGAGTCAACCATGACAAAACTATTTCATCTGGTGAGTAACATGTAAAAGATAAAGCAGTCAACAATCCGAAGATTGATTTGAACACCAGTGCTTTACTAGGCAGGGTCCTGTTTGGAGGTGGTATGCCGTTGCCTTCCTCCGACCTTTGAGCTAACCGACCCAGCCAGTTGTAGGGGGACCTACACTTTAACGTGGGTTCCGAACCACGGTGCTACTCGGTGTTTTTCACATGAGTAATACTGCCAGAGGTGAAAGAAGTGGAAAGAGATAAAAATTCCAAAAGCTGGTGGGGATCGAGTCCGCGACCTATAGATTTGTAGTCTGGCACTCTAATAAGACAGGAAAAATACCCTCAGACTTTAAGAAAAATGTAATGACTCCAATTCCAAAGAAAGCAGGCGCAGACAGGTGTGAAAATTACAGAACCGTCAGTTTAATAAGTCATGGTTGCAAAATTTTAAGACGAATGGAAATACTGGTGAAATCCGACCTTGGGGAAGATCAATTTGGATTTAGGAGATGTAGGAACACGCGAGGCAACACTCACATTACGACTTATCTTAGAAGATAGGCCGCGATAGAGTAGCCGAGCGGTCTAAGACGCCTCGCTGCGGTTCGAGTCCTCCCTGGGGCATGTGTGTGTGTGTTTGTCCTTAGGTTAGTTTAACTTAGTTTAAGTAGTTTGTAAGCTACGGACTGATGACTACGCAGTTTGGTCCGATAGATTTACAAACATTTAACATTTTAACATTTTTTAGAAGATAGATTAAGGAAAGGGAAACCTACGTTTTTAGCTTTTACGGATCTGGAGAAAGCTTTTGAAAATGTTGACTGCAATACTCTTCTTCTGATTCTGAAGGTAGCAGGGGTAAAATATAGGGAGCGAAGAGTTATATTCAACTTATACAAAAACTAGACAGCAATTATTAGAATCGAAGGTCGTGAAAGAGTCGCAGTGGTTGGGAAGGATGTAAGATAGGGTTGTAGTCTTTCCAGAATGTTATTCAATTTGTGCATTGAGCAACCTATAAAGGAAACCAAGGAGAAATTTGAGGCAGAATTAAAGTTCAGGGTGAAGAAATAAAAACATTGCGTTTTGCCGATGAGGTTGTGATTCTATCAGAGACAGCAAAGGACTTGGACGAGCAATTGAACGGAATGGACAGTGTGCGTATAAGATGCACATTAACAAGAGCAAAACAAGGGCAATAGAGTGCAGTCTAAGAAAATCAAGGAATTCTGAAGTAATTAGACTGGGTAACGAAACAACAAAGGTGGTAGATAGGTTTTGTTACTTGGACAGTAAAATAATATATGATGGTCGCAGTACAGATGATATTAAATGCAGAGTGGTAATTGGAAGAAAAGCATTTTTGAAAAAGAGAAATTTGTTAACATCGAATAATATTTAAGTGTTAGGAAGTGCTTTCTGAAAGCATTTGTGTGGAGTGCTGTCTTGTATGGGAGTGAAACATAAATGATAAACAGTGTGGACATGAAGAGGATAGAGGCTGTTGAAATATGTGGCGCTACATAAGAATGTTGAAGATTAGGTTGGTGGATCACCAACTAATGAGGAAGTGCTGAAGAGAATTGGGGAGAAAAGGAATTTCTGGCATACCTTGACTAAAAGAAGGGATCGATTGATAGGACACATTCTTAGACGTCAAGGAATCGTGAATTTAGCGTTGGAGGGAAGTGTGTGGAGTAAAATTCGCAGGGGGAGAGCAAGGGATGAATACAGTAAGCAGATTCAAATGGATGTAGGGTGCCGTTCTTATGAGGAGATGAAGAGGGTGGCGAGCTGCATCAAACCAGTTTCCGAACTGAAGACCACAACAACATATCCACAGGCTACGGTTTATTGATATAAAATACGCTTTAAACTTATGAAGATACGACCTGTTATCAGATGTGTCTGTAAGACCAATCGCATCTACATTAATTCAGTTAAATATAGCCACATATGAACAGCCGATAATCACTATCACATCAGTTTACATAATTCTGCCTTTGTTTTAAATTAATATGACAGGAAAGTAGTGGTTATTAGCTATCTCTGCATGGAACTTTTTTTATTTAATCGACTTAAATGATGAGCCGAAACATGATGACCACTACCCACCGCTAGAGAGGATGATGGCTGGTGGTACTGTAGGCATGTGATGTGGTAATGAACGTGGAGCATAGATGAAGAAAGAATGATTCTACCGATAATACTGCTCGAAAATGTGTAGATCCACTAACATAAGAGAGACAAAGGACAGCCTGTTATGAGCCATCTTTGGGAACAAGCATCTCGAAAACTGCTAAGTTGGCTTTCAAATTGTGCTGTCATGAGCATATGTGGAAAGTGACTGAAGATGACACATAGGCGTCAAGAAGGTGGACGTTGCTGATCTTTGAGGCTGTATGTTTGTCAGCTCTGTAAGGCATGGTAGGTGTCACTTTGTGCCAGACCTAACGGAAATGGGCATGGGATGATTCTGGAACATTGGAAACATGTCATCTCATCGTGAATGACTTTTTTATACAATGACCATGGTCGTGTCAGGATATGTCAACATCCAGGCGAACAGTTGTTTGAAGCACCATGCACCGTCTCATGGACACATTCCTGTATCAACGTTATTATGTTATGGGTGAAATTCACCTGGGTTTCCATGCAATGTATGGTGGTGACAGAAAGCACTGTGACAGTTATGTAGCCCAGCAATTCGTACAGTTTTTATGTATTTGTAAGGACACGTATAAGCACGCTAAAACCAAAAATAAAATAGTAGGCGGATGTGAGATGAGCTGTTTGCCATACTTTGAAGAAGGGAAAGTCGTAGTCTCGAATTGCGTTTTGCAAGTGACTATGGTATATCACAAAAACTAATAAATGCACGGAGTCGACAGTAACAATAGGCAGGAACAATAGTCAGTAAGCCAAGTCAGCTTGTCCTCCATAAACAAAGAGAGAGGACAGAATGATTTGTAATCAGCCGGCCGCGGTGGCCGAGGGGACTGAGGCGCTCCAGTCACGGTCTGCACGGCCACTACGGTCGGGGGTTCGAATCCCCCCCTCGGGCATGGATATTTGTGCCGTCCTTAGTATAAGTTAGTTCATAAGTAGTTTGTAAGTTTAGGGACTGATGACCCCGTAGTTAAGTCCCAAAAGCTCTACAAATATTTGAACATTTGATTTGAATTTGTAATCTGGCTGCTGCTGACCCAAGAAAATCGACGCGACAAATTGGGGATGATCTGGAGCAGCACCATGGACTGAAATTAGATGTCCTAACTGTAAAAAGTGACCTATTGATTTCAATTTAAAAAACTGGATGAAGATAATAAAGTTTGCAAAGAGAATTCAAACTCAGAATATTGAAGATCGGTCTAAAGTTTTATAGAGTGATGACAGTAAATTCATTGTCTTTTCTTCTGATTATGTAATACGTCGAAATAAAACCAAAGGGACAACAAAAAGTATCAGGTACGGATGATGAAGCATGTTGGTAGCAGCGTCATTGTGTGGAGATGTTTTCCTATACGTGGGTTGGTGCTCTACTCCAAACAAAAGGCAAAATGGAGCGTTTCCTGTATAGTAACATTGCATATGAATGGAAGAATAAACCAGTTAATTTGGTATTTATCAGAACACTGATTCAAAACGGAACTCCGGTCTCAAAATTATTTTCAGATGTAAAATATTCTCTTGAGTGGTCAATCAAGAGACCGGATTTAAATCCAAATGAACACCTCGTGTCTGCATAGATCTAACAGTTTCGTTGTAGTAGCTATTAACAAAAAACACCTGGCCCGAACTTAAAAAATGTTCAAATGTTTGTATAGCTTATGGGACTTAACTATGGGGTCATTAGTCCCTAAACTTACAAACTACTTACGAACTACCTAATACTAAGGACGGCACAAATATCCATGACCGAGCGAGGTGGCGCAGTGGTAACGCACTGGACTCGCATTCGGGAGGATGGTGGTTCAAATCCACCTCCGGCCATCCAGATTTAGGTTTTCCGTGATTTCCCTAAATCACTTCAGGCATATGCCGGGATGGTTCCTTTCAAAGGGCACGGCCGATTTCCTTCTACATCCTTACCCAAAAACTCCGAGCGTTAGCTCCGTCTCTAATGGCCAAGCTGTCAACGGGACGTTAAACCCTAAGCATCCATCCAAATATCCATGCCCGAGGGGGGATTCGAACCCCCGACCGTAGTGGCCGTGCAGACCGTGACTGGAGCGCCTCAGTCCCCTCGGCCACCGCGGCCAGCATCACGCAGTTCCTCGAAGAAAAAAGGCCCTATAACGGTCGATGTGGTAAATCCAACCCATAACGTGACTTTCTCGTCTTGCTATGGAGTTTCCACGGCAGTTCTACGATTTTCGGTAGCCCAAATTCTGCACTTGTGGAGCGTTTTGCTGTCCATCGCCAACTGTCGGACATTTTTTGAACTTTTTCCTTTTTTTTTCCTAATAAAACCCCATGTCAATTTTTACCTCTCTGTCTACATTATTCCGTGATTTATTAAGTTTACAAATTTATACTGACTTTTCGATCACCCGGTATATAGTTTCCTTTTAGTCTTTATTCCTTGAGTAATCCATGGCTTCTTTATAATCTTGGATCTAATCTGGGTTAGAAGTTGGGAAAAATAAGTTAAGGACATCATTAATAAAAGTGTTGCATTTCTGATTCATACTATGATGATTCTACACATCGCTCCAATTCATGTCATTGAGTTTACAGATTGTGGATTTGTTATAAGAGTCCAAAATAATTTTGTTTTATTCTTATATACTTATGTGTACAAATTACTCTTGAGCTGTAAGATTTGTAATTTCTGTTTTTATGGGCAATAACGTAAGCTGAATGAAGTTTTGAATTAAAAAACCCAGTTTTGAGTTTGTTCCACAAGTTTATTTTAATTCGTAAACCGGTTTTCGGATTGTAAGTCCATCTTCAGACATTACTGTTTATCTGAAAGAAGTTACTGTGTTTTGATATAGACTGCATTTGACTTGTTACACTTACTTTTAAGCACATAACAAGCATCATCCTTGGCTCTGTTGTGGTAGTACAATTAAAATGTTCCAATAAAAAATTATCATAAATAAATATACAGGAAGGGGAACCCAAGAATAAACTTAATTTTAATATCGAAAAGCTTGTAAACTATTAACCATTCCAATGAATTCCAATGAATTACTTGAGTGATTGCTTACAAATATTTTAATTAATTTACACTGTGGGAGGTAGTGGATAGCATGGAATAAATTATAGGTATGAACTGAAGTGCTTTACATATTCATTAACAATTTAAATTTACAGTTACTGACCGTATTGCTGATTGATATTTTGGAAATTGGGGGAGCAAACCAGAAACAGAATTAAAACTTTAAAGTTGTAGTGACCAAATATAACAAAATTCATTCATTAACATTCACGTAAAATACGTTGCCCAACCAGACTTTTATCTGGACTATACGTGCGTAAAATTTTTAATTATTATTGAAAATAAACAAACATCAACATATTGTGGGAAATGAATGCAGATATAGGGACAGACATTATGGAGGGTGGGGATGTTGATAAAACATGGATCATTAAGTGGAACTCTGCAGAGGCAACAGAAAGTCTGGAGATGGATTTTTAGACGATAACCCGTTCACGAATTAAAATAAACTTGTGGAACATACTCAAAATTCAGTATGATGATATTCCAACCAAGAACCGACGGAAGGATCAGTCAAAATGAATGCAGTTTTGTATTAAATGGATTACTTTTCAAGTATCAAAAATGTTCAAATGTTTATAAATCTAAGTGACTTAACTGCGTTGGTCATAGACCCTAGGCTTACAAACTACTTACAGTAACTTAAACTAGCTTATGTTAAGGATAACACAGACACTCATGCTCGAGGGAGGACTCGAACCTCCGACGGTGAACAGCCACACGCACCGCAGCTGAGCGCCTTAGTGTGCACGGCTATTCTGCAACGGCTTTCAAGTATCCACATTAATAATTTATTCAGTGACGACCTGTTTCGGTGAACTGTGTCACCATCATCTGGTCACATACATATTAAAACCTGGTCATCTTGTTAAATTTTTTTTATAAAATAACAAGTGCAACATTGCACTTAGTCGCTATATAAAAAATAGACAAGTTAAAAACATGACAGCTTACAAAATACTGTATTTGAGTATTTTGTAAGCTGTCTTGTTTTTAACTTGTGTATATTGTGGCAGTATTGCTCATGTGAAAAATACCGAGTAGCACCGTGGTTCGGAACCCACGTTAAACTGTAGGTCCTCCTATAACTTGTTGGGTAAGTCAGCTCGAAGGTTGGAGGAAGGCAACGGCATACCACCTCCAAACAGGATCATGCCTAGTAAAGCACTGTGGTGTTCAAACCAATCTTCGGTTTGTTGACTGCTTTATCTTTTTATATTTTTTTATATAGTGACTAAGTGCAATGTTGCACTTTTTATTTGAGTATTTTGTAAGCTGTCTTGTTTTTAACTTGTGCATATTTTTTATATAGTGACTAAGTGCAATGTTGCACTTGTTATTTTATAATTTTTTTTTAACAAGATGACCAGCTTGTGATATGTATGTGACCAGATGATGGTGATACAGTTCACCGAAACCGGTCGTCAGTGAATAAATTATTAATGTGCGTCTTGGCATTTCATTTTGAAAATTATAAAACGATCAGATCGCCTCCAAACCCGACTATATCAGGTAACCTTTTGAAGTATCCATTGGTAGCATTTTTCGGTTAGACATTTATGCTTATGCAACTTTAGGTAGGCCTAATGCATTTTGCAAGTTACTTTTGAGCGCTACCGCATGCTGTGTGGTACTGTGCAGTCGATGGTGTATGTTAGTAAGCAATGTTCAGCTGGCGCTGTGGCGTACCTCGGCGGCGAGCCTGGAGAAGCGGTGCGCGGTGATGAGCACGTTGCGGCGGCGCTCGAGGCGCGACGCGAACGAGCGGCACGCGAAGTCCATGAAGCCGCGCTGGGCGCGCAGGTCGTCCGGGCAGCGCGGCAGGCAGTCGATGCGGTGCAGCAGCTCCGCGTACAGCCCGTACGTCTCCTGCAGCACGACAAACCAGCTCACCCTCCGTCCTCCTCTCGAGCAGTCTTATCGACTCGTCACAACTTTTCTGGTCAATCAAAATAGAGGGTGTCTCACGAAAGACGCCCGAGGTCCGCGGGGTGTGCGGCGCGATTGCCGGCTGCTGCCTCTACGCTATGCGCGTTGTGGGAGGTTTGCAACTGCGACCGAGTGCGGCGGTTTTGTCGCTGAACCCGGTACCAGACAGAAACACCGTGATCGTGTGTTCTATACTGTGTGACTACATCTACATGGGATACTCTGCAAATCACATTTAAGTGCCTGGCAGAGGGATCATCGAACCACATTTATACTATTTACCTCCCATTCCATTCTAAGAGCCCCCAGGGGCCTCACGGTTGTTTCGTGTGTGGCGAGCACGGGGCCCCGAGCTAATGCAGTCTTCCTTCCTTCTTTACTTCCCGGGCTGCATTATTTCCTTTCCCCTCCCCTACTTTCCTATCCTCACTCCTTCCCCTCCACACCGGGTGACTGATAACCTCAGTAGTTTAGTCCCCTTATTCCAAACAAACAATAAAACCCATTCTCGAATAGCGCGCGGGAAGAAAGAACACCTGAATCTCTCCGTTCGGATCTCTGATTTCTCATATTTTATTCTGACGATCTTTCCTACCTATGTAAATGGGAATCAACAATATATTTTCACATTCGGAGGAGAAAGTTGGCGATTGGAGTTTCGTAAGTAGCCCACGCCGCAGCGATAAGCGCCGTTGTTGTAATGATTCCCATCCCAGATCTTTTCGTAACTGTCTCCCCTGTATCGTGACAATACAAAATGAGATGTCCTTCTTTGGAGTCTTTCGATGTTCTCCGTCAAACCCACCTGATAAGGATCCCACACTGGGCAGCAATATTCCAAAAAAGGACGGACAAGCGTAGTGTATGCAGTCTCTTTACTAGTTATGTTGCATCTTTTACGGGTTCTGCCAATAAAACGCAGTCCTTGGTTCGCCTTTCCCACGACATTATCTACGTGTTCTTTCCAGTTCAAGTAATGAAGACTCAGCGGAAACAGGAAGACCTCCGAAGATGTCCGGCGCAGCTCTGGACGAAACGTTAGGAAGAACTGCAAAGTTTTATGGGCCACGACCTTATAACTCGGAAGTTCTACAACCAGCTTTCCAGTTTAAGTCTGAAGTAATAGGTATTTCGTGGAGTTTACGGCCCCCACTTTTGATTAAGTTATCTTGTAAACAAAGTTTAACGCATTTCTTTTCGTACTCATGTGGACGACTTCACATTTCTCATTATTTAGATTCAAGTGCCAATTTTTACACCATAGTGATATCTCATTTAGATCGTTCTGCGGTTGGTTTTGATCTTCAGATGATTTTACTAGACTGTGAGGAGTGTTTCTTGTGTTGACCTACGCAAGAAAACAGAATGGAGTCTGGAATGTCGGCTTGAAATCGTAGGGTATTTTTCTGGTGCAGATGTTCCTAATGAATCGATACGCAGATTAGTGAAGAAATTTCAAGAGACTGCGCTAGACCAACGAAAATTTCCGAGAAAATCTCTGCGCTGTTTGGCATTTTAGACATTTTTTGTGTCAAGAGCATCTGGTTACAGAACTGTTCACAAACTGAAATTGAAGCGGTACAAAATAATGTTAGTTCATAAACTGTCGAAGTCAGGTACTGTTGCTCGGCTGGTTATTGTAACTGGCTGTTGCGATCTGTACACGATGGGGAAATTTATCCTGATATGCTTTTTCTTAATGAAGCATGGCTGCATTTGTCAGGGTACGTAAATTCTCAAAACAATCGACGTTGAAGCTCTGAACAATTTCAAGATAACGAGACCGATCGAGGTGGCGCAATGTTGACCGGGCGCTGATAAGCGCTGTTGAGCGCCCTAAAACGCCAATCATCATCATCATCATCACAATGTTGACACACTGGACTCGCATTCGGAAGGACGGCGGGTCAAATCCACCTCCGGCCATCCAGGTTTAGGTTTCCCGTGATTTCTCTAAATCACTCCAGGCAAATGCCGGGATGGTGCTTTGAAAGGGCACGGCCGATTTCCATCCACATCCTTACTCAAACACTCCGAGCGTTAGCTCCGTCTCTAATGACCACGCTGTCGACGGGACGTTAAACTTCAATCTTCCTTCTTCCTCTAAGGCAATGAGAGTAATTTTTCTTTTGATACAACTTTCGTGTAAGTAAACAATAAATATTACAGTATTATTACAGAATACATTTTACTCCATTTTGCTGAATGGAACACATCCTATTATTATGATTTCCGACAGAAAAATAGACGTTGCGCAATGAGGTTTCGATTTGCAAAGCTCAAAAGGGAATTATGCTCGTTGAGCAAGGTCACCCTGTATAGTCGATTTATAAACAATCGAATTTCTCAAAATTGCATATTGCATGTTGTAAATTTCGATATCGCCTAGAGCCTTGAAAAAAGATTTCAGGATTTTCGTTTATTCATTATTAACACGATGTATTTATTATAAAACCATCTTTGTTCTATTCAGCTGAGAATTGCTTGTGGACATCCGCAGCTGTAGACTTATATTGTCATATTGAATGCAACCGCTTCAGCTGTATGATACTCCTTTTATTCCAGCAACTAGTTTCGTGGCATTAGAGCCACATCATTAGGGTTATCTGTATACAGAGAAGAGCAAATGCCACTAACAATCACGTTATGGTATTTTACATTTGGGCTATAGATAAGAAAATTGTAGGTTGAAAAGTACTCACCGAGAAAATTTTGAAATAATTTGTGAGTACGTGTAACGACGTTGGTGGTCGCCACATCGACTGGCTGTTGTAATGCATCAGTACGTTGGGGCTGGTGCCGTAGTTGTTGGGTTCTTGTTGTAGTCGACTAATGTAAACCCCCAAGGTAAAATTGTAATGAAAATGCGTAAATAATAATGGAACGATTCAGTATTCTTTTCAAACTGATTGCAACAATTGTACTGGGTCACGCCTAATTACATTCCTCAAGTAGGACTGGATGAGATAATCATCTGAATTGAAACCGTAGTGGAACGGAAACAATATGTTTCCCGACAAGGTTCCTGTTCAAAATGTTACATACGTCTTCTGGGGTGGTCCAAAAGAAAAAGTTTAATATTTAATATATAACGATGTATCTGTCGTAGATAAAAAGTCAGTGTCAAAGCATACATATACTCTGGTGAATTAATAATTATCACTGGCTATATTGATCATGAAGAAATACTCTGATCAATTATAAAAGAGCACGCCTCTTGTTACGATTGTCTTTTTACTGTCTGATTGTATCGTTTGTGGTTGACGGCATATGTTTTTTTACAGATTGCATTTTTCGTCTTGTCCTGTGGCCGTTATTACTGATGTGTATGGTGCGTAATGTAAATGTTAAATTTTAATAATACATGATCTTTCAGCATAAAAGTAAATGTTTTGTTTTAATATGTAGTTACCTGAGTTAATATTAGATACCCAGGTTGCCCTAGAATGACCAATTTTAATGAGCATTTTATGTTCACTGTTGGCAACCATCTTGCCCCAAAAATTATTTTCGTAAATTACAGTGACAATTTTACCTTCTAGATTTACTGGTGGCTTTCATTTATTATACATAAAACTTTCTGTGTCGTTGACGAGATATTTTCAGTATTATTTAGTCGAAATAATAGTTTTTAGGCTATAACGTAACGACGTATTTTTTAATCAATATTAATAACGATTATCAGCCAATTGTAGTAACAGCCATAAAGAACCCGCCTGAGATTGCCGTGCTCTATAAAAAAGATTATTTTATGGCACTTCAAAATTTTATCTGTGTGACGTTAAAATAACTTACAAAAATCAATGAAGCTATATAACAGTATTTTAGATGATAGCCCCAAGTCGTATTTATAAAAGTAATACATTAATTATTAAGTAGTTAAAGATCAACATTATTTTTAATTTTTTAACGTCATACTACCCTCTGTAAGTCCTAGAAAGTTGTAACGGGAATTTCCGACCACCCAGTATAGCCCAAATGTAAAACACCATAACGTGATTGTTTGTGGCATTTGTTCTTCTCTGTATACAGATAACCCTGATGATGTTGCTCTAATTCCACGAAAGTACAGGCCAATCTCGTTGACGTCGATTTGCAGTAGGATTTTGGAACATATACTTTGTTCGGATATTATGAGCTACCTCGAAGAGAACGACCTATTAACCAATAGTCAACACGGATTCAGAAAGTATCGCTCTTGCGAAACACAGCTTGCCCTTTATTCACATGAAGTGTTAAGTGCCATCGACAAGGGATCTCAAATCGATTCCATATTTCTGGATTTCCGGAAGACTTTTGACACTGTACCCCACATGCGGCTTCCAATAAAATTGCGTGCTTATCTTCCCAATTGTGCGATTGGATTCACGATTTCCTATCAGAAAGGACACATTTCGTTGTAATTGACGGTAAGTCATCGAGTAAAACAGAAGTGATATCTGGCGTTCCATAGGGAAGCGTTATAGGTCCCCTACTCTTCCTCATGTTTATAAACGATTTATCTGAATAGCTCCCTTAGATTGTTCGCGGATGATGCTGTCGTTTTTCGGTTAGTGAAGTCAACAGAGGATCAAAAGCAACTGCAAAGCGATTTAGACAAAATTTCTACTTGGTGCGAAAATTGGCAATTGACACTAAATAAAGAAAAATGTGAAGTAATACACATGACCACTAAAAGAAATCCGCTGAACTTCAATTACGCGATAAATCAATCAAACCTTAAGGTCGTAAATTCTACCAAATACATAGGAGTTACAATTACGAACAACTTTGACCGGAGAGAACACATAGAAAATATTGTGGGGAAGGCGTACCAAAGGTTACGTTTCATTGGCAGAACGCTTCGAAGATGCACCAGCTCCATCAAAGAGACTGCCTACATCACACTTGTGCGTCGTCTCCTGGAGTACTGTTGCCCCTTGTAGGACCCTCACCAGGTGGGACTGACGGAAGACATTGAGAAGGTTCAGAGAAGGGCAGCTCGTTTTATTTTATCACGTTCCGGGGGCGGGGGGGATGTTGCACGAATTTGTGTGGAAATCATTAAAAGAAAGACGTTATTCATTGCGGCGTGATCTGTTTGCGAAGTTTCAATCACCGAATTTTACTACTGAATGTGAAAATATTTTGCCAGCACCCGCCTACTTAGGGAGACATGACCATTGCAATAAAATAAGAGAAATCAGATCGAAAACGGAACGATTTAGATGTTCTTTCTTCCCGCGCGCTATTAGAGAATGGAACGGTAGAGAATAGTGATGAAAGTGGTTAATGAAACCTCTGCCAGGCACTTGAATGTGATTTGCAGAGTATCTATGTAGATGTAGATGAAGTAGTTGGTCGAATAAAAGAAGTACCATACAGCAGTAGCGGTTTCCGTTCTATATGACTCAGCTGAGAATTGTTGATCAACAAGGAAATATGTATTCTTAATGTAAAATATCTCTGACTATTCTTAGACCGTGTTCACACTGTCGGCAGGGCCGAGCCGAGCCGAGAGATTCAACACATTGTTTTAAATCGCACTGTTCACCCTGCCGGCTGGGCCGAGAGGACTCCGATTCAGGCGGCTCATGCCGAGCCGACGACATTCGAAATGTTTAATATTTCCGGCGCGAGCCGATTGGGCTATGGTACTGCTTCTGCAACACAAGTATCTCATGTCTCCAGCCTGTTTTCAAGTCTCTTTGCATGATAGCTTTTTTCATTTAAATAACACTTGTGGAAATAAGTTGTTTATTTTTCTTTTATTACTATTAATTCTGCAAGATGAATACAAAAATTCAGATTTTTTTTAGCTGTTCTCATAACGAAAAGCTTTCCTAAATGTCAGTTGAAATTCATGGGATGTCTCCATTACCACCTGTTTCTTATGTGCTTAAAATCAGATACGTCAATACAGTGTAACAACAAAAGAAATACAATAACGAAATCAGTGAACTGTTAGCTGGCTCAGTCGGCAGTGAAGAAGTTTTGGTCACCACCGTGTTTCCCTCGATCTTCAACTGACTATGGGTGAGGATAGCTTGTTGCTGGGGACAAGCACACCAGGAAGCAAAAAAAAAAAAAAAAAAACGGCAAGATATAAAGTGGCAAAAATTCAAATGTTTGGAACTCTATCGGACCAAACTGCGTGGTCATCAGTCCATAGCTTACAAACTACTTAAACCTAGATAAACTAACCTAAGGACAAACACACACACCCATGCCCCAGGAGGGAGGACTCGAACCTCCACTGCGAGCAACCGCGCGCTCCGCAGCGAGACGCTTTAGACCGCTCGGCTACTCCACCGCGGCTACGAAGTGGCACACGCTTCTCATTCTGCACTGGCGTGACTAGTAGTGTCTGAGTCTAAACTATATCAGTGCATTTTTCTTTCAGTTAACATTTTTTAACAATCGAAGTGCCATTGAGACAAAGAATATTGTCAGCAGAAGATTCAGCAAAATGTTCGTAGAAACGCAGTTTCCCTTAGACACCTTCTTAACAAAATAAATAAGTAATAAAATTCTGAGACATGTGTTGAGTTCTTTGAAAGTGGAGATCGTTTGAAATACAGTACAGCGTGTCCCACATAAAACAGGTAAACCTCACGTATGCCACCACTTGCAACATCCCTTATGAGAAGGTAACTACATACTTCAACCTGAAAATCGGAAAAGTTGGTTTGCCCCCTCTTCTTCGGCTCTGCTCGGCCCGGCACACAGTGTGAACACCCAGGCCGGCGGCGTGCGCCGACTCAGTGCCAGCCGGCTCGGGTCATCCCGGCTCGGTTCGACCCGGCCGACAGTGTGAACGCACACTTAGGGCTATGTTTTTGTGTTACGGAACGCCTAGTTTTCAGGCATGCTTCCGGGCGATTGTTTTATGGTGCAACTACTTCCTCAAGTGACGACGACCGCCCGCACAAGACTTTGCTACCCCCACAGGTAGTAGAGGAGGACACGCGTAGCAGAGCAGAGCAGAGAGCAGAGAGCGGCGACTGTGCCTGCGACTGACCCTGCAGAGCAGCTCTAGCGCCTCGTGGTCGCGGCGCAGGCGGTCGGCGTGCGCGGCGGCGGCGGCGGCGCCCACGCCGCTGGCCTCGTGCGCGTTGAGGCGCGCCTCGGCCGGCCCCAGGATCCAGGCGGTGACGCGCGCCACGCCGCGCTCCAGCTCGCTCGCCTCCAGCGCCAGCCGCGCGTCCTCCAGGCGGCCGCGGCGCGCGCGCAGCTCCTCCAGCTGCCGCAGCAGGCGCGCGCGCGCGTCCGCCGTGTCCGCCGCCTCCGCGCCGCACTGCTCCCACCGCTGCGCCAGGTCCGCGCCTGTGGTATCGCAAGCACTGTACACGTCTGCCAGAGCTTTCCAGTAGTAGTAACGAGGGAGCCGGGAGACTAACAAATTTAAACTCTAAACAAAAAAAACGTCTCATAAAATAACACAAACATCCTTCTCTTCATACTACCCTGAAGACTCGCCTGTAGCTAATCATCCTTCTCTTCATTCAGTGCACCACAGATCAAGTATTAAAGGAATGATCAGTGCACATTATTTACGTGCTCAGTCGCTAGGCGGCAGCTTTGCTTCAGCAGCAGTTGACACTCGGGGTTCGTTCAAGCAGCTACCAGTTACCAGATTCCAGCAAACAGTGCATGAGCATAGCTGTTGCTGATACTCGATAACAGCTCTTACCATGCGCAGTTTGCTGGAACTGGCAGCTGCTTGAACGAACCATCACTATAGTCTGCTTTTCTACTAAAAAAGCTGCATCTGAGCGTTTTTTCTAATGGATTTATCAAAACCACGTCACCCTCGGTAGCGTTTCTTACAATTAAATGTCAATCAATGACACAGTGACTGTAAAAGCTGTCACAGATTGTAAAAGCAGTCACAATTGTCCACTGACTAAAGCTATTCAGTAGCGATGTTTAGTATGGAGTATGGCCGGGTGATTAACGGAGAGTAGTGTATTTTTAATGCAGTGATCGTTGGTTCGAACCCTGGTATGCGTTAATTTTTTTTTCTCAGTTTCCTGTAAGATTCTGGGACCAGAAATGACATTCATATTCTTACTTGTCACAAATATTTATCCATTTTTTCCGAATATGTCGGGACTTCCGAGATCGTGGTGAAACAAGAACCTAACAATAGAACTTAAATGCCGGCCGCTGTGGCCGAGGGGACTGAGGCGCTCCAGTCAAGGTCTGCACGGCCACTACGGTCGGAGGTTCGAATCCCCCCTCGGGCATGAATATTTGTGCCGTTCTTAGGATAAGCTAGTTGATAAGTAGTTTGTAAGTTTAGGGACTGATGTCCCCGTTGTTAATTCCCATTAGCTATACAAACATCTGAACAGAACTTAAATAATAATTCATCACTTGTCATAAATACATGCTAGTTATTTGTGAAAATAATATGATAATATTGGACTGAAAGGCAACAGCCACTGTGCTGTCAAAATCAGAAATCCGAGCAGCTAATTTCCAGATGCCGTTTTTCAATCGATCCAGCAAAACCTTATCTGGCCCTGACATGTACACACGACAGCGAAAACCGGTTTCTGAAATTCAGTTTCCGTGTTTCGAAAGTTGGGTCGCATCTAGAAGAGGCAAGTATTACTGTGTGAGTTAGGCATTGTTGTCTGCGGTGTTACTCTGTTGTACATCCCCGTAGTTCCTATTGTATCCTTTTCTTGCGACGAGTGTACGTAATTGCTGCAGTCAGGATCAACATTAAACATGTCAATACGTACCAAAATTTCAGTCTCGTTTACAAACTACATTTAAGCGATACTTTATTTCCGCCCCCCCCCCCCTAGAACCATCTAAATTCTACCATATGTATTTATATTAGTGAAATGATGTCACGCAAAACTGTAAGCTATAAAAGGGTGTCGCCAGGCGGGAAAGTTTGGAAAGCACTACTCTACACTGATGCCCGTCCAAAATGCAACTTCGATATGGACTGGAAATAAAGGTAAAGCAGTCTCCAAACTAGGGATGGCAGTGTGAGGCGCGGCGACTCGAGCGCACCTAGAACTTCTCGAGCCACCGGCGCTCGAGTAGCTCTCGAGAAGCTCTCGAGAAGCTCGCGTGAAGCGGCGCTGCGGAGCAGCGGTTGACTGGGGCAGCGAGACACGACACGCGCTGCGGTTATTTGCAGCGCTCCCAGCCTTTAAATCTAGGCGTTTAATACAAATGTTCAAATGTTTGTATAGTTGTTGTTGTTGTTGTTTGTATAGTCTATGGGACTTAACTACGGGGTCATCAGTCCCTAAACTTACAAACTACTTATGAACTACTTACGAACTAGGACGGCACAAATATCCATGCCCGACGGGGGATTCGAACCCCCGACCGTAGTGGCCGTGCAGACCGTGACTGGAGCGCCTTAGTCTCCTCGGCCACCGCGGCCGGCCGTTTAATACAAGAAAACAGAAGTTTACGGCATGCAAGAACAGAACGTGACACCAAGGCACATTGGATGGATAAATATGTACATAACATTTATATCATGCCACATCAATAAGCAGCATGTCATGATTGCAAACGTTGCTGACAGACTGATAGATTCAGTTTTAAACACTTGCGTGTGCTTATGTGCATATAATTTTCACTTCCCCACATCACTAGGTAGCGTGTTATGCCTGCAAATACCGCTGTCTATCAGCGATGATAGACTCAGCGGCATTTGCAGGCATAACACGCTGCCTAGTGATGTGGGGAAGTGAAAATTATATGCACATAAGCACACGCAAGTGTTTAAAACTGAATCTATCAGTCTGTCAATAGTCTGCTGTGGGTTATGATTTTTCGATATCTATGTTAAAAATTTTAGCAGACGTGCAAAGATGTTTCTTAATATGATTGCTGTAGAAGGTTGCGTTTTGATTGATAATTTAATAATCTTTCTGATCGAATAATCATAACCCACAGATCACAGACATTTAAACCACAGTATAAATTTATCGTAGAAACTGCCAACTGTAAACATGTAACAACTTTGGCCAACTGTCAGAACATCACGATAAAAATATTAAAATTTTATTTAAGGATATTTGTATAACACTACATAAGTGTGACACAAAAGTTCACACTATTTTTAAATAAACGACAATTAATAAGAGGATTTTCAGCCAAGATCGGTTTCTTCTTTTAATTATATGACCGGTTTCGGCGTGCTAGACGCCATCTTCAGACCTGTCGTAATTTTTTACATCACTGCTGTAACAACAATTTCTAATATAGCACATTAGTATACATCCATATTGATGTGTCACGCAAATAAAATTTACATGTCAATAATAAAATGACAGAATCCATCCTTCTCGAGGTTTACGTTAGAGGCACTTCAGAATCAAGCTCAATACTGACTTAAGTGACACATCAATATGGCTGTATACCTATGTGCTATATTAGAAATTGTTGTTACAGCAGTTATGTAAAAAATTACGACAGGTCTGAAGATGGCGTCTAGCACGCCGAAACCGGTCATATAATTAAAAGAAGAAAGCGAGCTTGGCTGAAAATCCTCTTATTAAACAATTCTAGATCGCCCCAACAATCTGTTCCTTATATAAAACGATGATTATTATATAAAAATTTTGTGTATTTCACAGATTGTCTGACGATGGCTAATTGTGCCGAAATGGATCCGCCGGCCGCGGTGGCCGAGGTGACTGAGGCGCTCCAGTCACGGTCAGCACGGCCACTACGGTCGGGGGTTCGAATCCCCCTCGGGCATGGATATTTGTGCCGTCCTTAGTATAAGGTAGTTCGTAAGTAGTTTGTAAGTTTAAGGACTGGTGACCCCGTAGTTAAGTCCCATAAGCTTAACAAACATTTATTTTTATTTTATTTGCCCACGGTGGATAAAGCGTCTACTAAAAGCTCAGAAGCTCTCAAATTCATTTCTACTTCTCAATTCCTCAAGATATTAATCGTGTCTGATTCTCAAAGTGTCCTAAAAATATCTATCACCACAATTGGAATAGAACAATCAACTATTATATTTTGGCTTTGGTCTCGGAATATAATCGTAATATTCAGATGGGGAGAACAATTCATCTGTTGTGGGTTCCTTCTCATGCTGGTATTTGTTTTAACGAAGAAGTTGATTCATTAGCGAAGCAAGCAGCCACAATAGGTAAAGTTCTTATCTGCAGATACCTCATACAAATTACTTATGTGAGCTCAAAAAGTATACAAAACTACAGTGACAAGAGGAGTGGAACGTTTCTATACAAACAAAAGGGCGTTTCTCGTCTCGCCTCGGATACCTTCACAGTCATGGTTCATTAAAACACATCTGAGCAGATCAACTATTTCGAAGATCATCCGACTTCGATTAAATCACGCTTCCTTTCCTCTCCATCTTCATCGGATCAATGTCTGTAGATCGCCTGCATGTGAATGTGATCCAGATTCAGAAGCGGATATCAACCACATCTTGTTTAAGTGTTCTAAATATGATTGTGAACGAGTGGTACTCTTGAAGTCATTGGTGAATATGGGGAACCAACTACCTCAGACAGCTCCATCTCTCTTATGCTCCAAAGAAACACGGCTTTATAAATCAATTGTTACGTTCATTAATAATATTGGTCTTCATCTATAGTATGTATTGAGAAGCTGAATTTTATGTGTAAAATTGTGTTATGGATGGCTAAATCGAGGATATGCTCGGAAGATCAAATAAAGAGAGAGAGAGAGAAAAAAAAGCTCAGCTTCACCCCTTCTGCCGCTAGGTGGCAGGCCGTCTAGACCTGACTGGTACACGTTCGGTGTGTCGCGTAATACCAGCTTTAGACTGGTGCAGAGACAAACGATGGACCACAGGGCAGGCAGGGATGGGCGGCGCGCCTGGCGAGTGTGGGCACAGAGTAACATATTTGTCTGTGGTGTGGGCCAGGGCGGCGGCACAAAGGCCCGCCTCGCCAGCCAGCCTTCTGCTGCGCGCCGGAGACGGCTTTTTTGCTCCGTCGAGAGCGTCTGAGTGCGCAAGGACGGAGGCTGTTTTGTGGAAACCGCGCGGCCCGAACCGCTGCTCTCTTCTCTGCCCTATTTGCTACTTTCCTCCTTTATTGCAGGGCCTAAAACCGCAGGCACTGAACGACAGCTGGAGTTGAACGCACCATCAGCGACGACGTTATTAAACATAGAGCAAACATCGTTAAACTTAAAAGAGCCAGGTTTATATTCGCCTCAAGTTCTCATCACGGATGGCGGGGAACATTTAAGACTGAACTGGAACCTGTCATCGAATACAAGTCCATTTTATCAATTTGTAAACCTATTGGACCAAACTACTATGGCCTTCAGTCCCTAGACTTACAAACTGCCTAGACTAACTTACACTAAGGACGACCCACACCACCACCACCTAGAGAGAATGCCGCAGCGCTCTCGTGTGACGTCAGGTAGAGTAAGTTGCGCGTGCAAATCTGACTGGCTCGCTCCTTCGGCATAGTGGGCCGTGTCCCAGCTGTTACCCAGTCAGCTATGCGTGCGCAACTTACTCTGCCTGACGTCACACGAGAGCGCCGCGGCCTTCTCTCTAGGTGGTGTTGCCCACACATCCATGCCCGAGGAAACGAAACTTCGGCAGGAACGGTCGCCCAGTCCGTAGCATGACGCCTTAGGCCACGTTCAGACATGCGGGAATCGTGCGGTTCAAACCGTGCTGTTTGAACCATAAAACGACGACCTGTGTGTTCAGACAAGTGCTATCCGGCCACGGTTAGTAAGCAGTTGTCTTTCGCAGTGTGTAGCGGGAACTGACAGTGTCGAAATGAAAGTTGAAGAAGAAATATGGAGTTTACTCTGGTTGCTCAAAAGAAAGAGAGCGATAGTAAGAAAAAGGCACTAGTTGATGCATCCTATACAAAGTGATCGGCTCGTACATGACCAATTCGTAACCTACTTTAAGAGTGTATGGAGAAAAATTCTTTGACTATTTGAGAATGTCAATAAATTCTTTTGACGAGCTATTTCAATTAGTCAGGGAAGGAACTTTCGAGTTCTGAAACACACATGAAACTTAGCGTGTCACTAGAAGACATTGTAGAACAATTTGGTGCACAAAGGTGAACCGACTGCAGGTACGTGGAAGAAAATAGCGGAAGACTTTGAAAGATATGCAAATTTTCCAAATCGAATTGGCGTCATAAATGACAAGCATATCCGTGTTATAAAGCCTATAGATTCTGGATCGTTGTATCGTAACTACAAACATTTCTTTTTTATAGTGCTTTTGGCATTCTTTGACTCAAACTATTGTTTTACTTTTATTGACATAGGAGCTTATGGCAAGGGCAGTGATTACGCTATATTTAAAAATTTCATATTTTATGAAAGACTTGTAGAAAAATCATTGAATATACCAAAACCCCAACAAATATCTTCTGTAGACCTGTTATAGTTGCAGATGAAGCGTTTGACTTAGCGGAAAATTTAATGCGACTCTATCATGGCAAATGTTTACCATATAAGAAACGCATTTTGAACTACAGGTCATCGAGAGCCAGACGTTACATACAGTGCACTTTCGGCATATTGTTAAACAAGTGGCGAATTTTTCATAGGCCTAAAATGTAAACACAGACTTTACTGAAGACATATTAAATGCCAGTTGTGTACTGCACAACTTTGTGAGGACTAGAGATGGTATAAAGTGTGAAGGTACTTTATATACTGAACTAATGGATAATCTACATACGTTTCATGTAGGAAGACGGACACCTTCAGTTTTGAATGGTTGAGATAAATTCACTGATTTCTTTGTGAGTGGCGGCCGTGTTGGGTTGCAAAATACAAAAATATGAATCTATGTAAATTTATTTTTGTTCAATAAACACCTACATACCAAAAATATTATTGTTTTCAACGTACCTTCATCGTTTCCAAATATATCCACCAACTTTTGCCAAGCTTGGTTTTTGGCAGTCTTATTGTAATATTCATCGCTCTGGAGATACCATAATACAGGTAGTTTCTCCACTTCACTAATAAATAATTCAGTGTCTAAGCGATCCTATTGCAAGCTTATGGCTTTGAGACGTCAGAACCCTGCGGTGCCCGCAACCAAACTGAACGCTCCTATACGATTCCACAGAAATAGAATCGCGTGGGCGCTGCGCGATTGTGTTTTCCGGCGGTTGGACTAGCCTCGCGGTCACATGTGAACAGTTACGACGGTACTCAAGTACATAAAACCCGCGCGATTATCGCAGTGTCTGAACACGGCCTTAGAACACGCGGCCGCACGCTAGCGGGTATTGTGCTCGTTATGGTGCAACTGATACGCAGGAATGAGAAGCAGGGTTTAATTTCGACGAGAACGGCGCTTCGGCATCTCCCAGGGAATTTCGTTTGAACTCAATGGAAAAGTCAATATTTCAGATTTAAAATAGTACACGTACATTGAATGGCAACGACATTATCTACACCGGCACCAGTGAGCTCTGCTTTTGTGTACATTATGTAAAATAACTTTGTACCAGAGTTATGGTTACAAAATATTGATTAATATTGAACACACGTTGACTGAGTGATCACAATGAAGTTGCCATTCTCAGCAAAGACATTACGCCATTGTCACTACAAGACTACAGACTTGTGACGATATACTTCGAACTAGTGGGCAAAGCGACACTGCTATGGGGACATATGGTAGCCTTTGTTGTTCATACTGAATCTTGTGTTTTTTTACTTTTTTGTTCGTAAGAAATTATTTTTTTAAACTCTGAATTTTGGAGCGCTTATTTGTAAAAGATAAGTTCTCAGTACAAGTTTTATCACAATTTTCAAAAATGGAATCTTGTCATTTTTATAGTTGTTGGGATGGGGGTGGGGAGGTTTGGGATGTTATACCGTTGAAGAGGTGCATTCCGGCACCTAAAATTTCATAAATTAACCATTGATGAGATGGAACTGGCAGCCTTTATTTCTAATTAACCTATTAAACATAAAAGGCGCACATGGAGGTACGAATGTAATACACTGCCGAAAAAAAAAGTAGTACACTTGGAAAGACGACGTCGAGTTTGATTCAATGACGACAACGAGTTCTGCAAGAAGCATATCAACTTCTTTGGCCAGCAAGATCTCTGGTCTCCAATAGAGCACGTGTAGGATATGATGGGACGACAACTGAAACATGTGATTCGTCAACCTACAACAGGTCGAGCAGTATTGGAATAATGCATTCTAATACAGTATTCTCATTCTGTACGATCGAATGGATGGCGAAACTAGCGCCTTCGTTGCCGCCCGTGAAGGCTACACCATGTACTACAAGTGATATGGGTGGTACAGCGTGGATCAACACCCGTTACCTCAGTGCCGATTTAGCTACTGAATCGTGAATGTTATCATTTCATCTAATCCTTATGCACTGTTTCAGCAATAAATCAAGAGTTAATTGGAAAATTCTAAGAGTATGTAATAATTTTCCCCCAGATGTGCACAAACTAAGGTTATAAGGTCGATATTTGTGGAGTCGCGTCACCAATAGAGACTATAGTGGTAATTCTGATTGATGCGGATGGCAATTGTCCAAGACGCGGCGGAATAGCCGTGTGTACTAAGGCGCATTGGTGCGGTGCGCCCGGTCGCTAGCCTTCGGAGGTTCGAGTCCTCCCTCGGGTATGTATATATGTATGTATGTACGTGTGTGTGTGTGTGTGTGTGTGTGTGTGTGTGTGTGTGTTTTCTTAAGATAAGTTTAAGTAGTTTGCACGTTTAGGGACCGATGACCACTGCGGTAAGGGTCCATAATCCATCTCTATATATAAAAGGCAATGTTCAAAATGTTCAAATGTTTGTATAGCTTATGGGACTTAACTACGGGGTCATCAGTCCCTAAACGTGCAATCTACTTATGAACTAACTAACACTAAGTACGGCACAAATATCCATGCCCGAGGGCGGATTCGAACCTCCGACCGTAGTGGCCGTGCAGACCGTGACTGGAGCGCCTCAGTCCCCTCGGCCACCGCGGCCGGCAAAAGGCAATGTCCCGACTGACTGATTGATTGACTCATCAACGCCCAGCCCAAACTACTGAAGATTGAAACTTGAAATTTGTATAGGGTGTTTATCTTTCTCTATAGGCGTCATTTAAGAAACGATTTTTCGATTTCCGTCCGTAAGGGGGTGAAACAGGGGATGAAACATTTTTTGAAAATACGTTGCTATTTAGGCAATTTTCAAGCTAGAACTACATAATTTCGGATTTTAATTCAGGGTTTGAATTAAAAAGTTTCCTCATCTTCTGAGAATTTCAAAAATATGTTGCTGTTATCTCAAATTTTAAGCTACAACTACGAAACTTCGGATATGGAATCTTTGTCAGGACTAAAAAAGAAAACACGATTCAGTAGTTTTGGAAATTCAAAAAGTAAGCGGGTAAAATAGGGATTGAAAAATTCTTATCCAAAACACGCTGCTATTAAGGCAATTTTGAAGCTAGAGCTGCAAAAATTGAGTTTTCTGTTGTTGATTAGAAATTAAATGTTTCGGTATTTTTGCGAATTCAACTATAAAGGCGCTTAAATTGGAGAGCGGACGTTTTTCGAAAATCTGTTGCTATTTAGGCAATTTTGAAGTTAGAACTATAAATTTTCGGATTTGGATTCGGGTTCGAATTTAAAAGACACGTGTATCTGTATTTTTGGAAATTCGACCAATAAGGGGGTGATATACGGGAAGCAAAAATTGATTTTCAAAAATATTTTACTGTTGAATTTCAAGCTATAACTACGATCTTAGGATATGGACTCTTGATCAGGATTAAAAAAACACGAGTTTCGGTATATTTGGAAATTCAGCAACTAAGGTGGTAAAATAGGAGATCAAAAATTCTTTTCGAAAACACATTGTTGTCAAGACAATTTTGAAGCTAGAGCTGCAAAAATTGGTATTTGCATTGTTCGTTAGAATTATAAAAAATACTTGTTTTGGTATTTTTGGAAATTCAACCATCAAGGGTGTTAAAATTAGAGAGGACATATTTTTCGAAAATCTTTTGCTACTAAGTCAATTTTGAACCTACAACCATTTAAATTGGTGTATGTTTTCTTGGTCAGAATTAAAAATACATGTGTTTCGATATTTTCAGAAAATTAATCATTTAGCGAGTGAAATAGGGGTACTTAGCCAGTTTTGAACGAAGAATTACAAAAAATGATATTTGCATACTTCGTTGGAATTTAAAAGACACGTGCTTTTTTTTCGGAATTCAACTATTAAGGAGTGCCATAGAGGGTTCCAAGTAGTAAAATCAAATGTTCTAATGTTTGTATGTTTGTAAATCTTAAGAGGGTTAACTACGGGCTCATCAGTCCCTAAGGCTTACAAACTAATTAAACTAACTTTACCTTATGCTAAGGACAACACAAACACCCATGGCCGAGTTGCAAATCGGAGCAGCGACGGCGAACACCTGCGTGCACCGCAGCATGGCGCCTCAATACGCACGGCCGTTCTGCCGCGGCTATAAGTAGTATCACAACATTTCATTATGATAGTACTTAAGCTACATCTGTGAAAATTTATATTAAGAGCGAGAAACAACTGGTGTAGACCAACCAGCCTACGCCTGCGAAGCAGCGGGCGTTAAGCTTGTTTTATAAATATTTGAACATTTGAATTGTCCAAAATATCAGCCTCCCGCCACCAACAGCTAGTTGTAGGAAAATACAAATTGTAAGTCATTAGCGAAGCTGGTTTTGAAAAGGAGTCTTCTTAGTTATTCTATTTCTATGTGCGAAAACTGTAACTGCTGCTGAAATTCATCTGCAGCTGGAAGACTTACACAGAGACTATAATGTCTCGTCAGCCTATTCCATACAGACAGGGAACCAAAACACTTTTGAAGCAGTTTCGCTGGGACATCATCGACCAGCCCATACTTTCCAAGCGCCTATGGCATATAAACGGAATGAAGAGTGTATGACACTAACAGCGAATGGGTAAAGTTGAAATTGTGTATGCCATATATAACTTATATAATTTGCCAATAATGGGCAACGATACTTTCTTCAGTGCGGAGGCACTCCTAGGCTTTTACTCTTTTGGAAATTAGGTACAAAGTAACCACAAGTTTGAGTTCTAGTTTGCTGGGTAAAGTTGGGAATTTGTATTTGACGGGAAGCGAGCTTGAGTAATTCCGTGTAGGTGTGGTGATCTCTGTGTCCCCAATTGTGTAGAGGTCCTCGCAACTGGCTAGAAAGCTGGAGACCTGGGTTCGAATCCCGGCTGGGTACACACTTTCAAGTTCTCGCCACGTACGAAGGCGGCCCAGTTTTCAGCCGTTGTGCGCATCCCCCTCCATTACCGCAGTGCCAGCCAATAGTATTCATTCTCTAGGCGTGTGGCTGGCTGCGAGTTACGCATTGTTTCTCCCGCAGGCGCAACTGTTGACGCTCGGCCGTATCTCCTCCCCTCTTCGCTTCCCCTATCGCTCCGCCTCTATGCGCGGAAGAGCCTTCTTACATGACGCCGACTATAGTGTCATGCATTCCGTGAATACGAATAGATAATGCCTGCAGGATCAAAAGTGACGTCTGTTCTTTCGGACATGACCGAAGGAACAGACGCTACATGTATCTAACTTTTCAGCTTTTTCCTCGCACGAAGGACAACCTAGTAAGCAGACGATTCGCTTCAGATGAAGACTGAAACAATGTCAACGTGACTGAAGACGTAAGGATAAGAGTTTCACCAGAAGGTGAAACCGATATCGAGAACATTTCGAAAAATAAGTCATTGTGCGTGCTATTAGTTGGCTATGTAGGTTGTCTTAAATAAAACGTACTCTTTTACTGCAAACTTTGGAAAGTTAGTTTTGGAGTATCCTCCTGGTTTCGAACCAAAATTATGAATCTTCTTTTCTTTCTCTGACAATGAAATATCTACGATTCTTGTTGATGTGGTTTCCGGTTCCGATTGTTTTTAACAGCATATTTTCATAGTGGAATTGCAGAATCATTTTCGTTGTCAATTATGATATATTTATGGCATACATTTTACCTGCAGAGTTCTGATTGCAAGTCGTTCCGCAGCTGGCTAGGGCCTTGACTGGAACCGTCTAAACGATCAAACTGGAAGTGGTAAGACGTCACGGAAGATCGGGAGAAAATGATATCTGCCGCGGAGGAGTGGCCGAGCGTTCCAAGACCGGAGAACAGGGCCAATCACCGGACCTTGCCAAATACTTACGCAACATATCAAGGTGCCCCCCGCAGCTGGGTCGACACGGTAACAGGTGACAATGAAAGCGAACACTAATTAGGACGAAAATAGAACATGGAGGAAGAATTATTTACGCGAAGACATACACGGGTCCCCCTTGCGAAGAGTAGGCCCCGAAGAATGTTTATTTCTGATACCTGAAGAGGACGTAACTGAAGGAAATCAAAACAAATAAATTAAATTAATTCCTCACGTAAAATTAAGTTTAAAAAAATCCTGGTGGGAGAAGTATTAAGGATGGTATTTTTTTACTTGGTTTTATTTTATTTCACAAGCTGCAAATAATTAAAAAAACGCCACTATCATAATTTTTTTAGCCTTTTCCCCAAAAGTATTTCGGGCACTTAAATAGAGCCATGTTCTGCAAGATTTAAAGTTGTATATAAGTAAGAAATCTAAAAAAAAAAAGTTCGAGTCCTCCATTGGGAACGGGGGTATGTTTTGTCCTTGGTGTAGCCGGCCGCGGTGGCTGAGGCGCTCCAGTCACGGTCTGCAAGGCCACTACGGTCGGGGGTTTGAATCCCCCCCTCGGGCATGGATATTTGTGCCGTCCTTAGTGTTAGCTAGTTGATAAGTAGTTTGTAAGTTTAGGGACTGATGACCCCTAGTTAAGTCCCAAGCCTTTTCAAAACATTTGAAGATTTTGTCCTTGGTGTAAGTTAGTTTAAGTAGTTTGAAAATCTAGGGACTGAAGACCAAACTTGTGTAAATGATATCGCTTTATGAAGGCAAAGGCCAGGCTGCAATAGTTAGGTGGCAGGAGAGCAGATGTGTGTGTGCTGCAGTTACCGTACCGGCCTGCAGAGTGCGCTCGGCGTCGTCCAGCAGGACGTCGAAGGCGTCTCTGAACTGCGCCAGGCCGCCCCCGCCTCCGCCCCCGCCGGCGCCCGACGCCACCGCCGCCGCCGCGGCCTCCAGGCGGCGCGACAGCGCGTCCAGCGACGAGCACAGCTGGTCCGCCTCCGCCGACAGCGTCTCTGCGCGCTGCACACAGCAAACGGCACGCCGTTACCACTCCGTTACCTGGGGATGCGCTGTGAGCGCTCTCGAGAAACGCGCGACGCTAAGGCAAGTTCCACAGTCTAACATATACAGTCACGACACTCCCACAGATTTTCGTTATATGCTGCGATAGCAGCGCTCCAAGCGACCGGCAAGCTACGTTTCTGAATACGATAGTTGATGACAGCGAACAGTATCGTTTAGATTGACTTCAGTATACTTTTTACATTAGGGAACATATGTAGTGCCTTATAAAAAAGTAATTATTTTAAAATAGCTCCCCATTTGTCTTTCTTAGGTTTCGTAAGATCCCCGACAAGATACGAAACGGTACATTACAGGACAGTTAATTTACAATTATCCTGTAGCATACAGACCGTAAATGAATAATTTCATTTTGTATTAAAAATAAGAATGTCTAGGAAACACCAGGAGACATGCCCTTTAGCAGAGAGACGTCAATTTCTACGCAGGAACGTTAAGTATTCTTCATTATAATTCCAGTAAAATCGGTGAGGATGGAACATAGAAAACGTATATAGAATGCAATAACTGCAGTATTTAACGTACCAAATCAACCATCACAGCTGTAGCTGAAGGAAAAACGTCACAGACGTGGCAATATAACGATAAAAGCAACCAAACTGTTTTCCAAAAAAGAAGAACCCAATTCCACAATTGTTGCTACATCTGAACCAGAAACAGCAAGAATCATCAAAAAATTGGTTTTTAAAGCTAAATTAATTACACTTAAAATAATATGCACGTATAAGAAAGACGAGTGACGTCTAAAAACGTGAGAATCATTAGATTCCATACCGAATTGATACATGTCAAAAACTGGCTGTCATAGTAAGAACACACCATAATAGGATTTTATTATACCATTATGTTTATATGCAACCTACTTTCAGCGGAATAAGCTGCAAATATACACATATTCGTACGTATTTGTTCATGACAGAGTTGTTCTTTATACCACTGAATCAAAAAAATTATGCTGTTTTTCTATTAATTTCCGTATTATGTTTGTCTCTCGATATTTTAATAATACTTGTAACGCAAAAATTATAGTAAGTATTTGGTTAATTACGCACAAAAGCGATTATAAACGAACATCACTACTTGGGTGGCTTGCCCACCGCTAGGAGCGCTAGTGTCGCAGCAACTGTCAGTTGGTAACAACTTTTACAGCAGTGAGTGTCGCGACTGTGTATGTTAGACTGTGGCAAGTTCTCGAGAAATTCTCCAGTACTCTCCAGAAGTTGTTGACAGTGCTGCGCTCTCTTGAGGCTGAACGAAACTACTCTATAAGGAAGCATTGCGACAGAGCAGTCGTAATCGCTGTCTTCCGTACGTGCAAGAAGAAACTGAATTATTATTATTATTAGTAGTAGTAGTAGTAGAAAGTTTCGCAGAAGACAAAAGTCATAGGACTGTTATTAAAACACTTATCTTACACGAAACCATACCTTTTTTTATTATAGTCGACATGATCGCAGTGGCGGCTGGTGATAATGTGCTAATGTGCTGCAGCATACTGTAAATATATTTCTAAAATTATGCCATTCCTCTTCGAATGCAAGCGAGAAATCGCTATAAAATTACATCCTTTCTCTTGGAATACGACCCAGATATCACAATAATATTATGCCATTTCCTTTTCAATGCGTATTAGAATGTTAGTAATAAGGATGAAAACGCATTTTGGAGCGCTCTCGCCGCGATAGCTGGAAACCAGCTCCGTGTGCCGAAGTGGGATTCAGCCGCGCTGGTACGTCCGCAGACAGGCGGCGAAGTTTGTTCGCTATTGCGCATGCGCAGACGTGACGTCAGGTCTGGCGGCTCATGTGTGCTGAGACCGACTGCAGCACCAGATCAATATTTCTCTTCGCGGTTGCGGAAGAATAGTGTATGACGAATATTGCGGCATACGGAGTCAAATAGCGCGCTGGCTCAGGCGTCTTGCGCGTTGTCTCTCAAACCTACTTGTGTGAGGCTCGTATTCAAATACCTCTGAGTCCAAATTTTTAATTTCTGTAAATGAAACTTCAATCACAAACATTTATAGCCAACATGCGAGTGAAACAGCGCTTTTCAGCCAAGCAGTTTCATTGGTCACTTGTGTAGAACGCAGGTGACGAGGTGGGGATATTGCTAAGCTCCCTTATTTCCATTGTCAGTCACGCTTTTTATTTTAGTATATTTTGTTTCTTGTTTATTTTTGTAATATTGTAGCACACTGGTCAAATTTTGTACGAACCGCCACTGCCGTTACCCAGTGAGCTCAAATATAATATGGAGTCAATTAAAACGGCATAGTAATGTAGACAAGAGCACAACACACACGCTTTCAATAACGGAGCAAAGAAATATAGAAAATAAAAATTGGATCATAACAGATACGAAATAAACAATAATCAAGATAGTAACTTCTCTCTCTACGTTTTATAATCACAACGCTTTTCACTCACCAATTTACGGCGACAATGGTGCAATTACATCCAGCTCCCTATCTTCACTGCCAAAATCGTCATCACCAAGACAAATCATTAAATTCTCATGATTACTGATGATCACTTCTATTGTTTGTGCTGCCCGAATCAGTTTCTTAATGTGATCGACCCCTTTTTTCCAAAATCCAACATCCACATTGGCAACAGCTTCGTGCAACAGCCTTTCCACCTCTGTTATTGTGAAAGACTTATTGTTCCTTAAGTAATTCTTCACGTCACTACATACAAATTGTATAGGGTTAAATGGCAGTGTATTGGGGGTAGCCTTATTACATTGTGCCGCTGCTCCTTTGTGATTTAGTCTATAGCATATGTGGGCGTAATAGGCTTATTTTGTTTCACGAGCGAATATAAAGGAAGTTTTGACATGGACATATCTGCAGCAATATTTCTTTCTTTTAGCCACTGCATCATAATTTCTTTCCTATCGTTTGAAGCGAGAATGAACTTCCTGCTCAGAGCATATGCTTCGAAGTTTTTATTCAGACGAAATTAAGAACTTACTCAGAAACCGTCACTAGACAAACGTCTTTTCGGTGACATTATCCAATTACTAGAACTCGGAAAGTCAAGTTAAAGCATTCTCAGTAAATCGCAGCGAAAAACGCACACACAACATAAGCACGCGGTAAACACGATACACAAATTAGTTTACGGTAGCACTGAACAAAGCCGGCACCGCGCGAACTTTGACATCATATCACGTGATCACTGGAAGTGCTTAGCGCGCTGTGATTGGATCGTTCCTAGCGACTAGCGCCTCGCGCTTCTTGCTCTTCACTTGTTATTTGTGAACGTCAAGTGCAAGGTTTCAGCGGCCCGGGTAAAGTTGTTAGTAGTATTTGCGTACACCGAATTTAACATTATGACATATGTAATCTTTTGTTCTAGTTGCTTTTCGAGCAAAGTAACTCAAATACAACGGCAGCTACCTATGAACATTTTAATACTATTCACAAAATAGTTGAGACTTGGAATAAACCGTTTACTCATGAAAGGAAACAGAGAAAACGGCATGGGTTTTTTAAGACGTGTACGTCAGTTATATTTTTATTCAGAAGTAGTGTTTCTACCATATTGCGTTAAATGGATAAATTGTTTTACTGTAGAAACATAAATGAAGATGTAAAAACGATCAATTCGAGGTGTCTGACATAAGCGTTATTTTTCATGCAGTAATTTCCAGTCGGTGTGCTCAAACAGAAATTATAAACAAGAGGCAAATAGAGAAATGAACACGAGAAGTAGCGTCTAAAACAGTGTAATTTATTCATTAAATTGAATGTGAAAGGAACTGACTAAAATGTAGTTCTCTTCAAGCATAAAAGACTCGAACTTTAGTATAATGTATTTATTAAAGTAATTAATCATTCATATCTTATTTTCAAAGGACGCAGAGTACAAAACAACAACACGACTTATACGTAAGAAGTTGCCAACCTAACAAAAATAGAGTGCCACGATTTTCACAGATTCAAATCACTACAGTTGTGTATCCAGTGTTAATCATTGAGATCACTGCCTTTACCTAGGGGTGGACTATGAGCGCTCTCGAGAAACGAGCGACGCTAAGGCAAGTTCTCGAGAAACCCTCGCGTACTCTCGAGAAGTTGTTGACAGTGCTGCGATCTCTTGAGGCTGAACGAAACTAATCTACAAGGAAGCATTGCGACACAGCAGTCGTAATCTTTGTCTTCCATACGTGCAAGGAAGAAACTGAATTATTATTATTATTACAAAGTTTCGCAGAAGACAAAAGTCATAGGACTCTTATTAAAACACGTATCTTACACGAAACAATACCTTCTTTCTTAAATATATATATATATATATATAATTGTAGAAAACAATTTGGGAGAGCTTACAGTATTAGCCAGCGTTACGTACTTTGTCAACGCAGCCACGACAGTTTACAACTACAAAACTGTTCAAATGTTTGTAGAGCTTATGGGACTTAACTATGGGGTCATCAGTCCCTAAACTTACAAACTACTTATGAACTAGCTAATACTAAAGACGGCACAAATATCCATGCCCGAGGGGGGATTAGAACCCCCGACCGTAGTGGCCGTGCAGACCGTGACTGGCGCGCCGCAGTCCCCTCGGACACCGCGGCCGGCTTACAACTACAATACTGACTGTTGGTTGTTATCTTCTCATTCTGTTCAAAAGTTTAGATTGTGTTGATTTTGATGCATTTTGCATGTTATTGAAGCCAAATTAAAAATTACACTTTTCCGATACTGGCGGACTGTTTCAGACACTATCCAACCTTTTTATCGAATTTCTTTTTAATGTGTTTGAATAGATAACATAATGGCTAGGTAATTTGTCTGACTTCTATTAATATAAGAAAGCACTTTTGTAACGTGAACATATGTTCAATTGCTAGATATATTGTATAATTTTAAATGTCTTGTCATACATGTATTTTTTGCTACACTACGGAGATTTGCAACACACGTCTCCAGCCTCCGTAATGTCCTGCCAGCTTCGTGACTTTGGTTTTCGTGTATATTGTAGCCACATTTAAATAGTAATCAGAGCGAGGGTTGCAAGTAAACAGCAACGCGTGGCGCGGCGTGTCGCGCTGGCTCAGTCAGCCGCCGCACAGCTCCACGCGCGGCAGTTGCCGCTTCTCGTGAGCTTCCTAAGAATTTCCTCGAGCGCCGGCAGCTCGAGAAATTCACGGTGCGCTCGAGTCGCCGCGCCTCACACTGCCATGCCTTCCGTTACCTTGAAAACGAGATTACCTAACACGACAACGATCTATTCAGAACAGTGTATTTCCACCTGATAGGCTATAGATTGTTACACTTTTCGAGGCTTGTAAGAATAATTTGTATGTGTACTTATATTCTTACAGAAAAAAAAACTAAGCCAAGCTTGTTTGGATTTTTACTTCTGACCTACTTACACAGTTTGGCTGCACGTTACTGCAAAACTGTTGGTACTCAAGTTATGATCACCGAAATATATACTTTTAATTGTCCATATGTTTGTAAACGTAAGAAATAATAATAATAAAAAAAAAAAATCAAATGTTCAAATGTTTGTCAAGCTTATGGGACTTAACTACGGGGTCATCAGTCCCTAAACTTACAAACTACTTATGAACTACTTACAAACTAGGACGGCACAAATATCCATGCCCGAGGGGGGATTCGAACCCCCGACCGTAGTGACCGTACTGACCGTGACTGAAGCGCCTCAGTCACCTCGGCCACCGCGACCGGCGTAAGAGATCAAACTACTGAGGTCATCGGTCCCTAGACTTACAAACTACTTAAACGTATGGTAAGGAACCATAGCCGGCCGCGGTGGCCGAGGGGACTGCGGCGCGCCAGTCACGGTCTCCACGGCCTCTATGGTCGGGGGTTCGAATCCCCCTTCGGGCATGAATATTTGTGCCGTCTTTAGTATTAGCTAGTTCATAAGTAGTTGTAAGTTTAGGGACTGATGACCCCGTAGTTAAGTCCCGTAAGCTCTACAAACATTATTAATTAAGGAACCATAGGTGTATCCAGGATATGATTTCTGGAGATGTTTTCAATGAATGGAATTGAAATAACCCTTACTCTTAACTCTATAAGCACGGGCAAAAATTGCTCGTACATTTTTCTTAATATATATATATATATATATATATATATTAAAAACCTTTTTTTGTTTATGGACCTTTTTCCATTTGTCCCTCACCTTATAAAGTACTACACCATACATTTCGATGGTTACAATTTCAAAAACTTCGAATAAAAAAATAGAAATTTTATGCCCAAGGGTACATTTTGCCCTGGGCTGGTACTCCATGTGACCATAATTCTTAGGTCTTAACTGCAACCACCAAGCATGGAGAAAATTTTTATTGTAAAATCAGTGTCCATCACCTACAATTTCATTACATCCCAGCTATTTACAAGCCTAAAAGACTTAATAACTGCTGAAATTATTGGAAATAAGACTATATAAATAAAATTTCACAAGACTGCGAAATTAACTCTTTCGGTTCTATATCTGCAGGTAATTCAAGACGGCAATACTGCAATAAGGATAACGCAATGCACGTATGTTTGACAGACAACGGTTGGTGGCAAAGACAAAAAAAGTAAACTCTTATTGTAATGCGGGCAAAATTTGCCCTTGCTTTGTGCTCTGTGTAACCTAAAATACCTTGGTGTTGCTAGGGTTACTAGAACTGCAAACGGCTCTAAAACTGTATATATTATATTTAATTCCAAAAAACGATACTAGAGAGTGACCATGGTATAGAAACAAAATTAGTAAATCTTTTAAGAATCTACGTTTTCTTCAAATAGGAACAATGCAAATCATATCACGAAAATAGGCAAACGTTGATGGCAATGAGGAAGACAGTGTGTGAACCTTTCAAGAACTTCTGAAGCATTATCAGAAAAGCATTCCAAAACTCAAATACTTGCGGCACTTGAAAGCTGCCAATAGCAAAAAATGTATAAATACTCTTTGACTAGACAGGAACCTTTACTCGTCTACGTAGGAGCATCATGAAATATTTCTCACATTGTAACATATGACTGACATTGTAACTACTAATAGGGGTGTTGAAAAATAGATCAGATCTCTGAAACACAATGAAGCTTCAAAGCCCTACAGGTTACTGACACTTCATTCACAGAATCTCTCCCATATTTGCTATAATTTACCGTGGGTACCTTGAGCAAGGAATTGTTCCTAGTGATTGGAAGAGAGGCAAGTCACACTGATCTATAAGGAGCAGACGAAGGGAGACACCTGCGAAAAACTAAGTAAACTCATCATTATTTCAGTAGTAATCACCGTAACTGTTAGTTCAATTAGTCCAACTGGAGTCAAGACGGTCAGTTTCTCCATGCACTAACGTTCGCAGTTAGCTACATGTCTATGATTTTTTGTAAGGTGTGCGCCTCTTCGTCCGAAACATACCGATGGCTATGAACGTGTTACTTGAGGTCCCAATAAATTTGGGAATCGCATAGGGACAAACTAAGACTGTATGCAGCTTGTGTAACTGTTTCCCAGCTGCGCCAAAATGTAGGCCGGTTTATCCCGGTACAGAATGGTGCCAGTTTTGTCAATTTTTCGGGAGTGGTTTGAACCCTGATATGTAGCAGAGGTGCTCAATATCTAAGTTCAGCAGTCAAACTGACACTTCACTGCAAATCCTCAGAAATTTTTCCATTCATAAGTCCAAATTAACAGGATAGTCTAACAGGTTCTCTACACAGATCACTACGTTGTTGAGAAGACAAATTTATTTGAACTACAGTCAAAAATCACAAAAGTCACTTGCACTTACAATTCTTTTACACTGTGTATACTCATACCATACATCTTACACAGTTTGGTTTCACTGCTACTACCGCCACCGGTACTACCAATACAGCACACATTTTCTTTCTGCCTTTGCACCTGCCAACAGGGTTTAAATACCATTCAATAAGGCTACTACGTCACGTTATGTCACATCACGTGACGTTCAATATTCACTTAAAAGTTTCTATTTAGATTTTTAAATAGAAAATCTACTTCAAATTACAATATAAATTATCTTTTAGTGTTTAGTAAAGATTTTTTATACAAACGAACTTGAAAGTAACAGTTACAACTGCTCCGCACTTTTCTTTTAAAGGTACAAACAAATATATTAATTTTGAAATAATTTTAATTAATGTAATTGAATTATTAATGGATTCTTTGTGCCTACTAATGTCTTTTATACAAAATAACATTCTAGTAGCAAGTTACAAACACTACGTACAAATGCTGATAAGATCGTCTTCTATGTTTAAGATCTTTGGCACAGTTCTAATGACAAATCAAAACAAATGTCAATCTCATACATGCCTTGCCTGTGATTTCCGATTACAAAAATCAAAGTTTAATAACCCTTACAGATAACTGTGGTAGTTACAGTTCACGTAAAACACGAGAATATTTGCGCGATTTTCTTACGTTACTAATATTGAAAGTTGCTATGAATCCGTAACAACCCCAGAAACCGACTCTCTGGCTATGCCCATGTAAGTGACACACGCACCCATGAGCGAGGGAGGACTCGAACCTCCGACGGAGAGTGGCCGCGCAATCCGTAGCATGACGCCTTAGATCACACGGCCATTCCCACATGACTTAATACTTTTCTTTATCTTTGCTACTACATCTTCCATAGGTCGGCATGGTTATGCTTTTTTTTTTTTTTTTTTTTTTTTTTTTTTTCACAACCCGTTTGTTTACTACTGTATTTATACCGATAGGCAACTGTATGGTACCTGAATCCAGAGTTATTTGCTGGTGTATGCTCTGGCATTGATGACGGAGTCGAAAGCTTTTCAATCTATATCTATAAATGTGAATGTCTGTTCGGTGTACGTTTATCACGTCTGAACCACAAGACATAAAGAGCTACAAATTTGTACAGTTACTAATGTCTACCAGGGAAGGTTTTAGGCACGGTTTTATGGCGATCGGATAGCTATTTATCTATATATATTAATTTGAATGTCTGTTCGGTGTACGCTTATAACGTCCAAACGACAAGACGCAGTGACTTAAATATTTGTACAGTTACTAACGTATACCTGAGGAAGGTTTTAGGCACGGTTTTATAGCGATCTGAGAGATATTTAGTAATTTGAAGAATGTAACGCGAAATGGGGAACGATAATGATACTTTGAAAATTATATTTACTCTTTGAAAATGGTTTTATTGGTTGCATTGTTACTTGAGGGTTGATAATGATAAAAGGGTGGAGTATATTGGGATGGAAAGTTATCCGTGTATATAAAATTCTATGTGTGTGTGTATGTATGTGTGTGTGTGTGTGTGTGTGTGTGTGTGTGTGTGTGTGTGTGTGTGTCTGTGTGTTAATATTTCGCTCTGCAGCGAAAATTACAGAACGCAAATAAGTGGTCTGTGTAATTGTTGTCCGAAGTCTCCCGTTGTACACCATAGCAGTTCCATGCCGACAGCAATAAGGGGGTGGAAGATATGGTGTTGAAAGTCGTAAAATTATTTAAAAAACGGACTGAAGGCCAGCGATGACGTTTGTGACTCTAAAGCAAGGAGCTTACATACAGCGAAACGTGATGCCACAGGCCATATCTTTGGTCTAAGCGAGCTACAATGTCTTCAACTCTTTCTCTGTAAGGATAAGCATACTAATAAGGACATATATGAATAAATAAATAAAGCAGTAAAAAAGAAATTTCTTTTAATACATCTCTTTAAAAAATCGATTTGACGTTTCGCGCTTTACATCAAGTGATCCATCTGTGATATTATTATAATCATTATTGTTGAATTTCGTGATTGGATTCTTCGAAACGAGTGCATTTTTACCTGTGATTTCTTATATATTCTCTGATAAATGTAACATGTTTTTAGAAAAAAAGGAGATGAACAGAGAGAGAGAAAGAGTGGATAGAAAAAGTACTAACTTAAGGGTCGAATAAATAAATAAATAAATACCCGGAAACGTCGGGTTTTCACCTAGTATTCTATAAAGGCAAGATGAATTGTGATGTTAAATTAAGTTGTTTTCTCAAGAGCAGGGCAAATAGTCTGGATGTGGCCAAACACACACACACACACAAAACAGCAGCAAATGGTGGTGCAGCTTGTGGAGTGGCGCCCTTTAAAACGAGTCGCTTAGCGAGGCGGCCGTGAGCGGCAGCTCGCTGGCCGCTTTATCCGGTGGGCGCGCCTGCCCGCGACGGTGCACAATGCGTGCCGCTGTGGGCCTGGTTATCAGCGGTGACGCAAGCCCCGGTGAAAGGCGAGCGGCCGCAGACCACAGCCAGCGCTCCCCTTGACCTGCTGCCGCCGCCGCCGCTACACTGCACCCTGCGCCTGACCCGCTACCGGCGCCAACTCCTGTCCCACCCACACCAACATCAGCTGTTGATTTTATACATCTAGAACAAAATGCTACGTTCTCGAGGACGGTATTCATTGGGACCACGGTTCAATGTGTTGTTGTGTTAGTGACTCACGGTCATCGGCGATCAGATGGTACCAGGCGGCACCTGTGTGAACACTCTGTTTCGACTGTGCACTACTCTTGTGTAGTTCGCGAACGAACTAGTTCGGAAGAGCGCTCCCACAGGCGAACTACGCGAACTAGTTCGCAGATCCCTCGCCCCTTAGTTCGTCCGCTCCTTTTTCGAAGACTGACGGGGAGTAGCGAGAGGACACGAGAGGGCGCAGAATCGCGTGATTGCCTTCTGCCAGTTACCGTCATTTCGAGCTGAGATGCAGCTCAGCTGCAGTTTCGTAGTTCACCGCCACGATTTTCTTTTCTAAGGTCTTCAGCAGTGTCTAAATATGATACTCATTCAATAGTGTAAAGAAGTAAAGAGAACTCAAAACTTAACATTGTTTGCATTTATATGCGAGAAATTCTGCATCAACCATTTTCTCTCGCCTGCATGATACTGTTGACAGGTAATAGCATACTCTTGGGCAACATTGATCATTACATAAAAGAGCTGTAATAACAAGAGCTCTTTTAGAAACGGTAGCAAAAACCAAAAAGAGCGAACGAACTAAAAAGAGCGACCTACTTCGCGGCCGAGCTGGGAACTAAAAGGAGAGCTACCGGTCCCGAACTAAAATATGCGCGATCGGTCGCGAACTAAAATATGCGCGATCGGTCACAAACTAAAACATGCGCGATCTATCGAGAACTAATAGAGCGATCGGTCGCAAACTGAAATATGTGCATTCGGTCGCGAACGAAAACATGCGTTACCGGTCGCGCACTATTATGCCAAACGTATCTCGCTTCTTAGTTCGTTGGATTCTTTTAAGAAGACCGACGGGCAATAGCGAGAGGGCGCGCAGCAGAATTAAAAATCACGTGTTTACCTTGAACTCTTAATTTTCCTTCCTTCCTTCGACTGTGCAGTCAGTAGCTGTTCTGAATTTAGAGGTGAAGAGAGATCGTAACAGTCATTCTAGGATACAACCGTGCTTCACCGACGTGCATCTTTTCCTATTGAAAAGCTTGAGCACTGTGGCATCTACATCTACATGGGATACTCTGCAAATCACATTTAAGTGCCTGGCAGAGGGTTCATCGACCCACCTTTATACTATTCATCTCCCAATCCACTTTCGAATAGCAAGCGGCATGAAAGAACATCTGAATCTCTCCGTTAGAGCTATGATTTCTCGTATTTTATTCTGACGATCATTTCTACCTATTTAGGTGGGAGTCAACAATATATTTTCGCATTCGGAGGAGAATGTTGGCGATTGGATTTTCGTAAGTAGCCCAAGCCGCAGCGATAAGCGCCGTTGTAATGATTCCCATCCCAGATGCTGTATCATTTCCGTAACGCTGTCTCCCATGTATCGTGACAGTACAAAGCGAGCTGCATTTCTCTGGACTCTTTCGATTTCCCCCGTCAAACCCACCTGATAAGGTTCCCACACTGGGCAGCAATACTCCAAAAAAGGACGGAAAAGCGTAGTGTGTGCAGTTTCTTTAGTAGTTCTGTTGCATCTTTTAAGAGTTCTACCGATGAAACGCAGTCTTTGGTTCGTGCTTCCCAGACATTATCTACGTGTTCTTTTCAGTTTAAGTCTGAAATAATAGTAATTTCTAGGTATTTTGTGGAGTTTACGGCTTTCACTTTTGATTGATTTATTTTGTAAACAAAGTTTAACGTATTTCTTTTCGTACTCATGTGGACAACTTCACACTTCTCATTATTTAGAGTCAATTGTCAATTTTTACACCATAGTGATATCTTATTCAGATCGTTCTGCAGTTGGTTTTGATCTTCAGATGATTTTACTAGACGGTAAATGACGGCGTCATCTGCAAACAACCTAAGAGAGCAGCTTAGATTTTCTCCCAACTCGTTTATGTAAATAAGGAACAGTAGAGGACCAATGACACTACCCTGTGGAACACCCGATAGCACTTCTGTTTTAGCCGATGCCTTACCATCGATTACTACAAACTGTGTCCTCTCTGACAGGGAATCCCCTATCCAATCGCAAATTTTGGGCGATATACCATAACCATGCAATTTGATTAAAAGCCGGTTGTGAGATAAGGTATCAAAAGCCTTCTGGAAATCAAGAAATACGGAATCAATTGGCACCGTGTTGCTGCTTTCAGCAGTGGTCTGTGGAAAATTCCCGCATCCGTAGACCAAGTTCTGGATGTTCGCACGGTACAGAAACATGTCTACATCGAGGCACTGTGTGACCACCTGTGGCCACCCGAACGTCATTCAGGGAAGAAAGTGGATCTTAGCATCTGCTGTGTCTTTTGGGAGTACTATTATGTTTTGATATTTTCTTTAAATGCAGTGCCCCGCGTGGGAATGGTTGCGTGGTTCTTTGCACAATGTCAGCAACTGTGAGTCCGTTCCCGCCGGAAGTTCGAGTCCTCCCTCGGGCACGGGCGTGTGTGATGTCTTTAGGTTAGTTTACTGAGGACCACAGTAGCTTCGTCCCTTAGATTTATAAAAATTTGAATCCAGTGCTTACTGTCGTATCATTCCAAAATATATTTATATCTCAATCTTTGTTCAAAATGTGCAAATGTTTGTTAAGCTTATGGGACTTAACTACGGGGTTATCAGTCCCTAAACTTACAAACTACTTATGAACTACTTACAAACTAGGACGGCACAAATATCCATGCCCGAGGGGGGATTCGAACCCCCGACCGTAGTGGCCGTGCTGACCGTGACTGGAGTGCCTCAGTCACCTCGGCCACCGCGGCCGGCCTCAATCTTTGTTTCTGGTTGTTTGGTTGAGTACCATTCTCATCCCAATTCTTTTATTTTCTGACGATCCGTCAATGACTTTGAGCTTTTAATATTGACGTTTAGACACAAGTACTGAACCATGTAGACAACCATGTGTAAACTGTTCAAGTACCCTTAGGTTCTTGCGATTGTTTTTTTATTGCCTCGTATGGAATTCTAGGCCGGCAGTACTTGGAATCGTTTGTTTGCAGCAGGACTAAGAATACTTTAGAATCTCGGCAGGTTACCACTGATACAATGACCGCGCCAATCATGGCTTCTCTAGTTCTATGTTACAGTTTATGGAAAATTGAAATTGACGCTGTTCTGCAGTGACAGTAAGATTCGTCTGTATACAACTAACGGAGATATACATGTATTGCGTAGAGCTGGTGAACTATCTAATACGCCCACCCCAGGCTTCATGGAACGGAGCAAGAATAACATTAGTTACAACTTGCGATCACGTACGGTAATTCTGTAAGGTACACAGACTGTTATCCCCACACTGCCATCCTTTCTCTGATTGGTCGTTCTTGTGGTTTTCGAGCAACGCAATACACCTCCACATACAGCTCTGCGCTAAAAATCACTAGATTTTTCACCGAATGAACACGTATGGGACTTGGTGAAGCGAAAACTTATTCGTCCTCAGCGGACTGCAACAACGATTGCCGCATTGCGACAAACGGATGAACGTCGTTGGGACACTACATGCAAAATGCCATTTTGCACCTTTTTGATCGTTCGCATGTGAGACTGCGTGCCTGCATTGACTGTAGTCCAGGATACACTCTCCATTGGAATGGTTGTAGAGGCACCCATTTCTGTTATGTGAAATATGGTCTGACCGAACTGCCGCCCACTTGTCAGTAAAGTATTCCTGTTCTTTAGTGTGGTACATTTTCTTTTCTGGCAGTGTATATTGCTGACATATATTTTTTACGTACCTTCCGCTCATTTCCCATTTGCTAATGTGATCATTTCTCAACATGACGTAATAAATTAATTTGTTTAATGATTGAAGGCACAAGTCTCCCTTCAAGCCACATAGTGTAATTCCCGTCCTGCAATACTGCATACACAATCGGATCAAACGTACCCACACATACATTAGCGCACATGCGTGTCCATGATTTGCCTTCACTTGAATTGTGTTGCGGAGACTTTGAATTAGGTGTCTGGATGTCTGTCAAGTGATGCAATCAAATGTTAAAATATTTGTAAATTTATGGGACTTAACTACTCTGGTTATAAGTTTCTAGGCTTACAAAAAACTTAAACTAACCTATAATAAGGACGACTAATACACTCATGCCCGAGGGAGGACTCGAACCTCCGACGGCGAGCAGCGGTGCGCTACACTGCTAGGCGCCTTGAAACGCTCGGCCACTACACCGCGGCTTAAGCGATGCCAGAACATTCTATCTGAAGAGCCGAATCCAGAGAAATTAGTGATGCTGGATGCTCGGATATGCATAGAGGTCAACGTTTAACTGATTCCAAAGGTGTTCAACTGGGTTCAGATCGCTAGACAAGCAAACTTAGTTCAGGAGTGTTTATTGTCAACCTCAAAGACAGGGAGTTTGCCATAGTGATACAATTGTCATCACCGAATTGTTCTTCTACAGCTCGCAGTACAAAATGTGCCGAATTAAAAATGTTCGTAAGCTTAATATGGAGAAGACCATCTCCTCAGTACTTCGCTATTGACATCGTCCGCAATTACAGGTGACGTACTTGAGGTATTAGGCCAACGCAAATTCCTCCATCACATTTTTACTTCAAGCGACTTGTTTCTAGTACTCTACAGGGCTTCTCTATTCACACTACTCTAAACATCGCTTAGAACTAACTGCATTGATTTAGGCGAATGAAGAAGGATGGAAGAATAAGGTTTAACGTCCCGCCGACAACGGGTCGTATGAATAAAAAGGAGAATGTACTTTACTCCTAGAATTTCGAAGAACTTTCTAAGATTCGTATAAAGCCAGTCGGAGATATACTTCATCTGAGAATGTATTCAGCTTGAGTAAGGGGTTGAGCGAAGTTTTTCAACGCGAAGCAAATAACATTTTATAATTCCTTATGAATAAAACTAGAGAAATTTCTCTCAATCGGAGAAAATTCTCTGTTTTCTGAAGTGATCTCTGTAGCATACTTCGATCTGAGTTACTTTTGTTGGTTTATAATGAAAATGACAGAATTTGTGTAACACAGAGGCAAAAAATGATAATGTAGAGGTAGTCTGAAGAAATATAGGAGAATTTAAAGAAGTTTATACAAATAAAAGAATGAAAACTTTAATTTTTTGGTGAATCGCTTCCTTCACGAAAATCATTACAGTGACACTTCATTACATATAGCGACGAGAGTGATCACAGTAGAGTTTTTTCATTATCGACATTGAAATGAAGCACAAGTAGATTTAGCCGTTTTATTGGAGTGCGTATTCACAATTGCAAATTATGCTTAGAAATAGGGGCTATTAATACGGCCATATCAGTAACTAATTTCAAATGATGTACATCTCAGGACTTCACAGTCTGTATCACACAAAATGAATATTGCTGCAATACTGACGACTTGTCTTTCGTGCTGCTCTTGTTAATTCTACTGGTTGACCTATTTAAGATACGTATACTGACATCGTAAATCTTAATTTTTGCCATTTTAGAGGTAAGAAGACACGACAGAAAAATTAATAACTGATTAATTATAAACCTAGCGGACTATTTCTCGTAACAAAACCGTACGGGCTATCGCTTAATACTTATTAACAAGCAGAGCATTGGGCGTCATATAATATTACCGATTTCTAACAGTGGCCTCCATGTGACTTAGAAATTTCTGAGAGTGCACGATTAGAGTAAATTAGGTGGAAGATAATGAATGAGGAGGTGGTTGTAGGTTTGCCGAACAAAAGGCTGGTGGAAAACACTGACAAGACGAAAGGGGAGGATGACAGGATATCTGGGAATGATCTAAGAGGAGGGAGCTTTAGAGGGTGAAAACTGTAGGAGAAGGCAAAGCAAGTAACTGAGGACGCAGGGTGGAAGTGCGTGCTACTCTCAAGAAGTTGACGCAGTACCGGAATTCATGGCGAGTCGCCTGAAACCGGCCATAAGACTGATGAGTACAAAAAAAAAAAAAAAAAAAAAAAAAAAAAAAAAAAAAAAAAAAAAAAAAAAAAAAAAAAAAGCTTTTGGTTACAGAAATAGCCCTGGTGTTGCGCCCTGACATAGAGGGGGGCGACGTAGCAAAGATAGCACCTGCTCAGCAAACCAGCACATCGTTCACCCGCATTAGAACTCTAACCAGGCAACCACAATTTCACAACGTTTGTGAACTACTCACCATTTTAGGGAAAAATACAATCGTCAATGAAACGGCTCTGAAGACTTTTTCTTCATTTCAGATATTTGAACTACTGTCGAAGTGGGAGTAATTTCGTGACTGACATTAGCAAGAACGCATTCTACCTGAACAGTATAATCCACGAGACTGAGTTTTCGCATTACAGCGGAGTGTGTGCTGATTTGAAACTTGCTTACAGATTTAAGGTTTGTTTATGAATGTAATTCGATCCTGGCATCTTTGTATTTTGCGGGTAAGTATTCTAATTACTTTGTTTTATCGGACCTCTGAGCTATCCATTACAACCATCTGCGCTATTTCTACTTGAGGCTTCATCAGCGAGTGAGTATTTTTAGTGTAAAAAGAAATCCAGCATGAATTGTCGGTACTTTTAATCATCCGCCTTCGTTTAGATATGGTTTCGGTAGAGAAAAGGAGAAGCCTGTCTGCTCGTGGTGTAAATTAAATGTGGCGTGCCTTGATAAAATGACTTTGTCTTCTGGTGAAATAACATCAACTAAAAATATTTCTCTTTCATTAAGACGAATAATAACTTCTGCCCGAAGAAAAACTTAAAAGGAAAAACTGCAAGAATAACGTGGGCTTGACGAACTGAGTTGTATTACATTAAAGGAAACGTTGATTTATATGTACACAATAATGGTGAAGACTTTATAAGTAAAGTAGCACAATGTTTAAAATGTTTTCTTCAGTTTTTGCTATATAATAATAATGCTGCAAGCTATAGAAATAAGGCGAATGTGTTCATAATTATGCGCCAAGCAGTAAGTACCAATCAGCAGAGTACGGCACCAGTATTACCTGCAGCATTACCAGTTACGAAACTCGCAGAAAACAGAAAAGGTAGTCGTCAGCTATCCTTGACGTCAAGGGTGTAACAGGAAAGCCCCAGTGTGAAAGTATACTTTATTGAGCCTAGGAGATCAAGAAATGTGCGCAACTTCCCTTCTAAACCTGTCCTTTTATGTATTTTCTGTTAATGTACTACATCTAGTCGTTACATTCAGCATGAGCAAGAAATATACTACACAATCCGTTTATCTGACTTGAAATGCGGAAATGCTAATCGTAGCTGCTATGGGAAGTACGCGAAATAGTAATTAGTGCAGAGAACCGGCTTCGTTAATGGACTTATGTATGTACGGATGTGTGTGTGTGTGCGTGCGTGTGTGTGTGTGTGTGAGAGAGAGAGAGAGAGAGAGAGAGAGAGAGAGAGAGGGAGGGAGAGAGAGAGAGAGAGAGAGAGAGAGAGAGAGAGAGAAAGAGAGAGAGAGAGAGAGAGAGAGACCAGAAAAAGAACAAAACAACATTTTACGACAAGAGTAATTGCGCCGTCGGAATTAACTACTGTTTCTTACTGTGTCCAGACGTAGCTGTGAATGTAAACTTGCAAGTTATATCAAATTAGCTTCGTTGCAGCTCTGACTCACTGAGTCGGCTCAGTATTCGTGAAACAGCGACCGCAGGCTCAGGGGTCTACCTGCAAGGTGTTGTCTGCAGCATGGAGCCACAGGCTGGGGATTCTGCCGCAAGGTCTGCTGCCGAATGGGGCCCGATAGTGGAGAGATTAATTATTTGTGAAGTATAGGCGCTATTCTTAACTCATGAGTGCACCAAGTCTGACATATATGGATTAGATGCATTGGAGAATTTGCAACATTGATTATGAATGCTGTCTTTTAGTGTGGGGAAAGAAAATGAAATGCAATAGATACATAAGTTGTTGAATAATTCGACCGAAGAGAAAATCTTGAGTTGGTCAATCGAGTGCATGGGCTCGCTCATAGAACAGAATAACAGCCGATAGATTAGTGTACAACTGTAGTCTAGCTCATTAACACACAACAGTATTCACCCTTGCTTAAGGGCAGCCACAAGGACTTTCGTGGTGTATGGTCACATAGTCATCTAGCACCGCTGACAGAGTGGTAAACGTGAAGTATGGCAAGAATGGTTGGAAGACCCTGAAGGTTTTCGCTGCTTCTCACACGGGTAAGTACCTTTCTTTCGTGCAGTGTGAGTGCTGTGTGTTACGGTATCTATGGTTTTGTTGCTTATAGACTGGATATTTATGTCCTCCTCAAAGTTTTATATCATCATCACATCATCATCATCAACACCAACAGCAGCATTATCAACGCACCAATCGCTAAATTGGCGTAAAAAATACACGCTTGCACTAGGCGGCCGAACTACTCCAGACAGAGTGACCTCATCCAGAAGAAGTTTCAGAAAGGTTTTGGATTCAACACAATTTCACTCATAAGATTACCTACACTGGCCAAAAAATTAGGGGATCATTTAAGATATTTAGGTACTGTAGTACTGTAGTCGGCAGAATGAACTAAAATGGTTCAAAGTCTTTCTGTTGGTTGTACGGAGTGGAGACAACATTACGGCAACTGAGATAGTGGTAATAACAGAAAGTTGCTGTAGAGGGGGTTGGTGTTGACTTGTGTTTGCTCTACCGAACGAATTACACAAGCAGTTGAGTTCAGATAGTGGTGAGCAAGTAGTGCAATGGAACTCAACGTGAGTTACCCAATGCTATGGCATGGAGAGCCATAGGGAGTTCGGATGCGGGCCAGGAAACAGGGAGATGGTTGCAGCTATTGGAGTGTCTCAAAGTTTAATTTCCAGGATATAGACATGATTTCAGACAACAGGAACCGTTGAAAGAAGGCAAGGCCAAGGACATCCACGAGTAACAAAGCAAGAGATGACAGTAATCTCCGATTAACAATCCGTCGAGACAGGTGGCTGAATGCAATTGAAGTGCAACACACCTTTCTGGCAGCAACAAAACGCGCGATATGAACGCAAACAGGCCGAATTTGTCTTCGGGAATGTCACCTCTACCCACGGAGGCCTATGATGTGTGTCCCATTAAAATCACGATACCGTTTAGCTCGCAGAAACTGGGGACAGGAACTTCAGGATTGGACTCGAAACGAATGGTGCCAGGTTCTGTTCACAGATGAGGCAACATTTTGTGTTCAGCTCAGACGTATAGAGACGAGATCCTTCTAACCTTCTGTTGTGCCCTCTGCTGGTGCCAGAGGAGATGGGTTCCTTCTGGTATACGATAACGCTCGTCCCCACAGAGCTGCACTGGTGGACAATATGCTTGAAGCCGAGGAAATTGAACGAATGGAGTGGCGAACTTGTTCACCGGACTTAAACCCGTTTGAACCTGTCTGGGATGCACTTGTCAGACGCATTTCAGCAAAACGAGCACCTCCCACAACGTTTGCAAAGCCAGATATTGCACTCATTTAACACGTTCGCTGCGGTCACCAGTGCAGGCCGCTTACGCTCTAAGCACGTACGTAATATTGACAGCAAAAATAACGTTTGCGCAAGAGCTGGTGCTAGATATAGAAACGCAAGTATGCTTTAGCATCATGTGATAAATGCTGCATGGTGTCTGACGCTTATAAGATTTTATTGTTCACTCTTCCCACTCTTTTTCGGGTTAGAAGGCCCTGGTGTCGGTTGTTTCAACGCCATTGCAAACAATGCACAACACAGACAACTAAAGACGAAAACACACAACTGCAGACAAGAAAAAGTTGCTTGATATTTCATTGGTGTGGCTTGTACTGAGTGCACAGCCGAACAACTGAATTGAGTACTCAGCTAGCGAACGCGCCGCTTATAAGCTCTGGCTTGTTGATCGCGAAAACGATTATAAGCTTCGGCAGCTCTAGCGTGATCACGGAAACGCTTATAAGCGTCAGCCGCAGCGAACGTGTAAAGAATGGCTGAATATTCCTCAAGAGATGATTGACACCCTCATACTATCCATGCCACGCAGCAGGTGTGCAACTGCACTGGATGTCCGAGGTGATCACACCTCCAATGGTGCCTTGATCTAAAAGCCATGTAAAAGTTTAGTAAACATTTGAGACAGCAAAATATAGTACTGTATCGCACTCAGATTACAATAGTAACCAATATCTGAGTAAAATTTGATCGCCAAATGATTTTTACTCGACCGCCTCGGGGTTGACAGCAAACCACCGGTGTCCGCTAGTGACCTCGCGTACGGAGGCTGTTGCTAGCTCCAATAAAAGGGCAGAACGCTATCGCGAGTACGTGCTGGAAATAAAGCTATCAGCCTTGAGACAGCTGCAGCGGGCGGCCAGCAGCGACTGCAAATGTCAGGCGCCTAGCTGGAATGTCGCCGGGAATGTAGAACGGATCCGTTAGCGGCCTCCCCGCTAGATAACGCACCGCAGCATTGCAGGCGCACGCCAGCCACGCGGCTGGGAGACTGTCGCGCCGCGCCGCAGCGGCCCGGGGTCACGAGAAAGCTGGCAGCCGCGCGTGCTGCTCATACGGCTGGCTCCACTCGGCTTATCTTCCACTGTAGGCCCTACTGTCCACTACCACTGCGGCAAAACTACTGACTTACTTCATTTGAGTTTATACACTATGGCCTATCCAAAATGCAACAGTAAGAAGGATCGGAGGTATCACACAAATAATACAATTCCTTGAGACAACATTGTCTCGTTATACCAAAGGTATTAAACATAAGGAGAGGCATTGAATTAAAATTTATGCTGTGACCAGGATTCGAACCCGGGACCTTTTACTTACTAAGTAGGTGCTTTAGACCACTTTTTTATTTTATTTTATTTATTTTTTTATTTTTTTATGGGTAGTTCTGTTCATTGTGGACGCTGATCGTATTTGTTCGTTAATGTTTAAAGTGTTCGTGGCTCAGATTTTTTATTACACGGGGCGTTGAGCCCCCTGACCGGGCGCGTTGAGCCACGGAGCCCGGCAAACCACTCAGAAAACACAGCGCTGTAGCCGAAGCAACTACACATACTGTCTTAAATCACGTCTCCCTCCACACCACATACTTTAATTCTACCTCATGTTCCCTGTGAAATGCGTATCAAATTGCCAGGGCTCTCCTACATTGGAACAGCACCCCAGCAGAGAACGCGAATAGGAACTATACCGCCTAAAGCACATACCTAGTAAGTAGGACGTCCCGGGTTCGAATCTCGGCCACAGTATAAATTCAATGCCTCTCCTTATGTTTAATACCTTTGGTATAACGAGACAATGTTGTCTCAAGTTATTTGTTGATATTCATATCACCTTGGCCTGAGGAAGAAGGCGTGGTAGTTCCTATTCGTGTTCTTTGCTGGGGTGCTATTCCAATGTAGGAGAGCCCTGGCAATTTGATACGCATTTCACATGGAACAGGAGGCAGAATTAACGTATGTGGTGTGGAGGGAGACGTGCTCTAAGACAGTCCATGTAGTTGCTTTGGATACAACGTTGTGTTAGCTGAGTGGTTAGTATAGGGTAAAAGTGGCGGTCGCACTAGACTTTTTTTTTTTTTTTTTTTTTTTTTTTTTTTAATTTTTTAATTTTTGGTAATCGAGATGTTTAGGTTTATGTGGGATATAGTAGTTAGGCGCCAACGCCTGAAGTGGAAAAGATAAGCCAAAAAGAAAAATAAAGTGGTCTAAAGCACCTACCTAGTAAGTAGGAGTTCCTGCGTTCGAATCTCGGCTAAGGCATAAATTTTAATTCAATGCCTCTCCTTATGTTTAAACTCAATTCATTTGGGAGATGATACACTGAATAAACATCTGATGGTTGAAAGTACGAACCCATGTGGAGTGAGAAGATGATAAAATTAATACTGATAAGCAGAAGATCTGACGTATGGGTCACCGATTACGATCGAATTTTGCATCGAGTTTCAATATTGAATATAAAGGCCGAGAGAAGTGGCGTAGTGGTAACACACTGGACTCGCAATCGCGAGGACGGTGGTTCAAATCGACGTCCAGCCATCCAGATTTAGGATTTCAGTGATTTCCATAAATCACTCCAGGGAAATGCTGGGATGGTTCCTTTCAAAAGGACACGAGCGATTTCCTTCACCATCCTTACCCAAACGATCCAAGCGTAAGCTCCTCCTCTAATGACTACGCTGTCAACGAGGCATTAAACACTAATCTTCCTTCCTTCTTTGAATATAAAGAGCCAAGCGTTTCGGCTTTTTGCTATTCACTCAGCAGTTTTTGAAAAAAATCAAGCTGATGATACAAAATCGCTTTTTCACTGCTATACATCGAAATATCGTCTGAATATGAGCATTTGTTACCGGTATATACGGGTCAAAAGATGAAGACGTACAAATAATTAACGGTTTTCTGTTTTCGTGCTTGGGTAGTCGTAAACATGATGGACTTTCCGAGCGCCGTCACCGGTCAAGCCGTGTGCAGTGGCTTAACGCGCTCGGTCAGAGGGCTCAAAGCTCTCTGTAATAATAATAATAAATAATTAAGCCAAATAGACGACGAACAACCCAGAACTAATAGGAACAAACGACAAAATATTCAAATGTTTACCAATCTATCGGACTCAACTGCGTGGTTATTAGTCCGTAACTTACAAACTACTTAAAGTAAAGTAACCTAAGGACAACAAAAACACTCATGCCCGAGTGGGGACTCGAATACCCGACTGCGAACGGTCGCGCGCACCGCGTCCTTGTCAGGCCCCTGTGCGCACAGCTAATCCGCCGCGGCAGGACAAACAACTTCAAAGCATCAATCTATTTGGAAGAAAAAAAAAAAAAAGCTATCGAGTGCTTGGACTGCCAAACCATGCACCCACGTGTTTGATAGCGTTCTGATACTTGTAATTCCTTTTCTTATCTTATTTTCAAGTAGAGCATCGGGAAGTGCGATTAGCATTCAATTAAGTCTTCAGCAATGTAGATCAGGTATGTTTTCCACGAACGATATCTCGGACAACATGTGAATGTGGCAATATGTTTTTCGTGTGTGGTGCACGGTATGAGAAATATTTGTGATCTGGTTGTTTTTAATGATAAGTTTCACCTCACTGGCTGTGAGAACGCTGACGTATAGACGGCTAGTAATTGGAATTACAGTATCATGTACTTTAGCAGTTTTTTTAATTTCATATATTTTTACTTTTAATGTTTTTGCACTGCGTATCACCAATAAAACAGCTGTAAACAGATAATACATGTAACTGAATATTAATCACACTTTTAGATCATCTACTTCAAAATAAGGCCAGAAAAGGTATTACAAATATGAGGATATGATCCAATACGTTGAATTACTATGATGGAGGTTCGAACCTGGAACCACGGTTTGACAGTCCAAGCCAAGGACAGCTCGACCGGCGACGGCGCTCGGAAAGTTGCTCACGTTTACGAGTGCCCAAGTTACAGCATGAAAACACAAAAACTTTAAGTACTCGAACGTAATTAACTTTTGATCCCATAAATGTAAGTAAAATATGCTCATCTTCAGACAATCTTTCGATGTTTACCGTTGAAAAACCGATTTTCCGCTATCAACTTTGATCTAGATTTTTTTCAAAAACTACTGAGTGTCTAACAAAAAGCCGAAACACGTGTCTCCCCACATTCAATACAGAACATCGATGAAGAATTTGATCTAAATTGGTTAATTACGTGTCAGGCCCTCTCCTTGTCAGTGTAGGTGACATTGATAGCTATTGACGCCGCGGCATTGAAACATCTACAGCTACATATATCTACATACATACTCCGCAATCCATCGTAAGGTGCGTGGCGTAGAGTACACTGTACCATTCCTATTCCACTCCCAAAAAGAACGAGGAAAAAAAGAATGCCTATATGCCTCCGAACGAGCCCTAATTTCTGTTATCTTGTCTTTGTTATCACTACGCGAAATGTAAGTAGGCGGCAGCAAGATCGTACTACACTCAGCTTCAAATTCCGGCCCTCTAAATTTCCTCAACAGAATTTCACGAAAAGAACGTCGTCTTTCTTCCAACGATTCCCAACTGAGTTGCCGGAGCATTTCTGTGACACTCGCGCATTGGTCGAACCTACCAGGAACAAATCTAGCTGCTCGCCTCTGAAGTGCTTCTACGTCTTCCTTTAAACTGATCTGCTGCGGGTCCCAAACACTTGAGCAATACTCAAGACGTAGTCGCACAAGCGTTTTATACACGGTCTCCTTTACAGGTGAAGTAATCTTCCCAAAATTCTCCCAATAAACCGAAGTCGGCTGTCCACCTTACTCACAACTGTCCTTACATGTACGTTCCATTTCATATCGCTCTGCAATGTTACGCCTAGATATTTGAACGACGCGACAGCATCAAGAAGCTCACTACTGATGCTGTATTCGAACATTATGGGATTGTTTTTCCTACTCAAGCGCATCACCTTATATTTATCTACATTGAGAGCTAGCTACCATTCTTCGCACCAACTAGAAATTTTGTCTAAGTCATTCTGTATGCTATTACTGTCAGTTAAAGACGATACACTCCCATACACCACAGCATCATCAGCAAACAGCCGCAAATTACAAGTTACTCTGTCCATCAGATCACTTACATAGATAGAAAATAATAGCGGTCCTATCGTTCTATTACTTAGGAAGTCTTCCAGCCAGTCAAAAATCTGTGAACCCGTGAAACAAAAAGGCTTTGCATGTGTTGCTGGAGTATAGCAGTACACGTTGCTCCCACGTATTGCCATATATGATCTGCCGTAGCTGCGGGTGCTGCAGTTCCGGAATCATTGACAGGACTTTTTCGATAGGCGAGAGATTGATGGGCGAGGTAAGGCGAAAGACACCGCAAAACACGCGGAAAGACTTTAATCCAACAGTAGTGGCTGTGCAGGACGGATCCCGATTCTGGCTGCACCACACGATGTTCGGATTATAGTAGGGAGACACTGCGGTGAAGGGCTGCTGAACTTTGGCTTACGCACAGCCATACGAGTGCTGCACCCGGTGTTTGGAACATGAGGAACTCGTCACCACACGTGGCACACATTGTTCAAGACTTCTTCGTTGCCAGTCGGATTGCACTGCTTCCTTGGCCTGCCTGGTCTCCCAATCACTCTCGATGGTTGCGGAACAACTGTCGCTGCTACACCACATCAGCTCTGACAGTAAGTGTACTAGAAATCGACCTGTCCGAGTAATTCTACATTTGAAATACGCATTTAATCACTAAATACTGGGGGGAGTTGGACAATAAGTTTCTCCTTTCGATTGTGGGCAAAGTTGTGTATGAAAGGAAAAAATACAATAAGACTTAAAGATAAGACAAACCTTTAGTTATCTACGTAATTTCCAACTACACTCCTGGCCATTAAAATTGCTACACCACGAAGATGGTGTGTTACAGAAGCGAAATTTAACCGACAGGACGAAGATGTTGTGATATGCAAATGATTAGCATTTCAGAGCATTCACACAAGATTGGCGCCGGTGACTACACCTACAACGTGCTGACATGAGGAAAGTTTCCAACCGATTTCTCATACACAAACAGCAGTTGACCGGCGGTCCCTGGTGAAACGTTGTTGTGATGCCTCGTGTAAGGATGAGAAATGCGTACTATCAAGTTTCCGCCTTTGATAAAAGTCGGATTGTAGCCTATCGCGATTACGGTTTATCGTATCGCGACATTGCTGCTCGCGTTGGTCGCGATCCAATGACTGTTAGCAGAATATGGAATCGGTGGGTTCAGGAGGGCAATACGGAACGCCGTGCTGGATCCCAACGGCCTCGTATCACTAGCAGTCGAGATAACAGTCATCTTATTCGCATGACTGTAACGAATCGTGCAGCCACGTCTCTATCCCTGAATCAACAGATGTGGACGTTTGCAAGACAACTACCATCTGCACGAACTGTTCGACGACGTTTGCAGCAGCATGGACGTATCAGCTCGGAGACTATGGCTGCAATTACCCTTGACGTTGCATCACAGACAAGAGCGCCTGTGATGGTGTACGCAACGACGAACCTGGGTGCACGAATGGCAAATCATCATTTTTTCAGACGAATCCAGGTTCTGGTTACAGCATCATGATTGTCGCAGCTGTGTTTGGCGACATCGCGGTGAACGCACATTGGAAACGTGTATTCGTCATCGCCATACTGGCGTATCTCCCGGCGTGATGGTATGGGGTACCATTGGTTAGACGTCTTGGTCATCTCTTGTTCGCATCGACGGCACTTTGAACAGTGGCCGTTACATTTCAAATGTTTTACCACCCGTGTCTCTACCCTTCATTCGATCCCTGCGAAACCCTACATTTCAGCAGGATAATGCACGACCGCATGTTGCAGGTCCTGTAAGGGCCTTTATGGATACGGAAAATGTCCGACTGCTGCCCTGGCCAGCACATTCTCCAGATCTCTCACCAAATGAAAACGTCTGGTCAATAGTCGTCGAGCAACTGGCTCGTCACAATACGCCAGTCACTACTCTTGATGAACTGTGGCATCGTGTTGAAGCTGCTTGGGCAGCTGTACAAGTACACTATTCAAACCTCTGTTTGACTCAATGCCCAGATGTATCAAGGCCGTTGTTACGACCAGAGGGGGTTGTTCTGGGTACTGATTTCTCAGGATGTATGTACCCAAATGAAAATGTAAGCACATGTCAGTTCTAGTATAGTATATTTGTCCAAGGAAACCCGTTTATCGTTTGCATTTCTTCTTGGTGTAGCAATTTTATGGCCAGTAGTGTACGATGAGACATTTGTCATACCGCTTTATAAGCTTCAAAATGTCTTCCAATAAAAATCAGGGCCTTGCATATGGAAGAAGCATTGAACGGTTATGGAGTGGAAACATCCGTCATCATCTGTCCGAAAGACGTTCAAAAGCTCTCCGTCTGAAGGTAAAAAAGCGTTACTCACAGTTTTCTGGGACGGCCAAGGAATTTTGTTGCTGGACATTTTGGAGGATGCAACCGTACATACTGCGTGGTACTGTGCCACTCTGTCGAATTCGGAAAAAGCGGCCTGGCCTTCTCATATCTGGCGTTCCGCTGTTGGATGACAATACGAAACAACACTCAGCGACGGTAACGCAAGACCATACTGCAACTCTTGGTTGGGAATGCCTACACCATCCGTCGTACAGTCCCGACCTTACAGCAAGTTACTTCCATCTGTTTCCATCTCGGTGGAATGCGCTTTGCAGGCCGCGGTGGCCCAGGGGACTGAGGCGCTTCAGTCACGGTCTGCACGGCCACTACGGTCGGGGGTTTGAATCCCCCCTCGGGCATGGATATTTGTGCCGTCTTTAGTATAAGGTAGTTCATAAGTAGTTTGTAAGTTTAGGGACTGATGACCCCGTAGTTATGTCCCATAAGATTTACAAACATTTGAACATTTTTTGAATGCGCTTTGGAAGCCATACTGACGTCAAACAAGCCGTTCACTGCTTCTTCCGTATTCAACGCCCCGAGTTTTTCCTAGACAGCTTTTTGAAGCTTATAAAGCGGTATGACAAGTATCTCAATTTACTTGGAAACTATGTAGAAAAATAAAGATAGGCTTATCTTTAATGTCTCATTATATCTTTTTACTTTTGTGATATAACAGATACAGAGGGAAGCTGATTGTTTCCATGTGAAAGGCGGGTTTTTCCAGGGTGTTGGGTTCCGCAGCCGGCCGGCTACCAGTTTGTACCTAGTGAATGGATACAGCAGGTAGTCAGGTTTTTCCTAACGTGGTCGGAAACCGGAAGCAACTCTCTTGAATGAGCGAGGGCGGCTAATCCAGAATGCAACTGAAATACAATATAGCCACATACATTATTATAAAAATCCACATAAAATCAGGGAACGATCATACGACAAATATAATTATCTGAATGGATTCAGGAGACTTGGTGGAACCAAACGCCGTAATTGCAATTTCAATATCCCTTATAGACAAAAAACCGACAAATTTCAGTACTATAATAATAATATTGTAAGACTTATATTTACAATTATTTATAGGTAGTGTTTATCAGTAACAGTTTAAGAAGAAAATGGACAGCATTGCACCACGATACCTATATTAAAAAACGTGCCACGTTATTTCCGTAGTCTTTCAATAAACTTTATTTTACTATCTTGTTCCGCTTTTCGTTGAGGTAGTAATATTCTTGTGTCAGAACATAGATTCCACCATAGAAACACAAAACATGAACCCATCAAAGAGAATTACATTTATATATGTATTTTATTATATTTAATACTATTCTTAGTAACGTCCTCTTTATGTTGCAGACTGCCACATATATATTTCATGGCCGATGGCCGATAGTAGATATGCAGCAGATAATTGATATATAAACAATTATAAGTATTCATGGACAAGAACTTAATATATTTGTATAAAAAGCCATTATAAATTAAATATTAATTGTGTAACTATATTTCGACGGCGGCAGTATATTTGAACAGTGAGACGCACGCTTAATGACTATCTGAGCAAAGAGCTTCAGTCTCAACAGTTTTTTAATATCGTTAAATATATATTTGTTTGCTAAATGTAAACAACATTTGTAGGTAGGTGGTCAAATAATTTAATTCTGTGATATTCAAATGTATAATATTTTCGAAGGGAAATTGTATTTTAAAGATGAGGCGTTAGGATATGCGGAAGGATACAAATTTGGAAGCAGGAAGATCACGCTTTCGAACGCTTGGGAAGGGACTCGTAACTTGGACGCGGTGTGAAAAGTTGTGATGCTGGGTGGTCTGACGCCGCGTTACAAACTTGTGATTTGAAGAGACATGCATGTGTGGACTTAGAAAATTTACGGGACTGTGACTGAAGAACTTAGTCTCTGATCAAAAGTGATAAGGTAAGCACTATAGTAAGGCTGTGGAACTGTGATAATTCAGTAATCGTGTACTCGTGTGATAACAAACTGTGTTTTATAACAAATACTTTAATCGCGGGTTAATTTGGAATTTGTTCGATGGACTACACTAATTTACGAGTGATAATTAGCAACTTTTACTGTCGAGTGCGTGTGATATTTATTGTGCCTCTCATGAACGATAGATGGGGAAATATTCAGTTATTTACCGATGTATAAGTCGGATCACCTCCGCATTTTCATGTCCAAACTCAGTAATAAACTTCATTTATAAAGAATTACTTCGTGAGTGAACCACTTCTTTACCTTAGAATCCATTTTGATGTTTATTAAGAAGTTTAATTTATGTTTGTTTAAATATATTTTCTCGTCATCATATCCAGATTGATTAGACTGGCTAAACTGCAGATTAATTATTCATCTTGTTTAAAGAAATTGGCTAGCTGTTTAGGGCATAGAAGCTGACATACATAACTCACCCCTATGTACAGAGACAACGAGCTATAAACCTTTTACTACCATTAGCTATGTATTGCCACAGACAAATATATAATCTGTGGTATTGCCTAATTCTTATTGGTGAGTACCGATAGGAAGGTTGCATGGTGATGATGACGATAACGACGGCGTTGAACAAAATGGTCAACAGTGCACTAAACTGGTATCAACCTACAAATTTCGTGGTTTGAATGATGGTAAAGAAGTAAAATTTCTGCGACCATTACTCAGTGTCACGTATGAGCCGCCGGCCGAAGTGACCGAGCGGTCTGCGGCGCGCCAGTCACAGTCTGCACAGCCGCTACGGTCGGGGGTTCGAATCCCCACTCGCGTTTGGATGTTTGTGCTGTCTTTAGTGTAAGGTAGTTCATAAGTAGTTTGTAAGTTTATGGACTGATGACCCCCCAATTAAGTCCCTTAAGCTTAACAAACAAACAACATATGAGCCATTATCTTCAGAATTGTGTGGTATGTCGGCAGATGCGCGATTCTTATAAAATTCATCAATTCAAATTAATAACGTCGTTGAGACACAACAAACTACAACCAAATACTCAGGTTTGTTGGTAGTTAATTTTTAATTAGTCGCTGTACTCATTCTGTCGTCTTTGTAAAACTGTTCAAATGTTTGTAAAGATTAAGGGACTTAACTGCGGGGTCATCAGTCGCTAAACTTACAAAGTACTTACGAACTACCTTATACTAAAGACGACACAAACATCCATGCCCGAGGGGGGATTCGAATCCCCGACGGGGAACGGCCTAGAGCATCGGAGAATAGCGCCTCAGTGCGCTTGGCCACTCCACTGCGCCCGTCTTCGTAGATATCATTGTTACATTTTCTGGTTTGAGGATAGTGGTGATATCAGTAGGAAAATGTTTCTACGTACTTAGCTGCACTAAACAACTTGATAGTGTTAATAATGATTCTAAAGAATTACCTTTGTCTGCCTTTGTGATAGTCGCTATATACATCATAAGAAAATAATGAATGATTAAAATCATTTTTGATGGTGAGTTGTACGAGCAAGATGGGGAGTTTCTGATAACTAACTTCTGGAGGTGACTGAAAATTTCAATGGCTGAAGCGCTTCATTATAATGATGATCCTTAGATGCAGTCCACCACAAGTTCGGTATGTATGAGCTACTATAGCGGGTTTGTAGGTTGGTGGTAACAGTGGAGAGCGAGGGTAAAGGCATCAGATTGAGGCACTTGTGATTCCTATGATATCACGAATGTTACTACTCTACTTGTCACGCGTTATACGCCCTTCATTTAAGTTGGGTGTGTGGCTGGACGATTTGGAATGCTGGAATGGGCATTTGCCTGTTGTGCAGCGCATACATTGAGAGGAAGCCTTCGTGCTCTGATATCTAAATGAAGTTGACCAGGTTCCCTGACCCTGCAAGTCCAACTAACTCTGGCGTTGCACTCCTGAGATGAATGACGCATTCTTTTTATGTTCTTTTGCAAATATCAGTGATCCGTAGAAGTATCCTGTGATAGTCTCTTCAAATGACTAACTGAGACAGTAGCACCACCAAATAATTTTATGGGGATAACATCTAGAAAGTTTTGCAGAATGATCTGAATCTAATGGAAAAGTTTTATGGTCTACAGTCTACATATACATCTACATACATACTCTGCAAATGTGCTCAATACCATTACTAGTTACTTGTTTTCCTCTTCCACTCCCCTATAGAACGAGGGAAAAACGAATGCCTGTATGCATATGTGCGAGCCCTAATCTATCTGATTTTATATTTGTGGTCTTTACGCGAAATGTCGGTTGGCGACAGTAGAATCGTTCTGCAGTCCGCTTCAAATCCTGACCCTTTAAACTTCTTCAACAATGTTTCTCGAAAAGAACGTCGCCTTCCCTTCAGCGACTTCCATCTGATTTCCCGAAGCATTTTAGTAACACTCGCGCATTGACGAATAAACTAGTTACAAAAGCTAGGCCTCGACCTCTGAACTGCCTCTATGTCCTCTTTTAAACCGATCTGGGGTGAATCCCAAAAACTTGAGCAATACTCAAAACGGGGTCGTACAAGCGTTTTGTATGCGGTATCTTTACAGACGAATGAAACATTCCCAAAATTCTCCGAAGTCCATCATTCGCCTTTCCACGACTGTCCTTATATGCTCGTCCTATTTCATATCGCTGTACAGTGTTACGCCTGGATACTTAATTGACGCGACCCTGTCAAGAAGCACACTACTAATGCTGTATTCGAACATTACGGGATTCTTTCTCCTGCTCATCTGCATCCCGCATCTTTCACAGTCATTCAATGATGACACCCTGCTGTGCGCCACAGCATCATCAGCAAACACCCGGAGATTGCAACTCACTCTGTCCGTCAAATCATTTATATTGATAGAAAATAATAGCGGTACTATCAAATTTCCCTGACGCTCCCCTGACGATACCCTACTCTCTGATGAACACTCGCCATCGAGGACAACATGCTGGGTTCTATTACTTAAGTAGTCTTTGAGCGACCACTACGGTCGGGGGTTCGAATCCCCCCTCGGGCATGGATATTTGTGCCGTCTTAGTTCGTAAGTAGTTCATAAGTAGTTTTTAAGTCCCATAAACTATACAAACAAAACAAACAAGTACAGTCTTTGAGCCACTCACATATTTGGATACCTATTCCATAGGCTCGTACCTTCGTTAGTAGTCTCTAGTGCGATACCATGTCAAACACCTTTCGAAAACCGAGAAATGTGCAGTTTGCCTGTTGCCCTTCATCTGCAGTTCGCAAGGTGTCATGAGAGAAAAGGACAAGTTGAGTTTCGCACGATCGATGCTTCCCAAAGCCGTATTGATGAATGGTCAGCAAGTTTTCCGTCTCAAGGAAATTTTTCTATATTGGAATTCTACAGCAACCTGATGTTAATGATCTAGGTCTGTAATTTTGTGCGTTCGGGAGTTATCTGCACCTTTTTCCAGCAGCTTGGAACTTTGGTATGACTCTTGGTGTCTATTGGTAGGTCATATTATTTCTCTGTGACCTAGTCTTTGCCTTTTTACTGCCAATCAATCAATACAAGATCGATCGGTCACACAAAGTTATACTGATTGGACACCACGACTGTCGGATGTTACTCTGTTGACTAGTTATCTGTAAATATAACTGAAGAGAGGATTTTACAGAGAAAAAGTTAGCTTAAGACACGTATTAGCCACACGAATTATGGGCAGTGTCGTCTGTTTAGACTTCCACACGCCGCATCTAGATATTAAACAATTTACACATGTTAATATCCAGCCAAGATCGTGATCTATTTTAGCGATAATTGGGCAATAAAGACTTCTTGGGCAGGATTTCACAGCTCTGATGATAGTGACAAGATACGACGAAACCGGTTAACAATTGAATATTCAATACTTGATCTTGGCTCGATACTAACAGGATTGCTCTAGATATAATATCTGAGATCATTGGAGGAAGTATTCTGAAGTCACTGGCGGAACGTTTCAACATAGTAGTACTAAATTGCTTACTTACTTTTGCTATGTCCCGTATATATATATATATATATATATATATATATATATATATATATATATATATTGAGAACTGTAGTTTATTTCCACTGAGTATTATAAATATATTTGTATCAGTATTTTAACTACTAATTTTCACTTCACGTACTTAAATACTTATTATTCCACCGAGCGAGGTGGCGCAGTGGTAACGCACTGGACTCACATTCGGCCTCCAGATTTAGGTTTTCCGTGATTTCCCTAAATCACTCCAGGCATATGCCGGGATGGTTCCTTTCAAAGGGCACGGCCGATTTCTTTCCCCATCCTAACCCAAAAACTCTGAGCGTCAGCTCCGTCTCTAATGGCCAAGCTGTCGACGGGACGTTAAACCCTAAGCATCCATCCAGTTATCATTCCATCTGTGCAAAAGGAATCTAGTTTAGAAGGTCAAGCGAAGTAAATATGGTACATTAAAAAGTGAGAGATAACGAATACACATTATATTCGTAATGTACTGATGGTTTTGAATGTATTTGTGAAATGTATTTTTTTAAAGTATTTCCTATTTCCTAAAAGTTTATAGCAGCTACAGAGGCGGAAACCGTTAAATTCGATACACACTGTTGCAATGTGATTTGGTCTGCCGTTGTACATTCTGAAAGCATTGACAGTATACAACTTTAGGTTTATGATTTAAATAAACTGGCCTTTTACAGAATGGCGTTATTCGTGTAGTTGATGTTACGAAGTACTGTTAGCATCGCGCTGTTGCTGTTAAATGCACCTGCGCACTCAATTCTAGCAAGTGCAAAAAGACAAAATTGACCGACATGCGGTTAGTGCGGCGGGAAACTTGAGATGACTTGGAGAGGTCGCTATAACTTCCAGGAAAACACGACAGCGACGGAGGAAAAAAACACCGGTCGGCCGTAGTGGCCGAGCGGAGTCCGATACTCATGCCGCTCCTTGGAGAAGGGCAAGGGGTAGTAGTTTACGGCGTGGCAGTCACGGTCTGAATGGTCGGGATTCGAATCCCCCCTCGGGCATGAATGTTTGTGCCGTCTTTAGTATAAGCAAGTTCATAAGTAGTTTGTATGTTTAGGGATTCATGACCCCGTAGTTAAGTCCCATAAACTCTACAAAGATTTGAACATTTGAAGAAAACATCCAGTCTCCCAGAGACCTACGAACTGACGTCTTAAGCGAGAAGGTGAGTAAGATAGTAACTTGAGGCAGGTCTTCGAAACTATGATATCGTGTATGTACCAAAGATGACATTTTCATCTGAGAGAGGACTTACACTAAGAAAAGATATAATTACTTTGCTTCGTCATCTATCACTAGAAAATATAGCCAACAAGTGCGGAAACCACTTGAGATAACGGTGCAAATTTGCAAAGTAAACAAGCCTTGGTGTTACATAGTCAGAGATACTGGAAGGAGGAAGGAAGGAAGCTTTGAGTTTAACGTCCCGTCATTAGAGACGGAGCTAACGCTAGGCCGTCCCCTTTGAAACGAACCATCACATCATTTGCGTAGAGTGATTTAGGGAAATCAAGAAAAGCCTAAATATGAATGGCCGGAGGTGGATTTGGACCACCAGCCTCCCCATGCGTTACCACTGCGCCACCTCTTTATGTAGAGATACTGAAGATTATTCTTATAGTGAAGGCAGCAGCATTCAGTTTCTGCACGAAATGTTGAGAAAAATATTTACAGATAGAGCCTTCCATTCACCCTTAATTCTAAGAATTTAAATGGTTCATTTCAAAGACTGTTCTATCAGGCTGAGGCAGTGAAATTTCCATTTTTGCGTTGTATTGGGTCACACTTAAGCGTTAGTACTTTCTCTGAAAGCCACACAATTAACTGTTAGCTGGATCATTTACGACACATCCCGCATATTCAACAATAGCACTTGTATCTAAATTCGAACTTTATGCATGCAGTAGTGTGCATTGAGAATAAACCTTTTAAGGGACAGAATAATGTCGTTCGTCTACGTGGTAGTTGGTAGCAAGTCAGAAGGAAACTCTTCTCGAGTCGCCATGACAGCAGAATACAATCTTCATTGGAGGGAAGTGTGTGGGGTAAAAATCGCAGAGGAAGACCAAGAGATGGATACAGTAAGCAGATTCAGACAGATGTATGTTGCCGTTCTTATGTGGAGATGAAGAGGCTTGCTCAGGATAGGGTATTGTGGAGAGCTGCATCAAACCAGTCTCCGGACTGAAGACCACAACAACAGTTAAAAACTACAACTGACTCGTATTATTCTGCAAAAAAATGTTCAAATGTTTGTAAAGCTTTTGAAACTTAACTCTGGGGTCCTCAGTCCCTAAACTTACAAACTGCTTATGAACTAGCTTATACTAAAGACGGCACAAACATCCATGTCCGAGGGGGGATTCGAACCCCCGACGGGGAACGGCCTCGCGTATCGTAGCACAGCGTGTCAATGCGCTCGGCCGCTCCGCCGCGGCTATTATTCTGCGTTTCGTGGCCTTTTAATAACTGCAGTGTTCCGAAATTGTCTTTTCTCTGGGAGTCTCTTATGTCTGGGCAACATTCTGTTTCAAAGTTTGGTTAAACTCCATAAGAACAGAGCTATTCGAAAAGAAGGAAGAGATTTCAGACATTTATTGCGTCAAAACTACAAAAAATACAAACACAATTCCAACTGTTTTGGAAAGAAAAAGGTCCAATTTTTATGCATTCACTATGAGCACCAAGTGTTCAAGTGTTATACGATAAATGTCGGACGGGGGCTTATTTCTAAAAACAATGTTCAAATGTTTGTATAGCTTATGAGACTTAACTATGGGGTCATGTCCCTAAACTTACAAACTACTTAGGAACTAGCTAATACTAAGGATGGCACAAATATCCATGCCCGAGGGGGTATTCGAACCCCCGACCGTAGTGGCCGTGCAGACCGTGACTGGAGCGCCTCGTCCCCTTGGCCATCGCGGCCAGCGGCTTATTTCTTGCCACAAACGAAGCAGCTAGTCTCTTGGTATCGTGTACTTAACTACAAATCAATGTTGCAGATTTTCAAGATTGTCATGCATAAGGGAATGAAAACTATGTCTCTTTTGTAGTCTCACAGAAAAAAAATTCAACGGTGTGAGGTCAGGAGACCTGGAGAGGGGGGGGGGCATCGGCGACGAAGTAGATCTCCCTTCTCGTCTCATCCAGGCCTGAAATGATGCAGAGTCGAAGGAGCGCAGAGAAATAAACCGAGACACAGGCTGGAAATAACTGAAAGAGGAGATTTGAGGTTAAACCTAACAAAACGGAAACCAAATACTGATAATTTACTAGGAAGCATCAGCCACACCCCTCCCATTAAAAGCCTGTATGTATTCTTCTTCTGCTTCGTTAGGACCCTTCAGGATCACGTGTGGCTTGTTTAGCACGTCTTCTTTCTTCCCAATTCCTCTTCATTCTCTCGCTTCTTCTGTTTCTTTCTTTTTCTGTTATGATGACTTTGATTTTGGTGTCCGGCCACCTGTGACCGTTCACCAACCGTTTATACTTCTCCCTGTCCTGCACCAACGCCTGCAGATTCCTTTCTTTTATTCCTACAGTCTTCTAGTAATCTCTGACTTCCTTTATCCAGTTGGTTGCCGTATGACATGTTGCATTCCATATCTTCTCAGTCAACCTCTCATCGTCCAGCCTCATGATGTGTCCAAAAAATCGTAACCTCCTTTTCCGTATCTCGCTCGATATAGGTTCTAAATTTTCGTACAGTTCCTCTCGTGTTCTGTGTATTCAGATATCCCCACTTTTTTAGTGCCCCATATGTCTCTTAAAATTTTCCGCCTGTATGTATCAGTTTGTTAAATACAAATTTGTATCATTTAAATCAATAAATGTATAATACTTTACATCTTTCTTTTCCTTTTTTTCTTGTTTTTCACTCTACCCTTTTACAGTTAAACGTGCGGTGTCGCACAAGTATAAAGTGCGCGCCACCTAGTTCCACCGCGCGCCGCCATGCACGCACGGCGCGGCGTTCTTACGACGTCAGCCACGAGTGCCCTCTGCTGCAACTCCGCTCGTGGCCACCACTGGACTGCATCGTTCACTTGGGAGTGAGATAGGAACCAGCTAACACTTCTGAATCAGATAGGCACCAGAGAAGAGTTGGCTATCAGATAGGCACTAGGCAAGCCTATAGCTCAACTATGTATCAGCATTCTGCAGTACTGAGCTATGTAAAAGTTAAGTATTACTAAGTCTCTAAGAAATATATATCTCGTTCTAATTTACTCTAGTGTTTCTAGTTTCTGCTGTCCCACTGGCTGGTCACCTCCATACCGCACAAGCGTGCATCCTTTATTCCTGAGTCGGTCTCTTTCTACTCGGCCACCAACACCTACGACGGAAACGAGACACAAAAGCGGCGACGAGGCTGGGACACAAATGTGGCGAAGAGGATGGGACACAAAAAAAACGTATCAAAGTTAGTTGCCCAGTATCAGGTGCGAAAACGCATTTGAAGTTAAGAATTCGTAAAGAATTAAGTACACAAAAGGCAGGGCATCTACACAGGGCAGGAAGAGTTGACGAGGGGTCTACGAGACAAAAATGTTTGGGAACCTCTGCTCTACGCAATATAATCAGTTGCTTTAGAGATCCGCTCCTTGCCGAACTCTACTTGTCACTGACGTAACACAAAATTTTATACTCATCCCACAATAATGTTCTGGGCGTTACTCACCGTTACGGCCATGAGATGTAATACTGAAAACACAGTTTTGTATCAGTAAACGAATCCGGGATTCAACAACGGTAAGGTGGCTTTAACAGTCAGAACAGACTTTAGCTGCGAACCGGTCGCTGACTTTAGAACATGTGTGTGTTTGTGTGTGTGTGTGTACACATGCCACAGTCAGAGGGGAGGGGAGGGCAGGCGAGCGTCCTCCAGGGCCGGTTCCGGCGACCTCGGAGCAACTGTGCCAACGGCCGCGGCGGCAGCGATCGACCTGTCTCGGGATTCGACACTGGGCCACCGGGCACCGCAGCCGGCTTCTCAGCCGTGTCGCAACGCCCGCAAGCTCCTTTGTGCGCGCTTCGATGATATAAACCACTTTCTAACGCTGTACTCCATTGACGAAGCAAAATTGAACTCTATTCACTGCCCGATGCGGGGAATTTGTCTCACACGTGTTGCAATCTCGTTCTTTTCTCGATGGCACTGACTGAGCAAATGTCAAGGGATAGTGGGGCACAGATAAGCAGGTGTGTAGTTTGCGTACCAAAATCCCTTTGTTCCAGCTGCAGTTGTATAGGACACCTTATCCGGTTATGAGAGTTGGTTGTGCAACAGTGTAACGTCGTTGTGAGCGGACGGCGTTCTAAAGCGGTACTGTGGTTAGGGGACTGGCTGTATGTGTTGTCCTCATCATCATTTTCATGATCATCGACATGCAAGTTGCCGAAGCGGCGTCGAGTAAAGAGACACTAGACGGCCTAACAGTCCCACGTGGGATCTCCCGGCCAACATTGCCATACGATCATAATTGTGGTCAGCGGATCTCTGCTAGGGTGCAGAAATTCTGCTTCACACGTTCAAGCCTGTCTGAGAGGTACTTACTTTACGTTTCCGGGTCACCAACTATACTAAATATTTCCAATAATCAGCCACATGAATAGCTTTGCCATTTGCTTCAATAAGGTCTGTTACTCTGCAAGTTTTGCCTATTTTTGTGCACTTCACTAGATGTTGATAATCCTGTACTGCACCGCACTCACAGGAGTCGCTCTCCCTGTAGCCGCACTTCTCTTGTTCGTACTGCACCGTGTGACGCCAGTTCTTGGGCGATTAAGCGCTGTCCATGTCGGAAAAAGTAGGTGATTCCCAGGAGCAAGTTGTTCTCTAGGTTTTAATAGCGACTGGTGTACCTTGTTTTGCAATACATTTTGTCGTCGTTTTTCAGGCGGCTCATCTATTTTGTCACTTGCATAAAACTTCACCGAGACTTCAGTCGCCTGAATAGCCGTAGGCGTAAAGCGGATGCCTATTATCATCACGCTGTTTCCTCCTTTCGGACTCAGCTGCTACTTGCCTTCTGATGGGGGTGGGGGGTGGGGGGTGGAGCCATGCCGACAATCGGGTACATTTGCTGAACTGGGATTAGTTTTAGGCAGCCAGACACTATCTCATTGATTGCCACGTCAACAAGCTTGGAGTGTGCAGAGTTGTAGCAAACAGGCGCTGCATACTCTGCCGCTGAAAAAAAAAAAAAAAAAAAAAAAAACAGTGCAAGGGCCGATGTTCCTAAAACTTGAGGTTGAGCTCCCCATTTCGTACTAGTAAGTTTTCCGATGATATGATTTCTCGCATGTAACTTTCCTTAACATTTTGACAGTGCTTCCGGAAAGTAAGAGTCCTGTCCAGAGGGATACCCAAATATTTCGGCGAATTATCATGGTTCAACTCATGACCCTTGCAACTGTCGATTTGCGTCTTTATTTTTAAGGTGGAAGGCACATACCTGAGTTTTAGAGGAATTCGGCTTTAGAATAATTTCTCTGGGAGGTATCGTGAATGGTTGAGAAAGAGTGTCACAGTTCACAACATGCGATCTACCAGCCGTCCACCCACCCTTGATGAACGTGATGATGACATCTGAGACGGATCGTCAGTAGTGACACAAGGCCAACAAAACACGGCTCAATTGAACACAGGACGTGCTAGACACTTCTCCCAGGGGTATCTCTGTTATGCTGTGGGATACATTTTCCTGGCAGGAATGGACCTCCTAGCTATTCTGGAAGACTTTGAATGGTCCGCTGTTGAACTGCTCAGTGACTACCTATCTGACGGTTCTGCTACGTTTCAAGAATTTCCATCATCGCTCCCACGTGTACTGGATTTATCCCTCTGCTGCAACTACGCTCGTGGCCACCACTGAACGACATCGTTCACTTGGGACTGAGATAGGAATCAGATAGGCACCAGTGAAGACTTTACTATCGGACAGGCGCTAGGCAGGCCTCTAGCTCAACTATGTATCTGCAGTACTGAGGAATGTAAAAGTTAAGTATTGTATAAATTCTGTGCAATATATATCTCGTTCTAATTTACTCTAGTGTTTCTAGTTTCTGGCTGCTCCCCTCCGTACCTGCACCAGCGTGCTATCTTTATTCCTGTGTCGGTCTCATTCCACTCGGCCACCGACACCTACGACGGAAACGAGACACAAAAGTGGCGATGAGGCTGGGACACAAAAGTGGCGACGAGAATGGGATCAAAATATATAATATTACCGCAATTAACCCGATTAATGGTCGCAATATTAATGGTGTAAGCATTTCTAAACACATCGTTCAGGACTAAAATTCTTTTGAAACGGCACAATTATATTGATATGCAAATAATGTAAAAAAAAAAAATACTTTGTCACATCTTAAACTCTATCGTCTTGGCCATTCTCTTCAAATCACTTTCGTTTAATTACAGTTTATAATTATCTTGTAATATTGATGACATTGTTGTCTTGTGAAATTTCTCATTATGTATCCTAAACAGTTTGACATAAACAGTTTGTAACGAAACTGTACGGCTGTTTAAGTATCTAACAATATCAACCATATTTTGGATATAGGTTTATGTCTGGTATATAAATTTATTCGATCTATAACTATTTGTAAAAAGTTTGCTGTCTGTGCTGATTCAATTCTAAGGGACTTAACTTCTGTGGTTATCGGCATCTAGACTTACAAACTACTTAAACTAACGTATGCTAAGAACAACACACACATACACACACACACACACACACACACACATATATATATATATATATATATGTCTGAGGGATGACTCGAACCTCATACGGCGAGCAAGCACGCGCTCTTCAGCAATGTAACTAGAGCGCTCGGCCACTCCACCGCGGCTTGTACTGATTAATCTGATGTATATCGTATTTGTGAAACACGCCTAATTTATTTCATTTAAAACTAGCCGTGGTCGTTTTATAAAACTTTGCCCTAAGGTTTCATCTTCGGCTGCGGAAGACGTCTTCAGAGGTAGAGTGGCGAACTGCCAGTTCTACGAAAACAAAAGGCCAAAGTTGAGACATAAATGGATCGCTGCGTTTAGGAGGATGTTTGAAGAGCCAGTATAACTCAGACAGGCGTTTCTGATAGAAAAATATTCAGACGAAATTAATATGATAATACAGTCAAGATCACATGAATGTTTTATTTTTAACTATGATATCGGTTTCGATCATGTGAAATCATCTTCAGATCGTAATCCTTGGTGTCTTGGAAATGGCCTGGCGCCGTCTCATCTGTTTAGTGGAGCAATATTGCTTCACCGCTCGTTTGTTAAGCTTAAGGGACTTAACTGCGGAGTCATCAGTCCCTAAACTTACAAACTACTTATGAACTACCTTACAGTAAAGACGAACACAAACATCCATGCGCGAGGGGGGATTCGAAGCCCCGACGGGGAACGCTCTCCTGCCTCGGAGCATAGCTCCTCAATGCGCTCGGCCTCTCCGCCGCGGCGCGAATACTGCTAACTCGCATATATTTGACACAATCTGACATTATAATGCCCTTTCCTTCTAAACGGCGACAAGTTCCAATTAGATTAGCATTTTGTATTGCGATCGACAATGCGCAGAGCCAAACACTCGATCGAATTGGAAAGTACTTGCCTGATTCAGTTTCTAGTCACGGACAATTGTATGTTGCCTTACCCCGGGATAAAACATTCAAATATATAAAATATTGTACATAATGTGAAATCTATAGTGAAATACTATGTGTTTATGAATATTTACACTTACTTATTTTCATTATACGCCACTCACCACTAACTATATACAGACTATCAGCTGACGCCATTCCTTCAACGATTACCCAGACTTGCTTTATCGCACATTGACACCACTATGACGTCTTATTTAAACAGGCTTGAACTGCTCTGTTGATTGAATTCCAGACTTTCAGCATTCGTCAAGTTTTCGATAATAGGGAGAACTGCATACAGAATAACTACATTTTCCCCAGTGCAATGCTGCAACATACTAGTACTTCAGCATACACTTACTGTGAGAGAAAAACAGTTTATTACTACACCATTGAGCTATTATTATTATTATTTCTATTTCTCATCTCAAGGATAGAAGAGTTTTCAGATGTTTACGCCAAACAGACACTTACACACTTCAGTCTTAACTTTATTAACACAAACTAACATGGAATTTACATCGTTCCGGAGTACGGATTTAAATTAATTTCACTTTTTGTATGAAAAACGTTATGAATAGTCATCATTTTCGACAATGAATTCTACTTAAATTTGACATCTTGGCTATGAGAACAGAGTTTATTTTCAGAGGGATCCAACAAGGATTCTATTTTTGGTGATCTAGGTCCGGAACCCTACAAAAAAACTATGATATACACAGGTCCCCTTTTATCAACCGTTGCGAAGCACGGGCACATAAGCTAGTCAAGTACAAAGTCGATGTAATGCAGCGGCCCTGTACTACGCTATGCGAGCCCACCAGTCGCGTGGCCCAACAATGGCGTCGGCAGCTGAGTTGACGCTACTTTCTCTATACAGGGCTTAATTATTGATAAATTAACAGCACCATTTATTGGATTTTTGGCGCCGGCCGCGGTGGCCGAGGGGATTGAGGCGCGCCTGTCACGGTCTGCACGGTCACTACGGTTGGCGGTTCGAATCCCCCTCGGGCATGGGTATTTGTGCCGTCCGTAGTGTTAGCTAGTTCATAAGTAATTTGTAAGTTTAGGGACTGATGAACCCGTAGTTAAGTCCCGTGAGCTATACAAACATTTGAAATTTTTTTGGATTTTTGGCGAACTATCTGATACTACTAAGGAGACTCCTTATATTTAAAATTTTACATTTTATCCCCTTGATCATGTTGTGATGGAATAAGGCCTATATGTTTCCCCAGAATAGTCTGAAAGTTTCCTGTTAAAACACCATGAAAATTCGTCTAGCCGTTTTGCAGATATTCAAATTCATTGAAACAGAAAAAAAAACTTTTTAAAATTACGATACCTTTTTTTCCGTTATCCGATTTTGAGGAAAGAAAGTTTTTATATTGTCCTCTAGCTAGGCTCAGATACCTGTGAAAACTCAATGCAGTTTTCTCTGTTAGTTGCGGAGATTAGCGTGGTCAGACAGACAGATAAGACTGTTACTGATAAAATTTTAAATTTGAATATCTTCTTTATCCACGATCTGATTTTGATGTTACCTGTGAAAACTTCTACTTTAGAAGATTAGTGTTTAGGAGTGTAATGTGTTCAAACAGACGACAGGCCGGCCGCGGTGGCCGAGGGGACTGAGGCGCTTCAGTCACGGTCTGCACGGCCACTACGGTCGGGGGATCGAACCCCCCCCCCCCTTGGGCATGGATATTTGTGCCGTCCTTAGTTGTAGGTAGTTCATAAGTAGTTTGTAAGTTTAGGGACTCATGACCCCGTAGTTAAGTCCCCTAAGCTTAACAAACATTTGAACATTTGAACAGACGACAGACACGCCGGTGTTACTTTTGTATTATGGCAAAGAAGATTACATTTTTCAATACTTACTTGCTAATAGTTCTGTTCCTTCGTGGGGATGGAGGTGTGAAGTTACCGAGCAACCGAAAAAATGTAGATGAAGTGTATAATACGAGGTCATAGGTGCGAATGAAGTTTTTTGTAAAACTGATTAGTTAAAATGCGGAAATGAGGGTAAATACACAACACTAGTGGGAGACGTCGGCCAGTAACAATCTTCATTTCTCGAATTGGCGTCGATACATTGAATCTGTCACTCAGCCACGTGGAGTGGCCGACTGTTCTAAGGCGCCTCGGTGCGGAGCGCGTGGTTTCTCACCGTCGGAGGTTCGAGTCCTTCCGGGGCGCGCGTGTGTGTGTGTGTGTGTGATTGTGTTTGTGTTGACCACAGTAGTTTGGTCCAATAGGTTTACAAACATTTGAACTTTTTTTGTTACTCACGGCAAGAGATAAGAGAATTTTCGTACTGACGTGGGGACAATGGTCGTTGGATTTTGTATAGATTAAAGAATAAGAATAAAATGATGACTTATTGATAGAAATAATTGTTAACTAATACTGCGTAAGATAATATTCTCCAGGATTTAGCCTTTTGTAAGGTCCAGATCTCCGCCACTCAGAAACGTCTTTATTTATTGCTTGAAGGTATCTAATAACTAGTCTATGCACTGCGTAGAATATATGAGTGTTTTTTTAGCCTGATGATACTATCACTTCTTTTAGAATGTCCTAACAATATTTCAGGTGTCATAATATTCATATCTTTGGATTTACACTTCAATTATATAATCAGATAGATATATCCATGTAAGGATGTAAAAATTTACATAACTGCTTTCAACTCGTGTCTTGATCTTGTAGATGTTTCGCTTGAGGCCCTCTGATGCCTTCTGCCTTCCCAGTCACTGTATTATGCTTTTGAAAAGATGTTCAAGCAGGGAGCTAATAAACGTCCAATAAATATCAAAAGTCATTGTTAATCGTCGTCATTTTGGCATTCACTTTCATGCGACATAGAATCTGTCGCGTGTGTACCTGTATCGTGGAAATGAGTCACAAGAGTGTTTTCGCAGTGTAATATTGTTTTATAGCCGAAATAAAATGGATGGTAGCGCAGAACAGGTTGACTTCCGGTGCAGGTAAATAACCTACGTAGCCTGCCCTTCTCAAATTGTAACAGGATGAGCAGCCGAGTTCAATAACCTCAATTCTTCTTTCACTGATATTGCGAGCTTTGATTCAGTGTAAGAAACTGCCAAACAGTCTGGTAATCAGGGACTGTAAGCTAATATATGTTTCGCCCTCGTATCATGCTAATAAGAACGATTTTTTGCTATGTTTCAAAGCAGCGACTTTCAGGTATATTTTCACTACACATATGCTACTCGTATGTAGTGATCTTCACCCCTGTGTGGGTCGTTAGGAGATATAACTCAACATTTGTTTCACCTGTAAACATTAAATTTCACAAAATTCGAATACTCTATTTCACTTGAAGCATCTCTAAACATCACTTCACTTTACAGAGGCTCTTTAGACAGGCCTCTGCAATACAGACGATAATACTGAGTAAATGACCTAAGTTGTCACCTCAGATTTTATTAGCAGAGATTTTTCTAATTTTAATAGGCAAATGAATGTCGTAATCAGTCAGATAGTAACAAAAATGAAACCGTTAGGTAACAGGAGCTAATATTTCCATGAAATTGCTAAAGATCCTTTATCATTTAGCTACACTACAGCAGGCCAGCAACTGGAAGCAGTTAATTCCATAAATTATCTGGGAGTATGCATTAGCAGCGATTTAAAATGGAACAACCACATAAAATTAATCGTCGGTAAAGCAGATGCCAGACTTAGATTCATTGGAAGAATCCTAAGGAAATGCAGTCCGAGAACAAAGGAAGTAGGTTACAGTACACTTGTTCGCCCACTGCTTGAATACTGCTCACCGGTGTGGGATCCGTACCGTGTGGGGTTGATAGAGGAAGTAGAGAAGATCCAACGGAGAGCAGCGCGCTTCGTTACAGGATCATGTAGTAATCCTGAAAGCGTTACGGAGTTGATCGATAAACTCCTGTGGAAGACTCTTCAGGAGAGACGCTCTGTCGCTCGGTACGGTATTTGTCAAAGTTTCGAGAACGTACCTTTACTTAGGAGTCTAGCAGTATATTGCTCCCTCCTACGTATATCTTGCGAAGAGATCATGAAGATAAAATCAGAGAGATTAGAGCCCACACAGATGCATACCGACAATCTCTCATTCCGCGAACAATACGTGACTGGAATAGGAGGGAGAACTGATAGTGGTACTCAAGGTACCCTCCGCCACACGCCGTCGGGTGGCTTGCGGACTATGGATGTAGATGTAGAGAAGAATAAAAAAGACATTTTCCAGTAGTGCAGTTAATTAGTTATGCTTCCATTTTAGCGCCATAATAGTACTAAAAATTTCATTTCCATACTACACTATTACGCACGCCTTTCCTGTAACTACTATCGAATTATGAACATGGAAAGCCGTGAGAGTGTATAGCTGCTGAACTCGCACTGTCGGAGGGTGAAAAGGACAGCTCTTTCCTTCTTCGTCACAGGGTTGTTTCCTGGCATCTCACATAGGTTTCCACTGGAAGCATCCTGTCTAGGTCATATTCCAAGCTTTATTACGCATGACACTTGTAAATCGTTTCTGGGTCATTGCCCTGCATGTTTGTGTATCACAGATACTTATGTGTCAAACTATGTCTTTGCTTGATCAAACTATGTCTTTGCTTTGTTTTATTCCTGACGTAGTCAGCTGGAGACTAGCGATCTGTTTGAATTTTAAATAGAAAGATTTTATACAAAATTGTTAAACCCAAGATCACAAATAATAAAATAGATGATTACCAGTTTCAGATTTATAAGTCATCTTCAGATCAAAATCAGTGACGTACTGGAAGGCTCCCAGGTACCTACCCAGCTCCACGACATCAATGGAGTTACAATTCCTGAAGATGGTCCAAAAAAGGACCAAAACTGGTTGAGTAAAATAAAATCATTGCACTCTAAACTGTTTTTATGTACAAAATAAAATTGTTTAGTGTCTTGGTAAGATACCTTGTCAATAACATATATCTTGGAGTACTGAGCTATGGTTTGCTATCTGCCATCGCATCACCTATTGTGTAATAGTCAAAATAAAAGCCTGCTGGACAATAAATAGTGTAAAACATATAAAAATAGTCTAGCCCTGTACATTGGCGTCAGTTTACGAACGTAACATGTAAACCATCGAGGCCACGATACTGCAGACGATACTACAAATTTCTATTCAGAATACCATACTATATCCGGTCTCGCTAATGATTACGTTGCAGTTTTCTGGCCACAACAAAGCAGCTGAAGAACGGTGCTGGCTGGTTGTAGACTTACCACCCTGTTCTGCAGCCACACGTGATGGTCATACGGCCAGGAGCCCCCCAGCTGTTCCGGCAGCTGAGACGTCTCGACGTGCTTGTGCAGCTTCGACAGCGGCAGAGCGATCACCTGCGGGCACACAGAAAGCGTCTGTTTAGTCTAGACGTCGTCGTCCATAAAACTTAGCTTTGCTGTTCTTAAGGTCGGTATTACACTATCCAGTTTATGGGAAAAGATTTGTCTAATATATTGGTCCTATTGTCATATGACGCTTTCGTCAAATGTTGCCTTTCCTCCATTTTCTTTTATGAAATCGAGCGCCTCGCCATAAACGAAAGTATTTGTCTTTTGTTTCCTGTACCGGGTAACCGCTTTGGGCGTTTGTACAACTGCAGTTGTTTGACGCCTGTAACAGTGTAACAGTAACTTCGCTGATGGCTGGCGCATTTATTTTTTTTTTTTTTTTTTTTTTTTTTTTGTGTATGAGTGTGTCCCCCATAGACTACATAATTGGTACCAAATATAGGAGGTGTTCTATAATTTGCGACATCTAGAGAACGATGCAAGGAATACGTCATGTGTTGTTGTCCAGGCAGGATATGTTACAGGTCTCGTCATAGGCGTCCATGGCTGCCTTTGGATTTAACCAGGCTGCATTGTAACGGGCAGGCATGGAAGAGGAGGACACAATATAGAATAACAAAATTCTGACTCTCCATTCTCCTTTTTTTCCCTTTCTGTTTTATTCCAGATGCCGCAAGTAATAATATGATTTATCTGACTGATACATATCTATTAATTTTTATAGTTGAAGAAACAATAATTTTTCAATTATAAATACATAAAAGTAGTTCTGAATGGCAGTATTATGTCCCCGTTGATAATGTTGATAATTCTTTGATATCTCAAAATGTATTACATCAAGCGATCCCTTCTTTAAGTCATGCGAGAAATTTCTTTTCCACCCTATTATATTCAGTATCTTCTCACTAGTTACGAGATCTATTAATGAAACCATTAGCATTCTTTCACAGCACCACATATGAAACGCTTAAATTCTCTGTCTGAAATGATTACTGTCCAAATTTAACTTCCACATAGAGGTACACTGTACACAAATAGGCCTACCGCCAGAAAACAGTAACTCTTATAAGTGAAACTTCCCTTAACGGACACTTCCCAATATCGGACTCCTCTCAGTAGCGGACATTTTAAAATTCCCCTGCAGAACAACATTGGCGCTTACGCTAAAATTATTCAGAATAGCGGACATTCTCAATAACGGACAAGGACACTGTAGAATGTCCCCCAACAAAAATCAGAACTTCCAAATAACGGACAGCGTGAAAGAATCAGTAACTCGAGCGTGTCAAAAGTCTGAGTGTTGTCAATTCGAGCGTGTGTTGGTTGAAGTTTTAGCATGTTTCTTGTTCGTATTGCGTGGCTTCATGACATTGCCATCTATTGGAATTTCTTGGAAGTACAGCACGCACAGTATTGTTCCATGCAGCTCAGGCGTAGCCTTGTCGAAACCGACAATGAGAGTGCGGCGCCAAACACTTCCCGCCTGTTGTCGGTACATCGGACGAAGCCAAGCGTTTAATTATAAACGTACTGTTGTGTTGCAGCGTGGGCTTGGGTAGGACAGGGGAGAGGCGATAGGTGTATCGAATGTTTTCATTCGATGGCTGCCACCAGCTTGGTTCCAAAAGTCAAAAGCTTTGTTTAATGCGCCTTGAGTGTTTCCTAGTCGTTCGTCTGTGTGTTTTAGATTTTACGTTTCGTGCTCGCGCTACACGGTTTAAAATTCCCAGAGATAAAAGTGCCCAAAAACCAGAAAAATAATCATTTGACTGTCGGGGAGGGAAACGAAAAAAATAATCTGATCGCGTTGTAACAAACGCTTTACACTTTGCCGTAAATTGATGTTGGTGAGCCACTCGCAAAAGTTATTGCGGATTTGAACGTCGGTATGAGTGCGATTACTGATTGGAAAACAAATCGACCAGAAATTTAAACTTTTTGTCCATTCGAGCGTCAAGCAGCGCAACAAAATTTCAAAAAAAAAAAAAAAAAAAAAAAAAAAAAAAAAAAAAAAAAAAAAAAAAAAAAAAAAAGAGAGAGAGAGAGAGAGAGAGAGAGAGAGAGAGAGAGAAATATGAGAAAAGGTTCACATCCTCAGTTAGAAGAGGATTTATTTTTGTGGCGTGAACAAATAAGAGCCAAACGCGTGCCAGATAAGGTCCTCTACTTCGTCAATAAGCGATGTCCTTTTATGAGATGATTGAAGAAAAGGAGTAAGAATTCCTCGGAAATGATGGCTGGCTGGATCAGTTCAAGAAGCGGCGTGGCATTCACACGTTTTACGATCACACTTCGCGGTATTGACGCAATTCGGTGTGTTTCACGCGAGGAAACAGGAGACTTTGGTTTTATTCGAGATTTTCGTTATCCGAACCGCCCGCCGTCCCGGAAAACGGTAGTTTATTGTTTTGTATTTTATTCTCTTCTTAGCAGCGGACACTTCTTAAAAACGGACAGTTTTATTTTCCCCATTGGTATTCGTTATTCAGAAGTTTTACTGTATTAGTATTCGATGTTAACAATATTCCCTTCCTCGAAACGAATTTCTTAGTATTGACAGTCAACATTATATATTTCTTCTTCGGCAATCATCTGTTGGTTTACTGTTTAGTATCTTACATCAAAGCCCATTATTTTCATATAGTTGCTTCTCTTCTCTCCAAAAGTCTTAATCTTCTTACAACCGGTATCTACCCTGCCGAAAATAAAAAATACGGCACCCTATTAGACTCTTCGAATTCACTAATGATTGATTGTTTATTGTTGGAAAAGATGAAATGGAGTACATAAAATGATTACATTTACAGATCAATAGCTCATGCACTGTTGATGTATCAGGTATTGATAGATGCTGGAAACCACTGCGGTCGGGGGTTAGAATCCCCCCTCGGGGATGGATATTTGTGCCGTCTTTAGTATTAGCTAGTTCATAAGTAGTTTGTAAGTTTAGGGACTGATGACCCCTTAGCTAAGTCCCATAAGCTCTACAAACATTTGAACATTTTTTTGTTGCTGAAAGACCTCAGTACGTGGTGTAGCTTCCACGGCCGGCAGTGCAAGCGATGTTTCTGGTATGCATTCGATCATACAGATTGTGATACTTTATTCCACACCTGCTCGACTTGGTCACATAGCTATGAAAGAGTTGTGTGCTGAAGAGTAGCATGTGTCAGTTGTCGTCCCATCCTATCCCATACTAGTTCGCTTTCAGACAGCTGGCAGCGAAGTTGCAGCACATCTTGTAGAGTACACTGAGATTCGTGCGCAGTGTGCGGGCGAGGTTTATCCTGTTGGAAGAAGACATTACCTTCCTGTTGCAAGTTTAGCTACTGATGGCCTTACAACATTCTGCACATAGAGTTCGTGCAAGATAAGGTGGACGATGCGCAGAGACGAGATTTCGTCCGAAGAGCCGGAAGGGGAGACCGCGTCACTCCACTTCCGCCTGCTGGCTAGGGATGGGAGCGCGAGTCGCGGCGACTCGAGCGCACAGACAATTTCTCGAGCTGCCGGCGCTCGAGAAGTTCTCGAGAAGCTCACGAGAAGCGGCGCTGTGGCGCGTGCCACAGTGCGGCGGTTGACTGGGGCAGCGTGCCACGCGACGCCATCCACTGTGGTTATTTACATCTCGCTGTGATTATCATTTAAATACGAGCATTGGATACATCTACATCTACATGGGATACTCTGCAAATCACATTTAAGTGCCTGGCAGAGGGTTCATCCAACCACAATTATACTATTTATATCCCATTCCATTCTCGAATAGCGCGTGGGAAGAATGAACGCCTGAATCTCTCTGTTCGAGCTCTGATTTCTCGTATTTAAATTATTTTTATTATTATTTTTATTTTTTAAATCTTATGGGACTCAACTACGGGGCCATCAGTCCCTAAACTTACAAACTACTTATGAACTACTTACGAACTAGGACGACACAAATATCCATGCCCGAGGGGGGATTCGAACCCCCGACCGTAGTGGCCGTGCTGACCGTGACTGGAGCGCCTCAGTCACCACGGCCACCGTGGCCGGCCCGATAGATTTACAAACATTTCTATGTACCGGGATAAACCGGCCTACATTTTGGCGAAGCTGGGAAACAGTTACACAAGCTGCACACAGTCCCAATTTGTCCCTATGCAATTCCCAAATTTATTGGAGCCTGAATAAATACATTAATAGCCATCAGTATGTTTCGAACGAAGAGGCGCACACCTTGGAAAAAATTGCAGATCTGTAGCTAACTGCGAACGTTTGTGCATGGCGAAACTGACCGTCTTCACTCCCATTTGATTACTTGAACTAACAGTTACGGTGATTACTACTGAAATAATATCAGTTTACTTAGTTTTCCGCAGGTGTCTCCCTTTGCCTGCTCCTTATAGATCAGTGTGACTTGCCTGTCTTCCAAAGCCGCGATGGAATAGCCGAGCGGCCTAAAGCGCCTCGCTGCTCGTGCTTAGAAAAATGTTCAAATGTTTGTAAAGTCTATGGGACTTAACTACGGGGTCATCAGTCCCTAAACTTACAAACTACTTATGAACTACTTACGAACTAGGACGGCACAAATATCCATGCCCGAGGGGGGATTCGAACCCCGACCGTAGTGGCCGTGCAGACCCTGACTGAAGCGCCTCAGTCCCCTCAGCCACCGCGGCCGGCGTATTTTATTTTGATGATCATTTCTACCTATGTAAGTGGGAGTCACCATATATTTTCGCATTCGGAGCAGAATGTTGGCGATTGGAGTTTCGCAAGTAGCCCACGCCGCAGCGATAAGCGCCGTTCTTGTAATGATTCCCATCCCAGATCCTGTATCATTTCCGTAACGCTGTCTCCCGTGTATCTTTGGACTCTTTCGATGTCCTCCGTCAAACACACCTGATTAGGATCCCACACTGGGCTGCAATACTCCAAAAATACAGGAAAACCTAAGTCATGGAGCTGGCAGTACTTTACGGAGGATGGAGACGTCTGTTGCAAAGCTCCGTAGTGTAGCAAAAAATACAACAGACGTGGTAAGTGGTTTAAAGTTACAAAATATATCTAGCAATCAAACATACGTTCACCGATACAAATGTGTTCAATTGTTTGTATAGCTTATGGGACTTAACTACGGGGTCATCAGTCCCTAAACGTACAAACTACTTATGAACTATCTAACACTAAGGACGGCACAAATATCCATGCCCGAGGGGGATTCGAACCCCCGACCGTAGTAGCCGTGCAGACCGTGACTGGCGTGCCTCAGTCCCCTCGGCCACCGCGACCGGCCTGTCCGTAGCTTACAAACTACTTAAACTAAGGTAAACTAACCTACGGACAACACACACATCCATGCCTCACCAACAGTCAGTATTGTAGTTGTAAATTGCGGTGGTTGTGTTCAGAGAGAAACAGAACCTTAAGGTGAAATAACGACGAAACCTTAGGTACGAACGCTAATACTGTAAACTCTGCCGATTTTTTTTCTACAATTAATAAATATATGTAACGAGCTTTTAGGTGTAACATGTTGTAGGATTAATCTCTCATGTAACTATAAATACATGTGGATTGCATATTTGTTTTTGGTGCCAATGAAGTTCTTTTTTCGTGTAAGATGCGTGTTTTAATAATAATCCAATGATTTTGTCTTCTGTGTAACATAATAATAATAAATCAGTTCCTTCCTCACAAGTACGGAAGACAACGATTACGACTGCTCTGTCGCAATCGTTCCTTGTGGAGTAGTTTCGCTCAGTCTCAAGAGAGCGCAGCACTGTCGACAACATCTCGAAAGTACTCGAGAATTTGTCTTAGCGTCACGCGTTTGCCGAGAGCGCTCATAGTCCATCGTTACTGACGCCCAGTGAGCTGGGCACTTTCCTACAGCGCTCGCTCGCTCCGGCCTCAACCGTATGCGCATCTACCGGCCAATTTATCCTGCGTGCACTCTATCGAGCGCTGGTCGTCGTTCCCTACACAAACACCAAAGACCACTAGACCTGAGGCGGTGCCAGTGTGCCTTGGATAAATACACTCTGCGAGACAGCACTCACTAGGTCTACGTCGTACGTGCAAATGGTCATCAATTGTGCACAAGCTGAATCTGCTTTCGTCGCTGAATACCACGGCTCACCATTCTATCTCTCAAGTGAGCCTCTGACGGCACCATTCGAGTCCTGCACGTCGATGCTGTGTCACGAGTGGAAGATGGGCTAGAGCTGTGCGTGCCTGTAGTCCCATTGACAGTGACCGATTGACAGCATTTCGTGTTGACACTTCGTCCGGACATCCACTGACGCTGTAGACGTCCGATTCAGGACGCCCGTGTAATAGTACAACTAAGGTCAACATACGGGTGTGTAGCGTGTCATTTACAAACGATTAACACAGACCTCCACTAGTTAGTCTCAAGGCGGCTGCATTGCTTGACTGGAGAACGCACACTGTTTTACTTCCAAAAAACATTCATATCTCACGAGGCAATAGCCCAAACTGAAGCAAAGGACGTTCTGGATCAGTCCTATACTAAAAAACAAATGAAAAGACTTGGAGAATTTCATTATTCACATGAAGATCTCAAGAGGGCCAGCAAAAATTTATCCTTGACTACAAGATAAACGTGATAACATTTCAGTATTTTCTTTGCAAGACTTTTCAACTTATCTGCATCTATTGTTGGTAACACGAATAGCGCAGAACTTCCATTTTTTGTCACACCATATTGGAAAACACGCGACCGCACCTTTTGGAGAAACTATTTCGCTCGGTGGATAAGGAATTTAAATTTGTTTGATTTCCTGTGCCCACTGATAGCGTTTCAACGTTTTTCAAGTAGTAGGTCATTCATAAGTACTGGGCTGTTTTTCGTTCACCAGTACCACAGTTCAAAATGTTCAAAATATTTGTAATTCTATCGGACCAAACTGCGTGGTCTTCAGTCCTAGGTAAACTAACCTAAGGACAACACACAACACCCATGCCCCAGGGAGGACTCGAACCTCCACAGTTCAATTATTTGGTTTGCCGAGCGGTCAGTCTTATTCCACCTAGAAAGTAAACCATCAAATATAAAAATTCTGTTCTCCGAACCGCTTAAGAATCGTGACAAATCAAACTTCCTGATAACGCGACATTAAGAAAAATAACTTACGTTCAACATCACATGAATACTCCGCTAATCACATTTAAAGGGATGTCAGAGCCCAGAGGGTTCATGGAACCGTTTTTAAGATATTTCTCCACAGTTCCATTCTTCAAAAGAACACTTGAATCTTTCAGTTTTCGATCTGATTTCTTTTATTATCATAACGCGCACGGCAGTGCTTGGTATTAATATGTTCGTAAACGGCGCGTGCGAATTTTCGATTCTTTAGGGGCCCATATCTCAGGTTCTATTCGTCTTAGAGTGAAGGGGTAAAGTGTTCTGGTATAGATCTTGTCCTAGTGATCATTTGTGTACATATTAGAAGAATGGGTAGGCCTATACTATAGCTATTATAAAGTACATCGTCAAAATTTTCAAAGTTACACACTTCCTGGAGCCCATCCAAATTGAGCAAAGCAGTTGGCTTTTGTACAATAAGTGTAGTCTATGGTGGGCTTTAAACGGCTTACAAAAGGACCATTCATTCATGGACGGTTCCTGGGGGAAAAAAACCACATGATTTTTTTTTGGGGGTGGGGGGGTGGGGACGATGTAGCTACATCTGGGGGTGAGAGGGTATATGTAGGATTATAAATGGATGGCTAGTTCTCGTATTACTGCATGGATATTATAAGGGTGATGATGAGGAGATCGAAGAAATATATGAGGAACTAAAGCAAATTATTCAGACAGTTAAGGGAGAGGAAAACTTAATTGTGATGGGAGACTGGAATTCGGTAGTAGGAAAAGGAAGAGAAGGAAAAATAGTAGGTGAATATGGACTGGGCAGTAGGAATGAAAGAGGAAGTCGCCTGGTAGCATTTTGCACGGAACATGATTTAATCGTAACAAACACCTGGTTTAAGAATCACAAAAGAAGGTTGTATACATGGAAGAGACCAGGAGACACCGGAAGGTATCAGATAGATTTTATAATGGTAAAACATAGATTCCGGAACCAGGTTTTAAACAGTAAGACATAGCCAGGAGCTGATATAGACTCTGACCATAACTTATTGGTCATGAACTGTAGGCTGAAACTGAAAAAAATTGCAGAAAGGTAGGAAAATAAGGAGATGGGACTTAGATAAATTGAAGGAAAGTGAAGTTGTGGAGAATTTCAGAGGGGGATTTAGGCAACAATTGACAGAAACAGGGGGAAATAAAACAGTAGAAGAGGAATGGGTAGCATTGAGAGATGAAATAGTGAAGGCAGCAGAGGACAAAATAGGTAGGAAGGCAAGACCTACAAAAAATCCTTGGATATCACAGGAAATACTAGATTTAATTGATGAAAGGAGAAAATATAAAAATGCAGTAAATGAAACAGGCAAAATGGAGCACAGACGATTAAAAAATGAGATTGACAGGAAATGCAAAATGGCTAAGCAGGAGTGGCTAGAAGCCAAATGCAAATCTGTAGAAGAATGTATAAGAAGGGGAAAAGTAGATACCGCCTACAGGAAAATAAAAGAGACATTTGGGGACAAGAAAAGCAACTCTACGAATATCAAGAACTCAGATGGGAAGCCGGTTCTCAGCAAAGAAGGGAAAGCTGAAAGGTGGAAAGAGTACATAGAGCAGCTCTACAAAGGAAATGAACTTACAGACAATGTGGTAGGAAGGGAAGAGGACGTAGATGAAGATGAAATAGGAGAGGCTATACTGAGAGATGAATTTGACAGAGCCTTGAAAGACCTAGGTCGGAACAAGGCCCCAGGAGTAGATGACATACCCTCAGAGCTACTAAAGTCTCTGGGAGAGCCAGCCATGACAAGACTATTTGAACTGGTGTGTAGGATTTATGAAACAGGCGAAATACCCTCAGACTTTAAGAAAAATGTAATAATCCCCATTCCAAAGAAATCAGGCGCAGACAGGTGTGAAAATTACAGAACCATCAGTTTGATAAGTCATGGTTGCAAAATTTTAACACGAATTATCTACAGGAGAATGGAAAAGCTGGTAGAAGCTGACATCGGGGAAGATCAGTTTGGATTCAGGAGGAACATAGGAACCCGGGAGGCAATACTCACTTTACGTCTTATCTTAGAAGATAGATGAAGGAAAGGTAAACCTACATTTTTAGCTTTTGTAGATTTGGAGAAAGCATTTGACAATGTTGACTGGAATACACTCTTTCAAATTCTGAAGTCAGCAGGGGTAAAATATAGGGAAAGGAGAGTTATTTATAACTTGTACAAAAGCCAGATCGCAGTTATTAGACTCGAAGGGCATGAAAGGGATGCATCAGTTGGGAAGGGAGTAAGACAGGGTTGTAGCCTTTCTCCGTTGTTATTCAATTTGTACATCGAGTAGGCGGTGAAGAAAAGCAAGGAAAAATTTGGAATAGGGATTAAAGTACAGGGGGAAGAAATAAAAACATTGCGTTTTGCTGATGACATTGTAATTTTGTCAGAGACAGCAAAGGACCTGGAAGAGCAGTTGAATGGAATGGAAAGTGTGTTGAAGAAAGCATATAAAATGAACATTAACAAGAGCAAAACAAAAATAATGGAATGCAGTCTTAGAAAATCGGGCGATGCTGAAGGAATTAGAGTAGGTAACGAAACAATGAAGGTGGTAGATGAGTTTTGTTACTTGGGTAGTAAAATAACATGTGATGGTCGCAGTACAGAGGATAGAAAATGCAGAATGGCAATGGGAAGAAAAGCATTTTTGAAAAAGAGAAATTTGCTAACATCGAATATTAATTTAAGTGTAAGGAAGTCTTTTCTGAAGGCATTTGTGTGGAGTGTTGCCTTGTATGGGAGTGAAACATGGACGATAAGTGGTGCGGACAGGAAGAGAATAGAGGCTTTTGAAATGTGGTGTTACAGAAGAATGCTGAAGATTAGGTGGGTAGATCGCATAACCAATGAAGAAGTACTGAACAGAATTGGTGAGAAAAGGAATTTTTGGCATACCCTGGCTAAAAGAAGGGATCGCTTGGTAGGACACATTCTTAGACATCGGGGAATCGTAAATTTAGCATTGGAGGGAAGTGTGTGGGGTAAAAATCGCAGAGGGAGACCAAGATACGCTTATAGTAAGCAGATTCAAGTGGATGTGGGTTACCGTTCTTATGAGGAGATGAAAAGGCTTGCTCAGGATAGAGTAGGGTGGAGAGCTGCATCAAACCAGTCTCCGGACTGAAGACCATAACAACATAACAACATTATAAGGGTCTGAAGATAAGATTATTGGAATCTCGAAACAAGTAATTGATTAAGAAAATTTTAAAAAATAACGGCGTGAGGTTTTTATTTGCCAAATTGTTGCATCTTCAGTGTTCTGCCAAGTAAAAGTAGCTTTTGGTTCGCCTTCCCTCTAATATTTTCTATGTGGTCTTTCCAATTGAAATGACTGTAATTCCTATGCATTTAGTTGAATTTGCGGCCTTTATATTTGATTAATTTATGGTGTAAATGAACTTTAATGACTTTCTTCTAGTGACCATATGGGTGAGTTCAGACTTATCATTGTTTAGGGCCAATTGACAGTGTTCGTACCATGGAGCTAACTAAATCATGTATTACATGATTTTGATTGAACTGTGGATGTTCACGTATTCATCGCTCTTGCCAGAGTGTCTCTGCTACTTCGATAGATCGTACTCCGTGTGATTCTTACACCCACCACTCCCGAATTAGGTTTCTTTCTTTATCCGATACTGCTTGGTATCATTAATTTTGCGGTGACTTTAATAAGCGATAAAAATCAGCATCATCCACGAACAGTCTAAGAGAGCTGTTCACATTGTCTCCTAAATCGTTTAAAACATTAGGAACAGCAGGGGCCCTATAACACTTCCTTAGAGAATGCCAGATGTTAATTCCGTTTTACTTGATAATTTTCCGCCAGTTACTACTTTCTGTGTCCTTTTTGACAGGAAATCACGAATCCAATCTCACAATTATGGCTATATTCCGTAAGCACGTAATTTGATTAGAGGACGTTTGTGTGGTATGCTATCTACAGCGTTGCAGAAGTCGGAAATATTCGTCATTACTCGTTGATGAAAAATTGTGTCGAAATCTGTACCAATACCGTGAAAACTATGGCAGTTTAGCATAAATGTCTCTGTACAGGGTTCCCCATGCACCAATTACAAGTCCTATTAGACATTTCAAAACGGACGAGAATATCTCATATTATTTGAAGGAAAAGCCTAATTTCATACATGGCATTGTGGAAAAAAAGAAGTGAAGGGAACTACACGTAGAGAAACATTGTCATGTGTTCAACCATAAGCAATGTTATTTCAATATGTGCCTTGGAAGAAGAATGTTTCTGAAACTTTCAATTTCAGACGTTCAGTACGATTGCTTTATTGTAATTATTTACTGTAAGGTACAGGCACTTGAGAATGGCGACATAGTTCATCGAAACTAGTTATGCAGTGTTAGTAATTACAAATAGCGACTCTTTGTTTGTGAGCATATCCTACATGTGTGGTTGCGTAGACTTTCCCAGCGTAATAACTGATAATATTCTTCTCGGGTCTGCAGCCGGTAACATCGTCAACCCGACACAGTTTTTCGGCAGACCAACTGCCTGCCTGAGATAGAATAGAAACAGCGGCCTCTTCATACACCGCTGATGTTCCACCACGCCTTGCTCTTTTTCAGACTAGGTACAGAGTTTTGCTGCCAGTAAACAGCTATCTTAATTTCAGGGACTTCGCCAACAAACTTCGCAGAGCACCATCTCGAGGAAGCAATATTCCACGTAATGAGAGGGCGGCCATCCGGTCTTTGAGTGAAGATAAGGATTTGGTTATCTTTCCTGCCGATAAAGGTTCTTCTATAACGGTAGACTATGTGTCCAAAATGTATATTTTACTGGAGGACTCAGCCTATCATAGGTTATGTAATGATCCCACGGAACGGATAAAACGGACGACTCTTTTACTTTTAAAGAAGAGTTCCTTGTCAGAGGATGTTGTTAATAAATTTGACCCTGGAGCTGCTGTACTCACGGAATCGATGATTTAAAACAGCCGGCCGCGGTGGCCGAGGGGAGTGAGGCGCTCCAAGCACGGTCTGCACGGACTCTGCTGCAGAGTGAAAGATTAATTCTGGAAACATCCCTAGCCGTGGCGGAGTGGCCGAGCACATTGAGGCGCTATGCTCCGATGTGCGAGGCCGTTATCTGTCGGAGGTTCGAATCCCCCCCGCCCCCTCGGGCATGATTGTTTGTGTCGTCTTTAGTATAATGTAGTTCATAAGTAGTTGTAAGTTTAGGGACTAATGACCCCGCAGTTAAGTCCCTTAAGCTTAACAAACATTTGGACATTTTTTGAAACATCCCTTAGCTGTGACTAAGCCATGTCTCCATCATATTCTTTCTTCCAGGAGTGGTATTTCTGCAAGGTTAGCAGGAGAATTTCTGTGAAGTTTAGAAAGTAGGAAGCGAGGTACTGGCAGAAGTTGTGAGGACGGACCGTGAAGCGTGCCGAAATAGCTCAGTCGGTATAAAAATTTATTGCTTTTTTGCCTTTCACCGGGAATATATTCTCGAAAATTTCAAGACTTTTAAGAAGATTTGACATTAAAAGCTTTTTTATGTCACCAGCAAAGACTAGGGCCCTCCTATGTTCAGTCAAGGATGATTTGAGACTGAGAACGTACGGTGTGTACAGAATTCCATGTCATTGCGGTAAAACTTATGTTGGCCAAACGACACACACTGAGCTTTGGTGTGTGTAACATCACCATCATACTCGTTTACTTCAACCTGAAAAGTCGGCTGTTGCAGAACACTGTCGTAATGATGGACACAAGATGTTATATAATGAGACAAAAATGATTGCTTCTACCTGTCCCTACTGGGAATGTTTTCTTAAAGAATCGATGAAAATTCGCATAGTCGATAATATTATTAATAGGCTCAAGGGTTTCCCTTTAAGCAAGATTTGGAACTCAATTTTATCTGATACTAGCTGAAAACCCGGCGTTGCCCGGGTGTTTATTTATTTATTGTTATATTTCCTTATTCATATGCTTATCCTTACAGAGAAAGCGCTGAAGACATTGTAGCACGCATAGACCAAAGGTATGGTCTGTGCCATCACGTTCCGCTGTATGTAACCTCCTTGCTATAGATTCGCAAACGTCATCACTGGCCTTCAGTCCGAATTTTTTTATAATTTGACGACTTTGAATCACCATATCTTCCACCCCCTTATAGCTATCGGCATGGAACTGCTATGGTGTACAACGGGAGACTTAGAAACAACAATAACACACAGATCATTGGTTTGCGTCCTGTAGTTTTCGCTGCAGAGCGAAATAGTAACACACACACACGTAAAATTGTATATACACCGATAACTTTCCATCCCAATATACTCCACCATTTTATCATTATCAACCCTCAAGCAACAATGCAACCAATGAAACCATTTTCAAAGAGTAAATATAATTTTCAAAGAGTAATTATTTTCCGCATTTCGCGTTATATTCTTCAAATTATTAAATATCTATCAGATCACTGTAAAACCGTGCCTAAAACCTTCCTCAGGTATAAATTAGTAACTGTACAAATATTTAAGTATCTACGTCTTGTAGTTCGGCCCTGATAAGCGTACACCGTACAGACATTCGCCTTAATATAGAATGATAAATAGCTATCCGATCGCCATAAAACCGTGCCTAAAGCCTGTCCCGTGTAGACATTAATAACTGTACAAATTTTTAGCTCTATATGTCTTGTGGTTCGGACGTGATAGACGTACACCAAACAGACATTCACATTTATAGATATGGATTAAACAACAACGGTCTTCATTTCGACCTGCAGTTTCTTGTTTCGACCCATCGTTTTCGCCGATTTTTTCCGCCGGCGCGCCACTAGTTCTATCGCGCCTAGAGGCCTCTACCTTAGTTTCGCGCACGCGCGGTGGGCCGTCAGCGGTGTATAAAGGGTCCGCTGTTTCTGTTCTGTTGGCGTACTCACCTGAAGATGGCAGCCAGTTGGTCTGCCGAAATATTGTGTCTAGTTGACGACGTTATCCGTCTGCAGACCCGAGAAGAATATTATCATATCATACATGTGTCTCAATAACAAATAAACTCTATTAACTTGTACATTTTTATTCTTAATATTCATTTCTCAACGTAGTTAACGTGTCGACGAACACATTTTTCGCAATCTTAGACCAGTGTGTTGATAATGTAACTGTAGAAATGTTTTAAATTTTTAACGCAGCTTGCAAAAGAAAAGAAAAAAAACTGATATGTTGTAAGACCTAAGGGATCAGACTACTCGAGTAATGGTTCCTAAGCTTACACACTCCTTGAAGTATTATTGTAAACACAACACACACACACACACACACACACACACACACACACACACACACACACTCATGTCCGGCGGAAGAGGCCGTTGGCGGAGCCACAACCTCACTCTTCTGCTTGCATCACATCACAATAAAACTGAAGTCTCGAAGAGGTTCTCTCAGTTTCGGCAACAGATAAAAAAATGGACAGTGCCAATATGAGGTTACTACCACCGTTTCCTACAAACAAATAGCGTATACTGCTGATGTCATACGATCAGCACGGTGTTCAACTTTTGCTCTCCGGTGGATTTAAATTGGAGGCGCGTTTTTGCGGTAAGAAACTCGATTACAGGTCGCTGTTCATGGTGCTCCGACGTAGTAACTACGTGTTACGGTTGCTCATTGACGAGATGCACGTTACAATTACGATCCCTCTAGCTGCAGAAGGCTGCGATCTGCGCCAGTGAAGCGGGGAAGTCTACCGAGTGGTACGCATGCCGTTTAATAACTCAACCGATATTGGCAACAAAGAAAGAAAGAAAAAAAAAGGAAAAAAAAAGAAAGAGAATTTAAGACTTCACTTTTCAGCATGTCCTCTTTGAGTATTTGTTTGAATTGCAGCGCCTTGAGGTTGCCATAAAGCTCTGAATCGAAATTATGAAAAACTTCCTGTAACTAGAGAACAGGTCACAGGAAATTTTTCTCGTATTTGGGCTCTGACTTCTATAGCTCTTCAAAGTTGACACGCCGAATATGCCGATAAAACACGTTTTTTAGTTTCAGTACCTAAAACCGGAACCGTTATACGATCAGACTGTCTCTGTGTGTGTAATTTGTCAGACGACTTCCCTCAAGAAAGAGTTGACAAATGAACTCGGAAATTATGTAACATACAGACCGTACGCCGCAACGCATTGCAGTGGCTTGTTTCAGATTAAATGGACATGAATGAAAAGCGAAAGTACCCACTTCTAATGTGTATACTTTCATAATACTTCGTGACTGGGAATTGGATGTACATCCTACACTCCCTGCACTCCTGTTTCACCATATCCTCTTCCTCTTATGAGCATCTCCTCTCACACCTTTCCAAATGTTCAAATGTTTGTTAAGCTTAAGGGACTTAACTGCGGCATCATCAGTCCCTAAACGTACAAACTAATTAGAAACTACCTTATACTAAAGACGACACAAACATCTGTGCCTGAGGGGGAATTCGAACCGCCGACGGGCAACGGCCTCGCGCATCGTAGCACAGCGCCTCAATACGCTCGGCCGCTCCGTCGCGGCTCACCCTGTCCCTGTACATTCCTCCTCTCCCCTCCAATACAACATTGCATTGTTATACGTGCGTGTTTCTAAATGCGAGAGGTGTTCAAATGAAAAGGTACAAAACGACACTGTGGGTATAATTGAAGTCTTTGTTCTAATGTAATCACCAGAGGTCTGAGCACAACTATCCCACGGTTTAACGAGCCGAAGGATTCCATGGTCCCAGAGTTCCTGTGGCTGTCCGAGTTGAAGCGCTTCCCTTTGAGATTTTTTTTTTTTTTTTTTTTTTTTTTTTTTTTTTTTTTTTTTTTTTTTTTTTTTTTTTTTTTAGCGGACGATACAGATGGATGTCACAGGGCGACATGTCCGGTCTGTAGCGCGGAGCCGGCCGCGGTGGCCGAGGTGACTGAGGCGCTCCAGTCACGGTCAGCACGGCCACTCCGGTCGGGGGTTCGAATCCCCCCTCGGGCATGGATGTTTGTGCCGTCCTAGTTCATAAGTAGTTTGTAAGTTTAGGGACTGATGACCCTGTAGTTAAGTTCCATAAGCGCGGATGGTGAAGCTGCTCCCACTTGAACTTGACCAGTACACATTGTGTGACCCATGCTTCGCGTCCCTCGAAGTCGCACTATATCATCCCAAAGCGGCATATTCAAATTTCAACTGATTTGGTTGTTAAGCTATTTCGTATCTCTTCATTTGAACACCCGTCGTACCTGATTTTTTCACATAAATCATGTATGAATTTATATAAGTTTTATAATTGGCTAACTTAGTTACAAAAATCACAAAAAGGTATGTATATTACATATTGAGGGACTTATAAAATATCTTTCATTAAATGCAAATTTCAAAGCAGTCGCTCAAAATCTTTTAGAGATTTACGGTTTTGCACAAACGAACATTCACATTTTTATAACGTTCTCAATTTATTACATATACATACAGTAGATGGCTTTCCAGTCGGTACTGAATAACATACAAGTTGTATATGTGGTGTCTGTTTCGGACATGTTCGAAAGAATAGGCGCCATTTTTGATACTGCAGTTATTATCTATTCAAATTCACGGAGTGTATGACATTAACTGCAAATGCGTAAAGTTGAAATGTGTACACAGCCGGGATTCGAACGCGGGTCCCCTGCTTTCTAGGCAGTTGCGCTAACCCCTAGATCACTAGAGTCACAATGGTCAACAGCTCTGGACGGAATTACTCAATTACACCTCCCGTCAGATACAAACTCTCAACTTTACCCTGCCCACTAGAACTCAAATGCGTAGTTTTCGTTAACTCATTCCCTTACTCCTACGGGAATCAGTTTACGAAAACTTCGTGTAAGACTCAAATTAATACTAAGCCAAACATTCGACGTATCACGAAAGTTATGTATCATGTTCTATTATGGCAATAGACGAAGATTAAATGAATCTATGCTACGTCATTTTTATACATGTGACACGCCGTAATGTGTGGCTTAATATTACGAGGCGTATATGGAAAGTAGGTACCACTTTGAGAAAAATATGGTAATAATTTTTTCGAAAAAATTCAAATGTTCAAATGTTTGTAAATATATAGGACTTAACGAAGGTGGATATCAGTTCCTAGCCTTACAAACTATTTAAACTAACTTAAATCCAAAACACACACACACACACATGCTCGAAGAAGGACTCGAACCTCAGATGGGGAGCAGACGCGCACTCCACAGCGAGGCGCAATAGAGCGTATGGCCACTATCGCACGGCTTCACGAGAAACAGCACATCTTAAACAACTCTTCCACTTAGTTACCAGCGATGCTGAGCCACTTCCCGTAGCGGTCGATCATCTTATCTAGTCATACCTCATAGAACGATGCCGCCAGCGATGAGAACTATTGCTGCTTGTTCAATTCGAGAGGTGAAACCATCAATGCAACTAGATACTTTGAAAAATCTTCGACGTGCGATACACAACAAACGAAAATGAAAGCTGAGTGGAATTGTTCTGCTTCACGATAATGCTCGACCACTCAATGTGGTTGACACAGAAACTGTTATTCAGCACTTCAGAATATTGTAGCACTTCGACCGTTTCAGGGCATTAAAATAAATTCACCGGGGAAGTGAAAATTTGTGATGGACCGGGATTTGAACCCGGAAATCTCGCTTCGAGCCACTGATCGCCTTAGGCAATTGGCCCATCCAGCACGCTTCCCTTACAACCCAAATTTTGAACTTAGAGCACACTACTATGGTAGTAAAAGAAAAGTAGTATGGCATGAATGGCCGAGAGGCTGCGAGGGACAGGTTCAGCCGCCTAATTGGAAGGTTTTTCCTGCCCTTCGTGACCGCAGGCACCTTTCCTTCGCGAAGTGTTGGTGGCTGTGACGGGTGCGTGTGCAGTGTCGTGTTGGAGATGATGGGAGAATGGAGAGGGTGAAACCCAGTGCGACACTCTAAAAGCACTACTCTCTAAAAGCACCAAGGGGGCCGCCGAGCTTAACATCTCCATCTGATGGACGGATCACCATCAACAGTGTCCCATACCCTCACTCCATGAGACACTGCGGAGAAGTTTGGAATTTTATCCAGGACATTGGTGCACAGACTGGTGATCAAGGACTTTGCTTCACCCCTCCTCTCCCTCTGCCGTAAGGCACAAGGAAAATTGTCAACAGCACGTGACGTACCCGGACGGTTACCAATCCCTGAGGCGAGAAACCCCCACGCTGCTCAAGATATCCGCTAGCCGCACATTTCGCATATTTCAAATGTTAACTTCGAATATATTAGCATGTAATTGGCGTATTGCGATGCTATCAACGCTGTTGTTTACGTGATTTGTCATGCTATAGATTGCTGATGAAATAATGCTGGAGGTCCATTTAAAAACAATGAGTGTGTGTTAAAAACATATATGCTTTCGTTTTAGAATGTTTCAAAATACACTTCTGGCCATTAAAATTGCTACACCACGAAGATGCCGTGCTACCGACGCGAAATTTAACTGACAGGAAGAAGTGCTGTGATATGCCAATGATTAGCTTTTCAGAGCATTCACACAAGGTTGGCGCCGGTGGCGACACCTATACCGTGCTGACATGAGGAAAGTTTCCAACCGATTTGTCATACACAAACAGCAGTTGACCGGCGTTGTCTGGTGAAACGTTGCTGTGATGCCTCCTGTAAGGAGGACAAATGCGTACTATCAAGTTTCCGACTTTGATAAAGGTGGGACTGCAGCCTATCGCGATTGAGGTTTATCGTATCGCGACATTGCTGCTCGCGTTGGTCGCGATCCAATGACTGTTAGTAGAATAAGGAATCGGTGGGTTCAGGAGGGCAATACTGATCGTCGTGCTGGATCCCAACGGCCTCGTATCACTAGCAGTCGAGATGACAGGCATCTTATCCGCATGTCTGTAAAGGATCGTGCAGCCACGTCTCGATCCCTGAGTCAACAGATGGGAACGTTTGCAAGGCAACAACCATCTACACGAACAGTTCGACGACGTTTGCAGCAGCATGGACTATCAGTTCGCAGACCATGGCTGCAGTTACCCTTGACGCTACATCACAGACAGGAGCACCTGTGATGGTGTATGCAACGACGAACCTGGGTGCACGAATGGCAAAACGTCATTTTTTCGGATGAGTTATGAAATGAATGCTTCTCATGGAAGACAGCCTAGATCGCGTATTTATGAACTAGTTTCGACTACTTTTACCATTTTCGAACTTACTGAAAAATTTTTAATGGCAATTCCAAAAAAGAATATACACAGGTACGTACATTGCACTTAAATGAATATCCAAACTGTGTAGTCTTTACAGCCAATTAGATAAGGTTTTTGAAAATTATCATCAGCATACAGAACCGCAGATGGAAGGTTAGAATGAGGCAAATCAGAAACTGCACATAAGCAAAAAAACGACGTATTTAAGGTAGCAGAGTTAAGAAATGATAGCGAAATGTGTTTAAATGGTAGATGGATATTAACATAATTTGTACTTTATTTCAGATAGGGACCATTCATTGGAAGTTGAAGTCTTTTATTGCTTATGTACAGTTTTGATATGACACATTCTAACGTTCCGTCTGTTATTGTTTCATAAACCTTATTTACTAGATTGTAAACAGTACACAGTTTGGAAACTCACTTCTGTACCAGCCACTATCTACGTAAGTGTGTATCGTTATGTGAAAACGTAACTGTGTATATAGTTTTTGGAAAACGTTTTATTTTACAAACATTATTATGTTCGGGAATGACAACAAGTTTGTCGAAACTAGTCACAATAAATAGTTCATAAATACGCAATCTAGGCTCTCTTCCATGTAAAGCACTGATTTAAAAAAAGTTTACTATATTTTTCCCCATTAACTTTCCGGATACGCCTCGTATATTGAGTCTTACTGATGTCTACTTTTAATTCCTGACGATGCTAGAAACAAGTGGAACGGATTGCGTAATAAAGAAGCATAACATACAGCTTAACCCTTTAATGCATGACTTTTTATTTGAAGCTATAAAAACTACCATGATTAATGTATAGTGCGTATATAATGAGAAAAATATTGAAAGAAAAATTCCTTAACATTATTTTTCATTACTATCAACAAAAAATTCATAGGTGATCAGCTGCATAGTGCTTCCATGATGTACCCGATGTAGTGAATGTCACTATTATGCCTCTCATATTACCAGAGTGCGCCTCGGTTGCACAGTGGTAGAGTACCAGCCTATGATCCAAAACTCGCAGTTTTGCTCCCCGCTAGGTCCTACGATTTTTATCTGTCACTTTCCAATTGTTTCACCTCTGGCAGTATTGCTCATGTGAAAAATACCGAGTAGCACCGTGGTTCGGAACCCACGTTACACTGTAGTTCCCCCTATCACTGGCTGGGTAAGTCAGTTCAAAGGTCGGAGAAAGGCAATGGCATACCACCTCCAAACAGGACCATGCCTAGTAAAACACTGTGGTGTTCAAACCAATCTTCGGATTGTTGATTGCTTTACCCTTTTTTTTTAATTTCCAGAAAGTAACTCATAATGTTCAGTAGTGTTTGATTTGACTACTTTTAAATGGCAAAGGAGGAATACTAGAGTAAACAAATGCACATGTTAGGAGTGACTCAATGCAGCTAAATGTGGAAATGATTCAGTGGCACTCTACAATTTATAATGTCTAGGAAGAGCTACTAGCATGTGTAACACTGTGTATACAAGCGCCGGCCGCGGTGGCCGCGGGGACTGAGGCGCTCCAGTCACGGTCTGCACAGCCACTACGGTCTGGGGTTCGAATCCCCCCTCGGGCATGGATATTTGTGCCGTCCTTGGTATAAGGTAGTTCGTAAGTTGTAAGTTTTGGGACTGATGACCCCGTAGTTAAGTCCCATAAGCTTAACAAACATTTCAACACTTTGTATACAAGCAGCTACAACTGAATTTGTGGTAAAAGTGTTGATTAGTTTGAGAGATAATGTAAAAAATAAGGTATGTAGGTGATCAGCTACACTATGCATTAAAGGGTTAGGCCTAACACCTCAAGCCGGGATCCCGAGTACGTACTCGCGCGCCCTGACTGTCCGCACTGGCGGCATCCCGACCCGTACTCGCCACATGCAGTGTCGCAGGTACAACTATATTTCTCTACCATCTGTTGCTGCTGGCCAGCCAACTGTAGACATGTCTGTGTTGACATGTGAGGGAGATCTTTGTCAGGAAGAGAGCGAGTCGAATGAAATCACGAGTTATACATTCAGTCTGAAGGTTGCTCTCGACGCGAAACGATGAAGCCAAGCAATTTGCGCGGTCTTACGTCGGAACAAATTCTTGCGTTGCTGAGTGAACCGATGGATAAATAGATGGTATAAATGACAGCGGGAGTGATCTGCATAGTGATGACGACAACGGCACGGACGTTTTGGACGAAACGCCGTAAAAAAGTAAAGAAACAGCAGATAGGACGAGCGAGTTGAAAGAGTTCGTTTTTAACGGAACACAAATACATTGTTAGCAACTCCTGAAAATATCATTGCCTTTTAACAAATAATTTCTGCGCTACAGCAATTTCAACTAAACGCTGTATGACGGCGCCAGGAGCCTAAACTACCATCAGTAGTCTTGGCAGGCGTGCGGTAACTATCGGCTTGAAGGGTTAAAATGAGTATTCAAAATATATTGCTTCTATCTGACGATGTAAACACCAAGATGAAGCTCCACGCCGCGCGAGAGTAGCCGAGCGGTCTGGAGCGCCACGGTACGGATCGCGCGGTCTTTCGCGTCGGGGGTTAGAACCCCCTCCCCTCCCACCGCGGTGTGTATTGTCCTTAGTTCAGTTTAACTTAGTTTAAGTAGTTTGTAAGACTAGGGACTTATGACCAAAGTAGTTTGTTCCATATGTAGCAGGACGGATTATTGTCTCTACTACTACTATATGTCAGGTCAGTTTCGCAGAACATCATATATATATATATATATATATATATATATATATATATATATATATATTGTAAATGATTTTTATGTTAATGTTTTACGTTATGTGATTTTTAAAAGAGTTTTCGTATGTTTCTTGTGTTTCATGTGCTGTGACGGCGATTCAACCTACGAGAGCAACATCTTCGACGCCGAGCTCAAGGAGTAAACATCTGGCCACTTCAAGTCACGGGTCTACGGTCACGAGGCAAGAAGATGCTGGTCTCTGCGGTTATCATCGCAGATATTGACATTATTATAGAAACTTTCGTGGAAAATCAAAAAAGACCATACAATCAATCCTTGTTTAACTGTCATTAAGTCATGATCTGTATTGTGAGAGCAATAAAAGTCATTGTGTCTCGAAAGTTAACCAAGTGTCAACGATAATTATTTTGATAATAACAGAAATTTTACAAGAAATATATTCATTGACAGGAGTGTAAGAATTATTTACTGTGAAACCATTTTACAAATTGAAAGAAGACATTTATTGAAAGTTATTTTGTTTTTTGTTTGACAGATAAAGAAAGAGCCGGCCGCGGTGGCCGAGCGTTCTGCGGCGCGCCAGTCACAGTCTGTACGGCCATTACGGTCGGGGGTTCGAATGCCCCCCTCGAGCATGGATATTTGTGCCGTTCTTGGTATCAGCTAGTTCATAAGTAGTTTGTAAGTTTAGGGACTGATAACCCCGTAGTTAAGTCCCATAAGCTCTACAAACAGTTGAACAGTTGATAAAGCAAGAAGACTTGTATCAATTTTTAGTATTTTAATCAATCGATCATCAGTAAACAGGACTTGTAATATTTGTGTCTATAGTAACCACAACAACTACGAACCTCTGTTTGACATTTCGGTCTTTAAGGGAACTTTAAAATATTTATTTCAAAGTGATAGTTTAAAGAAGTACAAACATAGAATCATTTGCTTCTTCTATGTGCGCAAGGATCTGTCACTGAAATTTCACAATACAGGAAGATTATATTAATTGGATTTTTTTTTTTTTTCTTGTTGACGAGCGGACGACTTTCGGATCCTGAAGTCTGACATGGCACATAAAAAATTTGGGATTTAGTCCCATGCAAGAAGAGGTCGTAACGCCGCACATAATATTACATTTGAACTTTTTGTTTTGAAGCTCCACAGACAGCTACACTGGCACTTGTGAAATTGGTCAGGGTCAGTGCTATGGCCGGGCAGTCTCTCTGCCTGTCCGCTGGGTGCAGGTGAGGCGCTTTGCGGTACGTGCCTGCGCGTGCGGCTGCGTCCTGGCGCAGGCGTCGACGGCGGCGGCGGATCCGTCCCAGAAGGCGTCGGGCCGCAGCAGCAGGACGCGCGCCTCGGCGCCCAGCGCCGCCGCCACGCGCCGCGCCCACGCGCGCGCCACGCCCCCCGCGCCCGCGCCCGCGCGCCGCGAAGCGTCCACCAGCGCCGTCACGCCCAGCCGCCGCGTCTCCGCGCTGCAACAGCACGCCACACACCACACTGCACCGACACTGCCGCTGGCGAAATCCTTCATACACATCTGAACAACGACGTTCTCCACCAGGCTGTTGTCACACTTTTGACTAGCTTATATGCCCGTGCTTCGCAACGGTTGTTAACGAAGGACCTATGTATATCGTGGTTTTTTAGGGTTTCGGACCTAGGTCAGCAAAAACAAAATCCTTGTTGGATCGCTCTGTCAATAAACTCAGTTCTTTACACAAAATGTCGAAAACCATGAATATTCACAAAGTTTTTCATACAAAAAGTGACCTTAAAGTAACGACATAAAATCAATGTTAGGTTGTGTTCATCAAGTTAAGACTGCAGTGTGTAATTGTAGATGGCGTGAACTCCTGTGAACACTGCTATCGATGAGATGACAAATAGTAATAATGCGTCGTTATTCTCAATTTTGTTACACACTGCAACAGCAGCGCCGAAAGCGGCTGGCAAATTGCAATTCTGAAAACGATATTGGATAAGTGCGAATATTGATTTGTAACAGGTTTTACAAATATATTCTTGAATACGAATTTGGATTGAATTGTAAGACTGTGTCAATCATTAGACTCTTTTGTATAGACTTTCGCGTGAAAGTGCTGGTCATAATGAGATGTGACAACAACGGATGTATCTGATTCGGTAAAACTTTACTTTCTATCCTGGCGTCCTCGTGTTTTTAGGTTGCCAACATCAATAACTCGATATAAAATCGTTGCAAAGATAATCGAACCACTTAGAGTGTAGATAAATACTGCTGTTCCTGCTGTATGCATCAAGACAAAATATTTGCGTGTCACGCGATTGGCTTATGACGATGTCACGTGATTCTCGTTTTCAACATCTGTCGCCAACATTATCACAGGCCGCCGGGATATGAGTAGGACTACGTTGCATGGTTTTTCTTGACCCAGCTGTCAAACGATAACACCTTTCACAGCAGAGACTGTCGCGGCAAGATATATATATATATATATATATATATATATATATATATATATATATATATATATAGATCACTGATTAGCACAGCCGGCCGCGGTGGCCGAGGGGACTGAGGCGCTTCAGTCACGGTCTGCACGGCCACTACGGTCGGGGGTTCGAATCCCCCCTCGGGCATGGATATTTGTGCTGTCCTTAGCTGTAGGTAGTTCATAAGTAGTTTGTAAGTTTAGGGACTGATGACCCCGCAGTTCAGTCCCTTAAGATTAACAAACATATGAACATATATATGATTAGCACAGACCAGTGACCTTACTGGCACCTTGGAGGTTACCTCCATGACGGGCACAGCCATATCAATATCTATGGCCTAAGAGACATTCATTAATGTATGTCTGTGTTTCCACCAAGCTTCCACGACAGTGATAAATGTTCCACGAGTATTTTTATCTTTGAGACTATCTGGATTTTTATCTTTGTTTTGTGTCTCTGTTCATAGTCGGTAATTTGTGGTTGACGGAAACATGTGATCTATTTAAAAAAATTGCGTATTTGATATTCCTCGTCGTTATTAAAGTCTGAAAGGACCACATTGTCTGACGATTGAAAGAAGAAACACATTTTGCCTCGTGCCGTAAAGTTCGTAAGTCACAGAGAATATAGCTTTTCCTAAGAGTATTTACAGCATATTTTGAGAATTTTTGCTCGTCACACTCACCCACTGCCACGCATCGTGACCAAACTCCCTTACTAACATCATTAGACCAAGGGCTATCTACCACCACAGCCACGAGTGGGTGGCAGTATGTGGTCATGGAGAAACGTCTGTCAGCACGTACACACACAAGCCTTTTATATATAGATATAGATTGAAAAATGCTCAGTCTCTGTTCCAATATTTTATTCTCCAATAACGCGTTTCGCGTTGTTAGCGCATCATCAAGACTGGAAAAAGACGAATGTTTTGTTACAGTCCGTGTATCTGGCGGGCAGCGAATCTAATGTGGCTAAGGTGAGTAAATTTGAAAATTCAGACTTACTTGGGCGGAGATGGAGCCACAGAACTATCTACATCTGTGGAGGAGGTATCATAACAATTTGTGTTGTCATTGGGCGCCTGCAAAGAGGTACACGTATAAAGTACGTAAGGGTTATTTGAACTAGAATAAAGGGGTATGGTATGGAAATTAATGGAACTCACCATAGCAGCAGAGGAGTCGCTGTCGTGACAGGTCCATGTTTACGACTGGTATTATTGTTAATAACTGCGGAACATAAATGCGACCTTTAAACAGAGCGGTATAATTGAAATTAAAAACAGTCCAGTTCGCAAAAATGATGTTTCTATTTCATAATCGGTTCTGGTCTGTTGCAGACCAATTTCAGATGGATACCACCATGATGGCTGGCGAAGGTGGTGACACATTAAGCCGCATAGACATGAACAGTAGGGGTGGGACTGTGAGGCGTGGCGACTCGAGCGCACCGAGAATTTCTCGAGCTGCCGGCGCTCAAGCGATTCTCGACGGCCACTACGCTCGGGGGTTCGAATGCCCCCTCGGGCATGGATATTTGTGCCGTCCTTAGGCTTAGCTAGTTCATAAGTAGTTTGTAAGCTTAGGGACTGATGGCCCCATAGTTAAGTCCCATAAGTTCTACAAACATTTGAACATTTTTGAATGTTGCCTAATACTGTAAGCTCTGACGATTTTTTTCTATAATTAGTAAATCTATGTAAGGACTTTACAGGTGTCACATGTCGCATTTTTCTCTCGTTTAAGCATAAAATGCTGAATGGATATTTGTTTTTCTAACAATGGAGTCCTTGTTTCGTGTAAGATATGTGTTAAATGACTTTTGTCTTCTGCGAAGAATTCTACTACTACTACTACTGCTGCTGCTGCTGCTGCTGCTGCTAATAATAATAATAATAATAATAATAACTGAGTTTCTTCCTTGAACCCACTAAAGACAACGATTACGACTGCTCTGTCGCAATGCTTCCTTGTAGAGTAGTTTCGCCCAGCCTCCAGAGAGCGCACCACTGTCAACGTCTCGAGAGTATTCGGGAATTTCTCGAGAATTTGCCTTAGCGTCGCGCGTTTCTCGACAGCGCTCGTAGCCCATCCTTAGTTATAAGGAAAGAGATTTTAGACAGCTTAATGATGGTCTCCACAGGGGTCTGTTCTTCCTCCTCTCTTGTTCAATGTATACTCTGCTGAGGTCCCTGCAGCACAAAGTTCATTTACGCCGATGACTTCGCTTTAGCAACCCCAGCATACTGACCAATCCAACACAGAATCAATACTTACGAGTTATCTAGCCACCCACCAAGAATGTTTCAGAACCTGGAAGTTAAAGACAAAATAATAAACTAGCCAACCAGAAAATATCTATCTCGACGGTGTGAAGATCGAACATAATTACCACCCAAAATATCTGAGAGTAATATTGGATAGCTCTCTCACTTTTAAATGCCACATTCAAAAAATAGTTGCCAAAGTTAAGACCAGAACTAACATTTTGCAACAATCTGCTTGATCATCCTGGGGTGCAAACGCACAAGTCCTGCGTATTACTGCTCTGTCCCTGGTCTATTCATCGGGTGAGTATTGCGCTCCTGTGTGGCTGAACAGTGCCCACGTGCGAGAGGTTGACGTCCAGCTTAATAGAGCCATGAGGATAATTAATGGTACTCTCTTGGCTACACCTCTTCCGTGGCTTCCAGTTCTGTGCCACATATCTCCCCCAGAGATTCGTCCCCAGAGATTCGTCTCTTATCAGAGAATATAAGAAGATATTACCTACCCCACAAGTTCCCATCACGCAATATCTCTCACAAAGCTTCAGCCGACCTAAGTCCTAAAAGCCACCTCTACACTTAGCTTCCCAGTTGATAGCACAGGATTTCTCGCTCCACACCTCCTGGGCGGCCTCGTGGGACAGGTTCGAAGGGCGAAACAAACACCACGTTCCCATCCCTTCCACTAAAGTCACTGGCAAGAACCTACCCTCAGGGAGTGGACTCTGCTGAATGGTTTTCGCATAGGAATGGGCAGATGCAATTATTGGAAGAGCAAATGGGGAGTGATACTAGATCAGTCATGTGATTGCGGAGCAGACACGCAAGCTATGGATCACATAGCAATAAACTGCCACCTGCGTTCTTTCGCTGAGGGGTTGGTGGATCTTCACTTAAATGGCTTAAATCACTGGACCTGGCTCTGTGACGAGAGATCCTATTTACACATAATTTTTATCCCCTGAACGCAAGTACTATGTACTGTAGCAACATTACTTTAATATGGTGGCTGACAAGAACCGTACGATAATAATAAGTAACCGGTTATGAAATAGGAACAACAATTTTGCCTTCTGGACTGTTTTCAATTTTAATTATAAATATTGTATCGAGAACGCTGTTCATCTGCAGTATGCTTTCTAAAATTACTGTTCTCAAACTATTTGATTCGTGCACTGCTCATTTTCAGTTGCATTTAAAATATGTAAAACACTGTATGACAAAAGCAATACGTAAAATATGTTGCCTGAAAGTCATTTAAGTCGAATGGTTTTACCACCTCGCAGGAATAGCACCGCCACTTGTTCCAAGAGAAATAGACGCGGAGAAGGAAATAAAGGCAGTGGAGCAGGAAATAACCTATCCTCTGAATGGACTTGAACATCATCCGCAACGACTGAAGTCAAGGAAGAGTTTCCTTAGGACATCAAAGGAACTTAGAACCACTGCTGCAAAAGCTAGGTTACAATTATGGAGGGCTGCGACCTACCTTACCCCTGGTTGCAAAAGCGTTCTTGAAGCTTTACCTCATGACAATGAAGACGACTGGGTAATTTGGAAGTCCTGAATAGACTGAGATCTGGTGATGGAAGATCCAAAGTTACTTGGTAAGATGGCGACACACTGATGCAAATAATATTCGGTGTAACTTAGGGATGAGATTATGAGGCGCTGCGACTCGAGCGCACCGAGAATTTTTCGAGCTGCCGGCGTTCGAGCAGTTCTCGAGAAGCTCACGAGAAGCGGCGCGACGGTCGACTGGGGCAGCGCTGCGGTTATTTGCAGCACTCGCAGCATTTAAATGTAAGCGTTTAATACAAGGAACCAAAGTCACACAGCTGGCAGTGCTTTACGAAGGATGGAGATATCTATTGTTAAACTCCGTAGTGTAGTAAAAAATACAACAAGCGGGATGTAAGATATTTAAAATTACACATATCTAAAAATCAAACAGAAAAGTTCACTGATACAAAAGTGCATTCTTAAGTCAGACAAAATACCGAGCTATTATGTATGTTATGCATTCAAACTACATTAAAAGGAAATTCGGTAAGAAAGTTGTATAGTAGCTGAAACAGTCTGCCAGTATCGGATAACAATAATTTTTAATTTGGCTGCCATAACATCCAAAATTCATCAAAATTATCACTATCCAAACTTTAGAACAGAATGAGGACATAACAACCAACAGTCAGTACAGTAGTTATAAATTGTGGTGGCTGTGAATAAAGTACCAGAGCTTTAAGCTGAAAAAAGGACGGAAAATTAGGTACGTAACGCTGGCTAATACTGTAAGCTCTGCCGAATATTTTTTCTACAATTAGTAAATGTATGTAAGGACTTTTTGGGCTTAACATGTAGCATTTTTCTCTCATGTAAGTATAAATACATGCGGAATGCATATTGGTTTTTGGTAACAATGATGTTCTTGTTTCGTGTAAGATCCGTGTTTTAATAATAGTACTATGTTAGAAGTATATAATAATAATAATAATAATAATAATAATAATAAGCTGTTTTCAGTCACAATAATTTTATATATAATTGTAATAATTTTATTGTATTTATTGTGTGACGTGTTTCGGAGCTATAACTCCATTTTCGAGAACTTTATAAGTGTATTTTTGTGTTACATCTGCTTCAGTTTTTCACCTAACGTTAGAAGAACGACACAGTTGTTAGATTTTTGCGAGAAAGTTACCGCAAGCGTTAATGCAAGGATCTTATAATAAACATAGTGAAGTAATGTGAATTGTTACCTGCATTTGTCGAGATGAAATTACCTCCTGCATTGGTGAAATAAATAATAAAAACAATCAAATTATTGTGATTGAAGACGGCTTATTATAATATACCCCTAACCTAAACGGTACAGTCACGGACAGCCCACTGCGAAATGTCTATTAATAATAATGTAATAATCCTATCATTTTTGTCTTGTGCGAAACATTCTACCACTACTACTAATAATAGAAACAATTCAGTTTCTTTCTTGCACGTTCGGAAGACGATTACGACTGCACTGTCGCTATGTTTCGTTGTAGAGCAGCACTGTCGACTACGTCTCGAGATTATAAAATACTCCAGAATTTCCCGACAAATTGCCTTAGCGTTGCGCGTTTCTCGAGAGCGCTCATAGCCCATCCCTAGTGTAACTGTGCTGAAAACCAGATTGTTCGGCAGGTGCTTCGGTGTCGACTGTGCCCAGCATACTACTGTAATGAAGATGATCTTCAACAAGCAATAGAAAATGCACTGTAAGAGGCCACGTTTTAATATATATATAATAATAAAAAAAATCTAAACCTAACTGTGTAAAATGTATGTATATGTACCTATTATATGCTTCAGAAACGAGAATAATAATGATAACAACATGATAGTCGTGTAACTACAGACGATATATCGTAATACACTGCAATGAAAGAAGTTAAAAAGAAACATGTGCACCTCGAAAGATGACGTCGATAGTGTGATAGCAACGTGTGAAGGAAACAGCGCCGTGCCAAGAAGACACTTCCGCGCTTCCTACAGAAAACTGGCCCAGTTTGAAGGGGATCACATTGTGGCTTTTCAAGTGGCAAGAAGGTCATTTGCAGAGAATTGGCACACAAGTTGGACGCTCTGCGTCAGTTGTGCAACGATGCTGGTTGCGATGGTCAGGTAAAAATTCTCACAATCGTAGATGGGGTTCTGGACATCACAGCAACACAGACATCCTCCAAGATGTATTGTAACGGCAGAAGTGGTAGATCGTTCATATACCACAGGCTCACAGCAGACTTAAAGTATCAGCACGAACTAATACGGATGTTTCAGCATGGATAAACACTTGGTACCTCACTACCACGAGAAATATTGGTCTGTAAATGCAGTCATTTGATATATTCCATATGAAATGTTTCAACACTAAATCTTCATTGAATTGGGAATCCTTAAGAGGGTGTACTGTTTTTATTTCGGCGCTCTAGTTACCCGCCCACCCCGTTTCGTTTTCTTTTAAAATTCATGTTCGTCAGTCTACCCCATAACGGAACAAGGAATATGACTGTTCACCTTGAAAAATGATATTCTAGTTAAAGGTAAATAACTGAACCGTAACGTGCCCAAAGTTCTTAACAATAATGACTGAAAATTGGAAAATTGACCAATATAATGTTATGAAATAGCTGACATAAAACGACCTATGTCTAGAACTTTGAACATCATTCTTAGTCTCCTGTCTCATTTTGAACTTTTTGAGTCCACTCAAAGAAATTTTTTCTTGCAGTCGTGCTGTCAGCTAAGGAAGCCATACGTAAATATTTTTTTTCTGTGTACTAAAGAAAATATCTTTCGTTGGTGAACTAAATCTTAAGAAGCAACACATTATCAGTATTATTTTTCCAGCATTCGTTGTTTTATACCATCACACACAAATCCGAGAATATCCTGTTCGTCTTTGTATTTTTGTTGTGACAGAGATGGAGATTAACTCATACATGTAAAGGGCATAGATGTAAAAGGTGTAATAACGTATAATCTCCAAAATGTGAAAACAAAACAGAACTCAGAAAACTCTCATAAAAAATACAGGATATTACAGGTACATAGCTGCAGCAGTTCTACTGATAATGTGTTCTCACTGGATTTTTTTTTTCTGCACTCGTCTAACAAGTACGCCATTGTGTCATTATTTGTTACCCCTTTTGGAGACTGTGGAGACAGTCACTGGTATATACCGGTACATTATGAAGATGTTGTAGACTTTGAGTACTGCGATCAAGAGCGTGAAGTGGATATTGGCTGGACACGGCGACTGACCAGGGCACGCCTGTCGGCAGGACAAAGGAGGACCGCGGGAGACCTCAGCGCAGGCACCCCAGCGGTGGCGCGACGCATCAACCGCAAGAATGTGAGGCCGCTGCGGGCGTCGCGTTTCACCGGCCCCAGGGAACACCTGCTCCGCGAACCCTATGCTGGTGCAGCCTGTGCGGCGGGTCGTAATCCTACTCAAGATTGTTGCCACTCATTTCAAATGTTTGTAAATCTATCGGAACAAACTGCGTGGTCATCAGTCGCGACTCATTTCACAAAATTTGAACGGAACCGACGCCGCAGGTGACTACTGTGGGCTTGGCTGAGGATGGTTAAGGACCCAAAATTAGTGGTTGGAAGTGAATAAAACTACATATGACTTTACTGAACTAACGAAATGTGCGTATGGCTTTCTTCACCGGGAGAACCCTTACGGGATAGTTCGGCCGCACGGGCGACTTACGTGCCAATGATGATGAGATGCTTATGATTAGGACAACACACAACAGCCAGTCCCCTGCCGGGAATCGAACCCGGGTCCCTGCGTTGTAGTCAACGACGCTGCAACTGAACTACTATATTAATACATAATGAAAATTAAATTATTAGTGAATTTTTTTATATTATATTATTATAAATACAATCTTTTAGAGATTTTATTGCTATTTGGTTCAAAAGTTCGTAATTGAAGGTAATCAATTACATGCTTGAACACTGACAATTTACTATTTCTGGATACCTAGGGCTCATTGGTTGGCCAATTATAAATGAATTCGTCACTAATAAATGAAAAGACTCTTTTCTTGAGAGAAAAACTTCAGAAAGTTTATTAGACGAAACTTTTAAAAAATGAAACTCTTACAAGATTGGCTTGCTCCCCTCACTTCAGATAATTAAACAAGACTGACTAATTCCACTCTTATGTCTAAAACATAAGAAAGCACCACTGTTTTTGTTCTCTAAGATTAATTTATATGTATCTCATTCTATGAATTATCTATGGTCTATCAACTGATAGTAAATATATCGTAATTTACTCAGTTAACTAATTAATTATGATTTTCTTTTAAATGTAAGTAAAAAATTCCTCTCCCCTACTCTCCTTCTTACCCATATATCTCCTGCCTCATGTATCATCACACTACGGAGGCGGACACTGAACTGGGATGAAACACATAAGGCCGATGGTAGTCAACAGGTGCAGCGATAGCGCCAGGTCAGCAGGGTGTGGCAGCCCCTCCTCCACTGAGGAAATTTTTACACCATTGTCGCAGCTAATTTTATGAATAAAACAACTTACGCCGTTAACGTTATGGAAGTACACTGGTCAATACAATTAGGGGATCAGTTCAGATATTTGGGATCTGAAGTATTGTCATCGATAGAATTAACTAAGTGTGTTTTATACATGATGGATGTGTCTAAACTCCGTGACTGATCCTAATGCGGGGTTGAGAATAAAAACCGCTACCAGGCACATTAAAGATCGCATTATTTAAATAACTGAACACTTGTTATTGCCTTGTTTCACAAAACTTTATTTTTACCACCTAGGTTTCGGATTATGAGCCCATTTCAAGAACTTTACTGAGTCCAAAGTTGTTACACCAGTAAAGACAAACCATTATGATACTACAGGTCTCTGTTTATCGATTTTAACATTGGAAGAAAATACTTTTACTTCGCAATTTAGGAACCTTATTAGAATAACGTTAATTATCTATTGTACTAATATTGTGTTTAATGATGTTATCTATTAGTGAAATTACTGACCTCTTTTGTACCTCGAAAAATATAAGTTTATAGTACAAGACTTGCTTCTTGCCTATTGTTATTATCTACTATGTAGAAGTTACTCATAGTCTGAAAGAGGTGAATAATTGAATTCTGTCTGTTCATTCAGTATCAAATTTGGTGCTGTACGCATCTGTTTTTTAATCTCCAAAATATCTAGTTGGGTCAGTTGTGCACCGTTACCTTCGGCATGTAAGACTTTTACATCTCTGGCGTATTTGTGATCTTGTTCTAAGCAGTGTTCGGCAAAGGCAGAATATGGTTTTCTTAAGCTCAAGAACCGACAGTAGAACCAATCAATATGATCGTATTATTTATTTATAACATGACCGGTTTCGGGCTTGTGCCCATCTTCAGGTGCTTAAAACATTCATAATATTACCTGTGTAGCATGTTGGTGGAGTTCACCGTTTGAAAACAAATTAATTGTTATTAATAATAGCGAAAACAATTGCAAGTGGCGAGATGACATGATCAAAAACACTGTTTATTTACATTTAATATTGTATCCAAATCGCGATTGTCCAATGTGACGCACTTTTTACACAATTTCGCGACCACACTTTCTTTTGATAATCTCCTTACTTTTGTTACTATTCTGATTGCCATTTTTGCAGTATAATTTATCAGCATCACTACACAGAAATGTGAACTCACACCATACACTTTGCTTATTTGTGGATACAGAGTTTCTGGTCGAATAGCTTATATCTAAGAAGCACAAAGATCTTATTGCATAGTTAGGTTTTAACAACATGAATTACTAATGCATTATAAATGTATATAGGGGAGAAAAGTATTACAAGATATGAAAATGAAATGTTTTTTACGTAATTGTGGAGTCGCACTGTCATTTATAAAACATAAGATAATCACAAGTAAACTATATGACATTATTTAATCAGCATAAAAATGTGGGTTTGACTGCAAGGTGGGTTATTTAGATATGTCCATTTTTCGTGATTATTTAGATATATTATTTTCTATTGTGAAGAGTTTTTTTTATACAGTTGAACTCCACCAACATACTACACATGTAAAATTCTAAATGTTTTTAAGCATCTGAAGATAGGCACAATCCCGAAACCGGTCGTGTCATAAATAAATAATAGACCTTTACTATGACTGTTGGCGTTTTTTTATTCTCAACTAAAATGGTTCTAAGTCTTTCTGTCGATTCTATGGAGTGGTGACAACATTACGGTAACCGGTATAATGGTAATATCAGAAAGTTGCTGAAGAGGGAGTTGGTGTTGGCTTGTGTTTACTCTACAAATGAATTACACAAGCAGTTGGGTTCAGATAGCGCAGTAAGCAGATAGTTCAATACAACAACAACATAATTTACCCGAAGCTATGGTACATAGGAAGGTGGGAAGCGGGATCAGACGCAGGTATTGGAATGTCCCAAAGTGTAATTAACAGGACCTAGATGCGATTTCAGACAACAGGAACCATTGAAAGAAGGCAAGGCCAAGGTCTTCCACGGGTAACATCAGCAAAAAATGACATCGCCGGTTAACAGGAGTCTGAATGCAACTCAGCTGCATCGCACCCTTCCAGCACCAATAGGACGCGCAGTATCAACACAAAGAGTCCTAAATCGCCTTCGGAAATACCGCCTCTGTGCACAGAGGCCGATGGCGTGTGTCCCTTAAAACCACGACAACGTTTAGCAAGCACCATTTACAAGGACGGATATCAACATTGGAGTCTAAACGAATGGAGCCGGGTTCTTTTCACAGATGAGTCATGATATTGTGTTCAGCCGAACAATCATCGTCCACTCATCTGGATAGAACGTGGAACTCAGAACAATCCTGCTTATATGCAGGAAAAAATCGCCATGTTATGGTGGTGGACGAATGGTGTAGGCAAGAGCCAGTATTAGCGGAAGTAGGCTACGGACCTCTGCGACGTTCAGAATGGAGCTTTGACCCTTCAGAGGTAAAGAGACGAAATCCACCGACCTTTTGTTGTGCCTTACACAAACATCAAATGTATAAAAACGAACAAAGCACCCAAATCAACAATAGTATATGAAGTGTAAATTGATTCTGTACTTCTTAGTTGTATAATAAAATGTAAGATTGTAAACGTTAATTAAAATTGATTTTGTTACTTCTTAGTTGTATGATAAAATGTAAGATTGTAAATGTTAATTAATTGAAATTCGCTACGTAAAAGATATTAAGGAAAACCAAAATGTAATAACCAAACTTAGTTATGTTATACAAAAGTAGAATATAAAACATAATAGATCACCCTCAGTGACCCACCAGGGTCATAGGGCTCGAAGTTTTTTTTCCGAGGGCTCAGATCCTGGCTGGTCACAGCCCAGCTTACCCTCTCTCTACGACCCTCCAGCTCTCCTATCTTTCTTTTTGCAATCTTCTTAAATACCTAGGTCCTTAGTTTCAATTTCAATTTCAGTTATATTAGTTATATCCATGTTTCCAACCCCCCTTTAAGCATAATATAGTTTAACTGAAAAATTTAGGTAGAATCTACCATATAGATATTTAATCAAATGGAAGAGATAAAGAATAATTGTAAAAAAAAGCCTTCAAAACGATCCTAATCATCATAAAAGTAATTGTAAATCTCAACTGTTTATGTAAACAGAAAATATATTAAAAATTTTAGCCAATGTTAATTTCATGTTACAGAATCTGTGATTGTAACTGTATAATACACATCTTCCTTGCAGCACAAATGCGGGCGACCCCCTGTTGCCGGCCGCGGTGGCCGAGGGGACTAAGGCGCTCCAGTCACGGTCTGCACGGCCACTACGGTCGGGGTTCGAATCCCCCCTCGGGCATGGATATTTGTGCCGTCCTAGTTCGTAAGTAGTTCATAAGTAGTTTGTAAGTTTAGGGACTGATGACCCCGTAGTTAAGTCCCATAGACTATACAAACATTTGATCATTTTTTTACTCCCTGTTGGGAAAGAACAAAAACAGCCCACCTCCTCGTGGTAGGGATGGGCAACGGCGCAGACAGGTGCACCAATAATTGTGCATCTCTCTGCGGCGGCTAAAAGGCTGTAATACCCTTGGTTGACATACCAAATTTGGCCAACAAACGACCAGCCTTATACCCAAAGGTAGCTGGTTCGAATCAACTATGGTGGCATAGGAGATGGATTTTTCCTGGCGGACGATAACTTTCGTCCCTACAGTGCTGCACTGCTACACAACAAGCTTGAAACTGAGGGAATTAAATGAATGGAGTGGCCAGTTTGTTCACCGGAGTTAAGCGCGATTGAGCATGTCTGGGATGGATTTGGCAGACGCATTGCAGTCAGACCAGCACCTCCTCCAGAGCTGCATGTTGCACTAATGGAAGAATGGCCAAATATCCCTCAAGGCCTGATTGATAACCTCATATTGTCCATGAGACGCAGGTATGCTACTGTACTGTTTTATCGTAGAATTAATACTTTAGCCGTTTTCCCAGAGGATCTTTATGCAAGATGAACATACAAAGAATTGTAGCAGCTTTTTCTTCCATATCCCGCAGGAGGCGCCCTCCAATGTCATGGCACAGATGTTCAATGACTCTCCTGGCCCGGGAGGAGCTTAACATACTGTACGTAGTCCATGTACGTGTATTATCTTGTTGGAACACTGTCACAGGGTGCTGTGTCGTCAGGGGTAGGACGTATGGGCGGAGAATTACTGTGATCTATAGATGCGCCATCAAATGTGTGCCGAAGCTCTATTAGAGGTGGTCTGAAAGCATGTGGTATGGCTCCCCACACGTCTGTGTCTCTCCACAATGTTGGCAGGATGTGTCTTCTGTCCTTGACGCTCCCAAACCTTAACATGATAGTCGTTGAACGTTATGGAGCATTGGGACTCATTACTGGACAGAATACGACGCCATTCGTATTCTGTCCATGCCTTGCGTGTACGACACCACTCCAAACGCCAGCGCTACTTTCCTGGTGCCAGGGGTAGCTGCGAATTATCCAGACACTGTTTGGGAAAACATAGGATCTCCTATACATGCTCCCGGATGGAGAGTAACGGGCCGGCCGCGGTGGCCGAGGGGACTGAGGCGCTCCAGTCACGGTCTGCACGGCCACTACGGTCGGGGGTTCGAATCCCCCCTCGGGAATGGATATTTGTGCAGTCCTAGTTCGTAAGTAGTTCATAAGTAGTTTGTAAGTTTAGGGACTGATGACCCCGTAGTTAAGTCCCATAAACTATACAAACATTTGAAACATTTAGAGTACCGAGGTCACTATATGACGTTCCTCTCTCTCGGTGCCTAGCGTGCAGGACTTGACAGGGTGCTCCACGTCTACCTATTGATTCCAATATCGCTTCACTGTGATATCTGAATGGCCCACATGCTGGACAAAAGCACGATACGTCCACAGCGCTTCATGCAATCCAATGTTGCAGCCTCTGCGGAATGCTTTCAGTTAGCGTTTGTGAGGCAACGCGGGTGCTTTATACTGCACTGAAACTGCTCGCTTCACTATCTGATTCACGGCAGTTGAGTGGTACCACCTAGGCAACAGCAGGGCGGTGACGTCGCGAATGCACTCTGGTGGGCGTTTTACTCTGTGCAGTATAAATACAGGGCGAAGTGAAATTCGTGTACTTGGGCTTCGCAGCGCGATTCTTTACATGCCAGCAATATAAAAAATGTCTCTCACAAAATTTCGAATCTGTAAAGACCCGCATCAGGTAGGTAGGGCCAGTGGAATTGTGTGTCATCTGCTGGGCGCTGAAGCAACTATCTGCAGCGTAGCTAATATACAAGCCAACGAGCTATATAAACTACATAGACTATCTCTGGGTTAACAGCGCTCCTTGTGGCAGCAACCAGGAACTGTGACAGCCATTTTTTCAACGTCTAGTGCGCCGAATACGAAAGTTAGACCGATGCTATTTACGTGTTTTGGTTTCAAATTTTACGAATCGCAGTAAGCTTGAAAATTTATTTATTGCGCTGAAATCATGCCGAGTGCATGAGCAGCATATAACTGTACAAATCGCAGTAATAAGACTGTTGGAATATCGTATTTTCAGTAAGTATTTGTATGCTTTCGTTTCTAACATTTCGTGTACTCGTCTTCTGTACTTACCACATTACTGCATACATTAGTCCTTTGGGTTGTGTATGTGTTTAACTGTAACTAAAGTAAGCTGTAATTATATTTTTCAGTTTTCTTTTGAAAAATGAAGAACTTACAAAACGATGGTTAGCCAATATAAGGCGAGATAAGTGGAAACCTACTGCATACACTTATATTTGTTCATCGCATTTTGAGGAGGAATCATGTATGCAACAAATGAGAAAAAGCAGTTTCTGCTAATGCGATTCCGACGATATTTTCGTTCCCTGAACATTTTGAAACTACAGAAACGCCGTCATTAGGGAAGAACAATTTTCTTTCGCGAATGTATGTAGGTGTATTCAGAATGTTGGGAAACAGACCTACTTTATTTACCAACTACGAGCACTTCATGGTATCCTCGGAATTTTAGGAGGAATCTAATTACTTAAGCCTAATAAAGCTGTTATTAAAACATTACTTCAGTTGTAGAATACATTATTTACGTAAAGCCAAATCTGCGGAGGAAAGAGGTAAGCAGATTAGGCAAATGTACACGAAATTAATATTGTTTAAAGGACACTGAAAAGGCATGCTTTTTGTATGAATTAGACGATGTTTAGCCGATCCAGTGTATTTGCTATTTGTAATTAAACTCTCAGATTTGTCTGCCACACTTGTTGTCTATCATGTATCCTTTATCTATGTTAGCTTGGCTATAAAAATAATAATAATCAGGTAGAAAATGGTTTGTTAAGTCATTGCACAAAGTGAACTTTAAGGCTTATCTTAGATGATAGATTAAGGAAAGGCAAACCTACATTTCTAGTTTTGTAGATTTGGAGAATACGTTTGATAATGTTGATTGGAATACACTCTTTCAGATCTTGAAATCAGCCGGAGTAAAATATAGGGAAAGGAAGGTTATTTACAACTTGTACAAAAACCAGACAGAAGTTATCAGAGTTGAAGGGCATGAAAGAGATGCAGAGGTTGGGAAGGATGTAAGACAGGGTTGTAGCCTTTCTCCAATGATGTTCAATTTGTACATTGAGCAAGCTATAAAGGAAAGCAAGGAGAAATTTGGAGAAGGAATTAAAGTTCAGGATGAAGAAATAAAAACATTGCGTCTTGCCGATGACATTGAAATTCTGCCAGAGACAGCAAAGGACCTGGAGGAACAATTGAACGGAATGGACTGTGTATTGCAAGAAGCATATAAGATGAACATTAACAAGAGCAAAACAAGGGTAATGGAGTGCAGCCTAAGAAACTCAGGTGATGCTGAAGGAATTAGATTGGGTAACGAAACAATAAAAGAGGTAGATGAGTTTTGTTACTTGTGCAGTAAAATAACAAATGATGGTCGCAGTACAGAGGATATAAAATGCCGAATGGCAATGGGAAGAAAAGCGTTTTTGAAAAAGAGAAATTTGTTAACATCGATTATTAATTTCAGCATAAGGAAGTCCTTTCTGAATGCGTTTGTGTGGAGTTTCGCTTTGTATGGGAGTGAAACATGGACGATAAACAGTGCGGACAGGAAGATAGAGGCTTTCGAAATGTGGTGTTACAGAAGAATTCTGAAGATTAAGTGGGTGGATCGTGTAACTAATGAGGAAGTACTGAACAGAATTGGGGAGAAAAGGAATTTCTGGCATACTTTGACTAAAAGAAGTGATCGATTAATAGGGCACATTCTTAAACATCAAGGAATTGTGAATTTAGCGTTGGAGGGAAGTGTGTGGGGTACAAATCGCAGAGGGAGACCAAGAGATGAATATAGTAAGCAAGTTCAAATGGATGTAGGTTGCCGTTCTTATGTGGAGATGAAGAGGCTTGCTCAGGATAGATTAGGTTGGAGAGCTGCATCAAACCAGGCTGCGGACTGAAGACCACAACAACAACAACATATTAGCTGGAAAGCGAACTTAATTTATTTTCATTAAGATTTTTCTTTTTTCATGAATCTGAGAAGCGAACAAGAACATCGCATGCCTAATCCTTTCACCGAAGATTGGATAGGACAGTTGGTGATTAGTAACTGAATGTAGTTTTATGCAATCAACTCTATAGCTCTAATTTCAAGTCCTCATTCGAGCAGTTAGGCACACAACGAAAATAATAATAATAATCATAGGATCATGGCGAGATTCGAACTACTGAACCTATTTACTTTTGAACGACGAACTACAACGCTACCAAATGAGATATCATAACTGGTATTTAAATATGCTTGCAACAGTCCGAGTCGAGTCCTAAAATCCGATACCCAATGGTCCTCGTAAGACACGGTGATGCGCCGCTGACGAGCGGAGGGGAGGGTACGAGGCACACCGAAAGAGGACTGCCGAAAGGGGGTGGGGTGGAAAGGAGGAGCGTCAAGCGGGAAGGGGAGGTGGGAGGGGATAAAAATGGTCGCGGGGGGAGGGGAGGGAGGACCAATATTAGGTAACCGAGTGGCTGGAGGGGAAGGTCACCACTATCAATTTTCTGCCCGGGTTGGAAAATGCCACGAGCAGGATCCGGGTTCGATACCCGATACTGCTTGAGTTCCCCCCCCCCCCCCTTTAAGAGGGGTGGGGCTAACGCGAAGTACTCTGAACACTCTTGACGGCAGTTGAGGAGCTACTTGACCGAGACGTAGCGAACCCAAACCGATATCAGTCAACAATGTCAGGGGCTAAAGGGTTAAAAGACCGGTACAGTGCAGTTACACACGTGCAGTTACACACGCGGCTCGATCTCTTTACGGAAATCGTTTTACTATGGCCACGAGTTAACGAGAATAATGGACAAGGGACACTACGAAAGTAGTGCTGGATGCAGGCCGAGAATTTGTGTCTGGTTTGTACGTGCAAGGGCGGTTACTACTGCTGTGATATTCACCATGTCCAGATGGGTTATTGGATATGCCTAGGAAGCAGAAGACTCTGGATCAGTCCCCAGTCTGCGCACAAATTTTCAACCGCCTCACCGAATTCAATGATCTCAATAGGCAAATAAAAGTCTCTGAATTCCTTGATTGTATTTCATATTATCTGCAAAGGGTGATGGTTTCTCGTCTTTCTGACGTGTCAGACACCACATATACATATAACACTGACAATGAGCAGTGTGCTCATCACACGCCCGTCCATTATAGCAACGAATAACGCCACTGGCAGGATGACACCGAGGTCTGCCGCTACATGTTAATAAAACTAATTTCAAAAAGTATGACATGGAGACGACTGCATGTGTAATTCATCACTACTAGAGGTTTGGCCATCGCGGGAGTAGCCGCGCGGTCTAAGGCCTCATGCTGCAGACTAGGCGGCCGCTCCCACCGGAGGTTCGATCTTCCCAGTGATATGTGAGTTGTGTTGTCCTCAGTGTAAGTTAGTTTAAGTAGTTTGTGTGTCTAGAGAGTGGCGAGCATAGCAGTTTGGTCCAAAAGGTTTACAAACTTTTGAACATTTAGAGTTTTTCAGAAGTCGTAAATAGTAACAAATCCAAGTATACCGAGCTATCTGACAGTATGAATACAATAACAGAAAAGCCGAACGTTATTTGCGTGTGAGGCACTTCCACTACTATACGATAAGCAAAGCCATCAAAAGCATTTGTTAAAACTAGCTATAGTGTTTAATCTGTATAAATTTTACAGAGATATGAGAAAGAAACGTGTTTAGTATGTTTAGTGAATGATAAATGAGAGTAAGAAGAGCTGTCGTAGAGTATAAGATGTCAAATGAAGCAGGCAGTTGGACGAAGTGGTAGGGGAACGAGCGACTGCCAACTCGCGTTGGAGACGGATCAAAGAGAATTCTACTTGTATGAGAAGGGACAGCTGTCCAATTGAAAGACGTGCGATGTAATTTAAATAGGATAGTGCTGACATCGTAAAGTTAATTCGGCATAACGCGAACTCTTAAAAAAGAAAACGTCGTGCATACGATCTACGAATTAGCTTTCATGTGCAAACAACAGTTTATTTTAACTTGCTAATTAAAGAAATAATTAAGTTAAAATGGCGACAACGATGCTGTTATTGTGATTTCTAAGCCAAAGACTCGCTTCAGCCATGCTTCTCTTATCGTGTACAGGAGTTTCTTGTAGTCGAATGTCGTATGTATGAATTTACTATGTCTTTGTGGCTTTCTTTTACAGCAGCCACATTAACGCAGGAATAACGTTTTCATGATTTTTGTTCAATCGGAATTAAATATTTACATGATCATTGTTAGTCCAGTCACTCATTAGTGTTTCATTAGTTGGGAAGGAGAGGGCTGAAGTGACGTATGGTGTAACGTTGTAATACTACGATGGTGCTCAGATACTGTCCCGTTATGCGATCTACTTGCTCAGGATCCAGTTTTTCTGCCCTCTTTTATGTTACGGTACAGTTTTTCCTTTCCAGCATAAGGTTTGAGGTGGCTGTGGCTTTCCTGTTGGCTTTTTCCATTTGTTCTGGGAGGTCAGTGGCGCTGGCTTTACCGCTGTAGCTGGTAGTAACCTCAAAAGCAACAGCAGACGCTAAGGTCCGTGTCAGTACCAGCAGCCAAACTAGTCAGCAGTGTTAAATTAGAGCAAGTGGCGAGTGAAACACGATTCCTATTTCTTGTTTTGGTCTTCAGTCCGAAGATTGGTTTGATACAGCTCTCTTAATCTACATATGTAACCATTCTCCGCAAAGCACCCCACAGCCTTCCTTTCCTACTACAGACGGGTATGGTTTGCGGAAGAACTATTTCCGGTATGATTTCGCATGGGATCTAATTTCTCCGTTTTTGTTCTCGTGGTCTTTCCGTGAGGTATACGTAGTAGCTAGCAATATATTGACTGACTCTTCAAGAAACGTATGCCCTGGGAAGTTTCACAGAATCCCGAATCGCGATACAGACTGATTTGATTATCATCGCCCTGACGCTTCTGCGCACCCAATTGAACTTGTAATGAAGCATGCTGCTCACAGGTGGATCTTTTCTACCAAATTTATGTGGTGCGGATCTCACAGAGGGATTTGTAACCTTCTTCCTTTATTGATGGACTGCACTTCCTGAGAATTCTAATGAATCTGTCTGGCATCTACCTTACCAACGATTAATTTTATGTGGTCCTTCAATTTCAAATCGCTCCTTCTGCCTGCTCTCACGTGTTTTATGGAGTGATCTATTGACCCAAGGTCAACACGGATTTAGAAAATATCGTTCATGCGAAACACAATTAGCACTTTACTCACACGATGTGATGAGTGTTATCGACAATGGTTCGCAAATCGATTCCGTATTTCTTGATTTTCAGAAGGCTTTTGACACCGTACCTCACAAACGGCTTTTAATCAAATTTCGTGGTTATGGTATATCGCCCCAAAATTGTCACTGGATAGGGGATTTCCTGTCAGAGAGGACACAGTTTGTAGTAATGGATGGTAAGACATCGACTAAAACAGAGGTGATATCGGGCGTTCCACAGGGCAATGTTATTGTTCCTCTGCTGTTCCTTATTTACATAAACGAATTGGGAGAAAATCTAAGTAGCTCTTTTAGGTTGTTTGCAGAAGACGCCGTCATTTACCGTTTAGTAAAATCATCTGAAGATCAAAACGAACTGCAGAACGATTTGAAGTAACATATCACTATGGTGTAAAAATTGGCAATCGACTCTAAGTAATGAGAAGTGTGAAGTCGTTCACATGAATACGAAAAGAAATCCGTTAAACTTTGTTTACAAGATAACTCAATCAAAAGTGAACACCGTAAACTCCACAAAATACCTGGGAATTACTATTACTTCAGACTTAAATTGGAAAGGACACGTAGATAATCCCGTGGAAAAGGCGAACCAGAGGCTGCGTTTTATTGGTAGAACCCTTAAAAGATGCAACAGAACTACCAAAGAAACTGCATACACTGCGCTTGTCTGTCCTTTTTTGGATTAATGCTGCCCAGTGTGGGATCCTTATCAGGTGGTTTTGACGGAGAACATCGAAAGAGTCAAAAGAAGGGCAGCTCGTTTTGTATTGTCATGATACAGGGGAGACAGCGTTACGGAAATGATACAGGATCTGGGATGGGAATCATTACAATGGCGCTTATCGCTGCGGCGTGGGCTACTTTCGAAACTCCAATCACCAACATTCTCCTCTGAATGCGAAAATATATTGTTGACTCCCACTTACATAGGTAGAGATAGGTAGAGAAAGAACACTTTAAGCCCTCCATTCGAGCTCTGAATTTCTCGTATTTTATTCTGATTAATAAAATACGAGAAATTCAGAGCTCGAACGGAGGGCTTAAGGTGTTCTTTCTTCCCGCGCGTTGTTCGAGAATGGAATGGGAGATAAATGGTATATAGGTGGTTCGATGAACCCTCTGTCAGTCACTTAAATGTGATTTGCAGAGTATCCCATGTAGATGTAGATGTAGACTGATTCCAGTGATTTTTGTCCTATTGCTTAATTGTACGACATACAGGTTATTTATATATTACCTTTGTTTATGTTGAGAGTCAATTGCCACTCTACTCTACCCTGTGGAAGCATCTCCATCTCCGAATATCAATTACAATACAAAACCATTTGAACCTACTTTAATATACATGTCACGTGGATTTCCACTGCCATTTACCCCCCCCCCCCCCCACAATACTGAAATGACTATTTCTTGATGTTTCATGAAGTGTCTTATCGATCCAATCTTTTATTAAAGTATGGTACAAACTACGTTTTTCTCTTCAGTATTCAGCATTCTTCTGTAGCACCACATTTCAAGCGCTTCAAGGCTCATCTTGTCTACACTTTTTATCACACTCGTTACACTCATGTAATATGCTACACTTCAGACAAATGTCTTCAGAAAAGACTCCCTACCACTTAATGTCTCTTCTTTCAGAAATGCTCCTCTTCTCCTTCCCATTCTGCACTTTATACCTTGTCTTATCCGGCCGGCAGAAGTTATTATACTACTCAAATATGAAATTTATATATTACTTTTATGTTTCGCTCCCCAGTCTAATTACCTCGGTATCACCTTATTCTACTCGACTGCATACCATTACCCTCGCTTTGGTCTTTTTCGTGTTTATTTTATACCATCCAAATGTTCAAATGTTTGTTAAGCTTAAGGGACTTAACTGCGGGGTCATCAACTACTTAAGGACTACCTTATACTAAAGACGACACAAATATCCATGCCCGAGGGGGGATTCGAACCCCCAACCGTAGCGGCCGTGCAGACTATGATGGCACGCCGCAGACCGCTCGGCCACTGCGGCCGGCTTATACCCTCCTTTCAGGACATTGTCCACTAACGTCAGTAGCTCTTTCAGGACCTTTGCTGTCTGTGACAGTTTCACAGTACCATCAGCAACCACGAAGTTTTTATTTTTTTTTTCTTCCTGCATTTCAATTCCCTTTTTAAATTTCTCTTTGCTTTCCTTTGCGTTCTTTGATGTAATTCGACTCTAATAACTGATGTGTTTGTGTTGTAGTCATCATTGTCAAAAACCTTCTCCAAAAACACTATAGTTTTAAACGTGGGTTTGAATTTCCTCAACTTATCTTCTAAGATTAGTCGTAAGGTGAGTACTGCCTCGCGTGTTCCTACAGTTAATCTAATTACAAACTTATCTCTCCCGAGGTTACTTTCTACCAGTTTTTCGATTCTTCTATGAATAATTCATGTCAGTACATCTTGAACATCAAGTGGAATAGATGTACAATGGCTGCCGCACTCAAAGGGAGAAAATGTTGTCTACCTTGTTTCAAATTAGGTCTTTCAGTGTTGTGTCACCCAATTACTGAGATAAAAGTTAATGATAATGTTTAAGGCACAGGAGTCATATTCCACGCAAGTGGATATTGATATGCGTGTAGTCATCATGATTAACATTTTCTATGTATTCCTTAAAGCACTTGATGCGATAGTAGGGACGTTTTCTTCAAGGAGAAAAAAAAGGACATTTACCCTTATCCAGCTGATATAGCGCATAGTTTCTAATGGTCTCACGTAGGACGACATCGAGATGTAGGCTACATTTCATCTTTAGTAATTAAAACGCGGCAGCAGTTTTATTGCAGAACGTAGTTCCTGAAAGTCTTTCTCGGCGTGACCGTTCCATGACTCTTGTACATGACATTAGTGTCACTATATGTTACGCAGTTGACATATTCCACTTTTTTTACATATAAATTCTTAGTAATGTTCGCCGGTAATGACACCGCCATGATCACTACAAAACTAACATCTCCTTCCACCACGTGATTGTTTCTATCCCTGATGATTCATACATTTGTGACTCTCTCATTATCCTGCTAATTTTCTTTTTCCTAATATTGTTTTAAAATAGGACTATTCACGAACATTCTGTTCGTACGAATCTTTCGATCATTTTTGACGCAATGACTCAGTGATTGCTTTTCTTCTCATTTAGATTTTATTTCTAAAATGGTGGGCAGAATTATTGTCTGTTTAGCGATTGTTCTAATCTCTCAAGTATTTATTCAATTATCACATGGAAATAATCTCTCAGATTTCCTTTAACTACGGCAATCATCCCAGAAAGAAAGAGGAATAACTATGGTTTAACATTGCATTAACGATTAGATGTGGAAGAACAGTGAAGGAAATCGACCGTGACCTTTTTAAAGGTTCCACTCCGGCAGCTATGTGAATAGATTCCAGAAGCTCCTAGAAAAACTAAATCCCTTTGCTCTGTAGGGAATTTCAACCCTGTTCCTCGCGAATGTAGTGCAGCGCCTAAACATCGTGTTTCCTTCCTCGTTTTAAGTTAAGGTAAAAACACCAGTTAAAGACATACCCACTGATAACAGCTCTTCAACTTTCGGAACGAGTACACACCCTAAGTTCCGAACAGCATTTCTTTCGTCAATAGCTTCTATAGTTGTTTTATTGTGGGCTGTTCTATCACAAAATACCGGATAATTTTCACACTTCGGCGTCCGAAGACGACTAAGTCCACAGTAATAATATGTCGTCCACTTACTGTTATCGGATAATTTTCGTTTCTGTGAGAAGGCTGTGATAAATATACGGAAGCGTCAGCCGTCCTCGAAAAGTCCTCATGACCTGCCAGACACGCCCACTCCACATTCGCTGTTATCGAGCAGTATGCAGTGGGAAACGTGTACGGCATGATTCTCACGTAACTCACATCTGAGCCATCCGACAACGGATTTTATCTAAAATTAATTAGGACCGATTGCAAGGCTAGTGCTTTCACTCAACGCAGCGACAGATAATCGGTATCAGATGTTAGGAAATGTGGAGTGTTATTTTCGTGTTGTAGTTAATCAAGAAAACGTATTCGCCAATTCGGTTTATCGAACGCCTGAGTGTGTGTTAGTTCTTATCACGTTCCACCCTTCACGTTTTATTCCGATGAGAACCTATTTTACTTTATCTCGCGCTCAATCATTTTTTGACACATGAATTCCAACTCATACGACTGACCAGGGTGACACATTCGTTCAAGATCAGTGACTCATAATCCTTCTCCAACGATAATTTGCAGTAATCATTCCTTCTAAATGCGCACGAGCTATTCAGATCTCTTTTCGGGTCCAGGGCAAGACAAGAAATCTCTGTAATATGTGCTACTATGTGAGAGATAAAGTGTGACACATGAAAGTTTTGATCTGGCCGGGAAGCGTGCACGGATGGCCGAGATGTAAAGGCGACGGCTCGCGAAAAGCGGGTACCAGGGTTTGAGTCTCGGTCCGGCACAACTTTTCAATTGTTACATATAGATGGTCCATCTATAAAACAGCATAAGATGCTGGAAAAATCCGCAATTTGCGAAATATTTGTATGCAAATATTTATCACTGCTGCGGACAACTGCCAACGTTTATTTCTGTGGAACAGAAAGTTAATACTAAGCATTACCGTATAGCATCGTTATGAGCAGTTATTTATTGTAACACTTACAGGAGCCGTTTACAACGCTCGAGGAACACCTATAAGAAATACAATTAAATACACAGCGCCGAACTTCAATTATGTAGCGCTGATTTTCATCTGAGAAAGTGTGTCTGAAGCCATGGAGACGCAACGAATAAGAAGTAAATGATACGTATTCAGTTTGTTTCATTTGCCATATTATCCGAACAAAAATAAAACTAAGACGTATGTGTTGAAACCTTGTGGCACATTAAAACACTGTGCTGGCCTCCACCTCGCAAACTCGCCTTAGAGCGCAATGTACTTATATGTTGAGTTAAACAGACATGTAATCACAACTTCAAATATCACAGTACAGCTTTCCAATTTGCCATTGTTCTTTCGACAGGAGGAAAGAGGAACGAAGTAATGTTTTTAAAGTTATTGGATCAAGCTGATATGGTCATCAGTCCCTAGACTTACAAAGTACTTAAACCACCTTATACAAAGGACGACACACACACACGCACACACACACACACACACACACACACACACACGCGCGCGCGCGCGCGCGCACGCATGCAAAGGGACTAAAGTAATAACATGTACAAGCTTGAGTGGAATGTTTGAAGATCCGCAACAGTTACTAATAACATTTTTAACTAAATATTCAGGTAGGCCGCAGAAAAGACGACGAGAGTGTGTTGTTAATGCTGAAAGCAGACGTACGATAATGGTTATCAATGTCTCACTGCTGGTAAATGAGTGATAATAGTACGGAAGTATACAGCATTGGGTTTGCACCTATAAGTTCTTCCCGCCGATTATGTGACTTCCTGGAGGGAAAGTGCAATATACGTTTTCTGGATCCGGTCGTCGACGTAGTACGTAACTTCCGGGAAGAGAATGGAATGCCACATCCTGTGCTGGAATTCAAATAAAGGTCAAAGGTTTCGACAGTAAAAGCGAGGATCAGAAGCAAAAGTGAGAACAACATCTAGCAAAACATGCAAACTAAATATAATTCACCAAGGCACGTTAACCCTTTGAGGCACAGAACATAAAACCACTGAAATTTACGTGGAAACCAACTGAAATAGTTCGAATACACTATAAGGAAATGAAAATAATGATTTATTACTTTTTTTCTACATTTGCTTACAAATTAGGGGGTGGCTTCAATTGAAGCCACTGTGGCAAATAATGACAAAGGGCACAATATTTTCAGAAATAAATACCTAAGAAATATTTACTGGTGTAAATTCAACAGCAGCCACTATAACTGATGCAAACACAAGCATTAGAAAAAAAAAATCATAGATCGCAGCACTAAGCAGGACGGACAGAAGATGGCCAAGTTGATACCAGTGTGTCAGTCGCCTGGAAAAACAAAAAATCCCAATGACGTGTTTTACGGCCCACTTCAGATTTTCTTGTAGGATTATGGTTTTTGGAAACTATTTGCAAAAAGTTATAAAAATGTTAATAATAAAAGTTATGGGCAATACGATCAGGACTCTACTATTGTGATAATATCTATGCACTAAACACATAAAATTTTGGTAGTGGCATGTTTCGAAGCACCAAGCACATGCATGGTATTTACAGTCTAACGTGCTGTCCACTATACTAGGCAAACAATCAAGAAACAGTTCCTTATTTCTCTTATTATTGATGACAGTTGTTAACTGATGCTAATATGGCATTTTTAGTTACCAGATTACCATTTATCTTACGAAGAACGACGTGTTTTGGTAATTCTTTAGTGCGTCATTGCTTTGAAATGACAAGGCTTAAATTATAATAAGAAAAGCATAAAATACAGGAAGCAAAATGGCGTATGCCAAAGAGAATTCTGGGCGAGGAATGTCAAGTGACAATTCCTAACGCGTGGCTGACATAAAATCAAGAGGCGGTGTCAAATCGCCGTTATTTTTGCAAATAGCTCTGTAAAGGCGAGAGTTACGAAAAAAAAAACATAAAGGGAAAAGTTGTAGAGAATTTTATCTTCTACAAATTCGGTAGTTCAACTTTCGTGTCAGATGATCGGTTTGTTTGCAATTACAATTGTATTAAAACGTTTTTTTAGTGTTACTAACGTATTTTTTGTCCGAAGTATTTGAAAATGGGAGATTCTGGTCTCTGGTAGCCAAAAATTATGTCTGTAAAATTTGGTGCTGATCGGTTGAAAGGTTCGTCTTAAAAAGTGGGAACACGTTACGGACAGACAGACAGACAGACATCGTAAAATCACCGTTATTTTTCAAATATCTCTGAAACGATGCGACATATGAAAAAAAATCATAACAGAGCAAATTGGTAGATAATTGTCTCCTCTACAAATTCATGTATTCAATATCCGTGTCAGATGAACGGTTAAGCCGTTATTTTCAATTAAATTTCGAGCTGTCAAAAGGCGATCGCAAAGGCCCACTTCTGGTGTTCCTACCGTAACCTAAAATGGGCCAAAACTGCTAAGATGGACATGAGTGAAGCCACTATGCCTCAAAGGGTTAAAGAGCTATGTAATATAACTTGCAACGTGGAAAGAAGAAAGCACAAAGAGAGCAATGTCACGTTAAGGAGTGGCGTGTTTGGCAGATGGATGGAGATAAAAAATATGGACGAAGAGATCTGAATTATGATTGTTCAAATAAAGTTGAATATTGAGTGACAGGTAAGCAAAACATAAAGTGGTATTAAAATATGCCGACAAAGACCGTTTTCGCAAACTCTTACAAACCGAGGACGTAGGCGGGTGACGTGTGTATTAATAAATCCAGACCCATTTAATTTATGGATAAAGTGAAAAAAAGTGATGAAAAATTATAGAAGAGAAACGTTGGAGAATAAATAAAAGGTATTGATCGGAACGCTGTGTAGAGTAGATGTACAAGCAGGTTAATAAAAACACAGTGTGTTAAAAATTGGATTGTAGCACCAAGCCAGGATAAAGAGTATAAAAAAAGTTAATGAATCTGTGGCATAAACTAGTATCAGAGATAGTGCGACGCAGATAGAAGACCGAGGCCCTGACACACCGGGCAGAGCCACTCTGAGAGCAAGCGACCAACGGATTCAAAGCGTTACACTCCGTAGAACAGCTACGTGGCTGATATTTTTGCAACTAAATCTCTCGTCATGCGCCTACTTTTATGCTTTAGCAAGCTGCAGTCACACACCCCAATAAGACTACAAGACCATTTGCTGTACGGTGAATGAACACTACGACAGTAACATCTTTGAAAAGTGACGGTCGTATGTCCCGTACCTTAAAATTACGAAATCGCATCTGGTCATATATGAAACCATTGGAGTTATTATTTCGATAGGTGCTGATTTCCAGTAATAATCGAACAGTTAAATATTATCCGTTATTTTATTTCTTCTCTGAGGAGATATATTCACTGTTACTTGTTCATGCAATTGTATTCAAGTCACTGCACTTTCCTTAAATCCAGCCAAACGATCTAGTCTCAGTCGATTGCGTCAGATGAAAATTGCTTTTCGTCATAGTGTAAATTGGGAAGAACATGTGGACAGGCAATCGAAAGACAGTCACCTGGGTCAGCCTTAAATACTTTTCAGCAAGGGAATTAGAATTCAATTAGTATTGTTAAGGCCGGCCGCGGAGGCGCTCCAGTCACGGTTTGCACGACCACTGCGGTCGGAGGTTCGAATCCCCCCTCGGGCATGGATATTTGTGCCGTCCTAGTTCGTAAGTAGTTCATAAGTAGTTTGTAAGTTTAGGGACTGATGACCCCGTAGTTAAGTCCCATAAACTATACAAACATTAAAAGTATTGTTAAGACTGAGGAACAAGGCGGAGGCATATGACGGAATTTCTGCTTTATAATATCTCCCATGATAACGATACTCAAATTGAAGAACCTTAACACAAGCAAGTACGAGGCGTGTTTTTTAAGTACAGTAAGTACGGATTTGCCATACCGCACCCGCACTACATCTGTTGTGTACGCACTGACGCCATTACAGTCTGAGTCTTCCTTGTTTACGTTGTGTACTGAGTGTTTAAGATGCCTCCGATAATCGTGAGTCCCGCCGACTGTGAAGTACGGGCTGTTATAAGATTTCTTAGTGCTAAAAGGCCTAAAAAGCGATCGATATTCATTGTGAGATCTGTACATTTTACGGAGAAAACATTATTAGTGATGGAATGGTAAGAAAGATAGCCTCACAAATGTGCATGATGAACAACGGAGTGGGCGTCCTTCGCTCGTTAAGGAAAGTTTTGTGCAGGAAGTGGACAATAACGTGAGACAAAACAGACGTTGTGCGATTTCCTCCTTGCGGGACGACTTTCCTAATGTTTCTCGTAGTGTCAGCGTCTTCAAGACCATGACGAAGATAAAACAGTTGTAATGCAGTGGTTAACAAGTCAGGCGGCAGACTTCTATGAGGAGGGTAACCAAAACGTGGTACAACGTTATGACAAGTGCCTCAATATTGTCGGAAATTATATAGAAATGTAGATTAAGGTACAGGCTTTCAAGGAAAAATAAATTTCTTGAGATATCTTGGCTCGTCTTTTTTAAATTTCAAAAAAATTTTCAAATGTTTGTTACGCTTATGGGACTTAACTACGGGGTCATCAGTCCCTAACTTACAAACTACTTATGAACTACTTACAAACTAGGACGGCACAAATATCCATGCCCGAGGGGGGATTCGAACCCCCGACCGTAGTGGCCGTGCTGACCGTGACTGGAGCGCCTCAGTCACCTCGGCCACCGCGGCCGGCTTTTAAATTTCAAACGGTACTTAAAAACACGCCTCGTACTTACACAATTGGAGTCACAATACACGATGAACACCGCTGTAAGAAAGTAGCTTTAGCCTTTAATATGCAAGAGATGGAACTGATTCAGAAATGCTAAAGCAATTCGTTCCGCATATCACCCCGTGCCTGACGAAACCTGTTAGCCACGGCATCCGACAGGAACAACAGCCTGCTGCCCACAAGGTGGCAAACACAGATAACAAAATCCAACGACAAAATTCCGTCAGAATCTAAATCTTCTCGACCGACATGCATTATAAATTCGCTAGGTGAGGGCCTGGCCGGCTTATTTGTGATCACCTTCCAGACCAATGGGCGCCGTGCAGCATTACCCACGTCATTTCGGATTTACACAGAGAAAATCGAAGGACAAAGCAATTAATGAGGCCATTCGAATAGTACACAAGACGGATAAGAAACAGGCAAGAGCAATAGCATTGCAGTGCAAGGGCCAGTGTACTGTGACCTGCGATGTTCGCACGCCTTCGGCACCTGCATCTCCCATCAGCCCTGTACAGTGGTCTTCTTGGCCGTTGCAGAAATCGTGTCAATGAGTAGAAAGCGCGGATTAACAATATGCTTAAGAAGATCACTAATGGAAGCTGGGGTCGATATACGTACCCGCTTTCTGCAACATTACTGCTGAACACCACCTAACGCTTATTAAAGGGGAGGACGCACAGATGCAATCGTCGCATATGCTGACGAACTCTCGCTTGTGATAGCGGCCACCTCGAGGAAGCATCTAGATACGCAAGTATTAGCAACACTACAAACAATGAGCAAATGATTATCTGGAAATAAACTCTTCCACTACGTTGAAAGAAAACTTACAAAGGAATCCTGCAGTTGAATGAGGGAAAAACAGCATACAGATAAACTGTTGAATTGTTTGTTAAACTATTGAAACGAACTGCTATGGTCATCAGTTCCTAGATTTACAAAGTACGCTACTTAGACTAACCTCAGGACAAAACACACACACACACGCACACGCACACACGTACAAACATGCCCCGGGGAAGTCTCGAACCTCCGACGGCAAGTTACCACGCGTTCCGCAGTAAGGCGCCTTAGACAGCTTGATTTTTTTCCTTCGGCTTGATCGGTTCTTTTCGGACGGTTGATCGTGGCGTCGTTGCCACAGTTTTTTTGTCACAGAGAGCGGAAAGCCCCCTGGCCGAACGCGCTGAGCTACCACGCCAACACCGCTCGGCCACTCCACCGCGGCGCACGAAGACAAACGTGGTCATGAGAACTTGGGTGTTTACCAGGGTCAGAAATTAAATCACCAGATCTAAAAAGCTAAGGAAAGGGCTTCCAGGTTGCTACATAAACTTACCATGATTAACGTAGTGAAATTTAGACTACATATGACTATAATATGAGAACGCAGTGCTTGTGAAGGAAGTATACATACCGAAATGTAGCCTTTCCCTAATCTTATCCAATCTGTACACTGAGCAAGCCGTGAAGGAATGCAAAGATAAATTTGGAGAAGGAATGAAAGTTCAGGGAGAAGGAATAAAAGCTTTACGATTTGCCGATGACATTCTAACTATGTCAGAGACAGCGAAATACCTGAAAGAGCAATTCAAAGGAATGGACAATGTCTTGAAAGCAGGTTAAAAGCTGAACATTAACAAGAGTAAAACAAAAGTACTGGAATGTAGTCTAATAAAATCAGGTGATTATTGAGATATTAGATTAGGCAATGAGTCAATAAAAGTAGTAGACGATTTCTGTTAGTTGGGTAACAGAGGAACTTCTGACGGCTGGAGTAAAGAAGGTATAAAACTCAGAATATGGGGAAGAACTAAATTTGTTAACGATCAATATCAATGTAAGTCACTCTTCTGGAGTACAACCTTGTACGAAAGTGAAAACTGTATAATCAGAAGAATACATTATGAAAGATTGCATCAATGGACAAAGCATTTGTCCGGAGTATGGCATATGTGGGGTGGACAGAAGAACTTCAGACAGAAAGATGATTAAAGCTTTTGGCGCTACTGGAAAAAAGCTGAAGATTTAATGGGTATCGGAGGAGAGTATGTCAGGTAAAAATCGGAGAGAGAGAGAGAGAGAGAGAGAGAGAGAGAGAGAGAGAGAGAGAGAGAGAGAGAGAGACCCAGAAAATACAGTAAATAGGGTTCAAAAGCATGTATATTGCCGTTCTTATTCAGAGGTAAAACAGCTTGACAGGACAGGGTAGCGTGGAGAGCTGCATCTCAGGACTGAAGACCCCAACAAACGAACACATAACTGAGGTCTCTTCGAGTCAACAACATGTTTCACTGCCAGCCTTTGGACATATCGAGTCTGCACCGCGGAGATTACCGCTGTAGTATGGCGCGGTTAGAGGAGCCCGATGCTGCTGCTGCTACCGGGGCTTTCGGCACTACGTCGATGGAGTCAGTGCCCGTGGCGCTTCGGATATAGCAGTAGCAGTCTACTACATCTACATATACATTGATACTCCGTCGCCTCATGAACAAAGTGCGAGCATATGGAATATCAGATCAAATGTGTGACTGAGTTGAGGCGTTTCTAACTTACAGACCACAGCATGTCATTCTCAATGGAGAGAAGTCTCTTTGGCGGAGGGAACTTTGCGTACCATTGTCTCTTCCTCCTAGTCCAGTCGCGTATGGTTCGCGGGAAAAATGATTGCATGTATGCCTCTGTGTGATCCTAACCTCTCTGACCATATCCTCGTGGTCGCTTCGCGAGATATACGTAGGAGGAAGCAATATATTGGTCGACTCTTCATGAAACGTTCGCTCTGAGAACTTTGAGAGAAGCGTGTACGGCGATACAGAACGCCTCTCTTGCAGCGCCTGCCACCTCTGTCACACTTTCACGCTTACTAAATGATCCTGCAATGATGAGCAGTACTCAAGCGACGAACGAACGAGAGTATTATAACATACTTCCTTTGTTGACGGACTAAACTTCCTGAGAAATCTTCCAATGAATCTCTGACTGGCATATGCCTTACTCACGACCGATTTTATATGATCATTCCATTTCAGTTCGCCCCTTATGTCCACTCGCAGATTTTTTTATGGAAGTAACTGCTTCCAGTGTGTATCCTGCTATTGCATAGTTGTATAATGAAGGATATTTATTTTACTATGTAAACAGAGCACTTGACACTTGTTAAGGCTCAGTTGCCATTCCCTACACCATGCGTCAATACACTGCAGATCATTCGGCATTTCACTACCCTTTTCCAGTGTTGCGACTTCTCGATAAATTACAGCATCATCCGCGGAAAGCCTCATTGAACTTCCGATGTTATCTACGACGTCATTTATATATACTGTGAAAAGCAACGGTCCTATATCACTTCCCAGGGGCACGTCTGAGATCAAATATTCAAATACTTAAACTAACTTATGCTGAGGACAACACACTCACATACCCGAGGGAGGACTCGAACTTCCGACGGCGAGCAAGCGCCTTGGAGCACTCAGCCATTCCACCGCGGCGCCGGAGATCACTTCAACGTCTGAAGACTTCTCTCCGCTGAGAATGACATTCTGCGTTTGTTTTTTTAGCTAGAAACGCCTCAATCCAGTCACACAGTTGATCTGATATCCCATATGCTCGCACTTTGTCCGTCAGGCCACGGTGCGGGTCAAGAAACACGGCGTCTACTTGGAATCCTGCATCAACTGCCCTCTGGACATCGTGGATGAATGGCGCGAGTTGTGTTTAACATGATCGTTTCTTTCGGAAATCACGTTGATTCCTACACAGGAGAATACTGGTCTCCTGAAAAGACATAATATCCGATCATAAAATGTTTTCCACAATTCTGAAACTGACCGATGTCAGGGATATAGTCCTATAGTTCGGCGCATCTGATCGACGATCCTTCTTGTAAACAGGAATGAACTGCGCCCTCTTCCAATCCTTGGAAATACTGTGTTTTTCTAGAGACCTTCAGTAGACCGCTGCTAGAAAGTGGGCAAGTTCCTGCCAATATTCTGTAAAATCGAATTGGTGCCCCATTAGGTCCAGCGACCTTTCCTGTGTTGAGCGATTTCAATTGCTTTTGTGTCCCTCTGACACATTTCAATTTTCGACATTTTATCATTCGTACGGTGGTTTAGCAGGAGGTACTACATTGGTATCTTCCTCTTTGAAACAGCTTTCGAAAAACATTTAGTATTTCGACCTTCTTGTGTTTCAACACCGTTATGTTTACAGTGTCTAGATATCTGATTTCGACCCCTTTACCGATTTGACGGAGGACCAAAATTTTCTCCGGAGAAATACTGAATTGTTTTGTAAATAAATAAAAAATATACCTCAGAGCTTCGTTAAGTGTTTGAGGATGATATTAAACTAAAGCATAGGCATTGAATAAAATTTATGTCGCAGTCGGGATTCAAGCCAATGACCTCATTACCAGGCCGACGCCATAATCACCTTTTTTTTTTTCTTTAGGTCACGGAGACTTAATGGCTATAATGACTGCACGGAGGTCTTAAGGCACGTCCCTCTCCACTATATAAACTTGAACTCTGCCTTATGTTCCCTTATAAGTACGTATCAATATTGCCAAGGCTCTCCAAGAGAAGAATAGCACCCCAGCAAAGAACGTTGACGGGAAAACTTGCCTTATACCTCAGGCACAGGTGATACATAAATATCAAATAAACATTATCCAGAGACATATTTTGTGTGGATACCTATTAAAGATATTACGTGAATTAGAGGCATTCTTTGCTGGGGTGCTATTCCGCTACTGGAGAACCTTTGGTAACATTGATACGCACTTATAAGGGAACATGAGTCAGAATTTAAGTTTATGTAACGGAGGGGGACTTGCCGTAAGACCGCCCATGCAGTCAGCAGAACCATTAAGTCTCCTAGCCCACTGCTTATATCGAGACAAAATATGTTTCCGAATATTGTTTATTGCCGGGCGCCGTAGCTCGGCGCGCCCGATCAGAGAGCTCAACGACTTCTGCAATAAAGAAAGCTGAGCCGCATACTACACGAAGCCGGCCGCGGTGGCCGAGGGGACTGAGGCGCTCCAGTCACGGTCTGCACGGCTACTACGGTCGGGGGTTTGAATCCCCCCTCGGGCATGGATATTTGTGCCGTCCTTAGTCTTAGCTAGTTCATAAGTAGTTTGGAAGCTTAGGGACTGATGACCCCGTAGTTAAGTCCCATAAGTTCTACAAACATTTGAACATTTACTACACGAACAACCAAGAACAAACATGAAAAAACGACCGCAAAGCATCGATCTACTTGGAGATCTACCTAGGCGTCTGCCTAGTAAGCAGGAGGTGCAGGGTTCGAATCCCAGGCCCCACAAAAGTTTTAATTCAATGCCTCTACTTCTGTATAATCCACTACTGTCTATTAAAATTGCTGCACCAAGAAGAGGTGCAGATGATAAACGGGTATTCATGGGACAAATATATTATACTAGAACTGTTATGTGATTACATTTTCACGCAATTTGGGTGCATAGATCCCGATAAATCAGTATCCAGAACAACCACCTCTGGCCGTAATAACGGCCTTGATACGCCTCGGTATTGAGTGAAACAGAGCATGGATGGCGTGTACAGGTACAGATGCCTATGCAGTTACAACAAGATACCACAGTCAATCAAGAGTAGTGTCTGGCGTATACTGACGAGCCAGTTGCTCGGCCACCATTGACCAGACGTTATCAGTTGGTAGAGATCTGGAGAATGTGCTGGCCAGGGCAGCAGTCGAACATTTTCCGTATCCAGAAAGGCACGTACAGTACCTGCGACTTGCGGTCGTGCAATATCCTGCTGAAATGTAGGGTTTCGCAGGGATCGAATAAAGAGTGTAGCCACGGGTCGTAACTCATCTGAAATGTAACGGCCACTATTCAAAGTGCCGTCGATGCGAACAAGAGGTGACCGAGACGTGTAACCAAAAGAACCCCATACCATGACGCCGGGTGATACGCCAGTATGGCGATGACGAATACACACTTTCAATGTGCGTTCACCGCGATGTCGCCAAACACTGATGCGACCATCTTGATGCTATAAACAGAACCTGGATACATCCGAAAAGCCAGCGGCGGTGGCCAAGCGGTCTGCGGCGCGCCAGTCACGGTCTGCACGGCCACTACGGTCGGGGGTTCGAATCCCCCCCTCGGACATGGATATTTGTGTCGTCCTTAGTATTAGCTAGTTCATAAGTAGTTTGTAAGTTTAAGGACTGATAACCCCGTGGTTAAGTCCCATAAGCTTTACAAACATTTGAACATTTTTAACCGAAAAAATGACGTTTTGCCATTCGTGCACCGAGGTTCGTCGTTGCCTACCAGCTTTTGTTGCGTACACCATCCCAGGCGCTCCTGTCTGTGATGCAGCGTCTCCGCGCTGATAGTCCATGCTGCTGCAATCGTCTTCGAACTGTTCGTGCAGATGGTTGTTGTCTTGCAAACGTCCCCATCTGTTGACTCAGGGATCGAGACGTGGCTGCACGATTCGTTACTGCCATGCGGGTAAGATGCCTGTCATCTCGACTGCTAGTGATACGAGGCCGTTGGAATCCAGCACGGCGTTTCCTATTGCCCTCCTGAACCCACCGATTCCATATTCTGCTAGCAGTCATTGAATCGCGACCAACGCGAGCAGCAATGTCGTTATACGATAAATCGCAATCGCGATAGACTACAAACTTAATGGTACGTATTTCTCCTCCTTGCACGAGACATTACAACAACTTTTTACCAGCCAACGGCGGTCAACTTCTGTTTGTGTATGAGAAATCGGTTGGAAACTTTCCTCATGTCAGCACGTTGTAGGTGTTGCCACATGCGCCAACCTTGTGTGAATGCTCTGAAAAGCTAATCATTTGCATATGACAGCATCTTCTTCCTGTCGGTTAAATTACGCGTCTGAAGGACGTCATCTTCGTGGTGTAGCAATTTTAATGGCCAGGAGTGCATCTTTAATAAATATCTGGACAAAATATGTTTATGTAATATTTTGAGGCTGAGCGTGGCGAGTGGTGGTCGCGCACCTGTATATGGAGGTGATGTAGGTGAGCGTGAGGTGGAGCGCCTCCTCGACGTTGGGCGGCGGCGGCTGTTCGGGCGCGGGCACCAGCAGCAGCGGCCGGCCCTCCAGGTCGCGCCCGCCGCTCGCCGTCGCCAGCTGCTTCTCCAGCACCTCCAGCAGCTGGCTCGCCTCCATGGCCGCTGCAACACCACACCGCGTCCTTTAACTTGATTATCTAACAGTGTGTTTATTTGTGGCCAGGCGCTGCTCATGGTTTCTAAACCACTTAAGAGTCCGATGAAACTATACCTCTACATCCACTCTGTAAATTACAATGAAGAACAGGTTGATTCTTACAGTCAAGCACATTTAATTACGCTATTTATTTACAAAAACAACAGTTTGGATTTATGCCGGGAAGAGGAACAACCAACGCAATATTTGCACTAAGGCAACTAACGTAGGGAGGAAGGAAGCTTAGGGTTCAATGTCGACAGCTTCGTCATTAGAGACGGAGCTAATGCTCGGAAATGTGGGTAAGGATGGGAAAGGAAATCGGCCGTGCCCTTCGAAAGGAACCATCCCGGCATTTGCCTGGAGTGATATAGGGAAATCAATGAAAACTTAAATCTGGATGGTCGGAGGTGGATTTGAACCACCATCCTCCCGAATGCAAGTCCAGTGCATCCCATCTTCTGTCTCGCCGGGTTGTTAACCGCAGATAACGATCATCTCTTGCTAATGTTTTTTCCCGTGGACGACATTGACCTTGCCTTCTTTCAGCGGGTTCCTGTTGTCTGAAATCGCGTCCAGGTCAGGAAATTACACTTTGGGACACTCCAACAGCTGCAGCCACCTTTCTCTGTGTCTCGCTTCCACCCTTTCTATGGGCTCTCTACGCCATAGCTTCAGATATGTTATTGTTGCATTGCACTACGTGATCGCTACATTATCTGAATCCAACTGCTTGCGTAATTCGTTTGGCGTCTGGTAGGGTAAACTCAAGTCAATACCAACTCCCTCTGCAGCAACTTTCTCATATTACAACTTTCTATGTCTACATCTACATATACATTATATACATCTACATGGGATACTCAGCAAATCACAATTATGTGCCTGGCAGAGGGTTCGCCTTTCCCACGATATTATCTACGTGTTCTTTCCAGTTTAAGTCTCAAGTAATAGTAATTCCTAGGTATTTTGTGGAGTTTACGGCCTTCACATTTGATTAATTTATGTTGTAAACGAAGTTTAACGGATTTCTTTTCGTACTTAACACTTCTCATTATTTAAATTGCCAATTTTACAGCATAGTGATATCTTCTTCAGACCGTTCTGAAGTTGGTTTTGATCTTCAGAAGATTTTACTAGACTGTAAATGACGGCGTCATCTGCAAACAACCTAAGAGTGCTACTTGGGTTTTCCCCTAAAGCGTTTATGTAAATAGGGAACAGCAGAGGACCAATAACACTAACCTGTGGAACGCCCGATATCACATCTGTTTTACTCGATGCCTTACCATCGATTACTACAAACTGTGTCCTCTCTGACAAGAAATACCCTATTCAGTCGCAAATTTGTGGCGATATACGATAACCATGCAACTATCTCGGTTGCCGTAATGTTGTTGTCTCCCAAAACCGACAAAGACGTCGAACCATTTTAGTCCATTCTGTCTATGACAGTACCTCAGAAGCTAGATATCTCAACTAATCCGCTAATTGTTTTGTCTTGCCTGTAGCACCGCCACAGCGAGAGAACTGCCTGTCTACAGTGGGTACGTTAGATGCAAACAGAGGCGGAAGCCGGCGCTTTTCGACCGACTGCGGAAGGGAAAGCGAGCGCGCAGATCTGAGCGCCAATCGGCGAGTTTCTCCGTCACCGGCGGCCACGGCGCGCTCCGTCTCTGGCCGTTATGTAATTCCCAACACTGACGGCAACAAACGGGGCAGCGCGCAGCTCAGCAGGTGTTTACTACTAGGCACTGCGACCGTCAACTTCCATGAATAGCCGTGCGCACTAAGGCGCCCTGTTGCCGTGCGCGTGACCGTTCGCCGTTGGGGTTCGGGTCCTCCCTCTGGTACAGGTGTTTGTGTTGTCCTTGGGATAAGTTACTTTAAGTTAGTGTAATCAGTTTGTAAGCCTAGGGACTAATGGCCAACATAGTTAAGTCCCTTACATTTACAAACACTTGAACATTTTTTTCTATCTTCCATGAAATACACAGGTCATAACAATTAGAGGATCAGTTGAGGTGTTTAGATCCTGAAGTACTGTTGTGAACTAAGATGGTTCTACGGAGTGGAGACAACAACATTAAGGCAACCGAGACTGTGGTATTAACAGAAAGTTGCTGCACAGGGGTTTGGTGTTGTGTTTACTGTACCAAACGAATTACACAAGCAGTTGGGTTCAAAAAAATGTTTATATAGCTTATGGGACTTAAGTGCAGGCTCATCAGTCCCTAAACGTACAAACTACTTACGAACTAATTTACACTAAAGACAACACAAACATCCATGCCCGAAGTAGGATTCGAACCTCCGACACGGAAGACCGCGCGATCCGCAACGTGGCGCTCGAGACCGTTCGGATACTCCCCCGCGGCAAACAGTTGGGTTCAGGTAGTGTAGTGAGGTAGTAGTGCAATGCAACAACAACAACGTGACTTACCCGAAGGTATGGCATGGGGTGCCATAGAAAGGTTGGGAGCGGGACACACACAGGGATGCCGGACACTTGCCACTCCGGACACTTGCCACGCCGGACATTTGCCACACCTGACTCTTCGCCAGGTAGTCGGATTAGTGGCCCCTTAGCACAGACAAATATGTTACTCTGTGCCCTCAGGCAAGGGACTCCCTTCCCCGTCCTGTTGCTGTTTGCTTCCAAACCTCCGTCTCCGATCTTACACGATACAGCCAATACGAAACAAATATTTCTGTTCGACATCTCGCCTAAATGTACAATTTCTTTTCAATACCCCGAAATCTAAATATTTATAACTTTTGGGAAACGAAAGCAATACCGTAGGCTATGTCACTGTGTAATTAGATCTTCCAACCACAAATATGGATCCATTCTCCCACCGTTTGTACGGTAGCTTTCTTCTACGCTTACTGATTGCGATAGAAACAGTCCATCGCCATGGAAGGAACAAGAAAGGAACGATAAAAATATAAACCGAATGTTCGCTTATCATTCAAATTTTATCACAGCATTTGCATCTATATTAATTGCTACAACTGTGTGAGAAAAAAAGGAGGAAATATGAATGATACACTTCATAAATTTATTATTTTGCGGCGAAAAATTAGTTAATAAAGTCAATTGGGACAATGTTCAAATCAATTACAGAAAATACGTTCAAAATATAGATAAGAGCGTCTATGTTTGACAGATCACTCAAAGTCAACATACAAATTTGAAAAAAAAAAAAAAAAAAAAAAAAAAAAAAAAAAAAAAAAAAAAAAAAAAAAAAAGCACAATGTAATATGTGTACTAGCTCTCAATCGAAACTGAAGTCGATAGTTCCTGTCAGTTAGTGTGAGCAGATGTTATACTCGACTACCGGAATAAATTAATAACTGCCGCGGCTGAGCGGCCTAGCGCATTGAGGCGTTATGCTGCGATGCGCGAGGCCGTCCTCCGTCGGAGGTTCGAATCCCCCTCGGGCATGGATGTTTGTGCCGTCTTTAGCATAAGTTAGCTCATAAGTACTTTGTTAGTTTAAGGACTGATGACCCCGCAGTTAAGTCCCTTAAGCTTGACAAACGTTTGAACATTTTAATTTACCGACCCCGGCACTCTCAAGATGCAGCTGCTGAACAGTCTCAATACAAATAGGTACACAACTCATACAATTATTATAGTTGGCGGTGACTTAAATCTACCATCCGTATGTTGACAAAAATACATCTTCTGACAGGGTGGCAGATACGTCTTCCGATATTGTTGTAAATGCTTTTTTAAAAAATTATTTTGAACAATTAGTTCTTGAGCCCATCAAATTGTAAATGGTTTCGGAAACACACTTCAGCTCTTAGTCAGAAATACTCCTGAGAATCACGACGGATACAGGGATAAGTGAACCATAAGTTGTAGCGAACTCAAATCTGTAACAAAGATGTTCACCAAAACTAAACGCTTAATACGTTTATTATATTATTATTAGGGGAGAGTCTCCATCTTTTTCTAAATTAACTATATAAGTGAAGACCATATGTGGCTTCCGTTCAAAGAAATAGTATCAACAGCTTTTGCAGAAAGTTAGACGAATCCCCAGGATTGCCGGAGTTTTACTGAAGCTCGAAATTTAGCACGGCCTTCAATGCGACAATCGTTTAATATTTTTCACAACGAAACTCTTTGTAGAAATGTGGTGGAAAATCCGAAGAGATTCTGGTCCTATGTTATCTACAGGAGCGGAAAAACTAAGTGAATGCCTTTATTGCGCGATAGCGACGGTAATGTTACTGAACACAGTGTCACTAAAGCGAAGTTATTAAATGCAGTTTTCAGAAATTCTTTCATCAAATAATACGAAGTAAATATTCCACTCGTCCCGGGCACGGCGTTAAACTGCCCCCCTACCCAAGGTGTGGTGCGACCCGTGCTGAGGGGTGCGTGACACATGGGTGGATGTGTCTCGAACGGAGCCTCAGGGATACCGGGCGACCTCCCTGAGTAAGTTGCCTTGCACCGCGCGGGGTTATCGTGGTATGGACCATATAAATCCCCAAATCTCGTGGGACTAAGATGAACACGGAGAAAAAAAATATTTTAAAAGAATCCGAGGGGCAATCTGAGACCTCAGATACTCAGACATCGGGATCAGAACCGATGGAGTGCACTCCTACTTCTCAGTCAGGGTCTAGACCTGAGCAAGAAGTGGGAAATGTATCAGAGAAGTTGGACCAGATTAGGATTAAGGCCTTGTCTGGGGCTCAGAGGAGGAAACTTCTCAAGGAACAGAAGCAAAAGGAAGGAAAAGAATGGCTTCCTAAACATAAGTGGAGGGAATCAAAAGGGCTTGAGCCCAAGACCCCCAAAAAGAAACTGCCTCAGGTCGAAGGGAATACACAGACCCCCTCGACGTCAAAGACAGGTGGCAAGATGGTTAGGGAGGAATCTAAGACTCCCTCCTCTGGACAGGCATGATCCTGAAAGGCTGATGCAGGAAATAGGGAAACAGACCTATAGTACTGCAGTCTCGGTCTTTAGAGTGGCGGTTGTCCAAGAAGGATACCCACTGGTAAGCATCACCTCGCAGCAGGAGGAGCTCGTGCAGATGGCCCTCTTTGAAGAGATTGGGGGGGACGCTGGTCCAGGACAAAATTCAGGAGGGTCTATCTAGATCACGGTGCCCTCATTTTTGTCTGCGAGGTGGAGCACTCAGCAGAATGGCTTAAGTACAAGGTGCCCATGATATACCCGTGGGAGGATGCGAAGCTACTCGTCAAGACAGCAGCCGAACTCAAGGTATCAATATGGGTACCAAAATTCCTTCCAAAGACTCTGTTCGAGAAAATAAGGGTCCAGAACCCAAAAGTCTCGACAGAGGATTGGAGGGTAATTAACAAAAGGTCGTTCCGGAAGGACGAACCCTGGTGGTGGAGGTCGGAGAGAAGTCCCTGAAGGCATTGCGAGAGCAAGGCCTGAAACTGTTTTTAGGGTTTTCGCAGGTCTGCGTCAGGGTAATCAAAGACCTTAAAGGCAATAATGGCAGCAAGATGGGGACTGGAAGTGCTGCAGATAAACCTGCAGCACAGTAAAGGGGCCACTGCTGCCCTTAGCCGTCGCCTGGGGAGACAGGAGGTGGATGTGGCCCTGATACATGAACCCTATTTATACAAAGGGGGTGTATCGGGCTTCGGTGGTACTGGAGGTAAGCTGATTTATGCCAGAAATGTAAAAAAACTCCAGAACATGCATTTATGTTAGAAATGGAATACCATTCATACCAATGATGGATTTTTGTTCCAGGGACCTGCTGACCATCAGGATGCAGCAACGTGAGGAAGGTATCACGAGGGAAATTGTTTTGGCCTCAGCATACCTTCCTTACGAAGACAGCTCTCCTCCTTCTTTGGAAGTGAGGAGACTGACGGAAGCCTGCCATCGGCAAGGTGACGAACTGTTGGTGGGATGTGATGCCAATGTCCACAATCTATCGTGGAGCAGCAAGGACACCAACAGTAGAGGTGAGCACCTTCTTGAATTTCTCCTATCTAACAACTTGGAGATCCTGAATAGGGGTGATGAACTTACATTCAGGAATAGTAGAAGGGAAGAAGTAATGGACATAACTTCTGGTTCCATGATGATGGGAAGTTACGTCAAACAGTGGCATGTAGTCCTGGTGCCATCCTCATCAGATCACATGTATATTAAATTCAAGGTTGAAATGGGAACCAGACAGACCATGGCCTATAGGAACCCCAGGAAAACGGACTGGGAGACATATAGGAGAGACCTTGACTTCAGCCTATCGGAAATTAAAACTTCGATAAGGAATCCAACAGAGCTTGAGGAAGTAGCAGAGGCCGTAACCTCTGCTATAGTGACCTCATACCAGGACAACTGCTCAATCACCGAGAAGTGCACAAATAGGAGTGTGCCTTGGTGGAATAATAACCTGGAAATGCAAAGGAAACAGGTACGAAGACTCTTTAACCTTGCGAGTCGCAAAGGACAATGGGCAAAGTATCGTGAGGCCCTTGTCAATTACAACCTTGCCATCAGATGGGCAAAGGAGGCATCCTGGAAGGTATTCTGGGAGGAAGTGGAGGGCACAGCTGCTCAAGCGAGACTTCATAAAATCCTCACTAGGGTACCAACTAATCCAGGAGGAACATCGAGGAAGGAGGATGGGGAGTATACAAAGACAGCTCATGAAACGCAGGAAATGCTCCTCAAGACTCACTTTCCTCAATATACTTTGGGGGATAACTCAGACCAGAATGCGATTCCTGAGAGACAACGGTTCTCAGGTATTCGCAAAGAGGACTGGGATTTGGCCAGGGAGTGTGTCAATCTCAGTAAGGTCCGATGGGCGGTGGGAACATTTCAACCGTTCAAGTCACCTGGCCCCGATGGAATCTTTCCAGCTCTCCTGCAACAAGCAGGAGAAAATCTTATTAGATTCCTATGCAGGTTATTCAGGGTTAGCCTAGCAGCAGGAATTATTCCCAATGCCTGGAGGGCAGTGAAGGTTGTCTTTATTCCTAAACCAGGGAGAATTGATCATACCAAGGCCAAGGATATGAGACCAATCAGCCTGTCCTCCTTCATTCTTAAGACATTGGAAAAGCTGGTTAATGTGCATGTTGGTGAAAGGAGGTTAAGTAGGGCTCCTCTACATTCAAACCAACATGAATATCAGCATGTGAGACAGCTCTCCACCAACTCGTTGGGAAGGTGGAAAAAGCACTACACTTTCAAGAAATAGCCCTCTGTATCTTCCTGGACATTGAGGGGGCTTTTAGCAACACGACCTTCGATTCCATGGTTAGGGCAGCAGAGGTGCATGAGCAAGGACCACTATATGTAGGTGGACTAGGGCCATGCTCAGTGTAAGAAAGGTAGAGGCTACCATGATGAATGAAAAAATGGTAATCAACACCACTAGGGGTTGCCCGCAAGGAGGAGTTCTTTCCCCTTTATTGTGGAATCTAGTGGTGAATGATCTCATTGGAGAATTAAACTCTAGGCAGTACTTTTGCCAAGGATACGCAGATGATCTTGTCATAGTAATACTTGGCAAATTTGCTGACACAATAAAGAATATGGCACAAGGTGCTTTGGGCATTGTGCAAGACTGGTGCAGAAAACAGGATCTGGGGGTTAGTCCTAAGAAGACTGTTGTTGTACCATTCACAAAGAAGCATATACAACATTCAAGTTGGAATCTAAAGCTTTTCAATGAAGCGCTACCTGTGAAGGGGACAGTGAAGCATCTAGGGGTTACCCTAGATGAAAAACTGACATGGACCCCTCACAACAGGAATATTTGCTCCAAGGCAAAATGTGCTCTTGTGAGTACCAGGAGGGCTTGTGGCAAAAATTGGGGCCTGAGCCCCAAGGGTATGCACTGGATATACACCACGGTGATTAGACCCAGGATCACCTATGGGGCGGTCGTGTGGTGGAAGAAGGTAGAACAGCAGGCTGCTGCTAAGGAGCTTGGTAAGGTGCAGAGATTAGCCTGCTTAGCCATAACAGGCGGAATTAGCCGCACACCAACTGCTGGGATGGAAACCATGCTGGATATACCCCCATTACACCTTTGGGTCAAGATGGAGGCAGCGGCTGGTGCATACAGACTCAAATCTGGCAACAACTGGAACTCTTTAGGATATCCAGAATCACACACTAAAATAGTGAGTGAGGTTACTATAGGAAAGGTTGGGGAAATGCCAGCCGACTATATTATAACCCCATACTGCTTCAACAAGCCTTTCAATATAACAATTGGAAGTAGGGAGCAGTAGGGAGAAAATAGTTCGACACTGTATGGGGGATATCGTCTGGTTCACTGACGTGTCAAAATCGGACCAAGGTGTTGGGGCTGGGGTATGTGGGGTGCAGCCAAGACTGGAGGGCGTCATCTCTCTAGGAAAACTGGCCTCAGTATTCCAGGCCGAAATCACTGCCATCAGGGCATGTGTGGAGGAGAATTTGCGTAGGTGCTACAAAGATCGTAGCATCTATATCTATTCAGACAGCCAGGCAGCCCTGAAATCAGTGGCAGCTCCTGCAACAAGGTCTAAAATTGTTGCAGAATGTCACAGGGTTCTGGTGGAGCTAGGGTAAAGCAATAGAGTAAACCTATTGTGGGTCCCTGGCCACTCGGGGATCAGTGGCAACGAACATGCCGACAGATTAGCCAGGATGGGGGCAGAGACTCCATTTATTGGACCGGAACCTGTCCTGACAATCACCAAGGCAATGATCAAATTGGAGCTACGTAACTGGCTCAGAAGACAGCACGTAGAATATTGGACCAAAGTCCATCAACAAAAACATGGCAAGGTATTGATGCCAAAGCCATGTTTTAAAAGAAGCTCTGCAATCCTGGGCCTGAACAGGAGAGAGATTAGACTCATGGTTGGATTGCTGACAGGCCATGGGAATTTCAAAAAACACCTACATACAATGGGAATAACAGAAGAGGACCCTAAATGTAGGATCTGTGATGACGGTGATGAAACTGCATCACATCTAATCTTCGAATGCATTGCATTGGAGAATAAAAGGCACAGAACATTTGGGACAACCAGACCCGAAGAAATTGTGTCTAATAAAGAACTGGTAAAGGGACTCCTTGCATTGTTCAAGAGCATTGGTTGGCTTTACTAGATATACAGGGAGCGATACCGCACAATAAACTTAGTTTCGGCGCGGGCAGTGGCGGGTTGGTCCAAGACTGTTTTGGCTTCCCTGGAAAAATCAATCAATCAAGCAATCAAATATTCCACAATTAGAAATGAGAACTGCTGCAATCATAACATAAAAGTAAATACCTTTGGTGATGAAAAGCAAATCACCCTATCAAATAAGTGATGTTGCAGACGAAATGATAAACTATGTCTTCAAAAGTTTCTAATGCTTAAGAAAAATACGTCTAATACATTTGTTTATGATAGTCTTTTGTAACAATTATTTTTGAATAGTAAGCTCCTTGCCTTGTTTCCATAGCTTTTACTGACCAGATTAAAGATAATCAACAACATGGTGAGAAACTTTAATTTTTAAGAACTACATCTTAATGTACTTCATGAGATCTACGTCTACTGTAAAGTTATTTCTATACTTGTCTAATTTGGGAGATATGGGAATTATTTCAACACTATAGCTGCCGAACTTGTCAATCTTAAGAGCAGATCTGTTTTAGGGTGTGTATTTTAGGTTCAATTCTAAAGTTCAGATTCTTTTTAAAACCTAAAGTGTACCTTGTCAGTTTAACAAAATGATATTTTTAAGAGATAATTGCGGCTCTGAAGTTACAGGAATAATTTTAGAACTCACAATCTTTGACGGTATGGCCATGACATTAGAAGGTAGCAAAAAGTTCTCTTAGCGTGTCACCTGTAGGAGCTTTTACCTAAATAACAAATTGCAAATTGAAAAGCGGTAGATTTAACTATAAGTTCTGGTTGCAAGAGGATCATTTGAGTGATGTTTAATGTATTTGCATCCTTGAGTCATATTTCACCGCGTATTGATTAAACGCTAGTGAACCGAACTGTGACCAGCAAGCGTTATCATTAAGTTACTTAAGGATAATGAGGTCTGATACACTCTTTTTATTTTTACAATTAATAAAGGTCGTGGTCCTCACAGGTGTTCTCTACGTTCGTCTCCGTTCTTCGAAAGCAGCTTTCCCTTGCAATGATCCTGTTTTCGGTGCAAGTACATCCACACCTTATTATCGCGTAACCACTGTAGTGGGCAGAAGGCGTGCCCTTGGCCGTTGTAATAACTTCCATACTGACGGTCGTACTAAGAAATGCGGGAGCGACCAGTATGCATATGTTGCGGAGTTCGCCGCCCGTCGGAAGGGGAGGGGAGGAGGAGGAGGGGAAGACAGGGGCACCCGACCCTTCGGAGCAGGTAGAAGTGTGGCAAATGTCTGGCGTGGCAAGTGTCCGGCGTGGCAAGTGTCCGGACACCACAGACAGAGGGAGGTGTCTGCAGCTATTGGAGTGTTCCAAAGTGTAATTTACAGAATCTGGACGCAATTTCGGATAACAGGAACCGTTAACATAAGGCAAGGCCAAGGTCGCCCACGGGTAACATCAGCAAGATTTGACCGTTATCTCAGGTTAACCACCCGTCGAGACTGCAATGCAGCTGCATCTCAACCTCCAGGCAGCAACAGGACGTGCTGTATCAACACAAATAGTCCCAAATCGCCTTCGTTAATGTGGCCCCTACGCACGGATGCGTAGCAAGAACAAACTGGGTGGAGGAACATCAGGATTGCAGTCATAACGGATGGCGCCGGGTTGTGTTTACAGATGAGCCAAGATTTTGTGTTCAGCCGGAGTATCGTCGATTCACCATCTGTGAAGAATGCGGAATTCCAATCAATTCTTCTTATTTGCTGTAAACATCACCATATCGTGGTGGTGGTCGAATGGCGTGGGCCGGGTTCAGTATCAGCGGACGTACGGACCTCTATGTCGTTCAGAATGCCGCTTTCACTGCTCAGAGATGTAGAGACGATATCCGTCGACCTTTCGTCGCGCCCTACGCTGCTTCCATAGGAGACGGTAGACGATAATGCTCGTCCCCACAAAGCTGCACTGATGGACAACTTGCTTTAACTTGACTGTACTGAACGATTGGAGTGACTCCAAACTTCCCCACTCCTCCCCACTAACGAAAGGATCATTGTCCGTCAATGGCATATTATATATATATATATATATATATATATATATATATATATATATATATATATATATATGGCGTCTATTCCGAAAGCACAGACGCAGTTGATGTCACATATTCTATGAATATGAAAGAATAACAACTACAGGATAAGAAGTGACGTCTGTTCTTTCGGGAGGGGAGGGCAAGTTTGGAGCCCTTATTCGTACGGGAATTAGTACGAGTTTGAGTACTGTGGGCAGGGTAAAGCTGGAAATTTGTACCTGACGGGAGGCGTGCTTAGGTAGTCCTTGCAGGTGCGTTGCGTCCCCAGTGGTATAGTGGTCAGCGCAACTGCCTAGAATGCGGGAGACCCGGGTTAGAATCCCGGCTGGCTACGCATTGCCAGCTTTGCCCATTCGCCGTTGATGTCATATTCCATGGATATGAGTCTTCGAAATGATGGCAATAAAGATCACAGCAAAAACTGTGGCTGTTCTTTGGTGATGCTGAATTATGCAAGAAAGTTTCATCGTTGTCTGTAGGAAAATGCAGGATGAATTTATATTTGTCGCGGATGAGTTTTAGATTGTGATAAAAGTAGAAAGAACTAAGGTAATACAGACGATTAAATAGAACAATTCAGGGAAAATCCAGTACAGTATTAGTGATGCGGTGATTGGCAGTCACGTTCATTATGTACCTAGGAGAAACGTTGGAAAGCGATATGGTCGGTAGTAGGGTAGGCTAAAGCCCGACTTCAGTTTATTTTGAGAATTCTATGAAGCGGATCTATTACTGAGTACTGCTCGTGTGCTTGACTTCCTCAACACTTCGGGTTAAAGAAAGATATCGAAGTAATTCAAAGGCGTGTTGCTAGATTTGTTGCTGGTAGGTTGGGCCGAGTCACGAGTGTGCCGCAAATGGTCCGTGAAATTATTATCGAATCCTTGGAGGGAAGAGGGCCTTTCTTATTGTGCTGGCTGCAGAACATTTCTAGATTCTACAACTTATATTTGCCGTAAGGACTACGAAGGCTACACGTATGTTAGAGAAATTACGGCTCGTACTTAGGCATGTAGACAGAGGTTGTCCCCTCGCTCCGTTAGCGAATGAAATAGGGAAAGGAATGAATTTAATAGTAGACGAAGGTACCCTCCGTCATGTAGAGTGGTGTCTTGTGGATTAACTGCATAAATGGAGATGTACAGCAACAACGACACCAAACAAGAACTGTAGGAACATGGAAACTAATGAATCTGATGAACACCTCGACAGACATGTGATGTGCAGGCTGCAAATTTAGGCGTTCGACCCCTTTTGGGAATTTGATACAGGCTGAGAGTAAAGGGATCATGGTCGTTGGGACGTGCCGCATATGAGGTTTTGAGTTAGGTGGGGAGCGTGTCCAGAAAACCGAAACGGTTAAGTTGGATTTATTTCAGCATCCGGAATCTAGGTCAGGGTTTGTATTCAATTGTACAGGTCGTTCGGTAGAACCCGATACGAACTTCGAGGACTTGTGCAGATGAGTGAATAAATAATATTTCGATTAGGAACGTTTGTCTGGAAACGTCTTATAGTGACGCTATGAGCAGCATGATAGGGGGAAATAGCTGCTCAAAAAACAACCAGCCCAATGTATGTACACTAGGGTTTCCGTAAAAAATCAAATGTTTGTAATTCTCTGGGACCGAACAGCAGTGGTCATCGGTCCTTAGACTTACAAAATACTTAAACGAACGTATTCTGGAAACAACACACATACCCATGCCCAAGGGAGAACTCGAACCTCTGACGGGGGGGGGGGCGGCCACGCAGTATCTGACATGGCGCTTAGAACCGCGCGGCCACTCGCAAGCGGCGGTTCAATAATATGAAAACGTAAGCCTAAGAAAAGTAAAATTTATTTTACACAAACATTTCGTAATTCATTTTTTATCATCAATTCTGAGTTTGCATATAACATAGACTGTTTGATAATAAATACATCGTCTTAAAGACGAGTAGCCGGCCGCAGTGGCCGAGCGATCTGCGGCGCGCCAGTCTCAGTCTGCACGACCGCTACGGTCGGGGGTTCGAATCCCCCCTCGGGCATGGATGTTTGTGTCGTCTTTAGTATAAGGTAATTCATAAGTAGTTTGTAAGTTTAGGGACTGATGACCCCGTAGTTAAGTCCCTTAAGCTTAAAAACATTTGAACAAAGACGAATAAACAGAATTCGTGAAAATCGTTTTCAATGACCCAACCAAGAGCTAAATTAACAAGATGCAATGAGCAATTTTAATGAGTTCGAAACTAATTATCTACTTTCTTAAAAACTGACTATGTAGGGGGAGCTTCCTTAGTGATTATAGTATGCTCCTAATTCCCACTTGCAGTGTGAAACACTCGTCATGTAACATATATTATTTTGTTGGAGTTAAATGTAAAAATAAGTGAGTTTCATTTCGAAAAATACACAAAAATGCATCCTGTAATCTATGATAGATAATACAGTACATTTTAACATAAATTTTTATGAACAGAAGAACATTTAAATTGGTTAGGTGAGGGGGCGGGAGGGTCGCCAGAATATTTTTACTTGAAGGGGCTCACCTATTCAAAATGATTTAGAAACACTAGTATGCTAGATTCTGGCGATTAATATTTACCTCAGGATATCAAATGTTTGTAAATCTATGGGACTTAACTTCTTCGGTGATTAGTCCCTAGGCTTACAAGCATACTAACTAATATAAGGACAACACACACACCCATGCGCGAAGGACTCTAACGTCCAACGGCGAGCAATCACGCGCTCCGCAGCAAGGCGCCTTACAGCGCTCGGTCATTCCACCGCGGCCTTCAGAATATTCTCGTTGCTACAGAATACATCGCAATTAACAAAAATAGTACTTCCCACGTAGTACCCCCAGGTTCTTACCAACAGAGGGAATAAGCAAAACAATAAAGCGATTATTTATAAATGGCTGTTCGTTCAGGCTTGTCCAAAACATCGGACGAGCCGCGTGACTGGACTGAAGACTTCCTGGTTAACAGAATGCAGCATGTCATTCTCATCGGAGAGAAGTCTTCAGACGTGTGATTTCTGGCGTGCTCTATGCTATGGGACGATTGTTTTCATAGATATCTAAAATTTCAATGAGATATTTTGCATATGATGCTGAAGTATATCGAGAAGTCGCAACATTGGAAAGGGTAGCGAAATTCTGGAGGATATGGTACGTATCGCGGTATGGAGTGGGAATAGCAGTTGAGCCTCAAACAGATGTACAGTTGGGACATCTGTAAACAACATTGGGGTAGGATTATTAAACAAATCTAGACTTCACAAATACCAGTCGTGCAACAGAGCTGGAGTGTGCTGATAACAATGCTTCTCCAGTTCGTTTACCCGCATATATGCAACTGTCTGTTTTGTGTCCCAACTTCGTCGCCGCTTTTGTGTCCCAGCCTCGTCGTAGGTGTCGGTGGCCGAGTGGAATGAGACCGACACGCTGGTGCAGGTACGGAGGGGAGCAGCCAGAAACTATAAACACTCGAGTAAATTAGAAAGAGATATATTGCACAGAATGTAACAATACTTAACTTTTACATAGTACTGCAGAATGTTGATACATAGTTGTTAGAGGCCTGCCTAGTGCCTGTACAATAGCAAAGTCTTCACTCGTGCCTATCGGATTACGAAGGTCCTAACTCGTTGCTATCTCAGTCCGAAGTGCGAAGTCAACGATGTCCTTCAGTCGTGGCCACGAGAGGCGTTGTCGCAGAGGGCGCTCGTGGCTGTCGTCGTGAGAACGCCGCGCCGTGCATGCATGGCGGCGCGCGGCGAAAGTAAGTGGCGCGCACTTTGTACTTGTGCGACACCACAGTCTGTTAATAGTTTCAAAAAGCACACGACTGATTCGGTCTCCCCATCAGTGTTCCAGAGGTAAAGGTACTTGCACAGCTAGCTCCTGCCTCTTCCCGATTTCAGTGTATCCATTTCTGATACAGCCTTTATCTATTAAGTATCATCTAAGACCAAACTGATGGCGTATAAAGTTATTGTCATTTCTACCCTGCTCTGTGGTTTCGAAAACTGGCCACTGTATTGCATTGATCTGAAGAAACTAGAACGTTTCAACCAACAGAAGCTTATCATGAACATAAAATACCACTGTTCTTGAGAAAGCAAAACTGCACAGCTTAGAAGCTCTCATCATTGGGTAGCAACTCAGATGGTTTGTAAATGTCTAGCGGATGATAAATGAAAGAATTCCATGCCAAATGTTGAACAGTGAAGTGAGCACAGGTACAAGGCCACGTGGTATCGCTCTAAAACGCTATAAAGATCAGTACAAGAAAAATCTAAAGACCTTGAACATCAATCCGAGTAACTGGTGCACCATTGCAGAAGATCGCAGTGGCTGGCGGTCAACTATGCTGCTACTTTGAGCTGGAACGTTGACGCCTGAGACGTGAAATCCTCAAGGTCCAGCCACGTCCTCTACCTTCCGTTATTTGTAATGTCCGCAACCGAATTTTCCACGCTAGGATTGGACTACTAAGCCGTCAAAGACACCTCCACACCTGAGCCGCGAAAAAAGGAAATATCACGGGAGAAATGAAAACTCGGATACGAGTATCAGTTGACGACGGCACAATAGCAGGACAAACACTGGAAGCAGTTACTCCTATAAAATATCTGCGAGTAGAAATAAAGTCGCGGCGGAATAGCCGCGCGCACTAAGGCGCTTTCGGAGGTTCGAGTCCTCCCTCGGGCATGGATGTGCGTTGTTCTTAGGATGAATTAGTTTAAGTAGTTTGTATGTTAAGGAACCGAGGACCTCTGCAGTTAGTCCCATAACTTTACAAACAAACAAAGAGTAGAAATAAAGAGAGATTGAAATGGGAGGAACATATCAAATTAATAGTGGATAAGGAAATTACAGATTAAGGTTCCGTGGGGAAATCCTCAGGAAATATGAGTAGCCTAATATCAAACCTGGACATCTCACCTAATGGTCGAAATTTAGTTAGCAGTCGACCGTAAAGAAAGTTTTTCCGCTCTTTTCATTGGTGAAATCCGTTTTTTTTTTTCCAAAATTTGACTTAAATGTGATAAATCACACTTTAAATTTGACTGTTCACATCAAAAGCGGACACCTACGTAAGAGCTTGATATCAAATTCAGAAATAACGTAAGGATATTTAAGGAAAGATCGGGAGACAGTTTCAACAGACCTTATGCTAATAATTCTAGAGATTCAGTGCAATATCACTTCATTTTGTACATAAAATTAAAAAGATTATTATGATTATTGTAGTTTTCATTTTTCCAATATGTAATAGAGTTCAGAATTTAATATTTTCCACTTTATGTCGATATTCCTATAATTTCCTAGATTATACACCTGTAAAAGATTCTCGTCAGCAGTAAGCAGTTTTCGAAAACGGACATCTAAAAGCGTATTCACATCAAAAGCGGACACGTACACGTTTTGGTTTCAAAGACGGACATCTGTATTTTCAAACACAATTTGAAGGTGCTTGAGTAATCAAATTGATATTAGCCACTTTCTGGTATAAATCCTCGAGTATTAAAGTTGATAATGCTCAAATCATCTTATGAATATATTAGCTCTACGTTTCGCAATAAAAACTGACGTTTATCTCAGTTTCTGGCAAACGACAGATGTCCGTCTTTGATAATAGGCTACTCATATAGTCTGTCAATAAGGGAGAAGGTTATAAAACAATCGTGCAGCCGATGCTTGAGTGTTGCTCATCAGTGTGGCATCCGTATTAGGTTGGGTTGCTAGAAGACATAGAAAAGATCGAACGGAGAGCAGCACGCTTCGTTACGGGCTGATGTAATGAGTGCGAAAGCGTCGCAGAGATCTAAATAAACTCTAGTGGCAGACGCTGCAAGAGAGATGTTCTGTTCCACGGCACAGACTACTGTCACAGTTCATACGTTACTCGAGGAATCAAAGAATATATTGCTTCCTCCTACATAAATCTAGCGAAAAGACGACAAGGATAAAATCTGGCCGCGGTGGAGTAGCCGAGCCGTCTAAAGCCTCTCGCTGCGGAGCGCGCGGTTGTTCGCCGTGGAGGTTCGAGTCCTTCCTGGGGCATGGGTGTGTGTGTTTATCCGTAGGTTAGTTTACCTAAGTTTAAGTAGTTTTTAAGCTAAGGACTGATGACCACGCAGTTTGCTCCGATAGATTTATAAACATTTGAAGCATTTGTTTGATAAAATCTGGGAGATTAAGACGCACACGACGGCTCATCGGCAATCGTTTTACCGCGAACAAGACGCCACGCGGTGGCTTGCGGAGTATGGATATAGATGTAGTAGATCTGGAAAGAGGAGCCGCGATGGAGTGGCCGAACGATCCAAGGCGCCTATTTGCGGAGCGTGCCGCTGATCGTCGTCGGAGATTCGAATCCTCCCTCGGACATAGGTGTATTTCATATTCAGAGAATATATGAAGTCAACTGCGAATGGGAAAAGCTGAAAATGTGTACCCGACTGGGATTCGAAACCGGGTCTCCTGCTTTCTAGACAGTTGCGCTGACCCCTACACCACTGGGGACGCAGTGATCACCGCACCTGCAAGGTCTACCTAAGTACGCCTCCCGTCAAATTCCCAGCTTCACCCTGCCCACAGTACTCAAACTCGTAGTTATGAAACTAATTCCCGTAAGAGCGTAAGAGTAAGGGCTACAAACTTTCCCACCCCTCCCCACTAACGAAAGGACCATTGCCTGTCACCGGCATATTCATACAGGGTGTCCCAGCTATCTTGTCTACCCAAAATATCTATGGAACAATAACAGCTATTGGAAAACGACTTTCACCGGTATCAATGTTCGGCTGGGGCCCATGAATGTACATATTTAGAAACATTCTAAAACGAAAGCAAATGTGTTTTTAACACAAACTTATGTTTTTTTTTAATGGACACCGTATATTTTTTCTTCAGCAATCCATAGGATGACAAATCACATAAACAATGGCGTTAATTGCATCGCAATATTCCAATTACATCCAGAGATATTGCGACGCGAAGTTGACGCTTGAAATACGCGAAATGCGCTGCAAGCGCACGTCCTGAGGCTCAGGCGTGAACCCCATGCTGCCCGTATTATTTGTTTCGGACCTCTTGATAAGTATGGAAGTGCGATTACGCATGTCAATCACATCGCGATTACGGGCAGCATGGGGTTCACGCCTGAGCCTCAGGATGTGCGCTAGTAGCGCATTTCGGGTTTTTCAAGCGTCAACTTCGCGTCGCAATATCTCGGGATGTAATTGGAATATTGCGATGCAATCAACGCCATTGTTTATGTGATTTGTCATGCTATGGATCTGTTGAAGAAAAAATATAGGATGTCCATTAAAAAAACAACATAAGTTTGCGTTAAAAAACACATTTGCTTTCGTTTTAGAATGTTTCTAAATATGTACATTCGTGGACCCCAGCCGTACATTGATACCGGTGAAAGCCGTTTTCCAGAGATATTTTGGGTGGACAAGATAGCTTGGACACGCTGTATATGGCGTCTGTTCCGAAAGAACAGACGTCACTTCAGATCCTGCAGTTGTAATTGTTGTCCTTGGCGTTAGTTAGTTAAAGTAGTTTGAAAGCGTAGGGACTGACGACCAGACTAGTACCGTGCAACAGATTATCTCTCTTCCAGCGTCTGCCACTAGAGTTTATTTAGATCTCTGCGACGCTTTCGCACTTACAACATGAGTCCGTAACGAAGGATGCTGCTCTCCGTTCGATCTTTTCTATGTCTTCTAGCAATCCAACTTAACACGGATGCCACCCTGGTGAGCAATAGTCAAGCGTCGGCAGACTGAGCCCATAGATTTACAAACATTTTTTTAAAAAGAGTAGAGACGGTAAGACGATATTAAACTGAGCGGCGGGCGTGGCCGCAGTGTGGTGCAGCGGTGTGTGGCCTAGGAGGTGATGTGCAGTGGGGGACGGGCACGCGCGCATGGCGCGGCCCACGCAGCAGTCTGCGTCAGACGGCCGGCATTGACCCCGCTCCCAGCCGTGGGCGGCGCAGCGCCCGCCGCCGCAGCCGACCTGCCGACTACTGGTCCTGACCAGCCAGCTGCACTAGCTGACCATGCGCATTCAGCCACTGCCGTGACGGCATCCGCCAAAAGTCCGCATCCAGTTTTATTCGCCCAATACTTCTACGACCGTCACTGCAGTTGGTCAGTACCTCATCTATAAGAATGGATGTCTATGTATGTATGTATGATCCAAATTGACTTGAGAAGGCTGGAGCAATTTTGATAAAATCTTCAGGAAGTCTACAGATTCGGCCAACTACCTTGTTCGGTCGATGGGACTGGGAAGTACTGTACCATCCACCATATAGTCAGGACTTAGGTCCCTTTGACTTTGATGTGATTCCGAAGATGAAGGAACCACTTCGTGACATTCGCTTCGGAACTGTTCTAGAGTTTGCACAGGCAGTAGGCCACTCAATTCGCACCATCAACTGAACTGGCTCGGCTGACGGTATACTATGCCTTCCACATCGCTAGCAGCGGGTTCTACACAACGCTGGTGACTGAAGGACAGTAACAGGTGCAAACAGGTAACGCTTCTGTATCGCTTGTGAATAAATAGTTGCCACTATTAATGTTCCAACCCTCGTAGAATGGTGTGGTGCCTCTTCTTTCGCACACACCAGTCTATATAAACTGTGTGGCATCGGGACGTCGTGAACGCGCGGCCTGCTTTCGGCTCTTCGCCAGGCAGGCTTCGTGTGCCGGGACCGGGATCCGGAGTGGGTCGCAGCTGTTCTCGGAAAACACCGCTCAAGCGTCTCCGTGCGGAACAAACGCCACAGCACTCACACTAGCCCGGTCAGTCTCTCAGACAGCTCGCGCGCGTTTCCCAGTACCGATTGAAATTCACGGTAGCGTGAGGTCTCATCGTTTCCTAAAGGTGTAGAAATTAACTGTAAATTTCGCCACTGAGTCTACCCAGTTGAGCAATGGTTCTGCCGCGTGGGAATGGCGGTGCGTGCGGTTGCTCGCCGTCGGAGGTTCGAATCATCCCTAGGGAATGGATGTGTGTTCGTTTTACTTAGTTTAAGTAGTTTGTAAGCCTAGAGACTAATAACCAAAGAAGTCCCACAGATTTACAAACATTTGAACATTTTGAGCAATGGTTCTGGTCCACAGAGACCGTCCGCCCTCGAGAAACAGCCTAGAAGAAAAGTCACCCACCGGACTGCAAACAGAGAGATGTGCATACTCGGCTTTTAACTTGTCCATGCTTGCCTGTGAGTCACACCTGCTGCTACTGCAGGTTCTGAACAGACCGGACAGGCTTCTTTACTCCCACTCATTTCACCCTAACGTAGGCATGTGTAGTTCGTGAACCAACTATTTCAACTGAACTATTCCGTCAAAAAGTATAGTACTTCTTACTCCACTTTGGTGAACTGCAGTTCTTTTACTCCTTACTTTCCCGATCCCCTGAAATTAGAAGGCGCTTACTTAAATAGCCCTTCCCTCGATATTGAGTACCCCCACTCTCATGACCTAAAAGTATTTATGTCACAAGTCCTAACTTATAAACTGCGTTGGATCGGAAGGCGGGAATACTTCACTTCGTTCAGTTGGTGATCTGTTTCCGAACTGCGCCAAACTATGTCGTATCGAAAGACCGAACTAGCTCAGTTAGTTAGTTCAGTTGATGTCCTAGTCGAACCGCGTGAACTATGTCAGATCGGAAGGCCGAAACAGTTCTGTTAGTTGACTTTCGAGGAGAGTATATGTTAACTGAAAATGGTATTTCAAAGACTTTGGAAATTCAACCTGAAAGTGGGTGAAATAATGGTGAGAGATTTAAAAAAAAAATGAATTATTAAAAAGATTTTGGAGCATTTTTAAAGCTATATCTTCTTAAATATGGTACTTAACGTCTCGGTTAAAAAGTCAACCTCTAAGGTGGTGAAATGCGACTCACAATCGCCCAAACGACACCGCGAAGGACCAGAATTACAGATTTTGAGAGGATGTTGATGTTATACTAACGGTATCCTATAAGGTGAGATGTTTCGAAAGTTCTTCCCTCTAGAGGGTGAAATAGACGATCAAATATACGTGAAAATACGCCTCTATTAAGGCAGTATTGAAGCTGCAACTATGAATATTGGTATCCGGTTTCTTGATCAGAAATTGAAATATTATCGTTTCAGAAGGTTTGGTAATTTAATTCGTAATGGGGTGAAATGGCGGGTGAAAGTTCTTGTTTTATTTTATTTTATTTTATTTTATTTTTTTATTTTATTTTTAGGTAGTTAACTGAACTATTTAAAGTGAACTTTCTAGTTGACTGAACTAATTCAGTGAGAAGTACCATTGAAAAATGAACGGTTCCGTCAAAGGAAATACTTTTCCGATCTCTACGCTAAACCCAATCCAATCAGGCTACTGGAATCTTGCTTGCCTACCGTCTTACCGCCTTGTACGTTTTCATGGAAGAGATTTTTATAGCCCACAAGACGGCTGAGTGTAGATGAAAGTAGGCACAAACGCTCCCCGAGTCACCAGACTGTTGACAGCATTCTACACCGTTCTAATGTTGGCAGATATGTGCAATGTTAATGGAGAGGTTTTCTTAAACTCCGTAAACCCGCGGAAGTTGCTTGTATAGACAGAAAATTTTGAATTTAATTTTTTTATTTTCAGAATTTTCGGGCTTATAATTATATTATCTGCAACTAAGAACCTAGCTATAGAGATTATACTGCTACACTATCAAAAATTAAGGTTCGATAATTTCTGTAACTTCAGTGTGTTTCAGCAAAATGTAGCCCGTTATACAAATATTAATTTATTTTTCCCAGGGTGTGTATTGTGGGTTCACTGAATCCATTTAAGTGGGTCAAAATAGTTCATTAAAAATTCACAGATTGCATTTTATCGAACATGAAGGTCGTTTCTTGTATTAGTCCAAAAAGTATATGTATGAGAAGAAAAGCTTTTCGTTACAGACAGTGATATCTTCCCATTACGCTGCATACCACCAGGCATTTTCAGTTTGATTTAAATGTTTGTTCTATTTTCTAAGTTCTTTTTAGCAGTGTTTTAGTTTATTTTCATAACAGTTTTTAGGCAATGCTATCAGATTCTGAAACCTAATTGTGAGACTCTTGTTATACAATGCAGGATCTAAATCACTTTTCGCAATGTATATGGAACAACTAGATGAATTAAACAACTCATATTCTGTAATTCCTTAATTGAGCTGTTCCATGGATAGTACCTATTCATCAGTTTTAGTCTCCGTAAAGTTCATTTTCTACTTTTTCTTTGCCTCCTCTGCGTCGACGCAAATGCGTCTTTTCTATTCTGCAGTCGTGTTGTCAGATCCAGTATGGGTCCCGTGAAACTTGCCAGGCTTGCGGAAACCTAAGTTCGCTGCTTTGCCACTGTGCTTTGGTATAACGTGTATTTTTGGGTTGACGTCACGGCAGGTTCAGCTGCTTGAATGGTAGCAGCAAGGAGGGGCAGGCAGTCTGGAAGAGAAATTTGTACAACTCTGTCACACAGCATGGAGAAGCGCTGAAAGCTCCATCAAATCAGAGTGAAAATAACAACAGCTACAGATTTCTAGATCAAAGAAGCTACGTCAGCCAGCACAGGATGACTAGGAAAAGATGTGAGCCGCACTGGAGTGGATTTGCCGTTTAGCGCGTGGCTGCTCTCCGTCAGAGGTTCGAGTCTTCCCTCGGGCATGGGTCCGTTGTGTTGTCCTTAGCATCAGTTAAAGTAGCTTGTAAGTATAGGAACTGATGACCACTACAGTTTGGTCCCATGGATTTACAAACATTTGCACATTTGTGACATAATTGAAATCGTCCCTTTCTTCAAATATTTGTCAACGCTTTTGGACCAAAATGCTATGCTCATCAGTCCCTAGATTTACAGAGTACTTAAACTATGGACGACACACACACCAACACACACACACACACACACACACACACACACACACACACACACACACACATGCCCGAGGTAGGAATCGAACCTCAGTCCGTAGCATAACGCCTTATACCAAGCGGCCATTCCGCGCGGCTTTCGCGTTGAAAGTTCAATTGATATCCATGTTTCAAATCAGTTTCCTGCATCATCGAACTGTGCTGTTGCCACTATAGGATGTAAGCTTGTGCAGTGCTTAGTTAGTACTACCACTCCAGTAAACTGTAAACCCCGTCCGACAGGTCTCAGGGGGCCCACTGGGTATTGACCGGCCGCCGTGTCGTCCTCTGCCCAAAGGCGTCACCGGAAGCGGTATGGAGGGGGACGTGGTCAGCGGCACAGACAAATATATACATACGGGAAACCTCCATAAGGGCCCGGTCCCACGCTCAGGGGTGCCGGGCGGGGGGTGCTGAAGCAGTTCCGTAAGATGTCCCATGATGGCGCTGCAGTCAGAAGCAGCCCTTTAAACTGGCCAGAGCAGGCGGCAGGTAGCGGCTGTCCCCACCAGCACATCCCCTCAAACTCCAGCAAGCCGGACACAGCTGTGGCCTCGTGGCAGGCGGCACGAGCCTTTCCCTCAGCCTCCCCTCCATGCTACCCTTTGACGTGCGAGTGGCACCCTCAGTAGTGCCTCTAGTGTGGTCTACCGGTACTAAGCCAGGGAACCGCCTGGCACCTGCTAGCATCTTACGGAACTACGAGGGGAGCGTAGGACAATGGTTTAGGGGCGACTGCTTCTCTGTATATGTTACTCTGTGGCTGCAGCCCGCTCTCCCAGTCACAATGTCAGTTTTCGTGACCGGAGCCGCTACTTCTCAGTCAAGTAGCTCCTCAGCCTCATAAGGGCTGAGTGCACCACGCTTGCCAACAGCGCACGGCAGACCCGGACGGTAAACCATCAAAGTACAAGCAAGCACAACAGTGCTTAACTTTGGTGATCTAACGGGAACCGGTGCATCCACTTTGGCACGGCCACGACCACTCCAATGTTGCACACAAATATCAGTATGCCGTATTTGGAAATTTGTCGTGTTTTTCTATGTTAGTGAAGTCATGTAGACAATAAAGTAGCTTAGTTGATATGGTAGTTAGCAAGATTATCTTAGTTCTTTTGAATTTTAGGGAGCTTTGGAAACACGCTTAAGCGAATGCTGTGTTGGTGTTCGTCTCCTCCACGCAACGCAAAATGGTGCAAATACTTAACCAGAAATAGTCTACTCTAATCACAGAAATTTGGTGACTGTGGCGAAGTTAAACTTTCATGAAAATGCACAATTGCTGTTGGTTTTGAATTTGGAAGTCTCTGGAAGGTTCAGCATTTAGTATAATCATCTTCTAACCTCCTCCCCCTCTCAGTATGTATGATTTTATTTAGGTTTGGAACTGAAACTGATTTATTATGATTCTATGTGTTTCATTGCTGTACGGTTTCTATGACAAAAAAGGAAACACCACGAAAGAGTCATGAAAGTTGACAAAAAAATCATACTTAAAAAGCTATCCGGTGGCAGCGATACACAGATTTGTTACTTTACCCGAATCCCAATATTCAAGGCTCACTCTCGAAATGTTCGTACAGAAAACTCTGCATCTTGCTACGTCGGAGATACTGTGTCCCATCACTCGTGTGCCAATTATAACACCACTTTGAAACTCACTTTCCGAGCGCTCTAAGGCGCCTTGCTGCGGAGCGCGCAGTTGTTCGTCGTCGGAGGTTCGAGTCCTCCCAGGAACATGGCTGTGTGTTAAAATGTTTGTTAAGCTTATGGGACTTAAAAGCGGGGTCTTCAGTCCCTAAACTTACAAACTACCTTATACTAAAGACAGCACAAACATCCATGTCCAAGGGAGGATTCGAAGCCCCGAGCGTTTAGCGCTACGCCAGGCCTCTGTACAACATTATTGATCGTAGAGAGTATTTCACCGCAACGGCTTTTTTTAACTGTCGATTTCCTCGACAACGGCTGAGAAGTGCATCTTGGTGCTTTGTCCAATTACACTTCTAGCCATGAGCTTTCATTATGCGCAGTATGAATCGAATCCGAATTTCACAATTGGCGGCCTCCCATTGTTAGTGTAAATGAGAAAGTAACCTTTTCTGTTAGCTTATTTTTTTTTTCAAAAAAATGTTCAAATGTTTGTACATCTACAGGACCAAACTACTCTGGTCAAAGTCCCTAGACTTACAAACTACTTAAACTAAGTTAAACTAACCTAAGGACAACACACACATCCATGCCCGAGAGAGGATCGAACCTCCGACGCGGGAGGCTTCGCGATCCGTAACGTGGCGCTCCAGACCGCTCGGATACCCCCTCACAGTGCTTATTTTTAATAAATAACTTGCATTACAGTTCACTTTTTCCGTTTCACTTTTTATCTGCGCGGTGTTGAACTTGTGCTCTCATTAAGAACCAGTAATTTACGTTTTTTCTGCATCAAGGACATCAGGTACGAACGAAGCTTGAAGGATGGGAATGGCATCGATATTGGCATTGTTGTAGCATTCACATTAACTGAAACGTGAAAACCAGAATCGTGGCTTTTGTTTTACAAACATTGGATCTTTGTGAATGTGTCTGTGGCTGTCAATGCAGCAGCGATTACTGATGGAGAACGCAAGCAAACAATCTTATTTTTTTTTTTATTTTATAGGTATAGAGGGTGAATCAAATATTGCGAAAACGGAAAGTGCAATTGACATGCGGTTTTCACAGAATGGATTGCTAGTCAGGGGCTCGTATTTTTAGCCAACAAACAGACTGTAATATTAAGAAACTAAAAGTAGGGTGCACTAGAATATCAGTAGTGTTTGTTGCAGGATTCTAGTGCGAGTCGTTTACGAGCAATCGTCTTTTGAAACGTCCCCAAACCGACACTTGTTACAATACCTGTGGTAACACACACTAAAGAACAACACAAGTGCATGCACTAGGTATGTGGATTACAACCAGTAACGCGAGTAATAATCATCACAGGTTGTGTTCAAAATGACCACCGGCAGCAAAAATACACGCTGTCAGTCTGGTATGGAACGACCGCTACACACGTGCTAGCGTTTCAGCGGATATGTCCCAGCAGGCTGCAGTAATACGTCATTGCATGTCATCGGGTGTGTTGGGTTGTCCTTGTAGACAGCATCTTTCAGCATTCCCCACAGAAAAAAGGTCTACAGGCGTCAAATCCGGGAAACAGGCGGGCCAAGGTACAGGTCCTCTGCGTCCAATCCATCGATTTGGGAACAATTCATGGAGACATGCTGTAGTAATTCATGCATAATGAGCTGGTACCATAGATTTCTCCTAGTCTGCAGAGTAACGTCTTCTAGGATCTTTGGAAGGCCGCGACACTTGTGCGCGGACAGTGTTCCGTCTATGAAATAAGGGCCCATGAGCTGCTGTTTCACTATCCCACACCACACGTTTACACTCCATGGACGCTGACGGTCCACCTGTCGAAGCCAAGAGGGACTGTCAGCAGACCAATAGTGCTTGTTTCTGCAGTTTACCTGGCCATAATTGGTAAATGTGGCTTCATCACTAAACAAGATACATGATACATCTGGAGTATCCTGTCGTAAAACCCATCTACAGAACCTAACACGATTCTCAAAATCGTTTCCATGCAGCTCTTTATGGAGAGAGTTGTGATAGGGATGGAAGCTATGTCGATAGAGAATGTGTAGACACTTGCCTGACTCATGCCACTTTCTCGTGAGATTGCGCGGGAGCTGACATGCGGATCAACTGCAACAGCAGCGAGAACATAAATTTCCTCCTCGTCTGTCGTCACTCGTTTCCTTCTGTTACGTTGTCTCGGAGTTACACTACCACTTTCACGTAACTGGTTGAAGATGTTGATGAATAATTGCCCTGATGGGTGACGTCTATTGAGATATCTTGCCGCATATACTGTACAAGAACGTACGGCATTCTTCCTACACTCTCCATTCACCAAGAGGATGTCGGCTTTTTCTGCATTGGTATAACCCATCGTACACTCACGACCTACTGCTTGGACTGTTACACGCTAACTGACTAGCGAACCGCAGTGTACTCAAGGAACACACAAGCACGCTGTAAGCAAACATAACATCTTCGTACCTAGCAACTATGCGGGTTGACTGGCACACGCAAATGTCGGCGTGGGAACGTCTCAAAAGACGATATCTAGTAAACGACTTGCTCTAGAATCCTGCAACAAACACTAATAATATTCTAGTGTAAACAACTTTTCGTTTCTGAATGTCTACAGACAATAATCCATTAAAAAACTGTATGTTTGCATAAAAATACACTTTCTAAGTAATATTACAGTCTGTTTGTTGGCTAAAAATACGAGCCCCTGACTACAAATCCATTCTGTGAAAACCACACATCAATCGCAGTTTCCGTTTACGCAATATTTGCGGTGCAAGTGTAAGGTGATTCACCCTGTATATATAAAAGCTTCACGTGACTACACTCCTTTTAAAAAGATGTAGTATTCGTCAGCAGCAAGTCATATTTTTCTGCACTGCAGAAGAGTACTTGCTTAGCACCACATGTTGATAACTTCAGCAAACAACTAAAATATCTATATGCACAATTTGGCAATTTTTACAGGAATTTACCACGTTTCCCAGCATGATTACAATAATGTCGACATATTTTGAATGTTCAAATTTTTGTAAACCTAAGGGACCAAACTGCTGAGGTCATCATTCCCTACAACGAGAAAACTACGTAACTAAATTACACACATACATAACCATGGGAGGACTGGAACCTCTGACGGGAGCGGCCGCGCGATTCATTACATGGCACCTCAAACCAAGCGGCCATTCCAGAGTGTAAAGTGCTTAGGCCACAGAGAAGTTAGGAAGATTCCAGTGGCTGGTCTGAATTTTAGGTAGCTGTATAAACACGCTACTGATTTCTCGTTTCTGCCACACAAAGCACAAACGGTGCTAACATTAAACCGAATGAGCCTACTCTAATGACAGAATTGTGCCGACTGTGGTCAAGTGCAAGCTATGGCGCTAGCAAATGATCTCCGGCCACGGTGATACGGGAATGCGTCCTCCAAGACTACGGGGAGCCTATAACAGAACCGCAGCTTGCAGAGTCGCAGGTTTCACTTCAGCAGGGAAAAGAAACAGAAGAAGCGAAGCCGTGAACCGTATCAGCGGCTGTCAGCGCGCCAGTCGTTACTGGCAGTGACAGCGCTGGTTTCTCGGCTTCCGGGGGATGGGAGAGGAGTGCGCGCTCCTTGCTTAATCCGGTTAAAGCGTCGCGTCTGTCCTGGCCTAGTGGTTTTACGAGGCGAACCTTTCCCACGGGCTGGCTGGCGTTTCCCCATACCCTCTGGCAAACAAACTCACAACATTGTCGGCAGACAACAGCACTGTAGTACTAGGAGCGTCACAGGGGGTGGTCAGTCGCAATGACTGCTTTCTGCCCTTGAGGCTGAGACTGGTACTACACTGTAAAACGCATTTTGACAAATTTTGTCAACGATTTTGGCAAATTGCATTGACCAAACCACTATTGTAAACTTTTTCGTCATTGTTGCCGAATAGTTAACCGCCTGTACAACAGCATTCAATGCACAGCTAGCGGCGAGCGCGTTACTTGGAAACAAAGGCAGATGGAAACAATTGTGGGTGAAACTATTGACACCGAGAAGGGAAGCTCAAAGTGTTCACCACAATGTGTATCATGAGCTACAGCACAAGGGCATAATTACAAAAATTATGACATTGGGCAACCAAACATTTCAGTATACCCTTAATAAATGTCATAATTTCATTGGACACAACAGATACTTTTTTGAAGTCCTGAATGTGGGTATTCATGAGACACTATGGTAATTACGTTTTTTTTTTTATCATGACCGGTTTAGAGAATTTCTCATATTTTGTTCCCCTTAAACATCAAACCAACCATAATTTATCATAATTATTAACAGCAAATATTTAGTACGTATTTTATATTATGTTTCTATGTGAGTTGTTCTGCCTCTCAGGCCTTGAAGTTGTGTTTTCGTTGTTTACTACAGCCGAATGGATATAGTGTGCTCTATACCTAAGTAAATACACTTAAAGCAAAATCTATTCCATCTCGCTGTGAACCAGTGTTGTTCCTGGACAACAACGTATTAAAAGTTAATTTATACCGTATTTTGTGAACCAATCCGTAAAGTTGCATTTTTATCGATGTACAACATGCTTCTAGTAGGACGTTTTGCCGCTTGGTGCGGCAGGAAGCCACTTCTGAGGCATCAATCAGTCAATCTTGGACGTTGTGTTGCGTTCCGTCTGTACGTGGCTGTGAGCGTATTGTGGTTCCTTTTATTTTATTCCAGCAGTGAATTGTATTGTCTTTGGTACTGTAGCGAAGATTATGCTAGCATTATTGATCTAGCAGTGTTAACTATCAACAAAATAACGTCCAAGTAAAAAAAAAAAAATGCCTAGATACAAACGGGTGTGTTGTGCATGAAATACTTGACATAAAAAATCATTAGTTCAACCAAAAATTTTAAAACACATTTTTATGTTTACTGAACTCTATCAACACAGAAAACAACAATGAATTTTAATTTTTTCAAAGCTGATTTCGTAATGTGGGACTGAAAGGGTTAATGAGTTCCTTTCTTCGAGGCTGTGTTATTTACTGAACGTACGAGGACTGTTGGAGAAGAGGCCGTCTATCAGCAGGTGAAGCAGTTGGTCAGAAGGAGATGTCTAACGGACGAAGCGGTCTGCAGAAACAGATTTTTGAAGTGTGGTGTTGCTGTGTCTTTATCCTCTTAGACTGTACACTCTGATCCGGAATTGTTTGTAGGGAGGTGGTGGAAACGGGATGGTGACGGTGTAGTGACTTGCTGAGATGTTTGTTGTACACATGAACAGCTTTACGGACAGGGTGATAATGAAATCTGCGTCTGTTTGCAGATAGCGCTGTGCTATATAGGAAGAAGTCATCGCTGACAGTAGTACGATACGACTTCGAAGTGTTCAAATGCCTGTAAATCTATCGAACTCAACTGCGTGGTCATTAGTCCGCAGCTTATAAACTACTTAAACTAAGGTAAACTAACCTAAGAACAACACAAACACCCATGCCCGAGGGAGGACTCGAATCCCTGACGGCGAACGGAAAACGACTTCGACAAAGTTGTAGTTTCCTCTAAATGTAGCGTGCTGTAACTGTAGAATAATGTTAGGTAATGCAGATCAGGTAATGGAGATGAGTGTAAAAAATAAAATAAAATAAAAATAAAGAAAAAGAAACAAAACAGTCGTGTAACTTAGAATACAGCTTGTCAGTGTGGTACTTGACACAGTCACGTCAGTTAAATATCTAAGCGTAAAGTTGCAAAGGGATATGAAATGGAACGAGTATCTAAGGATGGATAGTAGGGAAAGTGAATTGTCGATTTCGGATTATGGAGATAATTTTCAGAATATATGGTTCATTTCTAAAGGTAACCCTACCAGGCCAGATTGAAGGAAAACATCGAAGCAATTCAGAGACGGACTGGGAGATTTGTCACCGGTTGGTCCGATTAACAGGCGAGTATTACACAAGTGCTTAGTGGACGCGAAAGAAAATCCTCGGAGGGAAGGCCAACACGCACAACGCTATTAAGACAATTTAGAGACTGGCGTTTGAAGATCGCTGCAGAATGATTCTACTGCTGAAAACGTACTTTCGAGTAAGAACCTTGAAGATTAAATAAAAATTAGGGATCGTATAGGTGCATGGAGACAGGCGCTCTATTTACAAATGTGAGCGGGAAGACAGTCTACATCCACACGGATACTCTGCAAGTCACATTGAAGTGCGTGGCAGAGGGTTCATCAAACGACAGTGACGAGTGTCACAGGAGGTAATCCATGCACCAAAAGGTGACTTGCGGAGTACGGATAATGGCTCGATAATAAGTAATGCAGGTCATGTACCCAGGGGTACAGCCAGTGATTGTATTTGGGATTTTTTAATGTAGTCATATCGCTACTGGACATTTGTTAGAGCAGTTCCCATCCCATCTAGGTTCGCACATCAAAGGCAGCGTAGCACTGGGCCGCCTACGCTAGTAGACAGTCGAGTAGAAAAAGTTGTTGGGAGCTTCGGGGCTTTGAGTGATCAGTCATTAAGGTCAAAGGTTGGCGAGTACAGAATGAAATGAGAGTGGAAATCGCTCTCGCACCCTAATGCTCACAAAGGCATGCTCCATTCTGTGATTCTGCGAATCGGCGCACTCCGTGACTTGTCTCGCACACTGCTCGGCTCGTGGTCGCGTTCGCTAGTGGCGCTTCGCAGAACGCTACAGAAGACCTGCGGAATCGGCCGGAGCGTGCAGAGATTGATGGTCATGTGTGGTCGAATGTATATGCCTCGTTTTCTGGTGGAGGATGTTGTGAAAAATTTCTGTGACTGTCTTTTCTATATGCCTGGCTGAGGCTCAGAAATCGTCTTTATGTTGAGTTGCTACCTATTCTCTGTTACTGACAGTCAACCTGGACTTTCCCTCGTTATATCATTTATTTACGCAGATAACAGCGGTCCTGCCACGCTTTGCTGAGGCACTCCTGGCGGTACCGTTGTCTCTGATAAAGATTCGCTTCACCTCCGAGGACAATACAGTGGGTTCAAGACTTTAAGAATTTTTCGAGCTAGTTCTGGAAACGTATCCATTCTGCTCGTACCTTCATTGGCAGTGTGCACGGTAATTACGGAATATTGGGTCTATATGTTTCTGTTCATCCATGGTCCGCCAGAGGGTTCAAGCCGAAGATTCGACAAACACAGCTTGCCATTTATTCACATGAAGTGTTAACTGCCATCAACAAGGGATCTCAAATCGATTCCATATTTTTGGATTTCCGGAAGGCTTTTGACATTGTACCCCACAAGCGGCTTCCAATGAAATTGCGTGCTTATGGAATATCTCTCCAATTCTGCGATTGAATTCACGATTTCCTATCAGAAAGGACACAGTTCGTCGTAATTGACGGTAAGTCATCGAGTAAAACAGAAGTGATATCTGGCGTTCCACAGGGAAGCGTTATAGGTCCCCCACTCTTCCTCGTGTTTATAAACGATTTAGGAGACAATCTGAATAACTCCTTTAGACTTTTCGCTGACGATGCTGTCATTTATCGGTTAGTGAAGTCAACAGAGGGTGAAAAGCAACTGCAAAGCGATTTAGAAAAAAATTCTACATGGTGCGAAAATTGGCAATTGACACTAAATAAAGAAATGTCCACTAAAAGAAATCCGCTGAACTTCAATTACGCGATAAATCGGTCAAACCTTAAGGTCGTAAATGCTACCAAATACCTAGCAGTTACAATTACGAACAACTTTGACTGGAGAGAACACATAGAAAATATTGTGGGGAAGGCGAACCAAAGGTTACGTTTCATCGGCAGAACGCTTCGAAGATGCACCAGCTCCACCAAAGAGACTGCCTTGTGCGTCCTCTCCTGGAGTACTGTTGCCCCTTGTGGGACCCTGACCAGGTGGTGGGACTGACGGAAGATATTGAGAAGGTTCAGAGAGGGGCAGCTCGTTTTATCACGTTACGGGGGGGGGGGGGGGGGAAGCGTCACGGAAATGTTGCAAGAATTGGGGTGGAAATCATTAAAAGAAAGACGTTATTCATTGCGACGTGATCTGTTTGCGAAGTTTCAGTCACCGACTTTTAGTTCTGAACGTGAAAGTATTTTGCTAGCACCCACCTACTTAGGGAGACATGACCATCCCAATAAAATAAGAGAAATCAGATCGAAAACGGAACGATTTAGGTGTTCTTTCTTCCCGCGCGCTATTAGAGAATGGAACAGTAGAGAAAAGCTATGAAAGTGGTTAATTGACCCTCTGCCAGGCTCTTAAATGTGATTTGCAGAGTATCTATGTTGATGTAGATGTAGATTTCTGGCCGAAATCGAAACTGCGGCCGAAACCGAATATTCGGTCGTCCTTATTGATAATATTTGAGAGAAGTATATGTTCTAAAATCCTGCAGCAAATCGATATCAATGGTATCGGCCTGTAATTTTGCGGATCACTCCTGTTGCCTTTCTTGAACATTGGAGTGACCTGTGCAACTTTGCAGTCTTAGCGTATGAATCTTTCGCTGGGTGAGCGGATGTAAAGTATGGTGCTGATAGACAAGAGCTCGTCGTGTGCTGGTGGTGCGGCCACAGCCCGCACAGGCGCGCCCCGGCCTGCAGTAGGCGGTGGCCTCGACTGCCCTTGACCCCGAACGGCGACCAGACGAGTTGCAGCAGACGGAGACAGCGGCCGCGGCCGCGGCTCGGCTTACAGCTGGCGCCGGAACGAGTTTTAAACCGCCGCGCCAAGCCAAGCCAAGCCAAGCCGGTCGCCGCCTCCGTGAACGCTCCTAGCTGCTCGCACGCCGTCGCTGCCACTGGCGTAGTCGAGGCAGCGCACGGCCGCATTCGGCCGTCGATTGAGTATTGTTCATCATTATCGGTTCATTTTTCATGTTGCTTCTCAGCTGATTGAGGATGGTTATGAAAACCGGAAAATAACCGGTGTCGCCTTTATAGACTTGACAGCCTGCTAATGAAGAAGCTATATGCCATTATCAGGGACTTTAAATTTACATCTATAATTAGAAATCTGTTACAGAACCGTAGGTTCTCGGTGGAATTCCAGGGGAAGCAAAGCGGGTGGCGGGCTCAGAAAAATGGTGTTCCTCAATGCAACGTACTGGCACCCTTACTTTTCAATATATATACTAACGACCAACCGCTACCAGCTGGTACGGAAAACTACATCTACTCTGATGACCGTGCTATGACCGTACAGGGTGACTCCTTCGAGGATGTCGAGAAAAGGCTCACCGTGGCGCTAGAAGCGCTCTGTCAGTACTACGCCGACAGCCAATTCAATCCGAATCCCAGCAAAACACAAGTTTGCGCTTTCCATCTCCGCAACAAGCAGGCAGGCAAACCGCAAGCTGCGTGTCTCCTGGAAGGACACACCACTCGAACACTGTGCCAATCCCAAGTACTTAGGTGTAACCTTGGACAGGGCTCTGACGTATAAACAGCACTGCATTAAAACAAAAATGAAGCTAAGCGGCAGAAACAACATTCTGCGGAAAATTACAAACTCTTCTTGGAGTGCAAAGCCAGAGGTAGTGAGGACCACAGCACTAACAGTTTACTTTTCAGCAGGCGAATATGCCAGCAGCGTCTGGTATAATTCAGTCCACGCTAAACAGGTGGACATCGCTCTGAACGAGACCTGCAGGCTCGTCACTGGATGTCTGAAACCTACGCCAATCGACAAGCTATACCACCTTGCTGGCATTGCACCTCCTGCAATACGTAGAGAAGCTGCAGCCTACAGTGAAAGAGCGAGGGCTGAGTTGTCTGAGAGCCACCTCCTCCACAACATTCAGCCAGCCACCAGACGCCTGAAATCCAGACGGAGCTTTCTCAGAGCAACCGACAACCTCAGTGACCAACCCGGATCTAGAGTGGACAGATGGAAGAGATCGAGAGAAAGGCACTGGATGGAACTAAAGGAAGAATTGGCAGCAGGCCACAATGAGGACTGGACGGTTTGGAAGTCACTAAACAGGCTACACTCTAACATTGCACGGTCAAGAGATAATCTTATGAAGTAGGGATATTCTACTGCATCTAACCTCTGTGACTATGGAGACTTGCTGACGACACAGCACATGTATAATTGCCCTGAATGTCCTTCACACTGCACCTTAGAGGACCTGATGTTGGCAACCCCAAATATTGTCGACGTAGCCCGCTTTTGGGCCAAATGTATATAATATTTCTGTCTGTTTGTTTATAGTTCGTAGTTTACATGTATGTAAGTAATCTCTGTATGTTATACCTTTATAAACTTCTGTACTCATGATGCTTCTGACACGCATAAAAAATCATTATCGGATCCGTACCAGGTTGGGTTAATAGAAGGCGGGCAGACGTTCCAACGGAGAGCAGCTTCTCGTTTGGTGTACGTCAGAGCGTCACACAGATGAGTAAGAAACTGAAGTAGTGGCGCTGCAAGAGAGGCGTTCTGTAACGCGGTACGCACTTTTGTCGGAGTTTCAAGATCAATCGTTTCATTAAGAATCGACCAATATGTTGCTTTCCCTACGTATAACTCGCGAAGCGACCACAAGGGTAAGATCGGAGGGATGAGGGACCACACAGAGGCATACAGGCGATCATTTTTCCCGCGAACCATACTCGACTGGAATAGGAGGAACTGACGACGGTATGCAAAGTAGCCTCCGCCACAAACCGCGAGGTGGCTTGCTGAGTGTGAATGTAGATGTAGATACAGATAGGTGAGCAACGCACAGTCGCACTCTGTCATTGCGAACTTCCCAGTCTGCAGCGTGAGAATGGCCGCGCGGTCTGAGGTGCCGTGTCACGGATTCCGCGGACACTCCCGACCAACTATCGAGTCCTCTCTCAGATGCGTCTGACCTCAGCATAAGTTAGTTTATGTATATTCTAAGCCTAGGGACTAATTTGAGTGTCTTTGGGATGTGCCACTGTGCAACAGGAGGTTCGGCAGGTGGGCCATGGCTAGCAAGGATTGTGTATAAAGTCTGCAACTGAAAGAAGCGATTGGTTGACATATACTTTTATTACAATTGAAGTCCTCCTATATTGTCCAGTGGACAGCGTGGCGATTGTCATACAGGGGGCCCGGGTTCGATTCCCGGTCGTGCTGGAGTTTTTCTCCACTCGGGAACTGGGTGTTGTGTCATCATCGTTTCATAAACGCAACTCAACCATCTGCGGAGTCCAAAGAATCGCTCTGCAAACAGAAGTACCCAGACGCACTCAGTCATGAGGAAACTCTTTCCCCGGACTCTCACCTGGAGTGGCAACACTGGAGAACGCCACACGGGCATGGGCCGATGCAAACAACCAATGAACAAATTGGGTTATACATCTACATGGGATACTCTGCAAATCACATTTAACTGCCTGGCAGAAGGTTCATCGAACCACCTTTATACTATTTATCTCTCATTCCATTCTCGAATAGCGCGCGGGAAGAAAGAACACCTGAATCTCTGCGTTCGAGCTCTAATTTCTCTTATTTTATTCTGATGATCATTTCTACCTATGCAAGTGGAAGTCAAAAATATATTTTTGCATTCTGAGGAGAATGTTGGCGATTATAGTTTCGTAAGTAGCCCACGTCTCAGCAGTAAGCGCCGTTGTTGCAATGATTTCCATCCCAGAACCCGTATCATTTCCGTAACGCTGTTTCCACTGTATCGTGACAACATGAAACGAGCTGTTCTTCTTTGTCCTCCGCCAAACCCACCTGATAAGGATCCCACACCGGGTAGCAATACTCCAAAAAAGGACGGACAAGCGTAGTGTATGCAGCATCTTTGGTAGTTCTGTTGCATCTTTTAAGGGTTCTATCAATAAAACGCAGTCTTTGGTTCGTCTTTCCCACGACATTATCTACGTGTTCTTTCCAGTTTAAGTCTGAAGTAATAGTAATTCCTAGGTATTTTGTGGAGTTTACCGCTTTCACTTTATACGGGCACAGATAGATGAAAATGCGAGGAGGTACAAACAATGGAGCGTCTCCTAAGGGTCAGCTACTGAATACGTACGGAGAACGCTCCCAGGAAGATCGTATGAGATATAACGAGACCGCTGCTTTATATATCCAGTTCTAGATGAGCGAGATATGAATTTTATCGTGTTTTAGATGTGCTTGTCTTTTAACTGGGTGTCGAACGTCCCTACTGACGGATAGGGTTTTAATATATACATTCCTATATGTACTAATTTAAGTTTGATTGTACTTAAATTATCAATGTGTAATTTGTTACACGATTCGTCATCATCGACAGGCAAGTCGCCAATGTAGCGTCCACTGAAGACTTGCACTAGGCAGCCCGAACACAATACCAGTTGGAACCTAACGGCCAAAAATGCCACACGATCATCATCATCATTACAATTGAAGATAGTACTCAATTTTAGGTGCTGTGCTTGTGGTACTACAAAACAGTTCTGCAATGATCTCTTCCTAGATACAGTCAATAATAGTGTTCTGGCCTGCTGTAGACGGATCTCCTGAACAGTGGCACTCCTCGCTCTGCTTTGAACCATGCTATCCTGCCTCGTAGACCGGAGTCCTCCGCTCTACTGACTTCTAGACTCAACTGTCGTGGCTGTGGAGCGGCCGCGGCGGGGCGGTCCAGCGCATTGAGGCGCTATGCTGCGTTCCCCGTAGGGGGTTCGAATCCCCTTGGGGCATGGATGTGTTGTGCTGTCCTTAGTATAAGTTAGTTCATAAGTAGTTTGTAAGTCTAGGGACTGATGATCCCAAAAGTTTGATCCCTTGGGCTTACAAACAATTGATCATTTTGAATTTGAACTCCGCACTGACCGTTTGGGCATTATGATAGAATCCGATTATAACGCCGTCGAAGAGACCGGTCATTATTACCGATAGTCAGGCAAACTGAATTTTTATTTTCCATAAATATTTCGTATCTGTAAATTTTTAGAAAAAAAAAAAAAAAAAAAAAAAAAAAAAAAAAAACAGAAATACAGTACAGCTACACTAGTTACAATGGATTTTTTTTTTTCAATCTCCTAAGGAGCGCTGGCCGCGGTGGCCGCGGGGACTGAGACGTTCCAGTCACGGTCTCCACGGCCACTACGGTCGGGGGTTCGAATCCCCCCTCGGGCATGGATATTTGTGCCGTCCTAGTTCGTAAGTAGTTCATAAGTAGTTTGTAAGTTTAGGGACTGATGACCCCGTAGTTAAGTCCCATAGACTATACAAACATTTGAACATTTTTCCTATGGAGCATAACAGAAAAGACAGCTATGAGTCACAAAATCATTTAATTACCAGAGGTCGAGCACAATTACAGTTACTTCTACACATAGTCACCAAGAAGATTGAGACATATGTCATATCAAGAAACGAGTTTCCCGAAAGCCTTTTAATAGGAGGTTTGGATACAAGTATTCACATAATTTATAATTCTACGTTGGTGCAAAAGTGCTGTCCTCCAGACCTTCTTTCAGCAGCCGAAGAAGGTGAAAGTCATTAGGCGCTACATGTGGGCTGTATGCCTAACGGTCGAACGCTTCGCAGTGTAACTCATTAAGCAGGTGCCTCGTTACCAAAGCAGTATTCGGTTTCGCGTTGTCACGGATCAAAACAATACCAGATGACAGCATACCCCTTCGTTTGCTTTGAATGGCTGTCTGCAGGTTATGCAATGTCTGGCAGTGCAGGTCTGCAGTGATCGTTGTCCGTGGTCCCATAAACTCCTTAAGAAACACACCTTTCTGATTCCAGTAGCGACGGTCTTCGTATTTCTGAACGTTTCTTTGAACTTTTTGGGTGAATGTGTATGAATGTGCGTGAATCCGTTGCTTTGATTGTTCTTTGGATTCTGGATTGCAATAAAGAATCCACGTTTCATACCCTGTCACAATGGAGCTGAGAAACTCGTTCCGTACATCAGTGTTGCATGTTTGAAAGGCTAAGACTAATATCATACGCTATGCTTTGGCTCTTCAAACAGCCTTTTGGAAACCCAGCGTGCACACAGTTTTCGATACCCTAGCTGTTCTATAACAATGGTGTACAGAGCTGACCTCGAAACATCTGGAAAATCCACAGACAGCTTACTGATGGTAAACCTCCACTTGTCTCGAACCACTTGATCAACTTGCTGAACAAAGTTTTCGTCATTAGCGACTGACTTGCGTCCTTAATCACTTTCATCATGAACATACGTTCGGCATTGTTTAAATATCCTAAACTAGTCACGCACAACACTCCTGCTCATGTAGTTTATACAATAAACACCAGACACTCCGATAAAGACCACACAGTGAATCTGTTTTGTCATTTCTATCTCTGTCTCCCTCTCTCTCTCGCTCTCACGCACGCACACACACACACACACACACACACACACACACACACACACACACACATGCAAACACAAACACACTTCATGCGGAAAGTACAGAAAGCCGCGGCGGAGGGCATTGAGGCGCTATGCTACGATGCGTGAGGACGTTCCCCTTCAGGGGTTCGAATCCCCCTACGGCATGGATGTTTGTGTCGTCTTTAGTATAAGGTAGTTCCTAAGTAGTTTGTAAGTTTAGGGACTGATGACCCCGCAGTTAAGTTCCTTAAGCTTGACGAACATCTGAAAGTTCAGAAACACGTATGATCTCATTGTCATTTAAGATTCTTACTCTAGTAATTTTGATGTTGACCATCTCGTAACTAATTTCAAACCAATCTTAGTTTTTTTTCTTAAGCACTATTGTATCCTTAACATAAGGTGCGCAGTTCCAATCGACTCCCCTACTTCCAAGGTTAAAACGCGCTGGTGATATCATTACAGTTATACATCAAATAACACACCGACTCGGCAGGACGAGATTACATATTCCAGAGAGCTAGATGGCTTTAATTTAATGATCTGAAATACTTCTTAAAGTGATTCTTTAGACGAAAAATTTGCATTTCCCTGGCTGTATTGACTGAAAAATGACTAGTTGTTAAATGATTTTGTGGTTCTTTACCTCTGAAGTGAGCATCATTGAACCCTGAAAGACAATGAAATCTGTTGTAGTGAAAGTCAATCCTTTGTTAGACAACCATAACAAAAAAATGTTAAATACATATTTGGCGATTTACAAAGTAAGCTGCAAGAGCTTTTTACTTCGTCTTTAATCTAGCAATGTGCACTGGGCAAGCAAGTCATGGGCGTAGATGAATTAGTTTATGACCTGACGGGTGTACTTTCTCAGTGAAACATTCTTGTCAGAACCATTCATTAGTTGCGTACAGTTTTGTTTAGTAATCTATATCTATAAATGTGAATGTCTGTCCGGTGTACGTTTATCACGTCTGAACCACAAGACACAAAGAGCTAAAAATTTGTACAGTTTCTAATGTCTACCCGGGGAAGGCTTTAGGCACGGTTTTATGTCGATCGGATAGCTATTTATCTATATATATATTAATGTGAATGTCTGTTCGGTGTACGCTTATCACTGCCGAACGACAAGACGCAGAGACTTAAATATTTACTCAGTTACTAATTTATATCTGAGGAAGGTTTTAGGCACGATTTTATAGCGATCTGATAGATATTTAGTAATTCGAGGAATATAACGCGAAATGTGGAACACTAATTACACATTGAAAATCATATTTACTCTTTGAAAATGGTATTATTGGTTGCATTGTTGCTTGAGTGTTGATAATGATAAAAGGGTGGAGTATATTGGGATGGAAAGTTATCGGTGTATTTAAAATTCTAAGTGTGTGTTTGTGTGTGTTAATATTTCGCTCTGCAGCGGAAAATACAGAACGCAAACGAATGATCTGAGTGTAATTGTTGTCCGAAGTCTCCCGTTGTATACCATAGCAGTTCCATGCCGATAGCTGTAAGGGGGTGGTAGATATGGTGGTTGAAAGTCGTCAAATTATAAAAAAAATTCGGCCTGAAGGCCAGCGATGACGTTTGCGACTCTATAGCAAGGAGGCTACATACAGCGAATCTTGATGCCACAGACCATATCTTTGGTCTATGCGTGCTACAACGTCTCCAGCTCTTTCTCTGTAAGGATAAGCATACGAATAAGGAAATAGAATAATACGCATTTTATATGTCATTTGTGTTTTGATTACTATCTTTCTTTGTTTGGATACTTATAATTTTGTAGATTATGCGAAGCAGCCTTATTTCTTATTTATTCTGCGATAAATATAGCATGTTTTTTAGAAAAAAGGAGATGGACAGAGAGAGAAAGGAGAGAAGAAGTACTAACTTAAAGCAGGAATAAATAAATAAATACCCGGGCAAAGCCGGGTTTTCAGCTAGTAGAAAATACAGTGAAGCCATCGCATATTCACTAGATGAATCAGTTTACCACGAATATCTTTATTCGGAGAAAGAAGAAAGTTCCCGCCCACTCCAGATGATTCATCGACATTTCCGAAACGTATGAGTTTCTTTGTGACGTAACATGCTGATGTAACTGCTAGGGATTTCTTAGGAAGCATACCCCGTCTAGGAGGGAGTCTCAAATGTCAAGGAAACGATGGTCTCCGTGTTACTAGTGGCCTTAGTAAAACACTCGTAAAAGTTTGCAATTTGTGCTAAAGGTCGGTAAGAAACTTCACACACGTTTTCTGCACTTTCATTCGCATTGCAACGTTTTATATGATTCGTCCAAGAAGATTCAGTGTTTTCTATAGACAATAAAACAGTCACGGAACAACAAGAGAAGACTGAAAGGCCACAGTGGCCCATTACTCACTTTCACGCCAAGTCGTGACACTTTTGCCCCGTAGTGGTTCACGCTGCAGCTGTGCCATGGCGCGTGTTAAGAAACAAAAATTAGTATTAGCAAGGCGTATGTTTTCATTGTGTCCTGGGGCCCAGCTCAGAGGCTACCATCAATTGTTCGAACACTACCGCAGTAAAAACGTACTGCGCGGCTTCCTCGTAACAAAGCAACTTTTTATTGTAATTTCTATAAATAATGGGATAAAACATGTGTCACTTGGAGAAAAAAAATATTTTTTCAGTTTTAAACGTAGTCTTACACTATTTATGGTACATTTGAAGAGTGAGATGCCGCGGCGGAATAGCCGTGCGCACTGGGTGCCCTGTTACGGTGCGCGTAGTTGTATCACGTGGGAGGTTCTAGTCCTCCCTCGGGCATGGGTTTTTGTGTTTTTCTTAGGATAAGTTAGTATAGGAAGTTTGTAAGTTTAGGGACCGATAACTATTGCAGTTAGGTCCCATAACTTTACAAACATTTGAACCTTTTGAGAGCTTTTTATGGTTTTGGGACGCAAAACTGCTAAGGTCTTAAGCGCCCAAACATTTTGTGAGTGAAATTACTGGAAACTTATAATGTTATTTTCGAATTTCTTTGAGTCCTGACTGAACGAAGATACCGAGTGGAATATCAGTAATATTTCCAAATAGAATTTAGAACTCTAATTATCTACTTGATTACTAGATAAATGTACATGCAGCGTAATAAATGCTGCCTACAGTTTTTAAATTAGTGGGAATTTCAAATACATTTATAACAAAACATTAAATCTCTTTTTGACGAACTTATAAACTTAATCGATTTGTCACACAACAGTTTTGTGTAAGACACTGCTCTCTTGACATATGGATCATAATGATGCATGAAATGCGGTTCTTAGGAAGCATGTTGCTTGGGTTCTGAGGCCATCCACTGTGTATACGGGTAGACTGCTGGCCTCGTACAAGGGGCGCAACAAGAGCTCGCAGCTTGTAGTAGTGTTTCTGGTGTTGAGCTTAGTCCACTCTGTGGCGGTCTTGGCTGCAGATTTCTGGACCTGCCTTACAGGATGGAGAATGTTAGGAGTCCTCTTAAAACACAAAAGAAGTAACTACTCCCGTAGCAGGGTACTTGAGGAGAGCACTCGGTTTGAAGGACGCTCTCCAGTCGACAGATAGCGAAATCAGGCCGCGTTCATTGGAAATACTTCCACAGTTTAAATAATAATTGGAAATTTCAAAGTATTAGAAGAAACATCCCAAATTTATTGCGTATCTGGTACCTTGCGAACCGTGAGTAATAGCAACATACAGACTGCAAATGTTCAAATGTTTGGAAATCTGTTGGCCTAAACTGCTATGGTCATTAGTCACTAGACTAAGAAACTAATTGACACTACGAACGACACACACGCCCATGGCCGAGGGAGGAGTCAAACCTCCGGCGAGTGCGACCGTCCAGTCCGTAGCATGATGCCTTAGATCACCCGCCCAATCCCACGCGGCCGTAAAGACTGCACACTCTTTGAGTTCCGAAAGGTGTTTAACACAGTGCTGCGGTGCAGGCTGTTAAAAATGGTACGGGCATAGGGAACGGCTTACCAGATTCGTGAGTGGTTCGAAGACTTCTTAGGTAATATAACCCAATACGTTGTCCTTGGCGGCGAGACAAGTGCACCGCGGAAGTGTGATAGGATCGCTATTGTTTTCAGTATATATAAATGACATGACGGACAGGCTGAGCAGTAACACAGTCTGTGGCAGTAATTTCCTGTTTACTGCTGGTGACACTGGATTATGGAAAGGTGTCACCGTTGAGTGACTGTAGAAGGTAATATGATTTAGATGGAATTTCTTTTTGATGTTATGAATGGCAGATAGCTCTAAATGTAGAGGAATTTAACGAAATACAGACGAGTAAAAGGTTAAAGGTAAAGAAGTCAACAATCTGAAGATTGGTGTGAACACCACAGTGCCGTTACTAGGCATGGTCCTGTCTGTAGGTTGTATGCCATTGCTTTATTCCGACCTTCTAACTGGCTTAGCCAGCCAATTACAGTTTAACGTGGAGTCCGAAGATAAAAGTCCTAGGACAGGGGAGATCGAACCCCTGTATCGAATGTATAATTTGGCACTATACCATTGTTCGGCCGAGCGAGAAAGAACGCCATAATATTCGAATACAACATTAATAGTGCTCTACGTGACTCAGTCGCGTAGATTAAATATCTAGACGAAACGTTGCAGGGCGATATGAAATGGAACGACCATGTAAGAATAGTTGTGGGGAAGACAGACGGTGTACTTCGCTTTACTGGGACAGGAAAGGAAATGACTAATAGCTGTACGCCGAGCCAGGTGTCGCAGTATTCAACAGATTCGAAATGTCGGCGGTTCAAATCCACCTCCGGCCATCCTGATTTAGGTTTTCAGGTATTTCACTAAAAAACACCGGGCAATTCCGGGATGGTTCCATTGATTTCCTTCCTATCCTTAGCAAAAGTATCCGACCTTCTGCTCCGCCTCTAATGAGTACGATGTGGACTGGCCTTAAACCCTGATCTCGTTTACCCTTCATCCTAATAGCGATACGAGATACACTTCACCACGGTGTGCAAAATATGTATGTAGATGCAGATGAATTGAAAAATGGAACATGTACCAACCACTTAAAACGTCTAGAGAGAGAAACCTACAGACCACGGTATAGATACACCAAAATCTCCAGCAAACAGTGAATTGAAGGGTCAAAAACGCAGCAGGAAAAGTGAAGTCCACTGTTTGCTGGAGTGTAGTAGGACCGTTATTGGAACATGAAATGTAATAGTGGATTTACAGTATCTATCCTTCGCACAACAGTGAAACCTACAGTTAGGAGCTAACGGAGAGGTCTACTGTTGTAAAGTGTGTTTTACGTGCATGACTTCATGCAAACAGTGACAGCACACTATGTTTAGGGTCTGTACTTCGTGGCGTTCGGACATCTTAATAGTCCAAATTTGACCCTGTGTTTGGTAAACTCCGATAAGCGCACGGGGCTTACTGCAAAATCTAAGAACTTTTTTCTCATGCTCTCAGAAAGCTCATAAAAAGATGAAAGAAATGCATTGAAAACCACTATGCTGACAAATGTTTTCATTGCGAATTTTCTACTGCTGTATTGAATTATAAAGACTGAAAGCAAATAAAAAGTACTCTGTTAAGTTGAAGAATCTAATTAAATGCCAAGTTTTCGATAACCATGTCGTGAATATACTTATTGACTTACCCCTTTGATTTAAAACACATTCAGTCATTCCGAATTCACCCTGCGTTAAGCCTATTGTAGAACGATGACCCGTGTCAGCAAATGCTGGTAACAGAGATTGAAAGTAAGAATACAGCATGGAAAACACGTAAGTACTGTTGTACACTAGTACAAGTTTGATAGTTGACAGAAAATTCAAACCGATTCTGGTCATGCGTGAAGTACATTAGAGGTAAGAAACAATAGATACCTTCAATACGTAACAGAAGTGGTGATTCTGCTGATGACAGGGTTACTAAACACAGCTTTACAAATTTCACTTCCCCAAACAAGACGAAGTAAATATTCCACAATTCAAATCATGAGTAGCTGCCAACATGAGTATCGTGGAACTATATATCCTCGGAATAGTGAACCAACTTAAATCGCTTGATAACTCTTCCGATCCAGACTGAATACCGATTCAACATTCACATACAAGAGCTCTCACAACGAGGGATCCGTGGCCAAAGAGTGCAAAGCTATACAAGTCTCGCCTATATTCAAGAAACGAAACAGGAAAACAATGTTAAAATGTTTGTAAAGTCATGAAACCCAACTGCAGTGGTTATCGGTCTCTAAACGTACAAACTACTTTAACTTATCCTAAGAACAACACGAACACCCATGCCCGAGGGAGGACTCGAACCTCCGACGTGGAACGGCCACGCGTACCGTAGCAGGGCGCCTCAGTGCGCACGGCTAATCCGCCTCGGTAATGAAACAGGAGCAGTCCGCTAGAATACCTGCCTATATCAATGACGTCGATTGGCCTGGGTTGTTTGGTTGGGATAGGGGGACAGGAAAGGAGGGGAGCGGGAAAGGAATTGAAATCCGGGAAGTAAATAAGGAAGGAAGACTGCATTGGCTCGGGGACCCGTGTTCGCCACGCACGTATTCACGAAAGAACCGTGAGCCCCCTGGGAGGGGGGGGGGGCGTAGATTTGTAGCAGGGTTTTGGAACATACGCTGCGTTCAAATGTTACATCGAACAGAACAACCTATTAACTCATGGTAAAAACAGATTTAGAAAATATTGTTCTTGTAAAATACAACTAACTATTTACTATTACGAAGTGATGAATACAATCGACAAGAAATCTGAGATTGATTCCATACTGCTAGATTTCCAGAAGGCTTCAGACACAGAACCTCACAAATGGCTTTAATAAAATTGCGTACTTATGGAATATCTTCTCAGATATGTGACTGGACTGGAGACACCTGCCTAAGAGGACGCAGTTCATAGTAACTGATCGCAAGGCATCGACTAGCATTCCCTAGCGTTGTAATACGGGTGTCCTGCTGTTCCTTACATACGTAAAGGATTTGGTACAAACTCATAGCAGCTCTCTTTGGTTGTCTGCAGATGTTCAAATGTACAAATCATTGTAAATTTATGGGGTTACTACTTTGATTATTAGTTCCTAAGCTTACAAACTACTTAAACTATTCTAAAGACAACACACATCCATGCACGTGGGAGGACTCGAACCTCCGACGGCGAGTAACCGATTGCTCCGCAACACGGCGACTCGGAACGATCGGTCACTCCAAAGCGGCGTTTCTGCAGATGATGCTGTAATTTATCGTCAATTTAAGTCATCAGAAGATCAAAACCAACTGAAGAACAATTCGGATTTCTGAACTGTACTAATTCACTTAACACTTACAGAGCTCTCCATACCATGAAGCAATGGAAAATAAAAAATAATTTCCTTTACATTAGGTTGTGTAGAATCCGTTGCCAGCGATGTGGAAGGCGTAGTATACCGTTAGCAGAGCCGGTTGCCGCGGTGGATTTGCCGAGCTGCGCAGCATGGGTGTCTGTCTTTTAAGTTTAGGTTAATTTAAGCAGTTTGTAAGCTTAGGGACTGATAACCACAAAGTCCCATAAGATTTACAAACATTTGAACAGAACCTGTTCTGTTGATTGTGTGAATGGAGCGGTCTACTGCCTGTCGAATCTCTGGAACAATTCTGAAGGGAATGCCTCGAAGTGGTTTCTTCATCTTCGGAATCAACTGTTTGTATAGCTTATGGGACTTAACTACGGGGTCATCAGTCCCTAAACTTACAGACTACTTATGAACTAGCTATCACTAAGGACGGCACAAATATCCATGCCCGAGGGGGGATTCGAACACCCGACCGTAGTAGCCGTGCAGACCGTGACTGGAGCGCCTCAGTCCCCTCGACCACCGCGGCCGGCTCGGAATCAAATCAAAGTCACAAGGACCTATGTCCGAGGAGTATGTTAGATGGTTCAGTACTTCACAGTCCCATCGACCGAACAGAGCAGCCACAGCTTGTGCTGCATGCGACTGCGCATTGTCTTGCAAAATGGTGGGTGGGTTGCGCAGAAAGCTGGTCGCAGGTGATGCTGCAAAAACGAACATTAATACTGTGCATTGACGGGCTGCCTTGGAGGAACGTAATGCGTTACGATAACACCACCACAGTCGTACACGAGAATCGCCATAACCTTCTCCATCCTGGGGCTCTAACTGTACCATCCAGCATACTCCCCGGACTTAAGTCCTTGTGACTTTCATTTGATTCCGAAGATGAAGGAACCACTTCGTGGCATTCGCTTCAGAACTGTTCCAGAGATTCGAAAGGCAGTAGACCGCTCCATTCGCACCATCAACAGAATAGGCTCTGCTAACGGCATACTATGCCTTTCATATCGGTTGTGAATAAATAGTTGCCGCTGTTTAAGTTCCAACCTTCGTATTTCTATTAAATTTTAATACAAAGTGAACGCATATTCGTGAAATGGAGAGGATACTCCGCCGTATGCGGGGCATTTCAATTTATTTATTATTTTTTTTTTTCATACGGTACATGTTTAGACACATTTGTTCCATGTCAAAGGGAAGAAACCTGAAGTGCCTTGCATACGGCGGAATATCCTCACTACGTAAAACAAAAACACTGTTTCAAGGACGGCCGCGGTGGCCGAGGAGACTGAGGCGCTTCAGTCACGGCCTGCACGGCCACTACGGTGGGGGGGGGGGGGGGTTCGAATCCCCCCTCGGGCATGTATATTTGTGCCGTCCTAGTTCATAAGTAGTTTGTAAGTTTAGGGACTGATGACCCCGTAGTTAAGTCCCATAAGCTTTACAAACATTTGAACATTTGAACTGTTTCAAGAAAAACTTTATTGGCAACAGCAGCAGCAATGTTTGAGCTACTTTTAGACATAGTCACAAAAAGAAACGAGAGGCTTGTTATACCGTGGGATCAACTTTGATATTCCTGTGTGGTAGAAGTCTGCGCCTGTGAATGCAACCAACGTGAGACAGTCGGCTACGACTCTTCGTTGTCAAAACGCTGGCCATAGACAGGAATTTCTTGAGGTGCTAGAAGTGATGGAAATAGCCAGGAGCAAGATCAGAACTAAACGCTACTTGATAAAACAGCTGATAGACGAGCTCCTGCAAACAGTTGCTGTGCGTCGAGCCATGTGGGGACGACCATTGTCTTGCAGCAGCACAACAGCTGCAGTCAGCATGCCACGCTTGTTGTTCTGAATGGCACGTCGCAGTTTCCATAGTGTTTCACAGCAACAGCTAAGGCCACTGCCACACGCTGGTTTGGCCGGTTCCTTTCAGGGGCAGCAGACGTCTACGAGACAGGAATACTAAAGTATGAGAAGTGCCTCAATTCTTTTGATGACGAAAAATAGATCAACCAATGACGTAGCTATTGCCAGTCATCACAACGACCGAGCAGTCTGCGGCGCGCCAGTCACAGTCTGCACGGCCGCTACGATCGGAGATTCGAATCCCCCCTCGGGCATGGATGTTTGTGTCGTCTTTAGTATAATGTAGTTCATAAGTAGTTTGTAAGTTTAGGGACTGATGACCCCGCAGTAAAGACCCTTAAGCTTAACAAACATTTGAACATCACTTTTTTTAAAATATACTTTCTGGTTGCGTTTCGTAAAAGACATGTTGTCAACATTTATATAGCAGACAGATTTTTTCTACATCCGTAATATTTAAACATCTGACAATAGATTTATATTGCTTGTAAACCTGAAGATTGGCAACAATGTTCGAAACCAGACAGTATGAAATATCGAAAACAGCCAACGACGGACGGAAACTGGGTCTGTTTTCTACGAATAACGCCCGCGGGTTACTCAGCGTGATAATTATGTTAGCTTTCGAAAAGTACCTGGTTACAGTATCTCTCCTTCCGATTAAGATGGATGAGTTTTGTCGTAGTCAGATAAATACAAAATCTGTTAATATTCAATAATAAGTTACTCAATGAAATTTGTGATAGTAAACTTCCCTCGCACGAGGGAAGGAAGGAACGAAGCTTAGAGTTTAACGTCCCGTCGACAGTGTGGTCATTAGAGACGGAGCTTACGCTCGGATTGTTAGGGAAGGATGGGGGAGGAAATCGGCCGTGTCCTGTAAAAGGAACCATCTCGGCATTTGCCTGGAGCGATTTAGGAAAATCACGGGAAACCTGAATCTGGATGGCCGGAGATGGATTTGAACCACCAACCTCCTGAATGCGAGTCCAGTGTCTTACCACTGCGCCACCTCGCTCGGTCGCACGAAAGAGATATACAAATAGGTTACAATACATTATCAATCAGCTTAGAATTTGTAAGATAATGAGGCAAATTAGTAATTGCCGATTAGTGTGAGTAGCGTCTGTGCAGCTTCGCTGCGACTGTCGCAACAAATTATCGTGGAGGAAAGCTGTGTTCATAAGAGGACTGATAAGACAACAAAAGAAGTTATTGTGTTACAGGACATAAAAAGGAATTGACAGTGTGTTGTTAAGTGACGTACAGTTACGCCGCCACTTAAAGTAGGTCAGGTATTACAGTGCTCACTGCCTCGCTGATTAAGAACCACTGATGCCATCTACGAAAGTAAACAGTAAAACAGTACAGCAGAAGTTTTGAGGCAGAACTGAAGTTGACTTAAAATATATATCACAATGATTAAAGCACGGCACCCGCGTTATATTGGATGGATTTCTAAACCACGATTGGCCTAAGTAGATTTAAGTTTGTTGGCGGTTTTGCTAAGCTTATGACAGATGCCGAGATTTTTTCTTTAACAATGACGCGGCCGGTTTCCACTATCACCCTTCGTAAATGTGAGCTAGTCATCCATCCTTTATGGCTCAGTCGTCGAAGGTGTGTTAAAAAAAAAATTTCCTCCTTCCAGTCGATATCTTTCCTGTCTGTGCAATACGTCTACATACTTACTTGGCAGATCACATTTAAGTGATTGGTAGGGGGTTTATCGACCCGCTATCATAATATTTATCTACTGTTTCATGCCCTAATAATGCGGGAAAAATCGGAACACCCAAATCTTTCCGTTTTCAATTTCATTTCTATCAATTTAGTACGATGCTACTAACTGAATAAACGTCTGCCTAGTAAGGTCCGGGTTCGATTTCCGGCCGCACCACAAATTTTAATTCAATGCTTCAGATTCATCATTAAATTTCATTTCTGTTAGTGTGATGATCATGCCTCCCTATCAAAATAGTGCGCACTCGGAGGATAAAGTTGGTGAAAAAAATTTCGCAAATAGATCTCGTCGCAACGAATAACGCCATTCTTTGAATGATTTTGCTATTTAAAAATGACACAATGCATATTGTTTTATATGTTCTGTGAGCAAAATATCCACAGCGTAAGTGCTCGCGGATTAAAAAAGGGTCTCTGCATAACATCGCTTTTCCCGGTTCCGGACCTGAGTCAGTAAAAATGGAATCCTTATGGCTCACTTTGTCACTAAACTCAGTTGTCGTAGACAAGGCACCGCACAATCCCGATATTATAGCCGCTCTTGTGTAATGCGAAAGACTCAAACGTTTTCAGAGTATGGTTATACGTAAACAGAAGTGAATCAAAATCTAAAAAGTATGCACCGTAATCACAGAGCAAACTAAACAAATTTGATTATCGTTCCATAAATTATTATGTAAACGAAACCTATGCATAGGAGCGAAGGAATATCGTTATGTCTTAAATACAAATGAAACCTGTAGAAATAAGCAAAGAAATATCGTAAAGTTTTAATACGCGAATCAAAATCAGTAACTCAATGTTACTTTGTATTCGTAAAGATATGACTGCGATGCTTAATTCTATCACTCACGTGCACTTATACGAATAATTATGCTACTGACTGAATACACGCAACAGGTCCATCTACTCTTTCTTTGTTGAATTACGAAACTAACGGCACCTAGGTTCTTTGCTGTACTAAGGCTACTTCTAAGCATAGTATACACGAAAAATTTCAAATTACGATGTCTCATTTTTCCTTGATCCGATTTTGAGTAAATGAAACCTATATCTTGCCCCAAGCTACTATCTATTTATCAGTGAAACCCCATGAACGTCCGTGTAGTACTTTTCGACATCAGCCTGTAGAGGTAGACACACACGATTGCTTTTAGACAAATGTTTCACTTGTGATATATTTAGTTTCTCTGAAGTGATTTAGAAGAAAAGAAGCATGTATCTAATCGCACGATGCACTCAAGTAATCTGCGAAAATCGCATGAAAATTAGTCTAATGGTTTTGGAGATTAGTGTGTTCAAATACACAGACAGATATGACGGTCGTATATACAAAAAATTTAAAAAAAATATCTATTTTTGTGGTTCGATTTTATGAAATGAAGTCTGTATGTTGCCCTAAAATACGTTCAAGTTACCTGTAAAGACCACATGCAAATTGGTGAAGTAGGTTCGGAGATATGAGGTTCCTAATCGACAGATACATAGATTAATAAAAAAACGTAAAATTAGGGCATTTTTTCCCGTGATCCGATTTTGTTCACATGCTCACATGTTGACCCAAACTTTTCCCGAGTTTCTTGTGGAAACAGCATGAAAATTGATGAAGTATGTTTGGAGATATGAGGTTTCTAATAGACAGATACATAGATTACTAAAAACTCGTAAAATTACGGATTTTTTTTTCATTTTTTTCCGTGATCCGATTTTGTTCACATGCCCACATGTTGACCCCAACTTCGCCCGAGTTTCTTGTGAAAACAGCACGAAAATTGGTGAAGTATGCTGGGAGATATGAGGTTTCTAATAGACAGATACATCGATTACTAAAAGCACGTAAAATTACGGCATTTTTTTCATTTTTTTCCGTGATCCGATTTTGTTCACATGCCCACATGTTGACCCAAACTTCGCCCGAGTTTCTTGTGAAAACAGCACGAAAATTGGTGAAGTATGTTTGGAGATATAAGGTTTCTAATAGACAGATACATCAATTACTAAAAACACGTAAAATTACGGCATTTTTTTTCCGTGATACGATTTCGCTCAAATGCCCACATGTTGACCCAAACTTTGCCCGAGTTTCTTGTGAAAACAGCACGAAAATTGGTGAAGTATGTTTGGAGATGTGAGGTTTCTAATCGACAGATACATCGATTACTAAAAGCACGTAAAATTGCGGCATTTTTTTCCGTGATCCGATTTTGTTCACATGTCCACATAGTGACCCAAACTTCGCCCAAGTTTCTTGTGAAAACAGCACGAAAATTCGACCGATGGCTTCGGAATGTACAACGGCAGACGTATACTAACAGCTGCATCAGATAAGCGGCGGTCGCCAGGCAACGTACCCGGTGCGGCGTCGGTGGGCGCCATGCGTGCGCTGGTCAGCTGGCAGCGAGGTCCGCCACGCCCACACGCGCGGCTGAGGTGCTGCGGCTCCAGCGGCCGCCTCCAGACTGGAGCCTGGAGCCTGCAGTCGTAGCCGGCATTCCAGGCGACGCAACGGTACCGTAGCTGCTGCGGCCGGCCGCGCCGGGCCAGCGGCGCCACCTGTTGATGCGGGACCGCTCCGGCTCCTGCCCCGCGCCACTCCAGTGGCGGCAGGTAGCACTCCACGTCCGCTGTGGGACGCGCACCTGCAGGATGCGGAGGAATCCGCATTACCAGGCATTGTTTGGCCAGTTACTTGGTGCAGTGCTCGTTCACGGGTTCCAGCGGACACTGGGCACGTGATACGTTCAGATTGTATTAGTTTTTATTACAACTGGGTCCTTAACCCTCTCATGCGTCACGTCCTCAAATGATGACACTTAAATTTTTGTCTTATTTCTGTAATCTTTCACATCTTAGGTGACCGTGAAAGCACAGGTACCTCATATGAGGACTAATAATGAACGCTAGAATGTCTCCTACACGGCAGTGTTAGTCGTTGGGCCAACAAAGAAATGGAAAGTAGGGATTACAAGAGAGAGTAGAGGCAGACCTTCAGACGAAAGCACATTTTGCCTGTACATAAAAAAAGCCTGTCACTCGGTACCCAACGAATTACGCTTTAATGGGGTATAACACTGGCCAGCCAATACAGGAAGACAGGTCATCACAATGCCAAGAGGTGTCATGATCGGGACTGCCGACGGAAAACACGTTACATTGGAGAAAAGTGTGAACTTGCTGTGTGCCCTGAGTGACTGAAACCATTTCATTGTACGAAAATTACAAAATAGTGTGCACTTTGATATTATTAACAGGTGCTCCATGTAAAATGTAGCAGGTTTGGCACTCACTGTCTTCATTTTAGGACCTTCCTGTTGGTCTATGAAACTATTTAAGATAAATTATGATAAATTCTGCACAAGATAGGTCTTAAGTTACCAAATAATGTACCAGAAATTTTGTTTATTTTATGGTTGAAAATTCGTGCATGACAGGGTTAAGTTTAGTTCAATTCTCTTGCGTTTTATCTTTTAACCTCTTCACTTTTTTGCCTTTTCTTTTACTGTTCCGCAGTGCTTTGTGGGACTCACATACCCCCTCTCTTTCCCCTTGTGGCGGACTGCCGTTTTACCCTAGAATGGTGTTTTGTGTTTTCCCTTTGATGATTGCCGTCGCCATTGCAGTTTTGGGGATTATCTGGATGGGTTTGAGGGATCGCCTTCACTCGGTCCCCTTTGCAACGTTTCTTTTCTCTTCGTTGTCCCCTTGGGGTGGTTTGTTTTGATTCGTTTTGGTGACGTGTCACAAATTCCGATTTTCACCACACCTTTATTATTCATGTTTCTACCATTTACCATGTTTGGTCCATTTAGGGAATGCCATTTCTGTGCTCTCTATGTCTAGAAGACTTTGTTTTTCCTTTGAAATGTGTTTGTCGGTGAATACACATTGGTTGCAGGGCAATTTTCTTTGCTGGCCATGGAATGTGCCACGTTTGTTTTTCGTTTACTGAAAAATGTAGGTAAAATAAATAAATAAATAAGCGCGCAGTGGTAAAACACTGGACTCGCATTCGGAAGGACAGTGGTTCAAATCCAACTCCGGCCACCCAGATGTAGGTTTTCCGCAATTTCCCTAAATCACTCCAGAAAAATGCTTGGATGTTCCTTTCAAAGCGCACGGCCGATTCCCTTCCCCACCCTTACCGAAAACTCCGAGAGAACTAAAACAGGTATTTTTCCACTTTTTTGTCGTATTTTTTGCTTTCACAAGACCTTTAGCATCGTGCCGTGTCTGAAAATGACTAACCTTATCGATGACATGCTCGGCCGAAGACCATTCCAGGTGATACTCGGAAATAACAGGAGAAAAATTATGAAGCACAACAATGGCTTGCCCCAAGGATCAGTCCTGGTACCGCCACTTTTCAACATGTATATAGCCGATATGTCGAATAGAAAATTCGAAAAGTTTGGTTATGACTGGACTATAAGCTACACAACTTCGAGATATGGAACATACTGAGACTGTCCTGACGAGCGAGTTGTCCTTACTGGGAACGTACTTTCGTGAATGGCGACGACAACCAAGTCTAACTACAACTGTGTTTACACATGAATAATAAATTAGCTAACATGCACTTTAAGATACATTTTGATAACAAAATTCTGCCTCATAATAAAAATCCAACCTACCTGGGAGTGACACTAGATAGAACCCCGAACTAAAAACAACATCTCATCGATAACGCTGCAAAAATTCGCACTAGGAACAATATCTTCAGAAACTATGTGGCACCAGCTGGGGCTCCAGCGCCTGTGCCCTGTGCTGATCTCCTTTGGGACTAGTCTACTCTGCAGCAGACTACTGTCCCCCTGTTCGGCAAAACAGCGCTCACACCAAGATGGGGGATACACTACTGAACCAAACTATGAGGACTACTTCGGGGACAATAAAAGCAGACCCCATTCACTGGCTACCTATATTGAGCCACATACCGCCCCCTCACTTGCGAAGAGAACATGTGCTTCTCAGTGAATATAAAAAAATACAAGACAACCCGCAACTTCCGATTCACACTTTGAGCAATGGCATTGACGGAGATAGAGTGCACTCCAGACATCCACCTCTTGTAAGTACCGAAGATTTGGCGGAAAACGGTTTCTGTCTTGCAGAATGCTGGAAAGTTGAATGGGAAGAATCGGTGCCACCACAGTTAAACACTGAAACCTCCGAACAGACCCTCAACAGAATCAGGTTCGGCCACGGCCGATGTGTGGACTCTCTACAAAATGTTCAAATGTTTGTAAAGTCTATGGGACTTAACTACGGGGTCATCAGTCCCTAAACTTACAAACTACTTATGAACTACTTACGAACTAGGACGGCACAAATATCCATGCCCGAGGAGGGATTCGAACCCCCGACCGTAGTGGCCGTGCAGACCGTGACTGAAGCGCCTCAGTCCCCTCGGCCACCGCGGCCGGCGGACTCTCTACACAAATGGAAAAGAGCGCCATCACCAGAGTGCGACTGCGGCGCTGAGAACACGGTGCAGCACATAATTGCAGAATGCCCTCTGCGAGCGTAATCTGGTCAAACAATGGACTTTCTGGATGCTACTCAAAGTGCAGTTGAATGTAGTAACAGCCTAAATGTTAATTTGTTATTATACATATGTTGATCATGACATAATCTTGTGTAATAATTTATGACTTGTATTTAATTGCGAAAGTTATATACAAAAAGTTAATTTTTCATAGACGTGATTTGCACTTGACATACGCTAAATGAATAAATAAAACTCCTTCCCTTCTTTCACCCGCTGTACTTCTTACACAAGTTGAATTTTGTAGGTCTGTAAAGCTGCACAAGAAAGAAGTAATTAACTAAATTGCAGATCCATATCAGTATACAGTTGGTTTGGTCTTCACCAAGGAAATGATACAGGCATTCTATTGTTTCTCATATGTATAGACGAATTGAGAGACAATCTAAACGGCCCTCCTGGATTGTTGGCAGACGATTCTGTCATTTAGTAATCAGAAGATCAAAATCAACTGCAACATGCGAATAGTGGCGATTAACCCTGAGTAATATATAGTATGAAGTCATTCACATGAGTGGTAATAGGAATCCGTTTCCATTGTTTATACGACGAATAATACAACTCTACAGGCTGTCAATTCTCCTACATACCTGGGATCACAACTAGTAACAGAAAGGAACGATCTTGTACAAAATGTTGTGTTGAAGGCGAACCAAAGACTAAGTTTTCTTGTGAGAACTCTTGGAAGGTGCAACAAATCCACTAAAGATAATTTGAACACTTCGCTTGTCCTCCATGTGCTGGTGTACTGCTGGGCGGTATAGGGTCCTCAGCAGATAGGATTGACGGAGGACATCGATATGGTGCAAGGAAGGATGTGTCGTTCCGTATTATCGTGAAATATCATAGGTATTATATGCGAGCTTTGGTGGGGATAATTAAAACAAATGCGTATTTCACTGCAGCGAGATAATTTTACGAAATATGAATCTGCAGTTTGCTTTTCCTAAATACGCGTACCTATATGATAGTCGTAATAAAAGAAACGAGAACTCGCACGGATATAGTTAAGTCTTAGAGAGTAGAACAGTACCGAAGCTGTCTAGAGATGACTCAATGAACATTATTCGAAGTACTTATGTGTGTTTTGTATACATGTCGGTGTAGCCGATAACAGCGAACCAAAATACCTATAACGGGACGAGCGTATGGGAGTAGAGATTGTCACCTGAGGGAGACAATATGACACTGTTCCAGTCTATTAGTCATCTCTGGATCATAAAAATGATAGCCTGATTTCATTGAGGTATAGAGGTCAGACATAAAAGCAGTTTTAATATCTCTTTACTTGTGGCAATGACAAGCAATGTGAATGAGGTCGAGTGCACGGGAGTAGTTTCTCGATGCACAGGAAATGAGTGCAATGCGTAAGATGTAACTCCTCTGACGATAAGCTATCTATGCTTTAAAAGGTCCTTATCTGACTACTCCCCAGTTCACAGCTTATCTTTCCTTGTGGTATTTTGAGGGCTTATAAGAAATGCTACTATCCGTCTTTTATCAGCGGTAACAGCAGCCGACAAAGCTAAGTGAAAACATTAATGGGGTATTGAGCCGATTGGACTATATTCATGGTAAACGTTGTTCTACATTTTGCCTTTCGGATGACAGGGACTGTAAAGCCAATTTGTATAATTGTAGGTATGTGTTGGCTGTGAGAAAAGGCATCTATGACACTTCTTGTGGTGTTAATCGGAAATCCACTTTCATTGCAGCTAATAAATCATAAGTCGGGATTAGAATCCGTGCTGACCTGAAAGTAGATATTTGGCATCCAAAACTAGATGAAGGTTGTTCTCTTCAGCCCATTCTGCAAGTTTGATTCCATTTTTATCATTGTCGGAGTACTTCCAAAATTCATGGTCGTTACTGAAGTCATCTACATAGATTGCAGGATGTTCTGCAGTTTGAATGACAAAATCAGGTCAGGGTGTTTTGGGTGGCTTGTAAACATTAGTGACATTGATGCCAGGCAACCTTATGAGAACGGTATGTATGTCTGTCTCCACATTTTCAGAAATCAGCCAAGTCTCATTTACATTGCTTCGGACATATGTAGCAACTCCATACTTTACTCCAAGTGCAATATATCTAGGACTTTGACTCTTTCTTTGGAATTGCTCTTCGCTAGAAACATCAGTTTCCTGAATGGCGACAATATCGATGTTGTTGTCCAGTGAGAACTTTGAGAGATAATCACACTTCGCCTTGCTAATGCTTTAGACCAGTGTTTTTCAATCTTTATGAGAAAGAGACCCCCTTCTCCGTAAAAACATTCTGCCGACCCCGTTTTTTAACACTGCTGATAAAACTTGCTTGTATCAGAAGAAAAGTACAGTGAACTGCTGGTGTATTTTCCGGGACGGAAACTATTATCCTGTTTTTACATTAATTTAGACAGAAAAATATATGTTTCGTAACAAATGTTCGCGTTGCACGTAAAATTCTGAAGCGAATTATCATCCTTAAGTGCCATTGTATAGGCACATCTACAGAAGCTGGTAGTTTTCTCGTTTTTCTCACAATTGCTTATTGCCATTCGTTAATTTCGCTATCGATTGGTTCCTGAAACCAGACTTTTCGTTTAGTCATAGTTATCGTTACGTACGTATTGCAAAAAAGTCTGTTCTGTTCAAATCAGAATTAATGATAATAACGAATGACGTAATTTTAGTATAAAATAAATTTCACTTTTCTTAGGCAATTTTGATACTGCGGAACCCCTGGTACCAAGACGTGCAGTGGGCTGCTCGTTTTATACTGCACAAATAACTACTTCTTCCTGTGGTAGCGACCCCCCGAATAAGACTTTGGGACCCACTGGGGGTCGCGAACCACAGGCTGAAAAACACTGCTTTAGACATTCAGTTGGAGGAGTCGGATAGTTGTTCCAATGTTTCTTGTTAGTAAGCTCTGAGAACAACTGTTTCTGTTATTCACTTGGTCCATTGCTACCAGGAGTTCCTCTGGGGCCGGCCACGGTGGCCGAGGAGACTGAGGCGCTTCAGTCACGGTCTGCACGGCCACTACGGTCGGGGGTTCGAATCCCCCCTTGGGCATGGATATTTGTGCCATCCTAGTTCGAAAGTAGTTCATAAGTAGTTTGATAGTTTAGGGACTGATGACCCCGTAGTTAAGTCCCATAAGCTTTACAAACATTTGAACATTTAGTTCCTATGGGTGGTCTGGCTGCCTGTAGCTGTTATTCATTTAGTACTTCCCCAAAGCACGTGTAGCCCAGAGAATGCTACAGACGCGAACAACTCCACCTCCCTATCTCTGACTAATGAGCAGAAACATGCTACACGACAATGGTGTGTGGAGCGAGCGATCACTGAGGTAGTGTTCTCGGACGAATCAGTTTGTTTGCAAATGGTGGTCGCATTTTGGTTCGCCGCAGACAGCGGAGTGGTATCACAGTGACTGCATTTGCACTAGTCATACAGCGCCAACTCAAGGCCACATGATGTGGTGTCCTGTGGGAGACAACCACAAAGGACACCTGATATGTGCCCATGGCACTGTATGCAGTTTGACCTGCTTCAAGGATATCCTGCGACCCTAAGCCACAATCTTTTTTCTACGACGCGCTCAGCATGGCACTCCAAGGCGACATGCTGGTGCAAGAGTACGAGCCTTCTTGGTGTCACAGGTTGTCATCCTTTCTCCAATAGATACACTTGTGACCAGTTGAAGAAATGGGGAAACGACGTGCGGAGCACTGTGACCCAATGTCAACCACCACAGATGAACTTTGGAACCACGTGAATGCAGCTTGGATGGCCATACCACATGTGAGAGTGAAGGTCGGGGTGAGAGTTTAAAATAGGGAAAGTTTAATTTTTAAAATTCACAACCACCAACTGCGAACCAAATTCCTAAACATGCAAAAACACTGGAACTGTGATTGCGACTGTTTGACTCGTTTTCTAGGGGATGATATCACACGTTCGCAGCTTTCCTTCCCTGCATATGATTAACAAAACAAATTCATAATAAAATCAAGTTCATGAGAGAAAAGGGTGTACTAACTACTATTTTTGAAAACACGTGAAAGTTCACTTTATGTTGTTTATTTCACAATATTAGAACCCTGTGGCTGATACGTCTGTAAGTCGACACATTTATCAAATAAAGTTATAGCTCGTGAGCTCCCAGACAAAAATGAATATTTGTTGCAAATATCTCCACCTGGAGATACGCATGCCGACTGATGCCGAGCGACGCCGCCCGGCCAGCTACCCCACGTGCTCCCGCTGTGTCACTTCAAATGTTCAAATGTTTGTTAATCTTATGGGACTTAACTACGGGGTCATCAGTCCCTAAACTTACAAACTACTTATGAACTACATACGAACTAGGACGGCACAAATAACCATGCCCGAGGGGGGATTCGAACCCCCGACCGTAGTGGCCGTGCTGACCGTGACTGGAGCACCTCAGTCACCTCGGCCACCGCGGCCCACCACGTCACTTCCTGCCCACGCGCGCGCGCGTGCCTAAAGCTCAACTGCAGGGTTTTTTTCCCTACGTCATCAACTTCCCCATGTGAGTTGTTCTAACCGATTTGTCAACGTACAGCGCTCAGCCAATACATTTCTAAAACTTCACTTAAAATCAAAATAATTACACTACACATTAAACAAATATCTTCTTACGTTTTTATATTAGTATAAACATCCTTTGTACTATTTATTATAATCTTGCAATTTCTTATATCACAGATAAGTGATTTAACTGAATATTTCAAGGTAAAATACACAAGATTAATTGAAAATAAAATGAGAAATAGTTAATATATTATTTTTATAAACAAACATTGCCATTCTAGTTGTGCAACTTCGTTGGTAATTTATTACTTTTCATTGTCAATTAAACATATTACGCCAGATGTGACTATATCAGCTAATGTATTGTTTATTTATCAACAGGCTATTTTGTAATGAGGGCCTTAAAGGTTCCTAACTGCATCGTATTACTTCAAATGCCAGTAGTATTAGAATATTTTATTTCACGCTGTGCACTGCACTGTGCCTGGCACTCGCCATTGTCCCTCTCTTCCCTCACCGGAAACGAACTGGAAAATCCTAAGCTGGAACAAGCCACCAACGTCGGCCTGCTCGCTGGCCTCCCGTCAGCTACAAGCACACAGCAAATCTCAATGTGGAGAATTTCTACCTATGGCCTAACTATAAAAGTTGTCACCCAACTGTGTACATACATTGCTACCATAATTAATAAGGTTAAAATTGTGTAACATTTAGTGCATTGGCATGGTCAATGTTTGCAGTGAACTTCATACTGTTTAATTATCAAATGCTATTAATTACCAATATTTCTATTTGGCGGTAATCTTACACACAGATGGCTATTCTCGCCTTATGCACGTTGATGTCATCACACATGGGACAAGTTATCCTGTGGCTGCTAGGCAGCAGGACGCGTTCTGAACCGAGATTACTGAAATGTTTATCATTTCTTCAGAATGTAATGAACATGTCCATCCAATATTAACTTCCACTCTACATCTACATGAGATACTACGCAAATCACATTTAAGTATCTGGCAGAGGGTTCATCGGACCACCTTTATACTATTCATCTACCATTCCACTCTCGAATAGCGCGCGGGAAAAAAGAACATCTGAATCTCTCCATTCAAGCTCTGATTTCTCGTATTTTATTCTGATAATCATTTCTACCTATGTAGGTGGCAGCCAACAATATATTCTCGCATTCGGAGGAGAATGTTGGCGATTGGAGTTTCGTAAGTAGACCACGCCGCAGCGATAAGCGCCGTTGTTGTAATGATTAGCATCCCAGATCATGTATTATTTCATGTAACACTTCTCATTATTTAGAGTCAATTTCCAATTTTACACCATAGTGATATCTTATTTAGATCGTCCTGCAGTTGGTTTTGATCTTCAGATGACTTTACTAGACGATAAATGACGGCGTCATCTGCAAACAACCTAAGAGAGCTGCACAGATTTTCTCCCATATAGGTTAAAAAAATAGGGACCAATAAAACTACTCTGTGCAACGCCGGATTTCACCCCTGTTTTAGTCGATGTCTTACTATCGATTACTACAAACTGTGTCCTCTCTGACAGGAAATCCCCTATCCAGTCACAAATCTGGGGCGATATTCCATAATCATGCAATTTGATTAAAAACGGTTTGCGAGGTAAGGTGTCGGAAGCCTTCTGGAAATCATGAAATACGGAATCAATTCGAGATCCCTTGTTGATAGCAACCAACTTGTGTGAGTACAGAGCTAGTTGTGTATCATATAAACAATATTTTCTAGCCTCGCGGGAGTAGCCGAGTGGTCTGGAGCGCCACGTTACGGATCTCGCGGCCACCAGCGTCGGGGCTCTAATCCTCCCTCGGGCATGGATGTGTGTGTTGTTCGTAGGTTCGTTTAACTTAGTTTACGTATCAATGTGGGGTTTATGAAAGTAGTATAATGATGGGAGTTTCAGCACAGTGAGTTTCACGCGTCTTTTGTTTTTTGGCGGGAAATTTGAATTACCCCCACCCCTCCTCCCTCGGCCAATTGCCGAACCGCAGATCAAAGGATGCCGCCACAGGATGATTGATTGGTCTTCCTGGAAGAACGAAAGATGATTGACAGTTTACATTTAGGTCCTTTTGATTCGCTACCTGTCCGATCGCTAATCAAAGGACGCCGCCATAACGCACTTAAGGATGATTGACAGGTTGCAACACCTCCCTTGGCCACACACGACGCTCCGCCCCCCCTGCCCCCCTCCATCCGTCGGTGCCGCCGCCAGACAAGCGGCACCTCCGACAGGTCCAGACCTGTAGACCCATCGACATGTCTGTACTCGCACCTGGACCACACACCTGGCCGGTTCGAGGCCGCTCTCCACCCCTCGGCACCGCCGCCCGACAGGCAGAACCTCCGACGGGTCCAGACCTGTAGACCTCTCGACATGTCTGTACTCGCATCCGCGACCCCTACTCGCTCGGCCGATTGCCGGACCGCCGCCTCCGCCACCGACAGATGCTACCCCCTCCTCCTCCACGCTAGCGACCGGTTCTCAAAGGACGCCGCCACCCGCCCTACCCGGGAGAACAAACAATACCGCGACGATTGTCTTGACCGCACCGACACCGCTCCCACAGGCCGACCCCTGCTCTCTTTTTACGGCGACCGCGGCCCGACAGGTCAGCAGCCAATTAAATTGCATATTTATTATTAAGCGCGCCGCAGCTCGATCCGTACACCAGTTCTCGATTTATGTAACAACAACAATTTCCGCCGTTTATTATTATTCTTGGAAAAAAATAAAGCTGCCATAGTGTTCTTCGTATGCTTAAAAACAATTTAGAACAGAAATGCTTAGTTGGTCTCGTATACTACAGCATGTAGTAGTAAAATATTAAAACTCGTATGCAAAATTTGCAAGTAAGAATTTCCACTCCAATCTCTCTCCATGCTCTTCGCATAGACTACAACCGACAGACGTGTTTAATAATAATAATAGCGCAGGTTACGGTAACGAACGCCACAAACTTAGGTATCCATCTTAACATATACTCTTTCGATATACAGAAACAATTCTAACGAAAAGAAAAGAAACGGTCCGTTTCGGAATTCGACCGCAACCTTAGATCTATAAATGTATCTCTTCGTTTAGACGATGCAAGCAACAGCCATCGAACGGAATGTAACTTCTAATAACATTGTTTGTAGGTACCAGACCTAATTCTGCGATATCTATATCTAGAGGCAGTGTGGAGAACAATGTTCTGGATTGGGAGAAGTAAGTTTCCCCTGCATTAATGTAGCTTTTAAGTGTACTGCTTATATCGTCTTTGCCGCTGCCAGTATTACGAATCTCCACCTAATTTACAGGTAGACAATGGAAACTAAAAGCTGATAGAACGTAACGTACAAGCTTTTATCGATCTGGAAGGTTTAACCTGTACACCGATCAATTTTCGGGTATTTTTATTACCCCAGTACACAAATTGCAGGACACTATTAAACACTACAAAGCATCTGTTGTCCCAGATGTTTGTTATTCGCCCCCCACATGGTGGAGAAACACTTTGCAGATACCGTTTAAAAAACCTAAAGAGTCTTGAACAAGATCAAAAACACTCTCCATCCGGTAATCGTATATTGTAATACCCCCTGTTCTCGACCCAACGACGAAGTAAGTGCTCAAATGCAGCAAACAGACCTCTATCTCTCTTTTTAGGGTTCTCTGATGTGCGAATCCCTAACCTCTAAGCATTCGTATTCTATTAATACCTATACAAATATTACGTTGTACTTATAGAGTATCTCTCGCTACCTTTTCGATACCTTTCCTCTACCTTTCTGCTACCTTTCCCACTACCCATTAGCTTTCCGATACCTTTTCGCTACCTTTCCGCTACCCTTCCCACTACCCATTACCTTTCTGCTACTATTCCTTTACCTTTCCGCTACCTTTCCGCCACCATTCCTATACCTTTCCGCTCCCATTCCCACTACCTTTAGCCCATCAGAAGGCATGTTAGCTATCCAGGAGCATGCTTTGCGTTTCGAGGATGTGACGTGGACGCTTCTCCAACCATCCCTTATATATTCCAATACAACACCTTGTGGGAGTTGCGGAGGATGTGTGTCTTCGCTATAGCCTAGAGGTCCTCCCAGCTGCTGCGCTTCGGAACTCGCCACCGTCGCGTTGTCATATGCAGGATTCGATTCTACGCACTTGTCTCTATACCACAAGTCCCGAAGAACCCAACTAGAATCTCGCCTATATGGAGGTTATTTAGTACTTCGCCTGGAAATATTTTCTCCATAATTTGGAGAACGTCCTGGAGTCTTACTAGGGGATAAAACCGCCGGTTGTGGTGTGAATTTTGTGATCCGTGACCCAATTTACCCTAAAAAGAGAGATAGAGGTCTGTTTGCTGCATTTGAGCACTTACTTCGTCGTTGGGTCGAGAACAGGGGGTATTACAATATACGATTACCGGATGGAGAGTGTTTTTGATCTTGTGCAAGACTCTTTAAGTTTTTTAAACGGTATCTGGAAAGTGTTTCTCCACCATGTGGGGGGCGAATAACAAACATCTGGGACAACAGATGCTTTGTAGTGTTTAATAGTGTCCTGCAATTTGTGTACTGGGGTAATAAAAATACCCGAAAATTGATCGGTGTACAGGTTAAACCTTCCAGATCGATAAAAGCTTGTACGTTACGTTCTATCAGCTTTTAGTTTCCATTGTCTACCTGTAAATTAGGTGGAGATTCGTAATACTGGCAGCGGCAAAGACGATATAAGCAGTACACTTAAAAGCTACATTAACGCAGGAGAAACTTACTTCTCCCAATCCAGAACATTGTTCTCCACACTGCCTCTAGATATAGATATCGCCGAATTAGGTCTGGTACCTACAATGTTATTCTGCAAGCCCAGCGAAAACAATAAATGTATCACACAGGCTTAAGCCATCCCCCATTAAAGAAATTACATCGCTACGTGCAGTTAATGTCTTATGTGCGCGAAAAGAAAACTGGAAATGGCGGATATCGAGAACAAGAGAAGGAAGCTAGAATATATGGCTAAAGCAACTGCCATAAAGGAAGAGTACAAACTAATGCTGGAGAAAGACGAAGGTATGGCATATGTGTAAGCCCGGCTTAATCGGAGGGTGTGGAGAAATCTGGTTACGACTGGGACTTATAAAATATTTGCTTTTTACAGTAAACAGTCAGGGAGATTGGTCACGCGTCGGTGTACTGGCCGAAAACAGCGGAAGACACGAAAAACGTATTGCATTATCGTTTGGAGAAGGGACTACATTGCATCCAAATGTGGTGGACTGGGGACAGTGATTTGCAGAGTTAAAAACGGATGGAATAACCAGCAATCGTTTGCAATAATCGTAAAACCTAGTGTTCCATACGGAAATTACCACAGGAGTTGGTAACGTACAAACATAGCGACGCATAGTGCTATAACCAGGAAATAATGGGAAAAGTTAAAATACACGATTGTTCTCGTCTAGAAGAATTGCCCGAAGGTGCAGGAGGAAACGAAGATACGTAATGGAGTTCGAGAACATAATAAAGAACGATTTGTATTCTGTGTCTAGCTTCTCGAGTAGAAAGTTTCGGTCTTATAGGGTTTAGGAGAAGATACCAGAAGACATGTTTCTTGTTAGCAAAGAGCAGTAATTCCTCGGTAAAGTATCTGTTAGGGAGGTGTAATTATGTGTTGTTCTATTCTACAGTTAAGCAAAGCGTTCGTTTAAATCGATGTTGCTCGGTACATTGCTGCATGGATTGGGGTTTGACTAATTGCACATTCGTTCATCTTGTATAAATTTCGTTCTTCTTCTTCTTATCGAATTTCTAAAAAAAAACTATGTTTCGTTTCTGTAAGAGCTACATCGCAAATTTGCGCACATCCTACTGTCTGTATATGTATCTGCGTATAAAAGTTTAACGACTGCTCGTACGGTAAAAACATCGTTTGCGTCAGCTGCGAGGAAATCTATCTTCGCGAAAATAGCTATCTTGTATTCGGAATCTGGAGTGGCCAGGAAAAATTAAACCGAAAACTTCTCCGGGTCAGGTGCGAGCGTGGACAGGTATGTTTACATGTATAGGACGTACACACGCTCCAAACCGGCGTCTACGATGAGTCAACAGGTCCGCACTCGCCTACAGCCAGAAATAACATGGAATGTGATTATGCATGCTAGCTTGCGCGAAGTACCTATTTCGAACTGTTTAGTCGTGCGATACGATGCAACGCAGATGTGGTCCACAAAAAAAAAAAAAAAATGTTCAAATGTTTGTAGAGTCTATGGGACTTAACTACGGGGTCACCAGTCCCTAAACTTACAAACTACTTATGAACTACTTATGAACTACTTACAACTAAGGACGGCACAAATATCCATTCCCGAGGGGGGATTCGAACCCCCGACCGTAGTGGCCGTGCGGACCGTGACTGGAGCGCCTCAATCCCCTCGGCCACCGCGGCCGGCTGTGGTCCACAATTGTGGAAATACATATAGATACTTCGTAGCATGGATGTCGGGCATTTATATCTTCTTTTAGCTGTGTTTACGAATGGACGTCTCTCGGTAGCGTATCCGAGATGATTGCAGTGGTAAATTAATGTTCTTTGGTCGATAAGCATCGAGTTAGAGGATTAGTTACCTACATTGGAGGTGCATTTAATCGTATGTTTAGCCTCTAAAGGATTGCTCTTGGAGATCGTTAAAAATAAAACTGGTGTTGCATTAGTTCGGAATGGTGTAGACTATTTTGCGTTGCTGCTTGTAAGGATTATAAGAACTTGGCTTGGATCTAGATCTTTTCTTGTTAGCTGTTCTGTGCGTGTGCACGTCGCTCATTTTTTTACACTGTGTTACAGATGTGTATCGAGAGTAATAATTTGTTAGAAGGAGTGGAATACGATGGTGATTTTTGCGCGAATGCTCGAGGTATATAGTCTATTGGCTGATAGAGAGCGTTCCAGAAATATTGTCTGCCGGGCTATGCATTGGAAACAAAGTTGTGGTTGGATGTTAGGGACAGGTCAAGCAACCAACGTAGTTATTGGGTGGAGAGAGAGCGAGATCGAAACTTTATTAAAACGCTGTGTGTCTGGGAGATCTTGTCTGTTACTGATCGCGGTTATAACACCATCTGTGGTAACTTGTTTAGAGTTGGTACTGGGTTAGTGACGGATGTAAGGATAGCTCTGTCTGGGTTGTTACGAACGTATACATAGCTTGCAGCATGCTAGTTGGGACAAAAATGAGTTGGAATGGCTAGATTCTTTTGTTGTTGTGGGTTCGTGTTGACTGCAAGGTGTAGTTCTGTTACTGTGTTGGAAATGTTTGGCGCTTACAGAGAGTGCTTTAGGCTAGATGGGACGGAATGTAAGTAAAAAGTGTTGATATACCCTAAATATATACGTCACGGTAAAGCTCTAAAGAAAACTGACTTTGGTGGTGCATTGATCTTTCGTCGAAGCATCGTCTGTTTAATCGTATGCTAGTGTTGGCTACTTTACGGCTGGTGTGCAACACGTTACGTAGCGGATATGCCTGCTGCGGTAAATCATAATTCTTTCGTCGAAAATCAACGTGTTTTATAAAACTCCTACAGTTTCGTTACTTAAAGTGCGCTAGTTGTAGCCAATGGAGTGCGCGCGTGTGTGTGTAGTAAATTCCGCAAGTTCGATACTGCAAACGTTGGAGATAAGACGAAGTTACTATTTCTGGAATACATGGGGGGAAATATATACGTCCTGTGGGTATATATCTTACAAACTGCAGCTAATTGATGTTTTTAATGGAGGCGCTCCCATCTATACTACAGCAGCAGCTTCGTGTAGATGGCTTCTATCTCCTGGATTTTTGGACAATACTTTAACCGACTGGCGTTCGTATCCGAGCATGACTTTCGGATGGGAGGAGCAATATCAAAGTGGTTGCAGGCGAGGAAACGACTGCTTAACGTGGTTGGCGTCGAATTGTAGAACCAAAATAAATTTGTCGAAAAATCACGAGCCCTGGTGTAAGCAAAGATATCGATTTTATAAAGAGTCCAGGCAGTTGATTGTTAGGACTTTTATTTTTTCGCCGGGTCGAGAAGATGGTATTACCAGGATGGAGGATTGTGTAAGAAGATTGTTTAAGTGTTCTAAAAGAGAAGATACGGTATTTACCAAGTGCGCCGTTGTAGTGTGCAAACGCTTTTAGATTTGATACTTGGGTATTAAGAGTACCAGAAAATTGACCGCTCTCTCGGACATTATGTTTTTTTTAGTTTCGACTGTAAATTACTTGTAGAGTCGAGCAAGGAACTATACTTTTTTTAGCATTCCAGGACTTTATTATCCACAGACGTAGATATCGTCTACGTTATTCCACAAGTCCTAAAAAGAAGAAGAAGAAGAAGAAGAAGGGTAAACGAAAACTGGGTTATATGGCAAAGACACATGCTTTTAAAAGGAGGCTATTGTATATGTGCAAGCCCGGTTTAAACAGATAGTGTGGGGAAAAATATTTGCTTTTACAGTAAACAGGCGGGGGGATTGGTCTCGCATAGTTGTACTGGCCGAAATTAGCCGAACACACGACAAACGTGTTTGTACTGTGTGTGACTCCCATCCATTCCTTAGGGAGCAGGTTATGATCGAAGTGTGCGGGAGTTGGTTGCGATATGTTTGCGAACATTACGTTGCATGTACTCAGTTGTACTGTAATAAACAAAACAAAAATTGTAAACACTCCGTCCTATATAGAATCATGTGTTGTGGCGTGTAGGTTATCGTCTTCGTTTGCGGTGGACATCTATTTGTAATTAAAATAATAAATCTTAGTTCGGAGTAGGAATTTTGTGGGTAAAGGGCGGGTCGAGCTGGAAATCTGTGTTGCATTGGGCCGGTAACTTCGGTTCTGTGGTTGCTGTATTGTCGAATAAGGGTGTTGTTAGGCCAATAATTTCGAAAAGTTTTAGTGTAGACGGTCGGAATCGGTAAATTATTTCACGTATTTTTCTTTTATTTCGACTCTCCGTTGGACAATAGGGATTAAATGTCTTCTGGGGCGCTGGAATATCGGTGTCAGATAAATGTAGTTTGCATCGTAACAGGACGTAGAGATTTCTTAGATGGGATGTGTACTGCTGTAGCAAGGAAATAAGAGGTAAAATTAAAATACCCGAACTCTCGGAATGCGCAGTTATACCTCGATCTAAGAAGAAGGAAACGTAACAGGGCAAGATCGCTAAAGAGAGAGAGAGTGTTAAATTTCGGAACTTTCGGCATGGCTCAGCTCCATTAAATAAATGCATTGCGAGCTATCCTTGTCAGAATGGTGCGTCTGCATAGAAGGTTTTGATCATTTGGAGATGTAACTTAGGTGTTTTTGTTTAAAGACTTAGCACATGTTTCTTTTATGTAGTCTGCCGAGAGAGCGCTCTGCGTTCTGGACGATTGTTAACGGTGCTTGCAGATGTTTATTTAGAGACTTTGTGCTAAATGTCATTGCCGATTTCGTTATTTGGAATTTTTGTATAAACACTATGTCGTATTCTGCTGCTGCCGCTGTTGTTGCTGTTTTATCGAAAGAGTGGTTGGCATACAAGTTACATCCCGTTCGATGGCTATTGCTTGCATCGAGGCGAGCAGCTAGATTTGTTACCGGTAGGTTCGACCAATGCGCGAGTGTCACGGAAATGCTCCGGCAACTCAATTGGGGATCGCTGGAAGAAAGACGACGTTCTTTTCGTGAATTTCTGTTAAGTAAATTTAGAGGGCCGGAATTTGAAGCTGAGTGTAGTACGATCTTGCTGCCGCCTACTTACATTTCGCGTAAAGATCACAAAGACAAGATAAGAGAAATTAGGGCTCGTACGGAGGCATATAGGCATTCTTTTTTTCCTCGTTCAGTTTGGGAGTGGAATAGGAAAGGAAATGCCTAGTAGAGGTACAGTGTACCCTCCGCCACGCACCTTACGGTGAATTGCGGAGTATGTATGTAGATGTAGATGTAGAACGAAGAGATACATTTATAGATGCAAGGTTGTGGTCGAGTTCCGAAACGGACCATTTCTTTTCTTTTCGTTAATTGGCTCTGTTTAGAATTGTTTTTGTATATCGAAAGAGTATATGTTAAGATGGATACGTAAGTTTGTGGCGTTTATTATCTAACCTGCGCTATTATTATTAAACACGCCTGGAGAGAGATGGGAATGTAAATTCTTACTTGCAAATTTTGCATACGAGTTTAACGGTGCTTGCAGATGTATATTTAGAGACGTTGTGCTAGATGTCATTGCCGATTTTCGTTATTTGGAATTTTTGTATAAACAATATGCCGTCTTCTGCTGCTGCCGCTGTTGCTGTTTTATCGAAAGAGTTGTTGGCATAGAAGTTACATTCCGTTCGATGGCTGTTGCTTGCATCGTCTAAACGAAGAGATACATTTATAGATCTAAGGTTGCGGTCGAATTCCGAAACGGACCGTTTCTTTTCTTTTCGTTAGAATTGTTTCTGTATATCGAAAGAGTATATGTTAAGATGGATACGTAAGTTTGTGGCGTTCGTTACCGTAACCTGCGCTATTATTATTATTAAACACGTCTGTCGGTTGTAGTCTATGCGAAGAGCATGGAGAGAGATTGGAGTGGAAATTCTTACTTGCAAATTTTGCATACGAGTTTTAATATTTTACTACTACATGCTGTAGTATACGAGACCAACTAAGCATTTCTGTTCTAAATTGTTTTTAAGCATACGAAGAACACTATGGTAGCTTTATTTTTTTCCAAGAATAATAATAAACGGCGGAAATTGTTGTTGTTACATAAATCGAGAACTGGCGTACGGATCGCTGCGATCGCTGCGGCGCGCTTAATAATAAATATGCAATTTAATTGGCTGCTGACCTGTCGGGCCGGGGTCGCCGTAAAAAGAGAGCAGGGGTCGGCCTGTGGGGGCGGTGTCGGTGCGGTCAAGACAATCGTCGCGGTATTGTTTGTTCTCCCGGGTAGGGCGGGTGGCGGCGTCCTTTGAGAACCGGTCGCTAGCGTGGAGGAGGAGGAGGTAGCATCTGTCGGCGGCGGAGGCGGCGGTCCAGCAATCGGCCGAGCGAGTAGGGGTCGCGGGTGCGAGTACAGACATTTCGAGGGGTCTACAGGTCTGGACCCGTCGGAGGTTCTGCCTGTCTGGCGGCGGTGCCGAGGGGTGGAGGGGGGCCTCGAACCGGCCAGGTGTGTGGTCCAGGTGCGAGTACAGACATGTCGATGGGTCTACAGGTCTGGACCTGTCGGAGGTGCCGCTTGTCTGGGGCCCTATTCTGTATCTTTTCGGCGCCCCAGAGTTCGGTTCGGTCAGAGAGCGCACCGAGGGGTCGAGTTATCGAAGCAGCTCTGTTAGTTCATTCTGTATGCCTTTCGGTGGCGTTTCGGTACGCCTTTCTGGACACCGTAGCTCACGGTGGCGCTGTTGCCAGATCCGCTGGCATCAGCCAATCAGAAGTGCCTGACTGCTTCTCCGCGCATGCGCACTGCTGGCGAGCAGCGGGAACGGCAGCCGTGGCCGGCGTTCGCTGCGTTTCCTACCGTGAGAGACAACCCAAAAAATGTAAAAAATGAAAGTCGTGTATTTCATAATCTGGCGACATAACACGACAGTGTGTTCCGAGAACTACCTACTGACACTTTTTAAAAATTTAATTAAAACTTTTTGTCACTGAAAAAAGAGAATGTTTAAACTTTTCATAAAAGTTGTTTATTCACGCTACTCTATGTTTATCACACCGTATCTCCTAAACTAAGCGTCGCACAGCAAAATAATTTTATTATTGCCTTCAGTGCTATATGTTGTCGGTGTCTGCAAACTTTCCGGCCAATATATTCAGTGATAGTGAAGTAATAAATTAAAATCCTACGTCTGGCGCAGAACTTTTACCAAACCAACGTCCAAAATGTAGTAAGCGACAAACTTTTTCTCTTTACATTTTTTTGTGGGGATGTAAGCGAGAAAAAGTTTCGGAAAGGTTTGAATTTATTTTTGCCGTTTGTTGGAAAACGTTAGGTGCTACCGTTTGTCCTAGACGAGAGCAGAATTGTGCGGTACATTGGCGCGGCGCGAGTTCAACGCGCTGGGAGGGAAGACGCGGCGTTAGCAGCAGAGAGAGCGCAGTGCTAGCAGTGAAAAACTTCTTATTTTGGCACTACGGAAGTACATGGAAGTTTCGGGAAACGAAAAGGATTGCATATTAGTCGAGACAGCTCTTACAAGCGTCAATGGTTTTATACTGAAGAGAGACCGTACAATATTTTAATAACAAAACAGTTGTTTGCCGATGCGGGAAAGCTAAAGGATTTTTTTTAGATTCACTCATAACCAGTTTTAGTATTTTCTGTCGTTACTTGGACAAAACCTGAAACGTCAGGTTTGATTCCATCTTGAATCCAAGTGCTCAGTGGCTGTTAACATATACGGATGTTGAAGAGCAGTCGCAAAATTGTCGCAAAATTTGATTTTGGTCGCTGTCGGACTCTCATCAGTGCTTAAAACATAGTTTGAAACGTACAAAAATTTTCAGTCTTCATATTGAAGATTATGTGATCGTCAACATGAAGGCTGAAAACTTTTCTTTGTTTCAAACTGCGTTTCAAGCATTGAGAGTAGTCACACATGAATTATTTGTAACAAGACTAAAAAAGTAAATGAATAAAAATAAAAGTCTACGTTTGTTTCACTCACAGAAATTTCATCTTTTGTTTTATAATAAGAGTGAACCCTGATGTATAAGAAACTACTGCTGGCGCTCGCTCTTACATGTACATGCTAAAGAATATTGCAGATCATGCTTCTCTTACACGACTAGAAAAGTGTTCCAAACAAGATGACTGGTGAAAAAATATTTTGCACCAGGAAGGATTCGAACCTAAAACACTTAGTATAGGAGGTTGTCGCCTTAACCGCTAGACCACAGCGTCTACAAGAGAAGCCAGTCTGTTTCCATTCACTTCTTTGTGGAATGATTATCGGTTATTTATACTGCTGCTAATTTGTATGATTTCCACTATCTAACTTCACAAACTTCCTTTCCATTTTAATGTAAACGATGTAAGAGTGTTTTCTGTAAGTAATAAATACTCAGTTTGTACGGAAAACTACTGTAAAACACTACTAATTACCGTTCAGATACGTCGGTAACGTGCTTGTTGGCACAACAGGTCTTAAGATTGCGGTGAAAATGACTCATTTTATGAAGATTTTCAATGCGGTGGAGTATCTGGAGTGCATATTTGAGTAATTCTCGCGTACAAATACGAAAATTTGCCAAATACGACGCGACAGCTTTGCGAACGGCGAAAACGAAGGTGACGCCGTATTTGATGGATTTCGTATTTACACTTCCGTAATATGAGAGTTTGCAAGATAAATGAACCGGCGCATTAAAGACATTACCGAGACGCGTATTTTAAGATAAAGTTTATTGCAATAGAGTTTACAGAAGTTCTATATCGTTATATTAAACTCTAGAACGCTAGCAATTTTAACGTAATATTTTGATAATATCTGTAGACAACCTTGAAAATTAATGTTTTAAAGTTACTTATTACTTAAAAAACAACAGATGTATCATTATCGGAATTTAAAACGACACAGCATTGCTAAAATAATAATTTATCTTCGCAATCCAAGCCCACCGAAACGAACCAAACGGCCTCACCGAAACCTCAGCGGCTTTCGGTGCAGCGCTCGGAATTTCGGTGGCCGTTTCGGGCGGTAGCAGGCCACAGAAACGTACAGAATAACCATTTTCGCTACCGAACCGAAATTGACGTAACCGCCGAGAAAAACACACCGAACCGAACGGTACGAAAGATACAGAATAGGGCCCCTGGCGGCGGCACCGACGGATGGAGGGGGGCAGGGGGGGCAGAGCGTCGTGTGTGGCCAAGGGAGGTGTTGCAACCTGTCAATCATCCTTAAGTGCGTTATGGTGGCGTCCTTTGATTAGCGATCGGACAGGTAGCGAATCAAAAGGACCTAAATGTAAACTGTCAATCATCTTTCGTTCTTCCAGGAAGACCTATCAATCATCCTGTGGCGGCATCCTTTGATCTGCGGTTCGGCAATTGGCCGAGGGAGGAGGGGTGGGGGTAATTCAAATTTCCCGCCAAAAAACAAAAGACGCGCGAAACTCACTGTGCTGAAACTCCCATCATTATACTACGTATGAATTTCCGTTTACATTGATATTTATATCACCTTAGCCTGAGGTTACAGCCAGGATTGTTCCAACATGTCCATTGCCGAGGAGCTATTCCGCTGTATGGAGAGACTTGGAAGTAGTGGCAGTACACAAAAGCCAAATTAGAGTTTGTGACGTGGTCGCAAATCGTGCTTAGACTATTCCGAGGCGCCTTAATCGCTTATGACGCGGTGGTCTTGCGGTAAGACGTCTGCGCAGTAAGGATGGATGACTAGGTTAGATTCCCAGCCGTATCTGAAATTTTAATTCATTGCTTCACCTTTATCTTTAGTTTAAGTAGTTAGTAAGTCTAGAGATTTACGACCAAAGTAGTTTGGTCGCATAGAATAACAAATATTTGAAAATTTTTTGATATTTTCTAAATCCTTGTTGACCTTAGGTCAATAGATCATTCTGTTCGAGATAATTCATATCATTTGAATACAGGATATGTTTCAAAACCCTGCTGCAAATTGACGTCAATGAAATAGGTTTATTGTTTAGTGGGTCACTCCCAATGCCTTTCATGAATATTTGTGTGACCTGTTCAACTTCCCAGTCTTTTGATACAGATCCTTCGTTGAGCGAGCAGTTGTATATGGCTGTGAAGTAAGGAGCTTTCGCTTCAGCATAATCAAATAGAAATCTAATGTGTATACAGTCCGGAACAGAAGAATTGTTAAGTGATTCCAGTTGCTTCACTACTCCGATGATATCTACTGCTACGTTACTAATTCTGACCTCTGTTCGTAATTCGAAATCTGGAATATTCGTTTCTTCTTCTTTAGTGAATGAGTTTCAAAAAAGCTTTGTTTAGTAATTCTGCTTTAGTATGGCTATCATCGGCGGGATCGCCATTTCTAGCACGTAACGAGGGTATTGTTTGTGTTTGGCTCTAGTGTATTTAACATATGACCAAAATCTCTTTGGGTTTTCAGTCAAAGTTCGAGAAAGAGTTCCGTTGTAAAAAGTATTGTAAGCATCTCAAATTGAAGTCCTCGCTAAATTTCGAGCTTCTGCCTAGGATCGCCAATCCTGCGGATGTCGTGTTGGTTTAAGTTTTGCATGCCTTTTCCGTTGTTTTTGCAATAGTGTTCTGACCCGTTTTGTGTACCAAGGGGATCACCACGTTCTTTTATTAATTTATTTGGTATAAAACTGTCAATTGCTGTGATACCGCTTCTTTGAAATGGCGCCACATCTGGTCTATACTCACGTTTAGGGTTTGTAATGAGTCGCAACTGTCTTTCAAGAAGCAATGTATTGTATTTCTATTCCTTTTCTGAACAAATATACTTTACGTGTATTTTTTTTTAACTTTAGGACATTCGATGTACTACTCGCTACGACAGCCCTGTGTTCACTAATACCTGTATCCGTTTTGATGCTGGTTATGAGCTCGGAATTATTTGGTGCTAACAAGGGGAGGCCGCCAATTGTGAAATTCAGATTCGATTCATACTGCGCATAATAAAAGGTCATGGCCAGAGGTGTAATTTGGATCTCGAACATCTCCAGCTCCTTTACACATCCCGCAAAATCGAGTCCCAAAACCCTCTGGTCTACCCTCGCCTCCGCCAAACCGTTCCTCCCGGCCTTCACCTCCATACGCTCCGTATCCTCTCCCAGGGCAATTTCCGCACCCTTCCTCTACCGGATACCGAACTTCGTCCCGATATCTACCCGTCCTACCAACTCTGATCCCTTCCCCGTAGCATCAGCACCCCTCCCCTCTCTCCCGTCCCTTTTCCTTTCCGCCCTCTTGGCTACCCCTCTCCCATGCACAGAGTCTCGTCAATCCTTCTCTCCCCTCCTTACTCTCTCTTCCCTCCCCTTCTCCTCCCTCGCACTTCCCCCATCACTGTCCCACCTCCCCTCCCTCCCTCCCCCTCCCCACCCCCTGCGGGGGCGACTCGACTTTTTACCAACATGTACAGTGCCAGTGTGTCCAGTGTTGTGTGATTTTTAATCCGTGCCCCCGTGTTCGCCGTCCGCAAGTTTTATTCTGTGCACCGTCCAGAGTCTTCGTGTTCTGTCCTTAGTGTTTCTGCAATGTACTTTTAACTCGTCACCGTGGCCAACTGTTTTTACTGACTATGTGTGTTTTTATTACTACTCGTCTCTTCATCGTTTCCCTGATATATGTTTGTCCATGTACGTTTTAGTCTGTCAAAACTCAGCGTGTAAATTGTTTTAACATTCCACAATTTTGTTCCTCTTTTTATACTTTATCTGTTATTGCCAATTCATGTATGTCACATGGCTGAAGAGCAGCCACCGCAGCTGCTGCTAGCCTGCCAGCTGTTTACAGTTGGCTTGAAAACACAATAAAGGAAAAAAAAGGGTGTAATTTGGCAAAGCACCAAGATGCACTTCTCAGCCGTTGTCGAGAAAATAGACAATTCAAAAAACCCACTGCGGTGAAATACTCTCTACGATTAATAATTTTCTACAGCGGCGTGGCACAGCGGTAAGCACTATATATATACCAGAGTGATAGTTATCATAGAAATATGGAAAGCAGAAAACAGCACGACATCAAGCACATCTGATAAAAGATGCGTTTTTACAAGAACAATTGTTTTTTAAATTATCTGTTGGGAAACACTCATGATTGACATTCTGAAAAATTGTTCTATCGTTCGTCAGGTTTGACTTACACTATACGTATTCGTTTCGGAATATCGTTTATACTTCTTCCGTTAACTACACGTGGTAAACATTATGAAGACAATTAATAACATTTGTGAAATACAACTTCGTTTGCGGAAAACATAATGATGTTCGAAGTCGTCAGATGCCTATAATAAGTTGTTTGAAAGTCGTTTGTCGTGGAAAAACTGGCGACTTCTAACATCAAATGTGTGTGTGAGTGTGTGTGTGGTGTGTATACATTTGAATTAGAAAAAACAAATAATAGAAAAAAGTTGCATGCTGCGAGATTCGATCCGGCGACCTTCGGATTACGAACCCGAGCGATTACCGCTGCGCCACGCATCTGTACAATGTTACTAATCGTAGAGAGTGTTTCACCGCAACGGCTTTTTTGTTAATTGTCTATTTTCTCGACAACGGCTGAGAAGTGCATCTTGGTGCTTTGCCAAATTGCACCTCTGACCATGAGCTTTCATTATGTGCGGTATGAATCGAATCTGAATTTCACAATTGGCGGCCTCCCCTTATAAGAGGTCAATGTGTTTTGACATCCATTTACAATTCTAGTTGGCTCATGAACTAATTGTCCGAAGTAATTGTCAGAGAATGCGTCGAGTACAACGTCCTTCAAGGTTTTCTGATTCTTCTGAACGTCGTCTGCCTCGTAGCTAGACTCTGGTAGTTGTGGCTGCATGACGCTGCACTCGCTGCAGCAATAGCCTCTGCGCCACAAGGCACAGCTCTGTATAGGGAAAGTACGGCCATCCTTTTCCGCGCCGCGTGCCGCCGTCTGCAGCTCGTGATTGGCTGAAATCCAGTCACATGGTTCTTTCCGCCATCTTGGTCCTATACGTTGCTTGGCTGCCATGAGAAGCCTTGTGAATATTCGTATCTTTTGGTTTGAATAATGCCACAGTGTGGGTGTTTTTAAGGAGCGAAGAAGTGAGGTGAACATTATAGCATGTCCATTAGATATCAGAAACACAGGAAGATGAACAGTCTGGCTGATGAAAGTCGTCAGAGAAAACTAGGAGCACAGAAGCGAACTTCGGTTCTTCTGCTGTGATGATTTTAATTCATTATGTAAATTAATAGATTAAAGATTCACTGACGAATGGATCACGCAGCGCATACCTATAATTTTTAACCTGAATAAATTTGTGAAGAAAATTCCTGCTTAAAGTCGTGATGTTAAATTATTCACGCGTCGTTGATTTTATCTGCAGGTAGTTCCCGAAAACGCACAAATTTTTGACATATTAGTGAGTGAACTAGAATCCCGTGTAGGTATGAAATTAATATACAGTTCCTGAAACAAGCTTTCCTCATTCGTTTTTATGTGTTAAGAATGTCTCATTACAGAAAACAAAGAATTGAAACAAGACATGTATTAGACATTCAAGTGTAATAGGCGTTGTAAAGGCACCTTTAATTTCTGTTTCTGATAAAAGTCCTGTAGTAAGTATCTCCTTGCATTTTTCGTAGTTCATATAAGTACATAATACGCAAGAAAATACTCATCAAAGACTTATCCATGGTCTCAATGGTTTTCTTAATTTACACTACGCACCGATGACGACATGTTCGCGGTCTATTGGAATATTTGGCTACGGTACAGGTCAACCTCAATTTATAGGTGAACTCTTTAGATCTGGAGCCACAAACCAGTTTTCTTGAAATCCGACGATAAGTATTCCGTAGAGCAGCCAGGTCCGCATGGACAGAACTACGCGAAGTTCCCGCATCTGTCCGTCGGATAAAACACTCTGTATCTCGAGAATGAAAAGAGTTATCGTTCTGCTCTCAACCTCAAATAAAATTCCGATATCTTACCTACATTTCGTCCGCAGCATTGTATGGGCTAAAACCAACCATACGCAAAGTCTACGCAATGCGATTTTTCCTCTGCAAACTCTTCAAAATTTTGCGCAGTAGTTTACTTAATTTGATGTAGCACGGAAACTATATGTAATAATCAATAGAAAGTCATATCATTATCGAGCTAATGTATCACACTATAACACTTGAAAAAAAAATTTTTTTTTTCATTGAATAGTTTTCTCAAAATCGGTTGAGAAGTATTGTTAAGCGCTGGGAACGTTGTAGCGGTCGGTGCGGAAGCAGGAGCGGAATAGGCCCAGCATGGGTGCCGCTGGCAGGCTGGCCATACTTTCCCTATACAGAGCTTCAGCTGCCGCCGCCGCCGCCGCCGCGCCTTCGCTCACCGCCGCCTCGCGCTCCACGCGCCGACATTCGACTCGCCTCGTCAGCGACACACGTTTCCGCACTTCTGCTGACCGTAGTCGCTCGCCGCAGTCCACAAGAAGCGGAAAAACTACTCTCTCGTTTGCGTCTCGTTGCTTCCGGTTGTCCCAGGTGTCGGTGGCCGAGTAGAGAGAGACCGACACAGCAAAGTAGGATGCAAGAGAGTGCGGCTACAGAGTCTGAGGTGACCAGCCAGTGGGGCGGCAGAAACTAGATACACTAAGCTAGATTAGTACAAGATATGTATTTCGTACAAACATTATAAAACTTAACTTTTACAAGTTTGATGACTACGGACAAGTGAAATGCTGATACATAGTTTAACTAGGTAGAGGCCTGTCTACTGATGAGTCTTATCTAGTGCCTGTCCTATTGCCAAGTAACCGATACAGTTCAGTGGTGGCCACGAGCGGGGTTGCAGCAGAGGGCGCTCGTGGCTGACGTCGTAAGAACGCCGCGCCGTGCTTGCATGGCGGCGCGCGGCGAAAGTACGTGGCGCGCACTTCATACTTGTACGACACCACTCTCTCTTCAGAACAAGGTGCTGTGTTCTGTTTGCTAGAAACTCTTCAATACAATCATAAAGCCCGTATGATATTCCGTTCTACTGTGACTGACTGTTAAATGAAAGAATGAGGGACAAGACATTCAAAAATGAGGGGGGAGGGGGGCATTCCACTATTTTACATTTTTAGCTGTAATTTTGAACAACAAAAATTTTAACATTTTCAATAGCATTGTGTTGCCAGCTTCATTATTGACCGAGATTACTGTCACTGAAGTAATAACATAGACAAATATATTTCCCTCTTCTTCATTGCGCAATTTCTTTTCCAGTCTGTGAAGACAAGAACTGAAATCTAAATAAAAACGTACAAAAGTGAAAAATATTCGGAAATAATAAAATAAATTGGCCTATTGAACATTTTCCATTATATTCAAAGAAGCGTTTATGTGTTCCTTTTGCCTTCCTGAGTTTAAATGATAGATTTCGTTTCTGAAATTGAGTACAGTCATCACTATATGACGCCGAATCGATATCAAAAATCACAAAAATTTTAAGGTAAAAGGTACAACCGCAACATTTCTCCAAAGACGTTAAATTTCAGTGTGGTGATGGACTTAACTGCAGGGTCATCAGTCCCTAAACTTAGAAACTTCTTAAGAACTACCTTATCCTAAAGGCAGTATAAACATCCTTGCCCAAAGAGGATTCGAACCCCCGACAGGGAACAGCCTCGCGCATCGCAGCATAGCGCTTCAATGCGCTCGACCGCTCCGCCGTGGCTAAGCTTTACCCTTTGGACTAAACATACTTTGCATTTGATTTTATACTTCCTTGGTAGCTAAAATGAACAGGTACGTCGTAGAATCGTGTTATCAGGACATTTTACATACAGTTGAAGCTGACTCTGGCTTTCAGAAAAACACTCAAAATAATAAAGATGCGTTTCATCTACAACAAACAGCATATTTATAACGGCCACACCTTTGAATGAAATGCCGAAGTTGATCGAAAATGGTGACAGATTTAAAAAAAGGACAAAATTAATGCAACTCATTACTGTGGTGTCGCACAAGTACAAAGTGCGCGCCACCTACTTTCGCCGCGCGCCGCCATGCACACACGGCGCGGCGTTCTCACGACAGCCACGAGCGCCCTCTGTTGCAACCCCGCTCGTGGCCACCACGGAAAGACATTGGTCACTTCGGACGGAGATAGCAACCAGTTAGGACCTTCATAATCAGATAGGCACCAGTGAAGACTTTGCTATCGTACAGGCACTAGGCAGGCCTCTAACAACTATGTATCAACATTCTGCAGTACTATGTAAAAGTTAAGTATTGTTACATTCTGTGCAATATATATCTCTTTCTAATTTACTCTAGTGTTTATAGTTTCTGGCTGCTCCCCTCCGTACCTGCACCAGCGTGCTATCTATATTCCTGTGTCGGTCTCATTCCACTCGGCCACCGACACCTACGACGAGGCTGGGACACAAAAGCGGCGACGAAGTTGGGACACAAAAGTGGCGACGAGGAGTGATACACGAACCGTGGACCAGCACGCTAGCAGCAGCCAGACAGCAGCAGTCGGAGCACGCAGAAATTGCTCCCGCCCACCCACCCTTATTATAAGATTTTTGGGGGAACATTTTCAGTTATGTGTTTTGTGGACTTTTTTGTTGCAGAGCGTCCTCTTTCGTATTGCATTTGTGTTTTGTTATAATTTACTTGTATGCGCGGCGCCTAATCGGTCAGCATGGCCACTACCCCGAACCCAAACTTAATGGAAACTATTCAGTTACAGACGGCGCAAATCACTCAACTACTGCAGGCCGTGTCGCAGTTGACGGCACAGGCTGCTCACCAACAACAACAGCCGTCACATCAGCAGCCCACACCTGCCGCTGCACCGCTTCCTACATTTCGCCAGTACAACGAACGTGAGGAAGAATGGAGCGACTATTTCGCACAGTTTCAAGAACTCGTCGCGGCTCATCAACTTACAGGTGAGAGAGTGAAGAATCTTTTCTTATCGATTGTGGGCCCCCAGACCTTCGTACTATTGCAAAAACTTTTCCCTCTCGCATCTCCTCGTGATGTAGACTTTGAACAAATTGTAGATGCACTGAATGCTCATTATGAGAGAAAAGTTCTTGTAGCCGCTGCACGATACCGATTTTTCAGACTTAAAAAATTACCGCAGCAGTCACACCAAGAGTGGATTACGGAATTGAAGGGCTTAACCCGCCAATGTAAATTTACTTGCTCTTGTGGACTTTCTTATAGTGACGTTATGTTGCGAGATGCGATTACGCAGAATATTCAGGACCCCAGAATTAGAGCAGCAATTCTGAAACAGTCTGACCCCTCATTAGACAGTGTACTGCAGCTTATAGACGCGCATGATACTTTTGACTTAGCAGATGTAGAAATGCAAAGCCACAGTGTTAATTCAGTGCGCCGCAACGGACGCTTTCCTAGCCGTAGTTCTCAGTGTAGCACTAGTGATTCTTACAATAGTACAGGCCGTGCTGAACAGACAGTGAATAGTAGCCAGTGTAAAAGTGCGACACAAAGGTCGCCCCGTCGTGTTAGAAACAGTGATTTGAATAACGGGCGCCAACGCTCATTTCAGAAAAAATGTACGTAAATCTTGCCCCCAGTGTGTGTCTCGCCACAAGCGTGTTCATTGCCCTAGTCGCAACGCAACCTGTTATCAATGTGGCAAATCAAGACATGTACAGTCTGTGTGTATGCAAAACAAAAATTCAAAGAACGGTGCCATTAGAAACATTGCTTCGCAGAGTGCGATAACAGTTCATTCTGTACATATTATATGGGCTGTGGAATTGAACAGTGCTTTCCTTGGATCTCAATTGCATGAAAGTAGTTCTGCGCCTATGGCAAAACTATATAGTGCACCACGTAGCAAGCGCCGACGAGCGCGTAAAACAGTGCAACGGAAAAGGGTTCGGGACAAGCATAATGATTATGTACAGTGCAATCCTGTAGTGAAAATCGTGCCTTCTGCAACTGCTCCTTGTAATAGTGCCCAGTACTGTGTAGCTAGTGACAGTAGACATCAAGTAGCTACTCAAAAGTGTAGTGCAGTAGTTAGTGACTCTGTAGTAGCCTCGCATTGCGCGGACGCCGATCCGGCGGTAGTGCCATCTCGTGATAGTGTTGTTAATCCGCTGCGTGCCGAGTCTGCGCCGCTTACTTCACTACGCGGCCCGCGCAAGTGCAGTAAACAAACCGTAGCAGACGTTGCCCACATTCGCGCACCTGTCGAGCGCCGCAAGCAAAAACTGTTTGTGACTCTCTTCATAGAAAAGACGGTGCAATTTCAGCTTGATACTGGTTCCGCTGTCACATTAATAAATAACGATACTTATGAACTTCTGGGTTCGCCAAAATTGTCGCCGTCACAGCAAGTGTTAACAGCTTATACAGGTCAAAATATTCCCGTGCTAGGAACGTGTAGCCTGCCCGCCTCTTTTCAAGGTGTAACAAAAACTGTTGCTTTTGTAGTTCTTCAGGCCAAATCGACACAGAACATTTTTGGACTAGATGCTTTTGACTTGTTTGGGTTATCAATTCAAAGAGATGTGCTTCAAATTTCGTCAATAGTGCCTCAGGATAAAATCAATGCATTGTGTGACAAATATAGTGACTTGTTTTCGCCGGAATTAGGTTGTGCAAAAGACTTCGTGGCACATGTAACTTTAAAAGAATCTGCAGTTCCAAAATTTCGTAAAGCTAGACCAGTGCCTATCGCAATGCGTGATACAGTTGCCGAAGAACTTCAACGTTGGCAAGATAGTGGTGTGATTTCTCCTGTTTCTGCGAGTCAGTGGGCCTCGCCTTTGGTAATTATACCCAAGCCGTCAGGAAAACTTCGTCTCTGTGCGGACTTCAAATCAACAGTGAACAGTCAAACAATTGTAGACACTTATCCCCTGCCCAGACCTGACGAACTAATTGATAAATTAGGACAGTCTCGCTTCTTTTCTAAGATTGATTTAGCAGAGGCATACTTACAGATTCCACTTGATGACGAGTCGAAAAAGTTTTTCGTCATTAATACTCACATGGGCCTTTTTCAATTTCAGCGCCTACCCTTTGGCAGTTCTTCCGCCCCCGCTATTTTTCAGCGCTTTTTGGAACAGCTGACAGTTTAGGTACCTTGTTGCTCGAACTACTTAGATGATATTGTGGTATCCGGACGTACAGTTGAAGAACATTTAGCAAACCTGGAGTGCCTTTTCAAAGTTTAGACTGCAGCAGGTCTACGTTGTAATAAAGCAAAGTGTTCGTTTTTTCAAACTGAAGTAGAGTACCTAGGCCATGTCATTAATGCCCAAGGAATTCATCCCTTACAGTCACATCTTCGAGCAATCAAAGACTTGCCTCCTCCTAAGAATGTGCATGAATTGCAGGCAGTGATGGGAAAGCTTAACTATTATTTCAGGTTTATTCCCAATGCCTCTCAGATTGCAGCTCCACTGCATCACTTACGTAGGAAGAATGTTCCTTTTGTATGGTCTAAAGATTGTCAGGTTGCCTTTGACAAACTAAAGTCTGCACTACTCAGTGATGCATGTTTGATTCCCTTTGACCCACAGAAGCCTGTAGTGTTAGCAGTTGACGCCTCGTCGTACGGTCTGGGTACCGTTCTCTCGCATCGTATTGGATGTCACGATCGTCCTATTGCCTTTGCATCCAAGCTACTGACGCCGACGCAACAGAATTACAGTCAGATAGAAAAGGAGGCCTTAGCAATCATTTACGGCGTCACAAAGTTTCATCATTATCTCTATGGCAGAAAATTCTATTTGTTGACAGACCACAAGCCTCTCACGTCGTTGTTCTCACCCACAAAGCCGATTCCGCCACGTACGGCACAAAAGCTTCAGAGATGGTCCTTGATATTGTCTAATTATCAATATGAGATTTTGTACCGACCTACCACTAAACATGCTAACGCGGACACACTTTCCCGACTTCCGGTTGGCCAGGATGTATCATTTGATTCTTCAGAAATGGCATGTTGTCAGATAGACTCCAGAGATGCTTCCGCTGTCGCAGACTTTCCTTTGAACTCTCGTTGGGTTGCACAGGAAACAGCTGCGGATGCAGACCTAAGTGTGGTAGCACGTTTTGTTCGCTCAGGGTGGCCTGCCAGAGCCAAAGACATTGATCGGCCTCTGGTTCGACGTTATTTTGCACAACGTCATGCATTATCTTTAAGTCAGGGTGTACTGTTGTTGCATACCGACAACGACTAAGCAAGAGTGATTGTTCCTCGTTCCCTGCAACGAGAAGTGTTACGCCTCCTGCATCAAGGACATTGGGGCATTGTTAGGACAAAGCAACTGGCCAGACGTCATTGTACCTGGGTTGGTATGGACGCTCAGATAGAGAGCATGACATCACAGTGTACAGTTTGTGCGGAGCATCAGGCGGCTCCTCCACAGCGTTTCTCAGACTGGCCACGCCCCAAGGGACCATGGCAACGTTTACATATTGACTTTGCCGGACCTTTCTGGAATACGCGTTGGTTAATTGTTGTAGACGCTTTCAGCAAGTTTCCTTTTGTGATTGCCATGAACTCAACGACAGCTTCTAGTACAATCAGTGCCTTAACATCAGTGTTTTGCATCGAAGGCTTGCCTGAAACTATCTTCAGTGACAATGGACCTCAGTTTGTTAGTGCGGAATTTCAACAGTTTTGTCGTGTGAATGGCATTCAGCATATCACCACCGCACCTTTTCACCCTCAGTCCAATGGTGAAGCAGAACGTTTCATTCGAACATTCAAGTCTCACATGGAGAAGATGAAAGGTCAGCACTCCAGGCAGCAAGCTCTTCAAATTTTCCTGTCTACGTATCGGTGCATGCCACGTGACGGCCCGTCTCCTGCCGAGCTGCTACACGGCCGCCGTCACCGCACTCTCCTTCACCTGCTGCAGCCTCCCACGCACCGAGTCGGTTCGTATGGCGCTACGCGTTTTCAGGTTTCCACGCCGGTGCTGTACAGGGTGTTTGCTGGAAACAAGAAGAAACTATGGATGCCGGGCATCATTCAGCGCGTGCTCGGGCGTAATATGTATGTTGTACGTTCTTCCACAGGGTCGGAGCTGCGGCGCCACGCAAACCAATTGCGCCTGCATAGGCCGCGCGATCCAGTCTCCGGTTTCTTGATTCCAGACCCAGTTCACCGCCAGAGAGCACAGCCACATCGTTCGTCCCCGGACTACGACATCCCTATGGACGTCGACACACCTCCGACGCAGTCGTCGCCGCCGCTGTCGCCGCCGCAGATGACAGTGTCACCGAGAGGGACTCCGGGACCGTGCGGGCCCTCCCAGCTTGGGCCACGCACCTCAAAAGAAGATGACCTGCTCCCTCTGGGCGGGGGCGGGCGCCCTTCCCCAGGTTTCGGCGGGTTCCCTGGAGGATCTCAAGGCAGATGCCGGGGCGCGGACGGCGTCTCGATCCCGGCCTCAGCTACGACGCCCGTCCCACCAGTAACGCCCCCGCCCAGGCCCTCCTCCCAGTGCCGTCGCCGTGGCCCTCAGCCCTACGCCACGACGGCGCGGCGGTTTGGGGGGGAGGAGTGTGGTGTCGCACAAGTACAAAGTGCGCGCCACCTACTTTCGCCGCGCGCCGCCATGCACACACGGCGCGGCGTTCTCACGACAGCGACGAGCGCCCTCTGCTGCAACCCCGCTCGTGGGCACCATGGAAAGACATCGGTCACTTCGGACGGAGATAGCAACCAGTTAGGACCTTCGTAATCAGATAGGCACCAGTGAAGACTTTGCTATCGTACAGGCACTAGGCAGGCCTCTAACAACTATGTATCAACATTCTGCAGTACTATGTAAAAGTTAAGTATTGTTACATTCTGTGCAATATATATCTCTTTCTAATTTACTCTAGTGTTTATAGTTTCTGGCTGCTCCCCTCCGTACCTGCACCAGCGTGCTATCTATATTCCTGTGTCGGTCTCATTCCACTCGGCCACCGACACCTACGACGAGGCTGGGACACAAAAGCGGCGACGAAGTTGGGACACAAAAATTACTATATGTGCCAAAGCAGACTGCAGTTTTCGTAAAAAATATACGTGTTCCATAACAAATACCACTTTTATAACGATCGTACTACTGAAATAAAAGCCGAAGTTGAATTGGCAACATAATAATAAAAACAGTAAATAAATGCAACTCATTACTGTATGTATTTTCAGTTTTCTGTACGAAAAATTATAGCCACATACAACCACAAATTGGTCATTGTGTCAAAACTTAAAAGACAGTGTAGTTATGTCAGTATTTTTACGACTGTTTTCTGTGGTTACACACACGACTGTTCACGCGTTTGTAGTATAGAAATATGCCGGCGAGGCTTCAGTGACATCAGTGGTACTGTATATGGCACTGCCAGTCTAATAATATATGTCTGTGCTTTCAAAGATCATTCTGTTGGCAACGGTTACACTGTCTTTAGAGCCGCCGTGGAGTAGCCGAGCGGTCTAAAGCGTCTCGCTTCGGAGCGCGCGGTTGCTCGCCGTGGAGGTTCGAGTCCTCCCTGGGGCATGGGTGTGTGTGTTTGTTCTTAGGTTAGTTTACCTAGGTTTAAGTAGTTTGTAAGCTACGGGCTGAGACCACGCAGTTTGGTCCGATAGAATTACAAACTGTCTAGTTGAAGCTAGATGGCAGGACTGTTACGTACTACGAAAATTCGTACCGATGACAGTGATACCAAAATACGTCCCGATGTAAAACGAAACAATTGTGGGGCAAATGACGCCCCGCGTGGGACAGTTAGGAAATACCTTAAAATGTGAGACGGTTGGTCACCCTATTCCGTACGCCGCTATTTTGTGACAGCGGCGGAATCACGTGAAACCACTTACGAGGTTGAGAAACACGGTGTCTGATTGGAATCATATATCTACAGTTGCCTCGCACGAGCATCAAATGCATTCCAAAATTTCTACAGCAGGCCGACGACAGAGATAATATGGGCCTATCGTGTTACGTATAAGTTCAACAACGTTCGAAAACGGAGATGATCGGACCACTATACTTCGATTCACGAAGTATAACTTATTCGGTTTTGATTACAACCTCAACATTTATTCACTGCAGAAAAGCTTCTTATATGGAATACTCCTAAAACAAAAAGGATTCTTATTGTATTACGTTCATCCACATCTACATATCTAGCTTTTGTAGATTTGGAGAAGGCTTTTGACAATGTTGATTGGAATAAACTCTTTCAAGTTCTGAAGCAAGCAGGAGTAACATATACGGAGCGTAAGGTTATTTACAACTTTTACAAAAACTAGACAGCGGTTGTGAGAGTTGAAGAGCATGAAAGGGATGCAGTGGTTGGAAAGGGAGTAAGACATGGTTTAGCCTTTCTTCAATGTTCTGAGCAAGCTATAAAGGAAAGCAAGGAGAAATTTGAAGAAGGAATTAAAGTTCATGGTGAAGAAATAAAAACATTGCGTTTTGCCGACGACATAGTAATTCTGTCAGAGACAGCAAAGGACCTAGAAGAGCAGTTGAACGGAATGGGCAGTGTGCTGAAAGGTGCATATAAGATGACATTAACAAGAGCAAAACTAGGGTAATGGAGTGCAAACCAGGTTAATCACGTGAAGCTGAAGGAATTAGATTAGGTAACGAAACAATAAAGGAGGAAGATGAGTTTTGTTACTTGGGCAGTAAAATAACAAATGATGGTCGCAGTACAGAGGTTATAAAATGCAGAATGGCAATGGGTAGCAAAGCGTCTCGAAAAAGAGAAATTTATTATCATCGAATATTGATGTAAGCCTAAGGAAGTCCTTTCTGAAGGCATTTGTGTAGAGTGTTGCCATGTATGGACGATAAACAGTGTGGACAGGAAGAGAATAGAGGCTTTTGAAATGTGGTGCTACAGAAGAATGCTGAAGATTAGGTGGGTGGATCGCGTAACTAATGAGGAGATACTGAACAGAATTGGGGAGAAAAGGAATGTTTGGCGCACCTTGACTAAAAGAAGGGATCTACTGGTAGGACACATTCTTAGACATCAAGGAATTGTGAATTTAGCGTTGGAGGAAAGTGTGTGCCGGCCGCGGTGGCCGAGGGGACTAAGGCGCTCCAGTCACGGTCTGCACGTTCGCTACGGTCGGGGGTTCGAATCCCCCAAGGGCATGGATATTTGTGCAGTCCTAGTTCGTAAGTAGTTCATAAGTAGTTTGTAAGTTTAGGAACTGATGACCCCGTAGTTAAGTCCCATAGACTATACAAACATTTGAACATTTTTTGAAAGTGTGTGGAGTAAAAACCGCAGAGGGAGAGCAAGAGATGGATACAGTAAGCAAATTAAGACAGATGTAGGTTGCCGTTCTTATGTGGAGTTGAAGAGTCTTGTTCGGACTGAAGACCACAACAACAGCAACAAGTATTGCTTATAAACATTCAAGGATGAGGGTATTTCAAAAGGAACTATGTTCGTATTAACTATTATGGAAAAACATTACGTTTCACAGAACTCGTCTGCAACCGACTTTTTTATTGTATCTTAAGCCAATGGGGTCAGGCTGGCATCAGTTTGCATGGCACTATTCAAGCTCAGAATTATACATAGTTTTTCCAAGGCCAAAATATTTACAGTAAACTGGAGATAATAAAATAAGAGTTTCAAGTATGGGTACTGAGACAGCAATTGAGACTTTTAAAAATCAAGTCAGGCGAATTGAAAACACATATGGTAGAAGTTTAAAAACGAGCCACGGTGATATTAAATGTATATAGACGAAACGAGAAATACTGGAGCACTGATGGACATTTAAAAGACACTGGCTTCACTTTTGATCTGCTTAATCTGGCGGGCTCAACACGATAAAATACACTTACACTCGACGACCACACGAAATACTGACGATTTAGTGTCACTGAGGAGGCGAGGAGGTAGCCCTGCAGGGGGAAGTAGGAGTTCAAATGTTCAAATGTTTGTATAGCTTATGGGACTTAACTACGTGGTCATCAGTCCCTAAACTCACTAACTACTTATGAACTAGCTAACACTAAGGATACAAATATCCATGCCCGAGGGGGGATTCGAACCTCCGACCGTATTGGCCGTGCAGATCGTGACTGGCGCGCCTCAGTCCCCTCGGCCACCGCGACCGGCGGAAGTAGGAGTGTGGCTGAGGGAGATGGGTAGGCGGAAGAGAGCATGGGGACTCCTTGGAGGCGGATGGTAGGGGGAAGGGATAGGGAGCAACTATACAAGGGATGGGTAAATGCTAGGACAGAGGGTATCATTTGGAAGGGGAAGGTGATCGATATTGCCCTGGAATAAGATGTGGATGGGGTGTAGGTGCAGACTGGGGAGAGGAAGAGATACAGCAATGCAGGCATGGCAAAGGTCTGGGGTTGATAAGGAGAGTGGAAACGAGGGGATTGTGAGAGTGTGCGGATGATATATACAGTACAGAGATATTCTAGCAACAGGAGAAGGTGGGGGAAGGGGATGAGTTCATAAAGAATCTGCATGGGGGGAGGGGAGTCTGAAACTGTAGTGGCGTTTCATAGGATTTGTGTTTGAAGGAGAGGTTGGTGAACAATTAACAGTAAGCTCTGTTGGAGCGAACTTGCACTGTCCACAGTCAAAGGATTGCCACAAGTAGGCTTGCAGATCGCTTGCATGTTTATGAAATCGTAATTATCATTATAAGTAATAGCATAGGGTACATATTGTAGTATTACAGAAAAATCTCTAGATATCCCATCTATATTTTCATTCAATTTTGTATGCAGTATGACCTATAATTAAGGTTCAATGTATTATGTTGCCTAAACTGAGTTTACCAACTTCTCTCTGCAACACTACTAAAATCCCTCCTTACAGCACCTTTTCCAGTATTCCTCCTGGTGTAAATAGTGGTTCCACTCCGTCAACCCCAATAAAACTCAGGCTAACATCATAGGTGGCACCATCCCTTCCTTCCACCTCCACGACTTCCATCTTTATCTTATATGGTCATCCCATCCATCTCACCCCCATCCTCAAATACCTTGGACTCAATACTCTCTCTCTCTCTCTTTTGGACTCCCCACCAAAAGATGATCCAACAAAAAGCCCATACCCGTCTCTGTCCCCTCAAAACTCCTTTCCGGCCAGACATTTCCTCATGCATCCTGTCCTCTGCAGCTTCACCTGGATTTCTGCCTCCTTCGCCTTATAGAACGCCATCCAGATCCTCAAACGTCATGCACTCCGCCTTGCTTATCACATCCACCTCCTGTCCCCACATACGAATCCCGTATGTCCTCTTCCTGTTTCAACACATTCTCCAATTACTTGAACACATCTATATCCAATTCATCAATCCAAAAATAGATTCCCAATACTCCTTGCTGTACCCTATGTCAACCAATACGTCTCCACCACTGTATCCCTCCTGCCCTGCATCTTCACACCCTCCATGTCTTATCCTAAGGTAACTTCTGTCACCTCCACCTCTCGGATGAATCCCTCTGTCCTGAAGTACATCCTTCCTACCGACTCTGATCCCGCCCCTTCCTTTGTAAATCAGACTCCTCTTCCCATTCCTCCCTCTCCCCCAACCTCTCCATGCCTTCCTGCCATCTGTGCTGCCCTCCTCCTTTTCCCATAGCAGGCCTATATCGTGACAATGGTGTGAGTCTTCTAATATATTCTGCTTCGCTAGTGCCTTTTTTATGTGGTTTAACTATTGCAGCCGCCGATTACGGCAAAACAATTGAGGTGCCTGTGTTGTTTTATCGCTTTGTTTCTCCAGTGTGTCGTGGTTACTTTGTCCATCCCAATATATGTGTTATTTTACACTGTGGCTCATTTTAAACTCCAATGGAATTTTACTGCTTCTTTTTTGTATTGTAACGTTCATCCATATAAATTCACCTTTTCAGTATGTATAAATTCGCGACACTTTCTCCGTTACTACATATTTATGAATCTCTGTTGCAAATTGCCTACATACTCAAGGCTAAAGAGCAGCATGTTACGTTGCTGACAGTTGTCCGATATCGGGCGTTGAAATAACAATAAAGAAGAAGAAGAAAAAAATGGAGGAAAAAAAAAAAAAAGACTAGGACACAGACAATTTCTGAGAAACGAAATGTTTTTCAGAAGTAGTTACTGCAAACACAATTCCCTCCAAAATATTTCACATCATTGTTAATTGTTTAAACAATTGTCTTTATATCTAGTATGGCTCTGATAACTTCATCCTCACTCGGCTCTGTCTTGGAGTAGAATGAATGGGTTTCCCACCAATATTTCATAGTGAGGAGGGTAGCGGGAGGGGTTAGGGGATGCCGTGCTGACATCTAGTGGTGAAAATTACAAGGTTTTGCCGCCAAAACCTTGTAGGTTTTTGCCAATAGCGATGAGGAGAAATTCAAAATCCAAGGATAGCAGTAGACACCATCTTGAATTACGTCACAGGGGAAAGGGGGATGAGGGAGTGTGGTCCTGGGTTTTCCCTGGCGCCATTTTATTCTGTAGCCGCGAGTGACGCCATCTTGGATGACGTCACTGCAAAGTTGCCACATCTTGGTTTGCATCATAGTGGGAGAGGGAGAAAGACTGGCCGGCCGCGGTGGCTGAGGGGACTGAGGCGCTCCAGTCACGTTCTGCACGGCCACTACGGTCGGGGGTTCGAATCCCCCCTCGGGCATGGATATTTGTGCCGTTCTTAGTATTAGTTAGTTCATAAGTAGTTTGTATGTTTAGGGACTGATGACCCCGTAGTTAAGTCCCATAAGCTATACAAACATTTGAACATTTGATTTGGAGGAAGACTGGAAAAATTATACTGTTCATATGTTTTTAAGACTTAAGGGACTTAACAGCGGGGTCATCAGTCCCGAAACTTAGAAACTACTTATGAACTACCTTATACTAAAGACGACACAAACATCCATGCCCGAGGGGGGATTCGAATCCCCGACGGCGGACTGCCGCGCGCACCGCAACACGTCACTCCAGCACTCGCGGCTAATCCGCCGCGGCTTATACTATTCCAGTACCAGCTTTGATCCCACACTAAAATATTATGTATTCACACGTAAGTCCTCCAAGAAATGGCAATCTTCCTGATGCAATCTTACTGTCTGAAATTTGGTTTTCTCAACTCAGTGTTGACACTGTGGATCTCAGAATACGGAATTCATCAACGATCTTTGAAACAGAGTGTTCCACGTTTCTAAATAGATATGACATCCTGCAGTCGAAGTCTGTTAATTCTCGTTTGGCTGCCATGATCACGACGGGAACCTTTTCACATCATTGATCGGAGTACAAATAAGACCTGCACTTTTACTCTTTTTGTTACTTCATGCTGCCTCTCCCTATATGCCAGACTAGCGGTACAGTAAACCTACTCTTCGGCGAAGGACATGAAGAAATAAACCGAGTGAGGTGGTGCAGTGTTAACACACTTGACTCGCATTCAGAAGGATGGTGGTTCAAATCCACCTCTGGGCATCCAAATTTAGGTTTTCCGTGATTTCCCTAAATCACTACAGGCAATTGCTGGGATGGTTCCTTTGAAAATGTACGGCCGGTTTCCTTCCACATCCTTACCCAAACACTTCGAGCGTAAGCTCCGTCTCTAACGACCACGTTGTCGACGGGACGTTAAACTCCAAGATTCCTTCCTTAAGAAATAAAATGGGGATAGGAACAGGTGACATACAGCTCTGCCAATGCTCCGATCTTTTATATTTTGTGTACGCAAAATTCCGCTTACCTGTACCTGTACCTGTGCATATCGCTATCCCGTGTCTTTTGGCACTCCAGTGTGGTGACATCGAGGACAAGAACGAACATGCTCCCTTGATATGCGCCGGCGCGGTGCTAACGGGATGGAACGGCTCGGGCGTGGCTGGGTCGTCGGGTGACCCCGCGCGGCATGCCGCCGGCACCGTTACAACCATAACCGCCGCTCCCGTGAGCCACCGCCACTTCCCGTCTGCCCTCATCCTGCTACTGCTGCCTCTGCTGCTGACATGCTACGGATGCTGGCCAATCTTCACGACCAGTACCAATGCTTATGCTCCAGATGACAGTGCTATTCAACAGAAAATGCTATATTACTATCGCTCATCAAATATTAAATGCTCCGAATAGCCGGACATCACCCGTTGGGATTTTATGTGATCTATCACAGGTTTATGACTGTGTAAATTATGGAATTCTTCAAGATAAGCTTAAGCGTTGTGGTATTAGTGGGGCGATGCACTAGATACTTAACTGGAAGCCCTTTATTCACATGAAGTGTTAAGTGCCATCGTCAAGGGATCTCAAATCGATTCCATATTACTGGATTTTCGGAAGGCTTTTGACGCTGTACCCCACAAGCGGCTTCTATTGAAATTGCGTGCTTATGGAATATCTCCCCAATTGTGCGATTGGATTCACGATTTCCTATCAGAAAGGACACAGTTCGTTGTAATTGACGGTAAGTCATCGAGTAAAACAGAAGTGATATCTGGCGTTCCACAGGGAAGCGTTATAGGTCCCTTACTATTCCTCGTGTTTATAAACGATTTAGGAGATAATCTGAATAGTTCCCTTAGACTGTTCGCGGATGATGCTGTCGTTTATCGGTTAGTGAAGTTAACAGAGGATCAAAAGCAACTGCAAAGCGATTTAGATAAAATTTCTACATGGTGCGAAAATTGGCAATTGACACTAAATAAAGAAAAGTGTGAAGTAATACACATCATCACTAAAAGAAATCCGCTGAACTTCAATTACGCTTTCATGGGCAGAACGCTTCGAAGATGCACCAGCTCCACCAAAGAGACTGCCTACATCGCACTTATGAGTCCTCTCCTGGAGTACTGTTGCCCCTTGTGGGACCCTCAAAGGTGGGACTGACGGAAGATATTGAGAAGGTTCAGAGGGCAGCTCGTTTTGTTTTATCACGTTACGGGGGTAAAGCGTCACGGAAATGTTGCACGAATTGGGGTTGAAATCATTAAAAGAAAGACGTTATTCATTGCGGCGTGATCTGTTTGCGAAGTTTCAATCACCGACTTTTACTTCTGAATTTGAAAATATTTTACTAGCACCCACCTACTTAGGGAGACATGACCATCCCAATAAAATAAGAGAAATCAGATCGAAAACGGAACGATTTAGGGGTTCTTTCTTCCCGCACGCTATTAGAGAATGGAACGGTAGAGAAAAGTTATGAAAGTGGTTAATGAACCATCTGCCAGGCACTTAAATGTGATTTGCAGAGTATCTATGTAGATGTAGATGTAGAAGTGCAGAAGGATGAAGTAAGTGATTCAGGTAAACTACAAAAATCAGCGGATCCCTGAAACTGGGGTGTTATCAAGAATGGTGTCCCACAAGGTTCAGTCTCGGGTCCTTAGTTATTCTTGTTATATATATATATATATATATATATATATATATATATATATATATATATATATATATATATATATATATATTAATGATTTGCCAATCTATATTCACGATGATGCAAAGCTAGTCATTTTTACTGATGATAGAAGTATAGCAATCACTTCTAATAATCAAGAGTTAACTGAAGAAATTTTAAATGGCGTTTTTCAGCTAATTATTCATTCCCTGCAAATGGACTGCAGGGTCCAACACAAGTTGGTAGCAGGTGAAAAGTGGCATGAAAAATTTCGAATAACCACCCACAAGAGCCGACCAAAGTATCACCAACGAATAAACCAAATGAGTCACTCTCGCCACGGCAGCAACGTATAATGAAGGGAGGTATAGGAAGTGTATAATCAAACCTTCCAGCTGCACAATTTTGAAGTCAGTGACTAGTTTCGAACTCTACCGTCCATTCTCAAACCATTAGCCTTTTACAAACCGTGATAATCCAATGTATGTTACAAATGGCTGCTAAAATGTTGTACCTTATCCTCCGTCGATACATGTCACTAGTTAGATTAAAACTTAAAAGGGCAGTTGAAATTGGTACACGCTGGAGGCCTGTGGATTTATCGCCAATTTTAACTGCCCTTTTAAATTTTAATGTAACTAGTGATATGTATCGACAATATAAAAGATTTTAGCAGCCATTTGTAACACGCATTGGATTACCACGGTTTGAAAAAGGCTAATGGTTTGATAATGGACGGTAGAGTCCGAAACTAGTCACTGACTTCAAAATTGTACATCCGCGACGGACAAAAAAATTGTTTGCGTCCCAGTGCCGAGGTGCCCGCGGTCCACAAGTTGGGAACCGCTGGTGTACAGTGACTCAAAGCTAATAATTATATAGACTATTAAATTGGAAACGGGACATAACGTCATCGAGGAAGCACGCGGCCATGATGAAATGAATTGACAATGCAGCGAAAAGCTGGTTAGGTCGCAAAATATTTTATTGCAGGCCACACTTCAAGTAAAGTGTGCCTTCAGTGACGCGTTTCGGAATTACCATCATCAGATTTGTATCTCCTTTGTGACGTAGCCACACTTACGGAAATAAATGGATTTTTTTAAAAAGAAGTTGTTAAATACTCACATATTTGCAGACTAAAATGTGCGTTTTGAAAAAAACGTTTTTCGTTAATCTACGGTAGTATGTGACATCAACATCGGTCTTATCACGATAGCATCGACCGCTTCAGTTTTACTCAGTTAAAGTTATCAAAACAGTTAACGAGTGTTTAGTCTACAGACGTGATATATTACATTTCTTCAAGCAAGAAAGAAATCGATAAGATACAATCCTGATTAATAGATCTTGAAAAGGGAAATAACAGTTGTTATATTTTCACTTGTTGCGCCAGTAAGATTACACATTCGAACTTAATGGTTACAGCTTAAAAACGATGTCTAGGGCTCAAGGTTCAAGTGCAATTGCCGGCGCAAGAGGTCCTGGACAGCAAAAGCGGCGTGATATCGCCCACTGACGTGCAGAATGATGTGGTGCTCTTCTATGAAATGTTATCGCAAGAATACCTTTGTTGAGTGCCAGGGCGAAAGCAATTACATTTCACGAAACAGCGGTGCATAACAATGCACGACTCCACACCTCTGCTCCTGCCCAGGGTCTCTTGCGCCGCTATCAATGTGCGTTTCTGAAACATCCACCATACTCAACCAATACGAGACGTTGAGTGCAATCTCTTCGCCAGAGCGAAAGAACCGCTGCGACGGGTGCCGGGCACGATATTATCAATGCAATGGACAGAACCCCGTCCCACAAAGGCTGCGAGGGCACAACGGGTACCAATCGGCCGCCATGTCATCCTCCACTCGTAGGCGTCACGAAGGAGGGCGCGGTCAGCGCTCCGCACTGCCGACCGTTGTGTCGGTTCTCCAGACTGAAGCCGCTACTTATCAATCAAGTAGCTGCTCGGTTGACCTCACAAGGACAACCAGCAGCGCTCGCGCGAGCCGAGCCCTTTCATGACCTTTGACTCTAATAATTGCGGTCTGGTTTTTGTACGAGTTGAATATGAATCTTCGATTCCTATATTTTACCACTGCTACCTTCAGAATTTGAAAGAGTGTATTCCAGTCAATATTGTCAAACGCTTTTTCCAGATAAACAAATGCTAAAAACGTAGCTTTCCCTTTCCTTTATCTATCTTCTAAGATAATTCGTAATGTTAGTACTGCCTTGCGTGTTCCTACATTTCTCCTAAATCCAAATTGTTCTTCCCCAAGGTCGGATTACAGCAGTTTTTCCATTAGTCTGTAAATAATTCGTGTTATTATTTTGCAACCATGACTTATTAAACAGATAGTTCTGTAATTTTCGTATTTGTTTGCTCTTGCTTTCTTAGCAATTGGAATCACTATATTCTTCTTGAAGTGGGAGGGTATTTCCCCTGTCTCATACATCTTGTATACCAGGTGGAACAATTTCGTAATGATTGGCTCTCCTAACGATAATAGCATCTCAGACGGAACATCATCTACTCCAGAGGCCTTCTTCCCACTCAGATATTTTATTGCTCTGTCAAATTCATCTCGCAGTATAGTATCTTCAATCTCATCTTCCTCTACTTCGTCTTCCATTTCTCGAATACGGCCTTGAGGTTTATTTCCTTTGTACAGGCCTACTATATATTCCTTCCACCTTTCAGCTTTCCCTTCTTTGCTTAGTACTGGTTTTCCGTCTGATTTCTTGATATTCATAACGATGTTTTTTGGCTCGAATGTTCTTTTATTTTCCTGTAGGCGGTATCTATCTTTCCCTTAGTTCTACAATTTTCTACGATCTTGCATAACAGTGTATTCCAATTTAATAGTGGGGTGGCACATAGCAAGAGATGCTATGCAAGTAGTGCAAGAGGTGCAAGTAGTGCTAAGAAAGTTGTTGCATCCTTTTTGCAATAATTATTCTTTTAATCTAACTGCGACTGCTCTTTTAAGACACTAATGACTACGGAAATCAATAGATAAAACTACCCCTTCCTTTGGGCGAGATCATCAGTGGAAAATAGGTCTTCGCACAGGTTTCAATTAAATGCTTCGGCCTAAACTCATTGTCATGGATACCTCTGAGACTAAATATGTCTGAGTATCAAGTAATTTATTGGATTTAAACAATGCAGTTGAACATGCACTTGACACATACACATCAGAATACTTTAAACAATATTGTTACACTAAGAGTGGATTAAATCCCGTATGCTAACGTCAAAGATGGAGAAGTGAAATACCGATGCTATAACCTGATCATTGAACGATGTATTTCTTCCACTGGAGGTAAGTCTGTGGACTTGAAAGCATTTCAAACCGAATTTTACGCGAGACAACGAGAGCATTCCGCGGTTGCACCATGATCGTCGTAGAGTGAGTCCTGAGAAAGTAATATCAACTCAAATATATGTCTGAGAAACCAAATACAACACGGGCCGAGAGGCACAAATCACCAGACGCCTGTAAAAGGCATACCCACAGTGAACTAATCATTTTAGAAAACATCGTGGCAAAAGGCAGCTGTCACTTATGCCTTATAAAATACTTATAGAAACAGTCAAGATCGCAAAATGATGTTTTTATTATTTACTGTGTCCGGTTTCGATCAATTACGATCGTCTTCATAATGTTTTCATTGGTGGTGGGCGGAGACGACATTGGTGTCCCTACACCCAGTACATACTCTGCCCATGGAGACATTCACATTAGATACATGGAAGCATAATTTTGCAATCTTGATTGTTTTTAAAAGTATTTTATATAATGAGTGACTCTTTGTGCTGCATCAATGGGGTACATTGATGGGTGTTCAGGATGGAATCTTACATTCGTGAGTTTAATTGTAATACGTAATGAATAAATTCCTACAAAACTATTTATCATTTGTATTTATTTCTCACAAAAGTTCGTTTGGAAGTAGTGATCACAAAAACAATTGTGAGATTTTTTTCTTTTCTTTCATATTTAGAGATCTCGCAAAGACATTGGACTATGGTGATCAACAAGCGATTCAACCTTACAATCTAAAATCACTGCTTTATCTTGTTCATCCTATATATGTTTCTTTGTTCATTATACACCGACATATGCTGCCCGCAGTGGCCGAGCGGTCTGCGGCGTTCCCGTCACGGTCTGCACGGCCGCTACGGTCGGGGGTTCAAATCCCTCCTCGGGAATGCATGTTTGTGCCGTCTTTAATATAAGCTAGTTCACCAAAGGCTTGTACCGTGCCTTATTGACCACTTGGGCGCATGGGCCGGCCGCGGTGGCCGAGGGGACTGCGGCGCTCCAGTCATGGTCTACACGGCCACTACGGTCGGGGGTTCGAATCCCCCCTCGGGCATGGATATTTGTGCCGTCCTTACTTGTAGCTAGTTCATAAGTAGTTTAAGGGGACTGATGACCCCCGCAGTTAAGTCCCATAAGCTCTACAAAAAATTGAACATTTTTCTTAGACCGCTCGGCTACTCCACCGCGGCTCGTGATTAGCATAACTATGTTGGCCCGCGGGTTCAAGGTCAACATCGATACAGTGTCGGAAAACCACCTAGCAGTATAATTTGCTTGAGACTCTCGTTGTCTCTGTAAACCGAGTGTAATGGATCAGTGTGGCCAGCAGACTTACAGGATGCCTCGCAGACGTATGCGCGAACCGCACTGTTCAATTAGTGACATTTAAAAAGGGCACATTATGGGCGTGACAGAATGTGGTGCATCCATTTGAGAAACTGCTCATATTTGACGAAGAGTCTCCGCTATGCAACTGGTGCGTAAATGATGGTTCACGAAAAGCCGTAGGAAACGAGGAGATGAGTCAGATCGCAGCGCTCAGACAGCCACTCAAGTGGACTGAGCCCTTATCGGAACGGTATTGTAAGACAGATCTGCGTCTTCCTCGGCTCTGGATCAACACTTGAGCACAACGGACACTATCAAGGATGACTGTTGCCGTTTTTAGGGCATGGGTTACGTGCGCGTCGCCCACTTCTCCTCTTATCTTTGACTAAAGTGGAGAAACACGATAGATGCCACTGTAGACAGGAATGGCATCAGGGACAAATCCAGGTATTGTTTGTTTGAAAATAATGGTCGCGTTTTGTTCGCCACACATAGGGGTAGGCGCATCAGAGTGACTGCATTCGCACAAGTGAACAGCCCTACCTCAAGGCCTTACGGAGTGGGATGCTACTGGTTACAATCACAAATCACAGTTGTTGTGTGCCCAAGCACTGTGACAAGTTTGACTTATGTCAATGGCATCCTGTGACATGTACAAGTAGCGATATCCTGCACAACACCCCAGACGTAAGACAATACACAACCACGTGTTGCTCAAAACGAACAAGTTCCATCACAGAATGTCATCCTTTTACTTTGGTCCGACAGATCACCAGAGTAGTCACCGATCCATTTGTGTGGGATATGATGGAACCCATTACCAACCAAACTGGAAGCAGGTGAATGCAGCATTTTCCTTTCTATAAACGTCCACACCATCACGAATGGAACAACTTATCAGGACCCATGACGGACCCTGTACCTAGTATGCTGAACCGAGTTGACTAAAATGGTAACAATTTCTTTAGAACCCATTAATGAACATATCCTGTGAATATGAGCGCCATTTGTGTTTTATATGCGTCGAACATACACATGGGACTGTAGTATTACATTAAAAATTTTCATTCGATAAATAATTTATTTACGATGCTTATCGCTGACCACAGCTTTCTCTGGCAGCTAATTACGCTCTTCATATATTTTTGATGTTCATCTATTTTTTACGAGCTGCCCAGAACGCGGTTGTGAACTTCGTCTTTCGTGTTTCCTACCTCATTGAGAAACAATCAGGAACGTCAGGAACTTCTCCACTATTAATTGTAAGTGTGTGTAAGATTGTTTTTCTTATGAAGTATGGTGAAAATATATTTAGTTACGTATAAATCTTTTACTTATTTCAAATGGCCTACCTTTAATAATTCATGAAGTGATTCTATTTTTACAGCAGTAATCTTAAATATGTAATATGATGCTTGGAACCATTGTTGGACTTGCATCTAGAAACTTCTAGATGCCATTATATGGAACTTTTATGAAAGTGACTTGATAGTAATGTCTGCAAGGAAATCTTCGGAATTAATCGAAATCCGATCGATCTAAGCGTTCTTTCGTCACAAAAGATATTTTTCTTCGCGCTCATTGAGTTAGTACAATCTGCTCCAAGCCAAACAAGCATCATTTTACGCAATGCAGCAAGAGTTTTTACAGCTTCATCTGATACATCCAGTCAACTTAACATAATCATCATGAAAAGAAAGGTCATAGCGGAATCTGCTAGTTTCTTTGTGTAATATTGTACTCAGGTGTTGTTTTCATTCTAAATTACTGCTGCCACTAAGCAGGTCAGGTGCCGCCTCCTTTTTTGAGTCTTCTATTTATAAAGTGACCTAAAAATGTCAGATCCACCAAATTATTTTCCTGTAATATGGTAACGTTAGTGAACTTTAATAGCGGCTACGAACAGTAACTACTACTCCAACACCTGATCGGAAGAAAGAAAGCGCAATATTACAGGACAAGTACACAGGACACATTTAGGATAAAATAAAAGTCAAGATCGCACGAAATACGTTTTATTTATCAGTTTCGACCGATTTCATGGTCATCCTCAGAATATGACTTCTTCTGAGCGGTTACTTGGCTGTGGAGATGTTACAATCGTGCCTCCAACTCATGTGGAGCCAATTAACCTTGTAGCACCAATCATATGGGCTATAAATTGGTCGACACAGTTAAATAAATAGTATTTCGCGCGGTCTTGATACTTTATCCAAATACCTGAGGACAAGGCTATTAAATTTCATAAAGAGGACATGTACAAAACCAAGGTGCCTGAAATACTCATCATTTCTTCAGAACATAATATTGTACAGTGCATCTGCTGTGTGTATGAAATTACTGTCTTTAGTCTTTCAATGCAGCGCTTGATTTGTAAGAAAAGAGGTTCCAGTACGGTTATCTTCCTGGGGATGTTTTTAAGATCGTACCGCATTTCAAAATATGTGGTTCCGATTTTTTTCGTCAGAGATATCAGTATGGCGCACCGTCACAAGTTAATAACTTTGCAAGGTGCTCTATTTTTTTCTGAACATAATCCACAGACACATGTTCCTGTTCACTTGTACTACATACATGCATTTATCTCGGGCAGATGTTGTCCGGGTCGACGTCGACGTGGTCTCGAGCGGCATGTCTTCCAGAGGTCTGGCGGTAGCTTGGGACCCACCGCTTCAAGGTCACGTCGGAATTTCTTGTTTGCCTCTGCTACAGGTGTTAAGTCGCATTATGCTGAACACTTTACACACCTGACACCGCTTGGCAGTGCTTCGCCACGTGGCGACGCCTGAAGGTCAATGCCACGTGTCTAGGTTGAGTGGGAGTGCTTCCGTGCTCCGTACTTAACTGCTAAGCAGAGAAGCTTCCGAGAGTCGATGTTGCCACTGCTATCCACTATTCCCACTACGAGGTAAACAGTCGCCTATCTCCTCCAGTAGGTGTGCTTTTGCAGCCTTATTGCTATATTCCCAAATCCTGAACTACGCAGCCCTTCTCGGAGATAACAAATACTCACACAATCACAAGCACAAGTACACACTACAGTACCGAAAAGAATCCTGCCACACCTTTAAGATAACACACATAGTTACAAAACATTTAAACTTTAACACACATTAGTTACAGATAGATGTAAACGCTAACCTAACAGAGAAACCTTAGGTAGTTCATGGTTATTATGTCAGCTTCAGAGACGTAAATAGATAAGTCTGGAAATATTCAACTCGTAACCAATGCACCACCAGAAATATAAAGCACGTAGAACCAACAGAAACCATCACATTGTCGTTGTGGTCTCCAGTCAGCAGATTGGTTTGATGCAGCTCTCCACGCTACCGTGTCCTGTGACAGAACGGTAACATTCATCCTTTTGTATCAGCTTACTGCATTCGTCCCTCGGTCTCCCTCTGTGATTTTAGCCCACAAGCTTCCTTGTAATGCTAAGCTGCCGATTCCTTGGTGTCTCAGAATGTGTCCCACAAGCTATCCCATCTCTTAGGATATGTCAGAGACTCCGTTTCTCCCCAATTCTGTTGAGCACATCCTCATTAGTTACATGATCCACCCATCTAATCTTCATTTATCTGTAGCACCACATTTCAAAAGCTTCTATGAACTTTTTGTCTGACTTCCTTATAGTCCATGTTTCACTCCTATACAAAGCTACACCCCAGACAAATGCTTTCAGAAAGGACTTCCTAACATTAAACTAATATTGGATGTCAACAGATTTCGCTTCTTCAGAAACGCTTTTCTTCCCATAGCCATTCTGCATTTTATATCTTCTTTACTTTGCCCATCAAAGGTTACATTTGCTACCAAAATAACAAAACTCATCTACTACTTTTATTGTCTCATTGCCTAATCTAATGCCTTCAGCATCACCTGATTTTCTGACACTACATTCCATTACCCTTGTTTGACTCTTGTTAATGTTCGTCTTATTCCTTCCTTTCAAAACGCTGCCTATTCCATTTAATTGCTCTCCCAAATTCTTTGCCGTCTCTGACATAATTATTTTTGTCGTTAGCAAACCACAAGGTTTTTGTTTCTTTTCCGTGAACTTTAATCATTCTCCAAATTTCTTCTTGCGTTCTTTCGCAGCTTGCTCATTGTACAGATTGAACAACATTGGGGAAAAGCTACAACCCTGTCTTACTCCCTTCCCAACCACTTTGAATGGCAGGCGTTTCCATAACACGCTACGCATTGTAAGACTAGATGTATTCAATTCTAAGCTAGCTAGTCGCGATGATTTACCAGAACTGTTGCGTCAGAGACTGTTGGCTTTTCCTCATACGGCGTCCAATGTGAAGTTTTGGTGAAACGATTGCACCGATTAACGGTTCGTGTTTGAGGCGGTAACTTGCGACAGTTAGTTCTGAATTGGCTGTGAGCTATCGCAGCGGAATTGGATTAAAGAAACCATGAACAACATTACAGCTGCTCTGAGTTGTTGTAAACTCCATCATGACTGTTGGAAAGACTTTAGAGTAGTGCTGGTCTGCGGATGCGGCTAACTGGCGGGTAAATCGAAGGTGCGACTAGTGCGCCACATCCGGTGATCTCCGGTATTACCGTAGGAGGCGCCAGACTAATCGGAGGCCGTAGAGGGCGTGGGTCTTTAAAGAAATATTTATATTCGTTGAGAAAATGAAGGCTCATTTCGATCTAGCGCCCCGTCGACAGAGTGGTCATTAGAGACGGAGCGAAAGCTCATATTGTTTTTACTAAGGATGGGGAAGGAAATCAGTTGTGCCCTTTGAAGGGAACCATCTTGGCATTTGTCTGGAGTAATCTAGGCTAATCACGAAAACCTAAATCTAGACGGCCGGAATCGGATTTGAACCGGCGCTGCGTCCTACCGAATGCAAATCACATGTGTTGATCACAGCGTCACCTCGCTCGGCATATTTATGATCGAGATAACGTCGAGGAAAGCTTAGTAACGTACTGAGCACATGTTTTATGACTGTTGCCATGCGCGGCAGACCTGTTATTGATCGTTATATCATACGAAGAAAATCTCATTGGATATTGGATAATAGTGATTTAATCTGTCGAGTGTTTACTTGCTCGAATACGTAGGTTTTATCTGGTTTCCCCGAGCGCTTACCACGCTTTGAAGCCAATTACTTGTCCTGCTACAGGTCTTAAAACACACAAAGTGTTTTCTGGAGCTGAAAGTAATAGATAAGCGATGATACGCTGAGCCAGTATGATGGACAGGGTCACAGTAAAAGATAAAGTCATTAATAATGTGCTGCTAGCTTTGAGATTGTCTGCTCCGTCTACATAGTCTAATCCTGGCTAGCGAGAATGGAATTTTGGCCTGACAATTAAATGTTTTATCTTCCTGGAATTATTACATATTTTTATCATGAAACATAAAGAAAACATGAGGAAGCTTCCCTAAACAGTGCCACATAAATTATCTAGAAATATAACTATTTAGAGAAAAAAGCGTTTCCTTAAAAGAAAAAAGTAAGTCTTGGGCACAAAGGTTGTTTAGAGCAATATATTCCTGTAGTACACTCATGTAGTCCTTCAGTTTATTTCATCACCATATCTGTAAATTCCTCTATTTCACTCAAACTTATCCCTGTTAATATGGGACCAAAGTTTAGAGCTTCTTCATTTAGTATAACAAATGGAAGACAAGTCTTCCGCCCTAGATTTAGTACAAATTTGGTTCCTTTCGGAGTCATCTGATGAAATACAGTTCCATGTTTAGCAATCATATACAACAGCTCGTTAGGTGGAAGTTCCGGGATTTAGAATCGAGATTTGTACAGGTCACACGAGTATACTAGAAATGTAGTAGAAGTAATCCCTTGAATTACAGCTACGAAGACTTTCGCGTCGGAGGTTTCCTTTTTTCGTCTAATTTGTATAAATTCCCAATATTTCGGCGGCAATCTTCATCGGTGTTGTGAGGGTAAGGGTGACTCGTGAACTGACACTGCAAGCAACGTTCGATACAGTGAGCAAGAAAAATCTAGGAACTTAGATGGCGCGACCTATGCAGGCACTGTGACATGATATAGCTAGTCAGAAGCCGTCCTCTAGTTATGAAAGTGAAAGTCTGACAAATTCATTACAGTTGTACGAATTATCACTATAAAATTACACAGCTCACAAGTAGCGCAGTAAAATAGTAAAAAACTTTATCAGGTTTCAACATCAAATATAGATATATTCATCAGAATATATATTTGAAGAAATGAATAAATAAATACGTAGACTGGATTGTAGACAAAGTATTATTGAGTTACATGAAAAAAAAATATTTTTATTTTTTGTAAATATTTTAATGAAAGACAACTTCCACAAGACACTGCACTATGTGTTTTATATTATGACTATTCTTGTGTTAATTTTATGTGCCAAGTGCACTTATCGTTCAAGTGTAACACATCTTATGTAAGTACTAAGTTTTGACTTTCATTAAAATATTTTTTTCATATAATTCCTTCTGATGTTTTGCCTACAATGCACTCTAGGTAAATGTTTTTATTTTAATGAAAATATCCATAGATGATGTAGAAACGTGGTAAAGTTTTTCCATTTCACTACGCAACTTGTGGGCTGTTTAATTTTATAGGAATAAAAAACTATTACGGTTGTTGCCTCCTAGAAGGCATATTGACAACTGCAGTACTCATTATCCTCAGTAACTCAATTACATCTGTATTTTAAATCGTCAAACAAGTAATAAAATCATATTTCTTCTTCAGTCTAAATGTGTTTGATAAAAACGCCACTTGTTATCATCTATCTTCATGCAAAACTCGTAGTATATGTCATTCACGAATGCGTTTTACAATATCATTTATTATTGCCAGCAATTTATACATTGTAATCACATCTTAAAAGCAAGTATCCTTTGGCTGAATAGAATGTTCATCCGCTGTCAGTCCACTACATTGGAGAATTGAAATAGCAATAAAAAAAAAGAAGAAAAGTAATGCACGACAGTCAAATTTTTAATAATGATTTTAAAAATGCTGGAGATTGCTTGAATAATCAAAAGATGTTATTAGTAGTTTATTTATTTTCAGTTCACATGTTTCGGGCGTAGCCCATCATCTGGTGACCTGTTAATAAGATACATATACAGCCAATTAAGTAAATAAACAAAATTATTTGCAATTTATAATTAACATGTGAAATATTTTTTATAGTTTTACATAATTTAGAATTACACACCAATATTATATAAATTTAGATTTGATGTATTCAAATTTGTCATATAAAATACTGTTGTTATGTATCGACAAATAAGAATAAACGTCATTTGTTATTAAGTTAATATTTATATAAAATAAAGATAATATATATAAAAATATTTTAGAAAATAAAGATTGTATGGCGAATTACTATGTGAGTATGATGGAAGTTAGAGTAGAGGCTGAACAGTTGCCTTATTTATTCACGATATAAGGTCAAATTAAAGTGCATCAATTTTAAACAAATATCAAAAATAAAATAAATGCCATATTTAAAAAAAAAATAAATAAAAAGTGAAATCCTCAAGCCGCGGTGGAGTAGCCGAGCGGTCTAAAGCGTCTCGCTGCGGAGCGCGCGGTTGCTCGGCGTGGAGGTTGGAGTCCTCCCTGGGGCATGGGTGTATGTGTTTGTCCTTAGGTTAGTTTACCTAGGTTTAAGTAGTTTGTAAGCTACGGACTGATGACCACGCAGTTTGGTCCGATAGATTTACAAACATTTGAACATTTGAATTTGAAATCCTCAAAATTAATTACTGAAAAACGTCGCTTCAAAAATTTGGAAAAACCAATCTCTTGTGCTGGTAACTTGATTCTTCAAGGTGTATCTATGCACAAAAATTTCTAAATCTTCCAAAATGTCTAAACATTATTCTCATCATGAAGAATTTGCAAATTGTTGTGGTCTGGAAATAAATAATCTACTAATAACATCATTTGATTATTCAAGCAATCTCCAGCATTTTTAAAATCATTATTAAAATTTTACAGTGAAGATTGCATACCTCTAGCAAGACTTTCAGTCTAAAATAAGCACGACAGTTAGTCTCACTCTTGACGTCGTAAATGGAGGTTATCGTCGAAATCTTGGAATTTATTCAAATTTGATGAACGAAGAAACTCTAGAAGACGCCATGGGTACGGGGACACTGGAGTGTCGGCTGTGGGGCAGGGACAGGGTAAGGTGTCGGCTGCAGCGATGAATGAATGCCTCCTGCCGCTCATACCGAATTACAGTCACTCGATGGTCTGCTCGCTGTGCTTTGCTGAAGTCGCAGTGCCGCTGTATGTGGCCCACACCTGTCACTCAGGACAAGGCGAGCTTCCTCAGTAGCGAAGGGTGAAGACTGCACGCCGGCTCCAGGTGACGTGGGGCACTCACGTGTCACGTGATCTCGCAGCCCGGTTGCTGGTAGGAGAACAAACGGCGTAATAACGGCTTTGATACGCCTGGGCACTGAGTCAAAAAGAGATTGGATGCAGCTTGAACACGATACCACAGTACATCAAGACTGGCGTATTGTGACGAGCCAGTTGCTTAGCCAGCATTAACCAGACGTTTTCAATTGGTGATAGATCTGGAGAATGTGCTGGTCAGGGCAGCAGTCGAACATTTTCAGTATTAGTACAGGACCTGCAACATACGGTCGTGCATTATCCTGCTGAAATGTAGAGTTTCGCACGGATTGAATGAAGGGTAGATCCACGGGTCGTGACTCATCTGTCACTGTTCAAAGTGCCGTCGATACGAGCAAGAGGTGGTCGAGGCGTGTAACCGATGGCACCCCATACCAATACGCCGGAAGATACGCCAGTATGGCGATGAAAAATACACGCTTCCAATATGAGTTCACCGCGATATCGCAGGCGCTCCTGACTGTGATGCAGCGTCAAAGGTAACCGCAGCCATGGTCTCCGAGTGACAGTCCATGCTGCTGCAAACGTCGCCGAACTGTTCGTGGAGATGGTTGTTAACTTGCAAACGTCCTCCTCTGTTGACTCGGGGATCGAGACGTGGCTACACGATCCGTTACAGCCATGCTGATAAGATGCCTGTCATCTCGACTGCTAGTGATACGAGGCCGTTGGGATCTAGCGCGGCGTTCCGTATTGCCCTCCTGAACGCACCGATTCCATATTCTGCTAACAGTCATTGGATCGCGACCAATGCGAGCAGCAATGTCGCGATACAATAAACCGCAATCGCGATATGCTACACTCCGACCTTTATCAAAATCGGAAACGTGATGGTACGCATTTCTCCTCCTTACACGAGACATCACAACAACGTTTCACCAGGCAACGCCGGTCAACTGCTGTTTGTGTATGAGAAATCGGTTGGAAACTTTCCTCATGTCAGCACGATGTAGGTGTCGCCACCTGATCCAGCCTTGTGTGAATGCTCTGAAAAGCTTATCATTTGCATATCACAACATCTTCTTCCTGTCGGTTAAATTTCGCGTATGTAGCACGTTATCTTCGTGGTGTATCAATGTTAATGACCAGGAGTGTATAAGATCACTTGCTAGTCTAATTTCAACAGCTTGCTTAATAACACTATCCCAATAGGTGGAAATAGATGCCAGAATCTCTGCGTTGTTGTATTCCATAGGATGACCGGTGCCAAGATTATGTTCTGCAACAGCGGAGTTACTCGACTGTTGTAACCGTTTGTGACGCTTGTGTTCAATACACCGGTCTTCCACAGTCCTGATTGTCTGACCAATATATGACATATCACAACTGCAAGGAACACGATAGAAACCAGCCTTACGCAAACCAAGATCATCCTTTAAGCACCTTTATCTTAAAGGGTGGTAAAAAAACACATTTCACATCATGTTTCCGCAAAATTCGGCCAATCCTGTTGGAAATGCTTCCTGCGAAAGTCAAGAAAGCCATAGATTTAGGTGCCATTTCGTTACTATCGTCACTCACCCGTTGCACAGTAGGCAAAAGGTGACCTCGAGATGGGACAACTCAGCTGACAAACTTTCAAGGTCTGAAATGACATGGGCCCTGTAAACCAAGGTACGAAGTACTCCTTCACGCTGCGTTGGATTGTGACAACTATCAGCTCGCAGATACAAAGCAGTGTGAGTAAGCTTCCTATAAACAGCATGTCCCAACGTACCACCAACCTTCCTTCTGTCCAACATATCAAGGAAGGGAAGGCAGTCATCCTTTTCCATCTCCATAGTGAACTGAATATTCGGAAGGATTGAATTTAGGTGTTTCAAAAAGCCGTTTAAATTCTCACTACCATGAGGCAAACGACAAAATTATCGTAAACATATCCGAAAAACACGCAGGTCGCTGAGTCCAAAGCAAGTTCCTAGAAATCATCCGTAAACAAATTGGACACAATGAGTGAAACGGGTTTCCCATTGCTACTCCATCAGTTTCAAATGTTCAAATGTTTGTAAATCTATCGGACCAAACTGCGTGGTCATCAGTCCGTAGCTTACAAACTTCTTAAACCTAGGTAAACTAACCTAAGGACAACACACACACCCATGCCCCAGGGAGGATTCGAACCTCCACGGCGAGCAACCGCGCGCTCCGCAGCGAGACGCTTTAGACCGCTCGGCTACTCCACCGCAGCCTGCATCAGTTTATTCGTACTACTGACCATCGAATAAAAAGTAAGTGGAAGTCAACACATGTCAAAATAGCTTTGTCAACTCAACACCACACTAACATCCACGAATCAGAAAGAGGAAAGCGAGTGAAGAGAACAACCACATCAAAACTAAAATAGCAGAGTCATTGAAACGCAATCCCTGCAATCGGCGTAAGTAATCCGTTGAGTTCTTAATGTGGTGTTCATACCTACCTACTATTTGACTCAACAAACTAACAAGACGTTTTGCTACACGATATGTCGGAGCACCAATGTTAGATACTTCAGGCCTCAGAGGAACATTCTCCTTAGAAAGGCCATACAATCTAGGTGGTACAGCACAGTAAGAAT